>CM076071.1:14677500-15937500 GCA_038088235.1 Zacco platypus | reverse complement strand
ATTTGGTATTTAAAACATTTAAATTTGGTGTAGTTAATAAAGATAATATTTTATGTTTGTTTCATGCTCATTAGAGTAAGCATGTGTCATTAGCTTAGCAACAAGTTAAGTTTGCATAATTCAGCTCCTCTTTTGTCTATTCCAGAGCCCATGCGTCCCCTCAAAGGTTTGACGGCTTCGGAGATTCAGTCTCGTCAGCTGCTCCTGCAGTGGGAGCCGGTCGGCTACAACCTGACACGCTGTCATACGTACTCCCTGTCACTGTGCTACCGCTACTCCACTGCTACTGGGGGCGGAGGTGGTGGGAATAACGCCACAGTGAGGGAATGTCTGTCAGTGGAGAGGAATACCTCTCGTTTCACACTCCGGGATCTACCACCATTCCATGCCGTTCATGTGAGACTCGCTCTGGCCAATCCAGAAGGCAAGAAAGAGAGCCGAGAAGTGACCTTTCAGACAGAGGAAGATAGTGAGTACTGATTTTTTTTTTTTTTTCACCATGAAATCAAAAATCGATAATACTTTATAATAGGTGTACAGTAATAAAGTACTAACAAATCATTTGCAAACTACCAATTTATAGTTAATTCATAGTTAATATATTGTACTCTATATATTGTTAACATTTATACTTTTATTTATTATTAAGTTGGCTTGAAAAAGCTAACTTACTGAAATGCTATTTAAACTTATTATTATTATTATTATTAATGGTGCTTTCCAAAGGCAAAGCATCCATTCTTATTCGCCTGCATACTTATTAATGGTGCTTGCCAAAGGCGCCTAGACCGGACCTACGATGTTCGCACACTGGACGAAAAAGCGGCCAAAAAAGTCCCATTGACTTTCATTGAAAAATTCAAATTCACGAACATTCTGTCAGTCTCAACTGTCACTTTCTCACACAGAAACACATGCAGGGCCTGAGGAACCCTTTCTCTCTCACTGTCTCTCACTCATTTGACATCTGATCAAGCAGCCAATCAGTAATGACCTAAAATCTTCATCATAGCCACATCCTAGCAACCACTTAGAGCTAGTGCTGTAGTTCTCAAGGCCGGACTTGGACTCGAGTCCGGACTCGAGACGTTTTTTTATTGTCTCGGACTTGGTCATTGGTCTCGCCAAATGTTCAAGTTGGTCTCGACCGAGTCCAGCACTATATGAGCGCGCTTGATCAGAAAATTCACAACACATCTAGAACGGGCATTGACTTTGTTCGCCTGTTGTAAAAAGGTTAATTCCAGTCCTTGATTCTGATTGGTCTATAGCTGTGTTTTTTTATTTGTTTTGTTTTTCACAATGAAACACGGCTTCACCCAACGGTTCTGCGTATCACTGCGCAACACCCTGAGCAAGCACTCTTAGCAACGTAAACATTTGTTTGTTCTCAATTGTCCTTGTCATTGAAGCTTGCTGTATTATGGGACATATCGAGTGACCAAGTGTATTAACTTACCTGCATTCAGATTTCGCATTTTCCTTCAGGCCAGTCCTATGTTCATAATAAAAAATTCGCTTGAATGTCCGCTGCGATCTTGTCCTTTAAACAGTTAATGGGTTTCCCGTGCCCTGCTGACACTAAGCTTTTGTCATTTGCATCTTGTTTCATGTTCAGATTCAGAAGTTTCAAATATAAAAGTTCACATATTGGTCTTTTGCACACGCATATTCATTGTTTCCTATGTAGGCGCCCGGTAAGCGCACCCAAAATGGAAGCGACGCAGTCGCAATGCGCATGCGGTGCGGCACTCTCGTTTTTTCCAGGCGCGCCTGTGCCGCAGCGAGATGAAAACATCTCAACTTTTCAGAATGCCACATGCGGACCGCAGGTCATGTGACAAGAACCATCCAATCAACCCTTTCCCTTTCCCTAACGGTAGCCTAATTACCTCAGACTAACACAGAGCTCTGTTTGGTGATGCTTGGGCCAATTTTTCTTAAAAGATGATCAAACTGTTTCTTGTCAACTCTGAAATAGGCTTTGAATCTCTCATCGTCCAGACGGAGCTCTTGGATAAGTTTGTGAAATTCTCCATGGTGCACCCAAACACTGCGGGAGTTTTTTTCTCTTCTCCATAAATAAATCGTGTACTAGAGCTTCTGCAAGGGCTTTTCGGTGATGGAAATCAACTGAAACTACCGCATAGTTGTGGGGAAAGCTGTTCATGGTTGCATAGCAACAACAGACGCTATGTTTTTAGGCGCGATATATGAACGGCCCCTAACACACACACACCGGTAAACTTTTTTTTAGTAAAGAAGCAAGTTGACAACAGTTAATGTTATATTCACTGCTGTATGTGCAATAAAACCTTTGTGAGTAAAAAGACAGTTAGTAACTTGCTGCTGTAAACTGTAAATGTGAAGTTGCACTTCAGCTTTATGTGAAATTGCTATACCTAAAATATGTAAAATGGCCTAATTTGATTCTGCAGTGTTGTTACTCTGCACATGATTTTTGATCATTACAAATAATAATGCAAAATAATTATCTTAGAATAGAAGATGTGCTGTTTCTCGCATCACATAAATTATCAATAGTTAAGTCTGTGGTCTTGAAGAGGATTGTTTGTTTCATTTGGACTCGGTCTTGACTTGGACTCGAACCTCTTTGGACTTGGACTTGACTTGGACTCGCACCACTTTGGACTCGGTCTTGACTTGGACTTGACTAGTCCTGGACTTGGACTTGTCTTGGACTCAACAAAGGTGGACTTTACAGCCCTACTTAGAGCAACCATTTAGAGCACCCTAGCCTTTGGAGGATCATCACTGGCAGCTGTTAAGCCACTCCCTAGCAACCAAACAAAGTACCCTAGCAACTGTTTAGCAAGACCTATATCTCTGCATCAGAACACCGTACAGACATGGTCGTTGGGTCTTTTGACTCATGCTTGCAAACTGGAATTCCAACATGCTACACATGCTAGCAGTGAATAGCTACATGCTAATACTGATTAGCTAAGAGCTAAAGTGGGCTGAGAACATGCTAAGAACTCTATAAAAACTCCATAGTAACTATCTGTGACAACTACCAACCACCCAGTTTACCATTGCAACCGCCTAGCAACCGTCCAGAACACCCTTGCAACCACCTAGCAACACCGTAGTGACCACCCCAAGTACCTTAGCAACTGCCTGGCAACCACCCAGGTTACCATAGCAACCGCCTAGCAACCACCCAGAACACCCTAGTAACTGCCTAGCAACACCTTAGCAACCACTCAGACTACCTAGCAACCGCTTAGCAACACCCTAGCAACCATTCATATTACCTTAGCAACCGCATAGCAACACCCTAGCAACCACTCAGACTACCTAGCAACCATTCATATTACCCTAGCAACCACATAGCAACACCCTAGCAACCACTCAGAATACCCTAGCAGCCACTCAGATTACCCTATCAACCACATAGCAACACCCTAGCAACCGCATAGCAACACCCTAGTAACCACTCAGATTAACCTAGCAACTGCATATCTATCTATCTATCTATCTATCTATCTATCTATCTATCTATCTATCTATCTATCTATCTATCTATCTATCTATCCCTAACGTAGCCCTAACCCTATCTATCTATCTATCTATCTATCTATCAAAATTTCTAAAGTAAAACTTAAACAATTTCAAACTTTAAGCTTTTAAAAATTCAGACTTTCTAACTAGGCTTTTTCAAACCAACTTAAAGTTTGTTTCAACAAACTTTTCTATCTAGTTATATTATTAAATACTTAGTATACTCGTTATTATTATACTGTATAATTTCATAGATTTTTTTTTAACATTTGTTCCCACCCCTACCTTAAACTTCCAAATTATATAAAATATGTAACAGGCAGATGAAAATACAGTCAGAGAGATTTAGTGCAAAAAATGACAATAAAAAAAATGTTTAAGTATATTACAAACAACTTGTGTTTCATTCCAAGTCTTCTGAAACCATACAATAAATTTATATGAAAAACAGCGTAAAATTTTAATAGCTGAAAATGATCCCAATCCCTTGAAAATGTCAGTAAGACTTTTCAGTTGTTACGTGTATCTCTGTTTGGACTGTGTCACGTGCTCTTTGTCTGTTCCCGCCACCGTCATCATTCCCATCAGCTGTGTGTAATTAAGTAGTCTCGTTATCTCCTCTGTTCTGTGTATTTATACCTCCTCTTTCTGTTCAGTCTTTGTTGTTCGTTATTTTGGTTACTATCTTCCTGTGAACCACCGTCATTGTACTCCTCATTACCCACAAGAACCTAACAACAATAAGGTCATCATTAGTTAACTAACAATGAGCAATGCATTCTTACAGTATTCATTAATCTTTGTTAAATTTAGTTATTACAAATACTAAATTTAGTTATTACAAATACTATAATAATATTTTTAGTTCATGTTAGTTAACAGTTTTTGATTTTAATAATGTATTCGTAAATTTTGAAATTAACATTAACTAAGATTAATAAATGCTGTAGAAGTATTGTTTATTCTTAGTTCATGTTAACTAAAGTAGTTGAGTAATGTTAAGTAATGAAACCTTATTGTAAAATGTTACCAAAATGTCATATCTCATTCAAAAGTTAAATATGAACTTTGATGCGAACAGTCATGAAACATATGGAAGTCAATAGTATTTTACAGTTAAAGTTAGTGTAATGCTTCTTCAGACAGCAATTTGAATGTGTTTGTGATTTGAGTATTACAGTGGATGAAGACGGAGAGTGCTTTTAGGTCCGTTCCTCACACAAAGTAATCATTTGGCCTTGGAATACTAGGAATATTTTTAATCTTGGATACATTTTGGCTGTAATTGCATCTACCTGTTATATCATGTGTTTTAAATTGTTTTATATGAACAAATGATTAGGTTTAGGGGTAGGAGTTGGGTTAAGTGTAGTGTAATGTAAAAAAAAAATGTTTTGGCTGTTTAAATTGACAATCGTAACCCAACATATATGTCATAATGACAAATACCCCAATATGTAATTTCACAATGATAAAATTCGAAATTATTTCATGTCTGTGTATTGACACCAAAGGTTTCTCATTAAAAGCAAGAGAGTTCTCGTTTATCAATAAAGCGATACCGAGAAGTCTTAATAATGACACTAAAGGCGCTTGACTATTCTTGTTTCAATTTTTGACATTTTGGGATTGAGAATTTGTTGGTTTCAGTTGGATGTACGTCACAGTAGGGAATCATCTTTGCAACTTCCTCTGATTTATTGCTTGTTTAGTAAGAGTGTAATTTAAGTTACACAATCAATAATTCAGACATTTTAAATATGAAAATCACCCTTTAGCATGCGGGGGAACGTTAACATGATTCAATCAAGCACTGAATTAACAGACCTTGCACAGCTACATTCATAAACGTTTTAATAAGACATTAATGTCTTGATTGAAAGCACCATCAATTTCACTTCAAGGACTGTTCTGTAAACTCAAAGCATTTTATCCATTAATGTTTAAGAACAGTTTTCTTTAGAACAAACAGCTCAATACATGATGTAATAAAGTATTTTGAGTTCTGATGAAGAATCACTTGACTTATCTTCATGTTGTTCATAAACTTTGAGTTTGAATAAACTTTCATTTACCCAGAGTTTTTTTTTTTTCTTTGCACGGGTCAGTAGCCATAACTCATCTATCTTTGCAAAGGCATGTATTTATCTAAGCAATTATGATGTGGCGACCGCACCAGGGCCCAGTTTGCCCGCAGCACCCAAAGCCCAATTATAGCAACAAACTAAATATTGACTCACAGAATACCAAGCTTCAGCGTAATTAAATGGAAGATCATACTTTTAAATGGAAGTATATGAAAAATTAATAGGAAAAGGCCACCAGCAAAATGGAATAAAGATTTTTGCTTATTTTTGCATTTTTATTTACATTGTGTGTCAGGCAACGCATTTTCCTAGGAGGTGCATTCTCATGCAAATGTGTTAAAATGAAACTCTCAGAGGTCAAGTGAAAACCTCCCCATCTGAAAATGAGCACAACTCATAATGAATGCTCTCCATTTATCATTTTCTTTTAGTTTATTCATAAGTACTGTACACTGATAGAGCTTGTTTGAGTTTGATGTGTTTGGTTAATTGGAAACAACATCAAGAACTAAAGTTAATGAATGAATTAAGTCTGCAAGTAATGTTAAATTACTGGTAGTCAGCATGCTGAAAGAGACAGAGAGAGTTAATGAGAAATGAGAAGCAGGGGTATTAAAACTCTCTGCTGCTTTTAAGCCTTTTCAGGCATCTGTATAAAGATGGGAAATGCATGGAATTTGAAGATTTTTTATTAGACTGAAAAAAAAAATGCTCATTTTTATTAGCAATCAGCATTTACCTTATCTCACTACATCCAGTAAACATGATAAAAAAACAGTCATGACCACAGTACCAAAATTGTTTACTATACATAATGAAATGTCACCAAAATGAACTGCATGCTCAACAATATGCAGAATTGTTAACTGAATAGGGATTTTTTTTTTTTTTTGAATACAGGTGCTCGTCATATAATTAGAATACCATCAAAATTCAAAAAATGAAACTTGTATATTATATTCATTCATTACACACAGACTGATATATTTCAAATGTTTATTTCTTTTCATTTTGTTGATTATAACTGACAACTAAGGAAAATCCCAAATTTAGTATCTCAGAAAATTAGAATATTGTGAAAAGGTTCAATGTTGAAGACCCCTGGTGCCACACTCTAATCAGCTAATTAACTCAAAACACCTGTAAAGGCCTCTAAATGGTCTCTCAGTCTAGTTCTGTAGGCTACACAATCATGGGGAAGACTGCTGACTTGACAGTTGTCCAAAATACGACCATTGACACCTTGCACAAGGAGGGCAAGACACAAAAGGTCATTGCAAAAGAGGCTGGCTGTTCACAGAGCTCTGTGTCCAAGCACAGTAAAAGAGAGGCGAAGGGAAGGAAAAGATGCGTTTAAGATGTACAAGCAATAGGGATAACCACACCCTGGAGAAGATTGTGAAACAAAACCCATTCAAAAATGTGGGGGAGATTCACAAAGAGTGGACTGCAGCTGGAGTCAGTGCTTCAAGAACCACTACGCACAGACGTATGCAAGACATGGGTTTCAGCATTCCTTTTCCGGAATTCCATTTCGCATTCCTTGTGTCAAGCCACTCTTGAACAACAGACAGCGTCAGAAGCGTCTCACCTGGGCTAAAGACAAAAAGGACTGGATTGCTGCTGAGTGGTCCAAAGTTATGTTCTCTGATGACAGTAAATTTTGCATTTCCTTTGGAAATCAGGGTCCCAGAGTTTGGAGGAAGAAAAGAGAGGCACACAATCCACGTTGCTTGAGGTCCAGTGTAAAGTTTCCACAGTCAGTGATGGTTTGGGGTGCCATGTCATCTGTTGGTGTTGGTCCACTGTGTTTTCTGAGGTCCAAGATCAACGCAGCTGTATACCATGAGGTTTTAGAGTACTTCATGCTACCTGCTGCTGACCAACTTTATGGAGATGCAGATTTCATTTTCCAACAGGACTTGGCACCTGCACACAGTGCCAAAGCAACCAGTACCTGGTTTAAGGACCATGGTATCCCTGTTCTTAATTGGCCAGCAAACTCGCCTGACCTTAACCCCATAGAAAATCTATGGGGTATTGTGAAGAGGAAGATGCGATATGCCAGACTCAACAATGCAGAAGAGCTGAAGGCCACCATCAGATTAACCTGGGCTCTCATAACACGTGAGCAGTGCCACAGACTGATCGACTCCATGCCACGCCGCATTGCTGCAGTAATTCAGGCAAAAGTAGCCCCAACTAAGTATTGAGTGCTGTACATGCTCATACTTTTCATGTTCATACTTTTCAGTTGGCCAAGATTTCTAAAAATGCTTTATTTGTATTGGTCTTAAATAATATTCTAATTTTCTGAGATACTGAATTTGGGATTTCCCTTAGTTGTCAGCTTTAATCATCAAAATTAAAAGAAATAAACATTTGGAAATATATCAGTCTGTGTGTAATGAATGAATATAATATACAAGTTTCACTTTTTGAATGGAATTAGTGAAATAAATCAACTTTTTGATGATATTCTAATTATATGACCAGCACCTGTAAATAAACAACATTTGCAATCTATTTAGTTTGAAAGTTTGGTTTGTCACTTGCTCTGTAAAGCTAATAATTAAAAGCACAAAACACATTATGTTCGTCACAAACAATAAAGTTACTAAATGAATATACCATATAGTTTTATTATGTGTAAAACCTTCAGTATTAACAACAAAAGGTATGAGAATTGTTTTTTCTTCACTTAAAGGTGATACGCCTTTTTTTATTTATTTTGTTATTTTGTCAACTTTTTTTTCATTTTTTTTCATTATTTTACATTACAAGCACAGAAAGTAAACACACCCTCAAAAAAGTACTGATTGAGGTACAGTGGGTACGGAAAGTATTCAGACCCCCTTAAATTTTTCACTCTTTGTTGTATTGCAGCCATTTGCTAAAATCATTTAAGTTAAATTTTTTTTCCTCATCAATGTACACACAGCACCCCATATTGACAGAAAAACACAGAATTCTTGACATTTTTGCAGAAAAACTGAAATATCACATGGTCCTAAGTATTCAGACCCTTTGCTCAGTATTTAGTAGAAGCACCCTTTTGATCTAATACAGCCATCTCTTTGGGAAAGATGCAACACGTTTTTCACACCTGGATTTGCATGCCATTCCTTCTTGCAGATTCTCTCCAATTCTGTCAGGTTGGATGGTAAACATTGGTGGACAGCCATTTTTAGGTCTCTCCAGAGATGGCCAATTGGGGTTTAAGTCAGGGTTCTGGCTGGGCCATTCAAGAACAGTGACAGAGTTGTTGTGAAGCCACTCCTTTGTTATTTTAGCTGTGTGCTTAGGGTCATTGTCTTGTTGGAAGGAAACCTTCAGCCCAGTCTAAGGTCCTGAGAACTCTGGAGAAGGTTTTCATCCAGGATATCCCTGTACTTGGCCGCATTCATCTTTCCCCGATTGCAACCAGTCGTCTTGTCCCTGCAGCTGAAAAACACCGCCACAGCATGATGCTGCCACCACCATGCATCACTGTTGGGACTGTATTGGACAGGTGATGAACAGTGCCTGGTTTCCTCCACACATACCACTTAGAATTAAGGCCAAAAAGTTCTATCTTGGTCTCATCAGACCAGAGAATCTTATTTCTTATCATTTTGGAGTCCTTTAGGTGTTTTTTTTAATAAACTCCATATGGGCTTTCATGTGTCTTGCACTGAGGAGAGGCTTCCGTCGGGCCACTCTGCCATAAAGCCCCGACTGGTGGAGGGTTGCATTGATGGTTGACTTTCTACAACTTTCTCCCATCTCCCGACTGCATCTCTGGAACTCAGCCACGGTGATCTTTGGGTTCTTCTTTACCTCTCTCACCAAGGCTCTTCTCCCCCGATAGCTCAGTTTGGCCGGACGGCCAGCTCTAGGAAGGGTTCTGGTCATCCCAAACGTCTTCCATTTAAAGATTATGGAGGCCACTGTGCTCTTAGGAACCTTAAGTGCAGCAGAAATTTTTTTTAACCTTGGCCAGATCTGTGCCTTGCCACAATTCTGTCTCTGAGCTCTTCAGGCAGTTCCTTTGACCTCATGATTCTCATTTGCTCTGACATGCACTGTGAGCTGTAAGGTCTTATATAAACAGGTGTATGGCTTTCCTAATCAAGTCCAATCAGTATACTCAAACACAGCTGGACTCAAATGAAGGTGTAGAACCATCTCAAGGATGATCAGAAGAAATGGACAGCACCTGAGTTAAATATATGTGTCACAGTAAAAGGTCTGAATACTTAGGGCCATGTGATATTTCAGTTTTTCCTTTTTTTAATAAATCTGCAAAAATGTCAAGAATTTTGTCAATATGGGGTGCTGTGTGTACATTAATGAGGAAAAAAAATGAACTTAAATGATTTTAGGAAATGGCTGCAATATAACAAAGAGTGAAACATTTAAGGGGGTCTGAATGCTTTCCGTACCCACTGTAACTACATGGACTTTAACTTAAAGGTTAGGTTTAGTGTTACTACCTGGGTGGTATTCCAGAAAATGGGTTGTGTGACATACCCAGGTATATTTAAGAGCAAGTATAACCTCAACTTTCAGGTTATGCAAGTAGCCATAGCAACTTACTCTCTGAGCATAACCTGCTCCGGAGCAGGTTATGTTCCAGGGTTAGTTTGCTTAAGAGATATTCAGATGTGTGTTATTTAATTAATATAGTTATATTAATGTAGTTAAATTTGTTATATAGTTACAATTTGTTATATAGTTATATATACAATATTATATTATACATTCATACATACATGTATAATAGTTCTTATACATATGTACATGTGTGTATAATATATATATATATATATATATATATATATATATATATATATATATATACACACACATATATATATATATATATATATATATATATATATATATATATATATATATATATATATACATATATATGCACTATTATAATGTTTAAATGTTTATTCAATTCTACCATATGTATTTATTTTATAGTAATCTCACACATGGATCTCCTTTTTCCATTTTATAACAGGACATTTTCTATACTATAATTTCTATAATAAAATACATATGTTATATCTTTATATTTAGCATCAAACAAATAATATAATTCTTACTCTCAGTGAATAAAGATGACTTATTTAATAAAAAAAAATAAAAAAAATGATTACACAACCACCAAATGGCAATGTGCACTAAGAAGGTTATGTAAATCCCCATTAAACAAAAGAAGAAGGAAGTAGAATGTTGCGCTTTTTCTTATTGTCTGATTCCATGGTGAAACATGGATTCGCTGCTCAGTTGAGAATGTCTTGTGTGTTAACCGGTTAACCGGGAACATACTCTGGGTTGACTGAACTTACTCCCTGATGCGTTTTTGGAACCACAATGCCTCGAGTAAACTTTGGGTTAGGTTGGGTAAAGGTTTGGGTTAATCAACCGAGAGTTCAGGGTATATGTGAAGGTAAGTCTAGCTAGCCTAGCTTTCTGGAATACCCCTCTGGTATGTATTAATAATAATAATAATTAGAAAGTAGAAATTGCTATTATTTTTGCTGTCTGTGACAAGAACAGACCTTTTGTTTAGAACAAGCACAAACTGACTTGATGATTCCATTAGCAGTGTATATTCTTATCTCTGGAAAATAGATAAACTAATAGACAATATGTCCTTAATTACAGTCATTGCATGAATTGTCTTTGTCTGTGAGCCATTTTGTGAATGCCATGTGGAAAAAAAAGCAAATTACAAAGGAAGCACAGAACCCTAATGTGGCATATTCAAAATTTTATTTCCAAAATGCTGACATCGGTGCATTTATGCAGCAATCACTATTGCTATGTACCACAGAACAAACAACTATAGGTGTCATAACTTATCAAAGTTATGTTGTATGCCTGGGCCCATAATTTCTGTTTGCATCTACATTTTTTTTTTTTTTAATAGAACCAATTCTGCTGTAGTTCAACTGAAAATGGAGCCAGCCTTCCTATATCTCATAACACTCACTATTGCAAAGTTTCCCCAACATTCATATTCACTGAGCCCTAATGAGACTTCAGCCTCTAGACGTGTTGAATGACTTTGGTCTGGATGAAAGTTAGATCCCTTTTTCTCTCTCAAACAATGAGTCTAACATAAAGTGTTCTCTCTCTCTCTCTCTCTCTCTCTGTCTCTCTCTCTCATTTCGTGCGTATGTGTGGTGAGAGTGCTGTGAGGAGTATGTGATTGAAAACACTGAAAAACTCACTGTGGTGAGAGTGAACTTTTTCTCTTATTCCTGCTTTTCCCACACTGTTTTTTCACAAGTGTTTTAGAGTTGATTATTTTAAAGTTTTGGTATAATATGGTAAAAGAAATCATTATTGTGTGAAGTATAAAGTGAGAGGATGCCGTAGCTGGTGCTGGCGGAGACCGGTCAAAGTTTTGACCAACTTTCACGCAGACATGGCATTAAAGTTGTGTCTGCTTTTAATTGTTTGGTTGAAGATTGTGCCTTGGCTGTTGGGAAGGCTGTCAGTTATGATAGTATTGTGTCTGTCTCCCGAAAGAACAGCGCTGTAGTTATTTTCTTGGCTGCTATAGAGAAAGTGAATAGTGTTGTTCAGAGTGGAGTGATCCGAGAAACATTGGTTTCTGTTGTACCGTTAATTCAAGCAGCGAAAATAATAATCCTCTCCAATGTTACACCTTTCATCAAGGATGAGTTATTAGTAGCAGAGTTGTCTAGGCATGGCAAAAGTATTATGTCAACAATACGCTTTCAATGTCTCTAGGGATATTAAGCACTCAATGAGAAAACTTGAATCTGAGATTATTGACTTGCAAAAGTTGGTGGAGGTTACTGGGGAACAACAATGTCCTGATACTCTTAAATGCAAGAAGTCACTTCTTACTGACCTGCTGGGTATAAAGACACAAGGGGTTCTGGTTAGATCACGCTCACACAAATGGATGCCCCATCAAGTTGTTGGAATCTTAGAATGGAAAAATGGGCTGAGTCGATTTACTCACTGTATTCGAACAGCAAATGGGCAGGAACTAAAAGAGTCTGCAAGTATCAGAAAAAGGGCTGTGCAATTCTATGCTGATTTATATAGTAGTGAATATAAAGAGAATGATGATTTGTCTGCCAAGTTTTATGATGGCTTGACAAAAATTAAGCTTCTCTTATGGAACAGGAACTTTTAAATGCTTTGAAAGATATGAAGCCTGGTAAAGCACCAGGTATTGATGGCCTCTGAAGACTTTTTTGTGAGTGATGGGCAAGGACCTCTTGGAGGTTTTAAATTAAATTTTGAATGTGGGTTCCCTCCCTCTAAGTTGTAGGAGGGCGGTGGTCCTTGCAGAAAGTAAAGAATTGGCGACCTGTATGGGTAACATTACTCTTATCAGGGATATTTTGGTTTCTTTGGTTATCTTGATCTTGACATGGTCTTTATATCAATTGATCAAGAAAAAGCTTTTGATGGAATATAGCATCAATATCTTTGGAATATGCTCGATGCTTTTGGCTTTGGGTCCAATTTTAGTGGAATGATTAAAGTATTGTACAAAGACATTGAGAGCGTACTGAAGATCAATGGTGGTTTGAGTGCCCCTTTTAAAATTGGGAGAGGTATGAGGCAGGGATGTGCTCTCTCTGGGGATGTTGTATTCCTTGGCAATTTAAGTAATGTTAAATAAGTTGCGTTCTTGTATTGATGGTTTTAAATTAAGGAATCACTGTGCAGCAGAAAAACTAGGATGGGATTATAGGAAAAAAATGGAGGTCAGACTAAAGAAATGGAGATGGATTCACTATCAGCTATCTTTTAGAGGGAGAGTACTAATACTGAACAACTTAATAGCATCAACTTTGTGGCATAAGCTCTCTTGTGTGGAACCTCCCACAGGACTATTACCATTTACAAGCGATATTAGTGGACTTCTCTGAGACAGGCTGCACTAGAATCCTCAAAGGGTGCTTTTTTTGCCAGTGGAGGAGGGGAGACAAGGTTTGGTGTCTCTATCAAGCAGATATGCAACATTTTGGTTACTGTTCACTGTTCACTGAACTTTTTAACAGGCTCTGTGGATGTGATATGGAGTGAAGTTGTGAAAAACATTCTTCACTGAGTGGATGGATTTGGACTAGATCCTGCTTTGTTCCTCACGTATACCAAGAAGCTATACTTGAGTGATCTGGAGCCTGAAACCAGAACGGGAAACTGCAACAACCCAGAAACTGGAGGAATTCTCTGTCTCAGAGACAAGCCTTTTTATCTGTCCAGAAAAGAAGGGAAATGCAAATAGGCACTTTTCAGATCCAGTGTTTTGATTGGCTGATGCTGTCAGAGGTGGCCACTGGATGGCCCCTCTCTTGCATGAGGTTCATTTCCGTAGCTTAAAGTTCATGTTTAGAACAATGCCTTTAAGGTTTTTCCTATGCATAATTAACTTTCCAAACCAATTTCAGAGAAGCCTGGGCATCGTGCTGAAAACATAAAGACCAAACATCATTTGGTTATGTTGAACTATTTCTTATGCATTCATGTATACCTTAATAGGTAAGTTTGTATTTTTTGCAGTACACAAATAGCACTCATTAAGTATATACAGTTCTGTTAATAAAAATGGAGAAGATTTGTTCCATTTTGTCCACTGTGTGTCCATTTTGTGTCTTTTGTGACTTCAAGCTACATGGCAAACCTGTTTAGACTGTATAGTCTACCCTCATGTCTGCCTGCTGATCACTTCTTAAAAGTTTGGACAAGGAAATTTGCTTCCTGATATGAGAGACCCTTTTCTCAAGCACTGGATTACAACATGTTTAAAGGAAATATCTGGAATTTCTTTTAAAACTTGAATGGGCTTATTATTAGAAGAATTAAGCGGAAAAGTTATTTACAAATGTTTATTAAAATATTGTATGTCCACACTGTGTGAGAAAAAAGATAATGTCTGGAGCAAGAAATGAAGTTAAACCATTGAAAAAATCAGGAGATCTACAATGGAGAATCCTGAAGGGGGTGTTGCTGTTAATGCCTTTGTTTCGATGATTAACCCCAATGTTAATGAAGGTTGTGTGTTTTTGTGGATTAAGATAAACATTTTTTCCATTGTTTTCTAGAATCTATTAGGCTTAAACCACATTTTGTATTGTTGGAACAACTGTTTTTAATTTTAAGCAAAGTTTCACCCCTAAGGCTTTCATTTATGGGGCAGGATACAACCACAATCAAAAATTTAAATAGCAGTTGATTAACTTTATGGTCGGCCAGGAAAAAAATGGCAATATATATTTAAAGGAAAACAGGATTAAAAATATGCATGGCCAAGATGGAGTACTGTTTATTAAGTCTAGCATCTCAGTTGAGTTTACATATTAAAAAGAGATGCAGGATTTTGACAACTTTGTATTATAGTGGTGTTTTAATGAGGGCATTTGTACTGTGTTTGTACAGTATCTGTATTGGGATTTAATTTTTAGCCTTTTGTTGTGTTGATAATGGTTTGATGTTTCTCTTGTTATTGATTTAATAAAAGTATGGGTTAAAAAAATGTGATGGTATCATCTGTTGTACCCTCTATCGCTGCACCCATATATGAGATGGGTCTGTGAGCTTCTAGAACATCAAACTGTCCTTCTAACCTTCCCTCCCCTCAGCTGTGGCTGATACTCAGTGTTTAATAAGATGGATCTGATGACACTCTGATTGTTTTCTTTCTTTTCCTGCAGTCCCAGGAGGAATTGCACCTGAATCTTTAACCTTCACCCCATTGGATGATATGATCTTTCTGAAGTGGGAGGAGCCTTTGGAGCCCAATGGTCTGATCACACAGTATGAGGTAGTGTGTCATTGACAAAGGAAACATCTATTTTGAAATTAGACATGACATTAGTAATAATTAACAAAAGTGTGTCAGGTTGCAGATAAAAATGTAAAACTAAATAATTGTTATTATAGCCTGGGGTATATCAAACAAATATTTTTAAGCATTGCATCTGAGGTGACAATAATTGGATTTGAAGGTGAAGTAATAGCATTTACATATTAAATGTGATACAGTGGCAGCTCAAATATATTTATTTATACCATCAAAACTTAACCTTTACTACCCTTTTGAAAAATGAAGTACACTTTTTGCATATTTTTAAAAAGAGTACTTATTACGGAATGTTATGCAGAATTATGTTCAATTTGAAGGGGGCACAAGCTGCATATACTCTGGAGGATAGAGATTCTTTCAGGGGATTGTCTAACTGTCCAGCAGCCTGGTCTCATTGTTTATATGCAGGTGTAACATTTACAGGGACAAACACTTTTTTTTTTCATACATTTGGATAGATGCTGAAATGTGCAATATGGACATATTGACAGCATCTAAAACATGAATACATACATACATAATATGTTGATATGATATGATATGATATATTTATGAATTAATTGGATGTGTGGTAGAACCACATTTTACGTTCAAATGCACAAAAATTCTCATGTGATCACGTTGGTTTCACCAATAGTGCGATCCATTTCCTCCTTCATTTATTTTTGGGTTTGTTTCATCCCTCATGCTCCCTCCCAGTCAGCAGTCATTCGTGTGTGTAAACTCTCTCCACCCTTCACAGAGTCTAGGTGTTCTTATGCTAATCATGTTGTAGTTCATTCTCCAGGCTTCAATTAGTTGAGGAACAAACATAATTGCTTTTGTTGCCTTGCAGAGACTGTTGGATAGGGCAGTTGTGTCTTGTAATATTTCTCTGCTATGGCCCACTTCAATTATCTCAGCTGTCAGCATATACACATGTAAGCTTCTGCTTACACTCAATGCTCGTTTGGGAGTGACATTTGTAGCTTTATGTTCACTGTGCTATTAGCTGATGGAGTGTTTATGAATTTGGTAATGATTTCTCAGTGGTTGATTTAAAAGTAGTTGCAAAATGGAGCATATCATTTCTTAAACTGATGTATCTTGAGAGGGATAATGAAGTTTCTTTGTTATTCATTTAACACTTCAAAGTAGTTGTTTTCAATTCTTTCAAACACTTCTGCATCAGTGAAACTAGTGAAACAGCCTCTGCTGTGTAAAGTAATATAACCACAGTACTTCTTATGTTTGATCTGAAGTACCTAGAAAGGTAAAGTTTTCAAGCTTTCTTGTGAGTACATTTGCAATAATTTTTGCATTAATTAAGCAAGTTAAATGAGTCACACTTTGTAGTTGGCTCCTCAAACTTTAAAGTTAATGTAAAAGTATATCAAAGTGAGGGCGGTAGTGGAGCAGTTTCAACAGATTTTTCAAACAGTTTGTAATGAAGACCATGATTTCAATTCTGAGGTGTGAATGACTAGTGCTGAAATATGGGGGTTTCATACATATTTTTTTTCAATGTGTGTACCTAAAAAAAAAAGAATTTCTTTTACACACGCAGAGGTACAATTTGTTAAGTCTCTTGCTTGTGTAACCATTAGTCATTTTACATAACATTTGAAAGCCTCCCATCTAGTCAGAGATTCTACTTTTAAATTCAACCAAATTTGAGGAATTTTAGATAGTGTAGACATAAAATGTTATGTTAATTAATGAAAATTAATGAAAAAATGAATAAATGAAAATTGTAGATGGCACCGTGTTATATGACTATCATGGAAAAATACACAATATCACAAACACTGAACATACATGCATATTCTATACATAACTGAATTGTTGTTTTAAGACTGTCACTGGCCTCACTGTTTTAATTGTTCCAGCTATCCAGCTGCTAAACACTTCCACAATAAACTCCACAAAGGTGCATTTTATGTTTAATCATGAAAAGTGTGAAACTACAAAGAAGAGAAAATACACAAGAATAAATGCCACAAAATAGATAAATCATCACACAAGGCAACAACAATACAGTTGTATAACAAAAGCATAGATTCATACTTTACAATCTGGAATAGAAAAGATAACAAACATGCTGATTTAATTGCTATATTACAAAAGTTACCAATACACTGAACACAATAATAAAGTACTCAATGTTCACCAAACAAAAATCAAAGTCATTTACAGATATTGCATTTCAAAGGGCTCTGATAGGCATGATGAAGCTGGATGTCTGCAACCACATGGAGCACCTTGCACAACTCAAGCACTCCAGAAATATGGCCTACTTCCTCTTTTAAACAAGAAAGCATAAGAAATCTAAGGAAAACTCAGAAATAAATATCAAAATAAAAGTCTTTGTATAAACCTTTTTAAAGTCCAGCACAAAGACTTTCAATGAGAGGATAGATCTAGATGTGGGTCTACTGCATTTAAAATGTCCTCTCATTATTTCAGTATTTCGCCATATAATGGAGACAGAGATAGAATCAGGTTATTTTTTGAATCAGTGTCATTAAGACCACATGAGTTTACTAAAATCATTTCTTGACTCAATTGGCATCTCTGGAAAAAACTTGACTATTGATTTGCATTTTATATAATATATATTAAATGGTATATACACCATGAGTCCTCTTGCATGAAAGAAAATTGAGCTGCAAGTTCTCACTGGGGAGTAAATTAGTCTAGAAATATTACGCCTCAAAGTACATAGATGTTTATATCTTGAAATAACTCGCAATACATTCCATGAATGCTACAATATGTTATATCGACAACAATTCCTTGTATGAAACAATCTTTGTAGCTTAAAGTATGTTTTCAAAAAAAAGATAAAGTAAAGAAAGAGAACTGATTTTCCTGTGGATCAAGTGAAGCATACAGGAGTAGCTGAAGTCAGACTATGAGACTGCATCACAGGGATTCATCAACCCTGCTCCTCCACCGTAAGGTATTACATCATTTCCTCTGGGCTCACACTCTGTTTTTCGATTTTTAGATCAGCTACCAGAGCATTGAATCTTCAGATCCCAGCATCAACGTTCCTGGCCCACGGCGCACTGTCTCCAAACTAAAAAATGAGACGTATCACATGTTCTCTGGGCTTCACCCTGGCACCACATACCTGGTGTCTGTTCGTGCCCGCACCGCTAAGGGCTTTGGCCAGACTGCCCTAACTGAAATCACCACCAATATCTCAGGTGAGGAAATATGCTTTGCTTTGAATTCTGGGATACGAGCCATGTCAGAAAACCTACAACTTTTAACTGTCTCTCTGCATCTGAATTACTTAATTATAAGTTTTCCACTAGAAGCTAGATGGGCTCTGGTTTTATCGCTGGAATGAATGTAAGATGCCTGCAAGGGCATTTTAATTAGTTCAGGATTTATTCAGACTTTATTTGGACTTCATTTAGACATAATCTCAGCTAGGCAAAAGCTACTCTTTTGGCAAGATTGACTCTCTGAACAGCAGAAATATTGATACCAAGGTTTACCCAGGCTTAAGTCGACAAACTGAGGGGAGAACAGTGTAAACTGAAGGGAAAATGGTAGAACCTTTTAAGAATTTTTTTAATTTTTTTTTTCCTCTCTAATTAAATTACAGACTTGTGGCAGTCCCTGGCTTTACATTTGGTAGCTCAATAAACTGATAATTAAAGAAAAGCTAATTAGTCTCAACTTCTTTGGTAAATATGACCAAACAGAGCCTTATGTTGCCTTTGGCTTGATTAAGTTGGGGACACTTGCTTGATATTCAGCAGTGTTTTTGATGTGCCTGCAATGGCGCCGTTGTATGCGAACTGAGCTGAGCCGGATGATTACGTCACTGTTTTCTGCAGTGCTGCTATACCTAAATTAACTAGACTAATAACTACTGATATTTGCAACGGAATGAATCAATAATATATAGAATAAGCTGCACAATGACACCATTTTCTTATTAATGTAAAGCTGCTTTGCCACAATTTGCATTGTAAAAAGCGCTATATAAATAAAGATGACTTGACTTGACTTGACTTGACTTATTTGGACACTCCTCTTAAATCCTCATGAAAGATATAGTTGACTCAAAAATGAAAATTATTTACTCATGTCAATCCAAACATTTTGGAGTTGCTCATTTATTACCATGGGCTGTCAAGCTCCAAAAAGACCAAAAATTACCACGAGACACAACAGCTAAAACAATTGTTTTTTTTTTTTTCATGCACTGGGCTGCGTTTCCCAAAAGCATTGTAAGCCTAAGTTTATCGTAAAAACGGTCGTACGACTGATCTTAATATTATGGTCTGTTTCCCAAAAGCATCGTAGCTTAAGTAGCACTTGAAAATCTTCGTAGAACTACGAGTGCTCTGGAGTAATTGTACATCCCCAAGTGTATCGTAAGAAGACAGATTTATGAGGACACCTGCAGGACAACCGGCAGATTACACTTTTATCTAGATTTAACACACTGCAACGTGAGTAATATAATAATGTTTTGATTGTACTTTATTGTACACTTTATTGTACTCTGTTTTGTTTGCATGAATTTATAAATGAAATAATTAAAAAGGGAAGAAAAAGAAATACACATCTAAATTAAATGAATGAACAAAAAAAATCATAAAAGAAGTAATGTGGGAAATATGCTTCAAAGACTGGGCAAAATAGGGATGAATTAAAAAAAAATCTGTCAATGACTTGCTGACGTGCACGTAAACTAATCCAAAACAGATGACAATTATTAGGTTAAATGTTCACAATACGATTCCATATAAGGTTATATTTCAGCATTTCACGAATGGACTGCGACTCTTAAGTAGCATGTAGAGCGTATAGAATTTTATTCCTGAAAAAAATTGAAGTGTGTGTGTTTCTCGCTGTTGACAGTGTTTTCTGATTTATGGAATGAAAAAAGATCAAAGAGAAGAAAAAAAGATTAAATCAGCTGGCAAAGTATGCTGAGAGCTATTAGTTAAAATCGTAACCCTATTCACCTGTGGTGTCTCACCTTAAAAGTCCACATAACAAACAGGTACTGTATTGCGAGTCTTCTGATTGCTTCCCTTTCAAAAGGGAACTCGCACTACATCAGAAATGCTAGGGGAATGCCTCCACGTGAACCGGTGTCTGAAACACTTATCAAATCATGCCAATATTGACCAGCAACAGCCCATGACATAACAGTGAGACCCGAAAGTATGTAAGGAGCGCTTAGATAACATGTCATCCTCTTTTCGCCTACAGGGACTGTTATGTGTGTGTACCTGACATGAGATGACACACACATGAGCTGTGCGTTCTCTGTCTGGGGGAAGAGCATGCAGAGGAAGTTCTCGAGGGAGCTGCCTGTGCAAACTGTTAGTGTTTTCCTTTGAGAGTGCTCCGTTCTCGTCTGGCTCTCTTCTTGAGGAAAGAGAGTTCAGCATCTGGTCCCGCTCGTGCTGAGGCAGAGCGGAAACTCAGATTATGGGGTTCTCAGATGGAGCTCGCTAAACAGTTTGAGAGGGGTATGGACCTCTCAAGCAAGCTCCCCAAGTCTGGTCAGAATGTTGAAGGCTTCTCTCGAGGCCTCCCAGTTAGATCAGCCCTTAGGCTGGGAGCACTGAGTCCGGCTCTCCAGGATGCTCGTCTCTAAAGTCCGGTCTGAGTTGGGTTGACTTTCCCCTGAGAAGTGACTGGCTGGAGTTCCTTGGGGCCCCCTAGCCACACTCCCTTCTGTTGAGGTTGTTGGTCCCCTGTGTCAGTAAAGAGGCTTATAGCTTGGGCTTTGATGGTAGGGATTACTGTCACTGTGACAGCCCAGTTGTGACCTATATGGAGAGTGGGTCTGGCGTTTTAGTTGGAATTGCTTGATTCTGACAGTTGTCACTGCGAATCTTGGCATGCACTCCCCTCAGCATGGCAACGTGGGTCGGTTGTTCCCTTAGCGTTTCTGACGCAGCGCGAGTTCCCTTTCGAAAGGGAACGTCTCTGGTTATGCATCTGAACATGGTTCCCTGAGAACTGGGAACAAGACGCTGAGTTTTCCAGCCATGCCTCGGGGCCCGCCTGCATACAATCCCTTTAGACCATGGGTCTTCAACCGGGGGTCCGCGACCCCTAGGGGGTCCGCGGGAGTATTGCAGGGGGTCCGTCAATTAATGTTTGATCACAAAAAAAAAAATTAAAACATGGGTAAAAACATCACAGAGTCAAATTTTAATAAAATATATTTGATTTTACAAATTACATTAACAGCTTTAATAAAACCCTTCCATCCACGTGCAGTCACGTGATCTCATGATACCGTTAACGCAGACTATGAGCACTTTAATCTGAAAATACTACTGGCTAATAATTTATATACAATTTAGCTCGCCAGAATGGATCGCTTTGTATTATCTTCAGCTTAAAGTTCAGGTAAATGTATAATCGTCCACCTGAGAGTAAAATTAAAATGTGAAGTTTTATTTAAACGTAAAGCTGAAGTTCATGTAAATGTTAAATTGTTCACCTGACAGTAAAATTAAAATGTGAAGTTCTGTTTTAGCCGACTGTCAACTAGCGCGCGCGTTCTGCGCCTGCGTATAAAGGCGATAACTGTCTATTTAAGCAGATATATTTGTCTATATTCGTCATTCAAAAGGGGAAAGCAAAACCAAGACTGCAAGTATACAAACCATAAACCATTACCGCTTTGAATATCAGTCATGCTGATCAAGTTATTATTTCACTCCGCTCATGTTATTATGAAAATATTCGTGGATTCGAGTGCTCGGGTAAGATGACGTGAAATTAGAACAAGCTTCTGTCTGTGCCGTCATGACTTCTTTGCTTGCTTTCATAACTTTTGCTTATGTTCTCGTGAACTGACTCGTTTGCTATCTAAACAGCCAATCAGAGTTCTCTCTCACTCACCGACGGCCCGACGCCGATTCAACATGTCGAAAAACACCCGACGAGGACCAACTTCAGCCGACGGTGCGGAACACACTGAGAAAACTTAGTCGGCCGACGAACAAAAACTGCCCGAGAGCCGACCGTCGGCTTGGTGTGTTCCGGGCTTTAAGTTGAAGTTCAGAGAAACGTATAATTGTCTACCTGAAATTAAAATTTAAGTGTATAAAACTGCAAATTTATTAAAATAATTGTGTTCAAGTCAACTCTGAACTTAATAAACTGTGATTTTAATGGCAACAGTTTGTTATGATGCACAAATCTCTTTAACAATGAAAATATAGCCTACAGACAACATACAACAACATGGTTCTAATCTATATTGTCTCAACATAATGTTACTATCGTAATATGATTGATTTCTATTATAGAGGCTCTGTTTGACACATTTCGTGTCAGGGGTCCCTGCTCCGTGTCTCGCTCATCTAAGGGGTCCTTGCCCTGAAAAACGTTGAAGACCCCTGCTTTAGACGATAAGTGGATCACATGTTGTCAAGGCTCTCTTATATACTTTCGGGTCACACCGTTATGATGTCATGGCTTTTTGCCGGTCAATATGATATTGACATGATTTGATAAGTGTTTCGGACACCGGTTCATGTGGAGGCATTCCCCTAGCGTTTTTGACGCAGAGCCTCGTTCCCTGTTCTCAGGGAACCATGGTTACATGCGTAACCATACCCATAGTCATACCCTACTTTGTGTCAAATAGGTTTGAGGGTATATTATTTTTTAATGAACTATTCCCTCAAATGTCCTCACAAACACAATAACCCGGCTGTCGGCATGAGCAAAAATTTTTATATATGTGTTTATCTTTTGTGGTTTGTCTCAATAAACATGTCAATCGCAACATACCACGGCCCTCTTATGAAACAGATCTAACACTAGCACTGTGATGGCAGCTCTCATATTTTGTACTCTAAATTTTCTGCTTGTTTTGGCATGCTGAAGGCTGAGACATTGACCCGTTTCCTTGTACTAGCACACTAATTGACTTCCAATAATAAGCGGAAATGGGAGCAGGAGGTCTGTTCTCTGCTCACCCCTCAAGAGACGGTATAAAGGACTGTGGATCGCTCTCATCCGCCTCCATTACTGTGCTTCATAGCCCTTGTGTGGTGCGCTCTGTCTGGGGTGGGTTTTTGTTCTCTGTGGAGCAAGGGATTTAAGTCAGTGGAAAACCAAGTCCAATTTGAAAGATTTTTTATTTGTTAGAGTTGCTGGGTGTGTGGGAGTGTGTGGGAGTGTGTGTGTGTGTGTGTGTGTGTGTTTGAAGAAAATGGATAAATTAAACTTTGTTGTTTTTTACTCATCCTTATGTCATTCTAAATCTGTATTTTAAGTATTTGTTTACTGATAATCTTCCCCTCTAGTGAGCTGTTAACTGAAAAACTCTGCAACCAAATCATAGAGTCAAATCATTCAGTGGAATTTGCGGACCAGCACAAAATAATGATTTGTTCACTGGTCCAGATCTCAAGTCACTCAGGCGGCATTTATGCTGGCACAAAAAAAAAAAAAAAAAAATTGATTTCTTACTTATATCTGAGACAGATCAGATACTGTTTGCTCTTTCTTTCGCCTCATAGCACCAGCATTTGATTATGAAGACGTCCCCTCTCCACTGAGTGAATCTGAGAGCACCATAACAGTCCTGCTGCGTCCAGCCTTGGGGAGAGGAGCACCCGTTAGGTAATAAACCCAATATAATCTGACAAATGTGATTTTTTTTTTTTTTTTTTCTCACAATATTTGATAAAAATATATATTTGAAGTTGACAAAGCTGTTGGTAGACTTGTTTAATGACAATAATCCAGATGTCCAAAGATTGAATGCATGTTAGCCCCAAAGTCAGGACTGAAAGTTTGTCATTATGTAAAATGAAATAAAATCTAAATAATACAATAATACATTATAAATATGACTGGAGACATTTGAAGTCATTGAAAATAGCTGACAAATGGACATCCACATCATGTGTAACTACTCACCAGTTGAACTCTAAGCTAAGTTGCACAGTAACTAAACTAATTTCATGGCAAGCTAAATTGCTTTCTATAGGTTTTTTTTAAGTTTTTTTTTTTTTGCTTGACTTTGAATTTTTAAAATCATGTATAAAATATACTATTTTATGAGCCTTTTTACAGTTTGGGATAGGCTATTTTTGTTTTATTCAACATACATTATGGTACAGTCCAGTATAGTTCAGTGTTTGAAGACCGTTATATATTCCTGTACAGCACGTATCATGTGGTTGTGGTCGAGGAGGACAGCTCCAGACAGGTGAGGCGGAGGGAGTTGGGTCACATGGAGTGTTTTCCTGCTCCTTCCTCCCATGGGGAGACTCCAGGGGGAGGAGGAGGGGCAAGTGGTGCACCACCTCATTACTACACCGCTGAACTCCCACCCAGCAGCTTGCCTGAGGCAATGCCATTCACCGTCGGAGACAACCACACCTACAACGGCTACTGGAACACACCTCTTGACCCCAGCAAGAATTATCTAATCTTCTTCCAGGCCTCCAGTAACTTCAGAGGGGTGAGTGATCCCATCTGCCTAGTAAATGCTCATAAGGAACTCATGTATGTATGTATGTATGTATGTATGTATTTATGTATTTATGTATTTATGTATATATATTGGAGAGCAATTGGAAGAAACGCTTTGGATAAGCTGGTTTATTCCAAATATCCTGTCTTGAAAAGGCAGTGTTTCTTAAGAATATTACCACTGAATATTACCATTCCATCAGATCTTAGCATTATTGTTGTATTAGCAATCATACAAGTTTTTTTTGGAACTTGTAATAGTAATCTACGCAAGGATAAGTTTGTGATCCCTTTGAAAATATGTCTATTTCTGCATTATTTACTCATAAAATGAGGTCTAATCTAGCCACTGATCGGTTCTAAGGATGGTAAGGAACCGTTCTAGTTATTTTTTTCACTTGAGCTTGGTACGGCACTGCACAGTTACTGCACAGTTACAACACAATTACTGTTCCCATCACGATTGGCCAACTGTGCTGCACCGTGCTGCACCGTGCTGCTTGAATGCATGTAGTGGTTATATACAGAATTGGTCACTTGTCTGTTGCCTGGCTACCAATTTCTCTGTAGGTGACTAAGTGTGCTATTTGAGCGACGTAAACATAAATTAATAATGAAAATAAAAGAATTATTTGATCATCTTCCATAAAGTGCTTTCCATTTTACATCTCATATCATCAATAAACTGTTGCGTTACAAAGGCAAAGACTGACACATCTGTATTATATTCCAAAGAGCGGCCTTTTTTAGCCCCACAGTGGAAAATCAAACCATATCCATACCAGAATGGAAAGGTTAAAAGAGAAGGATTTGGCTCTGGTCTACTCTTTAAAGTCCATGTAAAGCAATATTAAAATATGTTTTCTGAGTTTGTCACACCACAGACAAATGTGTTATTAATTATCCAGCCAAATTTTAATGATAAAAAAAATGCCAAGTAAATGAAATAAGCAATATTCTCTGCTTTCAAAACACTGGGGGCTTGTCTGTTGTGAGCGCTGAATCCACACCCACTTGGGAGAAAGTTGCCCTCTCTCTCTCTATTGAGTCAAAAATACTGTGGACTACCTACTAATTATAACATAAGCACGCAAGGCAACTTATACTCATTGGTGGGCACGTACTGCCGACCGTGCACCAGATGTCGGCGTCACGAGACGGGAGGATGAAAGTCAGAACGGGAGATAGTAGGTTTGGCGCAAATCATCAGTTGTCGGTGGGATGGGAGGATGTAGGCCAAGGTCGGAGATAAGTTAGTCAGTACAGCCTCGTACACCAGTAACAGCGGATTATCCATGAATCCCAGTTGTCTCTAATGAAAGTTTGTAAAACTATCTGGTGTAAAATTATAACTGCAGAGGTGGGTGTTGGTGGTTTTTTAGGAAATTTAAATAAAGAGACTGGGCTGTTTTGTATATTATTGCAACCAGGTAATATGCATTTGGCCATGGCCATTTAATTTATGTGTAAGAAAAAAAGTACAGCTACGTCCCTCAGTTCATTTCGAAAAAGCTTTAACAGTTGAAAGGGTCATTTTCTCTTTCTTCATTAATGTGCTTTCAGACCAGGTCTTATTCAGGTCTATTTGGCTGTTGAACTATTTGCAAGGCAACAAATAACACCCTGTTCAGTTCATCAGCTCCTTGAGACTAGTTCTTTCATTGTATTACTAAGCTTAACGTCCTGCGTAGAATTAATACCTTTTGCACCATCTGGGTGTAGCGCACGTCTAAGACTAAATCTTACAACTAGTCAAAGGTAGGTGTAAAGCGAGAAGTCTTGACTTGTTTCCAAGATGAAAATAAAGGCAAATAAAAACGTTGAGATGATGGCGCGTCTTGTATACAGACTACACAATCAGCAGGCTTTCGTCGTGTTTTTCAGAGCTGTACTCTGTACTAAAGACGGGTCGGAATTATCTGCTAAATTTGAAAGCGTTTGTAACGCTCGGATGACAGGAGACGAAGGTTGAATACAACAGACAGGTTTAATAATGGATAACTGAGACGAACACGTAACAGTGTGCATAGCACAAACAATAACCGACAATGACTTGGATAAGGGCAGGAACTTAAATACACAGATAATGATAGACTAAATGATAACAGGTGATGACACTTTAACTAATAGGATGAACGAGGACAGGTGCAGACATGACGTAACAGAATGACACACGACACGACTCTGACATTACTCCCCCCCTCGGAAAGGCGCGTCCTCGCGCCGTAACAAAGTCTATGATGATGACAGAAGGCGGAGGCTCCGGAGGAGGGCATGGTGATGGTGACTGGCAGCCGGCTGGAGCCGTAGGCCACCGACGCCATGGTGGCATAGACGGTGGGAGGAACCAGGGAGGAGTCCAGCGAGTCGAGCGGGATGGCTTCCTGGGGCCGATCGACGGCGGTGGAACCATGGCGGTTGGCGGAGGACCCAGCAGAACTTCCCGGCTGACGGACCTCGGTGACACCGCCGAACCGGAAGTTTGGCGCAGAGCCGCTGACTCACGTGACCGAGGCGCCGACGATGGCCTGGATGACCGGGGCGATGCTGTGGTGACAGAGGACGACAGGGAGGTTGAAGGGAGGGAGGAGCTAGCTGATGGCATAGGGGTGAAGGGGGAAGGTGTAGCCGCCAACCCGGAAGTCCGTGGCGGAGGCAGAGCGTCGACCCCCGGAGGCCGAACTGGAGGGACGAGAGAGCCCAGCGGAGCTTCCGGGCTGACGGGCCGAGGAGGTGATGAGGGAGGTGTGGGTCGAGGTGCTGGTGACAGGCTGACGGGTCGAGGTGGTGACGCGGGTCTGGAGGCCTGAAGTGGAGTCGGCGACTCCGCCTCAAGCTGGGCTGGTGGAAGGGAAGCCCGAGGTGCTGGTGAGGAGCCGCATGGAGTGTGCGGCGGGGGCAGAGCCGAGGAGCTTATTGACAGCAGGGGGGCCAATGGATCCAATGGATCCATCTGTAACCAGTGAAGGTGACGGGAAAGGAACGGCAGGCATGGGAACTGACGGAGGGCTTTCAGACGGGACCGGAAGTGGAGATGACTGAACGAGGGTGGGGACTTGGGTGGGGAAAAGATCCGCGGCTCACAGGTCAATGAGGTTGTGGTTCGCTCCTGGCTCTGAGGCGTGCTGCAACTCCGGCGCCCCGAAATCGTCGACTCCCACTTCGACCTCAGCGTGCACCCCGGGCTTCCAGGCTGAGACGGAGCGGTAGTCCTTCCGGAGTGTCCAGAAGATACCCCCCAGGTAGGGCCTGGCTTCCGGACTCAGTAGCAGGGCTGCAGTGGGTGAGTCCATCTTCACTTTCTTTATTCTCGTATGAGAGGTCGGTTCTTCTCTTTTGAGGGTCGGTTATTCTGTAAAGCTCGGATGACAGGAGACGAAGGTTGAATACAACAGACAGGTTTAATAATGGATAACTGAGACGAACACGTAACAGTGTGCATAGCACAAACAATAACCGACAATGACTTGGATAAGGGCAGGAACTTAAATACACAGATAATGATAGACTAAATGATAACAGGTGATGACACTTTAACTAATAGAATGAACGAGGACAGGTGCAGACATGACGTAACAGAATGACACACGACATGACTCTGACAGCGTTATTAAAATATAACTTGCTCCAAAAATTTGTGTAGGCTACTCTTTACACCGTGCAAACAGGTCTAGCCTATAACTTGCTCCATAGATTGGCACACCGTGTAAATAGCTATCATTTACCAGATAAAAATCTTTTTTTTATTTGTTACTGAATTGTTTTACTTGCATACCAAAATATGCATATACTGAATTGCTCAATATTTTTTCTTGTTTTACAATCTGAGTAATTTAATTTTCTTTTTCTTTTTTTGGGCTGAACAGTAATTTTTCATCTATTTGTCTATTCGTTGGAGCCAATAAATTCACATTTGTAACCATAGTAATGTGAACTTACAGTGAGGTAGAACATATCAGCGTGTACGTGCTTCGTCTACGCTAAGCGTAGCTGAGTCTAGTCATAGTTTTCCAGCGTAGAAGTCCAGCGTAGAGCTTACACCCAACTTTTTTACAGCCAGCTGGTGCAACCGGACCCTGAAAACCAAGGGAGCGAGATAGAAGCAATGTTTCCATCTGGAATTAAGATGTGTTTCAGTGTTCCAATCACAAGTGGTCAAATTAGACATGTGACTGTTTCCACTTAAGAATAAGAAGTATATGTCCTGTAACCACTACCCTTTTATTTCACATTCTACATCACTGTACCTGAAGCACAATGTGGCACACAGATACTATAAAGATAATTACAGATTTGCGCTACACCACTGCATTAATTAGTTGGTTTAGGGGTGTTTAAGGCAATAGAGCTAAACTCTGCTGCAAGGTGGTTGTCCAGGTCAAAGACTTTTCAAAGTTCAGTAGTATTAGTTCTTGTTTAAGCCTGCTTAACGCACCATAACCTGTTCCTCATTTTCAGTTAACTTATATTGGATGGAGACAGTAGACATGCACGTCATATACAGTAATACATTATGTATGTTTATATAATTAATGAGAATAGCTGCCACTGAAGAATTTGCTTCTGTAGCAACCTTGGAAAGCTATTTAAGGACATGAATCATTTGAACACAACATAACATTCTATTTATTGCTATTAAGATGCTGCTTATTTTGTTGTGGTGCTTTTGCTCTTATGTATTGAGGTGATATGTAGAGATCCATACTGTGGTACATGAAAGTTTTCACTGCAATAGAGAGAAGCATTTGATCATCATTGTCATTTTAATGAGGCCTATGGAGTTGTATTCTGTCTCCTTGTCACAGAGATGACTCTGTAGTGTCCCTGTAGTAAAAAGAATGGTTATAGATTTAGAGAACAAGGCAAACACACTCTTTTTGACTCATGTTGGCTGGCTGTCTCGTCATTGCTAAAGAAAGGTCCCATTGTATCCAATAATAGGATTGTGTTGAAAATCCCTCCTTTAATGGGAAGTAATGAATACATAATTGGCCATAAACAGTACCGTCAACCACTCGCGCTGTCTGATGACACTTACCATTCAAAGTTTATTCTCACACAAGACAAGTCAAATTCATTCAGGTTATTGTTTTTCTGACCCACACACATTTCCATCTCAATCAGCCTAAATAAATCTTTTTAACATGAGCGACGCTAAATGTTCGGCTTTGCTGGTGCTTATTATTTTGACAATTATTCCTGATAATTAGGTGCAGGTTCGCTCTATTAGACTTGCCCTGAATTTAAACAGTAATTACTCTCACTAAAGTGGCTTACTGCAGTTCAATAGGCATATGGGTTGGGTTTTAGAATAGACAAATACATTTTAGAATTAAACAGAAATTATTAGTAGGAAAGGCTAGCTTCAGTATTACCCCAAACCCTTAATCCTCCTGATAAGTTATAAACCTCCTTTCATAACTCATCCCACACCATTTGCGAAACAGACTTGAGTGAGACCTCAAATTATGCACCCTATAGACCTTATGTGCCCGAGAAACAAGTGCACAGCCATCTTTTGAAGTTTGTTTTTGAACTTCTGTTTTAGCGATAGCTCTTTATATTTTTATGGCATTGCTGTCAAAGATTAATTAGCTGGTGAAGTGGATTTGCTTATTGTAGAGTTAATGGAAGTTATCATGAACATTATGTTTGAAACGGATGTCATAACCAGTAGACCAGGAAGATTTAAAAACGAGCAGTTCATTCATATTCAAATCTATAAGATATTTCCTTAAGGTCTATAAGTGATCAGATTTTTGCCCGGTAGACAAGCATTTCATAAACTTACATTGAAGGAGGAATTCAAGACAAGAAAATTGCACAAAACACCCAAACCCAATAGTAGCTCACTACAAACCACCCGGAACGCCACAGCAATGTCCTATGAACGACCCACTGCCCAGCATTGAACCAACAACTTTTGCACTAAACATCTCCAGTGACATGTTCTTCAGTGAATTATTAATTTAGTGGCTGCTAACCCCTCTCATAATTTTCACAGACACATAGTCACATCACATTTGTAGGTGTGACAGACAGATAATTTTTCATTCAGAATATTGACCATATTGAATTGTGGGAAATTGATGGGCATGACCACTCTAAACAGCCATTTGTAAAGCAGTGTTGAGCGTGACCTGCATATGATATCATATAGCTATCATTTGACAGGGATTAATTTCAACGCTGCCCCTCAGTGCTGCCTCGACTGAGGACTACGGAACACATGTTTTAATGACATGTTAAAATATGGTGGCAAATATGTCACATCTGCCCTAGTGAAATAGAGGAGAAAGCAACTCGGAGCTGATTTTCAATTTAAAAGGCAATTTACTGGGTGTTTGGGTGAGAAAGGTCTTGACTTCAATCTAGGTAGATGAATTTGCATAATTGGCACATAAAGCCACCATTTGCACCTGTAAATTTTAATTTGATAATATGTCTCTATAGCTCACCTTGTGTGTGTGTGTGTGTGTGTGTGTGCGTGTGTGTGTGTGTGTGCGTGTGTGTGTGTGTGTGAGAGCGAGAGAGAGAGCAAGAGAGAGAGAGAGAGAGAGAAGGTACTCCCATAATGCACTGCTGAGTACTCAGTTCAAAATATTGCAGACACAGGCAAATGTTGATTATAAATATACTTTTAATCATTCAATGTTGAAAAGGTATAAAAAAATCGTTTTAATTAAAAAATAACTATTTAACCTTTTTATGATATTGTGTTATTAGATCAGCAACATGATAATTGAAAAGTCTATTGAAGTAAATTGTGCTTTGCATATCCCACACAGCAAAAAAGAGTGCAACGTTACTCGTACATCTGTGTACCTATGTACCTTTGTATCTATCCCTTCAATGTGCATATTCACAGCTAACAGGGCATGTTCTCAATATTTTGGCTAATGTTCTGGTATGTTTCTCTTAAAGAAAAAAAAACATTATTTATAGTTTTACTTTGTTCATCTAACATTGTTGTTGTTGTTGTAAATTTTACTACTTACTACTTGTTTCAGAATGTTCAGAAAACATTCAAAAGTATTTTCCCCTTTAATCTTTGCTAAATTAAAATAAATGAAATTAAACATTCCCTTAATGTTTTCTCTAACATTTGCGTAACTAAGAAATACATTTTTAAACATTAAAAAAAAATGTGTGTGTGTGTATATATATATATATATATATATATATATATATATATATATATATATATATATATATATTCCATTAAGTTACTACTCTGAACCTTTAAGGAGTAAATAAGGTACTGAGATGCCTGACAGTACATGTGTTTTGTGCACAACAATTGTTGTTTGTTGCTGACTATGGAAAGGATTTCAAATGTCACTTTTGATGTTATATTTAATTTAAGATGCTGACTTTGTGCACACAACTTTTGGACTTAGCCTTCATATGCAACCTATGTTCTCATTCATTTGCTAGTAAATGTCATCAAAGATGGCATTTCAATTTATTCCTGATTGCCCATGGGATTTCTGGTCAGATATTCACATAAATCACACATGCTATCTTCTCACCCTCAGATAGCCCTGATAACTTGCATCAACTCTCTGTTTTATCCTCAGGAGACCAGGATCAACTGCATTCGGATCGCTCGTAAAGGTAATTCATTCTTTATCTGCACTGTTTACACGCTTAAGGGCATGTCTTATTGACAGCGCATATACATCAATGCTAACCAAATGTCCCTGTTGCGGACTCACTAACACTTTGGCAAGAGACAAAAGCATATTTGTTACCTTAATATGGCAGTCTATCAAAACACAAGTCATGATAGTTGGGCACAATCCACCCAGAATTATGATTCAAATATTACATAATCATTTCTCATTCAAGTTTGGCATCGTGAGCCATCATGATATAAACAAACAAATAAGATAAAGCTAAAAGGAAGGAGTAAACGGGACCTTTTCCGAAACCTAGATCTAACTACCCAGACATTTAACATCGTAGATACATTTACAAAATGTAGCCATCGACATTATGCTACTTTCTAAAATATTTCATTTTGGCTAGTCTTAGAGAGCATTTCATGTACCATGCACTGATAAGGCAATCTCATGATGCATTGTGATGTTGGTTATAAATACATTTTAATTCAACAATACAAAATGAATTTATTTATTTATTTATTTTCCAAAGCTACTTGCATTGCATTTAAGGTATGCATTTTAGTTCATTCTGGGAAGTTAATCAGGGAAGCTCACATTAACAGTAGCGCATCATATAATAATGCTCCTCATATGAAGCACCGTAATGCATGGCTAAAGCTGTGTTGTAGTCAATAGATCATTTTTAATTAAACTATTTTCTAGTAAAAAACTTTTAGAACTGATTGTATGACTGGGCTGTTGAATGCATTGGTTGATGAACATTCAAATGTGTGCGATTTATTTTTACTTATTTATTTATTTATTTTAGAACACATGACATAGTGCCAGAGCCCTTAACTTCCAAGGTTAGCATATACTGTAGCTGTATACTGGCAATGAGACAATTATATATACATATATATATATATATATATATATATATATATATATATATATATAATTGGTGCTATATATAACAAGTCTAAACAGCATTGTTATGGGGCGATGACCAGGGCTGAAGAGATGCTTGCGAGCCATCTTTCCCACCAAGCCTACATCAAAAGCTACATCAGCTTTGGTAGGTAAGGCTAATTCGGCAGCAGGTCAGGCTGCAGCATATCTGCATACTATTTCCATCCTCCAAGCATATCAGGCCGACCTGCTAAAAGACACGAGTCAGAGCGTGGAAGTGAGCGAATTGTGTCAGGTCAAGTCAGTCGGCTGGTCTATGGCAGCCCTAGGGCCTCATTTATAACCGTTGCGTACGCACAAAACATGTCCTGAAAGAGGCGTACGCTACTTCTGACGCAAACGATGGGATTTATAAAAACAAACTTGACTGGAAAATTTGCGCACTTTCACGCAAACGCTGACCCATCCGTACGAACACTTTTACTAGACTGAGCAAAGTAATTTGTAACGGAAGGATTTTAAACTTTTCCTTATGATATACACATTTACATTAATATTCCACATTTATTAATGTCGATAAGCCCTAAAATGACAAAGTCATTACGCAGAAGATAAACAAAAATGATATGGATTTAAATAGTGGATGTGCTACTTTTGATTACTTTTAAAGTGAAAGTGAAAGTGAAAGTGAAAGTCTGACCCATACTTGAAATTTGTGCTTTGCATTTATCCCATCCAAGTGCACACACACAGCAGTGAGTAGTGAACAAGTGCACACACACACACAGTGAACACACACCCGGAGCAGTGGACAGCTATTGCTACAGCGCCCGGGGAGCAATTAGGGTTAGGTCCTTTGCTCAAGGGCACCTTAGTCATGGTATCGAAGGTGGAGAGAGTGTTGTTTATTCACAATCCCCACCTTCAATTCCTGCCGGCGTGGGAATCGAACCGGCAACCTTCACGTTACAAGCCCGACTCCCTCCCCATTAGGCCACGATTTCCTGCGACATGCTGTTTTAATGACAGTGAGGAGTGATGGAACTCAATAATTCCTCATTTCATGATCAGTGATGCATACTTACTTCGATATAATGGAAGACACTACTGAATTCGATGATCGAACAGTCTATTGTCCGGTTTGAACAGGTTCAATGATAATATCTTACTGTACAACCGCAGCTTGAGAAGGTGTTGATGTCTGTACAGGCATCTTCAAACAATTATGAATAATACCACTGTATTTGAAGGATACAACTTGAAGGAAACGGTAAGATTTATACGTTTCCTTTTTAAAATACTTTGTTAGACAATTGTATTTACACTGCAATAAATAAGTAGGCCTATATCTGTATCCACTAAAATAGCCTAAACATCCTAAAAGATATGTTCACTTATCAGCAAAACTGCATAAACTCGATTTCATTCGAATTTTTTAAAACAATTAAGAAACTATTTGGACACTGGAAATTAATGAATCAACTCTATTCTAAAAACTTTTATAGCTATAATTTTGTTGTTATGGATATTTTGATATATTTATTATAAAACAGCAAGGATATTAGATGATTTTTAGTAATATGTATGGCACAAATGGCATTTATAGTCCGTATGTAACATTTCTTGTACTTTTGACGGCGTTAAAAATGGTGTCACGTGGATGGAAACATGCATGGAAATGATATGCAGATGAGGTTATTTATAGTAAAACTAGGCGTTGTAAGCTCCATATATGGTGATTTCGGGAGGAGACGAGGTAGAGATGTACGTACGGACAATCTTCCGCAGAGTGGGATTTATAAAAGGATTTTTCCGCAGGTTCTGGTGTACGCATGGTTTTATAAATCTCATTTTTTTTGCGTACACCATTTTCAGATTTATGTCGTACGTTCACTTTTAGTAAGATTTATATGCAAAGTTTTATAAATGAGACCCCTGGTGGCCATGGAAAGGCATCTGTGGTTAAACCTTCCTGGCATAAAAAACAACTTTCTAATGTCTAAGTCTAAGTCTTTCTACGTCTCCCCCCTGCCCCCTGACGCAGTTACTGTCACCGAGAAGTTTCAGGAAGCCAAAAATGATTTCCTCGCGGGGCTCATATCTCTGTGGTTGCTGGGTGGGAGCAGCCCCAGCCATCAGTCTTTTTCTTACACAGGGCGCAACAAAAAGAGAGCGTAAAAATTGGGAGGCGGTGTGGTGCTCTCAGGCCTTCTAAGGGCAAAACTGATCTGAGGACTGTTATTGTTTTGAAGAAGGCTTCGTCTAAAAAGAAGTCCTGATGCCACTGGTACACCCCTCCTGGGGAAGGCAGATCCCACCTCATCAAACGGTGACCATCTCCATTTGTTACAATCGGGGCCATTCTGCCACCCGCCTTTTCGCCAGGGCGCAGAGGTTCCCAGCGAGTCTTCACCCGAGAGTGGCTTGCTCCCTCTGAGAAAGGCATTAGAGCAGTCAAGCCAGCCATTCCCTGCTGGTGCGCTGCTTCAGGGCACTGTGCTTACTGCTCAAAATACATCAGAGGCCAGTCTTTAGAGAATGGTACCCTTAGTAGATTTTCTTGCAGAATGGAAGCATCAACCAAACATATCTCGTTAGGTTCTGTAAATGATAGAGAGAGGCTATACCATTCAGTTCAGGTCTCGTGAGCACACATCAAGACAGGACTACCTGCACCCCAGGAGTGGAGCTGAGTTCAAGTTCATAGAACCTCATAAATGTATGCGGCGAGGACCAACCTGCCACATCACAAATACAGAGAGAAAGTTCAGCCGATAAAGCTTTAGAGTCGGCCATACTCCGAGTGGAGTGGGCTTGTACAACGACTTATGTGTGACGATTGATTATGGTCTTGCCACAGACCTTGAGCTGAGCTCATGATTGCCCCTGACCCCTTGAGGGATGCATCCGTCATTAGCGCGATGCGATGACAAGGAGCCCCCAGCACCGGTCCTTGGGAAAGAAACCAAGATTTTTTGGTTTCATGAGTAAGGCACGAAGGCATTGTCGTGTGACCTTCATTATACGGAACGGAATTCCTTTTGGGGAGAATCCTTTGGTTTTGAGCCATCACTGCATTGGTCTCATGTACAGCAGGCCAAAACGTATCACGTTGGACTCAGCTGCCATCAGGCCTAACAGTCTCTGAAACTGTGAGTGACTGGCCTTGCTTTAGTTTGTTCGTGGCTGAGAAAATCAAAACGATACGATCAGGAGACAGGCATGCCTTCATTGTCGTCAAATCCCAAACCACACCCAGAAAAACGGTCCTCTGAAACCGAAAGAGTACACTTTTCTTGGCATTCAACCTCAACCCCAACCTCAACTTTCACATGTGGGCGAGAATGACATCTCAATGTCGAACCGCCATCTGCTCAGATTGAGCTAGAATCTACCAATTGTCAATATAATTTAGTATAAAGATGCCCTTGAGTCACAGAAGAGCCAGAGCTGCATCCACACACTTCGTTGTCACCGCTTCCCTGCATGTTTATCGATAAACTGCAGCCCAACACTGTCGAGTTCACTCACTCACTCACTCACACACACACACACACGCACACACTCACACACACACACACACAGGTTTGTTTTTCTTAGTGAGGACATTCCATAGGTGTAATTGTTTTTATACTGTACAAATTGTACATTCTATCCCCCGACACTAACTCTAAACCTACCCATCACAGAAAACATTCTGCATTTTTACATTTTTCTTAAAATATTGTTTAGTATATTTTTAAAGCTATTTTAAATATGAGGGCTCATGAAATGTTCTGAAATTGCCTTATCTGTGAAGGATAAATGCTACACTGGCTAATGACCAAGCTTAGAAGACAACCTAATGTTGAAAATTCTTCCCATCCAAAGTGTGTATATGATGCAAAAATGTTTTCTTGGTAGGCTTTCAAACAGAGATGTCTCTGACCTCTTACTGCGAGGAAATGACAAAAATTGCAAAACGTACAGTAGAATGTCAAAATGCAGTGGAGTAAAAATAAGACTAAGGCTTTTATTCAGGGTTTTTTTATGCTGGTGCATTATTTAGACTGATTGAGCAAATGGCTTTTTTATGAAAGTAGTAATTATTTCATTATATTGTTAATTAAAATTAATAAAAAATTAATTGAGTTCATATTTATGAAGATGTTGAAGAATCAGATAGCTCAAAAAAAACGTTTTGCAACCAACTGAATATACTATACAATTATACTAAAGCCTACCAGAAGAATGTCCCTTTAGCCTATTATACCTCATATTCTGTTATTTAGGTATTTATTTAATCAATGATATTGTAATTAATGTCCCTACAGCAGATGCTATAATGATGCACTTCCATTCCTGTGATTTTTCAAATGGCAATTTCTGCTTTGGAAGCACTGCAGGGGCTTAAATTAATCGAGAGAGAGATTTCATGCTGTTCTCTGGAGCTGTTTGGAAATTGACTGCATTTATAAGGAGAGAAAATGAAGATACAGAGACCCACTAAAATCTGAGGAACACGTTCAAAACATCTGCCAGTTTCAGTTTGTGACATTCTTTCTCAAGATTTTGACCAGTAGGCGCAGTTGTCAGCACTGGACACAAATACTGGGCTCACTGAAATGTTGCCAGGTCCTTTCTTTTGTGCAGGCAGTTTTGCTCTGGTTTGAGTAATAATAGTTATAAAAAAAACGTGTTTGGAACGAGACATCCAACTCTAAGATTGTGGGCAAACTTTCAAAAATGTGTTGAATTTAAAACACTAGATGTTGGCACTGCATGTTCTAGACTGCTCCCATATAATTTTAAAGCTGAAATGATGTCAGTTTTGGCTAAATCTGTGCTATTTTCAAGGAACAGGAAGCCCATATGGCATACTAATATTTGTGAAAGAAGACATTCAGTCTTGAAATTGTCTGTAAGTGGGTTTTGACGTAGATCCAACATGCTCAGCTTTAGGAGCAGGACCTCTCAGAATCAGAATTGTATCACTGACCTGACCCCAATTTGCCAAAGACCTGGTCTGCTCTTGCTCCAAGGGCACCCTGGGTTGAGCTGCTTCCCCTGTGGCTTGTTCATGTGCTGCTTGATACAGATAAACTGTTTCTTCATCTTCCTCCAACCCCTGCGATACCTTTAGCAGATTAACATTCAGTAGTGCGCCAGCATTACCTGGCTACTGTTCTAATCTTGTAAGGCTCATCTGCTGGTTGAGATAATGTGGTGTGCTGTAATATTAGGGTTTCGACTGGGAAAAGTATATCTTAATATTTTTCAGTGTTCAAGATATTCACATACATTTTTGGATATTTATGTATTTGCTCTAAAATGGCTAAAATATATATATTTTTTAATTTTCTGAGGAATATAGATTTCAGACATTGTGCTTGCTCATACACTACTGTTCAAAAGGTTGGGGTTGGTATTATTTTTTTTCTCTTATGCTTATAAAGGCTGCATTTATTTAAACAGTAACATTGTGAAATTGTGAGAAATGAATTTTTTCTATTTGAATATTTTTTTTAAATATATATATTTTATTCCTGTGATGGCAAAGCTGAATTTTCAGCAGCCATTACTCCAACACGGTCTCATCCCTATTCGTCACATGCTGCCGTTTGGTCATTTCCCCTTCACGTCAACACTCCGGCGTCGAGGGTACCCCTATTCGTCAATAAGCCGACGTTTAGGGTCTTTCGATACATTTGAATGCAAATCCCTCATCGTCGGATTTTGACGAAAGGGGTTTAGGCATCGAGCCGTTTTCCTGCGCTGGAAAGTATTGCTTCAGGCGATTGATTTTGTGCTGCAAATGTGTATTTTGCAGTAGCGTGCGTCGTCGCATGGACTGTTGGTGCAGTCACCATACATTTTCGTGGGGCAGAAACCCTTGTCTGAATCGATACCACGACTTTTATATATAATTTCATATATATATAATATATATCATTTTGGCCTACATTAAAATGGCATAATTACAGGACTTACAGAACTGCATATTTGCTGTAGGCAAGTATTGTATAAGAAAAATTTAAATGTACAGTAGAAAATTTATTTACATAACAAAACAAAAAAAAATAATAAAAAAACATTCTATGGAGGAAAAAAAACACCAGGAGACTTGTGTGATGACAAAAAAAAAAAGAGAGAACTAATGCACAAAAATAGTTTGAACTTCCCAAATCTACCTGCTATTTCCATTTTAGATTGTATTAAAACATCTCAGCACTCTCATATTAATGAGTCAAACATAATTGCTAGTAAAGCACTGATTAACAATCATTTTAAATATTTATGTTAATTTTATCTATGCCAACATAATATATACATTGCAAGAAATAGTTGACATTTCACCCTAATTAGCAGTGATGTTATCTTAAAGATAAACTCTATTATCTTAGAGTTTGAGTAGATTCTTATTTTTGTAGGTTACAGTATTATTAATTTTCAGCAAATTGATCTTATGTCATTTGTGTTTCTCTCTCATTCTTTCATTAACTCTTTGTCTTTCACTCTCAGTGGCCTGCAAAGACCATAAGCGTGCTCTGGAGGTGTCCCAGCATGCAGAGGACATGGGGCTGATTCTGGGGGCCTGTGCCGGGGGGCTAGTTGTTCTCATCCTCCTGCTGGGAGCCATTGTGGTTATTGTCAAGAAAGGGTGAGCATGTGTGAGCTCAGATCCAATTAAAGTCAAATTCAATTCTACATTTTCTTCACTGTATCACATCACACCAACAGCAGCACCGTCCAGACACAGAAATAAACCAGTCCACGAAACACTTTAACACAACTGATTAAATTAGAGCTTGCACCAAACTTACAGCTGAATTATTTGCTCAGACATGACAGATTCCTCTGAAAGAAGTAAATTATCTCCTATTATTACATGGCTCCCTGGTATATTTTTCTGTGATCAGTGAATCACTGCATTCTGCAGTTGTGTAATAAGTGTTATAATGTACAGTCAACTAGTCATTTTAGGCAAAAAAAAAATAGAAAGATGAAAGAAAGAAATTAATGACTTGTTGAATGTGAACACGATGGTTTACTCTCTGTGAGAAGATAATAAGCGTTTTCACACATACAGGTATTGCTTGTGTGAATAGGAGAGTTTTAAAAATGCTGGTAAATCATTTACAGCAAAGAAGTATATTAAAATAAAAGTTAAATATTAATGCTGCATGTGAACAAAACCACAACATTAAAGCAATCATATAATATTTACATATTTATTTCCTTTAGGTAAAATAATTTTAGTCAACTATTTTGTCCTAATTTCACTAAAGAAATGCACAAACTTGTCAGCACAGAGAACTGCTCCTATCTGACAAAGATGCTAAAAGCCTGCCCTCTTGACTGTAATTTAAAAGCTGGGTTGTAACGCCACCACTGTAATGGCTGGGGGAGGGTTGTACTATTTCAAATGTCAGTGACATTGACCCAAACACTAACCGAACGGCTGGGTAGCACAAAAACAACCCAACCATAGAAAAAGCAGCCCAAAAAAATAAATAAATAAATAATAACCCAACGAGCTTAACCCTGTGTTTGGGTAGAAGAAAAACAAACAAACAAAAAAATATTGAAAAATAACATTTCAATGCACAGTATGAAAACAGAGTTTGAGCTAATAATAAAGTTCCAAAAAGGAGGCAACACAATTCCTTCACATCATTACATCATTAACCATGAGGCTCATAAAGTAACAATTGCACATTCAGATTCAAATAATATATGAAAATATATTTAGATTAGAATATGTGCCTCGACCCTACAATGCCATATTGCCAGCAAACGATTTGTAGTAAAGCCAACTGGTGATGCCAGTTGTGATAAAAATATTTTTGTATTTGTAATAAATTGGCATGAAGCTACAAACATTTACATTTACATTTAGTCATTTAGCAGACACTTTTATCCAAAGCGACTTACAAGTGAGGAAAACAAACAAGCGATTCTTCATGAATTGTCAAATAACACAGAAAGTGCTCACAATACAAGTTTCATACATTGCTCAGTACCATAAGCTAGAGTAGGAAGGGAAAAAGGGGGAAGGATAGGGTTTTTTTTTTTTTTTTTTTTTTTTTTATGAGGGGATCAAGTGTTCACGGAAGAGGTGAGTTTTCAGCTGTCTCTTGAATATTGCCAGGGATTCTGCGTTCAGACAGCATATTAACTTGCCTTTCTGCTAAAACAATAGAGAATGGCGCTAGCAACATCAAGGTCATGGGTTCAATTCCCAAGGAATGTATGCATTTAAAATATGTATAGCTTGAATGTGCTGTAAGTTGCTAAATATAAACTTATCTGCAAAAATTACTAGAATCATGGCTAACTCTCTCTCTCTCTCTCTCTCTCTCTCTCTCTCTCTCTCTCTCTCTCTCGCTCTCTCTCTCTCTCTCTCGCTCTCTCGCTCTCTCTCGCTCTCTCGCTCTCTCTCTCTCTCTCTCTCTCTCTCTCTCTCTCTCTCTCTCTCATGCTCTCCAGAAGGGACATCTATTCATACCCTTACTACCCGTAAGTCATTCTCTCTTCAGGTTCCATTCTTTTTCCATCAGCCTCTGTTTTTTAGTTTTGATTTGTTAGAGATTAGCCAAACTCTCTAAATTTCTATGTTTTAACATTCTCTATCGTATTCTCTTACTTTCTCTGTCTTTCCTGTCACTCTATAGTACTGTTATACAGTAATGCATGTGTGATTGGTAAAATTATACAGCTTATGGAGAGGTGTGCTATTTTCTTCATTTTTCCGTTCAATTAAATGAATAAAGAAATTCCTTAGGCTTACACTGGTGGAAGGACCTAGTCACATCTAAGAACTAGAATATCATAGAGATTTGGCCTCTTTTGACTTTTTCCCTACCACATAAGAACATATAACAGCTGTATAGCAATGACCTGGTGAAGACCCACTAAGATTTCTGTTTCTGTTGATGGCATCTATACCAAATTCTTTACTCTTCTGAGCCTTCTTCCTTTGTTATTATGTATTTTCTCTTTTCCATTTTCTCATTTACAGTATTCTTTCTGTAGTCTCAGTATTGTCTTTCATACTCTGCAGCAGGAAGAAGGTGAACATAAACAAAGCAGTCATGACATATCGTCAAGAGAAGACACGTAAGCTGGGGTCTCTGGACTGCAGTACGACAGAACACAGTACACTGCAACAGGACGATCGTACCGCACACACCTTCATGGATTCGCATAACTGCACTGCCAGGAGTGAGTGGACACACAAACACACAAACACACACACAGGTTTGTTTTGCTATTAAAGTGGGTGCATTCCATAGGCGTAATGGTTTTATACTGTGCAAACTGTACATTCTATCCCCCAACACTACCCCTACTCCTAAACCTACCCATCACAGAAAACATTCTGCATTTTTACATTTTTAATAAAACATTGTTTGGTATGTTTTTAAAGCTATTTTAAATATGAGGACTCATGAAATGTCCTCATATTTGATGATTAAGTCGTGAAACCAGTGTAATACCCATGTCATTATACAAATTTGTGTCCTCCTAAATCACAAAAACCCACGCACACATACATACAGGCAGGAGAAAGAATTATTCCTTACTCATAAACTTTAATCTTCAGAGGAGGGGTAAGTGGCCTGATCACAATCTTATATAATATTACAATTAAATATATAGTCATTTTAAATCCTGGTTTTATATATGTAATGTGGTAAGGCCTATTAATTCAATATTTCACAAATGAATGGAGTTAAGAAATGATCCACACCAATACCACACCTATTTCCCAGACCAATCAATATCAGATCCTCCAAGACCCAGGCCAATACCGAACCCTAAAATCCAAATCCAAACAGCGATCTAATCCACAGACCTAAAACCAAAGACCTGTCAATCCAAGAACTGTAATGCCTGTTTCAAATAAATATAAATTGCAACTAGGGGTTATTGACAATAACTATTAAGAAATGAAATGTTGATACAATGTTAATACTACACATATGATAATATTGCAATTAATCCAGCACCAGTTGACACTCCAACATAGTAGGTGGCAGTATTGCACCTTAACGCTGGTTGCCACCTGTTATGAAACAGAAAAAAAGGTAATGATGCAGTGTGCAGCTGGTACTACAAAATCATGTTGGATGAAAGCGAGATGTTCAAAAACAATTTGTTCGTCAGTGTGTTGGAATTATTATTTTTTTTTATTCTTTAAGTGCTGATCAACAGTAAGATCTATTTGTACGCTTTTGTTAAGCCATGCCTAAAAACTCTCTCTGCCACTCTACACTGGTTTTAACGCTAATTTTGAGTGTTACATTTACCAAAATAAAAATAACACAAAATAGTTTTCTTATGTATATACATATACAATATATCAACAAATCAAAATCAATCAAATTCTATAACAATAATATCTTTATTGTGTAGTAAAAATGTGATATTATGATAATTGCAACATCAATTTCAAATACTAAGACATATTGTATAGTGGCTAAGCAGCACCTATGCACACACAAACACACACACACAAACACAAATTGTATAAATCTACACCTAAACCTACCCATCACAAAAAACTTTCATTTTTACAAAAACTGGATTTTTACATTTTCAAATGAGCATTATTTTGTATGTTTATTCATCCATTTAATCCCACCGCTGGCTGGTCCCCACAATGTAGGTTAAACCTTCACACACACACACACACACACACACACACACAAACACACATACTGCTTATATTGGAAAAGAGGTGAACAAGTGAACAACGTTGTTGAGATGATTACAGTCACAGTAAACACTTAACACTGTTTATCTCTATTAGTCATTATTTGCATATGGATCACTATAATCTATCTCCACATATTGAACATCCTCCCACTCGTCTATGAGTCTGGAGTCAGTGTCCTTATCTGTCCCCTGGAACAGATGAGTGTTGTTGTGTGCCAGTAAAGTGAAAGTATTGACTCTCTTTCTGTCTCCCAATGTCTGTGCTTATGGTATACTTTGCTTTGTAGCGTGTAGTGTTTGCTTGAACTACAGTATTCTATTCTATTCAAAATAGAAAATCAAAAAAAATCAAGTTTCTTTTGGTTTTCAATTTGTATTGGTGACTGTGATTTTGTAACTTTCTACCACCGAGAGGAGAGTATGGAGCCCGTGGCCGTTCTTTTTGCAAGCATCAATGTCTTGAACTTGGTGTGAGCCCCAACCTGAGGCCAGTGCAGAGCGATAAACAGGTGTGGTGTAGGCTCTTTCATTATCAGAGAAAATCATTCTCAAGTATACAATAATCTCCGTTGCCAGACAAGAATTTATCAGGAAAATTTTTCCTGGGAACTGTGGTATCTCACTCAGTTAAAGGGTGTTGGGACATCCCTACATGGAAGGCAGGTGGTTTAGAAAAGGACTTATGCAGGCCATTTTCATCAAGTTTAACAACTTAACAGCCCCCTTCTAACATATTTGTCCCTGCAGTTTTACTTCAATTCACACTTGCACATCGACTGCGATTCACAGTATCAGGAACAACTCCCTCGGCTGTTACGATTCGCACCTTTAGTGAAACAACTCCTGCTGCAATTTACAAGTTACCTTTGACTGCACTGTAGCTTCTTCCCTATGCTCCACAGTTTGTTTGTTTATTTTTCTTTCTCTTCTTTCTCTTATTCCTCAGATGAGCAGCGCAGCACTGTAAATGAGTCCAGCAGCCTGCTGGGGGGTTCTCCCAGAAGGCATTGCAGGAGAAAAAGTTCTCCATACCACACAGGGCAACTCCACCCGGCTGTGAGAGTGGCAGACCTGCTCCAGCACATCAACCAGATGAAGACAGGAGAGGGGTACGGTTTCAAACAGGAGTACGAGGTGAGGGTCTGTTAAAGTGATAAAGAGGATTTGACAAGCAATTCAGCAAATATATGCCTACTGGGTTAGATTTAAAAGACATTGTCATGTAGTAATGAGAAACTGAGTAATGAAAGTAAATAAAGTTTTGAAGCAAAACTGTTATTAGCAAACTTCATAGCACTATTAGCTTAAAAGTTATTTGAAGAACCCACATTGCCTCCAAAGTGACATTAAATACATTTATAATGACAACAAAGATTTTTATGTAAAATAAATGTTCTCCTGGACTTCATGTTTTTCAAAAAGTCCTTAAAAAGTGGTTTCCACAAAAATATTGAACAGCACAACAATTTTCAACATTGATTAAAACAAGGTTCTTGAGCACCAAATCAGCAAATTAGAATGATTTCTGAATGATCAAAACACTGAAGACTGGAATATTTATAAAATTCAGCTTTTCATCAGAGGAATAAAAAATAAATTACATTTAACAGTTTAAAAATTTAAATTGTAGAAATATTTGACAATATTACTGTTTTTACTGTATTTTTGAGCAAACAAATGCAGCCTGGGTAAGAAATAAAATAAAAATAAAAAATAAATAAATAAAATGAAACAACTTTTGATCCTTAGTGTATGTTCCCGCTCTTAGCTCTCATGCTAATAAGTGTGTTTTATATTAACATGGATAGGTCCAGAATGTGACACCACACTGTGAGCAAAGTGCTGCCAAACCTTTCAAAGTTCTTTCATATCAGCCCTTCACAGAAAAAAACAATTCTCATTCAAAATATTCCACGTATGTATTAATAATACCTCCCAGTTCTTCTATGCTCTCACTCACCATCCTTTCTCAATGGAATATAGATATTCTTTTTGAGTCATTAATCTAAGCTCAAGAGACACATGAATCTCTCCTCCAGAATCCACATTTCTGCCTTTTTCTCTTTTTTTTTGGACCTGAAAATGGACAGTAGCTGCAAGACTCTTGGGCCCCAGTTTCTTAGAAGGGTGAAAGAAGCCACTAAATTGTTGCTATGGCTGCCTCATGTGGTTCTGCTAAAAATATTTCCAGTGTAAAGACATCTCTTCAGCATAAAGACTCTTCAGTAAAGACATAGTTATCATGGTACTGGCTCAAAGTAAGGTCATAGCACTATGATTTGTCTTATGCTCTAATGCAGACTACGTCCATTGCAGCTAAAGCGCAGTTGACACAAGTATCTTTTAGATGCTCACAGCTCATCTCAGTATCCATGTTATCACTGTTTTGCGTTCAGGAGTGACTGCGGTATTCCATAATAATATAGAATAATGTATTCTTTCTCAAATTTAAATATCCGGCATTCTTAAACTTTGCAGAGTCTATGTGGCCCACCAGTTACTTGTGAAAAAGTTCACTTAATTGAACTGAAAATTTCAAATCAAATTACTTAAAAAAAGTACACTCTGTGTACTCTGACTATGTCTCATGACTAAGAGAACTTGGTAATAATGTCAAATATAAAATACATATTAAATCATTGTTTTAATCATCTTAAAGTGGTGCTTTAAATAAATACACATAATGCAATGTGTTGACTAAAATATTAAAACACATGTAAAGTCCTGGATTTTAATTTTATTATTCTATCTGTAGTATGTTATTCAGCATTACATTTAAAGTCAATTTAAATGTATTTAAATACATGACATACAATTCTCAGTAAAAATGACATTGATACCATAAATGCTTGCAAGTACAAATTTGTATTTGAGACAATAGAAGTAATTATGAAATACCATATGAAGATGTGCTTAAGTGGGTCAAAGAAAGTTCAACTGATTCCATTTAATATAAATTACACCTATAATATCATTTAATTGTAAATATTGTGCAATTAAGTGTCTGAAATCATTACATTCAGTTTGCAATTAAGTATATTATTAAATATATAATGTCCATAATAATTATTATTTTTAAAATTATGCTAAAGTTTACTTCTTTTTCAGAATGGGTGGCTTGTGCTTTTCAAAGACTCCATTTATAGATTATAGATCGCATTCATCAATGTGCTTACATTTCTTTGGTCTTCAATGTTGGTACCAACAGCTGCTAAAACTTAAAATTACAGCAAACTAGTATTTACGGTGAAAAAGACTTTAAAATGGTTTACTGATAGTTTCCATACTATATACAGTGAAAAATGTAATGGTACATTAAAGATCTAATGGTACATTTAATGTTGTTTTTTTGGAAGTGAAAAATATCAAGTCATTGTATAATTTACAGTGAAAAACCGTAAATTGACATTCTCACAATTCCCTGCTTGACACTTCACATTAGACGAATTTTCATTGACATAACTCTTTCTTCTTAGTTTTTCTTAGTTTTTTTCTAATTAGTTAAGTGAATTAGGGTATTATGTTACATGAATGTACTGTATGCACCTTCTATATATTATTGTCATTCTCAGCTTTTGGAAAAGCTGCTTGTGATGAGCTTTGATTCCTCATGTGACTCCCATCACGACTGTGTTTGGTGGCTGTCAGTGTATTACAAAGGTACACAGCAGATAGTAGAACTTCAATAGGTTGGTACAGTAAATTAACATTATATCAGTTAATGAAATATGGGTTTTTTTACCGAAGATATAATGGAATTTTTTATGGTGTGTAAAATAAACAGTTATATATAACCATAATTAGTATAATATAGACCTTGAAATTATACGGTTTGTAAACTGTAAAAGAGGACTGTCTCGTAAGACTTAAAACGTTGCTACCGTATTTTTTATGGTAAAGTTCTGGTAACCACAGCTGTCGTTTTTTTTATGTTATTTTTTTTTTTTTTTACAGTGTGTATATATCAGCAGGGGACAGCTGTCTGTATTCATAATTCAAAAAGGGAAAACAGAATATCTAGGACTTTGGTTATATATACCAAAAACAAAGCAGAACATGTTATATTACATATTTGATGAAAACTCCTCAGATCAGATGAATATGGAAAATGAGAAGATCCTTTGTGCTTATTGACTTTGTTGTTTGCTTGCTTCCATATCACATCTGTTTTTATTCTCATGCACTGGTTTGCAAAACTGAACATCCAATCAGAGTGACCTCTCTCACCAGCGGGCTCCTCCACCAATTGAACATGCCCAGTCAGCCGAAAAGCTGCCGACGTGGGTCCGACTAGTGCCAACGGTGCGGAACACACCTCAAAAATTAGGCCGAAAGACATTCAGCAATGGTTGACCAACATCTTGGTGTTTTTTGACTATAGAATGCTTTCACATGTGATTCAAATGCTTGGTCTGAACCAGAGTTCGATTGCATCATCAAAGCGGTAGCAGTTTACACCTGTTGCTAGGTAACGACTTTGCAGGAGAATTATGCAAAATGGAGTGTTGCTCATACTTGCTGTTGTATTTTGGTTTTTGACTTTGGTTTTATTTCCAGAGGGTCAACACAGAACAGCCACATTTTTCTCAAATGTGAGTGTGCTCTAAAATGTCTAGTGTGAAAGCACTCTTAGTGGGTTTAGAAATTTAGAAATATGTATTTTCTTTGTTGGGTCACTTTTTGGAGTTCAAGGAATCACTGTCTTCAATAGACACGAGGGAGCTAGAGAAATGTTTCAAGGTGGAGACAGAGATATTGATTATGTGATTTGGTTCAGGAAGAATGAAAGAATGACAAACTTTGATGAGGATGTTATGCTGCATAGCAGCTGAGCCTGGGGTGATCTTAAATAAAAACAGGACAGATGGATGAAGAGAAAGAGATAGTAATTGAAAGTGAGGCAGAGCTACAGAATTCAGAAAAATACAAAACTGTGTCCTAACCAGGCACAAAGTATCCAGCATTTTTTCCTCATTGAAAGTAAATGCTGAGTGAACCAACAATCACTGCCAATTAGAAACATTTAATATCTTATACAACTGTGACTCTGGCCCAAATGCTACCCTTGCAGACTGTGCAAAAGGGTGCATCGAGGGTCAGCCTTTTTGAAGTGGGACACCATATAGGCTGCAAGTACACATCACAGTGTACATCAACTATGCTATTTGGGGAAAGCCCAATATGACATGGAATTTTGGACCAAGGTGGACTGTAACACTGTAACACAGAAAGGTAGCATTCACTTCAATGGTACTTTTTGGACAGTTGAAACCAAAGATGGACAATTGAAACAACTATTGTCTCGCAGGGACAACCCTCTGTCACCTTCAACAAGTGTCATTGAGGTCAAAAAACAGGATGTATTCAAGAATTTACATGGACTAAACTGTTAAGAGGCAACAGGCCCTGACCAGTATCACCAGCTACATTAAAAGACATTATACAAAATGTATTTATTATTTAATTATTAATTAATTAATATCATTCATGACAAACATGAACCATATTATGTTTATTAGCTTGTTTATGTTAAAACTTTGTAAACCAATTGTTTTGAAATTACATATACAATTAAAATACATAAATCTTAAATATAGACTTAAATATTTATCGACTGCGGCTCCAGCTATTTCTAGGTCTCTCTGATAACAGCCCTGCTACACTCATTTGAATGCTTTGTTCTACATATCTGAAAACTCTTTTGCTCTTTTGGATCCACAGCAGTTTGTTAAAGAGGCCAGTAAATCAGTCAGTGGTGTTGTGAAATGGCCTTAAGTTGTGTCATGCAACATCTGGATCTATGAGAAGCACAGAATATTGCTTTTGGACTTCAGCTCTGCATTTTATACCGCCATAACAGATTGATTACTTCGAAAACTCTTCTGCATGAATATCTTCCTGACAAATTAGAAGCGGTATGTTCTGAAGTATTTATCAAGGATCATGTGACACTGAAGACGGGCATAATGGCTGCTGAAAATTCAACTTTGCCATCACAGGAATACAATAAGTTTTAAAATGCACTAAAATAGAAACCAGTTCTTTTAAATTGTAGTAGTATTTTACAATATTGGTGTTTTACTACATTTTTCAAATAATAAATCAAATAAATGCAGACTTGGTGAGCATCAGCGACTTATTATTATTCAAAATGTTTCATCTGCAGTACAGTTATAGGATAAATGAAGCCTTGCATACTCTCTTAAAAATCTGTGTAAGGACCACTACAGATGAAGCCACAATAAACCCACAGAACTAACTTTTTATGAGCGGAATCCTGGAAAATAAACAGTTCTGTCCAATGAGAGGACAAATTTACTCACTCGTGACTTGCATAAACAGTTTGGTAGCTTATGCTTTGAAAGGTTGCCTTGTGAAAGTCAGCTGATCCAAGAAGAAAAAGCAACATTGTATGTAGGTCCCTGTTTCAGAACGACACAACCGATCCTGAAAATGTCCTATGACTTTTGAAAACATCAATGATTTCAGGAAGCTCCCCTCTGAGGTGATTCTACAGTTAATGTAGATTAATTCTGTAAATTCTCCTTCTCATCTCAATCTCAGATGTGATTAAAAAAAAACATAAAATTACTTCTTTCTGAAAGCACATCAACATTTCCTCAGATACAACCTTGACTTATACAGTTCTTCAGCAATTACGCCTCCTGTCATTGTTTGGCTATGCTAATGATTCTTCAACGAAACATCTACTGCACATTATCTGATGTCCTGATACCGCATTCACTGCAAGATTCCTTCCCTAGCTGAACTCTACATGCCCAGAACAGTGAACGAGGGAACAAAGATTATTGGAGATTTTTTTCCGCCCTGGTCACTGCTTTGTCTAACAGCTTCCTTCTGGCAGGCAATCCAAACTTAGACCAGCAGACACTGGCACAGCTTCTTTCCCATCACTATTTCCCTACAGAAGCACCTCTGTTACAGTAGCGTCTCCCTGAACTCTGCATATATAGGTTCGATAAATTAGTGGGTAGACTTTTTGTAATGTGTACCCTGTAATACACATTAAATTAAATTAAAGTGACTGAGGAAATTGTTTATTTCTCACTGCAGCTGTGATTGGTTTGCACAAAACCTCAGGAAGACCAATTACACATTTTAGAATAAGTGTAATTTTTACTGTAAAATTGCTACGGTAAAACTTTTATTTCATTAACGGTGCCTTTATACAGTGAAAAACTGTAAAAGGTTTAATATTGCATTTCATGTAATTTTACAGTAAGATACTTTAAAATGTAATTTTTGTAAGTGAATATACACATATACAGTGGGGAGAACAAGTATTTGATACACTGCAGATTTTGCAGATTTGCCCACTTACAAAGCATGTAGAAGTCTGTAATTTTAATCATAGGTACTCTTCAACTGTGAGTGGTGGAATCTAAAACAAAAATCCAGAAAATCACATTGTATTGTATTAATTCATTTGCATTTTATTGCATGACATAAGTATTTGAGCACCTACCAACCAGTAAGAATTCCAGCTCTCACAGACCTGTTAGTTTTCCTTTCAGAAGTCCTCCTGTTCTCCACTCATTACCTGTATTAACTGCACCTGTTTGAACTCGTTACCTGTATAAAAGACACCTGTCCACACACTCTATCAAACAGACTCCAACCTCTCCATAATGGCCAAGACCAGAAAGCTGTGTAAGGACATCAGGGATAAAATTGTAGACCTGCACAAGGCTGGGATGGGCTACAGGACAATAGGTAAGCAGCTTGGTGAGAAGGCAACAACTGTTGGCACAATTATTAGAAAATTGAAGAAGTTCAAGATGACGGTCAATCTCCCTCGGTCTGGGGCACCATGCAAGAACTCACCTCGTGGGGGAGGATCAATGATCATGAGGAAGGTCAGGGATCAGCCTAGAACTACACGGCAGAACCTGGTCAATGACCTGAACAGAGCTGGGACCACAGTCTCAAAGAAAAGCATTAGCAACACACTACGCTGTCATGGATTAAAATCCTGCAGCACACGCAAGTTCCCCCTGCTCAAGCCAGTGCATGTCCAGGCCCGTCTGAAGTTTGCCGATGACCATCTGGATGATACAGATGAGGAATGGGAGAAGATCATGTGGTCTGATGAGACAAAAATAGAGCTTTTTGGTCTAAACTCCACTCGTCATGTTTAGAGGAAGAAGGATGAGTACAACCCCAAGAACACCATCCCAATCGAGAAGCATGGAGGTGGAAACATCATTCTTTGGGGATGCTTTTCTTAAAGGGGACAGGACGGCTGCACCGCATTGAGGGGAGGATGGATGGAGCCATGTATCGTGAGATCTTGGCCAACAACCTCCTTTCCTCAGTTAGAGCATTGAAGATGGTTCATGGCTGGGTCTTCCAGCGTGACAACGACCCAAAACACACCGCCAGGGCAACTAAGGAGTGGCTCTGTAAGAAGCATCTCAAGGCTAGGCCAGTCTCCAGACCTGAACTCAATAGAAAATCTTTGGAGGGAGCTGAAAGTCTGTATTGCCCAGCGACAGCTCCGAAACCTGAAGGATCTGGAGAAGGTCTGTATGGAGGAGTGGGCCAAAATCCCTGCTGCAGTGTGTGCAAACCTGGTCAAGAACAACAGGAAACGTATGTTCTCTGTAATTGCAAACAAAGGTTTCTGTACCAAATATTAAGTTCTGCTTTTCTGATGTATCAAATACTTATGTCATGCAATAAAATGCAAATTAATTACTTAATAATCATACAATGTGATTTTTCTGGATTTTTGTTTTAGATTCCGTCACTCACATTTGAAGAGTACCTATGATAAAAATTACAGACTTCTACATGCTTTGTAAGTGGGCAAACCTGCAAAATCGGCAGTGTATCAAATACTTGTTCTCCCCACTGTATAAGTTAAGTAGATGAGGGTTTTATGCTACATCTTTTTTTATTGCATTATTTCAGTGTCATGTTTGTTACCATGGTGGTGTTTTGTATTTGTGTGCATGATTCTGTGTGCCTTCGATGTATTTGTATCTCAGTACCTCATAGTATTAGTACCTCAGCTTATGGAAAAGTCGCTTATGTTGAGCATTGATTCATCTTGTGGTTTTCTCCTTACCACCTGTGATTTTAAGGAGGTTATCAGTATTATGTAGATTAAAACTGAAATTTGGTGTATGCTAATTTTATTGTATTAATGAATACACTTTTTTTACTGTAAATTTAAGCTCTGTCTGTACAATTATCTCTCTGTTGATACCATATTTTTTATGATAAGGTTCTGGCAACCACAGCTGCCTTTTTTTTTAAATCTTAAACTTCACATATTTCACTATTTTTTATAAACACTATGTATATTGTTATAATATCTTCATTGTTGTTTTAAAACAAAACAAAGCTCTTACATACTCCTGAAAAAAGTGCTGTGCCCATAAGAAAATTAACATCAGCATCCTGATTATGCATCTGCTTTGTAAACTGCATCTGACTTGATAAAATGCGAGAGCAAAGGGGACTTAATGGACGAGTGGGAAAACGTGACTTGCACTTATTTTGGGGGGGCTTTTTTTAAATTACAGTCATTTAGATGTAATTGCCAGGTGCTACGCTTCACCTGGTTTCGGGTGGAATGTGTACTAAACAGCTGTCACAAATTAGCTCAAAAACTATGCGGCATTAGAAAGCACTTAGACAGCTGGAGTAACTTGGCAGGTCTCACAGCTTTCTGTGTACATGCACACACAGAAGATACTGAAAACTAGAGAAAGTACAATGCATTTCTTATATGAAAGAGAGATAAACGTGTTATCCAATTCAAAATAAATAACTAACAGTAGCTGCAAAACTGACAAGGATGTAAAGCTATATCTAGTGCCCAGCTCGCAATGGGTGCTGGTGTATATGTGCAATATGTGCAATTTCACATCAAGACCACAAAGGATGAAGAAGAAAGCATTCATTAAGTATAATGTTCATACTGATAGCTTCATTCATTTGCATGTGTTGTCAGTGTTGTTTTACCAGTTTCAATAAATGAATTATGCAAATGAGGTAACGCCACAAACATGGTCCCAAATTCTGATTGGAACTTGCATGCGCATTTTCCCTGTTTGGAGAGTCATTTTGAGTGCTAGGTAGCATAGAATGCAGTTATAATGCTCTTCTTTATCATTTGATCATCATATGATGAAAAACTACCATGAACTTTAACAAATGTACACAAACATCCATTTGAAATAGTAATAATAATAATAAAATGCAAGATAATGATAAATAGCTGTTCATTAGTTAATGGTAAGTTCCTTTCTCTATACAGTAAGAAAAAAAAATAATGTAATGTTTCAGTTTTTGTAAGTGAAAAAGAATTCATCACATTCCCAGAATTGACCCTTCGCAAATCCATGCGCTCTCACACCACACATCATGTTCTCACGAAGTAAAAAATACATCCCGGAGCAAAGAGGACACTGACAATGCGTCGACAGACATATTAAACAGTTTCATATTTAAAACATCGTATTTTTTTTTAAAGAAGTTTAAACAATAAATACAGTATAGTGGCTCTTTAATGCACTCAAAAGTATTTCAGTATAAATATCAGTTTTATGTAATAGAATTACATTGCAATTTTCCATCCATTTGGATTACATAGTTTTGACATAAACTGTAATGATGAGCAAGTCAGCGAATGAGATCCAAGTGCAGCTTTATTTACAGACGTAGTCAGACAGGCAATGGTCAACTCAACAGCAAACAGAGTGGCAAAGAACAGGCAGGCTCGTAGTGGTAATCCAGGCAAATGGTCAACAGGCAGGCAGATAAACAACAGAACGGGAAACAAGCAGGATCAGGAAACGGGTTGACAAAACAAGGAATAAACGCTCAGAATTGCAATACAGGTATCGACAAGACTTCGCAAATTATAAATGTTTGAATGGGCCTCTTAAATAGTCCAGCAAATTGACTGCAGCTGAATAGCAATCAACATCAAGGTATGGGACTTGTGGGAAATGTCAGATGGTGCTGTTACCTGTGCAGGAGATTGTTCAAATGTTGATTGTCAGGAAAGTCCTTTGTTCTCATTAGGAAAAGATGTCCTTCAGTCCAGACGATCCGACTCCAGCCTTACATACGTGAATGAAATAGATAAGATTTATGTAATAGTACACAGAAAAATTCCCAGGTTAATTAACACTGTTTAGTGGTCATGTGTGTGCGCATTGAAGCAGTGTCAGAGTTAATAAGATCATTAAGTGATGATTGAACATTGATGATGAACACCTGCTGTTAACAAGCAGAATCACTGAAGAAAAGAGAAACACAAGAACTACAACTGACTTCAGTCACAGCCTATGATGAAATCAACTGAAGATAAAAGACATTTAGGCCCAGTTTAACAGACAGGGCTTAGCCTAAACCAGGATTAGGCCTTAGTTCAATTAGGATATAGCTTTTATAAACGTACACTAGAAATAAACATTACTGGTGATCATCTTGAGTCAAAACAATGCCACTGACATATTTTCAGATGTTAACACATGTTGCTTTCAATTAAAACAGCTCAAACATGCATTTTAGTCTGGGACTAGTTTTAGCCTCATCTGTGAAACCGGGGATTAATCTCTCAAGATCTGACTGAACAACTCTACAAACTCTACAAAACAGTGCCAGCTTCACTCACTACTAACTACACTGACTTTATTTCTGTCATATGTCTACAGAAGTTCTTATGAGAATTAACAGGTTTAGATGTTAATGATTTATTGAGATTTATTTGAAGACACCATCTTTGAGGTCAGTGTTGTCTTTAATTGGGCTTTTGAATTTATTGTATCAGATGTTCTCTGTCTGCTGTAACTGAGTTTAAAACACATTCGTTAAGGCATGAATGTTAAGAGAATGTATGATCAGGTGCTGATGGTTAAGTAATGATGATGAGTCGTAATTTAGTAATCTTACTGATCTTATGATCTGATGAAATGGATGATGCATTATTAGCTTTGCGCTATATATTATAGTAAAGCAGTGTTGCGATAAACCGCTATGAATTGTTCCCCATCATTCTGATTCATACAGACAAAACCAGTTTTTGCACAAAAAAGTTACACAGTCATTAAGAATCAACGTACAAATCACAACAATGGTGACAGTTTAAAAAAAAGCCTATTGCTCCAATGCATGCAGACTGAAATTTTATTGTGCAGCAGATTTAAAAAAAAAAAAATTATATTATTTGATTGGTACAACACTGTCTTTTATCAGTTGATTTCGTCTAAGGCTCTGACTGAGGTCAGCTGTAGTTCTTGTGTTTCTCTGTGCTTCAGCGATTCTGCTTGTTAACAGCAGGTGTTCATCATTAATGTTCAATCATCACTTAATGATCTCATTAACTCTGACACTGCTTCAATGGTACTTTAACTCAGTAGTGCACACACGACCACTAAACAGTGTTAATTAACCTGGGCATTTTTCTGTGTACTATTACATAAATCATACCTATTTCATTTACGTATGACTGACAAATATGAATCACATTAAGTTTATTAGCTTGTTTATGTTAAAATGGATGGACAATTGTAATGTAATTCAATTACATAAAACTGATATTTAGACTGAAATATTTTTTGAGTGTGTGTCGTGACAGATCGCTGTAGCTCCTTTCAGCGATTTTTGAAGTTGAACAATTCAACAATCGAATTTTTGAAGTTCAAGTTCACCAATGTTAATCTACTAACTCCCTTGACTGCTTTGTCAGACTCTGAGTTATGATTGGTCAGATCGCCTGTCAATCAAACTGTTTGGCAGCTCGCATTTGAAGATTTTTCAATGAATTAACTTTTATTATTATTATTATTATTAATAATAATTACGTACATTGATGTTCATTGTATTATTTTAGTAAAACACTAAAACAGCTGCTTAATCATTTTGTGGAAAACATGATGCTTATTTTCTTTTCAGAATTCTTTGAGAAATACAAAGTTCATAAGAGTAAATCTTTTGTAACAATATAAGTTTTTAATGTCTTATTTGATCAATTTAATGGTTAATTGCTGTATAAAGTATTAATTAAAAAAAAATGCCCACAAACATTTTTATTGGTAGCATATATAGTTAATGTAATGTCCAGTACACCACAATCATTTGCATATCTCTGCTTGTGTCTGTAGAGTTTTTTTGATGGCTGGGATATAAACGAAAAGAAGGACAAGACCAAGGGTCGACACGACACCCTTTTGGGTCGTAAGTGTTATTCACAGTAATGATATAGATATAATAAAGTTTGATGTTAGCACTTGTTGCTAAGATAATGGCTCAATACCTTAATATACATCAAATATACATAACATATTTGGTACTACAGTCAATGTTTGTTTAAAAATAGAGCACAGTTATCATGCCAAAGATGTTGCCAAGTTGTAGCCAAGAAACAGATCATTATTCATTATTATTATTATTATCATTATTATTATTATTATTATTATTAATCATCACTGACCAGCACTGTTCTTAATTTTTTTTATCCCAAACAGAAGACCGCCACCGTGTCAAAATGCATTCTCTCCTGGCTGATCCTAACTCGGACTATGTCAATGCAAACTACATTGATGTAAGTTTTTCTGTTTTCCTCTCTGCGCTCCTTTGTTCTCGTCTTCATATACATGTGTTTCTATGACTCCTTCTTTCTTTTGAACAAAGGTTACACGTAACACGTTTATATGGTAATTTGTTTTCTCACTGAGAGCGTTGAATTTGAATTAGTTTTGAAACTTGCTTCTTTATTTCAGTATTTCAGCTATTCTTTAAGGTCCCATATGACTGCATTGTTCTGCCTCCCTAACAGCCTGTCAGCCTGTCTTTTCTTTTCTCAGAAAGATTTATTTGCACAAATCTTGCAAAAAACATGAGACAATTTCCTGTCAGGCAGATTCTGACCACTTTGCTCTCAATCTTAACCATTTGATAGTAGACTTTTAAACATATGTTCTTGTACCACATAAGAAGCATCAATTGTATAACTATCTCTGCTGGAATCTCAGTAAATCCATTTTTTGTCGTCTTATAGTGGGAAGGTTATCTAGTGAAATTGAGCAATCAAAACTCTGCAGTTTGAAAGAGTCTAAAGATATAAGGACTAATGTTCTGTCATTTTTTTTAAAGTCTCTGTGAGTTTTTATTGTGGCTTTGGATTGCATGTATCTCTATTCAAGGCTGAAACCACTTCTGTTTGCTTTTGCAAAATGAAGAGACCTGAATTGCTCTTTCTGGTTGTACTTGAGTCAGGTTTTGGCTGATGAGAAAGAGCAAAGCTTTGTCACTAGACTTTTATAGGAAAGATTGGGGTTTAAAAGGATTCATAAATGATTGTTTCTCAAATTATTCTGTACAGATACAGTGCAAAAACAGCACACAGAGCACATCGGCAGTGACATTTATACCATTACACTTAGATGAACAAATATACACAAGAACCTTCAGAAAAATTTATCTGTGAAGGACAAAGTCATTAAATACATTTTAATAGTAATTTATACTTTATCTTGTAGAAAACAATTGACCAAATTTTACTGTTATGAACATAATATTTTAAAATATGTGTGACTTTAAAAATCAGTTGGCATAAATGGCTACAGAAATCAGTGTATGTTAAATGACAATAACATAATTGAATGTGGCTCTGATGTGACACTGCATTTCTCTGCATAGCAGACATCCTAAATGTGGGAGAATTTGGTGAAAGCCACCTTAACTCATCAAATATTTGCACCCCTGTGTTTCTAAAAGTTTAAAAGCATTGGGAATAGTTTTAAAATTGGATTGTGAGCCCCTGAATTTAAACTTTAATATTTAAAATGATAAGCTCCCTAAACATTCCTTCTTGGTCTGCGTGAAATATGAATATGATACAGTAAATGACGAAATAATTTTTTTACACCTGTTTATTAACTGTGTGGCTAAAACAAATTATTTAAACATTAAAGAGCTGAACAAGAGACTGAGTTTTTTTTTCTGGGACAGTACAGGACAACTCATCTGAACTATAATTTGTAGTTAGTTTGAAGCGATTTCCTTACTGCAGGTGGTCAGTATGGAGTCTTTTTATTCTTTCCTCTTTTCTCTAATCATCTTAATTAGCCTGTTTCTCTCTGTTTCTCTTTCTCCCTTCTTTCACCCATTTCTCTTTCTCTGTGTCTGGGATCTCTTAGATTCGGATAAACAGGGAAGTAAGTACTTGTCTTTTTCCTGTCTTCTTAATGTCTTCCTATTATCTGTCCATGAATCATTTATTCTACTATCATGGCTCTTTATTCAGATCTTTTCTTTCCCAAGCCCTTTTCTGTCTTTGTTACATGTTTGTAGTAGCATTATTTGATCTCATTGCATCACCCCCTGTAATGCACAGTTGTACAAGCTTAAGCTTTAAACACCCCCTGAAATGGTTTGACAAACACTTTTTTTTTTTCGTGTATTGACATTTCTGACAAAAATTTGTGGTAGGACATATCAATAACTATTAACTATTACATCACATTACTGTAGACAATATCAAAACTAACAGAAATGAAATAAAACCACTTTTGAATTCATGGGGTCTTTAAAATCACTCTTGTGACTTCCGATATCTAGAATAAACCTTGTCTTGGACTAAAATGTGTTTTCACAATATGTTCACATACTGGACTTTTATAAAACATATAGGCCTACATGGACCTGTAGCAGATAAAACAATTTAAATATCACACATTGATATTTAAATTTTGATATATCAATTGACTATATCCCCTAAGTTTTATACCATTAAGCTGGATGTTTTACACATGTTCCTCATCAAGCCTCATAAAGGAACAACTAGGGGTAACATTTAAGAATTTAAGAATTAATTAATTAATTAATTTCAGGACAAATAACTATTATGTAGAACCCTTTTTTTCTTTTCTTTTTTGGGTTAGTTTGTTTTACCTTCATAACAATTTAATCAGATTCACTTTCTTTATGTTATTCACAGATTAATTTCCTTTATGTGATTTTATTTCTGGGTAAACAAAAGGAAAGGGAAATCAGGAAAAGGAAGATTAAAATATTCAGCACTGCGGCTTACCAAGGCTGTCGATAGAAGACGGCTTTTGCTGCTATTCATTTTCTGGGTCTTGGGGTTGAACAGATTAATCTTGGTTGAATTTTTTGCATTGATCCAGATGATTGTTTTATTCTGATCATGGGTCTCTTTAGTATGTTGTACTGTCAATGCATTTTAAGCGTTCAGTTAAAGTTTAAACTACTTATAATGTGCAGACTTCTTGGTTTCTGTCAGATCATGTGCCCAATGGAAAAGGCATTGGTTACACCTGTAACCCTTGTTCCCTGGGATGGGACTGTTGACAGTATGGGGAACGCTTCTGTGTGACCCCAATCTCATTGGGGAGACGTTGTCCCTTGATGGATGGCGGCATACCACAAAGATACCCAGACCATACACCTTTAGCTTCTGATTGGCTGAATTCGCTCTCAAGTATGCCAAAAGCATCATTCCTCTGCGTCAGAATGTTGATGCTATGGGAATGTTCATACCCACTATGCCTTACTGAACAAATGAGTGACTAAGTGTGAATCATATTGAGCACAAACTTAGGTCACAGGCACTTAAGATGCTGGAGTGGACTCTATAACCAGGCTATAAAATCTGATGTGTGGAGAGGCCCAGCCTGCTGCATCACAAACCTCCTGAAGGAAAACCCCTGATAATAATGCCTTCGAGGCAGCCATACTCCTTGTAGAGTGGGCTCTAATGACTAGAGGCAAAGGAAGACTACATGCTTATACTCATAAGCCACAGAGACAGCCTCAATAATGCACTTGCTTATTCTTTGCTTAGATCAGAATCAGAATCAGAATCAGAAAGAGCTTTATTGCCAGGTATGTTTACACATACTAGGAATTTTTTTTAGTGACAGAAGCTCCACAGTGCAACAAAGTGACAGCGACAAGACAAGACACAGATAATAAAAAGAATAAAGGAATAAAAATACAAATATACAAATATACAATATAGACAATTTTATGTACAGTTTTGATGAGTGCAAATTTGAAATGTAAATAAGTGTTTTAAGAAAATGGTGTGTAATAGTTTTGTGTGTCCCGTGTTTATCAACTGTTCATGAGGTGAATTGCTTGAGGGAAGAAACTGTTCTTGTGTCTGGTCGTTCTGGTGCTCAGGGCTCTGTAGCGTCGACCAGATTCAACAGTTCAAAGATGGAGTGTGCTGGGTGTAAGGGGTCCAGAGTGATCTTCTTTGCCCTTTTTCTCACTCTGGATAAGTACAGTTCTTGGAGAGTGGGGAGGGTTGTACCAATGATTCGCTCAGCAAACCGGACTACCCTCTCTAGTCTTCTGAGGTCAGATTTGGTAGGTGAGCTAAACCAGACGGTAATGGAAGTGCAGAGGATGGATTCAATGATGGCAGAGTAAAACTGTTTCAGCACCTCCTGTGGTAGGTTGAACTTCCTCAGCTGGCGAACCATCCTGGATGAGTCCGATCAGTGTGGTGTCGTCTGCAAACTTCAGGAGCTTGACAGAGGGGTCTTTAGAGGTACAGTCGTTGGTGTAGAGGGAGAAGAGCAGTGGGGAGAGAACACAGCCCTGAGGAGCGCCGGTGCTGATGGAGCGGGTGCAGGATGAGAATTTTCCCAGTCTCACTAGCTGCTGTCTGTCTGTCAGGAAGCTGGTGATCCACTGACAGACAGAGGTGGGCACGGAGAGCTGAGTTAATTTGGGGTGGAGAAGTGATGGGATGATGGTGTTAAAAGCAGAGCTGAAGTCCACAAACAGGATCCTCACATAAGTCCCTGCTCTGTCCAGATGCTGGAGAACATAATGCAGTCCCATGTTCCACAGATCTGTTTGCTCAGTAAGCAAACTGCAGGGGGTCCAGTAAGGGTCCAGTGATGTCCTTCAGATAAGCCAGAACCAGTCTTTCAAATGACTTCATGGCCACAGACGTTAGAGCCACAGGTCTGTAGTCATTGAGTCCAGTGATTTTGGATTTCTTTGGGACGGGGATGATGGTGGAGCGTTTCAAGCATGAGGGGACTTTGCACAGCTCCAGTGATCTGTTGAAGATCAGTGTGAAGATGGGGGCCAGCTGGTCAGCGCAGGTTTTCAAACAGGCTGGTGAGACGCTGTCTGGGCCTGGTGCCTTTCTCCTTTTGTTCTTCCTGAACACCTGGCGCACGTCATCTTCACTGAACTGAAGTGGAGGGGTGGGGGAGAGGGGGGTTGTTGGAGGTGTTAATGGTGCTCTTTCAAACCTGCAGTAGAACTCGTTCAGATCGTCTGCCAGATGTTGATTCTCCACAGTGCTGGGGGATGGTGTCTTGTAGTTGGTGATGACTTTCAGACTTTTCCACACTGAAGCTGTGTCATTAGAAGAGAATTGATTCCGAAGCTTTTCGGAATAATTCCTCTTAGCCACTATGATCTCCTTTTCCAGTGTGTATTTGGCCTGTTTGTACAAGACTCTGTCCCCATTTCTGTAAGCATCTTCTTTGGCCTGACGGAGCTGGCTGAGTTTTGCAGTGAACCAGGGTTTGTCGTTATTGTATGTTAAATGAGTCCTTGTAGGAATGCACAAATCCTCACAGAAACTGATATATGATGTAACAGTCTCTGTGAGCTCGTCCAGATCGGTGGCAGCAACTTCAAAAACACTCCAATCAGTCCATTCGAAACAGGCTTGTAAGGCCCGCTCTGTTTCGGTGGTCCATCTCTTTACAGTCTTTTCTACAGGTTTATCTGATTTCAGTTTCTGCCTGTAAGTCGGTATGAGATGAACTAAACAGTGATCAGAGAGCCCCAAAGCTGCCCGTGGGACAGAGTGATATGCATCCTTTATTACTGTGTAACAGTGATCCAGTGTATTACTGTCCCTGGTGGGACAATTAACATGCTGTCTGTATTTTGGAAGTTCACGTGAGAGAATCGCTTTATTAAAGTCCCCGAGAATGATTAGAACAGAGTCCGGGTGTTGTTGCTCATTCTCTGTGATCATATCAGCGAGTAACTGTAAAGCTGAGCTCACGTGCGCTTGTGGTGGAATGTAGACGCTCGCCAGAATGAACGAGCAAAACTCCCGCGGCGAATAGAACAGCTTGCAGTTAATGAAGAGTGTTTCAAGATCTGGACAGCACATCTTCTTTAACACAGTTACATCTGAACACCACCTTTCGTTGATGTAAAAGCACGTCCCGCTGCCGCGCAATTTCCCTGTTGATTCAGTGTCGCAATCTGATCTAAACAGACGAAAGCCTGGTAGACTTAACACGCTGTCCGGAATGGCGTCATTCAGTCAGGTTTCCGTGAAGCACAGAGCAGCCGAGTTTGAAAAATCAGAAGGAGTTCGTCCGTTTTGTTGGGTAGAGAGCGGAGATTCGCCAGATGGATGCTAGGCAGCGCCTTTCTCAATCCGTGCTGTCTGAGCTTCACGAGGACGCCGGCGCGCTTACCCCGTCTGCGCGTCCCGAAGCGTCTAAACAGCGCTGCCGCTCCGCTGACTACAACATTCAACAAGACGTCTGAATAATCGAAATCCGGAAAAAGATTTTGTGGTATGAACTGCTGAATGCTCAGCAGTTCATCTCTGGTGTAGCTGATCGCATTTGAAAAACAAAAAACAGGAAAAACTAACAAAAACAGTACAAACACTGGAGAGCTAAGCACTGAGGCTGCCATCCGCGGTGCCATCTTAGATCTGCCTAGGGTTCTAGATGCTGCAGAACCCTTTCTGGGTGAAGTAAAGCGGCCAACAATTGGTCAGATTTACACTTCTGAGAAGAGTGGTGAACATAACAATTAAGAGCCCTAACTTGGCAAAGCAAGTTGAGCTTCTCTTGGAACACTGTCTGAAAGAGAGGAGAGCAAAAGGCCTGCAGAACAATGCATGCTACATTTGTAGACACCATAGGCACATAATCGGGTCTAGGATAAAGAAAAGCTTTTACCATGCCAGGAGTAAACTCTAGGCAGGAGGAGGCAACAGACTGGGCCTGCAGATCTCCTATCCATTCTAGTGAATTAATAACACCATCATAAAAGTCAGAAATTTCTCTAAAGCTGACTCAATAGGCTCAATGGCTGCCATAGACAAATCCTCCAAAACAATAGCCAAATCCAAGGCTGGAACTCTTGAACAAATTGCAGGCCTCAGTGTCATAGCGCCATGTAGAAAATGGGACACTAGAGGGAGTCTCCACAATGAATCCCTACCTAAAGGTGCATGCTAAACAGCAATGGCCACTTCATAAACTGTAGGAGTGGAGGAGGATAACCCAGCAGAAAAACAATCCTGCAAGAACTCCAATACTGAACCAACTGGACAGTTAACTTGATCTAAACGGCACTCTCTCATACAGTGAAAACCTCTGGAATTTAGAATGGTGTCTTAGTTGAGAGACTTGTTTCCCCTCAGGGGCCAAACCCAAAGTTTCCATATCTCCAGTTGGGAGTGATAAATCGTGTCCCCTACTTGAGATCCCTCCTGACGGGAATTTCCATGGAGAGCCGTCCAGGAGATGGTCTCATGTACAGAAGGCCAAAATGAATCACGTTGGACACAAGTCTTTGCAACTGTTTTACAGTGACGGCTTGGCCTAGCCTAATCTTGCCTATAGCTGAAAGAATCAACTCTGTTTGAGCAGGAGACTGACATGCCTGCATCATAGTCGAGTCCCATATAACTCCTAGAAAAGGGGTTCTCTGTAGTGGAGAAATCACACTCTTCTTGGAATTCAGTCTTCACCCTAAGCACCTCATGTGGGCGAGGATGACATGATGATGCTGAACTATCATTCTGTGGTCTCTATCTCGAAAAGAGTATGGACTTCTTGTTCCAACACCTGAGCCTGCTCTAGGCTGATGACTGTGGACAGTACCCCATAGAGTAGAAAAAAAAACAGAACTGAATTCTGTACGCAGACACAAATTTGTGGACCGGAGATAGACAGCATCAAACTTAAAATCAGTAATACTAACATTATAAAACAAGCAACTCTGATTGGATGTGCTGTGTTTTAAGCCATAGAAAAGTAATACACACACCATAACTTTTTTGACACGTACACATTTCATTTTATTATTAATACAGAAAGTTGTGACATTTCTCAGCAACCACAAACAACTATACTCTTGCTGTTGTGTTTAACAAACACACGTTATTAGCAAATTATTCCTTGTCTTGACTTGTTGGCAGATGTTCAGCTTTGTTATTTCACATTTGTTATTTCCATGTCAATATCATGTGTAAATATACTGAAGAATTTAGCCACAGTCATCTGTCAAAGTATAAGCAGTATTGCAAAATCTCTACCAATTTCTATCATTACATGGTCCACAGTGTTGAGGCTCATTAGACATTGCATTTATAGCCATTTTACAAACACTGTTGACTATTGCACAGTCAACTAGACCATAACATTTGAGACTAAAACCTAAGCTTTGCAATCCCAAAAGCAAAGCCCAACCCCACACACTCACACAGACAGGAGCTGTACATATACATTTGTATAATGAACCAAGCAAAATTGCAACTGAACTCGACTGCCACCCTACTTTTTCATGTTTGTGTTTCATGTTCATGTTTATGTTTTCACTGTTTGTGTTTCATGGTAAAAACCCAACCACAAATAAAAATAACTAATATTATTTAGTCAAATCACATTTAATTACACATCTCTTTATACAACATCAATCAATCAATCACTAACATAAGAAAAAATGGCACCAAATTATTTTAAGTGTCACATAAGAATAAAATTTATATTTAAAGTTTTAATTTTTATGTAATTTCAGTCATCCTGTAATGTGTTTACATCTGCCCTCCTTTTACAGCATGATCTGTAACTAATGATTACTTAAAGTGGGAACTGGAATGTCTTTTCCAACTTGAGAACTATATATTGTCACAAATTGTCCTTTACACAGAATCTGAGCCAATGTCACATACCATAATTATGTCTGCACAACTTGGCCATTGAGTGTAGTTTTGGCCTCGTCCTCAATGCATCCTATAAGCATTGTCATATGTTTTGCAGACATCCAGTCAATTTTTCTGCATTAGTAATATCTGAAAGGTAAATTTGATAAAAGGCAGTTCTTAACATCCAATAATATACACTGGGTACGGAAAGTATTCAGACCCCCTTAAATTTTTCACTCTTTGTTATATTGCAGACATTTGCTAAAAATCTTTTAAGTTCTGTTTTTTTTCCTCATTAATGTATATACAGCATACACAGATCTGTGCCTTGCCACAATTCTGTCTCTGAGCTCTTCAGGCAGTTCCTTTGACCTCATGATTCTCATTTGCTCTGACATGCACTGTGAGCTGTAAGGTCTTATATAGACAGGGGTGTGGCTTTCCTAATCAAGTCCAATCAGTATAATCAAACACAGCTGGACTCAAATGAAGGTGTAGAACCATCTCAAGGATGATCAGAAGAAATGGACAGCACCTGAGTTAAATATATGAGTGTCAGAGAATAGGGTCTGAATACTTAGGACCATGTGATATTTCAGTTTTTCTTTTTTAATAAATCTGCAAAAATGTCAGTTTTTCTGTCAGTATGGGGTTCTGTGCATAGATTAATGAGGAAAAAAATATAAACAATAGCTGCAATATAACAAAGAGTGTTTTTCTGTCAATATGGGGTGCTGTGTGTACATTAACAAGGAAAAAAATAAACTTAAATGATTTTAGCAAATGGCTGCAATAAAACAAAGAGTGAAAAATTTAAGGGAGTCTGAATACTTTCTGTACCCACTGTATGTGTTGTCGGCTTTTATTTTTAGCTCCTTCCATTCTTTCTCATCATGTAGACAGTAGGTTAAATAAAATGTATAGTTCATATATTTAGCAAACTGCTCCTCTCTATTGTTTTTCTAGCTGACTACCGAGGTTATTGACATTCAGTGGCAATTCCGAGGTAAATGTAAGGTTATGTGACATTGTTTACACACAGTTTTATCGAAGTCTTTCTGCGGTTTAAACACTGATTGACCAATTTCACGAAACATGATGCATTTCAGTTGCTTGAAATCAGTACATAGACTAAAAGATCTTGAGAGTCACATTGATTAAAAAAAGAGAATTGTTATTGACATTGTTAGTGTCCACACAGCTGACATGTTTACCTGACATACATAGCCTTTTTGCACTTTTACATGGGTGTTCATTCATTGGAAAGATGATCCTCTATGTCGCCGTCATTTTCTATCTCTCATGCTGGCACAACTGGAGCCTGTTTTTTTTGTTTGTTTGTTTGTTTGTTTGTATTAGCAGGTATGCCATCAGGTGGTCGACAGAGATGAGGACTGTTTGAAAAAGTCTGATATTTTTCCTTTTGACATGTTTTTCTGAAAGCTGATCCTCGCTTTCCCCATGCTAGTTCATTTACAGCATCAAATAAACATGAATGGACATCAGAAGGAGTGTTGTTTCAACCACGGAAAGACACGAGTACACACAATTTTTGAAGTTCAAGTTCTCCATTGTTAATCTACTAACTCCCCTGACTCGGATAAAATGGCAGATTCAGGGTTATGATTGCTTAGATCGCCTGTCAATCAAACTGTTTGCAAAGGGTCAATTTAGTTCAATGTTATTATTTTGTTCAATAACAGTGTTAATGTTGCACATTTCATTATGAATCAAACTCAGTTCACCTATAAAGCAAGCTTAATTCACCTCTAAGCAGAAGGCAATATTGTCAGTTTTGTGTCAGTGTTCATCAATTTTAAAACAATTTGATTCATAAATCTGCTTTACAGAAGATAATTGTCCTTATGCAGCTCAGTGTAATTCAAGTGTTGACCAAAACTCAATCAGGTGACAGTATTGGAAATAATAATAATACTACTAATAATAATGATGATGATGATTAAACATACTGTGAATCAGAGGCTGTCCTAGTTCGTGCCACACCAACGTCACAGATTCCCTAGTAGCCGAACCAACAACACAGATTCCTAAATGACATATTTTGGATTAAAAACAACAAAATTCACCAAACTGCAACGGTTTTGGGACACTATTAATTTTGTACCACAAATGATCATGGAATCTGGTCTGTCAGGTCTAGTTAGTTTTACATCGCAGGTGACCCAAGAGCTGGTTGTCTTATATCTAATGCTGTCAAATGTGGCATTCTGTGCTTTGCATTTTGTGTTTGACATTTAGAATCCAGTGTTCAGATGTTTGAACAGAGATAACATTTTCTAGGATTTTTCTATACATGAGTAAATGCAATTCTTAAAGCTCAATATCAGATGATACCCACAGACACTCTACAGATACTATGTATGAATATTTGCTTGCTTTATCAAATGTCAAGTATAAACACTTTAATATTGAGATACAGAGATGCATGTTCTGCTGTCACATTCTCAGCCTCACTTAAAAACATAATATTTTATGTTTTTATCAATGTGTGTTTCATTTTATTGAAGAAACATAACATTTAACATATTCAGTAACTGTAAAGTAGTTTGCTCGTAATGGTCTTGATAGCGTTTAGCGGTATAGCTTAATAATTTCTTTCTCCTATCTCAGCTTAATATGCAGAGTCAACTGCAACAATGGCGTGAGTTTGGAGACAACAATGGCGTGAGTTTGGGACAGCTTTATCTGTTTCTTTGACCAAGTGGCGGACAGGGGGAGTGTTTGGGAAACCAGTCATAGTTTTTGCAACTTTGTTTGGTGATCCAAGTGAGGCAGAAGTTACTCACTTCCCCTTTAAATGGAATAATAAGTCAGAATATAAACATTCATTTTGTTCAAATGTTTTTTAACATAACATTGATTGATAACAATGCATCTCTCTCTCTCTCTCTCTCTCTCTCTCTCTCTCTCTCTCTCTCTCTCTCTCTCTCTCTCTCTCTCTCTCTCTCTCTCTCTCTCTCTCTCTCTCTCTCTCTCTCTCTCTCTCTCTCTCTCTCTCTCTCTCTCTCTCTCTCTCTCACTCCCCCCCCCCCCCTCTCTCTCTCTCTCTCTCAGGGGTACCAGCGTTCCAATCATTTCATCGCAACACAAGGCAAGTCTTTATACTTCTTTTACTCTAATACTTGTGTATTTGTATTGTGTAGTTGTTGATTAAAAAAAAGTACTTTTAAACATGTGGGTGTGTGTTTGTGTGCCCCATTTCTTCTACAAAGGATTGAATGATTCATATGCAGATATTGTTTTTGCCGTTTGATCTTATTTTCTCTCTTGGCATCCAAACACAACTGCACTTCCTTCTCATTAAATGCTCTTCATGTTGGTCTCTTCTTTTGTGAGGATGACTGATTAGGTTGTTTCTTTTTGTTTTATTCAGATATAAGTGATCACAGTATAGAATTGAATCTTAAACACCAAACATTCATTTCTGCAAACCTTTTTGATCCACACTCTTTAAAAGAATGTTTTTTTGGTTGCATGAAAGAACCTTCGAGGAAAAAAAAAAGTTCAAGTTTAGATTAAATGCAAATACTTCGATCAGAAGTGACAGAACAGACATATAAAATGTTACATAAGATTTGTATTTTAAATAAATGGTCATCTTTTGCATCCCAGTATCCACAAAACTATTAAGTAGCACAACTATTTCCAATATTGATAATAATAAGAAATATTTCTTGAGCACCAAATCAGCATTTTAGAATGATATATGAAGGATCACTTGACATTAACGTGTAGAGGAATGATTGCTGAAAATTCAGCTTTTCAATCACTGGAATAAATTGCACATTTAATTACATAATTAAATATATATGAAAATAAAAAATAATAATAATTTTAAGACTATTTCACAATATTGTTGTTTTTACTGTACTTTTTTACTGCAGCCTTGGGAGCATAATAGACTTACCCCAAACTTTTGAACATTAGTGTAACTGATTACAACGTTATTCAGGTTTAAAGTAAAGTGATTCTCTCTCTTTCTTCTTCTCTGGAAATGGACAGCTGTCTGTAGTTTTGTCTTTGTGTGTCTCAGCTGCTCAGTTCCAGCATGCAGCAGCAAACTTCTCACACGTACACACACATCTCATTTAATCTGCTCTCTCTCTCTCTCTCTCTCTCTCTCTCGGTCTCTCTCTCTCTCTCTCTCTCTCTCTCTCTCTCTCTCTCTCTCTCTCTCTCTCTCTCTCTCTCTCTCTCGTGTTGGTAGTCAACACTTCTTCCAAACATACACCCGGCACTGCTTTGCTTTGTTTGAGCAGGTGTACACAAATTCACGTGTGGGATTTGCTAGGCTTGTTCTCTATCCGGAGGTTTAAACTGGCTTTATGTCCTGAGATCTTGCTAGCTGTTCGAGCTGTGAAGGCCATCTGCATGTCCACATCGTAACAGTGCTGCATACAGATGTGCTCCAAACTCAATGAGCTTTTATTCAAATCTAAACAATCAGCCCTGCAGCCCCAAACCTCTCAAAACCGCATAGCAACTAGATTATTACTAGATTTTTGGAAAATGTGACTGGCCCAAGCAAAACTCAGCATGCTACCATGATAGGCTGCTCTGGGTATTGCTTTTCGTTTCGTTTGGTTGTTCTCCATGTTTTTGGTGCATTTCTGTGTGGTTGCTAGAGTATTTAGTGTGGTTGCCAGAGCATACTATGTGTTTGATAAAGTGTTCTGAACATTTTTTTGGCACATTGCTATGTGGTTGCTAAAAGTGTGCTAGTATGCAGTTGGTGAGGTGCGCTGAGCTTTTATTAGCAATGTTGCTATGCGTTCTTGGTGGTTGTTAGAGCTTTAATGTGTGGTTAGATAGGTGTTCTGAGCAGTCTTTAGACCATTACAATGTGGTTACTAAGATTACTAGACAGACTTTTTTAACTATTTTTTATACATTCTGGGTGGTTGCCAAAGCTTTAATGTGGTTGGTAAGGTGTTCTGAGCAGTTTTATGGCATTTCTATGTGGTTATCAGCAAACTGCTACACAAATGTTCTGAATATTTTTAATATGTTGCTGAAATGTTTTATGGTCTGGCAAACACACTCTTATGTCAGTTCATAAGCGTTTTACATTTTGCCAAATTCGTGGCTGATTCGTTTGAATTTGTTTGATTTCTAAGGATGCACCCAAAGCTAAATACTATGTTCCGAAAGGAAATTACAGATTCTATGGAGCCCCTGAAGGAACATGATGATGAAAAAATATGAGATGTTATTAGGGGGTAGTCGTGGCCTAATGGTGAGGGAGTCGGGCTTGTAACGTGAAGGTTACCAGTTCGATTCTCATGTAGGCAGGAAATGAAGGTGGGGATTGTGAATGAACAGCACTTCTCCACCTTCGATACCATGACTAAGGTGCCCTTGAGCAAGGCACCTAACCCCTAATTGCCTCACTTGTAAGTCGCTTTGGATAAAAGCATCTGCTAAATGATTAAATGTAAATGTATATAGTTGGTAATTATATTGTAATTTGCGGGCATCAGGGAGCCTCTATAAGTAATCGGGGTATTGAAATCGCATTTTTGCTTTCACATTTTAATTTGCAATCATGTACAATCTGGTACTGACCACACATTGTACAAGATACGATATTTAACAATGAGGCACAGGATTTGCTGTGCATCAATGTACTGGAATCTGATGTACTGTAATGTAACCGACTACAATGTACATTTAGAGACCCTATAGAATGTGTAAATCATTTTCTGTGCCTTTCAGAATTCGGGCACATCCATAATGATTTAATCCATACATTTTGTACACAAAAAAAAATGGCCACCTCGTGAAATAGTTATTTCACATTTTCAGTAATTTTTATTTGGTTTCTAACAGCTCTGATGTGCGGTTGCTTTAGGTCTTCTGAGTTTTTTTTGTTGTTGTTGTTGTTGTTGTTTTTTTTATATACATAAGGAAATATGAATGTTGTTTGTTGTCTGCTCTGAAAACACAGCAGCAGTTTTCTCCTGGCAGAGGTCCTTTGATTAACCCGGGCTGGATGTGTTCTGATGCTGTCAGTTGGGAAATGGCATTTCAATATGCCCACAAACACATAGCTGTTGAACAAATGTCTCCCCACTTTCTATTTAAACCTCTAAAATGTTCCTGTTTTAACATTATTATTTATCATGAATAACCTCAGCTTCATCCTGTCTGTAAAGCAGAACGTTCAAATGTGGTTTTTAGAGGATGTAGCCGCAGGCAATATTGGGAAAGCTGCACAGGAAGTTGTTGGCTGTAATTGTTTTAACAGGTAGAGAAGAAAACAGACTTCTAGCCTGAAGGCAGAGTGCTCATAGCACTGACAGAGAAAAGGCGGTTATAAACATTCAACAGCTTTCCTTTAATGTTCGGAGTGCTGCTTTAATGTTGCCATGTGCAAAGTGTGTAGATAAAAATGAATGAGGAAGAAAAGAAAGAGACAAGAGTGAGCAAGAAAGAGGTTAAAGCCAGGTGCACACGGTGCGATTTTTGCTGTCGTACAATCTCGCAACCATTCATTTTCTCTTGATGCTCGTATGGTCGCAGCTCACATTGTGTGGAAGGAATTACTAGTTAGGCTGAGCCGAGCATGGTACGAGCACCTTCTGATTTTTTTCTGAACTTGCTTAAAAAATTTGTTGAGTCGGCCCAATTTTGATCAGTGTATAAGCTGTCTCCTGTTGTCAAATCATACACAACCCTGTCACATAGGCCAGATCTATGAATATTATTATATCCCAGTAGCGGCAACCCAACAGCATGCACATATACTGACACACACACTGTAATATATTAAGATGGGAACGGATTAGGGAAGAGGAACGACAGACACACGCTTTGCATGCTCACTGGTTACATTTACTGCGTGCTCCAAAAAACACATAGAGAACTCACGTACAAGCCAATGGGTGTGGCATAAGATACCAGTCAATCAGCCCATCTATTACACACAAATGCAGTCTCTAGTTGTTTTTGTTGAAAGGAATAGCTGTGTTTTTCTCTGCTTTTCACTAAATCATTTGGACACTCGTCTTTTTATCTTCTTTCTTTTTTCTATCCAAAGCTATAAAGTGATCATATCTGTATCTGATCGGATTACTTTTACAAATTTTTTTTTATTAACTTTTTGTCTTATCAGTTTGAAATGCCATGAGGGTGAGAATTCCATAGATTATACCACAGTAATATCTAGAGATTTTTGACAAGAAAGAAAGAAACTATTTGCAGCAAGAAACTCTAGAAACCACCAAAGGACCACTATAGCAGCTCTAGCATCTACCTAGCATAGAAACAAACTAGAGAAGATCCAAACAACTTGCAAATGCATAGAAACACATTAAAGCCCACACAGAATGCTATAGTGTGCCCTTCATCACAAGGTCATGGGCCCCCTCATCACAGGGCTCAGGAAAATGTTCCCTTCTGATGGCCTTGCACCATAGCATACAAAATAGACAGACACACACACACATAGCATTACACTGAAATAGCAATGCAACACCCTAGCATCTTGAAACCACTCATATTTTCTTTAGAAAATGTAGAAATCTATTTTCTTACTGCTATTACTCACTCGATTTTCACTGCCAACAGTTTCTCCATTCTATATGAACTGATAGCTCTTCCATCCGAGCAGCCTGCCATTTCTCTTTTCTTATGTAATCCTCGTCGAAGTGGCGACCTGCTATTTCACAAAACCACCTCTATCCTCTCTTTATCCTGTGTTCAAATCATTCACCTCCCACAATTCTCCGTGAAACCTTATTCTTCTCTCTTTCCGCAGGGCCCAAGCAGGACATGATCTATGACTTCTGGCGCATGGTTTGGCAGGAGAACTGCTACAGCATCGTGATGATCACCAAACTGGTGGAGGTGGGGAGAGTGAGTAGAATAACTCTTCCTCTGCCTCTGGCTTCCCGGCCACCCCCTCCGCCCACTAATGGACAACATCTATTACTAAACACTGACCACTACGGTCCACAGCTGACCATTACTGAAGATAAACTTTACCAAAAACCCTATTAGCCAGAGAACATTCCTTCTGATGAATGATTTTTATCGCTTCAGCCATCTTGCATTTAATTGGACTTTTCTTTGTCTCATTTTATACAAAATACCATGGTTACAACAGTTTTGTTAGTGGTAAATTAATATAGGATCTCTTTTTAAGAAGCTTTCAGATTCTTTCAGTCATTTGTTTTTATTTATTTATTACCTTCAACCAAGTTACCACAGTTTTATTGTAGTATTACAGTTTTATGTGGCAGTAACTTTGATATTTTGGCAGAACCTATAGTTAACAAAATTTAGATTTTTGTAATTTGTCAAATTTGCATGCCTCAACATTGTTATGCACAAATACATTGTAAATGCTTTTACATAATTACAGTAGTTCCCCCATTCAAGCATTTTGATAGTACATTGAAGAAAGTGAAGCAACTATATCATTTATTTATATAAATGATATACTGTATATGTTACGGATCGTGTGGTAAGGAACACTCCAGATCAAGTAGCATATGGAAATGCAGACTTTTAATCAACATACAGGGCACCAGGAAAACTACATACACACAACGTCCAACACAAACGAGAACTGAGGGAGAACACAGGGTAGATATACACAGGAGCACAAGAGGATACTGAGACTAATTAATAATAAACAGCTGACGACAATGAACTAATAACGAGGGTAACCAAGGAGAGAAAAAAACGAACAAAGAGCAAGTCCAAACACAGAGACATGTGACAGTATATTGGTCTAATTGAAATTGCAGATTTTGGTTTAAACCTTTTTTGTCTATGTGCAATTCGTTGATGTGCAGAATGTGTACTGGCTAGTTTTATTGACTGTGGTTTATTTTTCTCCTTTCACAGTTGTCTTTATTTATAGAAATTAAACTAAATTAAACATTGACTAACAAAATGGCTTTAGTATAATCCTATTTAGCTAAATTAGCTTTTGTATATGGTGACATTAATTTGTAAAATGGCAAAAAAAAGTTATATTGACCTACAGTACATTAAATGACGTTTTGTCTTGAGTCTAAAGAAAATATATTGATTAGGTATGATAATAAATAATCTTTTTACTATGTGTGAATGTATGTGTGTAATGGTAACTGAATGTGTAACTCCTGGAAGTTGTTTGCTATTGCTGTTGTGTGTTAATTGGATCTCTCTCTCTGTGTGTGTGTGTGTGTGTGTGTGTGTGTGTGTGTGTGTGTGTGTGCTTGATTCAGATGAAGTGCTGTAAATACTGGCCAGATGACAGCGAGCTCTATGGAGACATTAAAATCACTCTACTGAAAACAGAAACGCTGGCAGAATACACCGTACGCACCTTTGCCATGGAGCGGGTATGAGTGTTGAGATTTTTGTTAATGTTTTGCTATGATTTTATCTTATGAAATGTAAATTTGTTAATGAAGCTATTGTCCATCTGGCATTCTGCTAAAATGATGAAAAAAAATGTATATATATATATATATATATATATATATATATATATATATATATACATACTGTATATATAGAAAGATATAGAAAGAAGGAAAAAAAAAAAGTGCAACTATTATTTATTTGTGCTTTATTAGCGGGGTTACCCAGCCAAGCATGAAGTTTGTCAATTCCACTTCACATCTTGGCCAGAGCATGGTGTCCCGTTTCATGCCACAGGACTGCTGGCCTTCCTTAGGCGGGTCAAAGCCTCCACACCGCCCGATGCTGGGCCAGTGGTTGTCCACTGCAGGTAATTGGGCATTACTTACTGTACTCACAGATTTTTAGTCTTCAATTTTCTTATTACTTTTTGCTACAATGTAGTAGATTCATGTATTATGCGGTTTAAAAAAAAAACTTAAAAGAGCAATTTTGTAAATGAGGCATTTTAATATAGGTAACTTAAGACTCTTTGTTTGTGTGTGTGTGTGTGTGTCTGTGTTATAGTTATAGTTATAATCATAACTCTCTAAATAGTTTAATCATGCTAATGAATATGGCAGCGTTAATGTATTTGGTCTGAGCAGACTAGATCTGACACGCTGCTGCTGTTCATTATTGCTGCCGCTGCAGAGCAACTATGGACTCACACAGACACGCTGCTGTCAGCATGAATAGATGTACATACATTTTGTTGCAGAGCTAGGCAGGTGGAGCTGGGGGAGGTGGAGGGTTTCAGAGGTATTCTAATAGCGTGCAAGCAATCTCATGATCTCAATCTCATGGCTGCAAGATCAGCTGAGGCCAGTCAGCTTGGGCCATGTGGTAATGATGTGATTACTTGCAGACTGCATGTAAAGGACTTATCAGCCTGCACCATCTAGAGTTTAATTTCTCTCTCTCTCTCTCTCTCTCTCTCTCTCTCTCTCTTTCTCTCTCTCTCTCTCTCTCTCTCTCTCTCTCTCTCTCTCTCTCTCTCTCTCTCTCTCTCTCTCTCTCTCTCTCTAATATATAAGTAAGTTGTCATATAAAATTAATTTTAAGCCACCAGTCAGAGCAGAATTGGAGAAAGACAAATCTGTGACATTGAGACAATTATGAAGAAAACTAACAGTTAAAGATCTGTTGTGCTTAGTAATTCATCTGTGACATGACAAAATACTGACAAAATTGTGGCACTTTTTAAAAAATGTTTATTGTTTTATAATGCATACTGTTTACAAATAAAAAAAATGTTGGTATACAGTATATACTATCCAATTAACTGAAACCAGTACAATTCATTTACAGAGTTTAATTTTTATTAATTATTACCTCTTCTGGGTTTTAGTGCCACCTCCTCACCTTTGAAAAAAAAACGTTGCTTGTCTTAAGGCAATGTCAGTTCTTTCAGATCTCAAATATGAAAGCATGTTCTTTCTTTTGATGAAATGCAGCTATTTAATATTTTCCATGCATCTTCTGTACATTAGAAACAAGAGAAAAATGCTTGCACCCGCAGTTCACCAGTCCAAGGACGTGTTTGTGCACCCCAGTCTCACTTATTCATACAAAAGACATTTATGTATCAGATAAAACTAAATTGAACAGAAAACCAATTCAGAAAATCATCCCTGAACATTGCTGAAACGTTCATATAAGTAAGTGTGAAATTTCTTCTCAAGTGACAACGTTGTCATTCGCGTTTTTCAGTTAGTTGAGTTTCCAAAGACATTGGCCCACGTTTATCTGGAAAATGTAACACATTTTGTATAAGTCAAATGTTGTAATGTATTCATCTGTTTATCTCTCCACTAGTATGTGCTTTAACACTATTGCTTTATCTTTCAATTAAAGTAAAGCATTGCCTCATTTAAGATTTTTTTTTTCTTGCACACTTCAATAGTAGACCGTATGCCTCACTGCCATGAAGGCCAATCCAGACCACATTCCATTTTCTTACTGCACAAACTACCAAACCACCATGGTAATGGTCTTTTTAGACATTACCTGGCCAGTAGTACAAATTAATTCTTTGAAATGCATTGGAGTACATTTTAAATATCATAATGTATAAATATGCTAATAATCATTAAGTACCAGTAATCTGTAAGTGATTCAGAACTTTTACAATCCTACATAAATTATTAAATAAACAAACAAACTTCGCTTCAAGAATGAATAAAGTGCTTTGTGTGTGGATACTCATAGAAATCAACGTGTTCAAACTTTAAAGATGTGGCCCTTCTCATCCAGTGTGCACTTTATTTTGCTGATGTTAGAGGCTCCTGGTGAGAGGACGTACTTTATGAACCATAACACACCTAATTGACTAAATATTCAATATCTTTTACCCACCACAGCTGATATTTACCCACATTTGTTAGGTTGCCAGCGTTCATTTCAATACATCAAAGTTTAATTGTTTTACCAACTCATATAATATCACTGTATGATGGAACCACCACAGTTATAAAGGTGGAGAGTCAACACAAGTTCAAGCTTAAAAATGATTCAGGTTAGAAACTGGGTTAATTGGGAGTAGCAGGTTGTGTTAGTCTCCCCTTGAATGTTCTGCTTGAAAGAGCTGTGGTAGTTTTATCCAATCCTGTAAGTATAATCAGGAATTGACTGACTCAATTTGTGAAACACCTCTACTTAAAACTGCCCATTTGTGAGTGTGTACACAGAGCTACATTAGTGCCATGATATTATTATTAACCATTTTTTTTTCTCTGTCTACAGTATGGGTGCTGGCCGTACTGGCTGTTACATAGTTTTGGACGTGATGCTGGATATGGCGGAGTGTGAGGGTGTGGTGGACATCTATAACTGTGTGAAGACACTCTGCTCACGACGGATTAATATGATCCAGACTGAGGTAAGAAAATGGGTCACATTAATCACGTATTCATCCAACTAAACTAGGTTGGCTAGATTTTTTTTCACACTAGAACTCTTGGTGCTTACCTAAGTTTATTTGACATCAGGGTTCATTTGGATAATGTGAATGTTGTTTCCTATACTCGTGTGTTAATCTTTGAGTCATACCAAAGGTCATCTGGGGTATGGTTTATGTGAACTCCACTACTGTTATGAACACAACAGTCCTAAATCATGGAAGTAAACCACTGTTGCTGACATATGATTTTTTCAAATTGTACTTTTGGCAAGAAAATGTACATCCGATGTACGCCTGCATTCTTTGGAAACTTTTCAAAGCACTGTTAAAAACTAGTTTCCAAAGCTGTAAATAAAACAGATTACTGGAGTTTACCAATAAAATACTATTTCTTCTATTTCTTTCTACTATTTCTTATGTCTTTCCACTTCAAAATTTCACATCTAATTCATTGTATTACTTGCCATTACTTTTTAATTATTTGTGTAATGTATTAGCAATTTCTGAATGAAATGTTCATCCATTCTGTCTGAATGCAATGGTAGGATGTCGTGCCTGCTTGTCAAATATGTATTTTCTGCACTGTTTGTGCAGACATCACACATCATCAGCGTGTTTCATGAGGTTAAACAGAGTTGTACACATTACTAGTCACAAATCATCGCAAACAAGCAGTAGCCACCTTTTACAGCCACCTTTTCTTTATTATGCGTGGCACCACGATCAATGCCAAAATGAATTTGTAGAGTCAAGTACTACAAGTCCGAGCTCTCAGAAAATTCTGAGTTTACAAATTGTAATTACGAGTTCTACAAGGATGTGGAGGCTTTTTACAAGTCAGAATCTGGTAATTCTGGTAATTCTGACATGGCGTGAACACACAAAACCGCTTTGAATGACCATGACATAAGTTTTTTACATTTATTATTGTAATGTCACTGTTTGGAATGGCAATTCATATTGTTTTTAATATCTATCATACAAGTGCAGTAGTTGGTTGAATGCTACATTTTATTAAATATTTCATGGCAACTTCCAGTTTTCTGTTTTGCCTTGTTTTTAACTCCTCTATATTCTTTACACAATCAAGTATGAAAAAATGGCCTAGAAGACAAGTTTCTCTGAGGTTTCCTGGTAAAAGAGATTTATACATTAAAAATGCATTTTGTATAAAAATGTGTTACTTCTGAATAATTTATATTCTCATTTTATTATTTCCCCTCAAATTCGCTCAGTTATGAAAGACAGAGAGTGAGTTGGTGAACTGCATGTTAATAAGCTGATGGACGAAAGTAGCAATGAATATATATATATATATATATATATATATATATATATATATATATATATATATATACTTTTTTCTATTCAAGTGAACCCTCAAGAGGCTGGACAACAAAGAAAAAAAAACATAATTTAATGTATAATCACTGTTGACTGAATATAACAAGAACACTTTTAAAGACAAAAGCAAGGCCATGAAAAACGTCTTGCTGTCTAGGCTGCTTTATAATGCATACGAGATCTCTGCCCTCACTATTACACACTGCTGCTTATGATCTATGAATTGACTACAGCAAGTTGAAAGCCAGTCTAGTGTACTCCCTCAGCAGAGATCAAACGGAAGCCTCATTCTTGACCCTCTGATAAATGGACAGATTGAAAGAGTAAACCAGATTAAAAATAAAGGAATTTAGCCATCTTTATTAGACACTTATGTCTCTATAATGCTTGTTTGAGAAGGCAAGCATCTCTGTTTCTGTTGTTCATATTCACAGTTACAGATTTTTCTAAAAACCTTACTCAATTAAACTTTATTATGCAGTTTGTCCTGAACAACACCTCCTACATTTTTGCAAAACTCAAAAAATGTACTTGTACAAACAGTACAATTCATGGACGTTTCCATCTGAAATGAACACTAATGACAAAAATGGCAACAACTTTAATTCCTTTTCACACAAATTATGGTTACATAGGCTGATTATCGATTAATAATACTTATTTTGCACTTTTACCATAGTGCATAATTTATAAACTAATACAATTTGATGTTTGCATCACATAACCATCTACAGTATGACTTTTCTCACATATTAAACTTGCTCGGTAACTCACCCGATAAAGACTTGTAGAAGCTAGCTAAAAAGGCATGGTTGCTTTAGCACAAAGTCATGTTGCTTTTGTCAACATTATCGGTTAAGTTGTAGGTGGTAGGTTATTTTCAAATGCGACAGAACATTAACCTTTTAGCGGCGTACATTTAATTTCCATACTATTGTGATATGTACAATAACCAACTTAATACAATGTTGACAGATTCACATTCATTTGTGTTGGATAAAATGGAACGCACTTTTAGCTCTACTCACTGGACATTTCATTTTGAAATGTGGCAAAACGTGCAAAAAGCACCGTTATATAAATTTGCAGAAATGTCGCCTCTGTTATTTTTTTCCAATGAGCCTGAGCTTCTTAGGTCATTAAGCAACCACCTGAACATCTTAGAAACCATATAAACTCTAAACTAACCCATTGAAACACTCTGGCAACCATTCAGAAAATTCAGAAAGCCATGGGCAAGGATCACTCAATATTTCTTCAGAAAATTTCTATTATAATTACTTCTAGTATCTCCATAGACAACTATTGTCATATAGCACAATTTCTGTAGCCTCAAGTCATTCCACTGATGGCCATTTGTAGATGAGTGCACAAGTGTTTTATATCTTTACATGGGACTATAGATTAGATTGACTTTGACATTTCCCTCCTACACTGCTAAATTAAGCTAATATTTGCCCCCTCGATTAATCTCTCTGACATTTTGTCACATCATTTTTAATTAAAGCCATATAAAAGCAAATAATTGGACATTGCATCTTGCAAATTTTGACATGACCTCATTTCTTTGAAGCAGTTTTCTGTCGTAGTCTGTCCTGAACTGATTCTTTCTCTGTCAATCTCTCTCTCCGGTTTTAGGAGCAGTATATATTCATTCATGATGCCATACTAGAGGCCTGTTTGTGTGGAGAGACCGCCATCCCTATTAGTGAGTTTTCGCTCACCTATAAGGACATGTTGAGTGTGGATTCTCAGACCAACACCTCTCAACTTCGAGAAGAGTTTCAGGTGAGTCATATTTAGGAGTGAATGAACTGAGGACAAATGACTCAAAATAATAATAATAATAAAAAAGTTAACTTCAAAATATCCAAACTTTCTGTGGTGGATTTGAAGTGGTTACATCAAAATTTAAAATGAAACTTGCATAGACTGATTTTAGAGAGCAGTTGGTTGTGATTGGCTTGGACCTTTGGATCGTTTTTAGTTGGTTAGGATTAGTTAAGTTTTTTATGGTGGTTAGCTTTTGTTCAAATACATATCTTATCTTGAAAAATGCATGTTATATTATAACAGATCATTATTTGTAAATTGTGTTATATTTTGCTGCTTACATCAGATCTTAGAAGAGATCTATATATCTATAACAGTTGGTTTCATTGGTTATATCATTTAACACAGTTCACTGTAAAAAGTTGTAACTTGAATTTGTAAGAGTTTTTTCCTACTTTATTCTCATCTTTGAATTGCAGGTGAGTACATTTTTGGAGAGAATTGGATCCAGTTACACCACATTGTATTGTGCACACGACCTTTAAACTGAGCAAACGGAGCCAATACACATCATTTTTGAATGGCTGTATCTCAAGTAGCACCGTGTCATTTTAGAAGTCAACTTTGTACATATAATTATATGTAATGAATAAGAGTAGCAAGTTTCAAAGTAGCTGCACCTGTTCCAGGGTCAGTATATTCACAGCATTCTTACAAAGATGACTCTCGAACTTTCAATTGGTGAATAGAGTCACTTTTTTGCAAATTCATTCACCAAATAACCCAAATAAGTGTGACCCCTGAGCTGAGAAAACTATTATTATGCCTATTGCCTATTATTATTATTATTATTATTATTGGATAACAAGTTAATATCTAGCATTATTACTGCTGATTATAGTCTAATTACAGCCTGGTGTAATGTTGTGGACTCTGCTAATGCACTGTGGATGATACTTGTTCAAGTACATTGACTACATTGCTTAGACCCAGGAAGAGATTGTGTACTGAGATTGGTCCAAGTGGAGGTACTGCTGAAAAACATTGACAAATTAAACCTTTGCACACAGTGGGTATGGAAAGTATTCAGACCCCCTTAAATTTTTCACTCTTTGTTATATTGCAGCCATTTGGTAAAATAATTTATTTTTTTCCCTCATTTATGTACACACAGCACCCCATATTGACAGAAAAACACAGAATTGTTGACATTTTTGCAGATTTATTAAAAAAGAAAAACTAAAATATCACATGGTTCTAAGTATTCAGACCCTTTGCTCAGTATTTAGTAGAAGCACCATTTTGATCTAATGAGTCATGAGTCTTTTTGGGAAAGATGCAACAAGTTTTTCACACCTGGATTTGGGGATCTTCTGCCATTTCTCCTTGCAGATCCTCTTTAGTTTTGTCAGGTTGAATGGTAAACATTGGTGGACAGCCATTTTTAGGTCTCTCCAGAGATGCTCAATTGGGTTTAAGTCAGGGCTCTGGCTGGGCCATTCAAGAACAGTCACAGAGTTTTTGTGAAGCCACTCCTTTGTTATTTTATCTGTGTGCTTCTTGTTGGAAGGTAAACCTTCGGTCCAGTCTGAGGTCCTGAGCACTCTGGAGAAGGTTTTCCTCCAGGATATCCCTGTACTTGGCCACATTCATCTTTCCCTCGATTGCAACCAGTCGTCCTGTCCCTGCAGCTGAAAAACACCGCCATCAGCATGATGCTGCCACCACCATGCTTCATTGTTGGGACTGTATTGGCCAAAAGTTCTATCTTGGTCTCATCAGACCAGAGAATCTTATTTCTCACCATCTTGGAGTCCTTCAGGTGTTTTTTTAGCAAACTCCATGCAGGCTTTCATGTGTCTTGCACTGAGGAGAGGCTTCCGTCGGGCCACTCTGCCATGAAGCCCCGACTGGTGGAGGGCTGCAGTGATGGTTGACTTTCTACAACTTTCTCCCATCTCCCGACTGCATCTCTGGAGCTCAGCCACAGTGATCTTTGGGTTCTTCTTTACCTCTCTCACCAAGGCTCTTCTCCCCCAATAGCTCAGTTTGGCAGGACGGCCAGCTCTAGGAAGGGTTCTGGTCGTCCCAAACGTCTTCAATTTAAGGATTATGGAGGCCACTGTGCTCTTAGGAACCTTTAGTGCAGCAGAAATTTTTTTGTGACCTTGGCCAGATCTGCACCTTGCCAAAATTTTGTTTCTGAGCTCTTCAGGCAGTTCCTTTGACCTCATGATTCTCATTTGCTCTGACATGCACTGTGAGCTGTAAGGTCTTATATAGACAGGTGTGTGGCTTTCCTAATCAAGTCCAATCAGTATAACCAAACATAGCTGGACTCAAATGAAGGTGTAGAACCACCTCAAGGATGATCAGAAGAAATGGACAGCGCCTGAGTTAAATATATGAATGTCAGAGCAAAGGGTCTGAATACTTAGGACCATGTGATATTTCAGTTTTTCTTTTTTAGATTTTTTTTCTAATAAATCTGCAAAAATGTCAGTTTTTCTGTTAGTATGGGGTTCTGTGCATACATTAATGAGGAAAAAAATATATAAAAAATATTACAATATAATATGCAATATAACAAAGAGTGAAAAATTTAAGGGGGTACTTAAGGGGGTACTCTGAATACTTTCCGCACCCACTGTATATGCTTTAAAAAATGCACAAAGCATAGGATATGAAAACCCAACCGTTTAAGTGAAAAATGATCTGAGATTCTATGATGTAAAATTAGGAGAAAAATTTGGGAAAATTAGGAGCTCTGACTGAAGCAACAAATTAAAACCTCATACATTATTATTATTGTTATTAATATTATTATCATTATTATTTTCATTCTTATAACTATGGACTGAAAGAGCACACAATGGTAATCTGCAGTTGTTACCCTAAAGAGCTATTTCTGATTTAAACCATGAAAATATGTTTTGTTTATATAAATTAATGTATTTAGGCTATTCAGTGGTGTTACATAATATTTTTGACATGAATAAAACCAGTTAATTTAGAAAACAATGAATTAAATAGGGATTTGAGTTACTGTATGTGTAGAGCAGTTTTTTTATTGTGAACTAAAACTACTAATATTAAAATTTGTTTTAGTTAATTAAAATAAAGCTTAAATAAAAGTTATATAAATATTAGATGAAAAATTATAAATGTTACTTTGCCAAAATTAAATAAAAAAAAAAGTTTAATTTGTAATACGAAAATTACTAAAACTGAAATTAAAATGGAAGGGTTAGTTCACCCAAAAATTACATTTCTGTCATTAATTACTTAGCCTCATGTTGTTCCACACCTGTAAGACCTTCGTTCATCTTCAGAACACAAATTAAGATATTTTTGATGAAATCCAAGAGGTATCTGACTCCTCCATAGACAGCAATTTAACTTTCAAGGTCTAGAAAGATACTAAAGACCTCCACATCACTGCAGTGGTTGAACCTTAATAACCTTAAGCGACGACAATACTTTTTGTAAAACAAAACCAAAAATGACGACTTCATTCAACAACATCTTCTCTTCTGTGAAATTCTGTTTATGTCGCTGTTTATGTTCAACACTTCCAGGTTCTATGTCAGAAAGCCGGCTTAGTATTAGCTGACGCTGTTCACAAGAGCAGCATAACACATACATGTGATGCTGACGCAGAAGCCGGCCAATAATGAAATATATCTTAAAAATTTCTTAATTTGTGTTCCGAAGTTGAACAAAGGTTTTACGGGTTTTAAACGACATGAGGGTGAGTAATTAATGACAGAATTTTCATTTTTGGGTGAACTTACCCTTTTAATTCATGCTAAATAGAAAATAATAATCTAATAATAAGAAATTATTCATAGTATCATATAGACTTAACGTTTTACATTTGAACAAGTAAAACCACCCAGGAACGATGCATAGCACCATATCAACCACCATGCCAACCTCCATGCCAATGCCTAGCAGGGCAGTAAAAACTGGATAGTTGGAAATTTGGTTACATCTGGTAGCATGGTCATGGTCATCTGCTAGCCATCGATCTGATCCGTTGCGTTGGGGTTGTATAGTTGTATAGGTTATATAGCAGCAGTGCTGCTATACCTAATGCAGTGCTGCTATACCTAAACTAACTAGACTAATAACTATTGATATTTGCAACGGAATGAATCAATAATATATAGAATAAGCTGGACAATGACACCATTTTCTTTGGGAGCTGCTGTGCAGCCAAAATTATTTGCCAATTTTTAATGTAAAGCTACTTTGCCACAATTTGCATTGTAAAAAGCGCTATATAAATAAAGATGACTTGACTTGACTTGACTAGTCTACACCGGTTTTTAATTTTTTTTTAGCACGACCCATCAAAGGCATATACAACCATTTGTAGCTAAACAAGCCAAAATGAATTCATTTAAAACTAAACTTAGGTTAAACCTGCATTGCTCTCATGCTTATACCTCTCTCTTTCGGCACAAATCGAAATATTTCCATTTCGCAAAGTATTCGGATGCTATACTTACTATTTATTATGTAAAGTCCTTCACGTGCACATTCCAGTATTGATAGAAAAAAATAATCCTCTTCACATGAGCAAAAATGGCAATACCACAGTCGAGCAGTGCTCTTGCTGAATGGCATGGGTTGCACTACGGACTATTAAAATTGAGCATTGTAGCTTTTATATGTTTTGTACGGTGGCCGTACAACACGCTGCAAATAAGAAAACACATGCAAATAGAAAAAAACACCAAAAATTAAGAAAACATGATCATCAGTTTGGCAATACGTGTGCTGCAAATCGTCACAACACAAGCAAACACAGAAATGCGCTGCAAATAGCACAAACCACAACGGAAATGTTTCAAGGGGATCCCAAGGGGGGGAACCTTGCCGCCAGCGGTCCCGAGCCATCTGTGCCCAGCTCCTCATATACGACTCGAGTATCTGTAGAAATATTGTGTCGGATATATCTTGCCATAAATTTGCTTCAGGATGCTAAAATAATTCCTCAAAATTGTCCTGATGTCAGCCCAGAGAGGCTGATTCCTCTAGTAGATTTCCTTGAAGCCTGGCAAAATCTATACAAAATCTATCCAATGTATCTCACTGGATTATCGACACAGTTTGAAAAGGTTACAAACTTCAGATTGGGTCCCACCCACCAAAGCTCAATGGGGTTTTACCCACTGTTATGGGCCTTGAACAGGCTCAGGTTATGGAACAAGAGGTTCAAGCTCTTATGGTGAAGGAGGCCATAGAACGAATTCCACATGGCATGATGTGGCATTGAGATGTGTTCAACCTCATAAAGTTCTTGGGGCTGAGACTCAATGTGAAAAAGAGTATGTTCACTCCAGTTAAAAAAAATAATACTTTTTGGGGAGTAGTATGGGATTCGCTTACAGTGAAAGCACAATTGGCTGCATATATCGAATCAATTCAGGCAACAGTGACCAGAATCAAGCTAGGGCAGTACATCACTGTCAAACAGTTTCAGAGACTGTTAGGGCTCATGGCAGCAGTGTCCAACCTTTTGGCCTGCTGTACATGAGACCCCTGCAGTGGTGGCTCAGGACCAAGGAGTTTTCCTTGAGTGGTAACCCAAATCTCATGGTCAAGGTTGGAAGGCCGCTCAATTCAAGGTCTTAGTTGGGAACATCATCTCTTTTGGCACATAAATTGCCTAGAGAGCAGTTTCGCTAGCTCTGTCGGTGGTCTATTACATCAGCCACCAAGGAGGTCTGATGTTGTGCTCTCTGTGTAAACTATCACATCAGATTCCTAGGGAAATTGCTCTAGCTGAGGGTAATTTACATCCCGGGGTATCCAAATGTGGGAGCGGATGTCCTGTCGAGGCAAGGGTTGAGGCTCAAGGAATGGAGACTCCATCCAGAATCAGAGGAGCTCATTTGGAGAAAGTTTGGTCGAGCAGTTGTTGACCTGTTTGCGTCTCAGGAGATGACGCATTGCCCATTGTGGTTCTCCCTCTCACACCCAACTTCACTGGGGTTAGATGCCATGGTGCAGACGTGGCCGAGGTTTTGTCTGAAGGCTTTTCCCCCAAATGCTCTGCTCCCAGGAGTTCTACAGAGAGTCTGCCAGAACGGAGTATGTTTGCTCCTGGTAGCCCGGCTCGAATCTGGTCCTCGGATCTTATAGCCCTGTTAGACATTCTCCCTTGAGAGATTCCGATCAGGAGGGACCTTCTAACACAGGCCGGGGACACGATATATCACCATCGTCCAAAGAGATGGAAATTGAGGGTCTGGCCCCTAGGGGGATCAGTTCATATATGAAGGTCTCTCAGCTGAGGGCATTGGAAGCTCTATGCTCTGAAGTGGAGAATGTTCACTTTATGGTGCGGAGAATGTCAACTAGACCCAGTTAACGGCCCAATGGCTTCAGTGCTGGAGTTCCTTCAAGACCATGTTTTCTGCCGGTCTTACCCCATCCACACAAAGTCTATGTGGTGGCCGTAGGTGTCTTCCACAAAGTGTTAAATGGGGAAGCACCAATTGATAGCTTGTTTCCTTCACAGTACTTGTAGGTCAAGGCCAACGACTCAGGTCAGGGTTCCAGCTTAGGACCTGGCAGAGGTATTGGAAGGATTGTCTTTTGCACCCATTGGACATTTGGATGTTGCCCCCATTAGGTTCATCACCCTTAAGATGGTGTTTATGCTAGCTATTACCACTCTCAAAAGAGTCAGATCTGCAGGCCCTTTTACTCACATCCTCTTGCCTGGAGTTCACTTCTTTTTCAGTAGCAAGAGAAGCTGCATTTACTATGCCCTGATAGGGCCCTTGACATTATGTTCAGAAGAACTCTACCTGGAAGGAATGACCAATTGTTGGGATGCTGTGGGCCCCCAAGAAAGCCTGCCCAGTCACCAAACAATCCATAGTAGATGGATTATGAAGGCAATTTCCCTGGCTTATGAGGTGTACGAGGTGCTTGAGCTGCCTTCACTTCTTCGAGTCAGAGCACATTCTACAAGGGGTATGGCTTCATCCAAGGATTTATTGTGAGGGGTTTCCCTCTAGGATATATGTGATGCGGCAGGGTGGTTTTTTCATTACACATTAATGAGATTTTAGACCCTGAACCTTCCGGTTTCTCCACGATCTCATGTTCTTATGTCCTGAGTGGTGCCAAGTAGCTTCACACTGGGACATGCATTTTGCATCTCATTCCCCAAAGCATTGTTATCAACTATTAATTATTCAGGGAAAAGGGGTTACAGTCGTAACCCGCGATGTTTACATACACTCCACAAGACAATATTATAAAAATATAGTAATAATGTTAAAATAATCATAATAATGAATTTACAAGAATTAAGCTGTTCAAAAGTTCTCATTCATTCTTAATATGTTATGTTGTTAACTGAATGATCAATGCAGTGTTATTTTTGTTAATTAAAACTATTAAAATATCTATCTATCTACCCATCCATCTATCTATCTATCTATCTATCTATCTATCTATCTATCTATCTATCTATCTATCTATCTATCTATCTATCTATCTATCTATCTATCTATCTATCTATCTATCTATCTATCTATCTATCTAATCTTCTGTTCAGTGTTTTAGTGGCTGAAGGATTCTAGATGTTAGGAAAATCGAATTCTCTGTTTTTTTAATGTATTTCCTTTCACAGAATTTTACACTTCTTACATTTTTGCTTTACATTTTTGCTTTTTACATTGTTGGTCAATTTTGCCTCTAGCTATTGCCTGCACAGTTTTACTTCCTCTTTCTTTAATTGTCTCACCTAGTTATATCATTACACATCCTTTGAGTGCATTCAGACACCCCTTGATCCCTTATATTTTCTCTTTGTCTGACTTTTTTCTCTTCAGACTCTAAACTCTGTCACCCCTCACCTGGATGTGGAGGAGTGCAGTGTCTCTCTGCTGCCCCGGAACCGCGAAAAGAACCGGAGCATGGACGTGTTGCCGCCCGACCGTGCCCTCGCGTTTCTCGTCTCCACCGAGGGCGAAGGCAACAACTACATAAACGCAGCACTGATGGACAGCTTCCTGCAGCCTGCTGCATTTGTGGTCACCCCTCACCCCCTGCCCACCACCACAGCAGACTTCTGGAGACTTGTATTTGACTACGGCTGTACCTCCATTGTCATGCTCAACCAACTCAACCAGTCCAACTCTGCCTGGGTAAGAGAGCCAGATTAACAGGTCAACAACCCACAATGTGCGTTGATGCTGTGTAAACAATATGAATACAATATGACTCAATCCAACATTTGAATTTGTTTGTTTTTTGCATACTATATAGTAGGGAAGTATTCGATTTCGGACACAGCATTTGTGTGCTAAACTGTGGATATTTTTCTATTGCTTTGGCAAAAAATACATTCAGTGACTTCATCAAATTACATGGCTGCTTTTCTCACTTAGACACAACCATAACTAAATTTCTATGTACATACAGTATAATTTGCATATTTTTCTTTTTTTTTCAAAACTATTAAACTTAAGTTCAATACATTTACATTTACATTTAGTCATTTAGCAGACGCTTTTATCCAAAGCGACTTACAAGTGAGGAAAACAAACAAGCGATTCTTCATGAATTGGCAAATAACACAGGAAGTGCTCACAATACAAGTTTCATACATTGCTCAGTACCATAAGCTAGAGTAGGAAGGGAAAGAGGGGGAAGGATAGGGGTTTTTTTTTATTTATTTTTTTATGACATTTACATTTACATTTACATTTAGTCATTTAGCAGACGCTTTTATCCAAAGCGACTTACAAGTGAGGAAAACAAACAAGCGATTCTTCATGAATTGGCAAATAACACAGGACGTGCTCACAATACAAGTTTCATACATTGCTCAGTACCATAAGCTAGAGTAGGAAGGGAAAAAGGGGGAAGGATAGGGTTTTTTTTTTTTTTTTTTTTTTTTATGAGGGGATTAAGTGTTCACGGAAGAGGTGAGTTTTCAGCTGTCTCTTGAATATTGCCAGGGAATCTGCGTTCCTGATGAAAGCAGGGAGATCATTCCACCAGCAGGGAGCAGTGAAGGAGAATGTTCTGGAGAGTGATTTTGTGCCTCTCTGTGATGGTACCACAAGTCTTTGTTCCTTTAGCGATCGCAGGCTTCTGGTGGGGACGTAGCGTTGTAGCAGTGTGTGGAGGTAGGAAGGTGCAGAGCCTGTGGTGGATCTGTAAGCAAGCATCAGCGCCTTGAACTTGATGCGAGCAGCAAGGGGTAGCCAGTGCAAAGAGATGAAGAGGGGCGTGACGTGGGCTCTCTTAGGCTCGTTGCAGACAAGACGTGCAGCAGCATTCTGGATCATTTGAAGAGGTTTGATTGCACTTGACGGCAGACCAGCCAGAAGAGCATTGCAGTAGTCAAACCTTGAAATGACCAGGGCCTGGACAAGCAGTTGTGTTGCGTGCTCAGTCAGGAAGGGACGGATTTTCCTGATGTTGCAAAGTGCAAATCTGCACGACCGCGCCGTCTTTGAGATGTGGTCACTGAAGGTCAGTTGGTCATCGAAGATAACTCCAAGATTTCTAGCCGACTTTGATGGGGTAATGGTGGTTGTACCAAGCTGTATGTTGATGTCATGTTGAAGAGTAGGAGTGGCAGGGAAGACTAAAAGCTCAGTCTTTGCCAGGTTGAGCTGCAGGTGGTGTTCTTCCATCCACGTCGAGATGTCCGCCAGACAGCTTGAGATCCGTGCAGCTACTGTGGAATCATCTGGTTGGAAGGACAGGTAGAGTTGTGTGTCATCAGCATAGCAGTGGTAGGAGAAACCATGTGCCTGTATGATGGGACCCAGTGACGTAGTATAAATGGAGAATAGGAGGGGACCGAGAACTGAACCCTGAGGAACCCCAGTGATCAGTTCATGAGGTTTGGATACCTCCCCTCCCCAGGCAACTCTGAAAGACCTACCTGTGAGATAGGACTCAAACCACTGAAGCGCAGTACCTGAGATGCCCAGTGACGAGAGGGTGGACAGAAGAATTTGATGGTTTACGGTGTCGAAGGCAGCAGATAGATCCAGTAGGATGAGAACAGATGATTTGGAGCCAGCCTTAGCAATCCGCAGGGATTCCGTGACAGACAGTAGCGCAGTCTCTGTTGAATGGCCGCTCTTGAAACCAGATTGGTTGACGTCCAGATGGTCGTTCTGTGTGAGGAAGGATGACACCTGGTTGAATACAACTCGTTCAAGTGTTTTTGATATGAACGGTAGGAGAGAGACAGGTCTGTAGTTGTCCACGAGTGATGTGTCTAGCGTGGGTTTTTTAAGCAGTGGGGTTACTCGAGCCTGCTTGAATGCGGTAGGGAAAGTGCCTGTGTGGAGAGACGAGTTAATGATGTGTGTAAGTGCTGGTAAAAGAGTGGGAGAGATGGCTTGTAGAAGGTGTGAGGGGATGGGGTCTAGAGGGCAGGTGGTGGGATGAGTGGAGAGGAGAAGTTTTGATACTTCTGCCTCCGTGAGAGGGGAAAAGGAAGGGAAAAGATTAGTGGATGAGGAGGGGCTGAGTTCCTGTGTGGGTGGTGTAGAGAACTGGCTGCTGATGGCAGATGTCTTGTCGGTGAAGAACTTGGCAAATCGATCAGCAGTTAAAGATGTGGTGGGAGGTGGTGGAGGGGGACAGAGGAGTGTGTTGAATGTCTTGAAGAGTGAGCGTGGGTTTGTAGCGCCGTTGATTTTGTTGTGGAAGTATGAGGACTTAGCTGCAAGGACTCCATCAGAAAAGGATGACAGCAGATCTTGGTACGAACCTAGGTCGGATGGGTCTTGTGATTTGCGCCATTTCCTTTCTGCTGCCCTGAGTTTGGTCCGGTCTTCACGAAGCGCATCGGATATCCAGGGGTTGGAAGGAGTTGCTTTTGATGGTCTGGATGACAGAGGACAGATACTGTCTAGGGAGGAAGATAAAGTGGAGCATAATGTGTGTGTTGCAGTATTTACATCCAAAGATGAGAATTGTGTGTGGGAGGGAAGGGAGGATGACACAACAGAAGAGAGATGGGAAGGGGAAAGAGAGCGCAGGTTTCTTCTGAAGGAAACATGTGAAGTGGTTGGTGGTGCACAAATAAGTTGCAGATTGAAAGTGATAAAGAAATGGTCAGAGACGTGCAGAGGTGTTACCAGAATGTTGTCAGTGATACAGTTACGTGTGTAGATCAGGTCCAATTGGTTGCCAAATATTATGAGGGGATTAAGTGTTCACGGAAGAGATGAGTTTTCAGCTGTCTCTTGAATATTGCCAGGGAATCTGCGTTCCTGATGAAAGTAGGGAGATCATTCCACCAGCAGGGAACAGTGAAGGAGAATGTTCTGGAGAGTGATTTTGTGCCTCTCTGTGACGGTACCACAAGTCTTCGTTCCTTTAGTGATCGCAGGCTTCTGGTGGGGACATAGCATTGTAGCAGTGTGTGGAGGTAGGAAGGTGCAGAGCCTGTGGTGGATCTGTAAGCAAGCATCAGCGCCTTGAACTTGATGCGAGCAGCAAGGGGTAGCCAGTGCAAAGAGATGAAGAGGGGCGTGACGTGGGCTCTCTTAGGCTCGTTGCAGACATGACGTGCAGCAGCATTCTGGATCATTTGAAGAGGTTTGATTGCACTTGACGGCAGACCAGCCAGAAGAGCATTGCAGTAATCAAGCCTTGAAATGACCAGGGCCTGGACAAGCAGTTGTGTTGCATGCTCAGTCAGGAAGGGACGGATTTTCCTGATGTTGCAAAGTGCAAATCTGCACGACCGCGCCGTCTTTGAGATGTGGTCTCTGAAGGTCAGTTGGTCATCGAAGATAACTCCAAGATTTCTGGCCGACTTTGATGGGGTAATACTGGCTGTACCAAGCTGTATGTTGATGTCATGTTGAAGAGTAGGAGTGGCAGGGAAGACTAAAAGCTCAGTCTTTGCCAGGTTGAGCTGCAGGTGGTGTTCTTCCATCCACGTTGAGATGTCCGCCAGACAGCTTGAGATCCGTGCAGCTACTGTGGAATCATCTGGTTGGAAGGACAGGTAGAGTTGTGTGTCATCAGCATAGCAGTGGTAGGAGAAACCATGTGCCTGTATGATGGGACCCAGTGATGTAGTATAAATGGAGAATAGGGGGGGACCAAGAACTGAACCCTGAGGAACCCCAGTGATCAGTTCATGAGGTTTGGATACCTCCCCTCCCCAGGCAACTCTGAAAGACCTACCTGTGAGATAGGACTCAAACCACTGAAGCGCAGTACCTGAGATGCCCAGTGACGAGAGAGTGGACAGAAGAATTTGATGGTTTACGGTGTCGAAGGCAGCAGATAGATCCAGTAGGATGAGAACAGATGATTTGGAACCAGCCTTAGCAATCCGCAGGGATTCCGTGACAGACAGTAGCGCAGTCTCTGTTGAATGGCCGCTCTTGAAACCAATACCTAACATAATACAAAATTGAATATGACAGCATTCTCCTGTATTTCTACATTAATCGCATATTAAAATATATCCAAATCTAAAAATGAAAAACAATCAAAACATAGTCGTTGGGACTGTACAAACAGAACTTGTGCTAGCATTCCACGGCAATATATTTTTGTTTTCCATTGTTTTTCTATTTAAAAATGCAGTAGCCCCTTTTAAGCTTTGTGCTCCCATCTCGCATCTTTAACAGCATCTTGTGCATGGCACAGCAATCTATAAACGTTGTCATCAAGTTAAAAGAAGTTGAACTTTTAAAAAGCGTATCTCTAGACCTTGGATTTTTTGCGTTCTAAACCACAAAAACTTGTACTGTGTGAATGGCCAGTAGTCTATCAATTTCATAAACAAAAGGGAACAACTAAAGAATAAGTTAATACTTTAATGTATACATGGAACATGGAACATACTGCAGTAAATTCTAAACAGTAGAGAGGGGTCATTCTTGTTTTTTTTTTTTTTTTTAATAGATTTTACAAAAGAAACCAATGTGTAATGAAAAATGGCATAAATTGTAACTTGACTGACCAAACTTAAATATGCAATCTGGATTTATTCAAAACTTAAATTTGTCATGTTTAACTATTTTTAATGAGGAAACAATATTGCACCAGTTACATTGCAAAATATATTTCCATATGTGAAAGTGGTTCAGATTACAATTAAAAATGTCAGACTTAGTGCAATTTGTAATGTTTTTGCTTTTATCCAAAAAACATTTGTGCCACATGTGAGGAGAGAAAAATCAGGTTTGGGCCACAGACAACTGTGGTGTGAATATAACCTTTACATATTTTAAGCCCCCCTGCGACATTTGTTTTGAAGTGTTTGAGGGTGTGAAAGCAATTTTTTGGTAGGTCAGAACCCCCCTCCCCCCAGACCCCATAATTCTCACTCTGGGTGAACAGCATACACACAATGTGCATTTCATTTGAGACTCCCCACATTGATAATGTGTTTGTCTTGTCTAAATTGCCAATGGAAAGGACAAACTCACCAAGACATCAACCTACTCTTGATTTTCACTCTTCTCCCCCTGCAGGGAACCACTGTAACCCGTTCTCCATGATAAAGCAAATCTGGTGCACATTATTCGATTGAATACAAAATTAAAGCTTGTCATCTTTAAGACTTACCTGATAATACATCTGCATTTGTGCTTTTGTGTGATGTGATCTGCACAAGTCTATTTTCATAGTTATTTCTGTTTCCTGTCTCCCATCTTGATGTGTGCAAATGGCAAATGTTTTTTCAAGGCATCATCTCACTTGATTAGTCCTCCAACTTCTTAGAAATATCTCTCTGTTCTCTTTCTGCTGCATTCACCCATTTCTAATCTGTCTGAATGTGTTTGAATGAATATTTATCATCTTCCGCACCATGTCACTCTGTTAATAGGAATCGCTGTGACAAGGATTTATCAATTTCTATCTTATCTATATCAACATCTCTCTATCACACATTGGACATACATAGCTGAAGCTATTTCACACCTGCTCGTTTCAAATATAACCACTGGATTAGATCTGTCTGCAACAGGCGTGAGTGAAAATTAATTGACACGTTGAGCAAATGGTAATCTGGTGGGAGATTGGACTAGAAAATGCAGCCGATATGGAGAAATGAGCAAGGATTATTTATCTTGGTTGGCGGCAATTGGATTTTCAGTGCTGATTAGCCTATCTCTGGCGTTTCCTTGACTCTATTATCCTTTCACTGTCTATCTTAACCCTTCGCTTAATCACAAAATGCTCATTTTCTCTGTCCACTATCTATTTTTTATAATACAATTCATTCAGATATTGACTTGAATATGTATTTTCTATGATTATGTTGGGTAAAAAATAAAAAATAAAAAAATAGGGTGGAACTCCCAAGTTCAAAATAAGGAAAAAATTAGGTAAGTAAATAAAAGTTGTTTTGTTTTTAAAATATTATTATAATATTATTATATTATTATAAGTAAAATCTTACAGCATGGTTCCATTTGTTAATATTAGTTAGCATGAATTAACAGTGAACAATACTTTTAAAGCATTTATAAATCCTATTTACTAATACATTATTTAAAGAAGCTGCAAGCTGTATCTGTTAATGTTATTTCATGAACCTGAGCTAAATCAAAGGTCAAGACTCTGAGCTGAGCAGAAATCACTGAGATGTTGTTGGATAAATTAAAGCCTAGATTTCCTAAATATGTTTATTTGACATAGCCAATTGCTTTTCTTTTAATGTGCCAGTTTTCATGGCATTTGTTTGTATATAGTTCTTTGTAATTTTGATTGATGTTTCTTATACGTTTTACTTTTGAATTAAAAACGTATATTACCTTTTTTGACATGACAAGATTAGATGACATTGTCAGATATCAACTGGCATAATTAAGAGAAAACATGATTGTATCCATGAATTCACAAATTCATTATATTTGACCTTTAAAAAAAAAAAAAAAAACATATCCAAAATGCATCTTTAAATGTTTATTATCAATGTTATTATAGTTATTGTACCAGACAATCCATTGATCAACAATGTCATGATTGGTGTTGTTCACCCATAACAGTACTTACTAACAGTACTACTCATGTACCATTTAATTGTATTTTACAGAGTTGTATATACCTCTTATTGTTGTTGTTGATACATAGATAGATTTTTTTACATTGTTAAATTAAAATTAATTGTACAGCTATTTACATATGTAATTATTTTTCTCTCTTCATCAGCCTTGTCTACAGTACTGGCCTGAAACAGGGATGCAGCAGTATGGACCCATGACGGTGGAGCTGCTCTCCAGATCCACTGATGACAATGTTGTCACTCGTCTATTCAGGGTGAACAACATTACACGGGTGAGTCTATGGTGCTATATACATCATCTTCAAATATGTGTTATCTCCTACGTGTCAGTATTAGTTCTGACATTTATTACAGTACCTCATTAAAATCAGACCTCATTAGACAAATCACCTGTCTTCTAACATCCTTCTCTTTTTAAAAGACTGGAAATTCTCTGAGATCAGGGCCACTCCAGAAAGGTTAATTAACTGAGATGCTAATGGATAAATTATCTTTTCAGAGACTTGTAGAAAATGAACTCAATACCGATGAAATTAAAGCAAAGGTATTAAAGTGTGGTCAGTTTCTATTTCACAAAATAGCACGGGCTCACACTACATTGCTATAATTAGACCTGATAATTGCTGCACATGTGTGTGAGAGAAAGATAAAGTTGTGCATATTGTCTCTTTCTCAGTGTGGTCTGTGCTTCTGATATTGACTTGTCTGAATAAAAAGGCACTTTCTCACACCTCTAGCTGACCTTATTCCTCCCTGATGGCATCATTGTCAACATCCTGTCTCTTTGAAATCTTGTCCCAAGTGTTGCACCTCTCATTGTTCGCCCCCTTTAGCACTCCTGTCAGCCAGGCTGTCAGCCTTTAGCCACATTCCCATCCGTGCCTCTGTCAGTTTGGCTAGCCCCTGTCAGTCCATATTTCCCTTCTGTCTCTTTGAGACTCTGCAAGCTGGGCAAACTCTCCATGTCATTGTCAGATATTCTCCCATACTGCCTCTTCACAGGACCACAGAGAGAACCACCCATGTTGGAATGATGATTCTCACTTCTCCAAAAAGGTACAAGGCTGAGGCGTAGAGTGCTATTGATAGATCATGTTGCTAAACGGTGCCCTCCCCAGACAGAGAAAAGCCACGTGACAGAGCAATGCTTTTACGATTTGTTACAGAGCAATTTAGCTAATTAACGCTCAAAGGATCCAGTCAATGACTTACAATGGAGTATTTGACTTACAGTAGATGTCCGGATAATAGGATAGGATGAATACAAAATAGTATTCAAATAGAGTGACATTTTTCAGGCATCAGTGAAAGGAGGTGCTTAACCTTGATAATGTTGTTCATGTTAGGAAGTCAAACGAAATATTATGAGTTGTTTTTTTGTTTGTTTTTTTTCTCAAACCCTGTTACCAAAATGTGGGACATTATTATTTTTATTATTACAAATCAATATTATTATTAACAAAATCTTTTTCAGTCAATAAAATCATTATCAATCAATGTTTGAGGTTTTAAAAACCTATGTTTTTTTCTTAAAAAAAGAAAAGTGTACCAGTGTAACAGTTTAAGTATGACTCAATAGGGACTAGGTTTGGGATGCTTATTGATTTGTAGTTATTGATAATTTTTTATTTACCATACATTACAGAATTTTTTATATTTCAAATTAATTAGTTAATAATTAAAATATTTTATATTTTAAATTCTTTAAAATAATTTTTATATGCTTTCAAAGTATTGTGCTTTCCCAAAGATTCTCGGGGAACGCAAACGTTTTGTGAGTGAGTGCAAAATGCAAAGTTTCTAGGGGAAATGCAAAATTTTTAAAAGAGAAAGCAAAAGTAAGTTTATATCACCATGTCCCTTTAGGTGCTCCATATATGCCATCTCAGAGATCTAAACCCTCTTAACTTGAACAGAGCAGAATCACCAATTTAACTTCATTTTTCATGCTATGCATTTTTTAATAATTTCCTCTTTCTTCTGGTCTTGGTTTCTTTGTCTTTATCGTTCAGTTGCAGGAAGGTCATCTGGTAGTGCGACATTTCCAGTTTCTGCGTTGGTCAGCTTATCGTGAAATCCCAGACTCTAAGAAGGCCTTTCTCAACCTGCTGGCACAAGTGCAGAAGTGGCAGAGGGAATGTGGTGATGGTCGCACCATAGTGCACTGCTTGTAAGTTTCATACGGCTCTGCTTCCAAATGCAAATTGAAGAGCAATTACACTTCATTGTGTTGATTATACAATCCAGGTCTCTTTTGCTCTTGTGCTCCTGCAATTTCTGTGGCCACCCAACAGTGAAAATCTGCATAAAGCGCTTACACTCCAGCTGCTTTTTCATGTCTTCATTTTTTTTTCCTCAGTATTTGACTTCTTGGTGCTCTGTTCTCAGGATACATAACTGCCACCTCCATGTGTCTGTAGTTTAATATGTCTCTCTTCTATTAATGATAGCAGACGCACCATTTTGGGCTTCAAAGCATCTGTGCTGGGGTGCCCTTCTTCTATCAGTAGCCCTAGGGAAATGATCTTAGCTCAGTTGGGTGTGACATTTTTATTGCATGACTCTTCCCCAGAGCACTCTCATACTTTCCATTTCCTCATGTTTAAAAGTATTACAGATATCTGGCAGACTGTGGTGGCACAAATATGGCTCTTTCACTGCTATCCCCTCCAGACGTCTCTAATACAATAATCCACACAAGCTTTCAAAGTGTGCTGCACAGATGCCTCTCCTTCATGTGTTACAACCTGCTTCTTTTCTTGAAGATGCTAATGAAACAATGTATTAATGTTTTTAAGGAATGGTGGGGGACGTAGCGGCACATTCTGCGCTTGCACCATGATAATGGAGATGGTGCATCATCACAACATGGTCGATGTGTTCTACGCTGTCAAGACTCTCCGGAACTCCAAGCCCAACATGGTGGAGTCTATGGTTAGTGTGCTAATTATGTGAAGAACTAATTAGTGGTGTCTAGATAGGGATAGCTTGTAACCATAGGCACAGCAATGCGATTCAATCCATCAGACTCATCTGCTCAGAATAGCAGAGTTGAAGCACAATAAATACCAAAAAATGTTCCTCCGCAAGTAACCTTTAGCTTTATACTTCAACCACTAGAGGGCCAAAAGTATGGTGGTTGAGAGAGCTCAATGCGCTGCAACTGAAGAAAACGACGGTGGCCCAGTAGTGCACAACACAATGAAATTAAAAAAGCAAACATAAGTTCACAACACAACGAAATTAAGCCACAACACAACAAAATCGAGCCACAACACAACAGAAATGCTCCCGACCACTAGGGGGCTCTCAGAGCTCAGTAAAGTTAGATTTCCTTGCCACTGTTCTATGGAGTCAACAGTCTTGCATATCAATACCATGATTAGTTTTAAGCATGTAAACATTGTATATCGACATTAAATGTTAATTCAAAATCACCTACGTGCACAATAGCTTCATATTTATTCCTGTGAATGATTTGATGCGCTACCACGGCACATGATGAAGGGAACGTCTGCCAATTCCATCAAGTGGTTAAAGCGAATAATTTGTATTTGTTACAATGACTTTAACATTTAAAAACAGACATGTTCAAATTACAAAGCTTGTTAGTTCCTGTTGGTAAGACTGACTCACTACAGGTGAGTCACTATTTTGTCAATACCTCCCTTCATGTACTTACAATAAACAATTAATTTCAGGAAAAAATCACTGTAATTCACCAAAAGGTTTTTGTTGTTGTTGTTGTTGCTCCAAAAGTTGTAGTAATGACCATACTGACTTACTACTGGTGAAATTGTGCCAATACCTCCTTTTATGTTCACTACACAATTTGCTTTTATAAAAAAAAAGTTTTACTGTAATTCACTTAAAGGGTTTTTTTTCATGTTCTAAAGCTTGTAGTAGTTTCCTTTTGGTAAGAATGACTTAGCCTACTACGGGTGAAATTATACCTCCCTGTATGTATTGTCAAAATGTCACCTGTAGTTAGTCAGTCTTACCAATAGAAACCTACTACAATCTTTGCAATTTGAACATGTCTATTTTCAAATGTTAAAATTAATTTTAATGAATACAAATTATACGTTTTAACCACTTGGTGGAATTGGCAGGCGTTCCCTTCATCATGCGCCGTGGTAGCGCAGCAAATCATTCACAGGTATAGATATGAAGGTATCGTGCACGTAGGTGATTTTGAATTAATATTGCATGTCGATGTACAGTGGTTACTGTTAAAGCTAATCGTGGTATTGATATCTCTGCTGACTCTATAGAACATTGGCAAGGAAAACTAACTTTACCAAGCTCAGAGAGCCCCCCGGTCGGGAACATTTCCATTGTGTTGTGGCTCGATTGTGTGTTGTGAACTTATGATTGCTTTTTAAATTTTGTTGTGTTGTGCACTACTGGGCCACTGTATAAAACACATGCAAAGAGAAAAAAACACCAACAAATTAAGAAAACAACACTTGTTACAAATACTAACAACACAGCCAAATACAGAAACGTGTTACAAATACTCACAACTCGCATTCAATCAGGGTATTAAAAAACACTAAACTCACCTTTCAGGTCATCGACAACACCACTGATGAGTAGACATTAAAAAATAAGCATGCCCCAGCCAGGTTCGTCACTTATTCCTCTTGAAACATTTGCATTGTTTTCTGTGCCATTTGCAACGCGTTTCTGTATTTGTTTGCATTGTGAGTATTTGCAGCGCATGTGTTTGTCAAACTAATGAAGATGTTTTTTTGTTTGTTTGTTTTTTGCATGTGTTGAGCTCTCTCGACCACTGTACAAAAGTTACATAGTGTAATTTTAAATTCCATAATTATTATGAGATTAACAATGCATAGCTAAACATCACTCATATTTTCTGTAAATGTAAAAATGTAGTTGAAATTTGAAATTGACATAGTTTGTTAATGTCACCAAAGAAACTGAGGCTACCTTGATGATGTTCACAGGAGCAGTACAGGTTCTGCTACGAGCTGGCTCTGGAGTACCTCGACTGCCTGGAGGTCAGATAACACAAGAGCTCAAGACCTCATCAACACTGGCTTCAACCTCTTCAACTTGCCTCCTCTTTTTCCTTTGGCTTGGGCTAATCAAGCCCATATGAATGAGCTGTTCTCTCCATCAGTGAGAATACATATCTATGTCAAGAGTGGGAATGCAAGACTTGGCACATTTTTTTAACCCTCAACCTTTATTGTCCTCTGTCTACTTTCTGTTTTGGTGTTTTCTCCTCCTCTGATTCCCTGTGCCAGATATTCCTGCCAAACCCTTGAGGAAGTTGATGAGATTGCAACAGCTTTGAGATTTATGACATACGTCTTTGATTACGTGACTGGCTCAGAGCTCCGCATATAGGCCTTATACGCCATGCAGGAGGCTGAAACCATGTGACTGCAGCAGCGACAACATGGGCGATAACATTGTGTTTGTACAGTACGTGTATTGTTAAACTCTGTACATGGGGCGGTCTACTGTGATGATTTTACTGGAAAGCACCTTGAATGTGAGGGTGTAATAATTGATGGAGGTTTTATTTTTATTTTTTTTTAATTACTTAAAGGTGATCTGTATAATTTGTTGATGTTAATCTCTATTCCAGCTTAATGTGCAGAGACAACTATAAGTGAGCCATTCATAGGTTGATTCTCCTCAAAAGTGTAACACTGTGGCGCTATCAAAACATTGCTCTGTTTGTTTGAGCATCCCAACACAGCAACATCGACTCAACCAATGTCGTGAGTTTGGGCCGGGACTATGCGTTTGGCTGACCAATAACATATGGGGGAGTGTTTGGGGCAGCTGTTTGAAAACCGAGTCTTGCAAATCTGTTGATGCTAGTGGTGCAAAAATTACACTCTTCACCTTTAAATCAGAAAGTGGCACTCGAAAGTTCAGACAGGTCAGAAGAATAGATGCAAAGATGGTTTCTGGGTTTATTTGTTTTTTTTTTGTGTATATATAATATATATTTTGCAAAAAAAAAAAGTTTCTAGATGTTGTCTTTAATGTGCCAACTCATTTTTGTATGGGGTGTGTGTGTGCGCGCAAAGAGGATCACTCATGGATCTGCATGCCTGTTTCATGTTTCATTGCAATCCATTGTGACCAGTCTGCTTTGGGTGCCGCTGCTCGCTGTCATTGAGCACAGTAAAACAAAAATATATACGCAACTATATAAAAGAAACAAAAATGCTACTATTGGAATATGGTGAGGCGCTCGCCAAAAAAAAGTTGCTTTTTATCTTTGTATTTATTGGTTGTGTTTTATTTTCTAAAAAAAAATGTAACATGAATGAATAAAACATTCCAATGTTGCTTTTATCTCATTGTCATTTTTAATCAAGTTTATTTTTATTCAATAAGGAAATACAATAATAGCTCAATTCTTTTTTTTTTCTTTCCTATACAACAAAGGAAATCAGAGGAAAATTATACAGTAGGTGAATAACAATGATGTAAGACGCACCTAAACCTGATTGTAAGCCTGAAATTGACATAAAACTGTAAACTTCTCCCTCAAATCTGATTGGTTGATTGGAATATTGTTCCAGGATCAACAAAGATGTTGCACTTGGTAAAAGCAGGTTCTGTGAGAAGTATGACCCACTTGAATTCTGACATGACTGTAAACAATTACCAAAGAAACTGCAAATACTGCGTTTTCAGATACGTTTTTCGAATGGATTGCTTCCGACAGCACTGAAAGAGTTAGAGATGCCATCTCAGCCGTGACACTATAATCATTTACATTAAAACTTCTCATGATATGGAGTTCTGTGTCTCATGCTTAGCTCAAAGTAAATGGCTCCACGTGAACTCCATCTCTGCCAAAGCTGTGAGTTTGTGTAATTTATAACATACATTTACAAAGGTAACAATCGCCAACCATCTTCTCTAATTTGCAATGAGAATCATCTATATGACGTTTTATTAACAAAGTTCAGGAGAAGCACATTCAGATAATTATCCTAATTAACACAGGAAGAGCACATTCAGCTAATCACTGCGTATTGTCAGCTAATCAACTCAATTAACAAGATAAGATATATACAGCAGACTTGCCTCTGTTCCATAACAGTTTTCCAGCATTTGGGTCCTGCCCCCAAGTGTCCAACATGCCCGAATTCGAACTCCTCACATCTGATGAAGGATCTTTCCTCCTTAGGGAATTGCCACCGCAATCCACTGGCTCGAGGAGAGCTGCTCTCCAACGTCTAATAACACAACCACCAACTTCTCACCATCATCTCACAGGCTCTTCTGATCAGGTCATCTCACGTTAAAACCTTGAGGCATACCCTCATCCCCTCCATCGAGACATTCGCCATCTTCCTCATTGTCTTTTTCCACTCAGTCATTAAGAAACTTTAAAATCTAAAAATGAAAGACTTTTAGATTTTAGAGTTGACAAGCTTCTTAGCTCCACCCCTTCAGGATACGAGGGAAGGAGACACCCATGTATTCTCGCTCATGTCTCCTTAGGACACCTCCTCGCTTCTTATTCCTCGCCTCCTCACGGTGCAATTAGAGAATTGAGATGTCCTGCAAGATGTCACGAGCTGGAGGGCAGACGATTGAGGAAACAAGGAAGCATCATTTTGAGTATTGAGAAGCCCCCAGTGTCTTCTTCACAACACCCCAGCCCGTCCTGCCAAATGCTACCACCACCAGTGGCAAATAAAATCAGAGTGCAATTACTTTCAAGTACAGATATTGACCTTGCCTAACTTTCTCCCACCCATCGAGTAAAATCACTAAATTGATTATGGCGAGTCATTCGCAAGAACAGCTCAAAATCTGTCCTGGGTAAAATTTGGCATCGCTTTCGGTTGCCACACCAAAATAGTTTTAATTGTTCTGCATTTCCTCATAGACGGCTGGAATTAAGCAGCAATCATGTGGGCTTGAGAAACCGTAATGAACATGCCTACCCAATCAGCATGGAGGACATTATAAATACGCAGTTGACTCACCTATGTTCCTTGGCAGTTTCTCAGCATTTAGTCCCACCAATCTGTTACTATGTCTGAGATTTATCTTTATCCATTTGACAACAATTCCCTCATTGCCCAGGAGGTTAGGAGCACCTGTTCTCAACAGGACACCACATCTGAAACTCCAGCAACACAACACAGCCCAGCCAAACCGCTTCCCGTATGCTGAGGCTTGCCCTCGCGTCAACCTTCAAGACCTCCACTGATGTTAGTTTTTCTAGAAGGATTAATAAAGCACAACTCTACATTGAATGCTTCACTCCTAGCTGCTTTCTCATCTCCAAAATCAACTTCACTTTCCAAAGCCATAAAAAAGGCGAGTAATCACAAGGCCCCGAAGTCACACTCCCATAAAACACAGTCTCCCTCCCTCTCAACGTAAGTTCTACCGGAAGCAGCAGGCTGCAGCAGCAGGCTGCAGCAGCAGGCCTTCAGCTAGTCTGAGCCGCGCCCCAGATTCCGCCACTGACAGGCCCCATAGCTGACAGTCTCTGCTCTCTGCTTCAGCTGGCACCAGAAGCGGACCCATTCCCAACCCCAGTACCTCACTACACAGAGTTGATAATGCTATAAACCACCCATTGAAACCCCTACTCGACGCCTCTCTTAATTCTATAAAATCTTCTACCCGTGGTATCTCCACCGCTCCGATAGTAGCTTGCCCATAGGCGACCATTCCCAGCAAAATACCAGCGAGGCTTACCCTTCCGATGCCACCACCATCAACCTCTCATCCAATGTTGTAAAAGACCCTCCCGATTCAGTGACTAACTTCCTCCCTATGATTGGCACACCTTCAGTTTTGGGGGGTTATCAACATCATTTTCTGGCTGCTGTCCCACGTTAATTGACAAATGAATGTGTACCCCGACAGCGATCAATTACTGCTCTATCACAAGCACAACTATGTCATCTGGATACTCAATATTGATTATGTAAGGACCACCCGTCAGCCCAATGGCGGAATCTGACGGCCTGGCGAAGGTACAACGCGTGTATGTCTTTTCAGCGCCCGCGTTAAATTCACATAAATTTATAGGATTTAGTTTATGTTTTCCTTTAGTTGTTCGTTTAATCTGACTCCAATTGTAAACGATCTCTAATTGGTAATGTTTCTGATGTAACATTAATAGCTGATCGCGCGGTTAAGTATGAATTAATTTAGATCTTTGATTCTTTAATTTCTCTTAATTTCAATTATCCTTTCATTCGGGTGCCGGGCCGCTTAAAGACTATGGCCAGCTGAAAACCACGCCTTACGTCACATTCCGATTAGTTTAGAATCAAAACAGAGGAGTATAGCGTTTACTAAAAAACACAAGTTATGGAATCGCCACATGCTTATTCTCATAAAAGTGCCATTCGATTTAGTCACAATACTATAACATGTTAAGTCATAATAGTCAGAAATCTAAAACCTTAATATCGTGCTCATGCTCCATATACTACGATTTCAGTATGATCTATCCTAACACCTAGAAATGCGGAAGCCTCGAAAACCACATAAATCTACCGGTGATAATGATTTCAGACGAATTCATAATAAATCAAGATGTAACAATTTATTTATCAGGTAAAAATGTATCAATGCCAATTACATAATTACTCAATTATAAACCTAATTCAAATACAATAAATACATAACATTAATTACTCAAAAGATTTCTCTAAGAGTATTTAAAAGTTATGCATACACATAGAAATGTGAGTGGAAAACACTCATCAGCTCCATGTGGGGGTTCTGGCTACAGAATGTTCCGTCTTGCTGCTGTGTCTTTTCCCCTAAATACCCATACCAGAACAAAAGGACTGTAAATATTTATTGCCCCCGCACCTGGTTTTGGGGGAGAGGAGGTGGTTTTCTTGAAGAGAAAAGATAGCAGAATTCTCCTAAGTTTTCAAACTTTCTCATAATACATTTACATTTACATTTAGTCATTTAGCAGACGCTTTTATCCAAAGCGACTTACAAGTGAGGAAAACAAACAAGCGATTCTTCATGAATTGGCAAATAACACAGGACGTGCTCACAATACAAGTTTCATACATTGCTCAGTACCATAAGCTAGAGTAGGAAGGGAAAAAGGGGGAAGGATAGGGTTTTTTTTTTTTTTTGTTTGTTTTTTTTTATGAGGGGATTAAGTGTTCACGGAAGAGGTGAGTTTTCAGCTGTCTCTTGAATATTGCCAGGGAATCTGCGTTCCTGATGAAAGTAGGGAGATCATTCCACCAGCAGGGAGCAGTGAAGGAGAATGTTCTGGAGAGTGATTTTGTGCCTCTCTGTGATGGTACCACAAGTCTTCGTTCCTTTAGCGATCGCAGGCTTCTGGTGGGGACGTAGCGTTGTAGCAGTGTGTGGAGGTAGGAAGGTGCAGAGCCTGTGGTGGATCTGTAGGCAAGCATCAGCGCCTTGAACTTGATGCGAGCAGCAAGGGGTAGCCAGTGCAAAGAGATGAAGAGGGGCGTGACGTGGGCTCTCTTAGGCTCGTTGCAGACAAGACGTGCAGCAGCATTCTGGATCATTTGAAGAGGTTTGATTGCACTTGACGGCAGACCAGCCAGAAGAGCATTGCAGTAATCAAGCCTTGAAATGACCAGGGCCTGGACAAGCAGTTGTGTTGCGTGCTCAGTCAGGAAGGGACGGATTTTCCTGATGTTGCAAAGTGCAAATCTGCATGACCGCGCCGTCTTTGAGATGTGGTCACTGAAGGTCAGTTGGTCATCGAAGATAACTCCAAGATTTCTGGCCGACTTTGATGGGGTAATGGTGGTTGTACCAAGCTGTATGTTGATGTCATGTTGAAGAGTAGGAGTGGCAGGGAAGACTAAAAGCTCAGTCTTTGCCAGGTTGAGCTGCAGGTGGTGTTCTTCCATCCACGTCGAGATGTCCGCCAGACAGCTTGAGATTCGTGCAGCTACTGTGGAATCATCTGGTTGGAAGGACAGGTAGAGTTGTGTGTCATCAGCATAGCAGTGGTAGGAGAAACCATGTGCCTGTATGATGGGACCCAGTGACGTAGTATAAATGGAGAATAGGAGGGGACCAAGAACTGAACCCTGAGGAACCCCAGTGATCAGTTCATGAGGTTTGGATACCTCCCCTCCCCAGGCAACTCTGAAAGACCTACCTGTGAGATAGGACTCAAACCACTGAAGCGCAGTACCTGAGATGCCCAGTGACGAGAGGGTGGACAGAAGAATTTGATGGTTTACGGTGTCGAAGGCAGCAGATAGATCCAGTAGGATGAGAACAGATGATTTGGAGCCAGCCTTAGCAATCCGCAGGGATTCCGTGACAGACAGTAGCGCAGTCTCTGTTGAATGGCCGCTCTTGAAACCAGATTGGTTGACGTCCAGATGGTCGTTCTGTGTGAGGAAGGATGACACCTGGTTGAATACAACTCGTTCAAGTGTTTTTGATATGAATGGTAGGAGAGAGACAGGTCTGTAGTTGTCCACGAGTGATGTGTCTAGCGTGGGTTTTTTAAGCAGTGGGGTTACTCGAGCCTGCTTGAATGCGGTAGGGAAAGTGCCTGTGTGGAGAGACGAGTTAATGATGTGTGTAAGTGCTGGTAAAAGAGTGGGAGAGATGGCTTGTAGAAGGTGTGAGGGGATGGGGTCTAGAGGGCAGGTGGTGGGATGAGTGGAGAGGAGAAGTTTTGATACTTCTGCCTCCGTGAGAGGGGAAAAGGAAGGGAAAAGATTAGTGGATGAGGAGGGGCTGAGTTCCTGTGTGGGTGGTGTAGAGAACTGGCTGCTGATGGCAGATGTCTTGTCGGTGAAGAACTTGGCAAATCGATCAGCAGTTAAAGATGTGGTGGGAGGTGGTGGAGGGGGACAGAGGAGTGTGTTGAATGTCTTGAAGAGTGAGCGTGGGTTTGTAGCGCCGTTGATTTTGTTGTGGAAGTATGAGGACTTAGCTGCAAGGACTCCATCAGAAAAGGATGATAGCAGATCTTGGTACGAACCTAGGTCAGATGGGTCTTGTGATTTGCGCCATTTCCTTTCTGCTGCCCTGAGTTTGGTCCGGTCTTCACGAAGCGCATCGGATATCCAGGGGTTGGAAGGAGTTGCTTTTGATGGTCTGGATGACAGAGGACAGATACTGTCTAGGGAGGAAGATAAAGTGGAGCATAATGTGTGTGTTGCAGTATTTACATCCAAAGATGAGAATTGTGTGTGGGAGGGAAGGGAGGATGACACAACAGAAGAGAGATGGGAAGGGGAAAGAGAGCGCAGGTTTCTTCTGAAGGAAACATGTGAAGTGGTTGGTGGTGCACAAATAAGTTGCAGATTGAAAGTGATAAAGAAATGGTCAGAGACGTGCAGAGGTGTTACCAGAATGTTGTCAGTGATACAGTTACGTGTGTAGATCAGGTCCAATTGGTTGCCAGATTTGTGGGTGCTTGTGGTGATGAGTCGGTTGAAATCAAATGAGGCTAGGAGAGAGAGGAAATCAGAAGCATACGGTTTATCAAGGTGAATGTTGAAATCGCCCAGTAGTACAAGTGGACTACCATCGTCTGGGAATGAGGACAGCAGCATGTCCAATTCCTCAACAAAGGTACCCAATTGACCTGGGGGGCGATAGATGAGCACAAGATGAATTTTGACAGGGTATGTAATTGTAATGGCATGAGATTCAAACGAACAGTTGTTGTATAGAGCAGGGTGAGTTAAGTATTTCCAATTGTTAGAAATGAGGAAACCTGTGCCCCCTCCTCTTCCTGACTGACGAGGGGTATGAGTAAAAGTGAAGTTGTTAGAAAGAGCAGCGGGGGTTGAGGAGTCCTCTGGACGAATCCATGTCTCAGTCAAGCCTAAGATATTGAGAGAAGAGTTAGTGGCAAAGGCTGGAATGAAGTCAGCTTTGTTAACAGCTGACTGACAATTCCATAGGCCTACTGAAACAGATAGAGGTTGGTTAGAAGAGGAGTAAATAGGACGCAGGTTAGTAGTGTTGCGTTGCCTTCTGCGGGTGATAGTGGAGCGTATGCGAGTGACAACAGGAATATATTGAAAGCACATGTTGAGTATGGGAGCAAAAGAGGGGGGGAGGGGGATACTTAGGTGTCGTGTCGGTGTCCTTGCTCGGTGGAGTCGCGCAGGTAGAGTCGCAGGTCTTTACCCGAGTCGGTCTTCACACGAGGAGGCTGAACGCTTCCGCTGACGCTTCCGCGACAGTGCGTACACACTAAATAAATAGCGTACTTACTAACGTATGAGTGGAAACAGCTGAGTCCGCCCTAACAATTAGCTCAGCAAAAGAGTTTCGCCGTGAATGGGCCAAATCGAAACTACTGCAGGAAGCGCACGTACAGCACTTAAGTTCACAGCCCAGCAATACCAAAACTAACAACCGCTACAGTTCTACTAAATGGCAGCGAATACAAATACAAACAGATACAAATCAAAGCGCAAACATACAACTAAGCAAAGAATCGAACGAATCCTTCCTAGCAGCAAATAATAACTTCGCAATAGAGCAGAAACGGGTATTAAGTAAACACTCACGCGCTCTTGTCGTCTTCAGTGATCTCACGCTTGTCCTGTAATACTAGTGACTGCTGTGAAACTGAGACCATTTTACCAATCGCACTGAGACATTTAAAATGATACTAAACATGAAATTGGAAAATAATAGATTCACAAGATACATCATACATAGTACATATGCATTCTTGGAGAACTTCAGTGACTTGAATCAGGGGGGAGGTAAGGAGTGGAGGGACGGGGGCTGGTCGCATAGATGAGGGAGGACAGTTTGGGCAGGGTGTTGTCCTGTTCCTTTGAAGTCTTCTTTCCAGATGAGTTTTATTGCTTTATTGCAGGATGCATGATCTGAGCTTTATCTTAGCAGGAAAATCAAATCTTACAGACGCCCGCTGGCCCCTTGGGGCAGATTCAGATCAGTCCGGAGGGGCCATTTTTAGATATTTTTCCTGCTTCCATACTTTGGGTGTTATTTTCAGTGTTCATAAAGCTGGCACCTGCATTCAGCAGCGCTGGTCGATGGGTGCAGGAGTCAAGTCGTCACCTGAAATAACAACACTAAGGCAGGTTGAACATTAAGAAGAAAGCACTGTACAACGCACCTCAGTGACACACAGTTTCTTTATGTGTAGGTGTCCTGTGTAGAGTGATGTTGCAGCAACTGGACAGAACAGTCTGTGATCCTCTTGGTTGGGCTTGCTTTCACCGGCAGTTAGTTGTGGTGGAATTCAGTCTGTAGAAATGACTGGTAATGCAAAGTCTGCAGTGTTGCTCAGCATGATCAGAAAGTGTCAGTTGAAAGTCTCATTACACTTTGCGGAAACTTCTGTATCCTCCCCAGGACTTTTAATTGACCCTCTGAGAGGTCCTCGGTCACCTTCCAGTAGAAAGTCTGGGTTGCTGGGTAAGTCAAGTCTCCATAGGCGAAGGAATCATTTCACCAAATGACGCTCCATTGCGTGTGAGACACCTGAATAACTTCTGAGTGATCATACAATACTTGAACACGATTGCCTTTGGTGTTATAGCAAGATGAGAAACACAAGAACACAAAATAACAACACATGTTGAACTCATATCAAAAGTGCGAAAGGTAAATAAGGTCTCCTTTCCAGAGTCTTATAATTAGTGAGGAGGTTTCATTTAGTCACCTGATTCTTCACTATCACTGTGACATGGTAGTGGAATTTAGACTTGGTCTGGATGAATTAAAGGAAAAGTAGCAGAGAGTTAATATAACTAGTATATTACTAGTGGTATACATAATTAAAATATATCACACAATCAAACATAAAGATACACAATTTCATAATTATAAAATTGTCTATATAATAATTAAACTTCAAATGCAAATCTAAAGTTTCGATCAGATCAAAATGAGAATGAGATTTTACAAAAACAAAGAGTTTTAAAAAACTTCTAGTTTCTATAACCATCATTTGTGAATTTGATGTACAAGCTAAGTCACACTCAATACTGCAGCTTTGACCTGCATTTTAGTTAGATATATTTTTGTCATTAGTCATATGTTGGAAACTAGGGGGCCCTCCTAGTTTGCAGCAATGCCAAGGACTGGACATAATAAATTTTGTCCTAGAGATCAGTTGCAATGTTGAACAGATCTCATGTAGATCTTGATTGTGGAATTTGAGTTATAATTGAGGTGTGACTATAGCCATGCACATGTCCTATGCATATTACAGTCTTTCCATACAGGAAGTTGACAAGACTGTAACATCTCAAAATTGCTTGACACAATTAAAAAGAAATTATGAAAATAATTTCCATTGTCCTATATGTATGAAGGTGAATGATGTATGCTAGATTTGCATGATGTATATAATTTTCGCCTGGATAGTCCTACGATCTATGCCAGATAGAGATGTTTCAATAGTGAGTGTGTATGTACGGTATGTTTGTGTATAGGAGATGGGGGGTGTTTATCCTACCATAATCTGTGTTGTATAATTTAGTTCCAGTTCTACACTGGGAGGCCGTGTGTCTGAGTGCTGTGAGATGTGAATGGCCTCTTGAAGTTTCTGCACACCCATCTCCTACATGTCAATATGTGTGTGTCCTGGCTCGATCCAGGTAGGACCAGACACCTTGTGGAATCTGACCTAAAATGGCAGCTGTCCATCTGAAAAGGAAAACAGACACAAGGAGAAAAACAATCTAATCTTAAACTTTTCACAAATTGCACTAAGATAGATAGTGCTATCTCAAAATTTTCTGGAATGGTCTTAGTCAGACAGTTGTTGCAGATGGCTTTAATCTGTTAAGATTTTATGCCAATTGAAGAAAATTTGTTTTAGTTTACAGGGGCATGGATCATCATTATGATCATATCTCTGCAAAGAAAAGCCCAGACAAACTGAATGTTAATAGTCAGATCTGACTGCTAGTTTTTCAGCATTGTCAGGGAATCTTGCACCTTGAATTGCTATTGCAGCTGTGCTTATACAGTCTGCTGTGTTGTGAGCATTGTGACACCCAGGTCTGCTGGGGAAGTCTCTTCAAATGCTGTTGTTTACACTAGCCAGATCTGTGATCAAAGCATTAGATCACCATTTGTGGTGCTGTGCTGTTTATTTAACAATTGGTGTTTATGGTGCCATTCAAACCCTTGACCATTTGCATCTCTGTGGTCTGCAAAGACGGTAGAGTTTCTGCCTCATATTAACATCACACACAACTTTCATTATATGTCCAGTAAAATAATCCACCTAATCAGATCCTATGTGATCTATCACTCCCAGAGAGAAGTTTGCTAACATTTGCGCCACTTTGTTTGTGGTTTTGTTGCAAATGAAAATCAAAACTTATACCTTCCATTGTCATTGGGTTACAGATCAATAAAATCAAATTTAAATCATGTTTTGATCTTGAATGAATTTATCCTATTCAAGATATAACAATCAGGTTGATACTATTAGTTGGTAATACTGGGCATTATAATGTTTCTCATTAAAGATTCTCGCACAGATAAAAGACAAAGAAATTCTTTCCCATTAGTTAGAATTTTCCTTCCATTTTTCTTTCTTAACAATTTATGTTTAATGCAAATTGTGAACCACATTGTAGCCTTCTGGCAATTCTATGCTCCTATATATGGTTTAACTGCAGCTATATGGAAAATAGCAGAGTTTCCCATTTAGGACACAAACAAATTCAACATAGACACACAAGCAACTTGAGCACAAACACCTAAAATGTGTGTTCTATGAGAACAATGTGTGTATCACAATTACAAACTTGAAACCTTCTATTGATCCTTCACAATTCTTCCAACACCTCCCAACTTATGTCTACATACTCGTTCCATCTTACTACATGCTGATTCCTTCTATTCTTCTTCAACATTCTTTTTTCTTCCAAACCAATGCTTGAATCATCATGAGATTAAAGGTCATCCCTGACCATTATAATATAACATATATCATGATGTAATCATAATATAAATTACATTATATTAAAACAATATTAATTAAAAATAATTTTATTTGCTGGTCTCAGGAGAGTCTCTACTGAGTAATTTGTCCAGAGTGACCTGTTATCACGTCACTGATCTTTTTAGCAGGCATTTGGCCCTGCAGCTCCAGCTGTGCCAGTATGTGTATTGTGTGCACAGCAACAGGCCAAACTGAGAACCAGTTACAGCCTTTGATGCTGTGAACATTCAACAAACTGCAAACACTGAGAGCATGGGTCAAATCATTTCTCAATTTAAAGATTTTGTGACTACAATGTAGAATTGGACACAATTTTCTTATTTTTGGGCTAAGATCTTATCAATTGCATTCTTTTGCGAGTCCATTTGGATATGAAAAGAAAGGCGGGGCAAACACAAGTCTGCTGGAGGGCACAATTTCACATTGTTTTGTCCAACTTCCCATTTCACACACAAAGGATTTCAGTGAGAGATTTTTTCCTTGTCATTTTTTGATTCATCCAATCACACAAAAGTTAGCGCGATCATTTGCTTATACTTTAACTTTGTTGCCGCAAAGCAAATAAACATGTAGCTGGACATTTTTTACCTCAGAATTTAGGTTTTACATCTCTCTTATGAGCACCACAAATAAAATTTTTATCTCTTGTTGCGTAGGCAAACAAAGAGATCTTAATATCTATAGCAAGGGATATCATTCCTCTTCTACACTGCCGTTATCCTTTACCTCAGAAGTAATGTTGTTTTCTAAACATTTTCCAACATCACCGGGTTTCAGTCTCCGGTTTCTTAACACTTCTAAAAGGCAAATAAGAATCAACTTACCGCGACGGCTGAAGAAAGAGAAGTCCAAACCTCTTGCTTGTTTCAATTCCAATATTTCCGCTGGAAAGACACTCGCCATCTCAGTATGCGAGATCACATCGGGGTCACCACTTTGTAAGGACCACCCGTCAGCCCAATGGCGGAATCTGACGGCCTGGCGAAGGTACAACGCGTGTATGTCTTTTCAGCGCCCGCGTTAAATTCACATAAATTTTTAGGATTTAGTTTATGTTTTCCTTTAGCTGTTCGTTTAATCTGACTCCAATTGTAAACGATCTCTAATTGGTAATGTTTCTGATGTAACATTAATAGCTGATCGCGCGGTTAAGTATGAATTAATTTAGATCTTTGATTCTTTAATTTCTCTTAATTTCAATTATCCTTTCATTCGGGTGCCGGGCCGCTTAAAGACTATGGCCAGCTGAAAACCACGCCTTACGTCACATTCCGATTAGTTTAGAATCAAAACAGAGGAGTATAGCGTTTACTAAAAAACACAAGTTATGGAATCGCCACATGCTTATTCTCATAAAAGTGCCATTCGATTTAGTCACAATACTATAACATGTTAAGTCATAATAGTCAGAAATCTAAAACCTTAATATCGTGCTCATGCTCCGTATACTACGATTCCAGTATGATCTATCCTAACACCTAGAAATGCGGAAGCCTCGAAAACCACATAAATCTACCGGTGATAATGATTTCAGACGAATTCAAAATAAATGAAGATGTAACAATTTATTTATCAGGTAAAAATTTATCAATGCCAATTACATAATTACTCAATTATAAACCTAATTCAAATACAATAAATACATAACATTAATTACTCAAAAGATTTCTCTAAGAGTATTTAAAAGTTATGCATACACATAGAAATGTGAGTGGAAAACACTCATCAGCTCCATGTGGGGGTTCTGGCTACAGAATGTCCCGTCTTGCTGCTGTGTCTTTTCCCCTAAATACCCATACCAGAACAAAAGGACTGTAAATATTTATTGCCCCCGCACCTGGTTTTGGGGGAGAGGAGGTGGTTTTCTTGAAGAGAAAAGATAGCAGAAGATAAGTTTTCAAACTTTCTCATAATACTAGTGACTGCTGTGAAACTGAGACCATTTTACCAATCGCACTGAGACATTTAAAATGATACTAAACATGAAATTGGAAAATAATAGATTCACAAGATACATCATACATAGTACATATGCATTCTTGGAGAACTTCAGTGACTTGAATCAGGGGGGAGGTAAGGAGTGGAGGGAGGGGGGCTGGTCGCATAGATGAGGGAGGACAGTTTGGGCAGGGTGTTGTCCTGTTCCTTTGAAGTCTTCTTTCCAGATGAGTTTTATTGCTTTATTGCAGGATGCATGATCTGAGCTTTATCTTAGCAGGAAAATCAAATCTTACAATTAGGTGAATGCATGTTTTAAACATTTATTGTACAGATTGTTCAAAGTTCTAAGACGCTGCTGCAATGTAGCAAACATACATTCAGAAAGAAGCTCACACATTGCTTACAGTTCGCGGGCACACAGAAATCTTTGGAGCGCAGAAACTTATTGTCAATGCCATCCTGTGATATAAATAGCTTGCAAACTGCAAGCTATGGCAAATATTTATTTCTGTTTTTAAGAAACCTAAACTCATAACTTCCCTAGAGACACTTCCCAGACAGGTAGGGATAATTCTTAAGGCATTGCATATTTAAGACTTACATTCTAATGGGCTTAATTTCAACATGGTCGCATATTTAAGCTGTGATTATTTCAATTCAAAACAATTCACAAACATTTTCATTGTTAAAAAGTTTAAAGATTTAAGTTAAGAATTAACTTAATTTTGTAAGTTACCTGTATTTTATTGAGTTTACTTAATCAAAATAACCCAACGGCAGTTTGATTGGTATTTTTTGGAATGTACAAAAACATGATAACAAACAAACAAACAAACAAGAAAACATGATTTATGAGAATTAACAACAATTAACAGTTTTTGCAATGAAGTCTTTAAATGCAACCTATAATATTCAACAGGCAATTTTTAGTCCATTTATTTTGTTTTATAAATTTGCTGCCATGAATTCAGTTGTTCAAATTCAACATAAAATTCAATCTGGGAACTGCAGGAATAGAAGTAGATTGCTGATGCATAATCTCCATCTGCTGTTGGTTGGTCTCACCAGCAGATGGTGCAAGCGACTGTTAACGAAGACCAGAGCAATGGCTAGAGAGAGTCATTTATTCATAAAAACGAATTTACAGAAATGGAACAAGCATATGTGATGATTATCAGGGCCCGTATATATAAGAAAAAAAGTCTTCACGTTTACTTTCCTTGTGTATAGCCTACATGCAAGCAGCCTTCTCTAACACAATTGAGATTATAATGCTTCTCCCACCTGATGCTGATGTGCAGATCAAATATTACAGCTAAGGAAGACATATATTTCTCTCTGTTTAGTTTCCTTAGCTAGTACTAGGGTTTCCCCTCATATGTCAAACTCCAGGATTCCCCTGCCGCCAGGACATACAAAACTCTTAATGTAGCTTAATGGACTAGTACAGTGATATAAAAGACGAAACTCACACCTTATTGGTGATGAAGGCTATGCTTTTTAGGCTACAGGCAAGAAAACACCCTCAGAATATGAACATAATGTGCAAAGTTTCACGGCAAGCATTTCCCAGTGAAATACTGGCATAAAGTTGACTTGATGCTTTGACGTTCTGTATTCGTATATTTAGGGATTTGAAGAGAATGGCTTACAGTCTTAAAACCATCTGTAAAGTGATCATGTAGGCTTCAGACATGATGCACACCTTTCAGATTTTTGATCTTTAATAAAATAAATATGAGCCCATATGGTAGTGTAAAAATAACTATATTTACACATGATTTGACAGTTTATTTCTATCAAATATCAAAAATAAAAATGGTGCGAATCATACCTGAGACCTACATAAGCACTTAACAGTTGGTTTTATGAGTTATTCTCTTCAAATGCTCTTCAATAGGCTACGTTCACACTGTCAATTTTTGGGATTGACAAACTTTTAATAATGTTTTAATAATGTTTTATAAACAAAGTTCGGGAGGAGCACTTTCACATGATCTATTCAATTATCACGTCATTCCGAGGAATCTTTGCCGCAATCTTCTGTCCTTAGGAGCTACTCTCCTCTGCATTACACTGCTGCAGATCCCTCAGCATTATCTTGCGGGTGTCAGCCCAAACAAACGGGTCCCAGCAGGCCGAGGCCTACCCTCTCCACCGTGGGTGAAACATCTGTGATATCCTTCCGCATCTTTCTCCACTCCATCCCGTTCAATCATTCCCGCCCTAAAGAATGGACAATAAGGCCCATCGAGCACCGAACTCGCGTCTCGGGCAATGCCGCCCTTTTCCTGCAAAGGTACAGGCCTTCGTCCAGCGTCAGGGAGCCACAGCAAGCCGCACTGCAGATTCAGTCCTGGCCAGCTCCCACTTTCCAACACCGTAAGAGCATAGCTCAAATCCTTCACATTTTCTGTGCTTGGTTGAAGTTTACATCGTTTTCAGTCACTACATCACTAGTCGCACCCTCAGGCATCATGCGAAATACCACAAACTGATGCCTGCTGGTCAAAACATTGAAAATGCAACAAAAACTCATGCCAAACATGCATAAAAACAGCAAACCCATTGCAACTGTGAAATTGAAAGTAATATCTATGCCATTATCTTATCATCGAATACCATTAAATATTACATGTTTGTATAATATGTCCATGGCTTGTTTTGCTTGTTCTATGGATGAGTCAGCTAAACAGAGGCTATAAACTACTATTATTGATTTTAATTATACAAATACCTCATTGAAACATCTACAAATAAAATTAATCAGAAATCAGGCAATAGACACACCTAATATTCAGGTCATAGACATAGACACATTGTTCAATGATTCATAGGTTCACAGAGATCGCCCCCAGTGGTGAACCATTGGAATTTCCAAATTTCATGACCCAGTTATGGTGTAACGAACCCTCACTTACTGAAATTACGTGACTTTGGCAGTTTGAAATGCACTCTGAACCACTGCTTCGAAACAAAAGATTCCTAAAAGTGTCAAAGCTTCATGAAGCAGTGTTTCGAAAGCGCCCATCAACTAGCCTAAACACAAACGTACAAACAGTAGCTCACAGATTACATGCAGATCACATGCACAGTCGCGCACAGAATCATTAAAAACTAATTGTCCTGCAGTTTATGTAAAATGGTAAATGGACTGCATTTATATATATATATATATATATATACACAGACCTATGGCCACCAAAGCGCTTTACAATTTGCCTCACATTCACCCATTCACACACACATTCATACACCGACGTATGATGACCAATATCAACAAAATCGCTTAGAAACTTACAGTAGTACAGTAGTATTTTATCAAAAAGCACACCCATTTCCCTGAACTATCACTGCAAAACTCTACACACAAATCCCTTTGTTTCTGATTGTCTACACCATGTTGTCATTTAGAAAGCACTAGTATTCAATATTGTTCACTCAAGTCAGCATAGCTTGAGCTCAATTACCACACAATTACCCAGGTGGAAACACTAAGTCAAAATGAATCACACACCAATCAGAACCTTCAATAGAAGAGCTCACGTCAGTTCATTCAGTTTCGGAACAATGGATCCAGAGACGTGATTGAAAAGGTCGAGGACACCAGAGACATCATCCGCACTAACCCTTAACACAGGTGCTCCTCAGGGCTGTGTTCTGAGCCCACTCCTGTTCTCTCTGTACACACATGACTGTACAGCTACACACAGCTCCAACGTCATCGTCAAATTCGCTGACGACACGACGGTGGTAGGCCTGATCACTGACAACAACGAGACGGCCTACAGCGAGGAGGTGTGCACTCTGTCAAAATGGTGAGAGGTGAGGCAAATTACCTCTCACTCAACATCAACAAGACCAAGGAGCTGGTGGTGGATTTCAGGAGACAACAGAGAGAACACACCCCCATTACCATTGACAAGACACCTGTTGAGCAGGTTAAGAGTTTCAAGTTCCTCGGCGTCCACATCTCTCAGGATCTCACATGGTCCGCTCACATAGATGCAATGCTGAAGAAGGCACATCAACACCTCTTCTTCCTGAGACGGCTGAGGAAGTTTAAAATGAACCTCAACATCCTCAGATCATTCTACACCTGCACTATAGAGAGCATCCTGACTGGTTCCATCACTGCCTGGTTTGGGAACAGCACCGCTGGCAACCGCAAAGCTCTGCTGAGGGTTGTGCGAACTGCCCGGCACATTGTAGGAGGTGAGCTTCCCTCCCTCCAGGACATCTATACCAGACGCTGTATAAGAAAAGCCAGGAGGATCATCAATGACTCCAGCTATCCATCCCATGGACTGTTCTCCATGCTGCCCTCAGGAAGACGTTTTTGCAGCATTCAGTCCCGCACTAGACGAATGAAAGACAGTTTTTTTCCTCAGGCTATCAGGTTCATGAACAGCCAGAAGTGACACACTGCACAGCACACACTATATTATATGCCATGCACTGCACTTTAACTCCATATACAGTTACTGGACTCTAATGCAATACACACTGCACTTTAATACAATGATTATCTGATATCATAACTACTACAATGTCCATCTCCTTTCATATCTGTATTTCTTTATATATTTTATTTCTATATGTACATTTCTATTGTCACTCGTATATTGTCTATTGTCATTTGTATATTGTTTAAATATGTAAATCTGTTTTTTGCACTGTCTGGAGCAAGCTCTCAAAAATTTCACTCACCATGGTGATGTGACAATAAATAAATGGAAATGGAAATTCATGGAATGGAAATTCAGAGAGGATGAGCAAGAGCAGTAAGGAGTAGAGAAAGAGGTGAAGGAAGTGGAGGAGGATGAGGATGAGAGCCAAGGAGGCAAGGAGTCCAAGATGAAATCCGTCCAACTTGTCCAAATGTCTTTGTCCATGGTATGACTATGAGGTAGGCTAAAAATTAAGTTGCTTCACCGTCGCCTCAATCATACGAATCAGGGAGGAACCTCAGTGATGTAGCTCTGTATACTTGACTGTTACTTCTGAGTGCTGTACTCGGTTACAACACATACATGTACTGTAGCTGTTGCAGTATACTACTGCAATGAAAAGTGATGCATCAAATTGCCTCATACAGATAGAGTTTCTGTCTACTTCCATTCTGTAAAAAGCATGTGTTACAGTTACAGAGATCAGTACTTTTATCTCTGTAGGACACAGAGATGATGGAATGGAAGAAGCCTGACTAGACATTTCAGTTGATGGATCAGGCATGCAAGAGGATTTTACCCCTGCTGTCTGAACATACAAAAAATTTGGTTCTTCAGCGGCTCTTTGGGGTGGTTGAGGTGCTATATAGCACTTAAAGTGGTTCCTCTATGATTATGAGCCAATGAACCACTTTTAGTGCTATTTAGCACCATTTTTGTTTAGAGTGTGGCTAAGGACAATATAGCCTGTAGTGTTGACGAGATTCTCTGGCCTGTCCAGGCCAAAGACAGGATGCTGGGGCAGAGTATTTTTTGTTGTTGTTGTTTGGTGTATTGTACTGTATAGTACATTAAGGAATAAAAAAATGTGCAAATGTATGCACTTGTTGTCTTCATAATTTCACAAGTTCACACTTACATATAATTAAGTAGAGTAAAGATTTACAGTTTTTTTCAATTGCTTAAGCACAATTTTGAAAACAGGGCCCTGTTTTCCAAACCCCCTCACACAATTAGCACAACACCTCAGATAATTTGCAAAATGGAACACTTTTGTCAAAACTACACAATGTATTATAAAAACCTTATTTTGTTGTCATAACATAAACACAACCATCAAATGTTCTGATTCTGTTTGAATCAGTTAAAACACTCCTGTGCTCAACCTAAAACACTTTTAGCATTTCCACAGAGAAAGAGAAACACCACATGACACCAATTGTGCAGACTAATGAAAATATTTATTTCTTTCAAGTCAGTCAATACTGAACATTTCAACAAAACAATTCTAACAAAACATTTTCCAGTTTTCATACAGTATTACTGAACGTACCAGTGTACTGTAAGCTTACAGTAATACTGTAAAATAAATAAAATAAAAACCTAAACATCTCTCCGCCTAGCTGGATCTGGCCACAGGGCCTCGTCAACATCACAGGCTATATTTTCATTTGCAAGGCAACGTGGGAAGAATCTTTTGGAGTGACGAATCCACCCTTGTATGGATGCTGCTTCAATTTGATCACATGCTTCCTCCATAGCTCGAATGAGGGCCATCTGGACATAGGGCCGGAGATCATAAACCTTCCACCGCCATGCTGAGAAGAACTGCTCATTGGGGTTTAGAAAGGGGGAGTATGGTGGAAGGTATTGAACTGTAAATTGTGGGTGTTGATGAAACCAGTTTTGAACCAGAGCAGCGATGGAAAGCTACATTGTCCCAGATGACGATGTATTGCATCTGGTCCCTTTGGTTTGCTGCTGTGATAATATTGTATAATCTGTCTAAAAATGTAAGAATGAGGTCAGTGTTGTAAGGACCCAAGTTGGCATGGCGGTGGAGGACCCCATTCTGTGTAATGGCAGCACAAAGGGTAATGTTACCCCCACGTTGCCCTGGTACATTGACAATAGCCCTGTGGCCAATGATGTTTCTTCCCCTTCTTCTCACTGTTGTCAGGTTAAATCCAGCCTTGTCAATGTATATAAAATCATGCGGGACTTCCTCCGCATCCATTTGCAAAACTCTCTGAAATACAGCAAAATATCACATTGTGTAGATCCATATACTGTAGGTTTGCTATACAGTAAAATTACATGTACAGTAAAAAGGTTATGTGTGCAGTAAACAATACTACAGTCAGTGAACAAAACGTACCAGCACATATTCACGCCACAGGACTTTCACCCTGTCTGAATTTCTTTCAAATGGCACTTTATACAGTTGTTTCATCAGAACTTGATGTTTTTTAAGGATACGGCCTATTGTTGACAGAGAGACCTGTTGGACATTATTGAAAATTTGGTGATCATTGACAATATGGGCTTGAATTTCTCTAAGTCTGATAGCATTATTGGCCAAAACGAGGTTTATGATCTCTCTCTCTTGCTCCTGTGTGAATATGGGGCCTCCCAATCTGCCCAAAGTTCCAATTGATTTTGGAGATTCTCCTCTAACATCAGAGTGGAAAAAGAGGATAACATCCCTGTTGAACTCCATGCTTGATGTATTTGCATTACATGATCTAGACTATGGTCACACTGACTGAGTAAAACACAGGATAAAGCTCAGTGATGAAACGCCATTCAAGCACAGAGCACGACTCCCGATTCACCCGCAAGATGTGGATGCTGTGAGGAAGCATCTTCAAGAGCTACTCGAAGCTGGTATTATTAGAGAGTCCGAGTCTCCTTTCTCTTCCCCTATAGTTGTGGTGCGAAAAAAGAACAATTCTGTGAGATTATGCATTGATTTCAGGAAGCTAAACTCCCAGACAATCAAGGATGCATATGCCCTTCCTAACCTGGAAGAAGCTTTTTCAGTCTTAACTGGATCAAGATGGTTTTCAGTCCTTGACTTGAAGTCGGGCTATTACCAAATTGAAATGGAAAAGTCTGATAAGCAAAAGACTGCCTTCGTATGCCCATTAGGCTTCTGGGAATTTAACAGGATGCCGGAAGGAATCTCAAACGCGCCTAGCACGTTTCAGCGATTGATTGAACGCTGTATGGGGGATCTCAATCGGAAGGAAGTGCTCATATTCATTGATGATTCTCGAGAACTCTGGAAGAACATGAGGCTCGGCTGATTCAAGTGCTTCAGAGGCTAAGGGAATTCGGACTGAAACTCTCACCTGAAAAATGTAAGTTCTGCCAAACATCAGTCAGATACTTGGGTCATATCGTATCCCAGCATGGAGTTGAAACTGACCCAGCAAAGGTCGAAGCCCTTAAAACCTGGCCAAGGCCGAAGAATCTTAAAGAGCTCAGATCTTTTCTCGGATTCTCTGGTTACTATCGGAGGTTTGTACAAGATTTTTCGAAAATTGTGAAGCCCCTTAATGATCTCACTGCTGGGTACCCTCCACTGCAGAAATGCCTCAAGAAAAAGATTGATGAGAAAAAGCAGTGCTTCAATCCGAAGGAACAGTTTGGAGAACGATGGACTCAAGACTGTCAATGGGCATTTGATACTGTTGTTGCGAAACTCACCTCTGCTCCAGTATTGGGATTTGCCAACCCCAAACTCCCGTATGTGTTGCATACCGATGCCAGCACCACCGGCCTTGGTGTAGCATTATACCAAGAGCAAGATGGACAGATGAGAGTCATCGCATTCGCAAGCAGAGGACTGACCCGGAGTGAATCAAAGTACCCCGCCCACAAATTGGAATTTTTGGCATTAAAATGGGCTTTGACGACCAAGTTCAATGATTACTTGTATGGGGCTGAATTCACGGTGATAACTGACAGTAACCCATTGACTTACCTCTTGACCTCCGCAAAATTGGATGTCACCAGCTACAGATGGTTATCAACATTCACCTTCAAAATACAGTACCAAGCTGGGAGTAGAAATCAGGATGCTGATGGACTTTCTAGACGTCCTCAAGCTGAAATTCCAGATGACCTGGAGACACAGAAAGAGAGGGAAAGAATTAGACAGTTCACTCACCTGGTAGCACCTGGTAGAAGAACCATCAATGGTTGTTTCAGAAGAAGCTGTGAAAGCCATCTGTGAGCATCATCAAATTGGTCAGTCCTGTGACTATCCTGATCTTATACACCCCTCAGTGACCCTAGTGGAGTCCCTAACTGTTGATTTGGATGCCTTACCTCAAGCATTTCAACAGGATGATACTTACCAGATAACAGGGATTCCCCAACTGTCTGAAGAAAACCTGTGGGAAAGACAGAGAACCGATCCAGAAGTTGGGATAGTCATCCAACAACTGGAATCCAAAGAAAAGCCCTGTCTCAAGACCAGATGTTTATGGGATAATTTTTTGGTGCACTATGGATTCCCCGAAAAACTCCATAGCGACCAAGGTACAGACTTCGAGTCTCGCACAATTAAAGAACTGTGTAAAGTGGCTGGAATATCCAAGAGTAGAACCACCCCCTACCATACGAGAGGTAATCCAGTAGAACGCTTTGATCGAACCCTTCTACAGATGTTAGGAACTTTGAACAACAAAGAAAAATGAAGATGGAAGGATTATGTCAAACCTCTAGTGCGTGCATATAATTGCACGAAGAGCGATGTGACAGGATTCTCTCCATATGAACTAATGTTTTGGAGACAACCGCGACTACCGATTGACCTTGCATTTGGTTTACCTGTGGATGGACAGTCTGAATCCCACTCACAGTACGTTCAAGGTCTCAAAAGCAGACTGGAAGAAAGCTACAAGGTTGCAACGGAAAATGCTGAAAAGGTAGCGGCACGTAACAAAAAGAGGTATGACAAACATGTTGTCCTCTCTACTCTTCAAGTCGGTGATCGTGTACTTGTGAAAAATGTTCGTCTGAAAGGCAAACACAAGCTTGCGGATAAGTGGGAACCTGAGGTTTACGTGATTACAAAGAAAGCTGGCGACTTACCGGTTTACACGGTTAAACCCGAAAGAAAGGATGGACCTCTGAGGACTCTGCACAGAGATTTGCTGCTGCCTTGTGGATTCCTATCGACAGGCACACCTGATGAGTCTGTTGAAAGAAAAGTGGTGCGGAAACCCAGTACTAGAGCCCGGTGTGCGGAGGAACCTGAAGAGTCCGAACGGTTCAGTGAGCATTCAGAGTCAGACCATGAATCAATGGACTATTATGACCCTGGAAAGTCCTTCGAGATAGAAACGAGAATTCTGTCTAACTCAGAACCTATCTCTGTTTCCAAAAGTAGAAGAGCAGTTAACTTACCTGTCGCCGAACCTGCGATGGAAAAGGAGGAAGGACGTCTTATCTCGACAGAACCTGTCGATAAGGGAAACTTACCTGATGAGGAAACCTCCAATCCACAAGGAGGCTGCTCATCCTAGTTTAGAGCAACCGGTAGGTAGAGAGCAACCTATCAGCTCTGTCTGAAGTTGAAGATCTTGATGAAAGCTCAGTTGATGGACCTGAAAGGGGAATAGTTCAGATAACAGATCAAGAGAAATCAGATGTTGATATTGAATCACCTGAAAGTTCAAGTAGGAAAGATGAAGGAAGCAATAATTCCACCCAAAGAGGAAGTGGCATGTCCAGTGAGTCTCAAGAGAACCAGAGTGAAGCAACTGATGCTGAAGATCTCAGACGTTCGAAAAGACACTGTGAACCTCCAAAAAGACTTAATCATCCCCAGCTGGGTAATCCTCTCAGTTTAGTTATTCAGTCTCTGTTCTCTAGTCTAAGTACTGTAATTACTACCTCTTTGGAAGACCTGAATCCCTCAAGAAGTTACTCTCCGGTTGAAGCTATCTGAATTCAAGCATGCAGAGGGACCTGCATACATTCAAAAGGGGAGAGTGTAACCCAGATCATTAATCTAGGTCACTAATATTTATAAGTAGTATTATTTTATTCATAGCACCATAAAGTTTATAGACTGAAAGAGAAAAATAAACCCCACAAAGTAACATTTATTTATTTTGTTATAAGAAATTAAAAGAAAGAAAGTTCTAAACGGATTTCTGATTGGAAGGTGAAAGGTTAGCTCCGCCTTCGCTGAAAAAGTTCGAGAAGAGTGTGCGCGAACGAGAGAATAGGAGACCCAAAAAGTTGTGAACGACACGAGAACAAAAGGAACAGTTTAATGATTCATTGTTGGATTGTTAGCAAATTAAGAGAGAACTTGAGACATCATTACATATATTCGCGCCGTGAGAAGGACGTGGCGAGGAGCGGATGAAATATAGTCTGATCAGCGTTTCTTTGGAGGATTATTAACACTTTTTGTTCATTTATTTTTTTTCTCTCCGATACATTTCTCCTTGGTGAGTAAAAGTTTCATTATAAGAAATGTATTTAGTTAAGATGAATGTGAATACTGTTATTGGGGAATTTCTTAACAAGAAATGTGAAGGAGTAATGTAAAAATGTGTTAAATGCTTAATTTGTGTTTCAATACGATCTGTGAGTATAGTTATGTTCAAGTTGTTGAAGGATGTTTTATTTGTGTAGACGTAATAGTTTTTCATTGACGTGTGCACCAGGTAGTGCTAGCTTGCTAATATTGTGCATAGACTCTAGTGTGTTACATGCGCACGTGGGTGATTAGCATGTATGCGTTGCGTATATGTGAATAATCATAACAGACGCTTTTAGTCATTTGAAACCATTTATTTGAAATGAGTTACTGATGATTGTTTTGGCTTTGTTTTTGCAAGGCCGGGTTTTTTTTGTTTTTGTTGTTTCTCTTCTCTTCCTTGAGTGTTGGAAGAATTGCTGCTGTGATCCCGAATTTCGTCCGGGCTGTGGATTCCTTTTCCTGGTTTGGACTGGCGAGCCATCCCATTGTTAGCACCTGGAAACCAAGAAAAGTTTTTTTTTTTTTTTCCTTTTCTTCTGATCGGGTAGGACAGAATTGCACAATTGTATTTCAAAGTCACCTGGATTTCCCTGGAGATTGTTTTTTTTTCTTATGGACTGAACTGTTCTTTCATTAATGAACATTACTGTTCATTTACAACTGGATTTGAGACACTGATGTGAAGACTGTTGTCTGAATTTAAAATTGAGAGACTTGATATGTGAAAGTGGAAAAAAGCTGAGGTTGAATTGCAAAGATTGAGGTTGAAATTTGAAATACTGAAATACTTGATTTTGAACTTTAATATTTGGGTGGATGACGTGACATACAATTCTACCGGTCCATGATGTCATACACTAATAAAAATGGGTATTTGTTAAAAATATATATCTTTATGTTGCTCCTCTGACAAGATATTAGGACAACATACCATAGCTTTAGTTGTTGTATAAAGACCTCTACTTCAAATTTTCATTTAAACATCAAAATTGTCATGTGGTATGACTGTCCGGGTTATGTGTGACCTTACTTTTATGACAATATATCACAGCAAAGTATAAATAATTGATAGATTTACAGTTTAAGTAACGGAATTAAGTATTTTTAGAGGACACAGAAAGTGTTGATGTCTGTGCATGATTTTAAAGCAAGTTCTGGCCATATACATTTTGTCCGTAAAATGGGGATCATATGGTGTGACATTACAATTTACATTTTAAACGGGCAATAATTTGGACATCATTACAATGAAAAGGTCCACACTCAAGTAGCAGTGTCATCTCTGGAGTGGTTTGGAAGGTCAAGAGGTGAGTTCTGATTTTTTTATTTTTAATTAAAAAGCTCTGTATCTGATACGCTCACTAGTGGTCAATGTTTTGTGTCTTATGGTGTGACATTATTTACAAAAAAAGTGCTTTTTTACAAATTTTACTTATTAATTCTTAAAAATCATTGCTGCCATGTGGCAATTTACATGCTAAGTTTATGCTAGCTGTTTTTAGTTAACCAAGAGATTAGCTTAACTGAACAAAATGTCATATGGTGTGACACTGTATCATATGGTGTGACCGTTTTTCCAAGTCACACCATATGATGCATTTGTCACACAATATTACATACACTTTTTTTTAATGATAAATAAATAAATATTCAAAACATAGAAAGGATTTAATGGTGAACATTAAATTACACATACAATTAAAGTATTGCTTTTCAATTTTATACTTAATTTAACCCTGTTTCACCATGTTTGCCATGCTTTGCATATGAAAAGATGCAATATTTTGTCTATGTCAGGCAGAAATGTCAAGTAAAGAGAGGACACAAAAGTACAGAGAAAGACTCAACGCTGACCATGCAAGGAGAGAGGAGGTCCTGAGAGAAAGGAGGAAAAAGTAAAGAGATCATGCCAGTTCACACAGAACAGACACCTATTATAGGGAAGAATGAAAGTCTAGGCAACAACCTGCATAGTTTAACTTCAACACAGGATACTATTAGCAAGATGGTGCTACTGAAATTAACAATTAAAAAAATCTTAATCATTATATATTTTTCATTAACAGGTATAAAGAGAAGAAACAAAGAGGAAAACTCAAGGCATTCAGTGTGCACTCCCTTCCTCCAAGACAAGAGAAAATGAGAGAGATGTGGAGAAATGCACAAACGAAATACAGAAAAAGAAAAAAAGAAGTGAATGCCATCATGAACTTGACCCCTCCATCTCTTGAAGCATCACTGAATGAAGATAATGCTGTGGCACCAACAAACAACAGCACACCAGAGCCTTCTGTCCAGTCACGTTCATTTACCAATTCTCCTCCTGAATGCCCCCCTGACAATCTACAGGTGTCTGAAGTGTCCATCCCAAGCAAGTTGGTAGTTCAGAATGGTAATCTAAGGAAACAACTTAAGAAAGTTAAAAGGCAGAATCAGGCACTTATGAAAAAACTGAAAGAAGAACACTCCAAAGCAGAAAGGTTAGTGAGAAGGCTCACTCCCGAGCAGCTAAGAAATTGGCCAGTGAAAGGAAAAAAAGTGTTGAGGCATTTCTGCAATTGGATGAGAACAGTATTTTGCTTCCTGGAAAAAAGGACACAATTGGAAGAAAGACAAGAAACAAAGAAGAATCCTTACAAGCACACTTCAAGACCTTCACAAAGTCTTCAATGATAAGAGTGATAAATTGCACAGAATGTCTTACAGGCAGTTCACCAGATACAAACCAATCTACATCACTCCACCAAAATCATGCGATCGCAATACCTGTGCATGCCATCAACATGAAAACATGAGGCTTCTGATTGCAACTCTTTCAAAAAGAGGACTAATATCAACAAAAAGTCTTTCAACACTGCTGTCATCCATATGCTACAACACGAATAATGACTTGTGCATGAGGCGGCAATGCACAGAATGCTGTTTTGAGGAGGTTAAGTTCAGAGGGCATAATCCTGCTGAGAGGATCACATGGGAAAGGTGGCAGAGAGAGCCTATTACAGTCGGAGAAAAAAACTACAAGAACTGGGTTAAAAGAACCAAAGTAGGATCAATCGGAGAACTCCTAGAAGTGTTCCAGAAAGACCTTGAGGAACTGGCTAGTCATCACTACAATTGGATTCATCAAGTTAGAGAGTTCAGACATCTCAAAGAAAACTTGCAAATCAATGAAATGGTCCTTCATATTGATTTCAGTGAAAACTATGCTTGCAAGCTTAACACTGAAATTCAAGCCTTTCACTTTGGAGGAAACAGGCAACAAGCAACTCTACACACAGGGGTGGCCTATGGTATTGGTGGGTCCCAGAGCTATGCAACTATATCACAGTCTCTGAGACATGATGAAAGGGCAGTGTGGGCACACATCAAGCCAGTTATAGAGGACTTTAAGGCCAAGAGTGATCATGAAATTGATGCACTCCACATCCTAAGTGATGGTCCTGCAACCCAGTATCGTAATCGTGCAAACTGCTTTCTTCTGAGCAGCATTCCATACTCTTGGGGTTTCACAGTGGTCACCTGGAACTTTTCTGAGAGGTCACATGGCAAGGGGGCTCCTGATGGAGTTGGCGGAGCTCTCAAGCGCATTGCTGACAAGTATGTCCATGGAGGTGGAGATCTTCAAACACCTAAAGATTTGTTCAATTATCTTTGCCAAAACACAGAAAGGGTGACCATTAAATGGGTTGATGAAGATGAAATCTCCACCATTGATCGCTTGCTACCTTCAACAGTGTGCCCAGTGATTGGAATAAGTAACACACACCAAGTGCTCTCCTTTTCACCTGGGGAAATACTATACAGACGCCTGAGTTGCTTTTGCAAGTACCCAGAGATGTGTCTTTGTTATCAGCCAAAGAAACTTCACATTGATGTCTCTGCTTCTAAAGCTGACAGTGCCGATGAGGAACAGCAAAGTGCCCCTCTCCAAGATGTTACCTGTGTGCAACCAAAAGAAGCGGCCCCTCCAGCTGAAGCAGAATGCAGTGATTCTGATGATGACACCAGCTACACAGTTGGAAAGTTTGTAATTGTCAACTACGATGATAGGCTATACGTGGGCCAGATCATGAAGATATGTCACAACGAGGCAGAGATTAATTGCATGAAACAAGTTGGTGACAAGAATATCTTCATCTGGCCAAATAAACCAGACTGTATATTTTACAGCTGTGATCAAATAGTTTGCACAATATCTGAGCCAGAACCTCTTCACAGGTCTGCCAAGCTCTCTCAGATTGACTGGATGAAGTTTAATATGGTCTGAAATGCTTTCGGCTTTTCAGCTTCCTGATGTTTAAAGATTCCATGTGAATCCGTTATCCATTATTATCACATGGGTATCTGTTATTACTAATACTATAAATTTCTATGAATTTTCAATCTAAAACATTTGACTAATTGTAAGTTGATAATATTTTTACCGTTTACCAGTTAAATTTGTTGTTACAAAACACTCTTCTAATTTTAAAATGTTCATGTTGAAGGTTCTTGACGTGAGTTTGATTTACTCATATTTCTGAGTTTCATAAATACAATTTTAAACATTTTAAAATGTTAGAATGTTTGATTTTTAGTCTTATTAATGTTAATTGAATTGAATTAATTGAATGTTGAATGCATATAAAATACTCTTTATTGCATTAAATTGTGGTGTGGTGTCGTTCATCATATAGTGTGACACTGTATCATTTGGTGTGACAATCAGAAATGTGACAATAAAAATACTTTTTTAGTTATAAACCATAAAAAAGTCAATGGAACAAAAGAGAAATAGTATCAGTAAGACTCACACGCATTTTGTTAGATTTATAACAGAGTTTGTCCGAATTAATCTAAAATATCTGGAAAGGCTGAGGAGAGATCTCTTACTGTGCATGATGAGTTAGAAAAATAATACAAAATCTAATGGAGCTTCTCAAAAAAAAAGTTAAATCTTAAGATAATAATGATAAACATTTATGGTGAATTTATTTACTTTGGGAGAGTATATCCCATTTTCATTTTATATAGAATAACTTTTATGTCACACCATATGACAATTTTAGGCACAAATGCAACAAATTTGTGAATAAATCCAATTTCTAATATAAAAACTAAAAGACCACATATTTTTTGGGAAATTCAAGAGTCAGTACAACAAAACACAATATTTGTTATGCCTAATATTTGAAATTTAAAAAAAAAAGTTTTTTCAGGCTTATATGTCAACCACCCATTTGTATTTTTGTTTTGAACTTTAGTGTGAACAATTGTGACTTAATTGGGTTTTGTTCATTTCTACTATTATTTTCACTTTAAAAGAATTACAATTCATTCAAAGAAACTGAACACTCAGAAAATACACTTACCTTTTCTTTGATTAACTGCATCCCAGTAGTCCTAGTATTTATTCTCTTCCATTATCATTTTGAAGTCCACCTGCTGCCTTTTGCTCTAGTGAGTCGACCTATATCTTCTGATTTCTGGTCCAAGCGATCTCGTATAGCAAATTAGTAATTGTGAAACGAGAGCTACTCAGTTGTGTTACAATGTGTTAGTGTAGTGTGCTTATATAGTGCATTTAATGAGCTGCAGTTGGTGAGGTGATCAGTGATTAGGTACAGGGCTTCTGGGAAATGCAGTCTGCCTGAAATGCGTGAGTGTGTAGTGCATTGTGGGAAGTGAAGTCCGGGAGTGAATGTGCATGGCTGCATCCGAAATCGCCTACTTCTCTACTATTGAGTATGCAAAAAGCAGTAGGCGAGCGAATAAGTATGCCCGAAACCTTAGTAGTCATAAAAGAGTAGGCGAGAATTACCTCGATGACATACTATTTCTCGCGAGATTTGGATGTACGTCTACTTAAAGTGCGTCCGAAATCGCCTACTTCTCTACTATATAGTAGGGGAAAAGCAGTAGGTGAGCGAATAAGTATGTCCGAAATCTTAGTAGTCATAAAAGAGTAGTCGAGAAGTTCCCGGATGGCCTACTGATTCCGCCCAGATTCCTGAGCGCTTTCTGAAAAGTACTTTTCTATCCCAGGAGGCCACGGGAGAGGATACATCATAATCAAACACGAAGGAGAAAGAGGCGTTTTCAAATGTGAGTATTGAAAACATTCCTTGTGTTAAAATCGCATTTGTTGAACTACTGTAAACTGTTGAAGTGTTGAAGGTGTAAAGGCGCTAGGCAGTATAGTTGTGATTTTGCTGTAAAAACACGTTTTATTACGTACAGCTAACAGGAGCTCAGTAAACTCACGTATGTCACCAAAGTGCATTTACATGACTTCTGAACCATATACATCATAAACACGCTTACTAAATGTTTATTTAACATCTGACAGGGAAATATTCAATAAGTATTGCAGATGATGAGTACATCACAACATGAAATAGACATTTGAGTGTGTTATTTATTATGTAGATTTCAACACTGCTTACATTACATGAATGTAAGTAATATAAATAAACAAATGTACAAGTAACTCAACATTAGTTATCTGTTTTATTTGACCGTTTGTACTGTTGACAAATTAAGGAACATTTGTATTGTATAAGAAGTCAGTTACCACGAGTGACTTGCTCAAGGACGCATTGGTGGTGGCGGCTGCAGAGATCGAACGAGCAACCTTCTGCTTTCAGTGGTTCAGCCCACTACACCACAAAAGTAGTAAAACTACATCAAAAATTTGCATGAAAAATGGCAAGAAACGGAATGCTGACATGGATTGTAAAATGTAAAAATTGAATCTTGAGTTTTAGATCTTTTTAATGATGTATAGTTTGTCAAGGTAATTACATTGCATGTAACGGTAAATTTAAGTTAATTTAAACAAAGAAGCTTCGGTGCGTCGGCGGTGGGTTGTCGATTAACAGGTTAATCTTTAAACGTTTTTTTAAGAGGTAGTCATGTTCTTGGAGAGCAGGCACACAAATGTTCGAAGCAGACACAGTGGCAGCCAGATTGTCTCGCACATCTTCTCCGACTCTTGCTTCAAGGTTGTGAGGTTCAGGGGTCCATCATCATAGTCTTCCTCATCCTCTGGATCAGTTATGTCCCCATTTAGAAGAGCAGTAATGAGGGACATGATGGACGGCAAAGACAGGTGAAGATGTTCACGGTGATCAGCTGCTTCATCAAAATAAAGCTGCAGAATTGGCACAGCTGTGTTGAGATGGCAGAAGGATGGACAGTAGGAGGGTTCAACGCCTGTAAATATGTGATTATTAGTACAAGAAGTCTGAATAAAGCTTTGTTTCATGTGTTGTTGACTTGTATATGTATTTATTTATTGTGCTTACTTTTATTCATTCTTTTCCTCATTTGTTTCCTATTGTTGTCAGTAAATAAAATATAATTATTTTATTAATTCATGCTTTAAATCATTGCTTGACTGAAAATTGAGATGCATTCACCTTGACTGCACTTGTATAGTGTGTGTTCATGCATAGCTGTCATATGACAAAACAAATGGCATTTGGCTTGTTTTACTAAAACATCATTTTCAGTAAGAAGTAATATAATGAAGTATTGGGCAGCATTTTTCATTATTATTGTGTGTAAGTGTTGGGGTGGGCTAGCAATGCAATTCATTCTGGGGTAATCTTATTTTTAGTAGTAATACTTACATTTTCTAAGTACAAAATCAACATTCCTCTCCAAAGGCAGGATCTTCGAGCAGCTGCGAAAAAAAAACGTATGAGGTGGGGTTGAGCTACTGATGCTATGAGGTGTTAGTGCACCTGTGATTCATGTCTGTTTTATTATCTATTGCAGAACTTATAATTACATAACAATATCAGGGAAAATACCATGGTTGTATATTTAACAATAAACAATCATAAACAATAAATATATATATATATTTCATTCATATTATATGAATGAAATATATATATTATAATAGAATAATATTATATATATATTTCATTCATCAGGCTTATAAATAAAATGAATATATATATATATATATATATATATATATATATATATATATATATATATATATATATATATATATATATATATATTCATTTTATTTATAAGCCTGATGAATGAAACAAATTCTTAAATTCAAGAAAAAGATGGAAACAAAGAAGATGTAATTCACTTTTGCTTGTGGATGAAAATGTTTGCATATAAAATAAATTAACATATTCAAGAGATTGCGATTTTGGGTTTTTATATTAATAAAAAAATATATTTAAGGATAAAACTGGGTCACATTAGGGTTGAAAATATAAGAACTGAAATTAACCGCAAATGTATTTCTACAATCACAAAATAATTGGGGAGCCGTTTCTTCAACATGACCAGAAAATCAGCAAGTTTAATCAATATCAAGATATTTACATATAGATGAATTAAACCTATCACTCAAATCGTTTAAGTTGTTGCGCTTGCAATAACGTTGTAGGTCACATGATAACGTCAACATGGCGAATGATTTCCGGATCGCATTCATACTCAACAAGATTTCATTCATACTCTTTTAGCGCTCGTTAAGTACCTACTCATTGAAATTAAGTACCTACTCACTGAGTAGGCGATTTCGAACGCAGCCCCTGTATGCGTGTGTGTGTGTGTGTGAGTGATTGTGTGAAAGTCCAAGATGGAGTGCCCTCTAGAGGCTGTCATGGTTACTCCAGCTGATAATCCTGACAGGTACTTAAGTACACTTCATATAAATGCACTAATTAGCACTACCACTTAAATTGATTTTAATGTAGTCAGATAAAGTAAACCAAAAATACAGAAAAGTGCATTACTTAAAAGTGTACTATGAACGTTTTACATAACATTTTAGTGGATTTTTATATATGCTGTCACTAAGTTCTATTTTAATGGATTTTCATGAAAAATTAAACATGCAGGTTAAATGTGAACTAAAATTCACAATTTAACAGTAAGTATATGTTTAACATAAATTACTTAAAATGCTATATTTTATATATATTTTAATTTAGGGGAAAAAGTGTTACTAATGACATAATGTACTTACATTTATACATTTGGCAGACGCTTTTATCCAAAGTGACTTACAAGGGGAGCAATTAGGGGTTTCGTGTCTTGCTCAAGGGCACCTTAGTCGTGGTATCGAAGGTGGAGAGAGTGCTGTTCATTCACAATCCCCACCTTCAATTCCTGCCGGCATGGGAATCGAACCAGCAACCTTCAGATTACAAGCCCAACTCGGATTACCTGGGGTCTTGTCGTAGGACTGGTTTGCCCATTGTGGTTTCTGCATTACCAAGAAACACTTTGTCATCTGCACCCACTATATCTGTCTTTCGTGCGGCTATTTTTCTTAATAAACTGATATTTTCTGCATTCGTTATTGAATCCTCCTTATTTCATGTGACAGTATTGTCATTAACATGCAGTATATCAAAAAAATAGATATTAACAGTTACATTTGAAATGAACTATTTAACCCCTTCAGTGGGGTTCACTGGGTGGAAGGTTTTGCAGATTTAGTGCAGCCTCAAAGCTCTATACAATCCAGAAAAGGAATAAGGGTCTTATCTAGCAAAAAGATTGGTCATTTTCTAAAATAAAAAAAATAAATTTATATACTTTTTAATCACTAATGCTCATCTTGCACTGCTCTGCAGAGCATTTAATTTTTACATTTAATCATTTTTAGTGCTGTCAATATTGTATGTTTCAGTGTATGAAAACGTAAGCAAATGTATGTTGTAGAACCACACTTTGCGTAAAAATACACATTCTCGTGAGATCACATTGCATAATAACTGAAACCAATAGTTTAAATAAGAACCTTCTATATCTTTAGAATAAGGGGTCAACTTGTCTTTATTAGGACTGTAGTGGCAGTTTAACCTTAATTATTGACTTATTCTAGGCAATAAACTTGAATATCACTCAATAAGTGCCATAATTAATGTGGATATACCTTTCACTTTGCATTATTCTGGACCCTTAAAATAAAGTGTTACGGATTTTAATCCTGAAGTGAACTAATCCTTTACCCGCGAACAAGCTACATCCGAGTAATGAGTAACATTCTCTGGGTGGCAGTAGTGAGTAACCGTGAACAATGAGTAAATTAGAGCAATTACTATTTGACCTATTTCATCTGTTTGCTTTTCATTATAAGCATACTTATCACAATCATAAAGTTATCAGATGGTACTATCAAAAGAACCTGCTTCAGTAAGCCAATATCTTTATTATGCTTTATAAGACTGCAGTGTTGCGATAAGTCTCTTCTCTATGGTTTCTCTGATCCATCATGACCTTCTTTACTCACATGTCTTGGTTGTAAAGCACTGATATCTCAGAACAAGCCACAACTTGACCAGTCACAACATCATATAATCCAATTAGACTCTCCAGCTCAATTTCAATATGAAAACGAAATCAATTTGTATCGTGACTACCACATGCTGCTGTACCTATACTTGTTTTGTTTGCGATTTTTAGATGGCACTTTCTGCTAACACATCGCCCATGTGATGGTTACTACAAATCCTTCCAACCTGTGATTTCATTTGTGCTTATCATTTAATTAGACATGCTTTAATGGACTTTTTATCAAATAGCTGAACAGGCAAGGAGCTTTCAGGGGTTGGCGACGGATGACTCTTGCTGTGCATTGATCTCCTTATTTCCCACAATGCTGTTTATTTAGAATTTTCTGATAAGGTCAGATGAATGACTGCCTCATCTCGCTAGACAACATTTGTCTTTGTTGAAACCCGCACCATGAAACTACATGAAACTGATTATATGCTAGTTCAGACTAGTTGGTCTGTATTACGATTTGTAATTAGCATGCAAGTTAAAATTTTTCTTGCTGCCCAATTACCTCTTCTGGGTGAATGGCATGAAATCTGAATGTGCAGTCATTTTAAAACTTGAAAGAAATAAGAAATTATCTTTTGCATAAAGGTGGACTTTTACTTCGGAGCTCCATTAATAATGGGAAAAAATATGAGATGTGAGGAAAAATATATTTTAGTTCTTTTCTGAGAGAATGCAAAGTTCCAAGGGGAACACAATAGTTTTGCGAGAGAATGCAAACGATTTGTAATCGAACACGTTTCTTGAGGGAACAAAATTGTTTTAGGAACATTCATTTGATGGGGGGGAGGGGTGCAGCTTTATGAATTTTTACAAGGAAGATACCAAATTAATGGTTTCTAGTCCACAGTATTCTATTCCATTGTGCGTCTTGGAAGGATGCAGTATGAAGCAAACAGCATCTGTTTGAAAGCGATTACAGAACCTGGATGCTTTCTGTTGCAGTTCACACAATAGCCTGATACAAGGCCAGACTTCCATCCTTTCCTGCAGCTACTAATATGAACATTGATGCATTGTCTTATGGTCTTGGTAATCTCTTTTCTTGGTATTCCACAATGTTTGCACTCATTGCCTTTGTTTTTCATAAATAATTTCTTATTCTCTTTTGCACACGGAGTTTAACAAGAACGTCAGGTTCATGCTTGAGTGTGTAAACCACTATGAATTCACTAAAATTGTTTATAAATCAAGAGTTCATTTGCTAAAACAGATAAATCCACTTTTATTAATTATCAAAAATCATGTTTTTTATTGTGCATTTCAAGTAATATCAATATGCAGTTGGATTGTTTTGACTAAGTATTAATAACAAAAAAAAATACAGCAAACTTACTGTCACGTAACAGGTAGTGGGAATCAACAGGCAGACAACGGAGAACAATGCAGACAGGGTTTAATGATAACAACAGAAAATATACACACACATCTAACATTCATGAGAACAGACGAGGAATGAGGGAGAACACTGGGTATAAATACAGGTGGCAAACATAGGGAGAAACAAGGTAATTAACGAGACACACCTGAATGTAATAGAACAATCAGACAGACTGGGAAACTAGGTCACAACGATGGGGCAAACCAAATGACAGAACACATTCACATTACACTTACAAAATTAAAATGTATTTTTTAAAGCAGATAACTCTACATTTCATGTTTCAGAGTTAAACAAAATCAAGTAATTGCTTTGTAATTGCATTTAAAACACACTTAAACTCATAACACAGTGGACAATACCAGCTTTTTTGACAAAATATATTTAGGGTTCAGAACGTGCAATATAGTGAAGAATAGCACATGGCAGTCAGTTTTTTTTTTAACATGTTTTTTTTTAATCGTGTTTTGCAATTGAATAAATGAATATACAATTGACCCTTCGCCAGCATTTTAATTGACAGATGATCTAACCAATCATAACTCTGAATCCGCCATTTTGTCCTGACAAAGCAGTCAGGGGAGTATAGTAGATTAACGTTGGTGAACTTTAACTTGAAAAATTTTGTGTACTGATGTCTTTCCGCGTTTGAAACAACATTCCTTCTGATGTCCATTCATGTTTGTTTGATACTATAAATGAACTAGTATAAAGCGATGGTTGGTACACGAGCCGCTTGAAGAAGCTACAGCAATCAGTCATGACACATTAAAGAGCCACTATTGTCATATGTCTCTGGACTCTGTTTGCTTTTGCCGTTTGTCTTTGTTTGGTTTTCCCTACACTAAATTCATATTTGTGTACACTCGCATAACTGGGTAAGGCTGTGTTCAGAATTAATCATCAAACTCGTATGAAATTATACACTCCTGTTTTCACCTGAAGTGACTCTGATTAAAAAAAAAGAAAATGACATTTAACAGAGTGTAGACTTTGTAGATTTTATATTCACTGTACATAATACATAATGCATGATATGAATATTTTCTTCACAAAATGCCTTTTGTGACATGCTGAGTCTTTAAATGGAATGTATAAAAACTATTTTGAGAACAAAATGCATTTTGCGATCCATTTTGTGGAAAAAACGCATGTTATTTATAAAATGTTTTTTTTTTTTTCACAAATTGTATTGGTAATGTAATTATGCTGGACCGAATTTGTCCACAAAAGGTATTTTGTGTTAAAAGATGTCTGAAAAGATCTTCTCACTATCAAAGCCATCGGCAGACTATCAGAATTAATACTCATCATCAGCCCAGCAACAGGCCTGATGTAAGAATTTCCTGGGCTGAAGAAGGAGAGGGTGGATTTTATAACCCTTGGAGAGAGGAGATCCATCAGCGACGCTATTTCTGATGAATCACCACCCTCAAATCCTTCTTTCTTGAGTATCGCCTCTTCTGTGTCTGTGTCCACGGAGGAGGCGCATGAGAGGCAACAATCGTCTTCTGGCCCTGTCTATGGCCCTCTAGCCGTGATGGGTCAGCAAACTGTCTAGGTGAGGGCTCGGACCTTCGCGGTATACATGTCTTGAAAGCAGCAGAGCGCACCCTCGCCTCCCTGAACTTTCCGACCACTGCCTCGACGGAGGTCCCGTAAAGCTCAGCAGGCGAGACTGCTGCATCGAAGAGAAAAGCTTTTTCTTCCTTCCTGATCCTCCCCATCGACCAACCGATCGTGGCAGCAGTCTGTTTGATGGCCCGGAGCGCAAGATCAGTGGCTCAGCTCCAGAACCGCCTCAGGGGAGAGACCCTACCCCTGGTCCAGGTCCCTCAGCAGTTCAGCCTGGTATGCCTGCAACACTGCTATTATGTGCACCAGCCTCGCTGCGGCGTATGACCTGCCATTTAAGCATGTTGTAGCTTTAAGAGTCTTAGATGGCAGGGTCGAGCCTTCAGTGTTGATGTCTTACCTGAAACGAGATGGAAATGTTTCTTCAGAGGCATCGACACATATTCATGCTCTGCCAATCCCTCGATATCAGCGATAGATTTGCCCTGAATACAGCGTTTTCCATTCCCTCTCGACCTCAGTGTGCAGGCCAGGAAGGAATGGAAGGCTGACCAGAGCTGGGGTTTGTGGCCAGAGAGAAACCGATCGTCAAGCCTGCCTTGGGCGGTCTCTCTCCTAACGCACTGCCATGGCAACTCTAATCTGCTGACGGCATGTTCCACAACCTCCAAAAGCTCTGTATATGCGGGGCAGGTTGACTGAATTGATTCAGCTATCTCACCTTCTCCATCCTCCACAGCCATCCCCTGCACCGCAGGAAGAGCACCAGCTGATGTACCTGAGGATGCCGATGAAAGCACATCCTCTTCCAGCATATATACATCCTCTTCCCCTCTGCCTCAGCACGAGCAGGACTAGAACCACCAGGAACAGATGTTGCACTCTCTTCCCTCTAGAAGAGGTCCAAACGAGACCTGGGCATTTTCAGAGGAAAATGCTCACAATTTGCACAGGAAACCCCCTCGAGAACCTCCCATGCATGCCCAAACAGAACACGCACAACTCGTGTGTGTCACCCAGCATCAGATAACACAGACACGGATCCACACACTTAAAGAATCTCCTAGATTTCTCTGCATGTTTCATTTTATTGCCAGATTCAAACAAGTGCTTCAAACATAACAGTCCCTGAAGATGAAAAAAGTATGACATGTTACCTGGGCGCCCCTTATATACATGTGGGTCGCATTGTTATGATGTCATGGGCTGTCGCCAGTTAATATGATGTAAGCGAATTAAGCTCAAATTAATTATTCATTAGTTTATTTATAAGAAATTCTAACGAGTCACTTATTTTACCATCCGAGCAACTGAATCGTCCAGCGTTCACTTGCACGGGCCGCAAATAAGCTCTGTCGCGACTTCAATTATCTAAAACAAAACACCCTTTAGCAAGGTAACATAGATCGGCAGTTTAAGACATTAAATTAAAAAGCACATAACACAAGACACTTCTCTTTAAAATATGAAGGACACTTTATTGACTATACTAACACGTAAACTAATATCTAATACAAACACACACTCACACGCACATTCACACGAGTTGCAGAGAGAAAGAAAGAGAGGAAAGAATGAGTTCAAGAGGGTGAAATGATAAAAGTTTCTAGCAATATATGCATTCCATGAGACCTGATCTGAACGAACCATCAATCACTAATTTAACCCTTTTATCGCTGCTTAGGAGGGTTATTATATTTTAAATAAATGCACCAGTTCAGCTATAGAATCTGGAAGTACTTGCGCTTGTCGTGTGTCTTTAAATGGGGGTTCCTTGTCTGCGTCCTTTGGCTTGGAGAAAGGGGTTCCCCGGGTTCGTTGATCTGTTGAAGGTCTTTCCGGTCCTGATTGCTGCTGGTGAAATGGAGGTTCCCTCGTGGCTGAAGTTTTAAGTTGAGGCGGCAAAGACTGTAGAGTCGTTTAACTTTGCGACAAAACTTAGAACACAAGACTCTCGACGGAAAGAAAGAAAATTAAAGTAAAAGAAAGGAAAGCGAGTGAGACGAAAGTCAGTTGGATGGCTTGAATGAAAGTGCTTGGCTCAAGGTTCAAGGAGAGAGAGGTTCAAGGAGCTTCAAAAGAGCTTCAAGGAGGTTCAAAAGAGAGTTTAGTTTTAGAAGTGTACTGAACTTTTAAACTGTTGTTTGTCCCACCTCTTTTAGGAGTTCTAACCAATTAGATGTGGTCTTTGTTTCAGAGGTGACTGTCTCCTCCTCTGGTCGTTTACGAACTGTTATCTGAACTCAGCTGGGGTACAGAGAGTACAGTTTAGTCTAAATTGCTCTAAAAGGAATACAATGCATTTTACACAGATTTCATTCAAGCCATCTTTTGAGTTATGAGAGGGGATTCAGTTTCATTACAAACAACACATACTTTCAATCAACTATTCAAAAGTTATAACAGTTACATGAATTGTGAGTGATCTGCGCATAACAGGTCACATGTACAGGGAGTGCAGAATTATTAAGCAAGTTGTATTTTTGAGGTTTAATTTTATTATTGAACAACAACCATGTTCTCAATGAACACAAAAAACTCATTAATATCAAAGCTGAATATTTTTGGAAGTTTTAGTTTTTAGTTTTTAGTTTTAGCTATTTTAGGGGGATATCTGTGTGTGCAGGTGACTATTACTGTGCATAATTATTAGGCACCTTAACAAAAAACAAATTTATACCCATTTCAATTATTTATTTTTACCAGTGAAACCAATATAACATCTCAACATTCACAAATATACATTTCTGACATTCAAAAACCAAACAAAAACAAATCAGTGACCAATATAGCCACCTTTCTTTGCAAGGACACTCAAAAGCCTGCCATCCATGGATTCTGTCAGTGTTTTGATCTGTTCACCATCAACATTGCGTGCAGCAGCAACCACAGCCTCCCAGACACTGTTCAGAGAGGTGTACTGTTTTCCCTCCTTGTAAATCGCACATTTGATGATGGACCACAGGTTCTCAATGGGGTTCAGATCAGGTGAACAAGGAGGCCATATCATTAGATTTTCTTCTTTTATACCCTTTCTTGCCAGCCACGCTGTGGAGTACTTGGACGCGTGTGATGGAGCATTGTCCTGCATGAAAATCATGTTTTTCTTGAAGGATGTAGACTTCTTCCTGTACCACTGCTTGAAGAAGGTGTCTTCCAGAAACTGGCAGTAGGACTGGGAGTTGAGCTTGACTCCATCCTCTACCCGAAAAGGCCCCACAAGCTCATCTTTGATGATACCAGCCCAAACCAGTACTCCACCTCCACCTTGCTGGCGTCTGAGTCGGACTGGAGCTCTCTGCCCTTTACCAATCCAGCCACGGGCCCATCCATCTGGCCCATCAAGACTCACTCTCATTTCATCAGTCCATAAAACCTTAGAAAAATCAGTCTTGAGATATTTCTTGGCCCAGTCTTGACGTTTCAGCTTGTGTGTCTTGTTCAGTGGTGGTCGACTTTCTGCCTTTTTTACCTTGGCCATGTCTCTGAGTATTGCACACCTTGTGCTTTTGGGCACTCCAGTGATGTTGCAGCTCTGAAATATGGCCAAACTGGTGGCAAGTGGCATCTTGGCAGCTGCACGCTTGACTTTTCTCAGGTCATGGGCAGTTATTTTGCGCCTTGGTTTTTCCACACGCTTCTTGCGACCCTGTTGACTATTTTGAATGAAAAGCTTGATTGTTCGATGATCACGCTTCAGAAGCTTGGCTATTTTAAGACTTCTGCATCCCTCTGCAATATATCTCACTATTTTTGACTTTTCTGAGCCTGTCAAGTCCTTCTTTTGACCCATTTTGCCAAAGGAAAGGAAGTTGCCTAATAATTATGCACACCTGATATAGGGTGTTGATGTCATTAGACCACACCCCTTCTCATTACAGAGATGCACATCACCTAATATGCTTAATTGGTAGTAGGCTTTCCAGCCAATACAGCTTGGAGTAAGACAACATGCATAACGAGGATGATGTGGTCAAAATACTCATTTGCCTAATAATTCTGCACTCCCTGTATAGTGTGTATGCATGGCATGGAATTATGCAATCGAACAATGTTTGATTACAAGTCCGTTTAGAATGGTTTTGGAACCATTTAAGCAGTTCGTAGGAGTCACTGTTGAGTTTTCTGTGGATTTTGATTGTGACACTCAAGGGTTCACACAAGGTGGCCTGTTTTATCTCTGTCTTTGAAAACCAACATTCTGGTGTTATCCTTTTGTGGCTCCAGTTGCATTGTCTTTAAACATTTGGTCTCTCACCTCAGCTGGGCATAGCTGGGGGGGTTTCAGACGGACTGGAGCCACGAATACGTTGGTGGATCTTGGGTCCAGTGATGCTTTGAATAACTGAGATGAGTTTATATGGAATTATTTTGAATGAATCATTTGGAAGATTCATTTGTCTGGTTCGTCCTCAATTCCTACAATGATAATGCCAAGATTGGATATGTGTTTCAGACACCGGTTCCCGCGGAGGCGGTTCCGCTAGTGATTTGACACAGCACGAGTTCCCTTTGAAAGAGAACTTGAACTTGAATAATTCAGAGCACTAAAATCCGTATACCGTATACGTTCATCAGTTCCCTCCGGAGGGGACTGCCCTGAGAGACCTGACACCACTGATGTCAGGGCCTCTTCCCCGCTGTCTTCTTGGTAATAACGACGGCCCTCAGATCCGTCTTACCCCTCGAAGGCTATGGTTGAGAGTGCCTCCCCTGCCCCCCTTCTCTCTAGGGACGGGCTTGTGTGGCAATGCTCTGTTTTTGGGAAGCACGATAGGAGGAGCTGGCTTTCGAAGTTTGGGGTTGCTCCCGCTCAGCAGCCCCGGAGATCTGAGAGCGGCAGGGGAGAAGTTTCTGAAACGGCACTGCCTGTTTGCTTGCCTCCTGAAACCTCTTGACAACAGTATTTACTGTGTCGCCGAAGCTTTTATCTTTCTCTTTGATGGCGCTCAGATTCAACCATAGATACCTCTCCATGGCCACCAGTGCTGTCATTGCGCACCCGACAGATTTGGCCGTTTCCTTGGTGGCACGGAGAGACAAATCTGTTGGCCCAAGCAGGTCATCCACAGCGTCTGGGCCGATTCCCCCACCCTCATCAAGATCTCCTAGCAGTTCAGCTTGGTAAGCTAGCAGCATGCCTATAGTGTGGAGGCATGCTGCAGCCTGGCCAGAGGCTTGATATGCTCTGCCCACCAAAGTTAATGTAGTTCTCATGTAGTGGGTTTGGTGGGCAGTGTCGGGGCCTTTAGGGCCGATGTCGGCTGCGGAGTGAGATAGCTCACGAGTGTCTCTTCCACTTTCGGCATCGACCCTTAACCATGTACTTTCAGCCCAATTTCGATGAATAGTGCGTGGTTAATGCACTATGCATGCGATATTAGGCTGTTTTTTTCCGAAAAAACGAAAGGCCCCGACGTGGAGGTTTTTGCTTTGCTCCTCTAACTTGCTTTTAGGACGAATGGTCCTGCCTCTTTGCTGGCCATTCTAGATTTAATTTGGCAACAGTGCGAGACAAAACCTCCACCAGCTCCTCATCGACATGAGAATGGGATGACGAGTCTTCATAATCGACACTCTCGACATCCAGCTCCTCAGAACTGGACACCTGGAGTGTCGCAGCTTCAGTCAAGGCTGAAGAAACCGCAGCGCATGCTTCCAAAACCCTGAGAGAAAGCGCTGGACCTAACAGGTGAAGGCAGAGATAAGGCTGGGCCCATCTCTAACCCCTCTGTTAGATCCATCTGCGATCCCCATGATCTAGATCGGGACCCAAACCAGAAGGATCGCGAGCCTGAGCGCCCTCATCAAAGAGCAGCAGGCGGGAGCGGAGAGTCCGCAAGGGAAGCAGCTTGCACTGCTCACAGCTAGAACCCTCGAGTGCTGACCATGCATGCTCCACTCCCAAACAAACAACACATAAATTGTGTGTATCCCCAACGAGGGCAGGGAGGAACACAGTCTAAAATGCTGCTTGCTCGCCATAATAATATGTGCTTGTGTAACAGACAGAATAACACCAAATAAGACACACAAGATCACATAAAGCTCTACTGAAGACATAGAACTTAACATTGCACTGTTTTAGCGTGTTTTATGGTTTTCTGATCATGACGTCACCCGCCTCTGACGTCCCGTGACACCATAGAACTGATTTCACATGTGCTTCATGATGCACTCACGCGGAGCGTTCCCAAAGCGTCAACTCTCGATGCAGCACGAGTTCCCTTGAAAGGGAACTATCGTATGGTTTCTGAGCTTTTGGAATTTAATGGAATTACACTCTTGCCACAGTTCTGCTCACACCTCTGGGACTGTTACAAGCAGACCCTAACCCTAAACTAGTTGTGATCCACTCCTGTATTATCTGGAAAACAAGTGAAATTTACAAGTTAGTTAAGAACAACCGTGTGATTGCTCTCTTTCCTTTTTTATCTGTTTCTTCTTCTCTTTCACTGTTATTCTTGTCCTCTCTTCTACTGTTAGTTATTTCAGGCAGATGTAAAGGCTCAGTTTTTCTGATTATGCTTTTTGATTTCAGTTTGTCATTCACATCAGAGCATAAACCCTCCCAAGGACTTAGAGGCCTCTCTCAAGAATACTAATGAAAGTGCCTCTCTTTTCTGTTCATTTCTCTTTCTGTAAGCTGTAAAGCCATAAATCTTAATCAAGGAAAGTGAAATGGCATGGGATTGCTCACCCCCACCATGATAAGAGGGTCCAAACAACACTTGTGACCTCATCTCTGTAGAGCTCTGAAGGTAAAATTAGGAATTCGACCGCTGCCCACCAGGAAACTCTCTGTCCTGAGGAAGCAGGTATTGGGATCATTTTACCCATGAGGCATTATGGAAAATCATGGCTTATTCTAAAGCTAGCAATTGTTCAGCTCCGATGTAAATATAATCAATTATTAAATTAGGTAATTTCATCTACGAAGAAGCTCTGCCGAAAAATGTAATGTCATCATCCAGCTCAGTTTAGTTCTCATCGTGTCAATGTAGTCAAATCCATAATATTTTTGAATATTAAGTGTCCCCAACTAAGCAAGCCAGAGGCAACTGTGGCAAGGAACCCAAATTTCATCAGGAGACAGAATGGAGAAAAAAAACACGAGAAAAAGTCTATAGACTATGGAAGATTATTTGTCTAATCTACATATTAAGTTGAATCTAATATTCAACTTAAAATGTAATATGCAAAATAGAAATGCAATATGTAAAATTGCAATGCATTTCTGTATTTAAATTTACATTTTTCATGTGCAATCTTTTGGAGCAAAATGATCATTCAAATTCAATAATATAATTTACAATTGCTATTTCCAACACTAGTTTTAACATATAATTTCAGCATGTATTTTAACATGTATCACAGAAATCATTATATACATTTAACATATTCAAGCAAAATTATCATTTAAATGTTATTTTTTTACACTCACAGTTAAGACATTTGTGATTGCATTTTCATTAAATGTCCCACAAGCAATGAATAAAAAATTCAATGTGGATTTGAAAATGCATTCCGAGCTGATCACGTCCCTGCCCCACCCTGCCAATCATTGCATCAAGGCGAAGCCAGGTGTTGGAAACATGGTGGAAACAGTGCTATGAAGAGTGAGGCAGGTAGATGAAGTTGAGCAAGAACAGAGGAATGTCAATGTTCCTGCAGATTATTCATGTCAGTCCATCACTGAACCAGTACGTTATTAGAAGCATAGATGTAAGGATGGATTTTTCTAAGACTGAATTCAAGATTCCTATCCTGTAATAAAACAAAAAAAAAATTCACTAATCTGAAGAGAAGATCTGCGAGAAAGAGCACAGATTCCTACACTCCTGCACAGGCTTCCTGACTCCTCATATCTACTCCCTTCCCTCAGGTCTCAACTAGCCCTGCAAATCTCACAACACTCTGTTTGAAGTAACATCAACATAAATACCTCTGGTGCAATTGGTAAAATGGTTTCAATCCAACATTAGCATAACAGACAAGAATAAAAGAATAAAGAAAACAATGCCTGTTCTTCTGGTGTGGGAGATGCCTCAATAAAAGATTTTTTAACCATCTGTTCATCCCTAAAACTAGGTGTGTGTGACCCATTTGGGGCACGAGAAAAGCTGCATGAATGTTTGGGTGCTAAATGTTTATAATTCTTTTGTTAGATAGAACTCAGAACTTCCTGCACAGTTGTGTGTCACTCCGTTTGCCAGGTATGCTGACTCTAAGAAACTGTAGTTTTTATATTGCATTCGTAATTATGTTGTGTATTTTATGCTGATCAGTTGTGTGATGTATTTTTGTTAATTATTTTAATTGGTATGTAATTTTGCCTGGCAAAACAATAAATGTTAATCTTGATTTATTTTAGATTCCTCTGAAATCATTGTCACCGGTAGATTAAGAGGTTTCTTGCATTTCCGCATATCTGCGTCAGGATAGGTCACACTAAAATCTTAATGAATGGAGCAGGTGGCACATCATATGAGATCTTTAGATTTCTGTCTATTATGACTTAGCACGTTGCATCGTGGCTAAACAAATTTAATGAATAAGCATGCGGCGATTCTACTTTTTGCATTATTAGTAAACTCTGCATCCTCTGACTAAGACTCTAAACTGGCGAGTTTGTGTTCGTGAGAGTGTGGTCGGCAGATACAGCTCTCTAAGTGGTGCAGCACCCTAATGAAAGGATAATTGAAGATTAGAGATAACCGAAATAATTAAAGATCTAAATTAATTCACATTTAATCACACAATCAGCTATTACATCAGAAACGTTACAAAATTAGGGGTCATTTTCAATTGGAGTCAGATTAAATTATTCATGGTGTCAGAAAAGAATTGGAAATCCAAATTTTATTAAATTAAGGTGATTTTTACAGAAGCGTCAGAAAGACTTACATGCAGAATACCTTCGATTGGGTCGTTTGACTTCCTTCATTGGGCCGATGGCCAGAGCTTACATAGATATTTACGGTTAGGGCATCTCGCAGAGAACGCACATAATGCTCATGCACCTTATTGTGTGGTGACGCGTCTGTTAAAGATACTTACTCATAGAAACAATCTTTGAGAAGCTGTACGAGATTATTACTTGCTCTATCAGTATGGTAGTATGTGTTTCTCTTTTTATCAGTGTGATTGTTGTTTATGCACCAATTATATTACTAAAATGATGTGTAGTCCATCTGGATGCTAATGAGTGTTATCTATATAATAATAATTATTATTTCTATTCCCAAAAACCCCTCTTTCACACACTTGAAAGCACCCCACCCAGATGGTTTTTAATGTTCCTAAAATTCACACTGGTGATGTCTAAATTTCTCTCTTCTCTATTTTAGAAACATTTTGGACAGCTACACAGAGTAGGGTCATTCTTGAGGGTCACAGCAACGAATTACATAGGCCTATTTCTTTTTATTTATTTTTTTTTCTTTCTATGAAGTAATTCATTTTACAAAATTTTATTTAAAACTTCTCAACTGCTAATGATTTTCAACATTTTACAAATGGTATCAATGCCACAAAACTCCAGCTCCAGCACATTCCAAATGTGTTACTGGACTGAGATCTGGAGGCCATTTGAGTCTAGTGAACTCACTGTCATTTTTAAGAAACCAGTTTGAAATAATTTGAGCTTTGTGACAAGAGCATTTCTGAAACTGCTCCACATATCCACTATATAGTCCACTATATCTGGTGTTGGCTATTTTGTCGGCTCATTTATTTCATGTTAGATCTATTGTTTTACCTTTTATTAATTATTATTATTAATAAATACTTGATTAAACGTATACTAAAATATAGAGAGACATTATTATATAGATGAATTTTAAAAATGAAATTATATTAATTAGGTAAAAATAAATATATTATTTTTATTATTAAAATATGTAAGGCATTAAATTAAATAATTAATTAAAAATTATGTAGGCATTAACTCAATTTAATGTTAGTAACACCAAGATGTTTTAATAATTTGTGGCATTGTTGTTAACTCATTAAACTTTAAGAGATGATAATTTAGTGTATGATTTAAAAAATATTCGTTAATCATCTGTAGCGTAACGTAATCATCCAGGTCACCTGAGGAGGGCACTCAACGACAACGTCATCTGTGAGCTTGAGTTTCTAACAAACTAAAAAAACCTTTATTAAAAAATAATAAATACATAAAATAATGTACACTTGTTAATGTGCGTTTATTTTTGTTTGCATTTTTTTCATAGTATTTAATGATTATGACCACATTAATCATGACAAACCAATTATACAATCAATGAAAATACAAAGCTGGCACGGAGGTACGTGTGATTACAAAATAAAGTCATTATGATTCTTATTGTAATTAACATGATTTCATAACATAAGTAACATGTAGGACAAAAGAAGTTTTATCGCGTGTTGAGCCGTTTATGCGACAGCTCATTTGTATATGCACAGTGTATACGTCAGCGTCCGAATTCACTCACTTCATTTCGTTCACTCTTTGCAGATATAGTGCACTATATAGGGATTAGTGAATGAGTGAACGAGTGAGCGTTTTCGGACACAGCTATGGTGTGTTATCCTGCTGGAAGTAGCCATCAGAAGATGGTACACTGTGCTCATAAAGGGATGGACAAGGTCAGCAAAAATACTGAAGTAGGCTGTGGTGCTCAATTGGTAATAAAGGGCCCAAAGTGTGCCAAGAAATATCCACACCACCACACTACCAGCACCTGTTCACATCAGACCAAAGTGCATATGTGAAAGATGGGTTAAGACATCACCAGAGTTATTTTTGAGAACAAAATTATTATTTTTATTATTATTATAAATAACACTAATTAGCATCCAGAAGCACTACATTTTGTTTTATTAATATAAAATGATGCATAAACAACAATCAGAAAGATTAAAAGGGAAAAGCAAACAACCATACTGATAGAGCAAGCAATAATATCAAGCAAGATTATCTCTGAGTAAAGGAGCCTGAAGCTGTTTCAGCACTTTAACAGATGACATTACTCTGTTCTTGCTCAACTTCATCTGCCTGTAAATGCTATGCTTCTGTTTCCAACACCTGACCCCGCCTTGACTCAATGATTGACAGGGCGGGGCATAGACGTGATTGGCTCGGAATGTTCATTGTTAAATGAAAATGCATCCGCAAGTGTCTTAACTGAGTGTAAATGCAATTAAGAAAAATAACATTTAATTGATCATTTTTGCTTGAATATGTTAAACGTATACAATCATTTCTGTAATACATTTTCATTTTAACTTTTAAAGCTTAAAATATGTTTAAATGAAATGCTATAACTAGTGTTGGAAAGAGCAAATGCAAAATATATTATTGAATTTGAATTATCATTTTGCTCCAAAGGTTGCATATATGGTATGAAAGATTTTTACATTTTTACATTTTAAATTGAATATTGCTACAAATAAGCTTCCATAGGGGACAAGTTCTCCTCATGACCAATGAACAAACACTGTGATTATGATTCAGGCTGCATCACAAATCAGAGTTAAATTGTGAATCAGTAGTATTCAATTATTTGATTCACACTTAGTGCCAAACAAGTGTAAAAATTGGCTTGGCTAGAAAATAAAACAGAGATAGAGTGAAATATTTAAGGTCAGTACATTTTTTCAATTCTGTTGAATTACTTTTCTACTATTTCTTACATTAGGTAACAAATTCAAATTCAATAGAAAATTCGATAGAAAATTCAACATTGCACATCCTGGAACTGCAGGCATAACTGTAGATTGCCGATGCATAATCTCCATCTGCTGTTAGTTTGTTCACCAGCAGGTGGTGAAAGAGCGTGTTGACTAAGACCAGAGCAATGGGTAGAGCAAGTCATTCATTCACAAAAAAGGATTTACAGTAATGGAGCAAGTATATGTGATTATTATCAGGGCCAGTATATGCCAAAGAAAAGAGAATTACAGTAAGCTAATCGGGAAGTCCACTAGCATGGACTAGTGTCTCTGCATCATTTAAAAAAGGAAGTAAGCGAGTAATATTTCGAAGGGGGAAAAAAGCAGAAAAAAAGAAGATTTGGTGAGTGATGAGTTGATGAGAAGAGAAAGAGAGGGAAGAATCAAAAATGATACCCAGGTTTTTAACAGAGGTGGAAGGTTGAACTCGAGAACCAGCAAAATCAATGTTCCCAATACAGAGATGGGATGTACATTTAGGGGGGCCAATCAAAAGTAGATCTGTTTAGTGTTTAGTTTGAGAAAATTCTTGGTCATCCATACATTTATTTCTTCAATGCAGGCTGATTTGACATCTATAGGGAAAGGAGCAATGCATTTGAAACTAATGTATAACTGTGTATCATTTGCATAGAAATTAAAGTTAAAGCCTTGGCGACGAGTAATGTAACCTAAAGGAAGGATGGAAATTATGAAAAGTAAAGACCTAAGAACAGATCCCTGAGTAACGCCATGCAAGATAGAGGCAGTAGTGGACTTAGTCTGATGGCTAAATACATAGTACTGATGGCCTGACAAGTAAGACATAAATCAGGACAAAACGGTTCCAGTAATGCCAAGAGCAGCAAGTCATGTGATGAGATTGGTATGAGAAATGGTGTCAAATGCAGGGGAAATGTCAAGTAGAAGTAAGATGCCTGAATCAACAGCCACGAGAAGATAATTAACAACCCTAAGAAGAGCTGTCTCAGGACTGTGGTAAGTGCGGAAACCTGATTGGAAATATAAATAAAGGCTGTAGGATGACAAATAGTTATGGGGTTGAGCAGCAGCTACTTTCTCAAGTAGCTTTGAGAGAAATGGAAGATGTGAAATAGGTCTTTAATTAATGTTTAATTATGTCAGAAGGGTCGAGGCCAGGTTCCTTTAAAATGGGGGTGACGTTTGAAGTTTGTAATTCTTGGGGAACCAAACCAGTACTAAGAAGTTGGTAAATTAAAAATGAAATAGGCCCTGAGATTACAGAGGCACACTTTTTAAGTAAGGCTGTAGGGCCAGGATCAAGATGACAAGAAGTTGAGTTTGAGGTCTTGATTAACTCATATATATATATGCTGGGCTGGGAGGGTCAAAGTTAGTGAAGGTTAGCCTGGAGTGGAAATAGAGAAAGAGTTCTCAGAAAGGACAGAAGAGGAAATAGATGGAAAGAGATTATATATACTATTAGTTTTATTTTGGAAAAAGTGTAAGTCGAGAGCAGTGGAAATTGTGGTATTATATTTGGTAAGGATATACATAGGGCTGGTTTGTTCAGTAATATCTGAAAGGTGATTTTGTAGAGCAGTGGAGAACAGTGATGGATTCAGAGAGTTTAGGTTACGATAAGTTATGATGGATTTTAGACTTAAGAACCAATCACAGAAACATTATGAAGACCAGTAGTACATACCAAATCAATATGTATGATCCTTTGAGTGTGTAGCAAAAGTTCACATGCTGTTCAAAATTAAACCATTAGAACCCTGACATTAGTTCACATGATTCTGCATTATTTCTATCTACATGAAGAGGACATAGCACAGGTATGGGTTAACAAATCATTTAGTTCACTGAAGAAATTAATGTATATGTATATTGTTTTTACTCAGTTAATCTACGTTACCTTAATACGGAGAAACCAGCAGAGAATATTGATCGTCAATGAGATCGCTGAACAGTTTCAAATACAGGAACGGCGGATCTCCCATTTAAAACTTGATTGGCTGCATATGCAACTACGACTAACCTATGGCCGTGTTCATAACTACACAAGCAAATCATTAGTCAGATTATTAGCCTACTTTTGGCGGATTTTTTGCCCCAGCCCTGTTTAATTTAGAGGCGGGTTGTATTTTATTAATTTTACTAATGTTACCTAAGACTTAAAATGAGCCTGGTCAGACGTTTATTACAGGGGATAAATGGAAAACAGAAATCACTCATCAAATGGCTTCAGAAACATAGACTTATGCCAAAAGAGGACGAGTCTTCAAAAAAGTAACACAACAAAAGATGGATTTTGATGGTAAGAAACCCACCCCCTTTTTTAAGTCAATTTTAATTTAGTTTTTGCAAGACAGACACATTTTTTAAAAATTATTATATTATATTATAAATTTGCAACTCGCAGAAAAAAACAAAAATGCATCCACTGAACCCTTAACCCTGGGTTCTTTGAGAAGATGAACAAGGTTATCTTCCTCTCACAACCAAAAGCACCCTTATTTCGTGACATTATTGAATTTGTGGTCAAAAAAACAAAATGACAGCGCTGCTGACGTCTTCCATAACCGCAATGAAGCACGTTGATGCGAGTCATGATTACCTGCTGGAGTGCCCTTAACAGTCACCCGAGGGCACTCCACCTCGGACTATTGCCACACTACCAGACTACATTTTCCATAAATCACTGGCTGCGTCCGAAATCGCCTACTTCTCTACTATTGAGTTGGCAAAAAGCAGTAGGCGACCGAATAAGTATGTCCGAAACATTAGCAGTCATAAAAGAGTAGGCGAGAATTACCTCGGTGACGTACTATTTCTCGCGAGATTCAGACGTACTTCTACTTAAAGTTCGTCCGAAATCGCCTACTTTTCTACTATATAGTAGGGGAAAAGCAGTAGGTGAGCGAATAAGTATGTCCGAAATCTTAGTAGTCATAAAAGAGTAGTCGAGAAGTTCCCGGATGGCCTACTGCTTCCCCCCAGATTCTTGAGCGCTTTCCGAAAAGTACTTTTCTATCCCAGGAGGCCATGGGAGAGGATACGTCATAATCAAACACGGAGGAGAAATAGGCGTTTTCAAATGTGAGTATTGAAAACATTGCTTGTGTTAAAATCGCATTTGTTGAACTACTGTAAACTGTTGGAAGTGTTGAAGGTGTAAAGACGCTAGGCAGTATAGTTGTGATTTTGCTGTAAAAACACGTTTTATTACGTACAGCTAACAGGAGCTCTAGTAAACTCACGTATGTCACCAAAGTGGATTTACATGACTTCTGAACCATATACATCATAAACACGCTTACTAAATGTTTATTTAACATCTGACAGGGAAATATTCAATACGTATTGCAGATGATGAGCACATCACCACATGAAATAGACATTTGAGTGTGTACTATTATGTAGAATTCAACACGGCCTACATTACATGAATGTAAGTAATATAAATAAACAAATGTACAAATAACTCGACATTAGTTATCTGTTTTATTTGACCGTTTGTACTGTTGATAAATGAAGGAACATTTGTATTGTATAAGAAGTCAGTTAACACGAGTGACTTGCTCAAGGACGCATTGGTGGTGACGCTGCAGGGATCGAACCAGCAACCTTCTGCTTACCATTTCAGTGGTTCAGCCCACTACACCACAAAAGTAGTAAAACTAGATCAATAATTTGCATGAAAAAATGGCAAGAAAAGGAATGCTGATGTTACAAGTTTCAAACTAGTGTAACTGCAGTAACAAATGAATTTGACTGGGGTTCACTACTCTCAGACTCTTCTAGTTGTCCGCCCTGGAAAACAGAATCATTTAGTCAGTGAGTGAAAGAGCGAACCGCCATCTTCATATACAATTCTCTGTATCTTTATTACAAATTTCTCAAATCATGGTATAAAACAATAACATTCCCATAGTATAAACATGTTTCAGTTGCAGAATCCACCTATTAATTTAAATTTAAACACCTCAATACAGTTTCTTTCCATGTACTCTCCACATATCAGTGGGTGACATCTTTCACACTCACATTCAGAAAATAATCATGTTTTTACAAAAATAAACATCACTCTTTCTTTAAAGTGCGATAATATCACAAGGATAAATCATGTTTTACGCTATATAGCTATATATATGTACTTGTATATCTAATTACCTGTTCTTTTCTTTTTAACTCCCGAAATCCACAATAATACTAAAGTAATAATGCGAATCATGAACCTTCTTTGGTCATAGATGAATATTTAAATGACTTTAGAGTCACAACATGAATCATGCTCTTAGGGAAAACTGTTCAACTTATAACACATTGTTAAACTCAGACCAGACACTTAACTGCTTCTGTATAACTTTCATAATAACACTCTTTTAAGTCTTAAACAACATACCCCTCTTCATTTAACATTTACTATAATTTATAACCTGTCAGGATACCCTTAAAACACGACATAGTGCATTAACCGGGAGTGAGGACACCAGTACACCGATCTACACATTCAGCCACTATACACTTCTACTATACAGCTGCTAACGCCATTGTTACAAACTTTTTTCCCGCGCTTATAAACGCGACTCTTTAACTCTGCTTCATTCATCAAAACTTACATACCCAACTCATCACAGTTTCGCTACATCACATACACGTCGAGAGGAAACAGTTTTTGTCATAGTTTTCACACAGTACGAACCTGGAAAACAGAATCATTTAGTCAGTGAGTGAAAGAGCGAACCGCCATCTTCATATACAATTCTCTGTATGAGAGAAAAGGAAGACGTCCGTCACTTAGGCACCGCGGTGTAACGATACCCGCACTTTGGTTCCGCTTTCTTTAGTTCCCCCCGACATTAACATTGTCCTACACAATGAAGGTTGAAATTCTGCATTCCACATATAAACAATAAATTGTGTTATCACACAAAGGTGTATCACACACTCCCCAACAAATAAAAGTGGCTCCTGACACAAGATACTCAGAACAATTTCACTCAGAACATTCACATTTTTTTTTTTTCCATAACACATTCCAACTCTCACTTAGTGTATCCTTTATGTCCTGTAAAATGTGTGTGCCAGATCTCATCTGGTGAGCATAGAATGTATGTAATTGTCTGTTATGGCGTCTCATCAACAGAGAGCTGGGTATACCACAGGTAAGTAAGGGTATGGGGCGATGGGCGGGGGTTGAAAGTGGTGGAGGTATGGTGTACCGGGACACTCGTAAGTATACTGTAATGGCTGGATTCCAACTGCACTCACAGTGGGCCGCGGATGATAAGCGGGTTGCCCTAGGGATGGGTAAGTAAACATATAGCATGGTCGTCTTTCTCTCGTGGACTGTCTCAGTGGGATCCGTGGTTCAGGTGGTAGTGTGGGAACATTGTTCTCTTGATGGATAGCATGCAGATCCTCTTGAACGGTTGCAGGCTGCAGCTGCTCCATACCATGTTCGTCCTCACTGGTTACCCCCTGCTCCTCGTCTCTAACACTCTCCCTGTCCTGTTCAGGTTCTGCCTGAATCGTTTCACCCAGGTGGGTCTCATTCTGTTCAGATTCGTTTTGGAAATCAGGAGTAGCGTGCGGCTCAGGTAAGTAACTTCCCGCTCTTGGTTTCTCCATCGGTATTTGTAACCAATAATGAGGCACGCCTTCCTCTTCCTCAGAGTCACTCATCTCTGGGCCCTGTGTCTTGTGTGTGTGTTTGGGGATCTCTGAAGCCCTCTTCTTTCTCTTTTGCGACTCAGCTGTGTTGGTAGTCGGGTTCTGAAGAGGCTCTACAGGTAGGTCGTTGACTTGCAACAGGAGGTTCCTGTGTAAAGTGCGAACTGGTCGGCCTCCCGTCTCCGGGCTTACTTTGTAGACAGGATTATCCCCAACCTGTTCTCTCACAATGTAGATAAGCTGTTCCCAGTATGGTCTAAGCTTCCCAGGGCCCCCTCGCTCACTGAGATTGCGTACAAGGACTCTGTCCCCAGGCTGAAGAACCACACCTCTGCTCCGTTTATCGTAGTATGTCTTCCCTTTGGAGCTGGACTGTCGGCTGTTTGCACCTGCTATTCTATATGCCTCCACCATTTTTCCTGCCCATTTCTCAGCATATCCTTTTTGCCCATTTGTTTCAGCTCCCTCATCTGTTACAAGACCGAAGAGGATGTCTACTGGTAGGCGAGGATGACGGCCGTACAGCAAATAATATGGTGAGAAACCTGTGGCCTCGTGTCTTGTACAGTTATATGCCTGGAGTACATGGGGTAGGTGGTCTTTCCAACTCTCCTTCTCTTTCTCTCCCAAAGTGCGGAGCATCTGCAATAGCGTGCGGTTGAATCTTTCTGCAGGATTGCCCTGGGGGTGATACGGCGAGGTTCTCGAGTGGGCGACCCCCGCTAATTGCCTGAGAGTTCTGAAGAGTTCATTCTCAAACTCTCGACCCTGGTCGTGATGTAGTTTGGCCGGGTACCCAAATCTGGGAATGAAATCATTGAAAAGTCTATCGGCAGCCGTCTTCCCAGCCTTATTCTTTGTTGGGTAGGCTTGGGCGAATCTGGTGAAATGATCAACCACTACCAATATGTACTCGTATCCACCTCTGCAAGTTTCCAGGTGGAGGAAATCGATACACACCAACTCGAGGGGCGAATTTGATGTAATACTTCCCATTGGTGCTCTTTCATGTGTGGCTGGCTTCTTTTGTTTAATGCAAGAGCACTTCCTGGTCACATACTCCTCTATCTCTCTTTTCATGAAAGGCCAATAGAATCGTTCCCTCGCTAGGCTCAAAACTTTTTCAACCCCAACATGACACATGTTGTTATGCAGCTGGGTGAGTACTGTTTGTATGTAGGTGGCGGGCAGGACTAGTTGTTGTCGACCGGCTGTCTTCCTGTAGAGAATGTCATTCTCTATGTGTAATCTGTTCCATTCTCTTAGCAGCCTCCTTGCATGCGTGTCCATTCTCTCTTTGACATCCTCTGTTAGTGGTGTGTCGCTTTCCTTCAACGCCATCACTTTCCCAATAGCGGAGTCCTTTCTTTGTTCCCTCACAAGCTCATCATGACTGACTTCCGGCAGAGGCTCGACTTGAGGTTGGCATTGGGATGTTAAGTTGAGGGCTGCCACCCAGGCCACATCTCCTTGTTGTGCTCTCCGGGTTCCTTCCCATACGGTACATACTGCCTCCTCCGATATCTCTTCTGAACATCCGGCCATGAAGGTGTCAATGTCAAGGGGGCAGCGTGATAAGGTGTCGGCATCAATGTTGGTCTTGCCTGGCCGGTATCTGATGTCAAAGTGGAAATCGACCAGTTGCCCCACCCACCGGTGACCCACTGCGTTAAGTTTGGCAGTACTCAGAATATATGTGAGGGGATTATTGTCCGTGAAGACTGTGAAATGTGGGGCGTAGTCACGAAACTGTGGGGCGTAGTCACAAAACTTCTCGCATATCGCCCACTTCAACGCGAGAAATTCCAGCTTTCCACTGTGTAGGTGATAATTTTGTTCTGCTGGTATTAGTGTGCGTGACCCGTACCCAATCACTCTCATCCTCCCATGCTGGTTCTGATAAAGAACTGCACCGAGACCTTTTTGGGAGGCATCTGTGTGGAGTGTGAAGGGACGGTTGAAATCGGGACACGCCAGCACTGGGGGTGAGGTCAGCCGGTCCACAAGCTGTTCAAGGATCTGTTGGTGTCGTATGTTCCATTCTACCGGAGTACGGGAGGATTGCTGATGGCATTTTGTTTTTCCCCGTGGCGGTTTGGCCGGAGGGGTGCTGGGTTTCGACTGGAGCAGGTCGTACAGGGGTTTGGCTATACGTGAGAAATCCTGCACATATGTTCGATAATAGCTCAGGAACCCAAGCAACTGCCTGACATCCCCAACTGTCTGTGGCGTCTTGTCTTTCAGTGCTTCAAGGTCTTTGGGGTCCATTTTTACTCCTTCCGCTGACACCAACCGGCCGACATACCGGATCTCCTTGCGGAAGAGCTCACATTTCTCCGGCTTCAGCTTTACCCCATGGTGTTGCAAGGCTTGGAGAACTCTGCGTAGTACCTGCACATGCTCATCAAAGGACCTGGAGAAGCACAACACGTCATCGAGGTAAGGGATGCAGCATTCGTCTCTCAGTGTATCAAGCATACTTTCCATACTCCTTTGAAAGGCCGCCGGGGCGTTTGATAGCCCAAAGGGTATCCTGACCCACTCGTAGAGCCCCCATGGGGTTATGAATGCAGTCAGGTACCTTGATCCTTCGGCAATGAAACCTTGATGGTAGGCTTTCCCTTGATCGAGGATCGAAAACCAGGCATACCCCCCCAGGGAGTCAGTGAGGTCCTGAATTCTGGGGAGGGGATGGCGGTCCGGCACGGTTTTGTTGTTGAGGAGCCGGTAATCGACACACAGCCGCAAGGACCCATCTTTTTTTCTTACACAGATAACAGGAGCTGAATAGGGCGACTGGGACTTCACAATCCACCCTTTAACTAACAGTTCCTGGATGTACTCCTTAACTTCCCTGTAGAGTGGTTTTGGGATGGATGCGTAGGCCCTCTGGACTGGGATGTCATCCTTAGTCCTGATTTCCATCTGTAGGGAAGGGATACATCCTATGTCGTCGCCGTCACGGGCGAATGCCCCACATTCCTCGTAAAGTACTTCCCTTACTGCCTGTTGTTGTTCAGGGTTGAGGTGTCCGATATCAACAGGGGGAAGCCAGGACTCTGGTGGGGAGGTGCTGGGAGAAGCGACGGCTTTAACCTCGACTGCTGTCATCTTTCTTGGTGTGGGATCAGCCTGATGTGACTCTAGTGCGTCGGTCTCAATGACCTTGATAACATGTTGGATGGTTCCTAGAGAGGTTCTCCTCAGCAGGGTGACCTCATGCTTTGAGTGATTGGAGATGGGTACCTTAACATAAGGCCGTCGGGTGTTATTGATTTCCAAGAGGCCTCCACCTACGCTCAACTGCTCTAAGACAACACTTTCCTCCATCGGTTTGTATAAAACAATGGGGTTAGAGGCATCAAAGTTTGGGGGTACCCTACACCATACATGGGCTGTCCTGCCAGGGGGAATGATAGTATGGTCTAGGCCCACTCTTATAGTAACTGGATCACAGTATGTTCTAGGAGGCACCTGGAGTACATTGGCTCCTAGAAGGGGCTGGGGCAGTGGCAGCGGGCTGACAAGGAAAGGAGCCTGTATGGTGAGATTTGGGTCCTCATTCCCGGCAAGATTAACAGTGAGCCCAACCCAGCCACTGTAGGGAACGGCATGGCCAGTGACTGCATAGACACCAAGTTCTTCCTCTAAAAGCTCAGAAAGAGGTTTCAGGGTATGATTAGGAATGTGAGCGTCAGTCCATTGTTGGTCAATTATGCTCACCTGCGAGCCTGAATCAAACAAGACTGTAGTTGGATATCCGCCAATCAAACATTTCAGCAGGCTTTTCTTCCCAATTAAGGGAGCCTTGCAGGCGGTGTTACTCTGCCTGGTTAGTACATGTGGATTTTGCTGTTTGTTTTGCTTGGGGTGTTTTGTTATCTGTTTGTTATTTGTTACTTTTTGGGACTGAAGCTGCTCACCGGTCTCTGGGCGTCCCTCCACAAAGACCGAGCCCCGTTTCCCTGCACCCTGACTCGTTGCAGACATCCGACTGCTCTGTGTCCCGGCTCTCCACACACAAAGCAATGGTTACACTCCTGTGCATTCTGTTCGGTACATTTCGGGCAACGAGCCGTCCTTCCTCTCACCTGAACTGCAGGCTGTCCCCGCTGTGGTTGGACAGGTCTACTAGAGGTTGGCTGAGAAGAAGAGTAAGACACCTGAATATTTTCTGTCCGCTGCTCAATCAAAGAAGCCACCATCTGTGTCAGGGTCTCTACCTGAGAAGTAAGCTGTTGTATTGTCTGGAGATTTCCATTGTCTGATGTTGCATCTCGTGACTTGTTATTGTTGTTACAATCTCCCGTCTCAACCTTGGCGCTGTGTGCTTGTGTTACCTTTTGTCGAGGGAGTTGGCCCAGCCTGCGCTGGTGCTCGTTCTCATCACTTATTATTTTCATGACCTGGCGAAGGATTTCCTCATCTGTGATTTGACTGTTTGAGATTAGAGGCCTCAGTCTCTGTCGGAGGTCAGCATGTTTTGACCCCACACCCTGGTAGATAGTATGGAGGAACACCTCCTGGATGGTCTGGGGATCATATGAAATGTCTGCACTGGCCTGTCGGGACTGGAAAAGGATTTTCTGCTTGAGCCCAATCATGCGGTAGAGAAACTGCTGTGGTGATTCTTGGTCTGATTGCCTGGCGCACATCAATTCCTGGAACATTTCGGTCGTCGCTTTCTCTCCGAGGTGAGACCTGAGGAAGCCTTTGAGCTCAGATACTGTAATTGAATCTTTGTTTACAAGCATATCTTTAAAAGCCCCTGGTTTGATGATCCTCAACACCCCTCTGACCACTTCTGCTTCTGCAAAGCCCTCTTTCACTCCCTCGTCGATTTGTGTGCTGATATTGTTGTAATTTAAATCAGAGTTCTGATCCCCAACCTGACCATCATGCACTTTGAAGTCTCTGCGCTGTAGGTAGGAGAGGTCCTTCAGTATTACTGGTCTCTCTGAGTTCATCGGTGGCATGCAGTGTAACTCTGAACCACCCTGGTGGGGATAAGTGGTGGGTGATGGGACCTCTGTGAATGCACATCGTCGCAGTCTCTCACCCAGCTCTTCATACACTTGTCTCAGTTCTTCTAATGACTGTGGTGTTGTACTGGTATGTGTTTTAGAGTGAGGTTGTGTTTGCATAACTGTACTGTAAGGGTGGGAATGAGGTTGTGATGCAGGGTTTAGGAGTGTTGTGGATGGACTGTGACTAGGTGTAACATGTGTGATACCATCACTCAATGCACCCACAGGAAAATTAACAGGAGCATCAGCATTAATTATTTTACCTATTAAATCATTTAAAACTAACAACTGACCCATACCCTCATCCTCAAGTCCTAGTAAGGTGTCAGATTGCATGTAGGAGACTACATAATCCATGCAGCCTTCTTCATCATTCGCATTCAGCTCTTCTTCATGTTGACTGTTAATTGCAATGTCTTTTGCAACATAATAGATGTCGTTGCTTGAGAGTCTGAATAGTTGTTTCTTGATGCCCCATACTAATTCTTTACGAGCTGCTGACATGCTGTGTAGTCCTGATGTCCCCTTGTGGTTTGTGAGTTCAGTAAATCAGCGGTGTAGTGACTTAATAAGTGTCGTGTGTGTGTTTATGTATAGACCTCCCAACCGCAGTGGGGATCTTCTGATACTGGTGTGTGATGACCAAAGGATCAGCGTGCAGCCCTCTGGTAAGTAGCGTGCGCTGGCCTCAGGATCAGCAGTGCGGCTCCTAAGCGAGGTTGAGATCCCTTTTCTCTTTGACCTCCCTCCTCGGACACCCACGGGTTGACTCCTGGCCTGCAGCAGCGTCTGGTCACCTTGGCCGCGTGGTCCTAGTATCTCTGGATCTGCTCCCCCTGGTTGTAATGAGGAGAGATCCCGGACGAGCCCCCACAGTTTGTTACGAGTTTCAAACTAGTGTAACTGCAGTAACAAATGAATTTGACTAAGGGTTCACTACTCTCAGACTCTTCTAGTTGTCCGCCCTGGAAAACAGAATCATTTAGTCAGTGAGTGAAAGAGCGAACCGCCATCTTCATATACAATTCTCTGTATCTTTATTGCAAATTTCTCAAATCATGGTATAAAACAATAACATTCCCATAGTATAAACATGTTTCAGTTGGAGAATCCACCTGTTAATTTAAATTTAAACACCTCAATACAGTTTCTTTCCATGTACTCTCCACATATCAGTGGGTGACATCTTTCACACTCACATTCAGAAAATAATCGTGTTTTTACAAAAATCATCACTCTTTCTTTAAAGTGCGATAATATCACAAGGATAAATCATGTTTTACGCTATATAGCTATATATATGTACTTGTATATCTAATTACCTGTTCTTTTCTTTTTAACTGAACTAAAGTAATAATGCGAATCATGAACCTTCTTTGGTCATAGATGAATATTTAAATGACTTTAGAGTCACAACATGAATCATGCTCTTAGGGAAAACTGTTCAACTTATAACACATTGTTAAACTCAGACCAGACACTTAACTGCTTCTGTATAACTTTCGTAATAACACTCTTTTAAGTCTTAAACAACATACCCCTCTTCATTTAACATTTACTATAATTTATAACCTGTCAGGATACCCTTAAAACACGACATAGTGCATTAACCGGGAGTGAGGACACCAGTACACCGATCTACACATTCAGCCACAATACACTTCTACTATACAGCTGCTAACGCCATTGTTACAAACTTTTTTCCCGCGCGTATAAACGCGACTCTTTAACTCGGCTTCATTCATCAAAACTTACATACCCAACTCATCACAGTTTCGCTACATCACATGCACGTCGAGAGGAAACAGTTTTTGTCATAGTTTTCACACAGTACGAACCTGGAAAACAGAATCATTTAGTCAGTGAGTGAAAGAGCGAACCGCCATCTTCATATACAATTCTCTGTATGAGAGAAAAGGAAGACGTCCGTCACTTAGGCACCGCGGTGTAACGATACCCGCACTTTGGTTCCGCTTTCTTTAGTTCCCTCCGACATTAACATTGTCATACACAATGAAGGTTGAAATTCTGCATTCCACATATAAACAATAAATTGTGTTATCACACAAAGGTGTATCACACTGACATGGATTGTAAAATGTTTTAATCTTTAAATGTTTTTTTAACAGGTAGTCATGTTCTTGGAGAGCAGGCACACAAATGTTTGGAGCAGACACAGTGGCAGCCAGATTGTCTCACACATCTTCTCCAACTCTTGCTTCAAGGTTGAGGGGTTCGGGTCCATCATCATGGTCTTCCTCATCCTCTGGATCAGTTATGTCCCCATTTAGAAGAGCAGTAATGAGGGACATGATGGACTGCAAAGACAGGTGAAGATGTTCACGGTGATCAGCTGCTTCATCAAAATAAAGCTGCAGAATTGGCACAGCTGTGTTGAACATCTGTACAAGAAGTCTGAATAAAGCTTTGTTTCATGTGTTGTTGACTTGTATATGTATTTATTTATTGTGCTTACTTTTATTCATTCTTTTACTCATTTGTTTCCTATTGTTGTCAGTAAAAAAAAATATAATTATTTTATTAATTCATGCTTTAAATCATTGCTTGACTGAAAATTGAGATGTATTCACCTTGACTGCACTTGTCTAGTGTGTGTTCATGCATAGCTGTCATATGACAAAACAAATGACATTTTACTTGTTTTCCTGAAACATCATTTTCAGTAAGAAGTAATGTAATGAAGTATTGGGCAGCATTTTCATTATTATTGTGTGTAAGTGTTGGGGTGGGCTAGCAATGCAATTCATTCTGGGGTAATCTTATTTTTAGTAGTAATACTTACATTTTCTAAGTACAAAATCAACATTCTTCTCCAAAGGCAGGATCTTCGAGCAGCTGTGAAAAACCGTACGAGGTAGGGTTGAGTTACTGATGCTGTGAGGTGTTAGTGCAGCTGTGACTCATGTCTTTTTTATTATTATCTATTGCAGAACTTATAATTACATTCAAGATTAGGGAAAATACCATGGTTGTATCTTTAACAATAAACAATCATAAACAAAAAAAGACAAAAAAAATTGATTTGTGTACATCATAATATGAGATTAATTGCAGAGCACAAAAAAGCAATGATAAGGTTAAATATCTGAATAATTCATTATATATATATATTTGTTTTATAAACCTGATGAATGAAACAAATTCTTAAATTCAAGAAAAAGAGGGAAACAGAAGATTTAATTCACTTTTGCTTGTGGATGCAAATGTTTGCATATAAAATAAATTAACATATTCAAGAGATTGCGATTTTGGTTTTTTATAATAATACAAAAATATCTTTAAGGATAAAACTAGGTCACATTAGGGTTGAAAATATAAGAACTGAAATTAACCGCAAATTTATTGCTACAATCACAAAATAAATGGGGAGCCGTTTTTTCAACTAGACCAGAAAATGAGCAAGTTTAATCAATATCAAGATATTTAAAGATAGATGAATTAAACCTGTCACTCATATCTTTTAAGTTGTTGCGCTTGCGGTAGCGTCGTAGGTCACATGACAACGTCAACAGATTTCCAGATGATTTCCGGATCTGGACTCATTATCCCTGAACTCATTCACCTGTGGCTTGTTAACCTGTTTCACTTACCCTATATAAACCTGGTTTATTCTGTGATTACCTGCGAAGTCTTGTATGTGTAACTCTGCATTTCTGGTATTTAAATCTGTTTGCACTGCTGTGGTGGTTGTCTGCTCCGCCGTGGGGGTCTTCAAGCCTGTCTGCAAATGCTGCCTACTCAGCCTGTTCCGCCCCGGCCGCCTGCTCAGCCTGTTCCACCCTGGCCACCTACTTAGCCTCAGTCTTCATGCCCTCTTCCACTTCATGGACCTGGCCCTTTATCCTGCCCCCTGGTCCGCCTCTGTTCCACCTCCCTCCTGGACTTAAGTTGATTTTGTTTAGGAGCGTCTGGAAGCCACTCCTTAGGAGAGGGGCTATGTTATGATTACCTGCTGGAGTGCCCTTAACAGCCACCTGTTAGATTTTGCTGTATTTGGCTGAGCAGTCTTTTTGGGTGGCTCGCCAATGTATTAGATTTCTCTAATACATAAAATGAGTAAGCTTGACCAGAGTTCTCGTGGGGAGAAGAGTTTATTGAAGGCAGTAGTGTAGCACAGTTCTTCAGCAGCGATGTCAGCGCGTCAGCCTTCAAAATAACTTAACCCAAAGTTCTGCCTGTGAGACAGAACTTTATACATGAAGACAAAAGGGCTACAAACAATAGAAACCTGTTAGGACCTCCTACAGGACCCTGCAATCTACCAAACCATTTCTTTGTTATTCAGTTTCTCTAGGCCATTTGGTTGACACCTTTACAGACAGACTGTTGATTGCATCAAGGACAGAGTTGATTGTGTCTGAGGCACAGTCACTATTTAAATGCATCTAACTAAAGATGATGAAAATACACATAATCTTTCAATCCCCCCTTTGATCATTTTGATCATAAAACAAACTCTCATAAATCATGTACACAGTATGCTGCATACAGGTTCCATTACTTAAGATAATGACAGAATAATTGTTCATGATGAAGTCTGCATTCTCTTGAATGCTTGAGTCCTTTCTTATTTTGACATTGTGATCCTGAGGAAGTGGTGGACAGTGTTGTGTTCTGTGGACGTTCAGGCATGTTCAGCTTGGTGGCCAGTGCAGTGCGGTCTAGGCATTGGACGTCTTTGGTCATCCTCTGGAACGCTGGAACACCTGCAATCACACAAAAGAGAAAAGGGAAACGCATCTTGCCAAGGAAAAGATTTTAAAAGAATTCCTAACTGCTCCTTAAACTATCCCTGTTTAATATTGGCAGGACACTACTGTGTTTATCAGTGGCTGTATGTTTATGTCTTCGTCCTCAGGCGACAAGCTAGAGCCTAAAAACCCTAGTCCCGCCATATGTGGACTCTGATAATGACTACTGCCATCTAGCCCTCGTCTCTAGGCAGAAGTTTCAAATCCCACTGGCTCGCGTTGATCCACTTTTTTTTACTTTGCACCTTAACTGCCCCATCAGCTACAAAGTGATTCTGGAGTAGGCTTTTCCACCTGGATTTTCGTTGTGACCTCTGAGGTTTTTGAATCATTACCATACCAGGGCCTCCCTTTGGAGGTGTCAAATCTTTATTTTTGACATTGTGTACTGCCAGGCTGAGTCTTTCATCAGTTTGGACAAGGCTGTCAGATGTTAGATTTTCATTGGACATGGGCCGGCCTGTGACATGTTCAAAGAAGCATAGTCCTGTTTTCATGTGGTCATTCTCACTACATTGATTGTCTTCATGCAGTTCAACTCCATTTTCCATCAGTGATGTTACTTCTTTGTGCACTTAATTTTGCATCTGTTTACCGTCTAGCTGTCTGTTTTGCTCAAGTTGTCTTAATGCCGCTCTATGTGCACCTCTCTCCTTTACGGCTTCTTTAGCAGCACCATCTACTAGTACATCATCTTTGTCTTCAGTTGTTGAGACTTCTGTGTATGCTTTCACCTTTTGGATGGCGTCTTCATTTGTCGTTTCTGCATACACATGGAGTACATCAATTGTTGGATGAGATGTCACTAGTTGGTGCTGCAGAGAGAGGCTCTTCAGTTTTCCTGCGGCTCAAAAACTTTTAGCAGAGTCCGTTTTTGCTTTTCTGTCAACTGTTGAAACCTCTTCAATAGGTTGTCCTCATCATCACTTGGATATGTTAAAATCAACTTGCAATCACGAACCCAGTGTCCTTCTTCATTGCAGTACCGGCATCTTCCTTGACTTTTTGGTTTTGGGTATCTCACATATTCACCTTCTTCATACCCTGTTGTTCTGTTGTTGTATGACAAGGTTTTGGTGTGCAATGCTCTGAGATTGACTTCCTGTGTTCTTTCAATCTTTGCTGACCATTCAACAATCTGCATGAAAGCTGTTCCAATGCTGTCCCAGTCATCATACCTGATTTTAAGGGATTTAGAAATCTCAGGTTTCAGTCCATTTACAAATGCGGTTTTAAGAGGCATTCCAGTATCTTTACTGAAATCTTCATTGTTGTTCACACCGGCATATTCCGACCAAATTTGTATGAAGCGTTCTTCATACTCGGCAACACTTTCTCCCGTCTTCTGCATGCATGAGGTAATTTTAGCCCAATTAACCTCTGCAGGTTTCAGTTCAAACAAGAATGTTCGTACAGCTTCCCATCCAGCTTCAATATTCGCTTGAGACTCACCAGTCCTTCTTTCAACACTTTCTGTTATTCTCTTTTGGTCATTGTCCCTTAAGTTCACATTAACAATCATCACTCCGTCTAGTGGATGTAAATTGTATATTTTCTGCAAACGCTGAAGAAATTGCCAAGCATTCTGTGGTTGTTTGTACACATCTGGCAAATCTTTTGACCATTTGTCAACTTGCTCTGGAGTAGCTGGCTGGTATGTTTTGTGTGGAACATATTTCTTTACCACTTTTGTTACAGTGCGGGTTCGTCTTTCACCATTTTCCTCATACTCCTCCTCATTGTCAATTTCAAGTTCAGTCCTTCTGTTTTTGACAACTATTGGAGCAAGTCTAACATTGACATCAGTGTCAGAGTTCTCTGTTGAACCGTTGTCACTTTCTCCAAACAGATAAAAGTTTTGTTGATCCTCATTCTTTTGGAGATCATTGCTCTTTTGTCCAGAACAGTCTTTTGATTCCAGTCGTTTGGAAAGCAAATTTAACAACTTAGCCTTCTCATTTAGTAGTCTTTCTTTGTCCTTCTTTTCGTCCTGCAATTGTTCAGCCAGTGCTCGAACCTTTGCTTTCTCTGCTTTGTTTTCACGTCGTAATTTGTCAGTCTCACACTTCTGTAGATGCTGTTGAATTTGTTTGACCAAAATTACAGACAAACCATCTCTGTTGGTGTTTGCTCTTAACCGCTGCATCTTTCCATAAGCCCTTTTAATGTCTGGCAAGGCCCATTGTCCATTCTCTGAGTGCCTGATGTTGTACTTCTGGCAGATGTCACCTTGACACTTCCTTAGTCCAAGCCTTTTGTCCAAATATTCATTCAGATTTTCCATCATCTGATCTATAGTAACATTTGGAGGTTCTGTTCCATGTCTTTCTGTTGTTGGCCTCAATGCAGGACAGTTACCATTGTTTCGTGGAGACTCAGCCATGGCAAGTACAGAAGATGTGCCCTCAGAGGTGTGAAACAGAACAAAAGGTGTTAGAGCCGTTAAAGGTGCTTATTCAGATTTGAATTCGCAGCAATGTTTTAGACTGACCCTTTCAAATACACAGACAAATCAAACATGTTTCCAAAATACAAAATTGTGTATTACAGACTCAACTTGTATTCCTAACAGTTTTCCAACAATCCAACGTCAAATAACAGTTTAATCTTTTTACTTTGGTAGCTTAGTTTTCAATACTACATTTAAGACACAACATTAATTTTCAGGCTACTATTCCTTGTTCATCTGAAAACTTCTGACCTAAAAGACTTTCAATTCTTAAAAGACTTTCAATTCTTTGTAAGTCCTAGCTCACAAGGCTGAATTTGTTTCCAATTTTGATCACAATTTACTCTGGATCTTTCCGTATCTTTCATCGGAAGGCAAACAAACTTAGAATTCCATGGCTTTATGCCATCATTTTCTAACCTAGTTAGAGCATTTATTTCAAAACTACAATTAGTGACTACTGAATTAGCACCCAGTCAAGAATTTCCTATTCTTGCAGCAACATCAGTCAAAAACTATTTGTGGTTGATAAATTTTGTAATGGCAACTGAATCAGCACCCAGTCAAGAAATTATAATTCTTGCAGCAACATCAGTCCCAAGACAATCTATGGTTCCTAAATTTTGTAATGGCAACTGAATCAGCACCCAGTCAAGAAATTATAATTCTTGCAGCAACATCAGTCCCAAGACAATCTATGGTTTCTGCAGTCTCTGGACGAATGGACCAAACTGTTTCTTTAACAATTTCTACAGACACAAAGAGAAAGGACCAAGCCTCTGCTTCTACAATCTCTTAATGAACGGACCAAATTGTGTCTCAAACAATTCCTACAAACTCCAGAGAAAGGACCAAACCATGTTCTATATATCTGTGGCTCCTACAATCTCATGAGAACGGACCAAACCTTTTCCTCAAATGATTCCTACAGACTCAAGAGAACAGGGCCAAGCTATAAACCTTATATCTATAGCTCCTACAGTCTCAGGAGAATGAACTAAAAATTTAAAAGGTTCCTACAGACTCACGAAAAAGGCCCAAGCCTAAAATTCTCAACAGTACTACACTATATCCGACTACACTCCAAAAGTTTACTGGTCTACTTAATATTTTTTTTGAAGTAAGTTCTTTAAGAGAGCTGATAAGTGTCACTCACCAAATTAGGATCTTTGAGACAGGATCCAGTTGATTCAAATAAAGTGTATCCACAGACGCGATCTGTTGATCTTCAACATAAAAACTGTAGAATCTCCAAGACTCTTCTGTTCACTTCTTGTTGCAATTGGTGAGTTCTCTTCTTGTCAGTCTCTCCTGGCTGGCTCGCCAAATTGTTAGATTTTGCTGTATTTGGCTGAGCAGTCTTTTTGGGTGGCTCGCCAATGTATTAGATTTCTCTAATACATAAAATGAGTAAGCTTGACCAGAGTTCTCGTGGGGAGAAGAGTTTATTGAAGGCAGTAGTGTAGCACAGTTCTTCAGCAGCGATGTCAGCGCGTCAGCCTTCAAAATAACTTAACCCAAAGTTCTGCCTGTGAGACAGAACTTTATACATGAAGACAAAAGGGCTACAAACAATAGAAACCTGTTAGGACCTCCTACAGGACCCTGCAATCTACCAAACCATTTCTTTGTTATTCAGTTTCTCTAGGCCATTTGGTTGACACCTTTACAGACAGACTGTTGATTGCATCAAGGACAGAGTTGATTGTGTCTGAGGCACAGTCACTATTTAAATGCATCTAACTAAAGATGATGAAAATACACATAATCTTTCACACCAGAGGGCACTCCACCTCAGACTATTGCCACACTATCAGACTACATTTCTCATAAATCACTGCCTGGACTCATTATCCCTGAACTCATTCACCTGTGGCTTGTTAACCTGTTTCACTTACACTAAATAAACCTGGTTCATTCTGTCATTACCTGCAAAGTCTTGTATGTTTAACTGCATTTCTGAGCATTTCTCTGGTTCTTTATGTCTTGTTTTCCTGTGTCTTGGTTCTACCCCGTGTCCTGGATTTCCCTTTGCCTGTGTTCCCTGCCTTGTTTTGTGTTTGTTTGTTTGTTTGGACTGCCTGCTTGTTTTGACCTTGGCCTGTTCCTTGGATTATGATTTTGGATTACCCTTCTCAATTAAACTGCATTTGGATCCTGAACCTTCAAGTCTCGGAGCAGTTCGTAACAATGGGTGTGCTTTTGCTCTCACTCTGGTTGATGTGTGTACTCGCTCTTCTGGGAGAAGTGCCCATACAACGAATTCTGCCCTTTATGACATCATACAGGGCCATACTCAAGGTAAATAAGTCAGAATGCATTAAATAGACCAAACTCTGTATGAGCTTTATTGGTGATATATAGTATATCCAGGTAAGCAGATGCACTCAGAATATGAACTAAACACGCAGAGTTTCAAGTTTCCCTCCTATAGAAGCCTGTTAGAAACCTACTACTGTAATAAAAGATTAAACTCCGTATACACCTTACAATAACACAACACTATAAATATGTATGACACGCATATGAGCCAAGAGATTCCTTTGCCGAAAAAAGGCATATTTTTGCTTAATATACATTACACAAACCTTGCTATATTGGTGATGCAACCAGATGAGCCTAGAGAAATGCAACATTGCATGCAAAGCATTTTCTTTATAATGTGTTTTCTATGGGAGAAAAACGCTTTTGCTTGTTGCGATAATATTTTGGGCTCATCTCCTTAACTGTACATAGTATGTTATACTGAATTTGGTCTATTATTGTAATGAATGGCGAGTCAATGGAATGGGATCCAATTGCAAGCTTTATTAACAAACAGGGTAGTCATACAGGCAGGGTCAAACACCAGCGAACAAGAATGTCAGAGGGAAGGCAGAGTCGTGAACGTTAGATAGGCAAACAGGATCAAGGCAGGCAGCAAGAGAGCAATAATCCAATAACACAATGGGATAATCCAAAGGGGCAGACAGAGAACGATCAAGAAACGGGAAACAGGCAGAATACGGAACCAGGAAAACAAGACAAGGGTAAGAACGCTTGACTACTACAGTAAATCAAGACTTCACATTGTATCTAGGTTTGAGAGTCTCTTAAATAGTCTGGTTGATTGACTGCACCTGGTGAGGTGATCAGTGACTGGGTATGGGGCTTCTGGGAAATGTAGTGAAGAGTGAATGAAGTGGGAGTGTAAGTGTATGCGTGTGTGAGTGTGTGAAAGTCCAAGGTGAAGTGCCATCTGGTGGTTATTATGGACACTTCATCTGACGATCATTACATAGCCAGGTTCAGGGTTCAGGGATGATCTTAATGTTCGTATTCAGGCTGTTAGTGTATTCAGAGACGATGGCTGTCTCAGGATGGGCAGGGAACTCGGAAATAGTCTTTGTGATAATCTCAGGGCAGACAGAACTGTCAGAGACGACCTCCATGGTCATATCCAAACAGATAGGGATCTCATGGGCGACCACTGTGGTTGTATCAGGGTAGATAGGAAGTTCAGGGCTGATCATTGAGAACATTTCTGGACAGACAGGAGATACAGGTTCGAACTCTCTGGTCGTGTCAGGACAAACAGGATATTCAGAGATAAATTCCGTGACTATCTCCGAGCAGACAGAACTACCAGAGACAACTTTCATGGTCCTGTCAGGACAAACAGGGAACTTCAGTATGACCTTTGTGGTGGCTGGAGGGTAAACAGGAAGCTCAGGGGCCATGACTGCGGCGGTAGGAAGTTCATAGATGACCTCCGTGGTCCGATCTGGACAGACCCGAAGTTCGTGGATGACCTCCGTGGTCATGGTTGGGCAGGCAGAAAGTTCATGGATGACCTCCAGGGACGTATCCTGAGAGACAGGAACCTCTTGGGGAGCAGAGAGGGAGTTCAGGAATGACTTCTGACTTCTGTAGTCACTTAAGGGCCTACGGAAAGTTCAGGAACCACCTCTATGGTTGCTTCAGGGCGGACAGATGGTTCAGGGACAACCTCCATAGTCGTATCAGGGCAGACAGAAAGTTCAGGGACGACCTGCAAGGTCATTTCAGGGCAGACTGAAAGTTCGTGGATTGCCACCGTGGTTGTGTCCGGACAGACAGGGAACTCTGGTGCGACCTCAGTGGTCAGCTCAGGACAGACAGGAAGTTCAGGAATGGACTCAAGAATAGAAGCATGTTCTAGGGTTGGTGCAGCGGTCTTTCTGGTAATGGTAAGGTTAACAGGGCATAATTCACTCTGTGGACATGATTATCAGGGTTGACTGTTAAATGGTTTCTGTGGCCGGTGCAAGGTTACTGGGCGCCACCACCCCGCAAGAAGCTGAAACATGCTCCACCGTTCCATGAGGATCTGCAGCATTAGCCGCCACCTCTAGAGATTCAGCGGTGGTGAACGCGGCCCAGATACACCATAACGTGACCCCCATTTTGGGGAGTACTGCCGACAGGGGAAACAATTCAGGAACAGGAGGACTGGCTGAAATGCCCTCCAGGGTTGCACGGATGTGCTCGTTGTCTGACTTGGAAGTGTCCTTTTGACCTGCAGGAATGGGGTCAGGAATTAATGCAGGATCACCTATAGGGACTGCGGAAATCTGGACTGCACTTACAGACATTAGTGGGGTCTCTCTCAGACTTGAGATCAGTCTCCAGGGTTTGGGGCAAGCATTAAAATCCTCAGATGCAGCACTCACGACAACCAGGAACATAGGTGTGGAGTCCGTGGTGGCTAAAGACTCTAGCGCAATGTACTTGATTGCTGGAGGTTCTGCTGAGACATGACGAGGTTCGGACAGCTCTGCTGAGACGTGATGAGGCTCTGGGAGCTCGGTTGAGACATGATGAGGCTCTGCTGAGAAGTGATGAGGCTTTGGTAGCTCTGCTGAGATGTGACGGGGTTCAGGAAGCTCTGCTGAGACGTGATGCGGCTCTGGAAGCTCTGCTGAGACATGACAAGGCTCTGGAAGCTCTGCTGAGACGTGACAAGGCTCTGGAAGCTCTGCTGAGACATGACGAGGCTCTGGAAGCTCTGCTGAGACATGACGAGGCTCTGGAAGCTCTGCTGAGACGTGACGAGGCTCTGGAAGCTCTGCTGAGACGTGACGAGGCTCTGGAAGCTCTGTTAAGACGTGAAGAGGCTCTGGAAGCTCTGCTGAGAGGTGACGAGGCTCTGGAAGCTCTGCTGAGACGTGACAAGGTTCTGGGAGCTCTGTTGAGACGTGACGTGGCTCTGGAAGGACTGTTGAGACATGTTCGTGGAGCTCTGAAGCTTGTTCATGGAGCGCTGGAGCAGCCTCGGGGAGCGCTGGTTGTAACTGGGTTCAAGTGTGGAAATCACAGGGCAGAAATTTTCAGTGCTCACAGTGCTAGATATGATTAAAGCTGGTTCAGCTGGTGATAGTGCAGAGTCATTTTTTACCTCTTTCACAGGACCCACTTAACATGAGAGCATAATCCATTAAGTCTCTGAGACTATAGTTAAAGTCTTCCTCAGGAAAGCAGAATTTTAGGGGTCCGCTGAGTCCCCGACGAAATAGATGCTTAAACAAGGTTTCATCATAATGGACATGCTCAGATAACTCACAGAATTGAGTGATGTAATCCTTGATCGACAACTCTTCCAGACGAAACTTGAGCTGGTCGAAATAATCCATCATGTGACTGAGATTGCTGAGAAAAAGCTGCTTGATCTTGGGGTGGCGAAGTCTTCTGTAATGAATGACGAGCCAATGGAATGGGATCCTATTGTAAGCTTTATTAACAAACAGGGTAGTCGTACAGGCAGGGTCAAACACCAGGGAACAGGAATGTCAGAGGGAAGGCAGAGTCGTGAATGTTAGACAAACAGGATCGAGGCAGGCAGCAAGAGAGCAATAATCCAATAACACAATGGGATAATCCAAAGGGGCAGGTAGAGAACAATCAAGAAACGGGAAACAGGCAGAATACAGAACCAGGAAAACAAGACACGGGTAAGAACGCTCGGAAATGACTACTGACAGTAAATCAAGACTTCGCATTGTATCTAGGTTTGAGAGTCACGTGACAGACGGTAGCCACAATAGCGCTGTATGACTGATGATCTGCTTTTTATTTCATTTTTCTTTTTTTATTCAAAATATTAACAAATTTGATGAATATAGCATGAAATATCTGATATTCCGATTGTCAAATATGTGCAAGTGGATGTGTTTTGCTGTTTAAACACTTTTATAATGATCGCGTTAGTTGAGCTATACGCGCGATGGGCGCCGTCATGTTAGTTTGTCCCGCAGTACAGAGAATCGCGTCTGTTGGTTTTAAAACACGTGAATTCATCCACTTATGCCGAAATACATGAATGTAAGTGAGCCGGTGAACTGATAGAAGAAGAGAGTAAACTTTAAAGTTACTTACACAATGTGTATCTGATATGAATAGAGCGTGTCGTCTAATTATTATGGAAATTATTGTTATTGCCGCTCCCATAGACGTCAGTGTGTATTTTACAAACTCTAAATGTATTGATTTGTTAGTACTTATGTGCATTTAAATGTCTGAAACCTAAAATAAACATTATGTGGTTGAAAACACTGCATATTTGTGATATATTGACAGCGCTGAGCGCGTCTGTCACTGGCTCAGCGCCAGAGAACGCGCGCAAGGACATTTGAATTTGGCAGTTGATCACGTGATGCGCTGAGCGTTCTAATCACACCGGTGTGATCGTACGCTCCAGGGACCAGCCAAGACTGATCACACCGGTGTGATCGTACGCGTCAAAGGGTTAAATAGTCTGGTTGATTGACTGCACCTGGTGAGGTGATCAGTGACTGGGTACGGGGCTTCTGGGAAATGTAATGAAGAGTGAATGAAGTGGGAGTGTAAGTGTATGCGTGTGTGAGTGTGTGAAAGTCCAAGGTGAAGTGCCATCTGGTGGTTATTACAAACATCTCAACTGACGATCATTACAATAATCATCACAACAAGCCATGTTAAGCATTTTCTTTATGAGAAAAATTCATCTCTAAAGTTACATAAGACATTGGTATACACATTTCTAAGTTATAGCATTTGAAGAGAATGACTTACATTCACAAAACCAACTATAAAGTGTTCACATAGGTGTCAGGTATGATGAACACCTTTGAGATTTTTGAGATTTAATAGAAATAAACTGTTGAATCATGTTTAAATATTGCTATTTTTACACTAGTATATGGGCTCATATTTATCTTTATAAATATCAAAAATCTAAAAGGTATGCATCATGCCTGAAACCTACATGAACAGTTGGGTTTAACACTGCAAGTCATTCTCTTCAAACACTTTTGAAGTTGGAATCTAGTATTGTATATAACTTTATAGAAATGTCCCTAAATTTGCAAATATAGAACATCAACGCAGAGGTGTGGAGAGACTGAAAAGAGCCACATTCTTCCGGGCTTTCGAGTTCCACAGTTAAAAATTATTAACTAATTGTGGGACTCAAAGAGAACGATTACGAGATGATGCTTAAGTTTGAAGAGACCTTGGCAGCTTATCTTTCACCTAATGCTGCATCATCCCTGAAAGCCCTGACACTGCCCACCAAGCCACGCCGCATGACATCTTCGCTGGTGGGTGAACTGTATATGTCAGTACAAAATCACTTACTTCTATGTTGAAGAATAAAGTAGATATGCACAATTCCTTTGTGTCTTTAACATTACCAAACCTTTGCTGTCTTATCCCTGCCCGATTGTTACCAATTTGACTTTTATTTTCTGTTTTTGTGTATTTTTGCCTTGCATCTGATTTCCTGTTTGCTAATCGCTTGATCTCTGCCTGTTCCAGTTTTTTTTTTTTTTTTTTTATTGATTATGTTGGATAGATATTAATGGAATTTATGGATTTAGCCAATGTAATTTGGCTAAGCTAAAAATGGTGTTATCTCATTTAAATAAAGTTTTTTTTTCTCTTTGTTTCGCTTCTGTTTGTGTTATTCATATTACACAACAAAATAATAATCTTTGACTAATGATGTGAAAGGAAACACTAATGAAACCCTAATGAAAGAACAACTTGTGTTGCAGTGTGATCAGGCTAGACCTTAGTACCAAGAGTTTTGGGGAGAAAAAAAACTCCCCGGTGATGTATGTGTAATTGTTAGAAAGAGCACTTTGCAATGAGCTTTTGGCTTTTTAATGCTTTTAGCGAAAATGACATGAGGAACAATTCTCCTTTTTCTTTTCCTATTTTGTTGTGGGCTTATACAGGGAGTGCAGAATTATTAGGCAAGTTGTATTTTTGAGGATTCATTTTATTATTGAACAACAACCATGTTCTCAATGAACACAAAAAACTCATTAATATCAAAGCTGAATATTTTTGGAAGTTTTAGTTTTTAGTTTTAGCTATTTTAGGGGGATATCTGTGTGTGCAGGTGACTATTACTGTGCATAATTATTAGGCACCTTAACAAAAAACAAATTTATACCCATTTCAATTATTTATTTTTACCAGTGAAACCAATATAACATCTCAACATTCACAAATATACATTTCTGACATTCAAAAACCAAACAAAAACAAATCAGTGACCAATATAGCCACTTTTCTTTGCAAGGACACTCAAAAGCCTGCCATCCATGGATTCTGTCAGTGTTTTGATCTGTTCACCATCAACATTGCGTGCAGCAGCAACCACAGCCTCCCAGACACTGTTCAGAGAGGTGTACAGTTTTCCCTCCTTGTAAATCGCACATTTGATGATGGACCACAGGTTCTCAATGGGGTTCAGATCAGGTGAACAAGGAGGCCATATCATTAGATTTTCTTCTTTTATACCCTTTCTTGCCAGCCACGCTGTGGAGTACTTGTGATGGAGCATTGTCCTGCATGAAAATCATGTTTTTCTTGAAGGATGTAGACTTCTTCCTGTACCACTGCTTGAAGAAGGTGTCTTCCAGAAACTGGCAGTAGGACTGGGAGTTGAGCTTGACTCCATCCTCAACCCGAAAAGGCCCCACAAGCTCATCTTTGATGATACCAGCCCAAACCAGTACTCCACCTCCACCTTGCTGGCGTCTGAGTCGGACTGGAGCTCTCTGCCCTTTACCAATCCAGCCACGGGCCCATCCATCTGGCCCATCAAGACTCACTCTCATTTCATCAGTCCATAAAACCTTAGAAAAATCAGTCTTGAGATATTTCTTGGCCCAGTCTTGACGTTTCAGCTTGTGTGTCTTGTTCAGTGGTGGTCGACTTTCTGCCTTTCTTACCTTGGCCATGTCTCTGAGTATTGCACACCTTGTGCTTTTGGGCACTCCAGTGATGTTGCAGCTCTGAAATATGGCCAAACTGGTGGCAAGTGGCATCTTGGCAGCTGCACGCTTGACTTTTCTCAGTTCACGGGCAGTTATTTTGCGCCTTGGTTTTTCCACACGCTTCTTGCGACCCTGTTGACTATTTTGAATGAAAAGCTTGATTGTTCGATGATCACGCTTCTGAAGCTTGGCTATTTTAAGACTTCTGCATCCCTCTGCGATATATCTCACTATTTTTGACTTTTCTGAGCCTGTCAAGTCCTTCTTTTGACCCATTTTGCCAAAGGAAAGGAAGTTGCCTAATAATTATGCACACCTGATATAGGGTGTTGATGTCATTAGACCACACCCCTTCTCATTACAGAGATGCACATCACCTAATATGCTTAATTGGTAGTAGGCTTTCCAGCCTATACAGCTTGGAGTAAGACAGCATGCATAACGAGGATGATGTGGTCAAAATACTAATTTGCCTAATAATTCTGCACTCCCTGTATAATGCACTGACATTTAATCAATAACCAATAAACAACACAGCAATGCTTTGACTTGTATTTGTTTAACCTGAGGATGAGATATTTCCAGATGCTGATAGCAAAACTCAGAGGGAAGAACATCTTCTCAGAATCTTCTTCTCTCCCTCTCTCTCACGCGCATGCGCAGAGTCCATGCTGGGGGACGTTGTGAATGAGCGATATTGGCGACTCTCATACTTCAGTTTGCTTTCTTTCCTCTTTCTGTTTTTCTTTTGGTTTTCATTTGGTTTCTTTTATATGGTTTATGGATATTAGTTTTCCGTAGTTTAGGCACTTTTTTGTGGGGTTTTGGGCATGTGGGAAGTATGGCGGGTGCAGGTGCACAGGGTTTGAGTTCACTCACGTCGTCGTGGTGTAAAAGTGGCATCTACAATGATTGTGGAGAGTTGTCATTTAGCTGTAAGTGAAGTTGTGAGACACAAAAATGTATTGTCTGCCTCTAGGATGAACATCGCTATTGTTATCTTTCCAAGTACAATAGAAAAGGCCAAAGAGGGGATCTTTCTTGATGGTGTTCTCACTCCTGTTCTGCCACTCTCATTACCATTAAAAAGAGTCTCTCTCGAATGTTCCACCATTTATTAGTGATGGCGTTTTAATACAAGCAACAAATCTCGCTATTGAAAATTGATCTCTTTGATTAAAAAAAATTCTAATTGTCTGTGTTTCTCCTCTGCTGTAGCATGTTGTGTCTTTCAGACGCTCAGTTTACATGTGTCAGGATTATCCGCTGGAGTGCCCTTAAACAGCCACTAGAGGGCACTCAACCTGAGACTTCACTCACAGACACACACTACATTTCCCATCAGCCCTGGACCTAGCACTGTTATCCACTATTGTCCTCCCCTATTATCAGTGCTAATTCTTTAAGCATCAGTTTGGTGTGTCCCTACCATAATGAAACAAAAAGTGCAGAACAAACATTGTTTAAGGAGCCAATGAAAATGAATAAATCTGACAAAGTCCACGATTTTCAACAATTGAAGAAAGTAGATTGTGAAGATGTTGCCGATCAGATTGATTCAGAGAGTGACACAAATTTATTTTTTCAGCCACCATTACAATGTAGATGATATTAAACTGTTCCTTAAGTCAATGAAGAATAAGAGAGAGGTTTCAAGGTAATAAGTACTTCCCAGATGAAGGCCATTTTATGGCTGAAGGCTGTTTTTCAAACAAAGTAGTGTACCAGTTAAAATAAATATGCACTTAAACAATGGTGGCGAAAAAGCTTAAATTAATGAATACGATTCATTGTAGTCTGTTTTGATTTATTTATTTTTTTTGAGCATGACTGAAGTGTGTATTGCGTCATTGAATGTGAATGGTGCAAGAAATAGCAAAAAAAAAAAAAAAAACACCAAGGAAGGAGTGGCTTCACCACAACTCTGTGACTGTTCCCTTTCGAGGGAACTTCTACACTGCGTCATAAGACGCTTTGGGAACGCCATCTGCGTCAGCGCGTCTGAGTCTGAATGTCAACTAGCCATTGGCAGAAGTGAGCGTCGCGGGCGGGTGACGTCACGACCAGGAAGGATAAAAGCACATCCGGAAAGATCACTCGCTAGCTTTTCTGCCTCAGCAAAGCGCTCTCTGTCAAAACTGTTTGTCTTATTTACTGTTGTTCGTCACTGTCACAAAAGCACGAAGCATGGCGACACAATCATTCAGGAAGTGTGTTCCTCCCTGCCCTCGTTTTTTGTCGGGTGGGGATACACACGACCTTTGTGTGATGTGTTTGGGAGCGGAGCATGCTCTCTCAGCCTTCGAGGGGGCTGAGTGCGAGCATTGCGAGAAGTTACTGTTGCGCTCGCTCCGCTCCCGCCTGGCGCTTTTCGAGAAAAGTGGCCGGGACTGCGTTCCGCATGGCCCAGGACCCGCTGCTGCCAAGGCAGAGCGGAGAATGAGATCATGGGGTTCGCAGATGGATCTCTCGGAGGGGTGTGAGACAGGCGTGAGCGCCTTTTCTCTGCCTTCACCTGAGAGATCCACCGCTCTCTGGATTCGGAAGCCCGCTCTGCGGTTTCTTCCGCCCGGGGAGAGAGCCCGTCACTTCAGCTGTCTAGCTCTGAGGAGGTAGATTTGCTGGGTGGCGGAGTGGGGGAAGATGACTCGCCATCTCTTTCCCCGGCATATGAGGAGCTGGTGGAGGTGATGAGGAGCTGGTGGAGGTGATGACTCGCGCTGTGTCCACATTAAATATCGGCTGGCCAGCCGAGAAGCAGGGTGCTCGTCCCAAAAGCAAATTAGACGAGCGCTTTCTTCCATCAAAGTCATCATCTTCACCGAGGGGCCTTCCTTTCTTCCCCGATCTTCATAGTGAGCTATCTAATAATAATAATAATAACTAGCAGCGATGTGCGGGCCCAAGCCGGTGGCACCGCCACCTCGGTGGTTTAAGGACAACTGCAATGAAAGGGTTAAACCTGCAAGACCCTGAGAGAGAGAGAGAGAGAGAGATATTCAGAAGAAACATTTTGAAGAAAACAAGTATATTGATCTGAAATATAATACATTCATTTTAAATTCATCCAGGTTCCATTGAATTTATCTTAAGGTATTTTACATTATTTTTAACCAAATTATTAAACTAATTATATAGAACCATATAGTCAGTGCACTAAAACTGAACTGGTTCTATGCCTTCATTTTTTATGAGATTTCCTATCCTATAATGCAGACAAAAGTAGACAGCAATGAAAGGGTTAAACCTGCAAGACCCTGAGAGAGAGAGAGAGAGAGAGAGAGAGAGAGAGAGAGAGAGATTCAGAAGAAATATTTTGAAGAAAACAAGTATATTGATCTGAAATATACTACATTCATTTTAAATTCATCCAGGTTCCATTGAATTTATCTTAAGGTATTTAATGCTATTTTTAATCATATTATTAAACTAATTATATAGAACCATATAGTCAGTGCACTACAACTGAACTGGTTCTATGCCTTCCTATCCTTCCTATTTCCTATCCTATAATGCAGACAAGGGGACACAGCAATGAAAGGGTTAAACCTGCCAGACTAAAACACAGAGAGCTTGTGAACTGTCTGAATGTGGGTGCGTGCAATGTATGAGGAGAGCACGAATGTAATATAAATGATAACGTTGTAGTTGAAATGTAATGATGTAGTTATTTGTATAACCGAGCGCGATCATTATTAGAAGACGCTGTGCGTTTCTTTGTGTGACAGAAAATCTTCCAAGCTATAATTGAAGCTCTTTAAAACATTCTTGTGATTAAATCTTGTGTAATCGCTGGAATGGAATGGAATCGCTGGAATGAACAAGGTTAAAAAACACGTAAATGATTTCGTGATCACTCTCACAGAAATCATCAAACTGTCAAACACGGCTCGCGATTTCTACAGGAAAGTCTTTCATGTGTTTATTTGCTTGTATATTGTAGAATCGCTGGAATGGAATGGCTATTAAATATAGAAATTAGGTGTGCATATTTCAATTATTAATAATTGACAACTTCCAAATTCCCTTTTTGTTCTTAATTTAAACCTTCGCATTGGCAACACCATTTGAGATGTACTATAATCGTTCGCAATTTTTGCATCTTCAGTATGTTGTCATCATGTGCAGAAGTTTATTATTAGTTATTTGCAGAAGTTTATATTTTAATTTTATTTTTTAAAATCACTGCATGTGTAAAATTATTTGTATAACTGGGCGCGATCGTTATTAGGAGACGCTGCGCGTCTCTTTGTGTGACATTAAAAAGCTTCTTTTACAGTTTGGAAGATTTTCTATGTTCTTGTGATCGAATCTTGTCTAATTGCTTGAATGTTTTAAAGAATAAGGTTTAAAAACACTTAAAATCAAGTGGCTTTCACGCGGTCACGATCTCTCGCTTTCAGAGAAATGACGCGCGGCTCTTTGTTTAATCCATTAGGAAACGAAGTTTGCACAGATGTCAACACATTAACACAGTCATACACATAAAAATTCAAACTTCAATTTCAAAGAATTGAAAGGAACATTAAAAAGATAGACGCGAGAAAGAACGAGCTTCGGACGCGATCGTTCTCAGACGCGGCGCGTCTATAATTGTCACAGAACACCTTCCAAACTCAAATTAAGCTTTTTAATACATTCTTGTGATTAAATCTTGCGTAATCGCTGGAATATTTTAACTTATGAGTTTAAAAAACACAAATGAGCTCGTGATCATTCACAGACATCATCAAACTATCAAACACGGGGCATGTCTTTCAATGAGTGAACAGATATGTGATACACGTGCTGTCCACTAGAGGGAGCCACGAGACCATTTTTGTTAAGAGCCTCAAAAACACCCAAGAATATTATTAAAGTTTGACGTCTTGCCATGGCAACAATATTTAAGATATCACAAAGACATTCACATTTCTACATCTGAAATGTTTGGACATTATAATGAAGAAGTTTGAAGCAAATCGGGTAAAAATAAGAGGGTGATCTCAAAGCATTTTGAAAGTGACACATTTCCTGCTGCCAATTGGTGGCGCTATATCTTTGACTCACAATAGTCACATCCATGTACTCGGCCTCCTACAACGAACACACAGGTGAAGTTTCATAACAATCAATAAATTTATGCAGACGTTATAACACACTTCCTGTTTCTGTTTTCTCGCCATAAATTCGTTGCCTCGCCACGGGCAAACCGTTTGAGATATCAAAAATCCGCTGGCAATTTTGCATCATCAATGTCTTGACTTCATGCTGACCGAGTTTGGTGGTGATCGGATTAAGCGCCTAGGAGGAGTATATCAAATTCCAGAGCATGCGCTTTTCAAACAACCCATAATAGCTCACTTCCTGTTGAGGCGGCGTACAACTTAGAGCACGAAAGTTGTCAGGCCCGATGAGATCTTCATGTGTACCGAGTTTCATACCAATATGTGCAAGCGTGTTTGATATATGGACCAAGATGTCGGACCCCATTCAAGGGGGCGCTGTCGAGCCCCCCTGCCACGCCCGGGTCCCAGCCTCTGTCACGTCCTAATGGCCGCAGGTTCCAATGCGTGTGCAAAGTTTCAAGAGTTTTTGAGCATGTTAAGGGCCCCAAAAAGCCCCGAACGGTTGAAAAAAAATAAAAATAAATATAGCTGCAAGCAGCGATGATGGGCCCAAGCCCGGTGGCACCGCCAACCCGGTGGCTTCAAGGCAACTGTGCATGGCGGGCAATAGGCATTTCAAATGGGTAAATATAAAAGGACTATGTCAAAGTCATTTGAATTTACCACATTTACTACAGCAGTTGGTCCCCACATGATCACAAACCACAACAGACACATCTATGAGATAATTTAAATTTAGATTAATTTAATTTCATAGGATGTCATATGTCACTTTCAAGTGAGTTCAGAATGTGTTTTTTGGCCTAGCTGAGCTGCCGTTTGCACACCAATATTATGCACCAAAAGGATGCCTTCTTTTAATTCTAATATGGGTGGTATCTGACGAAAAAATAAAATTATAAAATTAACAAATGGAGCCAAATAAGCATCAAGTAAGAGTAAGATGTGTGTCAAGATTTTATTTCTCACTTATGAAAGATTATTATAAACAGGCACTTTTATAAAATCATGTGAAATTTTATCTTTTTTCATAAAATATAATTATATCAATAAATAATTAATCTAAAGACATATTTGTCATACATGATGCTTACCGACTCATCAGCCAGCGGCACATATCCCAACAAACCGTCCCATACCGGTGTGATCAAAAAGATCTTAAATTAGATGGAACTAGATTAAATATTTTGACTGTTGCGATTCCAAATCGGTTTAATGACCTGTAACTCTGCCTGAGTATCGGACAAGTGTTCACTGTTGGCCAGAGGAGAACTGGCCCCCCAACTAAGCCTGGTTTCTCCCAAGGTTTTTTTCTCCATTTGTTGGAGTTTTGGTTCCTTGCCGCTGTTGCCTTTGGCTTGCTTAAGTTGGGGACACTTGATTGATATTCAGCAGTGTTTTTGATATGCCTGTATTGGCGCCGTTGTATGCGAACTGATCTGAGCCGGATGATTACGTCACTGTTTTCTCCAGTGCTGCTATACCTAAATTAACTAGACTAATAACTATTGATCTTTGCAACGGAATGAATCAATAATATATAGAATAAGCTGCACAATGACACCATTTTCTTATTAATGTAAAGCTGCTTTGCCACAATTTGCATTGTAAAAAGCGCTATATAAATAAAGATGACTTGACTTGACTTGACTTGCCAACACGGCATGTGACCTTGTGTAACGTCCATGTCTAGAAAACACACACTCCCTCCTTTGAGAAAAGCAGACTGATTTGATTTCTGTCTAAATCAGCACATGAAAACACAGATGTTGGATGATAAGAATTGACACTCAAACATCGTTTAGAAAACTAGTCCTGTCCGGATAGTGATATCGTGTCATAGCTCAGTTTTAAATGAGTGTGAAGATATCATTAGCAGTTCAAAATTTTTATAAGTACATCAGTATTTATCTTCGGTTAATTAAAATATAAAAAAACACAAACTTCAAACTTTATATATAATACTATGTTGTCAGTGGCCAACAAATAAACTGGTTTGATTAACTGCCATGTTTGAGGAGTAACGAAATGTAACTTAGTTACGTATTTAAAATAAAAAATGTGAGTAACTGTATTTCATTATTGAAAATACAAAATTGTATTTTCATTTTAAATTCATCCAGGTTCATTACCAAACATACATTCTTTTTTAAAGTATTGTTAAAACAATGTCTATTAACAATGTCTCTAAAACAATGTTTTGGCTTCTCAACCCAGGTTAAAAATAGGTATTTGCTGCCCTCTAGTGCTCATTCTGTGATCATTCAAATATGACCATATTTTTTTTTCTTAATTTAAACCTTCGCCATGGCAACACCATTCGAGATATACGATAATCGTTTGCAATTTATCATTTTCAGTATATTGTCATCATATTCAGAAAGTTTGGTGTCAATAGCATGAATACCCTAAGAGGAATAGCTAAAACTTCAGAGCTTGATTATTCAAAATATCCACATTCAAACCAAAATATCTGACTTCCTGTTGGTCGGAGATAATGACTATGAATTAGAAAGTTGTGCGGCTTAATGAGCACAATATGTGTACTGAGTTTGGTGACTGTAGGTTAAACTAACCCCCCAACTTTTGTCAAAAGATGCCCTCTAAAGAGCCCCTCCTCCACGCCCGTTTTTATGGCTTTGCCCATGTCTACTGGTCGACAATATCGATGTGTGTGTCGAGTTTCATGCAATTTGAAACATGTTAAGAGCCTCAAAAACACCCAAGAATATTATTAAAGTTTGACGTCTTGCCATGGCAACAATATTTAAGATATCACAAAGACATTCACATGTCTACATCTGAAATGTTTTGACATTATAATGAAGAAGTTTGAAGCAAATCGGGTAAAAATAAGAGGGTGATCTCAAACCATTTTGAAAGTGACACACTTCCTGCTGCCAGTTGGTGGCGCTATATCTTTGACTCATAATAGTCACATCCATGTACTCGGACTTGTACAACGAACACACAGGTGAAGTTTTATAAAAATCAATGAATGTATGCAGACATTAAAACACACTTCCTGTTTCTGTTTTTTCGCCATAAATTCGTTGCCTCACCACGGGCAAACCGTTTGAGATATCAAAAATCCCCTGGCAATTTTGCGTCATCAATGTCTTGACTTCATGCTGACCGAGTTTGGTGGTGATCGGATTAAGCGCCTAGGAGGAGTATATCAAATTCCAGAGCATGCGTTTTTCAAACAACCCATAATAGCTCACTTCCTGTTGAGGCGGCATACAACTTAGAGCATTGGTTCTCAACCTGGGGTCCGCGCCCCCCTCGGGGGGGCGCCAGAATTCACAGGGGGGGCGCGGGAGCGGATATGCTTTGAGGTGAATAAAAATGCATAAAATATTCCACTAATAATTATATTATAATATATATAATAATTATATTATTAATATATATATTCTTATATATTATTAATATATTAATATATATTAATTAGGGCTGTCAAAATTAGCGCGTTAATAACGCGTTAACTCAAGTTCCTTTTAACGGCACTAATTTTTTTAACGCTCATTAACGCAGCGCGTATTATCTGTTTGACCCGTTGCCTAGCCCGTAGTTGGAGAGATAACGGTTATGCTGCGTTCACACCAAACGCGAATAGAGCGTCTGGCGCGAGTGATTTCAATGTTAAGTCAATGTAAAGACACGTTTACGCGCGTCTGGGTGTCGCGCGGCCGTTTGGAGAGGTGCGCGCGCTGTCTGGAGACTCGCGCTCGTGCAGACGCGTCGAGTATAAACAAGGCTTGAGGCGTTTAGCGCGGCTCGGTAGACGTCTGTTTGAGCAACTGGCTCATGCAGTGCAAAGAAAGATAAATATGTGTTTTTTCTATATTCTTTTTCCCATGTGTTTAATAGACATGAACAAGTTCTTTGAAAAACATGTCTGTTCTTTATGTGGTTTCAGTAATGTAAATTGTACATGTTCAGAAGAATTGAGCTGCCCTGTCCTGCGAAAATGTAAACAGGCTCGTGCAAGTAAATTGAGTAAAGAAAGAGAAGTAATGGGAACCTCTCACTTCATGCTGACCGAGTTTGGTGGTGATCGGATTAAGCGCCTAGGAGGAGTATATCAAATTCCAGAGCATGCGCTTTTCAAACAACCCATAATAGCTCACTTCCTGTTGAGGCAGCGTACAACTTAGAGCACGAAAGTTGTCAGGCCCGATGAGGTGTATATGTGTACCGAGTTTCATACCAATATGTGCAAGCGTGTTTGATATATGGACCAAGTTTTCGGACCCCATTCAAGGGGGCGCTGTCGAGCCCCCCTGCCACACCCGGGTCCCAGCCTCTGTGACGCCCTAATGGCCGCAGGTTCCAATGCGTGTGCAAAGTTTCAAGAGTTTTCGTGCATGTTAAGGGCCCCAAAAGTGCCAAAAACCTTGAAAAAAAAATAATAATGAAGAAGAAGAAGAATATAGCTGCGAGCAGCGATGAGCGGGCCCAAGCCGGTGGCACCGCCACCTCAGTGTTTTAAGGACAACTAGGCACGGCGGGCAAAATGAATTTAAACTGTGTCTCCAGTTGGAGACTGACCAGTTAGTTGAGTCAGATTATTCAATATAATACTAACTAAAAGCGATCATATCATAGCAAAGTTATCATTAGCAGTTCAAAGTGTTATATATTCAGCTGAATTTATCTTATTATATTGTTAAACTAATTATATAAAACTAAATAGTCAGTGAAATACAAATGAACTGGTTCTTTGCCTTTATTTCTTTATACAAATTTATAGAAGAGAAGGGCTAAGAGATTTCCTATCCTATAATGCAGACAAAAGGAGACAGCAATGAAAGGGTTAAACCTGCTAGACCCTGAGAGAGGGGGGGGGGGTATTCAGAAGAAATATTTTACAGAAAACAAATATATTGATCTGAAATATAGCACATTCATTTTAAATTCAAGAAATTAACTGGTTCTATGCCTTTATTTTATTACTACACAGCAGAGGTTTACTGTTGAAATTAGACATACATAAATACTGTTAACTGTCACTGTTAACATACATACTGTTAAAGAGTATAACCAAACATTTAATTTTACGGGTTGCCTTAAAGGCCTTTTTTTCTGTGTGTGTATGGTATGATGATAGTTTCTCTCAAATGAAACAGTAGAATGTTCACTAAGGGCCCTATGATTTCGCAAAATGGAATCGCGAAATTCATTCATAATAAAAGGAATTTATTGTTTAAGGGGGAACTTTTTTTAAATTTTCGATGAATACATCAAAAGCAAGTTGGGACACTTCAATTAAATCGCGATATGGAGTAGTATATGTTAACATTAAACGGTAAAAATACTATTAAAATATGAATCCATGTTTTGTGTGTGAATGAATTATTCAGCAGTAAACCGCGTACCTGCCACATTTATCCTAACAATCCGCGTTACACAGTAAAAAATCTAATGTCCCTGCATTTTCTACAAAAAGCACGTTCAACACGGACACGCAGACACCCACTAATACAGCATTTAGTCAACAAACTACTTACTTTAGTGATATGAAAACATATACTGTAGTGTACTGTATAACATACCGCTTTTAAATCCGCTTTTGAAGTGTCCAGTTCTGTGAGCGCGCAGCCTGACGTCAAAACAAACTGAACGAGGCTTCAGTGATAGTTTAATCAGAGAGCGCCTCTAGAGGTCACTCTTGTACCGCACTCTCCTCAGCTGCTCCAGCAACGGACACGACCCAGAAAATGAAATCAAGCGCGGTTGTGCAGCACTTGTTTGTACATGCTTGCTCGCAGTCTGTGTACTTCAGACTTTATTTTGTAAATTTGTAAAAAACAAACAAACTCAGAATTGTATCTAACCTTGTTTAAAAATAAAATCGTCATTTTGGATAGCGCAGTCACAGTTTTTTGACTAGAAGGAGAAATTACTGCTGTGGCAGTGAAGTGAAATATTTAGTGTGGGAAATCACTGCTGTGATATTGAGAAATTTTAACTGGAAAACCTGAAGGGAAACCCATACTAGGTGGTCTTGCACCACTTGAATGGAGATTGGGTGGAGTTTTTAGTGTGGAGAGGGAAATCCTGCAAAAGTTACATTGTTGAATGGATAATTGATGAGCTTGTGTATGTGTGGCGGGTTTGAACTGAAGTCTGTTTGGAAAGTGTTTTGGACCCAATTCCTCAAAAGAGATGGCAGTATTATTGTCGTTGACGAAGAGGGGATTGGCAGGAAATTAATTTTTTGAAACTTCTGTGGGCTAAAAATAAGGAAACTGACCTGGTTAGTTTGGAGGAGTATTGGTAAATTAACAATGAAAATTGAATGGCTGCTAATTAACTCATCCGTTTTGCTATGCTTGATATTAAAGCAAATGTTGTCTCTGTATAATACTTTCAAATAGATTTGAGAACGTCTGAAAATTCCCAAAAATGTGAGGATAAATAGAGTGTTGATTGTTCTAGTGATGTTTTTTTAGTGATTTCCTCCTGAGGAGGAATTATCATTCCTTAATATTTCACAAGCTGCATATGTAACAGTAATGTACCAGGTAATGATGATACAGGCCACTTTAAGTATCCTTCTTCACCCTCTAATAGCATTAGATGTTTTACTGCTTGTTGAGCTCTCTACAGCTTTTGTCCCTGTTATAGTTGAATCACAGAACCGGATACCAAGTTGCTTTGCCAAGAAAAACTCTTTATTGTCATATGTACTGTATATCAGGCATAGGAGAGAAGCTTGTTCTATTGTCTTCAGGCCATCTTAATGTGCTTCTCTGGGGGGCAGTTTGTTTTCATCGAACTTATATACCATGACTAGAGCTCTTGCAATTCCTTTCAAGGTGAAAAAAACATGTTTGTTTCTTTAAAATAGAACGTATACTTCATGCATACACATTCTACCCTCCTTATAGGGAATACTGTACATCAATAGATGTTTATGGAACAACTGCATCAGCTGAAACATATGCAACATTTGCACCCTTTCATAATACATGCACACACACATTCCTGTGAAGCCAAAATTATCTCTCCTTTCCTGTGCATACCATATGACACTATATGTTCATGCAAACTTGGCTCATGGCAAGTAAATCAGCAGTGGGAACAAAGACTTGGTCAAGGATATTCTATTTACATTTGGCAGCCATATTTGCAATGTCGCTGGGCAGCTATTTCGGGCATCCAAGAACAAGTCCTATCTATTTGAATGAGAAAATCCAGAAACTTCAAAAAAGTATATTTATATAACACGATTCAATTCAGCAACAAATCTAACATCATTGTTGAATATTGAATATGTTATTATTGAATATTGTTTCTTATACTCAAATAGCAATAAAAAGGCTTATATTTTGGACTGGACAAGCAAATGAGAAAATGCAGTTCATGCATCTCAGAACACTGTCTGTTTGTATAGCAACCAGAGCTTGGTAGCTGCAGTGGAGCAATGACTTTACCAATTCCCTCTTATTCCAACATATTGGCTCTTGCAATTTCTACTATTCATAAGTAATATGAGGGTACCATCTTTGTATATCTAAAGGAATCATGGCCACCTGTTTGAAGTGGCAAAAAGCGGGAGTGTCATTTTAAGGCTTAAAATCTTTACAATGAATATAGGGAGTATGACTAACTTTTTTATAACTGCTTTTAAATTGGCTGATTGAAATGCACTTATTTTCATGGCATGAAAAAAAACAATTATCACTTCACTTGAAAATGTTTTCTGTAAAAGCATCACATTCAACAGATGGTCTTGTGCTATTTATAGTGAAGAAGATCTTAACTAGCAGAATAGAAAAAGCATGCTTGTTTTAATTAGAGATCAAACTAGACTGAGTGTTTGTAAGGAAAAATATGCAAATGTAGACAGTATACACATTAGGCGCCACGTTGGTTCGTAAGTTCACAAAATATTAGTAAAGCACAGTAATTCACATCCCAATATTTAGGGCAGTTGTTCTTGATTCAAACGAGCATATGCACAATATTATGCGATGTGTAGACTTCCGGAATCGGATCGCGTTGCAAAGATGATGCAGTGTTGAAAACATTTTGAAAAGCCTCTGTTAGTCCACTCTTGAAGAATCATTAGATAGTGAAATGCAAGGAAGGATGGATGAATTGGCCTGTTTGCGAAAAGAGAGCTGGGTTTTTGTTTGTCTTCGTGGGTAATGGATGTTCGCTGCGGCAAATCACTTCACTAGATTGAAGAGGTTGAGCTGGGGTACTTTGAAATGGCTGGGGTGCATGGGTGCCTAGCCGAGGGGGGTGGGGGGTGGGGGGAGCGAGTTTTAATGGCCGTACCTGAACAAATTTGCAGGAGGACACAGAGGACGACAAGCTCAAATTCCCTTGTTATGTGCAGAAGGGTAGGGACATAGTTCAAAGGACAGGGCCGGTTCAAACACTGGAAGAATTGTCGCTGGGATGACACAGTGACTGCTGCTTATATATGCTCGTTATGATGATTGACAGGACAGAATGTTTAGGCTCCTCCCAACCGAACCTACATTTGGAACTGCATTTAGATCACTCTTACTCACAGAGAAGTAAGAGTTTGCATTAGTAAAATTGGAATTTTACTGAAATGTAAGAATAAAGTCATAAATACCTGAAAGTGCTTGCACCACATTAGCAGACTGCGTGTAGCTTATTTGAAATCTGCAGACATTCTTTACCATCAGTTTGAATTGGCACTGGCATGCTTTGGTTTCCATGACAATGACTTGTCACAGGATGCGCTAACTCTAGATTGCACATACGTCACCTTGATGCCACAGTGTAAACAATACAGGTGGTGACCCAAAAGCATAGGCTAAACTATTACCAATTAGCATTGTATGCTTGAAATTTTAATACTTTTGTGTATGCAGTGTGAAGTGATTAACCCTCTTTCTGATTTCTGATTTTCACTTTTTAGAGTTATTGAGGATATTTAATAGCTCTACTCAACTTTAAGGATGGTACAAGTGTAGTGATTTTGGCCTGAGAGCTCACACCAACCACAGAGTGAAGCCAAACACTTGAAAGGAAACTGAAAGGGCTCATTTATTGAGAAATGAACTTTTAATATAAAAGAGGTCATCGTACTATATGACTATCCTGTAAGTTTCAGAACTGAAAACTTACTAACCCTTGTTAGTCCAACAAAAGCTTTTGACACCAGGCCCATCAAACGACTGATCATGGAATGTACCTATCACCTCTGCAGAAGAAATTAACTCCTACTTCATTATTGCAACGTTAGCCCCGTCCACTGGCGTGTTAGTTAGATGAGGAGTAGAGTGATACAAGACAAATATAACATTACCTTTCAAAGGATCCTTATGCTAGGAATATGGGTATTAACAATGTGAACATCTTAGTTGAGCTTTATTTATTGTATTCGCCGCAATATCACTGTGGATTCTTTGACAAATCAATCACATTTTGGTGCAGGCTCTGCAAACAGATATATGATATGGACTCAATGGAAATGCAACAACATGTAAGTAACTGTGTTAATTCTAATGCCTGATCTGATATGTAATGATTCATGATTCTCCAGAGGAGAACTGGGCCTCCAACTAAGCCTGGTTTCTCCCAAAGTTTTTTTCTGTATATACAGTGGGTACGGAAAGTATTCAGACCCCCATAAATTTTTCACTCTTTGTTATATTGCAGCCATTTGCTAAAATCATTTGTTCATTTTTTTTCCTCAATAATGTACTCACAGCATCCCATATTGACAGAAAAACACAGAATGCTTGACATTTTCGTAGATTAATTAAAAAATAAAACTGAAATATCACATGGTCCTAAGTATTCAGACCCTTTGCTCAGTATTTAGTAGAAGCACCATTTTGATCTAATACAGCCATGAGTCGTTTTGGGAAAGATGCAACAAGTTTTTCATACCTGGATTTGGGGATCCTCTGCCATTCCTCCTTGCAGATCCTCTCCTGTTCTGTCTGGTTGGATGGTAAATGTTGGTGGACAGCCATTTTTAGGTCTCTCCAGAGATGCTCAATTGGGTTTAAGTCAGGGCTCTGGCTGGGCCATTCAAGAACAGTTATGGAGTTGTTGAGAAGCCACTTCGTTATTTTAGCTGTGTACTTAGGGTCATTGTCTTGTTGGAAGGTAAACCTTCGGCCCAGTCTGAGGTCCTGAGAACTCTGGAGAAGGTTTTCGTCCAAGATGTCCCTGTACCTGGCCACATTCATCTTTCCCTCGATTGCAACCAGTCGTCCTGTCCCTGCAGCTGAAAAACACCCCCACAGCATGATGCTGCCACCACCATGCTTCATTGTTGGGACTGTATTGGGCAGGTGATGAGCAGTACCTGATTTTCTCCACACATACTGCTTAGAATTAAGGCCAAAAAGTTCTATTTTGGTCTCATCAGACCAGAGAATCTTATTTCTCACCATCTTGGAGTCCTTCAGGTGTTTTCAGGTTTCTTTCATGTGTCTTGCACTGAGAAGAGGCTTCCGTCGGGCCACTCTGCCATAAAGCCCCGACTGGTGCAGTCTTTAACTTTCTCCCATCTCCCAACTGCATCTCTGGAGCTCAGCCACAGTGATCTTTGTGTTCTTCTTTACCTCTCTCACCAAGGCTCTTCTCCCCCGATAGCTCAGTTTGGCAGGACGGCCAGCTCTAGGAAGGGTTCTGGTCGTCCCAAACGTCTTCCCTTTAAGAATTATGGAGGCCACTCTTAGGAACCTTAAGTGCAGCAGATTTTTTTTTGTAACCTTTGCCAGATCTGTGCCTTGCCACAATTCTGTCTCTGAGCTCTTCAGGCAGTTCCTTTGACCTCACAATTATCATTTGTTCTGACATGCACTGTGAGCTGTAAGGTCTTATATAGACAGGTGTTTGGCTTTCCTAATCAAATCCAATCAGTATAATAAAACACAGCTGGACTCAAATGAAGGTGTAGAACCATCTCAAGGATGATCAGAAGAAATGGACAGCACCTGAGTTAATATATGAGTGTCACAGCAAAGGGTCTGAATACTTAGTACCATGTGATATTTCAGTTTTTCTTTTTTAATAATTCTGCAAAAAGTCAACAATTGTGTTTTTCTGTCAATATGGGGTGCTGTGTGTATATTAATGAGGAAAAAAAATGAACTTAAATGATTTTAGCAAATGGCTGCAATATAACAAAGAGTGAAAAATTTAAGGGGGTCTGAAGACTGTCCGTACCCACTGTATATAACCTGTTAGTTGATGGCACCTGTTGGAGTTTTGGTTCCTTGCCGCTGTTGCCTTTGGCTTGCTTAGTTGGGGACACTTGACTTGATATTTAACAATAATTTTATCTGCCTGCATTGACACCATTGTCATTTTGAGGGAACTTGCGCTGCATTGAAGGACGCTTTGGTAACGCCTCTGCGTAAATGCGTCCGATGCCTGAATGTCATCTTGCCAATGGTGAGAATGAACGTAACGGGTGGGTGACGTCATGACTAGGAAAGGATAAAATCACATCCGGAGCTGTCGTTCACTAGCTTTTCTGCCTCAGCAAAGCGCTCCGTGTCAAGAGGTTTGTCATATTTATTGTTGTCTGTCCCGATATCGTACAGAAGCATTCTCAAATGGCATCACAAACGTTTCAGAAGTGTGTTCCTCCCTGCCCTCGCTTTTTGTCGGTGGGGATACACTCAACCTATGTTTAATGTGTTTGGGAGCGGAGCATGCTCTGTCAGACTTCAAGGGGGCTGACTGCAAGCATTGTGAGAAGCTGCTGCCCTCTAAACCACTCAAGACTACATCAGTTTTAGTGGATAAAGCATATACGGCGGCAGGTCAGGCGGGTGCATGCTAGCATACTATGTCTACTTTGCAAGCTTACAAGGCTGACCTGCTGAGGGAATTGGATGGCAGTGAGGGGAACTGCGTCGAGCCACAGATTTGTCACTGAGAGCCACCAAGGAGACCGCCAGAGCTATTGGGCAGTTCATGGCAGCTTTGGTGGCAATAGAAAGACATCTGTGTCTCAATTTGTCCGTTATAAAAGAAAAGGACAAGGCCTTCCTCTCCTGGACAGCCTGCTTGCGCCGCCTGGCCTCTTCGGCGACGCTGTCTATATGGTCGTCGAGAGGTTTCAGGAGACTAAAAAGCAGGCGGAGGCGTTCAAGAAATATCTACCATGCCGCCACCAACCCTCTGGGGCAGCTGGGCGTAATCTGGGATCTGAGAACCGTTCTTCAGGCGAGGAAGGCTACGGGTCAGAAAAGGTCCTGACGCCAGTGGCCTCTGTGTTTTGGGGCGCAGCGATCTCCAGCGAGGCTGTGTTGCAGTGTTCCCTCGATGCTGCGTCACAGTCCGGCCTCTGAGGAGGTTAAAATACAGTCAGATCGGTTGGTTCCTGCCAGTATGCATCTGGTCACTGTCCAAGAAGCAAGAAGTAAAGACCCTGTTAGCAAAAGAGACTATAGAGAGGGTTCCTGTAGTCGACAGGAAGTCAGGTTTCTATAGCCGTCACTTCATTGTTCCAAAGAAGGATGGAGGGTTGCGTACTATTTTAGACCTTCGGCTTCTGAATCACACATCACATCACTGCTGCAAAGTCAGATTGTGACTCAAATCAGGCGTGAGGACTGGTTTGTAACGACAGATCTAAAAGACGCATACTTCCATGTCTCCATCCTGGAACACACAAAGTTCGCTTTATATATATATATATATATATATATATATAGTAGTGGTCCATTGGAACTCGCACTTCTCAAGTTTTGCGTACAGTTGATGATGGATGATTCGTTTCAAGACTGTTCTGACCTGAGTCACATGCTCCTCCATGGAATCTGAATATATCAAGATGTCGTCTATGTAGACAATGACAGATCGATTGAGCATGTCACGGAAAACGTCATTCACAAAGGCCTGGAATACGGATGGACTGTTTACCAGCCTGAATGGCATGACGAGGTATTCATAGTGCCCTGTCATGGTGGAAAATGCAGTCTTCCTTTATAGTCAAGGTCTCAGGCCCCCATTCTTCTTGTGAACAAAGAAAAAAACCAGCGGATGCAGGTCATGTGGACGGCTGAATGAAGCCCTTGGCCAGTTCCTCTTCTATGTATGTCTTCATGGCTTCTGATTCGGGCTGTGAGAGAGGAAATATATGACCTTTGGGAGGAAGAGAGCCAGGAACGAGATCTATGGCACAATCGTAAGGTCGATGAGGAGGTAACACAGAGGCGTGGGACTTGCTGAAAGCTTCAGATAAATCTGTGTATTCCTCAGGTAAATTCACAGTAGGGGTGGAATCAGTAAACGCAATACTTTTCAGGGGTATAGCAGATACTACTGACAAACAGGTTTGATGACAGTTCTTACTCCAACGAGTAATCTGGCCCTCTCTCCATGAGATGCAGGGATCATGACAACAGAGCCAAGGCAGACCGAGAATAATAGCAGTGGTGGAAGTGGGGAGAACATAAAATTGAATTGTCTCTGTGTGTAAATGGCCAGTTTGCATAGACAACTCCTGAGTGAGAGTAGACACCACTCCGGTGCCTAGGGTACTGCCATCTACCGCTTCCACTGCCAAAAAAGAAGAACATTGGATCAGGGAAATACCATGTTTAAGCGCAAAGCCCTGTGATATGAAATTTCCCACAGCTCCGAGTCTAACAGAGCAGTGGTATTAATACATTGTCCGTTAACATACAGGGTTATGGGTACAGTCACACACATCTCTGAATTTAATGCATCAAGTGTCACACTCACCGTTCTCTATTTATCGGAGCTGGGTCGAAGGGGACATGAGTTACGGATGTGACCAGGTTGACCACAGTATAGGCACGTTGAGTAATTCTGCGATTTCTCTCCTCGGTAGACAGATGATATTGGTTAATTTGCATGGGTTCAACAGTCTCAGCGGTAGTGATTGAAGGAGATCGAGATGAAGTGAAAGCAAGTGGTTTACGAGCCCAAAGTAAATTGTCTATGTGAATGGCCTGCTCAATAAATTCATCCAGGTCCTTTCCCTCATCTCTACAAGCGAGCTCTGACTGGAGTTCCAGAGACAATCCTTTATGGAACAAAGTCTTAAGTGTGTTACTCACCCATGTTGTTTGAGCCGCCAAAGTGCGAAAATTTAAAGCATACTTCGCAGCTGTCATTGTCCCTTGGGAAAGCTCCAGCAGCCATTCTCCCGCTGCACGTCCCTCGTGTGGGTGATCAAATACCTCGTGGAATCTCAGCATAAACAAGCCGTATGTAGGAAAGGCAGTACCATCCTCGCGCCAGACAGCGGTGATCCATTCGAGCGCTTTACCCATCAGAAGTGATCAGAAGCATTTTCTTGCATCCCCTGATGGTGGATGGCGTCTCTGCCGCGTGTGTATTGACGGATGACACGGGGGTGGTTACCGGTTCCTTACTAGAACCAGGAAGTATGACCATATTAGCCCGATTCTGTCAAAACTGCACTGGCTCCCTACACCATTGGTTCCCAACCTGGGGTCCGCGCCCCCCTCGGGGGGGCGCCAGAATTCACAGGGGGGGCGCGGGAGCGGATATGCTTTGAGGTGAATAAAAATGCATAAAATATTCCACTAATAATTTTAGATAAAAATATTGTTTTAAGTTTTTTAAAAATCATATGCTTACAATGCCAAGATAAGGTAGTAAAAATGTATCTCTTATATAAAATAATTATTTAAATTTTGCGCGCACACCGTCACTTTCTCAATGTGCTTGTTGTCATCGTAACGGCAAAAACAAAAGGAAAAACAAAAGACTAGCCCGTAGTTGGAGAGATAACGGTTATGCTGCGTTCACACCAAACGCGAATAGAGCGTCTGGCGCGAGTGATTTCAATGTTAAGTCAATGTAAAGACACGTTTACGCGCGTCTGGGTGTCGCGCGGCCGTTTGGAGAGGTGCGCGCGCTGTCTGGAGACTCGCGCTCGTGCGGACGCGTCGAGTATAAACAAGGCTTGAGGCGTTTAGCGCGGCTCGGTAGACGTCTGTTTGAGCAACTGGCTCATGCAGTGCAAAGAAAGATAAATATGTGTTTTTTCTATATTCTTTTTCCCATGTTTTTAATAAACATGAACAAGTTCTTTGAAAAACATGTCTGTTCTTTATGTGGTTTCAGTAATGTAAATTGTACATGTTCAGAAGAATTGAGCTGCCCTGTCCTGCGAAAATGTAAACAGGCTCGTGCAAGTAAATTGAGTAAAGAAAGAGAAGTAATGGGAACCTGGTATTTCAATTTCTATTATTTGCAAATAGTGATTAATCATGATTAATCCACTGAAAATTCTGATTAATTTGATTAAAATTTTTAATCATTTGACAGCCCTAATATTAATATATATATATATATATATATATATATATATATATATATATATATATATATATATATATATATATATATATATATATATTATATTATTAATTACATATTATTTAATATAATATATAATGAAAAAAATCCAAAAAAAAAAAAGAAAAATCCAACTTGCAAATTGTTAACTCAATTTAGAATTGTAAGTCAAGTGGACACATTTTTGAGCAGTGTTGAGTTAACTTATAAAAACTATTTAAATGCATGTTGATTACTACTTTGTCCATTGAATATAAACAATTAAGTTGAGAAAACTTAATATTTTGATTTATAATTTCGACCGTTTAACTTCCTGTCCTTGCGCATGCGCATGAAACACGGGGTTTCCCTCTTCAATCACGCTGACGAAGGGACTCGGGAGTGGATTTCGTCTGTTAAGACTTCAGGTAAGTTTTCTTTTAACGTTACTTTTGAAAGTAAGATAAATAAACTGCACACCTAAATTATGAAGGGCAATGTTATGTTCCTAAAAGACGAGTGTAAGGATGTGTGATTAACCGTAATATAATTTTGATTTTGTCTTCAAACGATTATAAAAACAATATAATCGCCATTATAATATAAACGTATATAAACGTTATTGTTCCACATTCTATTCATTTGCTTTAAAGTGGTTATACTAACGTTAACTGTTTTGTGTTCAAATTTGTTCAAATGAGCCAGTATATCATGATTTTATTTTCCAAATCGTATTTTTTTCGTATCCTTAATCACTATGGTAAACCTAGTGTTTAACTTGGGACTATTTTAGACCAGTACGATCACCAACGCTGCGGAGTAGCCCAGTACATGTGTGACTCTCATAGACATAAACGGAGAGAAGTAGCTCTGAATACAATGTTCTTCCGCAAGACGCGTGCAGTACTGGCTATTAGAGCGCCAAAAACTTTAATGTCCAAATCAGTCAAATCATGTAACGGTACTGCAGCAGTAATTTAATATACGTTTTGTTGTCTGTCAATAATGGTAATGAAACAGCTGATTTCTTATTGTAGATATTATTTCAATTTTTAATGATGCATGTGTGTGTGTCTCACATACACACATGAAACATTTACATTAAGGTCTCATTTGTTAAAATGAATGTATGAACTAACAATGAGCAATTTTTTACAGTAATTATTAATCTTTTTTATAGTATTTTTTTACATTATTTTTTAATCAAAGTTAATAAAATATTGTCCGTGTTAGTTCACAGTGTATTAACTTATGTTAAGAAATACAACTTTTGAATTTAATAATGTATTAGTAAATATTGAAATTAACACCAACTAAGATTAATAAATGTCGTAGAAGTAGTGTTCCTTCTTAGTTAATTACATTTAATGTTAATTTTGTAGAAATGTAACATTACACATCATCTCTAACTATTTCTTTTTTCTCTCTTCTTTTTTATAGGTTTGGAATGCAGTGTAAGCTTTGCAAATTTGCACACATTAGCAGAGAGGTCCTTTTGAAGCACTACAGGTTTCACCATTATCAAGGACGATCCTGGCAGCAACCTTGCTTGTTGTTACGAACCCCCACTTTAAAAGAGCTCGCTAGGAAGGGGGTAGGCAACATAAAGAGGACACGCGAGACAAAAACAAACAATTTAGCAGTTTTATTTATGCCGCAGCACTCGCATGTCACAGGCAACTATCCAACACAAACAGATAAGACATGAAATAACAAACACACAGATCAACAAAAAGAAACACAGAAATAACGCAAAAGCAACACAGCTTGACATAAACCACAAGTCATCAGGACGCACACCGAACTCGTTGGGCGCAGCTGATCTCAGAGTCGGCGCACCAACCGAGCCCTCTCAAGTGTGCGCCACGCTCACATAGAGCTAAAGACAGTGGCAGTGGCGGCTACACGACAGTTGTAAAATCGTTGAGGGTTCCCAAGTGAACACCATGCTCACATAAAGCTAAAGACAGTGGCAACGGTGGCTTGGAAACAGGAGTTGTAAACATGAGGTTTTTCAGAGGTGCACCACGCTCACATAAAGCTAAAGACAGTGGCAGTGGTGACCTGACGGCTGGAGTTTTGATAGAAGCAGCACAAGTGTTCGATACTCTCAACAGCGCCATACATCTACACTCTCCCCTCTTATATGCAGCCCAGCGCGTCAAAGAATTGGCAGCAGGTGCACCGGGGCGGGGCTTACCCTCGGGAGAAGAGAAAGAAACAAATTAATAAAGAATTGACACCAACTAAATACATATAGAGACTTGGGTCGTAACACTTGTATACTGACTGCATCTGCACTTTCAAAACTGTAGGTGCGTTAAAATCACATTTGACAAGAGCACACAAACAGACTGCTGCAGTTAAAGAGCACTTTAATTTTTCTTGTGAGTTATGTGATTTTAAAGATGTTTGTCAGCCATCTCAGTTTTTAAACCATATCAGAAATCATTTGAAGAAACATGACACAGTCAAATGTCCTTTTAAAGATTGTGAGCTGACAACCAATGTCCTTTCAACTTTTAGTAGTCACATAACTCGTAGACACAAGTCTCAAGGTTTTAAAGATTTTAGCTCTTCTGTTACATATCACACGGATGATTTGGAAAGCAATGAAGTGTCATAGTCGGAAGAGACTGAAGATCCTATACCAAATCAACAGTCAAATGTTAGCACTGATCCTTTAACTCCTTCTGAACCTGAAACAAGCACTTATTCAGAGCCTGTAGACTATACAAGTCTAGAGAGCAAACTTGCATCATTGATCCTTTATATGCAGACAATTTTGCACGTTTCAAAAAGTGCAACTCAGGAGATATTAAGTTGGATGCGTGATATTGTTTCGTCATCTAGGTATGCAGCAAAACAATCGATCAGTGGTATTTTAAGAAAATACGAAAGTCACATTGATGATTCAGTGGCAGAGGAGCTTTCTGAATTGATATCAGCAGAAGTGCTTAAAACAAATCCTATTTTTACAGCCACTGCAAAGAAGGGAACACTCTCAACAGATTTTAGAAGGAATGCTTATTTTAAAGAACATTTTCAAGTAATTGATCCGGTGGAGTACCGTTTTGATAGGCTACATCAAAATACCTTTGTGTATGTCCCCGTGTTGAAAGTTCTTGAAGTGTTACTCAACAGAGCAGATGTCTTGGAAAAAGCTGTTTTTGTTGAGGATGAGTTACCAGGACAGTACACATCTACTCGTAGTGGGCAGTATTACAAAGAAAACCAACTTTTAGGTGTTCAAAGTGATTGCCTTTCAGTGGGTCTCTACACTGATGATTTTGAGGTTTGCAATCCTCTGGGCACTTCGAAAAAGATTCATAAGATCACAGCTGTTTATTGGGTGCTTCTAAATTTGCCTGCCAAATTCCGTTCTACACTTCCCTCAATACAACTGACTCTACTTGGAAAGAGTAGTGATATCAAAAAATTTGGCTTTGACAAATTTTTTGATCCACTGTTAAAAGAAATGAGAGACCTGGAGCAGCAAGGTGTGTTTGTTGAAGCCCTGAATGCACATCTTAGAGGAACTGTGTATTGTGTATGTGCTGACAGTCTTGGGGCTCATGGTCTTGCTGGCTTTCAAGAAAGCTTTCAAGCTGAGAACCTGTGTAGATTTTGCCAAGTCAGCAAAGATGACATACAGACACGAGATGCTACTTGTTTTCAGCTTCGAACCGTTGAACAGCACAACTCGATTACAGATGAACTGAGAGACAACCATGAAATTCAGAGCAGACTTGGTGTAAAAAAGAATGTGTCCTCAGTAAGCACCTTTCTTTCTTTCACCCAGTAACTGGGTTCCCACCAGATGTCCTTCATGACACATTGGAGGGAATTGTCCCATTTGAGTTATCAATTTGCTTGAAAGAACTCATCTCAAAGGGACATTTTACTCTTCTTACTTTGAACAACTGTATTAAATCCTTTCCTTATAAGGACTCAGACAGAGTGAACAGACCCCAAGTCATTTCCCAGTCCAGCTTTTCAAAGAAAACCATAGGTGGGAATGGGCATGAGAATTGGGCATTGCTACGCTTGTTACCATTAATGATTGCTCACCTTGTAACCAATTCCGAGCCTGCTTGGGAAATTTTGATGGACTTGAAAGAGATAGTGGAGTTGGTAATGTCAGGCCAGTTCTCAGAAGCAACCCTATGTTTTTTATAACGAAAAATTTTAGAACACAGACAACTACTCAAAAACACATTCCCAAACCTTAAATTGCGACCAAAACACCACTATCTGGAGCACTATCCGCACTTGATTCGCTGCTTTGGGCCATTAGTAGAGCTCTGGACAATGAGATTTGAGGCCAAGCATAGCTATTTCAAAGGTGTGGTGAGTGACGTCCACAATTTCAAAAACATTCCACTCACTTTGGCAACTAAGCATCAGCTTATGATGGGCCATTTTCTCAATGGTCCAAGTCTCTTTTCATTACCCTTGTCTGTGCAGAATGTGAAAACGGTAAGAACGTGTACATTAGAAGTGCTACAGAAGGCTGCACTTCAGAAAAAATACCCACACAAAGAAGTTTTGTCTTTCGCGTCTGATGTACATCTGCATGGAATTCACTTCAGTGAAGGCATGATTGTGTCTTCAGGTCAATGCAGTGGCTTGCCTGAATTTTTCAGAATTCTCAGTGTACTAGTGAATGCTAACAAAGTGTCCTTCCTTTGCAAAAGGCTTTCGGCATGGTACATTGAACACTATAGGTGTTATGAGGTTTCTGAAACAAGCACAATTGAAATACTTGAGCCAGAGGACCTTAATGATCACCAACCTCTCACCTCGTATGCAGTTCAGGGAAAGAACATGATTGCACTAAAGAGGTTCCTTCTCCATTAATTGTTCTTCACATAGCCGCACTGCCTCCATTGAAATTGGGCCATTGTATTCTTATTTGAACTTTTACGTGATGGTAGTATTTGTAATGGGTTAAAGGGATAGTTCCCCAAAATGTGAATTGACATAAGTTGCTCTCCCTCATGACATTCTAAACCTGTATGACTTTCTAATGCAGAAGACAAAAGCATGCGTTTTAACGAATAAAACAGTTTTTTAATACAATGCCAAATATCTCATTTTAAATATATAAAAAAAACAACACAAATCTCAAAATTACTCAATGTTTCTTGTGAAGTATATGACGCTAAGCAAATTATGAAAGTTTTCATTTTTGAACTATTCTTTTAAATCATTTAACCAGCCCTCTACTTGGTGTACTATAATCTTTTAATTATTTTTTACAGAATATGCGGCTACGTGTTGTGTTGGCCCCTGATAATATTAGGAGGTTGGATATTTTGGAAAATATCACTTCAGTTGAAAACTTGAAAATGATTCTTCAAGAAAAGCTTGAAATCAGGGATGACTTTTTGATTTTGAATTTGAGGATCCAGAGTTCGGAAATGAACTCTGTAACTTGACCGAAATAACAGAGCTTCCACCAGATAGAGCAGTGCTGAAGATACTCCTGAAAGTTCCCAAAGAATCTGAATCGGAGATCTCTATTTCCTCTTTAGACACTGCCAGTATGTCATCGCCATCCAACAGCTCAAACCAGAGTTCCCCTTCCTTGACTATCAGACACCGTGAATGTTCTCAGTGGCCCTCTACTTTCCCGATTCCCAAGTTCTCATATGATGTCGAGTTAAGACTTGCCAAAGGGAATGAGAATTTTAAAAAAGATGGAACACTGCTCACAATAACAAGAGAAATGAAAATGGATATCTTGGATGCCATAGCTGAAACAATTTTTTCATTCAAAGCTTATCCAAATAATAAAGAGTTGGAATCGGTGTCTGTTGCATTGATTGGAAAGCATCCATGTCTCAAGGATCCGGGCTCAGGAACAGGTCACCACAGCTGGACTATGAGCATCAAATATAAGGTTGGCAACTACCGCCAGAAACTACGATCAGTAGGTTGCTCTGAAGTCGCTGTAAACCAGAGAAGAGTGAATGAGGATTCTAGACGCTTGAAGAAAGCAAAGAGATGTGAGATAAACTTCCTCCCAGACATCCCAATTGGGCAGACAGACTATTCTCTACAAAAGGAAAGAGATGCACTACAGGAGGATTTGAAAAAGAAACATTTCAACATGGCATTTGTTGACTCAAAAATGGAACTGACATTCCCACTGAGAAGAAAGGAAATAGTCGACAAAGAACCTGTGGCTGATGTCCTAAAACAATGGCCTGCATTGTTTTTGGAAGATCAGGTGAGTTTTTCAAAGATTCGTTAACTTGAGTTGTTGTTTTGTTTTTGTTTTTGTTTTACATTGTGTAGACTCTGTTCTTACTGTTAGCTATATTTTGTTTAAAGGTATCTGCTGAGTTCTACTGGATTACTCAAACAAACCTGAAGAGTACCTTTTTCTCATCTTTGGATGAATATGCATCACCGATGATCAAGCTGTACAGAGCCCGTGGTGGAGCATATGGAGAGGAAATGAAAACACTCCTAGACCAACTTGATAATCAAGTAAGTGTTTATCAATAGATCTCTGGTTAAAGTGACCTAATATGATTTGTGGGATTTTACCCTTCTTTTTTAGTGTAATGTACGTATTTGTGCATGCAATCGATCTGCAAAGTTAGATGATCTGTCCAAATGAAAGCAGCTGCCTGAAACACTTGATTTGTAGTTCCTAGTGTAATTTCTGCTTTTGGTTGTATATAACATGTATATAATCTGTTCTGTATTTGTTTTTCTGTATTTCAGACCTCTGATGTCCTTGTTCATAAAAAGGCTACCGCTCTCAAAGGCCTCCCAGTGTTTATGAGGGAAAAGTCGGGAAACTTTCTGAGGACTTGCCTGGTAAGATGCGTGTTATCAGCACATATACTCATACCTGAGATCCTTCCCCAGATCCTGTCTGGAGATAACTATTTTGTCTGTTATCCAAAACGCATCAACTAACTGTTTTATCAGGCAAGAGGCAGGGGAAAGAGTAGAAATCAGGAGACAAAGTGATGGTAAAAAAAATTGTTTATTTAATAATCGGTAACACTTTACAAGAAGGATTAATTTGTTAACATTTAGTTAAGGTAAGGTTTTTAATGTTAGTTAATAAAAATACAACTGTTCTTTGTTAATAATGAAAAATGTTCAAAGATTGATAAATGCTGTAGAAGTGCAGTTCAATTATTATTTCATGTTAACTAATGTAGTTAACGAATGAAACCTTAATGTAAAGTTTTACCGAAAAATCTTAGTTGGATTTTTCTCAGTGATCAGTCCGATTTCATCTGGTAGCACAAATTCATCAAGTGTTATACCAAAGCAAACACAATGGAAAATTACTGCTTCACAATACTGTGACATTGAAAACCTTGATATTGAGACATTTCATCTGATCTTCAACCTGTGAAAACAATACAGCACACAATCACGAGATTAAAAAAGTGTAGCAATAGTAAAGAATAAATAAAATTAATATAATACACAAGAGTACACAAGAATATGAATACAGCAGATTTAAACTAAGAGAAATTAAGTTTACTCACCCTGTTTTGATGCTGCTTTTTACTCCAGGACACAGAGCCAGAAGAAGATTACACAAAGGGGATGAAGATGGGGATCTTGAGCATCGTCAAAGACAATGTATTCACCATCCATTTGAAGATTAAAATTTCGTTGTTTTAATATTATTTATATTATAATCAAATGTATATTCTATTTGAAAGAGTGTAATGCATGAGAGTTGAGTGTAATGCATGATATGTAGGGGAGAAGAGATCATTTTGGAATCACAGGAATGTGTACTGTAGGCTGCACATGTTGCATATGTTTCTGCTGATGCAGGGGCTCCATGATGAAACAACTGATGTACAGTATTCCCTATAAGGAAGTAGAATGTGCATGTATGAAGCATACGTTCTATTTTAAAGAAACCAACTTGTTTTTCTCAACCTTGTAAGGACTTGTATGATCATGATAGTCATGGTATATAGGATCAGTGTAACACACTACCCCCTTAGAGAAGAAAAGCCCAGAGAAGAGAAGGGCAGAGACGAGAGACACATTGAAGAAATAGAATAAACTTCTCTCCTGACACACAATAAAGTTTTCCTTGGCAAGGCAACTTGGTGTTCGGTCCTGTGATTCAACTATACGGGGACAAAAGCTGTAATTTCAGATCAACAATTGGCGTCACGAACAGGATCTGCATTTCAGACATTTGTCCCAATCAATTAGTCAGGTAAGACATTTTCTTTCTCTTACAATTTTAAGTCTGCCTGAAGTATTTATGTATTGAGACAGTGCCTGAAACTGCTACAAAAAAGAACTGTGTTATTTAAACAAATGCCAGTTGTATTGCCAATGATTGTGTGTCAGATATAGTGCATTTTAAGTAATTTAATTTGATGAAATTTATTGTTGTTCTGATCAGTGGACCTCAAAAATATTTGAATGAAGCTGGGGTAAAGTGGATCTTTTTTAGAAGAAAGACCATTTAGTCAAATTTTCGGGAGAATAAGCCGTAAAGCGATTTAGCAATTAGCTCGTGTGGCCGTGAGGTGGTCGGAATTTGCTGAGACTGCAAAAGGCAGAGTACACTCTAAAATTTTCCGTCACACCGAAGATCCGTTGGAACGGTGAGGGCACGAGTGGTGAAATTTAAGTATAAGGCGCCGTTTATACAAAAGGAGCTAGAATCGTGGGCATTCCGATATTGACAATAAGCTGTTCAATATTTGAGGAGGAGACTGATCTAAGTTCAACTAAAAGAATATAAAAAGAAATAAACAGAAAAAGGAAACAAAAAGAGGAAATTATAAGAGAATATAAGAATATATAAGAGCTAACTTTGTTTTATTTATTTTTTTTGTCTTCTGAGTTTTCAGACAGAGAGAGGGAGAAAGGGAGAGAGAGAGGGCCCCTCCCTTCAGCACACACACACATACATGCACACATACACATACACACACACACACATACATGCACACAGAGCTAAACATGTCCCAGGCTCTTTGGAATGGCAAAAAGCCTTTCCAATCTTGGCTGCTCATTGGATTTTGAAACAAGGGGGAATCTGTTGCAGAACAGATGGAATCCCAGTCCCACTTGTTGAGGCAATGAAACCCCAAGTTGAAGCATATAACAAGTGAAATAAAATAATGTCTATTACATGTCAAGAAAAAGATAAAACAATTATTGATGATTCATTTGATCCAGATTGGACAAATATAATAGCAGAGGCTGAAAGAAAATATCTACAAGCACCAGTAGACTCAGCAAAAACTGTAATGCCTCCTCCATACAACCCAAAGTATCCAACTTTGCCTGAACAAAGTAAAGGTTCTGGCAAATCAAATGGAGTGCCAGTTGACAAGATATATGTTGCGTCTGCACAGGCAGCTCCAGTAATAACAAGATCCAAATCCACTCATCCAAACAGAGACATGCTGCGATGCATACCAGCTCATAATGGATCTGACTGGGGTGATGACACAAGAGATGACGACATGATCACAGTTGATAAGGTCGGTCCTGAATTCTCTTCACCTTTTGTTAAAAAAGAAGAATTACAATCTGAAATGATGACTGAAGAAAGACCATTCACACCAGGAGAACGTCAAGCTATCCTAACAGCTTTACCTCCTCTAAAGCGACAAGATCCAAACACAGAGTTTTGGCGAGAATTAGATTCCTTGGTTGAAGCACATCAAATGACATTAAAAGATATACACACCATTGTGAAAGCTAAAACCCCAAGAGATCGATGGGAACGCTTGCCAGCGTCAATAACAACAGCCCAATGGACAAACTTATGGGTAGATGGCCAAGGACGACCCCTGGGTCTTTGGCAAGCCTTAGATGTGTTCCGAAAAGAAATCCAAGATATCCTGGGCAGTGGTAAGACCCCTTTCACTTCAGTTACATTGATTAAGCAAAAAGATCATGAATCTCCAGATGAATATGCCCTGCGTAAATGGAATGCTTATGAAAGATGGGCTTTATGTGCTAAGAAAGAGCCAGATAGAGATGATGTACAATTTATTGACACACTCGTGGACGGCTTTAGCTCAAAATACCAACAAGCCTTATCACTTGGAGTCAATCCAGGAGAAACATTTGATCAAATTATGCAATGGGCTGGTCGTCTAGAGATGGCTATAAGATCAAACAAGGAAGAAGTAAACAAGCCAAATCGAAAAGGAGTGGCATTCGTCCAATCCAACATTGATACAGATAGAATGGTGAAGCTATGCCGTAACTGTGGAAAAATTGGCCACATTAGGAGAGACTGTTGGGCTAAGGGAGGCGGAGCAGAAGGTAAAGGTCCATCATTTAAACAGGTCAATGCGAAAAGCAACGGTGAAACTCCTCAAGGGAAGAAATGGACTGAAGCACAAGTTCGTCAGCTCCTTGAGGGAATTATGCGTCCGCAATAGGAATCAGTGGCCCCCTGTATAAGTAAGAAAAAAGATAATCGCCTTTTTATCCCTGCTTTAATAGGGGGCCATCCATGTGACTGCCTTCTCGATACAGGGGCAGCTATCTCCATAACTGATTTGAACCTACCTACAACACATGAAACTATAGAAGTTGAAGGAGTTGGAGGAGGTATCACAAAATTTCACAAAAGTATACCGGTTCCTCTGCAGATACATGAAGATGAAGTCTTGTGGACACCTTTCTGGGTGGGACCGAATTCACAAGGAAGTCTCATAGGTATGGACATTTTACCAATGTTAAACATGATCATATTTACTGACAGTCGTCAAGTTGCTACAACAGCTGGAATAATACCACACGAAGACCGTGCATGTAATATAAGTTCTATTGGTGTTGCAACACCCATCACCAGAGAATGGGAGAAAGAAGGTGTGTGGGGTCTTCTGTGCAGTTTATATCCAGATGTTTGGGCTAAACACAAATTAGACTGTGGAAAAGCTAATATTGACCCAGTTGTTATTGAGGGACCAACACATGCCCCTCATAAACAATACCCCATTCGACCAGAAGCAAGACAAGCAGTGGCAGAGATTGTGGCAGACTTGGAAGCTGAAGGAATTGTTCGGCAAGCTTCTTCAACAACCAACAGCCCTGTCTGGCCAGTCAGGAAATCAGACAACTCGTGGAGATTAACCATCGATTACACAAGACTTAACAGTGTAACACCAAAACCACACCCTATAGTAGCTAACCCTGCAACCATTCTGAATGATATTCCAGGAGATGCAAATATCTTCACGGTCCTAGACGTGCTGTCGGCTTTCTGGTCTATACCAATTGATGAAAAATCTCAAGAAAAATTGGCCTTTACAGTAGGCGCAAACCAGTATGTTTGGAACAGACTCCCACAAGGTCTTAACCTTTTTCCAGTTGTATTTCACAGAGCTCTGGACCAATTCTTAACAGAGCGGAAAGCTGAAATTGAGAGTTCGGGAAGTGTTTGCCTCCAATATGTTGATGACTTGTTGATTGCAAGCCCAGATGAAAACAGCCATATATCTGCATTAAATATCACTCTGCAAGCTCTAAGGAAAGGTGGATTCAAGGTAAACCCTGACAAAGCTCAGCTGGCCAAAACTAGAGTTATCTATTTAGGCCAAGAAATATCTGCTGAGGGAAGAAGAATGACAACAGAGCGTGTAGAGGCCTTACGACAACTTCCAAAACCTCTGACGGTTACAGGAATGCGAAAGGTAATAGGACTTTTCAATTACTGTCGTCAATATATACCTGATTTCGCCAGTATCACTAGTCCTCTCATCGACTTGTATAAAGGAGGAAAACCTGGAGTGGAAAAGATAGAGTGGACAACAGAAGCTGAGGAAGCGTTTATTTCCATGAAAGAGAAACTGATTTCAGCTCCAGCCTTGGGACTCCCTGATGGTCGTTTGCCCTTTCATCTGTGGACCAGGGTAGGGGATGAGACATACTCAGCAGTGTTGTGTCAAAAACCTGGTGATCGTTACAAACCAGTTGGGTACTTTTCCACAAAGATTCCTGTCACCATGATAGGTCAACCACGATGTATACAAGCTCTTGATGGTGCCACGTGGGCAGTGAATGCTGTGGAAAATTTGATAGGTGCACAAACTATCATATTACACACTCCACACAGTATAGTGACACTGTTAAACAACACCAACATCAAAACAATTACTGATGCGAGGAGAGCAAAATGGGAAGTAGCCCTGCTCAACAAGGACTTGAGAGTGGAAATCATCAGAGACACTTTTCTTAACCCCGCAACAATGATGTTGGAACCACATGAGGGAATACCACATGAGTGTGAAAAACAGGTAGAAGAGGAAAGCCTTGGCCCAGTTAATCCAATACCTCTTGAAAGTCCAGATAAAGAGCTATGGGTCGATGGATCCAGTTACTACATAGATGGAAAACGACACACTAGATGGGCTGTAGTAAAGGCTGATGGAACCGTTGTGAAAAAGGGAGCTCTTCTGGGGCAATTTTCAGCACAAGTAGCTGAGCTCATAGCACTCACGGAAGCTCTTGAACTATCAGAAGGAGATCGAGTCAACATCTACACAGATAGTCGTTATGCTTTCGGTGTGGTTCATGACTACCTTGCCCTGTGGGGGCGAAATACAGCATGCCTCCATAATTCGTCGGTTGATTACAGCATGTCACTTACCGAGAGAAGCCGCCGTAGTCAAGGTAAAATCACATCAATCTGACAAGTCCAAAGAAAGTCAAGGAAATGCGGCAGCAGATGCAGCAGCTAGAGAAGCAGCTTTACTTTCCCCTACTCCTATCACCTTGGTTCAGGAAAGAAGAAAGGACAATCCTGAGCTCCAACTTCTGTCATATCTCACAGAAACGGATGAAGAAAAGGAACAGTGGATAAAAGTGGGAGCGAAGGAAGATGATCAAGGTATCTGGAGAATTCCAACAGGACAAGTGGTGATGCCTATTGGAACAAAGAAAGAACTGATGCAGCTGTATCATGGTAAGGTGCATGCTGGAGCAAAAGCAATGAAAGCTCAAATCAGTGAGACTTGGTGGTGGCCACGAATGATGAGAGACATTGATGATTATTGTAGGAGATGTTTGATTTGCATGAAAGCAAATGTGGGAAAGTCTGTCAAGGTGCGAATGTCACATGCACCTAGACCAACAGGTCACAGGACCATTGTCACCCAGTGGAGGGTATCAGTACATTCTAGTAATCATCGATCGATTTACTAGATGGGTGGAAGCATTCCCAACAAAAACTTGCACAGCTGAAACTGTAGCCCGAGTAATGGTAGAAGAAGTGTTTCCTCGCTGGGGCCTCCCATATGAGATTGATTCAGACAATGGAACCCATTTCACTGGAAAATTGATGAAAGAAGCAATGAAACTGATGGGGATTAAACAGAGATTCCACATTCCCTATAGGCCACAAAGTTCGGGTATGATTGAACGATCAAATCGAACTTTGAAAACATCCCTTACTAAAGCTATTCTGCAGACTGGCCAAGGTTGGCATAAATTGTTACCCGCTATATTGTGGAACTTAAGAGCAACTCCAAACAGAGTAACGGGACTAACCCCTTTTGAACTGATGACTGGAAGAGCAATGGTCCTACCTCCTGATGCTCCGCCGCCAGCGGGAACAGGAGGGGATTCTACGTTGTTCCAAGAAAAGTTAAGACGGTATCTCACAATGCTGGACAAAGCTACCAAAGAAAACAACCAGAAAGTGCGAGAAGCCCAGCAGCAGTGGGATGAAAAACACACCACTACTGATATTCCACACATTCCCGAGTTAGGCAGTTTTGTTATGGTCAAACGTATTCCTAGGAAAGGTTTAGAGCCTAGATGGGAAGGACCGTACGAGATACTTCTAACAACAGACACGAGTGTGTGTCTTAAAGGGAAGGGGGTGGGAAGCTTTATGGACCCCTCGAGTTCAAGAAATAACTCGGAATGCAACTTTGAAATCTGGTCAACATTTTACTCTACCCTTTATCTCCAAATGGGGATTATGGGATTGGGTGCCTAGAAATGATAAAGACCTTGCTAAATATCGAGAGGACATCTATGGTGGATGTAACTATCACCATGAATGTTACAAAAGTAGAGTAATTTGGCCAGTTAAAGATGGGGGATATTCAAGTAGTGCACAAAGACGAGAAATTTGTTCAAAAGAACAATGTGAAGTTTTGGGTTTAGACCTCATAACCTCTACTAACGTGGAAATTAACTTTGTCTTGAATCGCACTCACATGCTTACAATATGGGATTCATTGACTCAAGGGTGTATATATCCCATAGTGTTGCCTTGTGAGGGGTTCCTTAGGGATACGGTCCCTGGGACAACGCGATTTAAAGGAAATTATTTAAGAGTATGGCATTCAGAAGATGAGAATGAAAATTGTGAAACTGAATTAGAAACTGGAGAAATTGGACGGTGTTTCTATCTTTCTGCAGGAAAGACAAACAAAGCTAAAACATGCCCAATTACAACTGCTGCACCAGCTCATGGTATCTTGTTAGCAAAAGAAACCAAAACCTTGATCAACGAGGCCCACATGGTGCGACAACGTATCAATTATAATTTAAATTCCCTTCCTACTGTCTTTGATCAGTCCTATTGTGGGAATTTTACACAAATTCGGAGTTGGTTGGCCAAAGAAGTAAAATATTATACCTCTAAAGACCCTCTGAGTAGTCGAAGTCGTAAACCTCGAAGTATATGGGGGGACATAGCGGGGGTATTTGGTTCTGTCAATTCAATTAGTAATACCGCCCAAGTGAGTCAATTAAGTGAATATACTCAGTGGGTGGGGAAAATGACAGGGAAAGGACTTATTGAGGCTCTTCAAGGTTCTTTACATATTATAGCAGCGGGTCAGCATCTTAATAATGCTGCAAAGGAATTAGCAGACACATTGGCAAAATCATCTAATTTCGAGACACACCGCGCGGCATGTTTGTTTTTAGCTCAAAATCTAAAGGATCAAATGGTAGAGGATGTTCAAGTTATTCGGATGGGTCAAGTTCCTGAACGAATAGCTGAATCTTTGCTCCTTGTTTTTGGTAGCCAACTTAATTTGACTTCTGCCAAACATGTCCCGTTAGTGAAAATCGCAATAGATGAGAAATCTTTGTCAGGTTCTGGGGCATTGCCATTAATTATGGTATGGCCTCAATATGGAAAGCGCAACATAATGACAGTTAGACAATTCCAATCAATGGGTATTAGACAAGGAAATTCAGTAATAAGATTAGGGAAAATCGGATATTGGGCTGAAGGGGATACTCCGATGATTTCTACTACAGACTGTTGCGTTGAGGAACATGAATGGGTAATTTGCTCATGTTCTACAATGTTTAGTTTATCTCTCAACGGATCTGCAGTTTGGGAAGTAGTCCCTCTAGATCAAGCCACAGGTGCTTGGCAATTGTCAGAAGCACAGTGGTGTATATTACATGACGGAATAAGTGAGAATATGATATATGGAGGGAAGTTATGTCCAATTCCTCCTGATCCATTTTGCGTTGAAATTCTCTATCCTCTTTATTTGGGTGGAATTCATGTTCCACATGTGCAATTGCTGCAGTTAGAACCACAGTGGTGGAGTAATGATTTAGTAGAGGAAAGAAATAATGAACTCTTTGAAATGGTTAAGAGAGTTAAAGAGAGTGTTAAAGCAGCTCAAGAGGAGGGAATTCAAGCAATGGGTCATGTAGTCGTAGCAAATGGAATAGCTCAATTGATGTCTGAAAGAAAATTAACACAAATTCCAGGGAATTTATCATGGTCAGATTGGATAGTTTTGACTATGGTAGGAGTTCTTGTGTTTATGCTCGTAATAAACATTACCATATGTGTTACTAGACGAAGAAGTACTAAACCTATTAAATTGGTTATTTCTAACCAAATGGATAAGGTCGAGAATGGAAAATATAGGGTGAAATAGGAGATTTCATACACTACATACAAAACACAACCCCACGAACAATTAACACCTGCTTACTGATTTACACCCCAAGGGATAGGATTCTTTAACATCAACTTTTATGTTAGTTTGTTATTTTGACCAGGAACTGGAGGAGTTCAGGTACCGGACGAGTCCAGGCACTGGTGAAGACTTATTAGTTTTTCCTTTCCTTTAGGAAGCTGGGGTTCATTTTAAATGCATACACATAGACGTAATTACACACATAGTATGCGGGAACATATCACGGGTTGGGGTCATTTTCTTTTGTTTGTTTTATTCCCATTTCCTTATGTTTCTATTCTTTTGTCCTTTATATGTCTCTTCTTGGTCTGCTATTTCTCTCCTCACTATCTCTCCATTAGGTTGGCGATGGTGTGGAACTTGACGGCCGTAGTTCCAGTGGAGGGAGATGAAGATTAAAATTTCATTGTTTTAATATTATTTATATTATAATCAAATGTATATTCTATTTGAAAGAGTGTAATGCATGAGAGTTGAGTGTAATGCATGATATGTAGGGGAGAAGAGATCATTTTGGAATCACAGGAATGTGTACTGTAGGCTGCACATGTTGCATATGTTTCTGCTGATGCAGGGGCTCCATGATGAAACAACTGATGTACAGTATTCCCTATAAGGAAGTAGAATGTGCATGTATGAAGCATACGTTCTATTTTAAAGAAACCAACTTGTTTTTCTCAACCTTGTAAGGACTTGTATGATCATGATAGTCATGGTATATAAGATCAGTGTAACACACTACCCCCTTAGAGAAGAAAAGCCCAGAGAAGAGAAGGGCAGAGACGAGAGACACATTGAAGAACTAGAATAAACTTCTCTCCTGACACACAATAAAGTTTTCCTTGGCAAGGCAACTTGGTGTTCGGTCCTGTGATTCAACTATACGGGGACAAAAGCTGTAATTTCAGATCAACACATTCCACCCCAAATGTAAGGTGCCTGTCAGTTGTTCTAGAGGAGCTAGTTGTGCTGGATAATATCCAAGACCTTCCCACTGCTTTTGCTCTCCTCTTTGGCTTGATATATTGCCTCAACATGAACTATCCCAAAGAGCTGAAATACACTTTTGAAACCATTCAAAAGGTGTTTATTGGCCTTGACCCCCAGTGCTCACCAAGGGTCCAGTCATTCAAAAACAAAGTGCTGAGGTCAATAAGCAAGGCAGGCACTCATTTGTTCTTCCAGTTCTTAGTTACAGTAACAATTGTTCCTTAATAGTACAACATGCAAGAAAGCTTTGAGTTTTAATGTGAGGTCAAATGTTGTTTTAACAGGTGGCTACTTGATTGCTTTAACACGTTTGTTGCATGGATGTAAGACAAATTTTAAAAATACCATGCAAGTTCTTGTTTATTGCTGCAGCATTTAATGATTGATACTCTAGCACTTTAAGTATAATCTTATTACTCCAGCACTTTAAAATAAATCTTGTTGTACAATGCCAGCACGTTAAAAGCATTACAAGATTAGTGGATAGGGTTTTTTCTTTTTTGCAACATATGGTGATTTGAGTATACTTCACATTTGAAATTTCTGTACCTCATGCTGAAGTATCAATAAAGATTTTCTTCATTGTTGACAAAGTCTTGCATTGTATTTACAGTAATCCCTGCATTTGGATTCTTATAATGTCAGGACCATACGAGAATCTACGTAAAATTTTGAAGACAATTAAGTTGAATTAACTGTAAAAAATAAAAAGTTGAGTTAACTTAAAAAAATAAAAAGTTGAGTTAACTTAAAAAAATAAAGCAACCAGCTGCAAAGCTTTTTTGAGTTTACTGAACTTCAGGCCTATATAGTTGTGCGTACTGATTTCTTAAAGTTTGTAAAGTAAATCTCCTATTCAACTTTCAACAAACTCATAATGACTAGTTAGATGTACTTACTGAGAAAGGTTTACTTAACTTAAACCAATACTTTCAGAGAACTTTCAAAAATATTTTGGCAAAACATCAACCACTGAAGTTGAGTAAACTCAAAAATGCTTTGCAGCTGGTTGCTTTATTTTTTTAAGTTAACTCAACTTTTTATTTTTTGCAGTGTATTAAACATCGTAAAGATTTTAAAATCTTGCTAATTGCTTACAAAGCACTAAATGGCTTAGCTCCCCAGTACCTTAGTGAACTCTTAATGCATTATAGTCCTTCGCGTCTATTACGATCTCAGAATTCTGGCCAGTTGTTAATGCCTAGAATATCAAAATCAACCACAGGCAATAGATCCTTTTCCTATTTGGCACCTAAACTCTGGAACGATCTTCCTAGCATTGTTCGGGAAGCAGACACACTCTGTCAGTTTAAATCTACACTAAAAACACATCTATTTAACCTGGCATACACATGACGCATTATCAATTTTTGTCTTCATATCTGTTAAAGGATTGTTTGTCTCTCTGCTTATCCCGAGGTTTACCAAACAACGTGATTGGCTGGATCTGGGCCGTGTCCGGGTCAGATGGGGAACCTGCGCCTGTGTGCGGCAGCAGCGTGGCCCTGGGGTGTCGGCGGAGACTGTGTGAACTAGCTCATCCTTTGTGAAGGCCTTACCGACTCATCAGCCAGTGGCACATATCCCCAACAAACCGTCCCATACCGGCGTGATTAAAAAGATCTTAAAATAGATGGAACTGGATAAAATATTTTGACTGTTGCGATTCCAAATCGGTTTAATGACCTGTAACTCTGCATGACTATCGGACAAGTGTTCCAGAGGAGAACTGGCCCCCCGACTAAGCCTGATTTCTCCCAAGGTTTTTTTCTCCAGTTGTTGGAGTTTTGGTTCCTTGCCGCTGTTGCCTTTGGCTTGCTTAAGTTGGAGACACTTGCTTGATATTCAGCAGTGTTTTTAGTATGCCTGCATTGGCGCCGTTGTATGCGAACTGAGCTGAGCCGGATGATTACGTCACTGTTTTCTCCAGTGCTGATATACATAAATTAACTAGACTAATAACTATTTATCTTTGCAACGGAATGAATCAATAATGTATAGAATAAGCTGGACAATGACACCATTTTCTTTGGGAGCTGCTGTGCAGCCAAAATTATTTGCCAATTATTAATGTAAAGCTGCTTTGCCACAATTTGCATTGTATAAAGCGCTATATAAATAAAGGTGACTTGACTTGACTTAATGGATGAATAATAATATAATAATTATATAAATCATAAAATAATTCTAATTTTAATTAAAGCCAGACAATTTCATCATTAAATATTTGTTTGTACTAGCTAAATAGTGACCTTTAATTTGGAGGAAGATAAACTGAGTGAGTGACTTTATTGTGTTGGATGTGTCAGTGTCACACACTTCACACCTCACACCTCACATCTGATTGTTCCAATTTCAGTTTGAGATTTCTTACCCAGAGGAAAACCTGCTCCGGAGCAGGTTAGCCATGGAGCGTAAATTACTATGGTAATGAACACCGCTAAAAGCCAAGTCACTTCCATAGTACCTAAAGCCCAGGGGCCTCATTTATAAAACTTTGTGTATAAACCTTACTAAAAGTGAACGTACGACATAAATCTGAAAATGGTGTACGCAAGAAAAAAATGAGATTTATAAAACCATGCGTACACCAGAACCTGCGCAAAAATCCCTTTAAAAATCCCAGTCAGCGGAAGATTGTCCGTACGTACATCTCCACCCTGTCTCCTCCGGAAATCACCATATATGGAGCTTACAACGCCTAGTTTTACTATGCATAACCTCATCTGCATATCATTTCCATGCATGTTTCCATCCACGTGACACCATTTTTAATGCCGTCAAAAGTACAAGACATTGGGAAATATTACATACGGACTATAAATGCCATTTGTGCCATACATATTACTAAAAATCATCTAATATCCTTGCTGTTTTATAATAAATATATCAAAATATCCATAACAACAAAATTGTAGCTATAAAATAGCTTACTTCTCAGATAAAGTTTTTAGAATAGAGTTGATTCATTAATTTCCAGTGTCCAAATAGCATTTTAATTGTTTTAAACAATTCGAATGAAATCGAGTTTATGCAGTTTTGCCGATAAGTGAACATATCTTTTAGGATGTTTAGGCTATTTTAGTGGATACAGATATAGGCCTACTTATTTATTGCATTGTGATTACAATTCTCTGACAAAGTATTATAAAAAGGAAACGTATAAATCTTACCGTTTCCTTCAAGTTGTATCCTTCAAATACAGTGGTATTATTCATAATTGTTTGAAGATGCCTGTACAGACAACACCTTCTGCAGCTGCGGTTGTACAGTAAGATATTATCATTGAACCTGTTCAAACGGACAATAGACCGTTCGACCATCGAATTCAGCAGTGTCTTTCACTATATCAGTGCATCACTGATCATGAAATGAGGAATTATTGTGCTCCTATCACTCTCGCTGTCATTAAAACAGCATGTCACAGGAAAAGTGATCAAAAGTAGCACATCCACTATCTAAATCCATATCATTTTTGTTTATCTTCTGCAAATGACTTTATGTAATTTTCAGGGCCTATCGACATTAATAAATGTGGAATATTAATGTAAATGTGTATATCAAAACGAAAAAAAATCCTTTAAAATCCTTCCGTTTACTTCATTACTTTGCTCAAGTCTAGTAAAAGTGTTCGTACGGATGGGTCAGAGTTTGCGTGAAAATGCGCAAATATTCCCATCAAGTTTGTTTTTATAAATCCCATTGTTTCCGTCAGAAGTAGCGTACGCCTCTTACAGGGCATGTTTTGTGCGTACGCAACGGTTATAAATGAGGCCCCAGGACTGGCACAAACTAATATGAAACTTACCTGGCTAGCCAGCTAATCCGGCCTCATGGTACAGGGCCCTGATGGTAAAGCTCTGTAGGCTACAGTAAACTTTAACTTAGTAAGAAAATTACACAGACGCAACTCTACACCCCACTAAACATTAGACGTCTGAAGGATGTGCATGTTATGTCTATATTGCGTCCGCCGGTCCCAGACCAATTCTGCACCTCTGTACGACGTGCAAACTGGGTCCGCTATTTGGACGTCTAACCAAGACGTCAATATGTAGCTCAACATTTGAACGTCAAACTCAGTAACGTTTTTTGGACGTCTAAAACAACATGTTATTTGTGATGAAACACTATTTCTTTTTAATCATTTAGTTATTGAGTACATGTTTTACATTTTACTGTTTTTTTCTCTTATTTACTTGTTTATTTCAATTGTCTCTGGACCAGTTTGTGTCATTGTCTCCGATTGTGTTTAATATGTTATCAAGGTAAATAAAACACTTAGAAAATGAAGCATTCTAACTTTTGAATTAGCCGAAAGCTAACATTGCAGCGGTGGAACTTGCATTTGATAGGCACCACATCATCATAACCCAAGCAGTAAACGCCACTCTGATTGGCTGAAACACCACGTCATCATGACCCAAGCAGTAAACGCCATTCTGATTGGCCGAGGCAACAAGGAAGCATTCAACGCGTACTTTTGAAGCAAGTGGCTACTCGGTTCTGTTCAGCTTCCATCAAATCGATCCAAAATCATCGTTTTCAACTCAGTTGTGAGTTGGCAGGAAATTTAACTTGTCAAAGCTTAGTGGTGACGTTTGTGCCAGTTAAAAACAATAAAGATGGAAATAAGTGAGTGGTGATTGAGTTGTGATTTATTTGTAAACCTCTATTACTAGTCCCATGTTTCCAGAAGGTGAAGGACCTGTTTCCTGTAGCAGTCAATTTTCCTGTAGCTTCGTTTGGCTCTGCAGCAGGATTGAATTGGAAATGCATTACACCTTTGTATACTTTTCCATTTATCATCTGCTGCTGAAACAATTAAATGAAGCTATAGGTGAATGAACTTAAACAGTATACAACCTTCTGAAATGGGACTAGCTTGTAAACAGTATAAAATGACGTCTAAAATGAGGTTAAGTTTGATGTAGAAAAGACGTCCACAATGACCACATTTGGCCTACAATTAGCCCTTATACAGACGTCCTTGGATGTCAATACTGGACGTTAGGTGGACGTTAGGTAGACGTTGGAAAAAAGACGTTATCTGGAATCACAGTCTGCTCTAGGGGACCAAAATTGGACATTCAAAAACGACGTACAAAAGACGTCATTTCAACGTGTGTTTGCGCAGTGGGACAATACAACAGTGCAACAAGCAGAAGGCAGGTGAGGGACACAGCACTCTGGAAGGCAAGCTTCAGTTAGAATGTCACGCCAAGCTTCTTTTGAGCTTGAAACGAACATCAGGTGTGAGCAATCACCTCTCTCTCTCTCTCTTTTTCTCTCTCTTTCCCACACCTGGTAGAGCAGCAGAGAAAAAGAGAGAAAAGAAAAGCACCAGTCCACACCTAACAGAAAATACACTACCATAATACACAAACATGTAATGTAACAGTATTTGTTATATTAGTCAAGGTAACAAAGTCTTGTTCATGTCACAAGTACAGTTGTTTGTGGCTCAGGCTCATATAGTCCTTCATACAGATTTGGAGTAGTACTGTACTCAGTAAAAATTAATTAATTTTCTGTGGCTACAAAAAAAGTTTATAAAGATTTATTGGTTGTAATATTAAATCTGCTACATCATGTTGATTATATTAACTGATCCAGATATTTATCATTATTTATAATGAGTTATTATTAATTATTCATATTTCCCTTTGAGCTAATTTGCTACGATAGTCACCAAGATATGAACAAGGGCTGTATATGCTCAAAACATAACTTCATGACTACAAACCAAAAAAAAAAGGGCTGTGCTTTAAACATGATTTTGAATAGTTAACAAAATGATACATTGGTTTGGTAAATGAATTTTAACCACAATGAACAATCAGACAACTGACAAACCCTGTCAACCACTCACACCTCAGCAGCTATAGATGCACCATTGAGTCTGCCAGTCACAACTTACCTTCATATTCCTGGAGCGGATGTTTGACTACCATTGTGTACCATTTATAAAACAAATTATTAATTCACAAAAACATTTTCATGTAAACTTTCAAAGTAGTAAATTTAAACAGGTCAGAGTTGTGGTGTTCGAGTTTGACTTTGGTCATGTGGGGTCATATGTTACTATAAACATAGCCATTATGTTAAGACTGTGTCTTATGTATTAGTGGTCAACTAGCAGTTAGTTGCAACTAGCACTCTTATTTTTCATCAAATATCAAATTATGCATATAAAACTCCACAGTGAAGGGGACTCATACAGTTATCACCACAGAAGTAATGAATACCATGCTAAAACAGCCAGCCTGACACAAAAAATAGCCCATACACTCTTGGATGTTTCACTGTTTTCTCTCATTGTGCTTTGTTAGCCATTGGAGCACAACATGGGAGCATTTATCCAACAAATAGTTGGCATCAGATGGACAATTTTGGCTATTATTGCCATTAGCTTGTTATTTCCAGGTTTTAGGGAGGCCATTATGAGGGGTAGCTGTATAATATGGTTATTAAATTTTGTTGTGTTAGAGGGTGTTATTTTGCTCATAGGCCACTTAGAGCTATATAACGACCCATTCTGATGCACACAGCTATATTGACTGATGGCCACCACACCAGGCAAAAAACAAGATGTACAAAAAAGAATAACAGATAATAATTTATAATAAACAAATATCTGAAAGTATTTTGTAAACATTACACAATGTTTGTTAGTCAATAATCCCTTTTACACTTTAATGTAGTTTATAATTCATCATTTATTCACCCTCGTGAAACTCCAAACCTGCTTGACCAAGAGCCGTAAAGTTCTAAAAAGTTCTAAAAAGGCTAAATGAAATAGTAAAACAATCTATTTGACTTGTGTTTTAATCCAAGTTTTCTGAAACTAAACAATCACTTTTTGAGAAGAACCAAATTGTAAGTGTTTTTACAGTATTAATAACTGAAAATATATGAATTTTCAAACTATCAAGCACAGATGGTCAGTGTAGGCAAATGCCATTGGTTCTCTCATGTCTCAAAACCAAGTTTAAATATGGGTATGTGTGTATAACAACTTAAATATCTGTATACAGTACAAAAAAAGATCTTGGCTTCAGAAGATTATATAATAAATGGGTACTTTTGTCATAATATTTGTGCCACTGATTCATGAGATGAGGGACAAAACATGTTTTGGATGTTACTTTTCATTATTTAATAATATATTACTATAAATTGATATATTTGTAGACAAAAGTCTCAGCTAATGAAACATGTAAGGGAACAGGTTTTTTCAGATTTTTTCTTTCTAAAAATGTACATTTATTCACTTCATAACTTAATTTGTGTCAACTCCATCAGACGCATTAAAAAAGGCATGCTATTTTAATTTGATCCATCCAACATAAAGTCTTCAATTATGTAATAATGGTATTCAGTAAAGAAGCTAAGTGATAAAACACGTTCTCTACATTTCTTTTTTTCCTGTGTCAGGGTTATTATGAGTAATCCAGTTACCAAATTCCATTTTTCTCTAACCTCCTTTTTAATATTAAATATATATAACCAATGTTCTTAGGTAAATCATACTAAATCAGACATAATATCATGCAGTTCAGATGATGTTTTAATATTTTAACACAATAAATTGATATACAACAGAATTAACAGAAACTGACTGTTAAATACTGACAGTGTTGACAAAAATCAGTTGAGGTTACAACAACAAATTAAGTCAACTAACAATTTTTCAAACTAATATTTAATTTAATGTAATGCAATGATCCTTACAGTGGTTTTCTTTTCTCCGTTTAGCAGTACAGTGTCTCTGGGTCTCCAGTAGCTCATTAAATATAAGAAGCTTATGTTAGATTCAGTGTAATGGTAAGCGTTCTTATGTGCTGCCCAGTTGCAGCAACTGAAATGTTCCCAATGTGAATCCAAAGCATCTGTAGCCTGTCTTTAAACCGGATCAAATACATAAATTTTATTTGTGCCTGACCTGCATGACTTATTCGCCAAAAATGAAAATTATCCCATGATTTACTCACCATCAAGCCATTCTAGGTGTATTTGACTATCTTTCAGATGAACACAATCAGAGTTATATTAAAGGGGTGGTTGAATATGATTTCACTTTCTTTAACTTTAGTTAATGTGTAATGTTGTTGTTAGAGCATAAACAACATCTGCAAAGTTAAGACACTCAAAGTTCAATGCTGTTACGATGAGTCAGCATGATGCAGGCTTTAACAGAGTAGTCAAACAGGCAATGGTCAATACACGGCAGACAGGAATGGCGGTGAGGTAACAGGCAATGATCAGTTCGGGCAGCAAACAAACAAAGTACAAGAAACAGGCAAGGTTCGTACACGGAAATCCAGGGTTCAAAACAGGAAAGAAAACATGGAAAAATAACACTCCGCAATGATCACAACACAAATCAAGACTTCGCAAATTAGTGTGTGTGCAGGGTGTTTAAATAGTGTGTGTAGCGTGCAATCAGTCCCAGGTATGAAGGCTTATGGAAAATGTAGTGTGTGCCAGTATGTGAATGTCTGAGGTTGGGTGCCCTCTAGTGGCTGTTTGAGGGCACTCCACTGGATAACCCTGACAAATGCAATTTTATTTTCTTCACTTTTTAAGGACTACAACAAACGGCTGGTATAGAGCTCCGGACGTCACGTGACCCATTCTGTCTACACGACTATGCTGGCAGGCAGAAACAGCTAGGAGCGAATATGAAATGAATGGCTCCAGGATGAGTTTCAAGGCAACAGAGTTCACAGCGCACTTTAATTAGAAAACATATACCTCTACATAGCAAAATTTTATAGATTAAACATAACAGATCCCTATAATGCCCTCAAGGTACTTTTACTGTGTATCAATAAAAGGAACAGATAGCTTTCTGACCTGCAGTATCCTGATATCTACAGCTAACTCACCTCATCAACTTTCCCTCGTCCTATACTCTGGAGACTCTTTAAAAGCCAACAAATGCCTGGAGGGGTACAAATGGACATAATATAATTTTGTGATGAATATTCAACTTTTCAAATTTATTTTACATTTTTATGGAAAAGTGTGTGAAAAAATCTTTGGTCACAATATACCAATGGTGTACTGTGTAGAGTGAAAATTCTTTTATAGCCTACATCAGCCCAGTTATGTAACACAATCTAAACTCGTTCATGTCATTTTAGGGTAACTATTAAACATATAGGAATACTGAGATAAGACAAAAAAATTAATCAAATAAAAATACCAGCATCTGTTGTTTTGTTGTGTTGGTTAGTACGTTTTATTGCAATGAACCATTTCAGTCGTGTATCACGATCCTTAGGGATACAATGAAATCAAGACCTCACAGTGGGTGTAGTGTGAAAGTGGTGTTTAAATGGGGTAGGATGGGGGACCAGGTCTGTGGAGTGGGTGAACAGGGTGAGTGCAAGTGCCGGGATGTAACAGGCTGTGCAGACGGCCGGAACAGATCAGGCTGTGCAGCCGGCCGGGGCGGATCAGGCAGTGCAGACGGCCGGGGCGGATCAGGCTGACGAATAGACGACCACCACCGTAGCGCCGACAGGTTCAAGGACCCCCACAGTAGTGCGAAAGACCCCCTAGGCTGACCGGGAGCATCTGAAACAAAGAGCTCAGAGAGGTTAGTAAAGGCTGCTAGGGCCATAACAGGACAAGCGCCGAGCTCAGGTCCTGGCTAGGCCCTCCCGACAGATCATGTGGCTACAGGCAGACAGTTCATGGACCACCTTAGTGGGCGTGATCGGGCAGACAGGGAGCTCAGGAGTGAGTGCCGGGATTGTTTCATCGGAGCCGGAAGACAGTTCATGGTTGACCTCTGTGGTCATATCAAGCCAAACAGAAAGTTCAGAGATGACCTCCGTGGTCACATTAAGATAGACAGACAGTTCAAAAACGACCTCCATGGTCATATCAGGGCAGACAGACAGTTCAAGGCTGATAGAGAGTTCAGCTGCGACCTCTGTGGTCGCTTCAGGACGGACGGAAGGTTCAGGAGAGATCTCCGTGATCACTTCAGGACAGACAAAGGTTCCAAAGTTCACAAAGGTTTCCGTGGTTGCTTCAGAGTTGCTGGACGCCACCACCCTGCAAGAAGCTGACGTAAGCTCCTCCACTCCACAAGGTTCTGCAGCATCAGCCTCCACATCTGGAGTTTCAGCAGTGGTGTACGCGGCCCAGATACACCATAACGTTACCCCCATTATGGGGAGTGCTGTTGACTGGGGAAACAATCTAGGAACAGGAGGGTTGACTGAAATGCCCTCCAGGGCTGTATTGGCGTGCTCAGCGAATGACTCAGGAACGCCTTCTTGGGCTGCAGTCACAGGCTCAGGAACTGACTCAGTAGCGTCCTCTTGATACAGGTCAGGGGCTGTTGTCTCCTCTGGAGGCTGGTCAGGAGCTTTAGTCCCCTCTGGAGGCTCAGGGGCTGGAGCCGCTGTGTGTGTAGTCCACACACACAAAATAGTCGTGGCCATCATAACGATGGCTGCATTTTTTAACAGCCTAGGACTAGCAGACATGACATGAACAGTTTGAGGCTGGGCAGGCGTGACGTGCGCTGTCTGAGGTTGGGCAGATGTGACTTGAACCATAAGTTGCTGGGCAGGTGTGGCTTGAACCGTTGGCTGCTGGGCAGGCGTGACTTGAACCGTTGGCTGCCGGGCAGGCGTGGCTTAAACCGCTGGCTGCTGGGCAGGTGTGGCTTGAACCGTAGGCTGCGGGGCAGGCGTGGCTTGAACTGTTGGCTCATGCGACGGAGGGTCTGGAGCTGGCTTGTGGAGCACTGGAGCTGGCTCGTGGAGCGCGGGAGCTGGCGGCCTTCTTACGGCGCGGCTTGTGCTTACGTTGAGGCTGGGGATGTTCAATGGTGACTTGACTTGATTCACAATGTTCTACGATGACTTGACTTGACTCTGGACGATCAGCTGCAGCGTGCTGTGGCTCTGGACGATCAGCTGAGACGTCCTGTGGCTCTGGACGATCAGCTGAGATGTGCAGTGGCTCTGGACGATCAGCTGAGACGTGCTGTGGCTCTGGAATGGTGGCCATTTTGCGTACAGCTTCAGCTCTGGCCGCCATGTTGTGACTGGCTTCATGTGTGGAATTCACAGGGCAGAAATGTTCAGTGCTCACAGTGATAGATCTGATTAAGGCGGATTCAGCTGATGTGTGCTGATTCAGCTGATAGTGCAGAGTCATATTGTAAGATTTGATTTTCCTGCTAAGATAAAGCTCAGATCAAGCATCCTGCAATAAAGCAGTAAAACTCATCTTGAAAGAAGGCTTCAAAGGAATAGGACAACACCCTGCCCCAAACTGTCCTCACTCAGCTATGTGACCAGCCCCCCCTCTCTCCCCCCTCCCTTCTCCCCCCTGATTCAAATCACCGAAATTCTCTGAGAATGCATATATACTATGTATTATGTATCTTGTGAATTTATTATTTTCCAATTTCATGTTTGGTATCATTTTAAATGTCTCAGTGCGATTGGTAAAATGGTCTCAGTTTCACAGCAGTCACTAGTATTATGGGAAAGTTTGAAAACTTAGGAGAATTCTGTTCTCTTCAAGCAAACCACCTCCTCTCCCCCAAAGCCAGGTGTGGGGGCAACAAATATTTACAACTCTTTTGTTCTGGTATGGGTATTTAGGGGCAAAGACACAGCAGCGAGACGGGACATTCTGTAAGCAGAACCCCCGCAGAGAGATGGTGAATGTCTTTAAGACTTTCATCCACCATCTCTGTGTGTATGCATAACTTTTAAATACTCTTAGAGAAATCTTTTGAGTAATTAATGTTATGTATTTGTTGTATTTGAATTGGTTTATAATTGTGTAATTATGTAATTGGCATTGAAACATTTTTACCTGATAAATAAATTGTTACATCTTGATTTATTTTGAATTCGTCTGAAATCATTTGATCCCGGTAGATTTATGTGGTTTTCGAGGCTTCCGCAATTCTAGGTGTCAGGATAGGTCATACTGAAATCGTAGTAGACGGAGCATGAGCACGGTATTAAGGTTTCAGATTTCTGACTATTATGACTTAACATGTTATAGTATCGTGACTAAATCGAATGGCATTTTTATGAGAATAAGCAGGTTGGCGATTCCATAATTGTGTTTTTTAGTAAACTCTATATACCTCTGTTTTGATTCTAAACTGATCAGGTTGTGACCGTTGGGCGTGGTTTCAGCTGAGCATAGTCCATGAGCGGCCCGACGCCCGAATGAAAGGACAATTGAAATTAAGAGAAATCAAAGAAATTAAAGATCTAAATTAATTCATATTTAATTGCGTGATTAGCTATTAATGTTATATCAGGAACATTACCCATTAGAGATCGTTTACAATTGGAGTCAGATCGAGCGAGAAGCTAAAGTAAAACTTAATCTAAAATCATAAAAACTAATGTGAACTTAACGCGGGCGCTGAAAAGACATACACGCGTTGTACCTTCGCCAGATCGTCAGATTCCGCCATTGGGCTGACGGGTGGTCTTACAAAGTGGTGACCCCGACGTGATCTCGCATACTGAGATGGCGAGTGTCTTTCCAGCGGAAATATTGGAATTGCAACAAGCAAGAGGTTTGGACTTCTCTTTCTTCAGCCGTCGCGGTAAGTTGATTCTTATTTGCCTTTTAGAAGTGTTAAGAAACCGGAGAATGGAACCCGGTGATGTTGGAAAATGTTTAGAAAGCAACATTACTTCTGAGGTAAAGGATAACGGCAGTGTAGAAGAGGAATGATATCCCTTGCTATAAATATTAAGATCTCTTTGTTTGCCTACGCAACAAGGGATAAAAATTTTATTTGTGGTGCTCATAAGAGAGATGTAAAACCTAAATTCTGAGGTAAAAATGTCCAGATACATGTTTATTTGCTTTGCGGCAACATAGTTAAAGTATAAGCAAATGATCGCGCTAACTTTTGTGTGATTGGATGAACCAAAAAATGACAAGAAAAAAATCTCTCACTGAAATCCTTTGTGTGTGAAATGGGAAGTTGGACAAAACAATGTGAAATGGTGCCCTCCAGACTTGTGTTTGTCCCGCCTTCCTTTTCATATCCAAATGGACTCGCAAAAGAATGCGATTTATAAGATCTTAGCTCAAAAATAAGAAAATTGTGTCCAATTCTACATTGTAGTCACAAAATCTTTAAATTGAGAAATGATTTGACCCATGCTCTCAGTATTTGCAGTTTGTTGAATGTTCACAGCATCAAAGGCTGTAACTGGTTCTCAGTTTGGGCTGTTGCTGTGCACACAATACACACACCGGCACAGCTGGAGCTGCAGGGCCAAATGCCTGCTAAAAAGATCAGTGACATGATAACAGGTCACTCTGGACAAATTACTCAGTAAAGACTCTCCTGAGACCAGCAAATAAAATTATTTTTAATTAATATTGTTTTAATATAATGTAATTTATATTATGATTACATCATGATATATGTTATATTATAATGGTCAGGCATGACCTTTAATCTCATGATGATTCAAGCATTGGTTTGGAGGAAAAAAGAATGTTAGAGAAGAACAGAAGGAATTAGCATGTAGTAAGATGGAATGGGATGTAGATATAAGTTGGGAGGTGTTGGAAGAATTGTGAAGGATCAATAGAAGGTTTCAAGTTTGTAGTTGTGATACACCCATTGTTCCCATAGAACACACTTTAAAGTTGTTTGTGATACTATTTGTACACATAGACTGTTTATTCTTTAAAACATATGGTTGCTTTACTGTAAATGTTGCATTCAACATTTAGGTTAAAGGTTGTAGATGCTACGCATTCTAGACCATGTATCGTGTGTAAATTGGAATAATAAGTGCAGTACTGGAATTGTATAGCAATTTCAAGTTGCACGTGTGACTATGTTGAATTTGTTTGCGTCCTAAGTGGGAAACTCTGCTATTTTCCATATAGCTGCAGTTAAACCATATATAGGAGCATAGAATTGCCAGAAGGCTACAATGTGGTTCACAATTTGCATTAAACATAAATTGTTAAGAAAGAAAAATGGAAGGAAAATTCTAACTAATGGGAAAGAATTTCTTTGTCTTTTATCTATGCAAGAATCTTTAATGAGAAACATTATAATGCCCAGTATTACCAACTAATAGTATCAACCGATTGTTATATCTTGCATAGGATAAATCCTTTCAAGATCAAAACATGATTTAAATTTGATTTTATTGATCTGTAACCCAATGACAATGGAAGGTACAAGTTTTGATTTTCGTTTGCAACAAAACCAAAAACAGAGTGGTGCAAGTGTTAGCAAACTTCTCTCTGGGAGCGATAGATCATATAGAATTTGATTAGGTGGATTATTTTACTGGACATATAATGAAAGTTGTGTGTGATGTTAATATCAGGCAGAAACTCTACCGTCTTTACAGACCACAGAGATGCAAATGGTCAAGGGTTTGAATGGCACCATAAACACCAATTGTTAAGCAAACAGAACAGCACCACAAATGGTGACCTGATGCTTTGATCACAGATCTGGCTAGTGTAAACAGCAGCATTTGAAGAGATTCCCCCAGCAGACCTGGGTGTCACAATGCTCACAACACAGCAGACTGTAGAAGCACAGCTGCAATAGCAATTCAAGGTGTAAAATTCTCGGACAATGCTGAAAACCCAGCAATCAGACCTGACCATTAACATTCAGTTTATTTGAGCTTTTCTTTGCAGAAATATGATCATAATAATGACCCATGTCTCTGCAAACTAAAACAAATTTTCTTCGATTGGCATAAAATCTTAACAGATTAAAGCCATCTACAACAACTGTCTGGCTAAGACCACTCCAGAAAATTTTGAGATAGCACTATCTATCTTAGTGCAATTTGTGAAAAGTTTAAGATTAGATTGTTTTTTCTCCCTGTGTCTGTTTTCCTTTTCAGATGGACTGATTCCACAACACACACAGCATGACATGTAGGAGATGGGTGTGTAGAAACTTCAAGAGGCCATTCACACCTCACAACACTCACAGACTCATGGCCTCCCAGTGTAGAACTGGAACTAAATTATACAACACAAATTATGGTAGGATAAACACCCCCCATCTCCTATACACGAACATACAGCACATACACACTCACTACTGAAACACCTCTATCTGGCATAGATCATAGGACTATCCAGGAGAAAATTATATACATCATGCAAATCTAGCATACATCATTCACCTTCATACATATAGGACAATGGAAATTATTTTCATAATTTCTTTTCAATTGTGTCAAGCAATTTTGAGATGTTATAGTCTTGCCAACTTCCGGTATGGAAAGACTGTAATATGGATAGGATATGTGCATGGTTATAGTCACACCTCAATTACCACTCAAATTCCACAATCAAGATCTACATGAGATCTGTTCAACATTACAACTGATCTCTAGGACAAAATTTATTATGTCCAGTCCTTGGCATTGTTGCAGACTAGGAGGGCCCCCTAGTTTCCAACATATGACTAATGACAATAAAATTATATCTAACTGAAATGCAGATATTTCTGTAGATCAGTTACATAAATGCAGGTCAAAGCTGCAGTATTGAGTGTGACTTAGCTTGTACATCAAATTCACAAATGATGATTATTGAAACTAGAAGTTTTTTTTTTTAAAAAACTCTTTGTTTTTGTAAAATCTCATTCTCATCGTGATCTGATTGAAACTTTAGATTTGCATTTGAAGTTTAATTATTATATAGACAATTTTATAACCATGAAATTGTGTATCATTATGTTTGATTATGTGATATATTTTAATTATGTATACCACTGGTTAATATACTAGTTATATTAACTCTCTGCTACTTTTCCTTTAATTCATCCAGACCAAGTCTAAATTCCACTACCATGTCACAGTGATAGTGAAGAATCTGGTGACCAAATGAGACCTGCTAATTAATTATAAGACTCTGGAACGGAGACCTTATTTACCTTTCGCACTTTTGATATGAGTTCAACATGTGTTGTTATTTTGTGTTCTTATGTTTTTCATCTTGCTATAACACCAAAGTCATTCGTGTTCAAGTGTTGTATGATCACTCAGAAGTTGTTCAGGTGTCTAACACGCAATGGAGCGTCATTTGGCAAAATGAATCCTTCGCCTATGGAGATTTGACTTGCCCGGCAAACCAGACCTTCTACTGGAAGATGGCCGTAGATCTCTCAGAGGGTCAATTAAAAGTCCTGGGGAGGATACAGAAGTTTCCGCAAAGTGTAACGAGACTTTCAACTGACACTTTCTGATCATGCGAACCAACACTGCAGACTTTGCATAACCAGTCATTTCTACAGACTGAATTCCACCACAACTAACTGCAGGAGAAAGCAAGCCCAGCCAAGAGGATCACAGACTGTTCTGTCCAGTTGCTGCAGCAGCACTCTACACAGGACACCTACACATAAAGAGACTGTGTGTCACTGAGGTGCGTTGTACAGTGCTTTCTTCTTAATGCTCAACCTGCCTTAGTGTTGTTATTTCAGGTGACGGCTTGACTCCTGCACCCATCGACCAGCGCTGCTGAATACAGGTGCCAGCCTTATGAACACTGAAAATAACACCCAAAGTATGGAAGCAGGAAAATTATCTAAAAGTGGCCCCTCCGGACTCATCTGAATTTGCCCCAAGGGGCCAACGGGCGTCTGTAAGATTTGATTTTCCTGCTAAGATAAAGCTCAGATCAAGCATCCTGCAATAAAGCAGTAAAACTCATCTTGAAAGAAGGCTTCAAAGGAATAGGACAACACCCTGCCCCAAACTGTCCTCACTCAGCTATGTGACCAGCCCCCCCTCTCTCCCCCCTCCCTTCTCCCCCCTGATTCAAATCACCGAAATTCTCTGAGAATGCATATATACTATGTATTATGTATCTTGTGAATTTATTATTTTCCAATTTCATGTTTGGTATCATTTTAAATGTCTCAGTGCGATTGGTAAAATGGTCTCAGTTTCACAGCAGTCACTAGTATTATGGGAAAGTTTGAAAACTTAGGAGAATTCTGTTCTCTTCAAGCAAACCACCTCCTCTCCCCCAAAGCCAGGTGTGGGGGCAACAAATATTTACAACTCTTTTGTTCTGGTATGGGTATTTAGGGGCAAAGACACAGCAGCGAGACGGGACATTCTGTAAGCAGAACCCCCGCAGAGAGATGGTGAATGTCTTTAAGACTTTCATCCACCATCTCTGTGTGTATGCATAACTTTTAAATACTCTTAGAGAAATCTTTTGAGTAATTAATGTTATGTATTTGTTGTATTTGAATTGGTTTATAATTGTGTAATTATGTAATTGGCATTGAAACATTTTTACCTGATAAATAAATTGTTACATCTTGATTTATTTTGAATTCGTCTGAAATCATTTGATCCCGGTAGATTTATGTGGTTTTCGAGGCTTCCGCAATTCTAGGTGTCAGGATAGGTCATACTGAAATCGTAGTAGACGGAGCATGAGCACGGTATTAAGGTTTCAGATTTCTGACTATTATGACTTAACATGTTATAGTATCGTGACTAAATCGAATGGCATTTTTATGAGAATAAGCAGGTTGGCGATTCCATAATTGTGTTTTTTAGTAAACTCTATATACCTCTGTTTTGATTCTAAACTGATCAGGTTGTGACCGTTGGGCGTGGTTTCAGCTGAGCATAGTCCATGAGCGGCCCGACGCCCGAATGAAAGGACAATTGAAATTAAGAGAAATCAAAGAAATTAAAGATCTAAATTAATTCATATTTAATTGCGTGATTAGCTATTAATGTTATATCAGGAACATTACCCATTAGAGATCGTTTACAATTGGAGTCAGATCGAGCGAGAAGCTAAAGTAAAACTTAATCTAAAATCATAAAAACTAATGTGAACTTAACGCGGGCGCTGAAAAGACATACACGCGTTGTACCTTCGCCAGATCGTCAGATTCCGCCATTGGGCTGACGGGTGGTCTTACAATATTTTACCTCTTCCACAGTAAATGAGGACCCACATAATATGAGAGTATATTCCATGAAGTCTCTGAGGCTACACTTAAATTCTGCATGTTCATAGAGGCTTGTTTAAACCCAGATGAAACAGATGTTTAAATAAAGTTTCATCGTATGCAACACAATCAGATAACTCACAGAACCGGGTGCTGTATTCCTCGATCGACGAAGCTTGCTTCAAACTCGAACGGTCTTTGCAATGAACCACTGCTTCGGAGCTTGTATCATTGCGTCACTAGTCACGTGAAAATGACTTCTGAAGCAAACTCACTGCTTCACTCATATAGTGAACCACCTGACTGCTTTGACTGCCCAATCCAGTGTTGACAGGTTTGAAACCTAGCAGCTGTATTTCTTATAAAAGTGAAGCCAAACCATGGCAACAGTAGTAGTCAGTGTTTGGATTGGTGTTTTTGTTTATTTATTTTTATTATTAATTAAAGAACATATGAACATTGCATCAAACACAGAAACTTAAAAAACCCTCTGCTGCATTATACAAGTACAACCAGTTACACAAACACATCCTTTTCAACATACAAAAAATCAGTCCCACCAGTTAACAAGTTATAGAGTTCTGCTTCCCACAGCTAAACAAGATAAAGCTTTCACACATGATACTGCCCAGCTAAAAAAAAACTATAGAAACCATTACAGAAATTCTATTGGATTTAATGGCTTTCATGGATATTTTATTAGTTGTAATGGGAATTATAGTGGTCTCTGTGGGTCTCAAAAATGAACTCTGTAGTGGTTTAAATAGTAAAAGCCAATGGTTCCTATTAGTATTTTAATAGAAACCATTAGATTTTCTGTGATGGTTTCTAACTTTTTTAAAGCTGGTCTGATCTTCTGTCCTTGTCTAAAGAAATAATTACACACAAACATCATGCTTAATGTTTTATTATCAAGGTGAACACATGAAATTCATCAGTATCTGTAAAATTCACCTACATAATGTCAGACACGGACAAGAAGGTAATGTTTCAAAACAACAGGTATGCGGTCCGGTATGGTGAGTTTCTGAGTTCGTAAATCTTATGATGACTTAGCTTGAAGATTGAAGTATTGTCCGTGTCTTTGCAGGTGAGATGATGACTGTCCAGCGGTGCGCGCCCACGCCTGATCCACAAGAAGATTTAACATACGAGGGAGTCGTAGAAGGCAGGTAAGATGAGCAGGTAAGTCTGTAGTCCAGTAATGACGAGATCAGACAACTGACTAAGGATGTGAGGGCTTTTTATGGCGTGAGCGTGAGTGAAGACAGGTGCAGGTGATCAGTATTCTGGTGATTGTGATCGTGTAGGTGGAGCTTGTCATGTCTGTGACGTTGATGGTGATGTTGACGGTGTGACAGTACCCCCCCTTCCACGGGCGGCTCCTGACGTCCGAGGATGGCGACGACGGGGACGGCCTCGTCCGCGGGGTCCTGGTCGACCGGGATGTTCTTGATGGTAGTGGGTGAGGAGTGCAGGATCTAGAATGTCCTCCCGTGCCACCCAGGATCTCTCCTCAGGACCGTAACCCTCCCAGTCGACCAGGTACTCCAGGCGCGTCCCGCGACGTCTGGAGTCTAGGATTTCGTGGACCTGGTAGATGGTGTCCATCTCGGCCAGGTCTGGAGGAGGAGGTACGGCTGGGACTTCCGGTTCTGTGGGTGGAAACATGGGATCAGTGACAGGTTTGAGTAGGGATACATGAGCAATACATGGAGCAATACGATACGTGGTGGGCAGATCCAGGCGGTAGGTTACTTCGTTCAGCTGCCTCTGCACCTTGAATGGACCTATATAGCAGGGACTCAGCTTCTTGCAGGGCAGGCGTAGACGGATGTCCCTTGGCCAGGTAGATAAACAGGTGTGGGTCCACGGCGTTGGTCGGCCTGTTGTTGGTGTCTACGCACTGCCCTTTCGAGATGGACATGAGCTGAGTCCCAAACTCTCTCGCTCTGCTGGAACCAGTTCAGAACAGCAGGGATGTCCGATTGTTCCCCAGACCAAGGGAAGAGAGGTGGTTGGTAGCCGAGTACGCATTTAAACGGAGTTAATCCGGTGGTGGTCTGCTGCAGGGAGTTTTGGGCGTACTCGGCCCAGGGTAGGAACTGGCTCCAGGCGGGTTGGTTCTGGTGTCAGTAGGACCACAGGTATCTCCCGATCTCTTGGATTTTGCGTTCTGTCTGCCCGTTGGTTTGTGGGTGGTAGCCGGATGAGAGACTGGTGGTAACGCCCAGTAAACGGAAGAAGGCTTGCCAGACACGGGAAATGAACTGTGGACCTCGGTCAGATACGATGTCCTCTGGTAGGCCGAAGTTCTGGAACACATGATGGAATAGTAACTCTGCTGTTTGAAATGCTGTAAGGAGTCCCTTGAAGGGTATCAGTTTACACATCTTGGAGAACCGGTCGATGACTACGAGGATACTGGTGTAAGTGTTAGAGGGCGGAGGATCGGTGAGGAAGTCAACATCCAAATGGGTCCAGGGTCGGTGAGGTATGGGCAGAGGGAGGAGTTTGCCGGCGGGCAACTGACGTGGAGTGTTGGTTATGGCGCAGACAGAACATCCCTTCACGAGACGGGAGACATCCTGGGTCATGGAGGGCCACCAGTAGCGTTGTTGGAGGAGCGAGAGGGTTCGCTTGCTACCTGGGTGTCCAGAGCCCGGAGAAGTGTGGACTGTTTCCAAGAGGAGCTGACGACAGGTAGGTGGAACGTACATCAGCCCCTCCGGAACTCCCGGCGGAGCAGGATCAGTCTCTTGAGCCTGACGAATGCGATCATCCCATTCCCATTGGATAGGACTGACAATCAAGGCTGGAGGGAGGATAGGTTCGGGTAGGTGAGTGTCCTGGTCTGGTGCATGGCGTCGGCCTTGACATTCTTTTCACCTCGTCGGTAAGTCACAGTGAAATTGAATCTGGTGAAGAAAAGAGCCCAGCGGGCCTGGCGGGTGTTCAGCCGTTTAGCGTCTCGGAGATATTCCAGGTTACGATGGTCGGTGATGACGACAAACGGATGTTTCGCTCCCTCCAGCCAGTGTCTCCACTCCTCGAGAGCCAGCTTGATGGCCAAGAGCTCTCGGTTATCCACGTTGTAATTCTGCTCCGCCGGGGTAAGTTTGTGTGAGTAGAAGGCGCATGGATGAAGACGAGCTGGATTCCCCTGCCGCTGAGAGAGGATGGCACCGCCCCCTGTCTGAGATGCGTCGACCTCGACGAGGAAAGGTAAGTTGGGGTTAGGATGACGGAGGATCGGTGCCGTACTGAACGCTTCTTTGAGCGCTTGGAAGGCTTTGCTAGCTTGGATGTTCCAGGACAGAGACTTGGGACCCTTCTTGAGTAACGAGGTAAGAGGTGAACTGATCAGGCTGTAATTGTGAATGAACTTGCGATAGAAGTTTGAGAATCCGATGAATCTTTGCAGTTCTTTTACCGTTTTTGGTTTCCGGCCACTCTTGGATGGATTCCACCTTCCTCTGGTCCATCTTCACTCCATCCTGGTTGATGTGATAGCCTAGGAACTGGACCTCGGGAATGTGAAACTCACATTTTTCCAGCTTAAGGTAAAGACGGTGGTTCTGAAGCCGGTGTAGGACCTGGCGAACATGATCATGGTGTTCTTGAAGGGACTGAGAGTAGATGAGTATGTCATCGATGTATATGATCACGAATTTCTGGAGGAGATCTCGGAAGATCTCATTCATATAATTCTGGAATATTGAGGGTGAGTTCGCCAGGCCATACGGCATCACGAGATATTCGTAGTGCCCGGAAGGAGTGACGAAGGCAGTCTTCCACTCATCCCCAGATCGAATCCGAATAAGATTATAGGCGCTGCGGAGGTCCAGTTTCGTGAAGATACTGGCCCCACGTAGTTGTTCAAGTGCAGCTGGGACCAGAGGAAGGGGATACCGGAACTTCACAGTTTGGGTGTTGAGTTTACGGTAGTCCATACAGGGCCTCAAGCCTCCGTCCTTTTTGGCTACGAAGAAGAAGCTTGAAGCGGCAGGGGAAGTGGAAGGTCTTATGAACCCCTGTTGGAGAGCCTCGGTGATGTACTCATCCATGGCCTTCTGTTCCGGGATGGACAGTGGGTATACTTTACCCTTAGGAAGGATGTACCCAGGTAGCAGGTCGATGGCGCAGTCCCATGGCCGATGTGGTGGTAACTGGGTAGCCAGCCGCTTGCTGAACACATCCTGAAACGCCCGGTATTCGACTGGGATGGAGCTCTTAGGAATAACCACTTGAGGATCTCGCCGGTGTTCCAGTCTATCACAGGGTTGTGATTGGCCAGTCACGGGCGTCCCAGGATGATGTCTGTGGTGGATCCTTCCAGCACCACGAACGTGATCTGTTCTTGATGGAGGCATCCGATACGTAGCGTAAGTGATGGAGAATGGTGGTTGATTACCCCTCGACCCAGTGGTTTTCCCAAGATGGTGTGTATTTTCATCGGATGGTCACTGCGTTGTCGTTTCAGTTTTAATGTCCGGCGAAATTGACGTGAGATGAAGTTCCCAGCGGATCCGGAGTCTACGAGGGCTTGTGCTGAAACATAGGAATGATCTATGAGGAAGTATACAGTGATCCGAATCAGGTGAGAAACTTTAGGTTGAATCTGGATTGTACTCACCACGAGTCGAGGGGGACGAACGGGACAGTTGAGACGCTGATGTCCATTACCACCGCAATAGAGACATAAGTGATGGTTAATTCTCCGTTGTTGTTCTGCTGGTGAAAGGTGATAATGGTCCACCTTCATTGGTTCAGGTGCTGGAAGGGCGGCTGGCAGACTGGCGGACGGGGACTGCAATACGGGTCGGTTGCGTTCGCAGGCGGTGAGACGTTGGGAGACTCTGACCGTCTTTTGAAGGAAGGCCTCCAACCCCATAGTGTCGTCATAGATGACCATGAGTTGACGAATTTCGGGGTTGAGGCCTTGACGATTGGCTGTCAGGAGAGCAGTCTCGTTCCACCCGCTATTGGATGCGAGGGTCCGAAACTGCAGAGTGTAATCGCCGATGGTGGAATTGCCTTGACAGAGATGGTAGAGTTCATCAGCAACAGAGAGAGATGAAGTGGTTTGGCCGAAGACCTCCTTAAGATGTGTGGTGAAAGCAACAAGGGATGTTAATATGGATGCGTTGGACTGCCAGAGAGCTTGAGCCCAACGTAAAGCCTTGCCGGTAAGGAGGTTGACCATAAATGCCTCTTGTGCTTTTTCAGATACAAAGAGGTGTGGTTGTATTTCAAAATATAAGGAACATTGCATAAGGAACCCATTGCAGTCCTCCGCCTCACCAGAGTAGGGCGCTGGTCGGGCCACGGGACTGGCAGAGGCAGCTGAATGGACCGAAGAAGAAGATCCGGGTTGTGTTGCAGGAAGTGGGACGCGACCGGCTGGGACAGCATCGGAGAGGGTATTCGTGGTGCTGGTTGTCGGGATCATCTGCATGTTGTAGCGGTCTGATCTTCTGTCAGACACGGACAAGAAGGTAATGTTTCAAAACACAGTTTTATTGAACAGAATGAAATAACAACAGGTATGCAGTCTGGTATGGTGAGTTTCTGAGTTCGTAAATCATAAGATGACTTAGCTTGAAGATTGAAGTATTGTCCGTGTCTTTGCAGGTGAGATGATGACTGTCCAGCGGTGCGCGCCCACGCCTGATCCACAAGAAGATTTAACATACGAGGGAGTCGTAGAAGGCAGGTAAGATGAGCAGGTAAGTCTGTAGTCCAGTAATGACGAGATCAGACAACTGACTGAGGATGTGAGGGCTTTTTATGGCGTGAGCGTGAGTGAAGACAGGTGCAGGTGATCAGTATTCCGGTGATTGTGATCGTGTAGGTGGAGCTTGTCGTGTCTGTGACGTTGATGGTGATGTTGACGGTGTGACACATAAATGAGTTTCACAGCACTAACACTGTTTCAGCTTTGATCACCTCGGTAAACACGTAATAAACGGGGCGTTAACATATAAGCCTACTTGCATTTTATGGTTGTCAGCTTTGTTGCATTACATTTACTTCACCAGGAGATGGTGCTGCAATTTCTATCTGAATGAAGCTTCGAGTAATGAACCATTTTCAACACAATTGTATCAGAAAGCCATAATGCTTCGAAACGCTTCATTTAGCCATCACTATGTGAAAGTGATGTTTAAATATTGTATGTGTGACGAGGTGATTGAATAATGTGCTTCAGCTGATAGTGGTGATCAGTGACTGGGAACAGGACTTCTGTGAAATGTAGTCTTGGTGAGTGAGTGAATGCGGGAGAGACAGTGTGAGTGAGTGTGTGTGTCTGAAGTGATGTGCCCTCAAGTAGCCTTCACGGCCACTTCAGCTGACTGCATGACAAATAGTAAGGTTTGTCTGGTTTTAAATTATTGTTCAGACCACTATCGATATCAGTGCTACAGCCGCTCTATTGCTCTCCTTATGGCCTGCCAAAATGGCCTAGTTTAGATTGCGTGACGTCAACCTCCAGAGCTCTATAGGGGCTACAACGAATTTAAACCGTGCCCCCAAGAATATGCAACAAAGGGGGCCATGTTTGCCTGCTTTAGAGAAGACGAAGAGTTGTTTTAGTTGAGTGTTGTTACCATGTCATCACAACCTAACCTGTAAATATGTTTTATTCTCTGTTGATATGTTTTCAATTAATAGTTTCTATTGTTATTTTTATGTTGTAGCAAGGACTTAAACAAAGGGCAACACTGTTTGTGTAACGAATCTGCTCTGCCTTTCGTCCACTTACCACCAGATGTCGCCCTCTCACTCTATGGACCCTGTCACATGGACTACATTTCCCATAAGCCCCTCACCCAGTCACTAATCACCCTGCCAGTTGTAACATATTACACTCACTTGCCTTCACTATATAAGCACCACTCTCACTTACACTCATTGCGAAGTATTGTTAATCCCTGTATTGCAATTCTGAGCGTATTATCCTTGTCTTGTTTGCCTGTTTCCTGATCCTGCCTGTTTCTTGTTTTTGATGTTTATCTGCCCGCCTTTGACCTTTTACCTGGATTGTCATTACAAGCCTGTCTGTTCTTTGCCACTTCTGTTTCCTGTTGAGTTGACCATTGCCTGTCTGACTACTGCATTTGGATTTCTACCCGCTGACTCATCATTACAGTTTGGCTCTGCTAGCCAGTTACCTAATGTATTTTTCAAACTGATCCGGAAAAAAATGTAAAAACATCTACAAACTTCTTTTTATGTGATCATTGTAAATTATTCTTTTAAGCTTTTATGTAGTATATACCAACATGCTCATTTGGCTAGTCACAGGCACGCTAAACATGGTTCCCTTTCAAGGGAATCTCAACGCTGCGTCGGTTCTGACACATTGTGGGAACGCCTCTGCGTGATTGCGTCGTGAAGCACATGTGAAATCTGTCCAATGGTGTGACGGGACGTCATAGGCAGGTGACGTCATGACCAGGAAGCTATAAAGCACGCCTGAAACAAACACTGTTAGCTTCTGTGTCTTCAGCAAGCACTCTCTGTTGAAACTGTCATATTTGGTATTGTCTGTCTCTCATATAATATATATATTATGGCGAATAAGCAGTAATTTAAGCAGTGTGTTCCTCCCTGCCTGCGTTTCATAATGGGTGGGGATACACACTCGCTTTGTGTTGTTTGTTTGGGACCGGAGCATGCTCGGTCAGCTCTCGAGGGAGCTGGCTGCGAGCATTGTGATCTGTTATCTGCGAAAACGCTCCGGTCCCGACGAGCTGTGTTTGATGAAGCTCGCGGTCCTCGGGGGTCGGGTCCCGCTGCTGCTGAGGCACAGCGAAGGCTCGTGTCCTGGGGATCGCAAATGGATCTTGCGCCGATGTTGCAATGTTCCAGTTCTGAGGAATTGGACATTGTCAGCGTCGACACAGTTGATGTTGAGGATTCGCCACCTCACTCACAAGCATATGAGGAGCTCGTGGAGGTTGTGTCTCGCGCTGTGTCCAGATTAAATATAAGCTGGCCAGTCGAGAAACAGGAGGTTCGTCATGTAAGCAAATTAGACGAACGCTTCCTACCGTCAAGATCACAACCTCCACGACGGGGCTTATCGTTTTTTCCTGATCTCCACACTGAGGTGTCGAGATCATGGAAGAAACCTGTTTCATATCGAGTTTTCAATTCCCAAACGTCCAACTATTCAAACATTATGGGACTGAAATCTTGCGGTTATGGGGCGGTGCCTCGTGTGGAAGAGACGCTTGCGAGCTATCTCTCCCCCGAGTTAGCATCGTCCCTTAAAGCCCCGAAATTTCCCACTAAGCCCCTAAGAACGACATCAGCGCTGGTGGGCAAATCTTACTCGGCAGCAGGTCAGGCGGCAGCATGCCTCCACACCATGGCAGTGCTGCAAGCTTATCAGGCTGACCTGCTCAAAGATTTAGATGAGGGCGAGGAAGTTAGTCAAGAAGTCATAGCTGAACTACGTAGGGCTACAGATCTATCTCTCCGGGCTACCAAAGAGACGGCCAAATCCATCGGCCGCTCTATGGCAGCCTTGGTAGCTACGGAGAGACACTTATGGCTGAATTTATCGGATATCAAGGATAAAGACAAGAGTTTTCTGATGGACGCCCCGATCTCTCCTCCTGGCCTCTTCGGCGATTCTGTGAATAATGTCATCGAGAGGTTTCAGGAGGCCAAGAAACAGTTGGCGGCGTTTCATAAAATACTTCCTCGCCGCTCTCAAGTCCCGGGGCCTGCTCAAAGCAAAAAAGAGCAGCCCCAGCCGAGTGCGAGCTCCTCATATAGGGCTCAACAGAAGGCGAGCGTTGCGTCCCATGCTCCCCCAAAGAGAGACTGGGGGGTGGGTTGGCACCCGCAGCCGAATCCTTCGAGGGATAGACCGGATCTGAGGACCGTTCTTATCACCAAGAAGGTTCCTGATGCCAGTATACCTCAGTATACAGTGCCCGTGTCTCCTCGGGGCCCTCAGGGGGCCGTTCTGCCAACCCTGCCACCTCATGTGCTTCAGGGCGCAGTGGCTCTCAACAAGCGTTTGCCTCAGTGTCCGCCCGTAAAAAGAAAAAGTTTAGCGGTGCTGGGGTGTTCGCTCCCTCTGAGGAGGGTCTCAAACCAATCAGTTTGGCGGTTCCCTGCCGGTTCGCCGCTTCAGGGCACCGAGCTGTTCGCTCGGGTATCACCAGAGGCCAGTCTCGAGAGACTGGTTCCCCTAGTAGAATTTTTGACAGTGTGGAAACTTCTGCCAAATATATGTCAGTGGGTCCTGCAAACAGTTCAGTATGGGTACAGAATTCAGTTCGGTTCTCGTCCGCTCAGGTTCAACGGGGTTGTTTTTACTGTGGTCAACCCAGAGCAGGCTCTGGTTATGGAACAGGAAGTACAGACACTTCTGTGAAAGGAGGCTATAGAAAGGGTTCCCTTCCCCAGCAGAGAGTCAGGGTTTTACAGCCGGTATTTCATAGTTCCGAAGAAGGATGGAGGGTTGCGTCCTATTCTAGATCTGCGACAACTAAATCGCTCTGTCAGAAAGCTCAAGTTCAGGATGCTCACGCTGAAGCAAATCATGTCTCAAGTCAGGTCCGAGGACTTGTTTGTCACGATAGATCTGAAGGATGCTTATTTCCACGTCTCCATCCTTCCTCAGCACAGGAAGTTCCTCAGGTTCGCTTTCGGGGGCGAAGCATACCAGTACCGAGTTCTTTCCATTCGGCCTAGCTTTATCTCCCCGCACCTTCACCAAATGCGAGGATGCAGCTCTGGCTCCGCTGAGACTCCAGGGCATTCGCGTGTTAGACTATATAGACGATTGGCTCATTCTGGCTCAGTCAAGAGAGTTAGCTGTTCAGCATCGAAATGCTGTTCTAGCTCACATGGAAGTGTTGGGGTTGATGTTAAACGCCAAGAAAAGCGAGCTATCTCCACTACAGAGAACCTCTTTTCTGGGAGTCATTTGGGACTCGACTCCCATGCAGGCACGTCTTTCCCCTGCTCGAGTAGATTCGATCATGAGTGGTCGTTCGGCTCAAGGTCTGTGGCGGGGCCATCATCTGTCATGGTATATAAACCAGTTGGAGATGATGGCTGTGTTCCTGGCAATCAAACATTTCTTCCCAGACCTGAGGGGCCACCATGTGTTGGTCCACACAGACAACACAGCGGTGGTCTCTTATTTAAATCACCAAGGGGGTCTGCGCTCACTCCCGCTATGCAGATTGGCGCACCAGATTCTCTTGTGGGCCCATGGGAAGTTGCTGTCAGTCAGAGCGATGTACATCCCAGGGCGCCTGAACTTGGGGTTAGACATCCTGTCGAGACAGGGGCTGAGGCCCGGTGGAGCTCCTGTGGGAGAGATTTGGGCGAGCCCAGGTAGATCTGTTTGCGTCTCGAGAGACGACTCACTGTCCACTTTTCTTCTCCCTCACACATCCAGTCCCTCTCGGGCTGGACGCTATGGTACACACGTGGCCGAGGCTGCGGTTATACGCTTTTCCCCCGATTGCACTGCTCCCGGGAGCTCTGGAGAGAATAGGACGGGGCTCATGTATTGTTAGTAGCCCCGTTGTGGCCGGGCCGAGTCTGGTTCTCGGACATTGTGTCCCTTCTTGACGGCTCTCCCTGGGAGATTCCGGTCAGGAGGGACCTTCTTTCTCAGGCGGCGGGGTCAATCCTTCACCCCCGCCCAGAGTTATGGAAACTGTGGGCCTGGCCTCTGAGGGGGCCCAGCTCATAAACTCAGGTCTCTCTACTGGGGTGGTAGAGACCATACTCCAATCCAGAGCTCCCTCCACAAGGAAGTTATATGCCCTAAAATGGAAGGTGTTTACCGTTTGGTGCACAGCTCATATGCAGGACCCAAGTGCCTGCCCTATCAGTGCAGTACTAGAGTTTCTACAGCACAAATTCTCAGCGGGGTTATCCCCTTCTACACTAAAAGTCTACGATGCGGCCATTGCCGCTTATCACGCTCCTGTTGATGGCGCATCTCTAGGGAGACATCCCTTTGTTACTCGCTTCCTTCGTGGTACATTAAGACTTAGGCCTGCGGCACGCTCGAGGGTACCGACTTGGGATTTGGCTGTGGTACTGGAAGGCCTGTCCTTAGCTCCGTTTGAGCCAATTGAAGAAGTCCATGAGAAGTTTCTCTCCTTTAAGACTGTTTTTCTTCTAGCTATTTCATCACTTAAGAGAGTAGGAGATTTGCAAGCTCTGTCGGTTTCACCCTCTTGTCTTGAATTTGCACCGGGTATGGTGAAAGCTTTTCTGTTCCCTCGTGAAGGGTATGTTCCTAAGGTTCCCACTCATGTGCCAGGACCTATTATGCTGCAAGCTTTTTGTCCTCCTCCTTTCTTGTCGTCAGACCAGGAGAAGCTTAATCTGCTTTGCCCAGTTAGAGCATTGGTTGCTTACGTTCACAGAGCTGCCCTGTGGCGTAAAACAGATCAGTTATTTGTGTGCTTTGGACCTCCTAAGAAGGGGTACACTGCATCCAAGCAGACTTTGAGTAGGTGGATAGTCGATCTCACTAGCATATGATTCGGCCGGGCAACCCTCTCCTCTTGCTGTCCGAGCCCACTCTACGCGGAGTATGGCTGCCTCAAAAGCTTTACTCTCAGGAGTATCGCTGCAAGAAATTTGTGATGCGGCAGGTTGGTCTTCCCCGCATACCTTTGTGAGGTTTTATAACCTCGATGTGGCCTCAACCCCGGGGTCTCGAGTTTTAACTTCATAATCCTTCGAAGTTTCACCAGACAGGCATTTTTGTCCTATGGCGGCGTGGGTATAAACATTCCCACAATGCGTCAGAACCGACGCAGCGTTGAGATTCCCTTGAAAGGGAACATCTCAGGTTACTCATGTAACCATGGTGCCCTGAGAGGGAACGAGACGCTGCGTCGCTGTGCCATTCTCCCTGCATGCCTGTGAGCTACTTGCTTCGACTTCTTCAGAAGCTAACAGTGTTTGTTTCTGGCGTGCTTTTATAGCTTCCTGGTCATGACGTTACCCGCCTATGACGTCCCGTCACACCATTGGACAGATTTCACATGTGCTTCACGACGCAATCACGCAGAGGCGTTCCCACAATGCGTCAGAACCGACGCAGCGTCTCGTTCCCTCTCAGGGAACCATGGTTACATGAGTAACCTGAGACGTTCTGTGTAAACATGGTTCTTTACTGTAGTAAAGCCATGGATAATCTTCATAATGGGCTCATAGTTCTTGGCTAGTCTTTGTAATGGGCTTATAGTTCTAGCGACAGATATTTGGCTACAATCATTCTATAAAGATAAAACTAATGGTGCCATACAGTCAGTCGTGATCACTATAGATCCACAGTCTCTAATCAATTCCTTCAAGAAATGTAGTGTAATTTCTTAGAATGATTATATGTGTAACGGCTTGTGGATAGTGCTTGGAAGCACGAAGACACTGGACCGATGAATATTTTAAACTATTTATTTACACAAGACATAGGATATACAGACGGATCACACAAGCACGTAACTTTAACGAAGAACAAGGACTGGACTGACACAGAGGGAATTTATACAGATGAACACAAGAGGAATAATTGGTGGGGCACAGGTGATCGACATAACTGATTAACAAACACAGGTGATAATAATGAACTAATAATGACAATGACAGGCGGGAGACAAACACAGAACATGTGACAGAATCAAAACAAAGGCCATGTGACAAAATGATAGGACAGAAGGAAACAAACAAAGAACACATGACTGAAGACGGGACTAAACTGAAAACATGGAACATGTGACAAATGACGGGACTGGAATACAAATCAAGAAACATGTATTAGGAGACAGAACAGAAATCAAAACAAGGAACACATGTGACGATGGCAGGACTGGGGAACAGAATAAACAGGTAAACATAGACACGATAAAGACAGTAAACAGACACGATTATGACAATATGAACCGCATGGATATATATATTTTTTTCTTTTTTTGTATGAATGAAGCTTTGTTTCTGTGGTCTTCTGATTAATATTCAGTAATTCAGTTTGTTTATTTATTTATTTTGAAAAAATGTGCGTGACTACACTAAGTTTTGTTAATAGACAAACACTTGATACTGTTATATGTTAAAAACAATTACTCTACAAAAATGCTAGAACACAAACATGTATTATGCTGTACTAAAGCCTTATTAAGGATAAAACCGTATATTAAAAGCTAACATAAACATGTAATGCAACCGGTCTGGTTTGAAACTGGTTTATTAGAAGGGTAATCCACAATCATAATCCCAGGCAGAGTCATATACCAGCAAAACAGTCCAAACAAGAAAAATTCCAGTTCTTCGTACGTGGCTAACTCGGTTAGCTCTATTTTATTGTTTACGATTTGGCATGATCTTGGATTGCTTGGCTCTTCGATGCTCATCCTGGATTTGCTGTCATAGACACATGTCCGTAAACTTAAACCTGCTCAGGAGCAGGCTTTTTCATGTGAACAGGATGAGTGGCGTTGATACTTAAAACCTGTCCCAGCCACAGCTACTTTATTATTATAAGAGTTCCTTACTGAACCAAGGCCAAAATAATTTAAAATAGTAATATAAAATTTGTTTGAAAATAATATTATTATGTTGTGTAATCTATAATACTATAGACACAGCCAGTTGACTGACTGAGGAATTTATTGTCAGGATCCTGCCGTGACCTTTGTTTGTCTTGTGCTATGTCTCTGTTTGTGTTTGCCATGTAGTCCTATTGTTCTGCCCCCTTGTTTAGTCCTTGTTTCACTAATTGTGCTCACCTGATCCTCAGGTGCTCTGGTCCCTTTATGTTGTGCTTCCCTTCCTCATGTCATTGTTGGTTCGTTACGTTCATTGTGTGCGTGTAGTTCTCTTATATCTTGTCAATTGGTGATAGATTTAGTGTTCCTTGTCTGTTTCTGATTTTTTAGTCTTGTTCTAGTCTTTTATTTTGTTCTAGTTTTCCCGAGCTTTACTTTTGTTTTTTGTTTTGGTTGCTAACTAAACTTTATTTCTCTCTATTTTCCTGTAAGGTTGCAGTCTTTATTTTATTTACTTTTTGGTTTAAGTTCCAGTTATTTCTAGTATTAATTTTATTTTGCTTTTCTCTTTGCATAAGGCTTTATTTTCTCTTTCTTGTGTTCGTACCTGCCCTGCATCTGGAGTTTACCTGGCCTCTGACCCTCCTATGCCTGGCAGGAAGACTTGTGCTACATCTAAGAGCTCATCAAGCATCTGGCTCCCAATGGTCCGGCTTTGTCTTCCTCCCCATCATCCCACCGGGTGCTGCTTCTTCCTCTGCAGTCTTCGAGTATTGTCACCCTATACTCAAGGTCTCAGTCCCTGCCTGTCATAGTGTCGTCTCCCCTACTGTTTGAACTGTTTCACATCTCACTCTCCTTGTTGTGCCCTATAGTCTTGTTAATAAAATCCCATCACTATTCATTCTGTGTCTGGGTTCCTACTCTTGCAAAACCCTGACAATTTTTCATGATGGAATAATAGCATTATATTTTTATTGTAGTCTTGCACGCACACTGTACAGTTAATCTGAACGGTGCATTAGATTTTGTGGGAGTAGCTTGATGCAGCGCAGGAAATACAGATAACATCTTGATCCTTATACTTAAATGCTCTCACGTAACAAATCCGCTAAAAAGTTCAAATTAAACGGATTGCTAATTATGTAAGCATGCCCGTCGGCCCAATGAAGGAAGTCCAACGACCCGGTCGATGGTATTCTGCGTGTAACGGCTGGTCATGAGATTGTGAATTAATTTAGATCTTTGATCATTTTGGCTCTTATTTTCAAATATACTTTCATCAGGGTGCAGCATAGCATAGACGATCATAGCGGCCGATTTATGTTCTCACGGGCACAAATTCACCAGTTCTGAATCTTAGAGGATGCAGAGTTTACTAAGACGTAAGAGTCGAATAGCCACATGCTTATTCATACAAAAATGCTGTTTGCTTAGTCACGATACTGCAACTTGCTAAGTCAGTGATAGACAGAAATCCAAAGGTCCCACATGATGATTGTGCTAAATGCTCCTTTCATTGAGCCTTTTAGCTTGACCTATCCTGATGCAGATTTGCAGAAATGCCAGAAACCATTTAATCTACTGGTCATGATGAATTTAGAGGAATCCAAAATAAATCAAGATTTACATTTACATTTACATTTACATTTAGTCATTTAGCAGACGCTTTTATCCAAAGCGACTTACAAGTGAGGAAAACAAACAAGCGATTCTTCATGAATTGGCAAATAACACAGGAAGTGCTCACAATACAAGTTTCATACATTGCTCAGTACCATAAGCTAGAGTAGGAAGGGAAAAAGGGGGAAGGATAGGGTTTTTTTTTTTATTTATTTTTTTTTTTATGAGGGGATCAAGTGTTCATGGAAGAGGTGAGTTTTCAGCTGTCTCTTGAATATTGCCAGGGAATCTGCGTTCCTGATGAACGTAGGGAGATCATTCCACCAGCAGGGAGCAGTGAAGGAGAATGTTCTGGAGAGTGATTTTGTGCCTCTCTGTGATGGTACCACAAGTCTTCGTTCCTTTAGTGATCGCAGGCTTCTGGTGGGGACATAGCGTTGTAGCAGTGTGTGGAGGTAGGAAGGTGCAGAGCCTGTGGTGGATCTGTAAGCAAGCATCAGCGCCTTGAACTTGATGCGAGCAGCAAGGGGTAGCCAGTGCAAAGAGATGAAGAGGGGCGTGACGTGGGCTCTCTTAGGCTCGTTGCAGACAAGACGTGCAGCAGCATTCTGGATCATTTGAAGAGGTTTGATTGCACTTGACGGCAGACCAGCCAGAAGAGCATTGCAGTAATCAAGCCTTGAAATGACCAGGGCCTGGACAAGCAGTTGTGTTGCGTGCTCAGTCAGGAAGGGACGGATTTTCCTGATGTTGCAAAGTGCAAATCTGCACGACCGCGCCGTCTTTGAGATGTGGTCACTGAAGGTCAGTTGGTCATCGAAGATAACTCCAAGATTTCTGGCCAACTTTGATGGGGTAATGGTGGTTGTACCAAGCTGTATGTTGATGTCATGTTGAAGAGTAGGAGTGGCAGGGAAGACTAAAAGCTCAGTCTTTGCCAGGTTGAGCTGCAGGTGGTGTTCTTCCATCCACGTGGAGATGTCCGCCAGACAGCTTGAGATCCGTGCAGCTACTGTGGAATCATCTGGTTGGAAGGACAGGTAGAGTTGTGTGTCATCAGCATAGCAGTGGTAGGAGAAACCATGTGCCTGTATGATGGGACCCAGTGATGTAGTATAAATGGAGAATAGGAGGGGACCAAGAACTGAACCCTGAGGAACCCCAGTGATCAGTTGATGAGGTTTGGATACCTCCCCTCCCCAGGCAACTCTGAAAGACCTACCTGTGAGATAGGACTCAAACCACTGAAGCGCAGTACCTGAGATGCCCAGTGACGAGAGGGTGGACAGAAGAATTTGATGGTTTACGGTGTCGAAGGCAGCAGATAGATCCAGTAGGATGAGAACAGATGATTTGGAAGCAGCCTTAGCAATCCGCAGGGATTCCGTGACAGACAGTAGCGCAGTCTCTGTTGAATGGCCGCTCTTGAAACCAGATTGGTTGACGTCCAGATGGTCGTTCTGTGTGAGGAAGGATGACATCTGGTTGAATACAACTCGTTCAAGTGTTTTTGATATGAATGGTAGGAGAGAGACAGGTCTGTAGTTGTCCATGAGTGATGTGTCTAGCATGGGTTTTTTAAGCAGTGGGGTTACTCGAGCCTGCATGAATGTGGTAGGGAAAGTGCCTGTGTGGAGAGGCGAGTTAATGATGTGTGTAAGTGCTGGTAAAAGAACATTTATTGTTTGCCATGCAGAATTACAGACCAATTAAAAGAATTAACAAAAATACATCACACTACTGATCAGCATAAAATACAAAACACAAAAACAAATGCATTATATAAAGTAATGTTTCATAGAGTCGGCATACCTGGCAAATAGAGAGACACACAGCAATTGTACGGAAAGTTCTGCTTACAGATGCTTCCTTGAGTGGTTTGCCAAGTCCCCTTAAATACCCCAAATCTAACAAAAGGAAACATTTAGCACACCTAAATGTTGACTATAAACATTCATGCAGCCTTTGTCGGACCGTTTCTCGTGCAACAGAGGGTTACACACCTAGTTTTGGGGATGAACAGATGGTTAAAAAAATCTTTTACTGGGGCATCTCCCACACCAGAAGAACAGGTATTTTCTTTATTCTTGCCTGTTATGCTGATTTGAGAGTGAGACCTTCTTATCAATCGCGCCAGAGGTATTCATATTGATGTCACTTCAAACAGAGCTTTGTGAGATTTGCATGGCTAGTTGAGACCCGAGGGAACGGGGAGGATGTGAGGAGTCAGGAACTCAGGTGAGGAGATGAGATTGAGTCGGCTGTTGTTCTGTGCTCTTTTTCACAGATCTTCTCTTCAGATTAGTGAATTTTATTGGTTTATTACAGGATAGGAATCTTGAATTCAGTCTTAGTAAAATCCATCCTTACAATTACAACATTTAAATAAAAATGTAAAGCCTGGTCAAACATGAGAAATCATGAATAAATGGTTGGGAATCATGTAAAAAAGTGCACCTTTAAATATATAATAACTTTCATATCGTTTTGGTCACTTGGCTGTTTCCTTGGTCAAGAAATTCATCACGTTTTTCATCAAGGTGCCTTTTTTAATTTTATGATGTCATTACATTGCTGTCTTGCTACCAGTCAATCAATGCATTGCTTATCGTGCTTTCAAGCATACATCTGGCCTCTTAAGGAAACATGAGAACGTGCAATAATCTCAGACAATTTAATCCAGATATTTTAATCTAATCAGCAAATTCATTTGAAGAACAAAATTAGCCAGAGATCAGTTTAGACAATTAGAAGATTTGGCATCTGTCATATATTCTCTGACTAAGCAAGGTACGTAGAACGGACCCCAGTGGTCTGTTGCACAAAATTAGTTTCAGTTTCTACCCAAGTAAATTCAAGATTATATTGAGCAAATTCTGTTTTTTCGGGTTTATGAAGGTGGATTGGTCTTTGGGCAAGTTTCATTACTATGGTAACTTACGGTACACGGCCAACCTGCTCTGGAGCAGGTTTTATTCTGGGTTAGAAACTCAAAACTTGACCAATCAGCTGCGAGTAAAGTGACATGTATCAGATGTAATAAAGCCACTCCCCCCATATCTTTTTCTCCAAATTAAATCAGTTTATAGTGAAAATATTTTAAATAAAATTGCTCATCTTTTGCAGCTAATCATTATTTATATTATGTGAACACAATTATATAATTATGTATAATTCATATATTATATACATATAATTACTACATTAATTTGCAATATTAAACTTTGCTTTTAAATTAAACATAATACATGCATTAACATATATGGCTTTAAAATAGGTTAAGCTTACATGCATTCTTTTGAGATCTTTGTGAAACTATACAAATAATAAGGCCTATTTTTTTGATTCACATCCATCTTTATAGTCAGATATTTTCTTTCAGTTACCTTCTCAAACTTTCACTGGAGCAGTAGTGTTTATTCCTGCTTTGTAAATGCATTTAATTTCATGATACTTTACATAACAATCTCGTAATCTTCAGAAGAGAAGTGAATGCCGCATCTTTCTCTCGAGAAGTTAATCAAACGGATTCTCTCCATGTTCCGTGTGATTGGCTGTTTGCCGCAAGTATCACACTTGTACGCGCTTCAAAATTTTGTTTTGAAAATATTTAAAAAAAATATTTTATAAAAATTGAAAATTATTATTTTTTATATATTATTAAAATTATTGAGTAATTTTGAAAATATACACCTTACTTGTGAAAATAGTCCAAATATTCCAAGTTGCGGTGGTCAGTAATGACCTCGAAAGGATGTTTTGCTCCCTCCAGCCAGTGTCTCCACTCTTCCAGAGCTAGTTTGATGCCGAGGAGTTCTCAATTCCCAACGTCATAATTCTGCTCCGCCGGGGACAGCTTACGGGAGTAGAAGGCACATGGATGAAGGCGTGCGGGATCCCCCTGCCGCTGTGAGAGGACGGCCCCCACTCCGGACTGGGAGGCGTCGACCTCTACGAAGAACGGGAGTTCAGGATTGGGATGACTGAGGACTGGGGCCGTACTGAAGGATTCTTGGAGGGTTTGGAAGGCTTGTGTTGCTTGAGGGTTCAAGGACAGAGACTTGAGCCCGTTCCGGAGTAATGCCGTGAGAGGAGCGCTAAGCAAGCTGAAGTTCTGAATAAACTTGCGGTAGAAGTTTGCGAATCCTAAGAACCGCTGGAGTTCTTTGACGGTCTGCGGTTTAGGCCAGTGGAGGACAGCGTCCACCTTCCTCTGGTCCATCTTAATGCCGTGCTGGTTGATGTGCCCAGGAAGTGCACCTCGGGAATGTGGAATTCACACTTTTCTAGTTTTAAGTACAGCTGATGACTCCGTAGCTGTTGGAGGACCTGGCGAACGTGATTGATGTGTTCTTGGAGGGATCTGCAGTAGATGAGGATATCGTCGATATAGACTATGACGAAGTGGGGAAGGAGATCGCGGAAGATCTTGTTCATGTAATTCTGGAAGATGGAGGGTGAGTTCGCCAGGCCATACGGCATAACCCAGTATTCGTAGTGACCGGAGGGTGTCACGAAGGCCATCTTCCACTCATCTCCGGTCCGGATACGGATTAGGTTGTACGCACTCCTGAGGTCCAGCTTGGTGAAGATGCGTGCTCCACGCAGTTGTTCTAGGGTGGTTGGGACCAGAGGAAGGGGGTAGCGGAACTTCACTGTCTGGGAATTAAGTCTCCGGTAGTCGATGCAGGGCCTCAAGCCTCTGTCCTTCTTGGCAACGAAGAAAAAACTGGATGCGGTGGATGAAGCCCTGGTGGAGTGCCTCTGTGATGTATTCATCCATGACTTTCTGCTCCGGGATGGACAATTATGACCTCGAGACTAGATTACTGTAACGCTCTACTGAGTGGTTGCCCTGCTCGCGTGATAAACAAATTACAGCTGGTCCAAAATGCAGCTGCTAGAGTCCTTACTAGAACCAGGAAGTATGAACATATTAGCCCGGTTCTGTCAAAACTGCACTGGCTCCCTATTAAACATCGTATAGATTTTAAAATCTTGCTAATTACTTACAAAGCACTAAATGGCTTAGCTCCCCAGTACCTGAGTGAGCTCTTAATGCATTATAGTCCTTCGCGTCTATTACGATCTCAGAATTCTGGCCAGTTGTTAATACCTAGAATATCAAAATCAACCGCAGGCGGTAGATCCTTTTCCTATTTGGCACCTAAACTCTGGAACAATCTTCCTAGCATTGTTCGGGAAGCAGACACACTCTGTCAGTTTAAATCTAGACTAAAAACACATCTATTTAACCTGGCATACACATGACGCACTATAAACTTTTGTCTTCATATCCGTTAAAGGATTGTTAGGCGGATCAGGTCAGCCGGAACCGGGAACACTTCCTATAACACCAGATGTACTCGTTACATCGGAAGAAGAATGACGTCTACGCTAATTGTTTGTCTCTCTGCTTATCCCGAGGTTTACCAATTAACGTGATTGGCTGGATCCGGGTCGGACGGGGAACCTGTGCCTGTGTGCGGCAGCAATGTGGCCCTGTGGTGTCGGCGGAGACTGTGTTAACTACCTCATCCTTTGTGAAGACCTTACCGACTCATCAGCCAGTGGCACATATCCCAACAAACCGTCCCATACCGGCGTGATCAAAAAAATCTTAAACTAGATGGAACTAGATTAAATATTTTAAAAATAAATACATGTACAAGCATGTTTTTGGATTTATTTTTTTATTTTTCATTCTGCAATGTTAAAAAAAAATTGAAAGCACGTAACCACTAACTGCAAATGCATGCTGTATTATATTATATAATAAGAATATCTCCTGGAAGATTTCGGAGAATTCCTGGTGGGCCGCTGATAAATTGGGTCGGCAGTAATGTACTTCGACAGTTTACGGGACGCGCAAAGCACAAGTCTGTAGTTAATTTTCAATGATAGACACACAAAAGCAGCAAATCGCTGGTAGTAGTGGTGAAGTGACGATGTGTAAGCGGTGCTCGTACACCTGAAATCCCCTCACTTGCACATGCACAGCTCTTCATTATGGATAGAGGCTATAAATATATGACAAATATTATGGAAATAGGTGAGCAAAAAGGTGAGCTACGTGACCTCTCCTATGCTTTCTCTCACACACACACAAAGGCGAAGGGTGAACTCCAAGGGAAGGCTTAAGGGAAGTGCTTCCCCTTTAAAAACACATACATTTCCTTGTAATAGTTTCAATCAAGTCTGCTAAATGACTAAATGTAAATTTGCATGTTGTCGCACAACCTACATAGCCCAGCATAAACACTTCATAAACACTTCTGATGAAATGAATCTAATAGAGAGCGGTAGGATGTGCCACAGTTTAGGACCGGCTCTGGAAAAGCCCAGTCACCTTTTTTCTTCAGCCTAGATCTAGGGACCAGTAAGAGATTTTGATTCAATGACCTTAAATACAGCTGGAGTGTTTATCCTCAAAAGGTCTGAAAGATAAGAAGCAAGTCCATTTCAAACCATAAAAACAAACAAAAAAAAAACGTTAAAACGCTAAAACAGACTGGCAGCCAATGCAAAGAGAGTAAGACTGACATGTTATGTTAATATTAATATTATGACATGTTAATATTAAGAAGGCCAGTCAGAAGTCTACACTGTTAAAAATTTTCCTGTATTTTTACACTACAGTACTGGCAGCACGGTTGCCAGAAAGTTACTGTATTTTCATATACAGTAATAGTACTGTAATTTAATTTAATTTACAGTACACAAGAAGAGTGCTGTAATTCTACAAAACAGTATTTTACTGTCACAGTCATGTGTAGTTCTGTTTTGTCTTGTTAGTCTAGTCTTGTTATTCTTAGTCATTATCTGCACCTGTCATTAATCAGTTCAATCTCCTTCACCTGTTTATCGTTTCATCAGTGTATTTAAATTCCTGTCTGTTCTTCATTCATTGTCTGTCGATGTCTGTGCATAGCACACTGTTACGTGTTCCACCATTATTAAACCTGTTTATTGTACTTCAACCATCGTCTCCTGTTCCTGTCTTGCTCCCCGGCGTTACATTTACTGTCTTTTTACAGCATTTTCTAATTTTAGTCTGCTTCTGCTGTAATTAATAATACAGTATTGTACTGTAATATCTATATTTATATATATATATTATACATGTTCAGTGAATCAGCGATTTACAGGTAAAAACGACTGTTAAAGGGATGGTTGACCCAAAAATTAAAATTCTGTCATCATTTACTCACCATCAAACAGTTTCAAACCTGTATGAATTTCTTCCTTCTGCTGAACACAAGATATTTTAAAGAATGCTGGTAAGCAGACGACAGTTGACTGTAGCCATTGACTTGCATATTAAGGAAAAAAACATCAACTGTCTGGTTACAAACATTCTTTAAAATATCTTATTTTGTGTTCAGCAGAAGAAAGAAACTTGTACAGGTTTGGAATAACTTGAAGGTGAGTAGATGACAGAATTTGTATTTTTGGGTCAACTATCCTTTTAAGAGTGCACAAATCTGAAAATAAAACAAAAAACATATAAGAAGAACTTGAGGATTGTGTTGGGTAAAAGAATGACAAGTGAGCAACAACAACTAAAAAAACAACAAGTGTCCCACTAACGGTGGGTGCAGGCTTCAGTTTGAAGTTTTCCATTCAAACTCCATAAAGGACCGAATAAAACTATTGGCATGTGGGTTGATGGTCGTCACCTTCCTCTGCACCACCCTCTTGGTCCTCTTTCTGACTCCCTGTCTGGCAGTACACTTCTTCTGTCTGGCATTTCCATCGTCAGGGTTGACCAGGAACCTGTTAGCAATATCATACCAGTCAATTAATATACTTTTCATTTTTGGGTGAACTAACCTTTTAAAAAATTGATTGGATAATACTTACAGAAAACTCATTCCTAGGCTGCAAAGATAACTGTCTCACACTGTAGAGCTGAAAGAAACCAAAATACATTTTTTTCAGTTATGTGTTGCTTGTTGAGGATGTATAAGCTAAAACATCACTGTATTTCATACACTCCAACCACACATCTATAGTAAAAAATGATAAACTTCTGCTTCTAAAAATTCTAACTTACTTTTTTTGGCATGCATCGGTCTTTGTTGACTAATAGATCATTATTAACTATGATAAAGGTAATTTATACCTTTATTCATATTTTTAATTAAACAATATTTGTCATTACAATCACAACGCAAAACTGGGTCTTCCGTCTAAGTTAAATCAAACGAAGTAAAATGCAAAACTGGTACCAATAGCCAATCTCTCTGAGCCCAAATCACCCATTTATATTGCAAAGGAAAGTATATTAGTCTTTTTTTCACGTATTTTTGTGTCTAAACGACTTGTTCAAACAGGTCCAGTTTTGAACGCGACCGCCGCAGCCGTCATCCGGGAAACTGACTGCAAATGTTTTTAGGTGTTTGAGTACAGTCAATGTACGTCTATTATAATCAGTTTATATCAGTTTTTGCTGACAAAGTCGGATCGAACATTATGGAAAGGATCCCCACAGAGATAGACATTTTTGTTATCATATGATCCTTCAAACCTAACGTTACAAGACTCCATTAGCAAACGCAATAAATTTACTTCGCAGACCATCGTAAAACATTTATTCAAACTCGACAGAAACAAAATAAAACTCAAACAAACCATCTTGAATGAATCTTTTCATCGTTTTAACAATCACCAGGTCTGGTTTGGTCGAAATAAATAAGTAATTCACCGAGTTTTGATTGAGATTTGAAAATGTCGGGACAAGCGGGAAATCGTGAGTAACGCCTAAGTTAACTTCCACTGTCATTTCACACTAAAAGCTACGTACACGAAAGTGTAAAATACTAAAACCTAATTATAAAATTTAAAATTAACTTACCAAACTTCCACATATCCACCAAGTGAGACGCCCAGACATCCGTGAGTGAGCTGCTGCAGTTGTGCTCTGACGTCAGTAAGGGGGCGCTGTTTACAGCAATGCTGTTCCCTTTCGAAAGGGAACTTCAAGTTACGTCGTAACACTAGGGGAACCGCCTCTGCGGGAACCGGTGTCTGAAACTAATATCCAATCTCATCAATACCAACTTGACCGGCGACAGCCCATGACGTCATATCGACGCGCCCCACGTGTATATAAGGGGCGCTCAGATAACATGTCATCCTCTTTTCGTCTTCAGGGACTGTATGTTTAAAACGCTATCGTGGCATTATGAAATGCACAGACAAACTAAGTGTGTGGATCCGTGTCACTCGTTATCTGACACCAGATTACACACACGAGCTGTGCGCTCTTTGTCTGCGTGAAGAGCACGCACGGGTAGTTCTCGAGGGAGCTGCTGGTGCAAACTGTGAATGTTCCATTCTCGTCTGGGTCTCTTCTCGGGGGAAGAGAGTTCAGCATCTGCGCCTGGTGGTTCGGGTCCCACTCGCGCTGAGGCAGAGCGGAGACTCAGATCATGGGGCATTGAGATGGAGTTCGCCGAACAGTTGAGAGGGGTGTGATCGCGAGAAGGAGCTGCTGGGAGAGGATGCGCTGTTTTCTACATCTGCAGTCCAGCGGTGAGTGCTCTTCCAACCGAGCAGGAGATGGCTGGAGAGGGTGAGTAAATGACTGATTTTTATCAGCCACCCTGTATCGCGTATGCTGAGCTGTTGATTTTGGAACGCGCTGCAGGCAGATTACAGTTTCCATGGCAGCGCGTCTGGGGAGAGGCCGCGCATATTAAAATAAAAGCTTAGATGAGCAACTAGTCTCAGCACCACGTGGGGTTGGCCGCGCTGTGGGCGAGCCCCAGCGTTGCAGGCCATCGACAACTAGTAGTATTGCCGTCAGGTAAGCTGGCCTTTGCAGGCCGCCCTGTGGGCGAGCAGGCCTCCCTGTGGGCGAGCCCCAGGGTTGCAGGCCATCCACAACTAGTAGTCTGGCTGTCAGGTAAGCTGGCCTTGACAGGCCACCCTGTATGCTAACGTGTCTCCCTGTGGGTGAGCCCCAGTGGTGCAGGTTATCCACAGCTAGTAGTCTTGCTGTCAGGTAAGCTGGCCATGCCAGGCCGCCCTGTATGCTAACATGCCTCCCTGTGGGCGAGCCCCAGGGTTGCAGGCATTGGATAGCTGCTTAGTCTAAAGCTATCAGGTAAGATGGCCTTAGCAGGCCGCCCTGTGTGCTAACAGGCCTCCCTGTGGGCGAGCCCCAGCGTTGTAGGCCCCGGACAACTAGTCTGTCTTGCTATCAGGTAAGCTGGCCTTAGCAGGCCTCCCTGTGGCCAAGCCCCAGTGATTCAGGCCCTAGATGACTAGTAGTCATGCTGTCAGGTAAGCTGGCCTTAGCCGGCCGCCCTGTATGCTAATAGGCCTCCCACTGGGCGAGCCAGACTAGACATGTACTTACGATGGTACTGAGCTCCCTGAGTCTGATCAGAGGTCGAAGGCCTCCCTTGAGGCCTCCCCAGTTAGGTCAGCCCTTAGGCTGTGAGCACTCCCCTTACGAGGATTCTCTGGTAGAGTGCACGGCCTCCATGGCGCCGCTAACATAGGTGCTATGTAGATCCTAGGACCGGGCAGAGTAACTCCCCTTGATTGTTAGGGTCGATAGCTCTTCACTGAGTTCTGCGCCCCTTGGATGCCCGTCTCTAAAATCCGGTCTGAGCTGGTCTACTGCCTTTTGCAGTCCCTCATTCTGGATGTCTCTTGGTGAGATGCCTGTTTGAGACGCTGTTTCTCAAGAAACAGACAGGTTGTTGGCAGACTAGGCTACTAGCATAGTTAGAGGCCGGGTCAGCCTCCCTGGTGGCATTCAGGGTGACTTCGTTCCCCCTGAGAAGTGACTGGCTGGGTTGCCTTCGGGCCCAGGCCACGCTCCCTCAAGGGACCCCTTCTGTGGAAGTTGTTGGTCCCAGGCCTTGGTGCGGCCTTGGCAGGTCTCCACACATGAGATATGGAGGATGCTTTGAGGCTTGGTGCTGAGGATTGGAAATGGGAGCGCTGTCACGGACAGCCCAGCTATGGCCTTAGGCTATGCGCACTTCCCTCGCTGGAGTGCACGGCCTCCATGGCGCCGCTAACATAGGGGTTATGTAGATCCTAGGACCGGGCAGAGTAACTCCCCTTGATTGTTAGGGTCGATAGCTCTTCGCTGAGTTCTGCTCCCAAGGATGCCCGTCTCTAAAATCCGGTCTGAGCTGGTCTACTGCCTTTTGCAGTCCCTCATTCTGGATGTCTCTTGGTGAGACTTCTGTTGGAGACACTGTTTCGGAAGAAACAGTCAGGCTATGGGCAGACTAGGCTAATAGCACAGCTAGAGGCCAGGTCAGTCTCCCTGACGGCCGTGGGCTATGTATAACTGCCCTCGTAAGGTTGAGCAAGGTGACTCCCCTCGCTTGCAAGGGTCGATAGCACGTCGCTGAGTCCTGCCCTCCAGGATGCCCGTCTCTAAATCAGGTCTGAGTTGGTCTACTGCCTTTCTGCAGTTCTTCTTTCTGCATGTCTCTTTGTGAGACTTCTGTTTGAGACGCTGTTTCTGAAGAAACACACAGGTCGTTGGCAGACTAGGCTGCTAGCTCAGCCTCTTTGGTGGCCACCTTCGGGCCCCAGGCCACGCTCCCTCAAGGTGACCCCTTCTGTCGAAGTTGTTGGTCCCAGGCCTTGGTGCGGCCTTGGCGGACATCCATACATGGGATATGGAGGCCTCTTTGAGGCTCAGTACTGATGGCTTTAACCGCTGGGAGTGCGGTCACTGACAGCCCAGAGGGACCCCAGGGGTAAGTGGGTCTGGCATTTCATTTGATTGCCTGATTCTGACTCTGGTCACTGCCATAATTTGGCACGCACTCCCCTCAGCATGGCGGCGTGGGTATATCGTTCCCCTAGCGTTACGACGTAACTCGAAGTTCCCTTTCGAAAGGGAACGTCTCAGGTTACGTCTGTAACCTTTGTTCCCTGAGAACAGGGAACGAGACGTTGCGTCTCCCTGCCATGCCTCAGGGCCCGCCTGCTTACAGTCCCTTCAGGCGATAAACGGATGACATGTTATCTGAGCACCCCTTATATACACGTGGGGCGCGTCGATATGACGTCATTGGCTGTCGCCGGTCAAGTTGGTATTGACGCCGGTTCCCCTAGCGTTACGACGCAACGTCTCGTTCCCTGTTCTCAGGGAACAAAGGTTACAGACGTAACCTGAGACGTATTATTGCCTGGCATATTACAGCCAAGTTACAGCAAGGTTACAGCAACACTAAAATGTCCTGTAAAATGTTCCCGCTCAAACAAAATTACCCAGAATGCAATGCAAATTACAGTATTGTACTTGTAGTAATTTGCTCAAATGGATGAAATATATTCACAACTGAATCATAACACATCTAAACTTGTTAAATCATCAAAATCAACAACATGTATGTTAGACCCTATACCGACTAAGCTATTGAAAGAGATGCTTCCAGAGGTCATAGATCCTCTTCTTAAGATCATTAATTCATCTTTATCACTAGGTTACGTACCGAAAAATTTTAAGCAGGCTATTATCAAACCTCTTATTAAAAAACCACAACTTGATCCTGGAGAATTAGTCAATTACAGATCAAAAATACTAGAAAAGGCAGTATCATCTCAACTGTGTTCCTACTTGGAAAGAAATGGTATCTGTGAGGATTTCCAGTCAGGATTTAGACCGTGCCATAGTACTGAGACTGCTCTCATTAGAGTTACAAATGATTTGCTCTTATCATCAGATCGTGGTTGTATCTCTCTATTAGTGTTACTAGACCTCAGTGCTGCTTTTGACACTATCGACCACAATATTCTTTTGAATAGACTAGAAAATTATGCTGGAATTAGTGGAATTGCATTGGCATGGTTCAAATCATACTTATCTGACCGTTATCAGTTTGTAGTAGTAGACGAAGAGATGTCATTTCGATCACAAGTTAAATATGGAGTACCACAAGGCTCAGTTCTAGGACTGTTGCTTTTTACTCTGTACATGCTACCCTTGGGAGATGTCATTAGGAAGCATGGCATTCGTTTTCACTGTTACGCTGATGATACTCAGCTCTATATTTCCTCGCGCCCTGACGAAACCTACCAATTCTCAAAATTAACAGAATGCATAGCTGATATAAAAAATTGGATGACTAGTAATTTCCTACAACTAAATTCAGAAAAAACAGAGATTCAAATTATTGGACCAAAAACGTCAGCATGTCATAACCTAGAATACTGTCTAACACTTGATGGCTGCTCTGTTAAGTCGTCTTCGTCAGTTAGGAACCTGGGTGTGCTCTTTGATACCAATCTTTCATTTGAAAACCACATTTCTAGCATATGTAAAACCGCATTCTTCCATCTTAAAAATTTATCTAAATTGCAATATATGCTCTCAATGACAAATGCGGAACAGCTAGTTCATGTGTTTATGACCTCGAGATTAGATTACTGTAATGCTCTACTGGGTGGTTGCCCTGCTTGCGTAATAACAAATTACAGCTGGTCCAAAACGCAGCTGCTAGAGTCCTTACTAGAACCAGGAAGTATGACCATATTAGCCCGGTTCTGTCAAAACTGCACTGGCTCCCTATTAAACATTGTATAGATTTTAAAATCTTGCTAATTACTTACAAAGCACTAAATGGCTTAGCTCCCCAGTATCTGAGTGAGCTCCTAATGCATTATAGTCCTTCACGTCTATTACGATCTCAGAATTCTGGCCAGTTGTTAATACCTAGTATATCAAAATCAACCGCAGGCGGTAGATCCTTTTCCTCTTTGGCACCTAAACTCTGGAACAATCTTCCTAGCATTGTTCGGGAAGCAGATACACTCTGTCAGTTTAAATCTAGACTAAAAACGCATCTATTTAACCTGGCATACACATGACGCACTATAAACTTTTGTCTTCATATCCGTTAAAGGATTGTTAGGCTGCATAGATCAGGTCAGCCGGAACCGGGAACACTTCCTATAACACCAGATGTACTCGTTACATCTGAAGAAGAATGGCGTCTACGCTAATTGTTTGTCTCTCTGCTTATCCCGAGGTTTACCAAAGACCGTGTCCCGGTCGGACGGGGAACCTGTGCCTGTGTGCGGCAGCAATGTGGCCCTGGGGTGTCGGCGGAGACTGTGTTAACTAGCTCATCCTTTGTGAAGACCTTACCGACTCATCAGCCAGTGGCACATATCCCAACAAACCGTCCCATACCGGCGTGATCAAAAAGATCTTAAACTAGATAGAACTAGATTAAATATTTTGACTGTTGCGATTCCAAATCGGTTTAATGACCTGTAACTCTGCCTGAGTATCAGACAAGTGTTCACTGTTGGCCAGAGGAGAACTGGCTCCCCCGACTAAGCCTGGTTTCTCCCAAGGTTTTTTTCTCCATTTGTTGGAGTTTTGGTTCCTTGCCGCTGTTGCCTTTGGCTTGCTTAAGTTGGGGACACTTGCTTGATATTCAGCAGTGTTTTTGATATGTCTGCATTTGGCGCCGTTGTATGTGAACTGAGCTGAGCCGGACGGTTACGTCACTGTTTTCTGCAGTGCTGCTATACCTAAATTAACTACACTAATAACTATTGATATTTGCAACGGAATCAATCAATAATATATAGAATAAGCTGGACAATGACATTTGCATTGTAAAAAGCGCTATATAAATAAAGATGACTTGACTTTGACTTGACTTGACAACGAATTATAATTAATCATGAACATACATGGTCTAAAATTATTTCTAGGTTTAGAATTAATTTAGAAAGACTGGTTTGTTTTGTCCAGCAAAACTATCAGTCCGATTTTCTTATCGATTCTAGAAAGGAAGTTTTCTTCTCTGGCCACGAAAAGGAAACTTATTCTAGTACTTAAAAAGCATATAGCTAGCGAAATCAAACGTTAAAGTGACTTGGTTCATGTATGAGTTACCCAGAGACAATGAACTGTGTGAATACAATGTGTTTAATATATGAATATATGATATTTACACAAATATATAAAACTAAATCTAAGCAGATCATACAATAAAATAATGAAAGGAAAGAAAGGAAAAGTTGATCAAAGAAAGCAAGATTACAAACAGTTCAGTTTCAGCAACGAAATCACTTCAGACAATAAAGTTAAAGCACATCAATTCAGATACTTGCATTTGTACTTTGTGCTGTGGTGAATACCGTTCGAACTTCCGTGCGTGGAGCTGGAGTTTCTATTGGTTTCTTTCTCAGGTAATTCTTCAGCGGGAATTTCAAAATGGAATTAACTGTTTGTAAAATGCCGGAAAATAAAAGAGGAAGAATGTCTCGTCTAGGATGGAAGCGACTGAGCGCAGATGAGCTCATGCTTAGGTGTTATAAAGATAAATCCGGTCACACCTATTTTGGCCGTACGGACCAATAGGGAACATGGACTTTTAGCAGGAGAACTTTCCTTTGTTTCTTTTTTTGGCCTAATTTGCATTATCTACAGAGGTGCTTAAACTGGGTCCTTTTTCCTTCAAAGTATCTTAAAAGTAGAATAATGTATATTATCACGATATAACACCAATATCTAGTTATGAAATTCACAGAGGAATGTTTTGCATCCAAGAATCGTGCGTTTCGGACTCTCTTTTGGACATATACATTCTTACATTTGAATATGAGCATTTTACAGTGAAACTAACACAACTACAAGATGTAACTAAGTGGGGGTAATATAGACATGCATACAAAAAGAAAAGCACAGGAAAAACACTTGGGAATATTCATATTTTGATGAATGTCTCTATGTGTGTGCGTGGACTCCTTGTCCCACAAGCACTGGTCTTGTGTGGGGGAAAGAATTTGGTCTGAGCTGATTACAATCTTTTGAAGTCAGGGAGACTTCCAAAAAGATTCTGCCTTACCTCACACCTAGCCACATTAAAACGTCACTTGCCCGTGGGGGGGCCAGGACATGCCGGAGCCAACTAAGGTTTATCTATGTTAAGTCAGAAGGTTAAAACTTTTTCCTAAAACCTAAAAATGAATTGATCATCAGTGATCCAGTCCAGACGCTACATACTGTATTATAAAATGCAGTATTGTACTGTTGGTTTTTACAGTAATGTACTGCTAAATCTACAGCGACATTTAACAGTGTAGCAGCTGTGTTTTGGACTGTTTGCTTTTGTTGTTTTTTTGTTTTTTTAATCCTTTGGTAGTATTTTCACAAGTAAGGTGTATATTTTCAAATCTCTTAGTTCAAAACTCCAAACTGATCACACTTGTGACACAGCTACACATTCTTTCAAAACCTGATCTCATGCTTTCATTCTACATAATCATTGTTTCATGCATAATATGATGTAAAATTATGACATCTGTCTCCCTTCTTCTGATTCATCTCTGATCAATGATGTTATACAGTCATTGACTGTGAACACAAGCAGGATAGTGTACAAGGGAAAAGAAACAAATTCTCTCTTTCTTTTCAGTCTTCACTGTAACAAAATGAGATATAACATAAAACACAATACTGTCTTTTTTTTTTTAAAAGCTGCAATTGCAGTAAAAAAAATCCAAAAACCATTGGGCCAGTGTTATATATTTTGTTCAGCTGAGTCCTTACAATATCCAAAATGTTTTCAACTATTTGCAAATCATGAGAAAATTGCTATTTTAACCAACGATCCAGGATGTGTGAGTGAGTCGCCTGTCAATGGCGTCATATCTGGGGATTTGAACTGTACTTGCCTAGATGTGAACTTTGAATTGGAACAGGCAAGTAAATCTGTCAGTAGAAAGCATTTAGCTATCTCGACCGATTTATCATTGCTTTTGCAATTGAGAGGTGTGCTTAGGTATTATTTTCTTATAAGTGTTATGAATTCAATGTAATGTGAGAATTTTAATTTCACAAAATCCAAAAAAGAAAATGTAGTACCACTGCCACAGTTAAACTTCAAATTGGTCTGCAAGTACACATACTTGTCAACCAAATGAATGTGGCTTGAGCTATAAAATTATTTTGGAACTCATAACACTGATAATTTGAACATTAAGTATCTCATTTAAAACAAAATATATTTTTTTGATCACGTCTAGTTTTGGTTTTGTTTGTTCATGTTTCATATCTTTATTTTGTAGTTGCCATGTGCCATGTGCTCCTTGTCATGTGCCTTCCTTGTTTCATATAATGTTTTTTATAGGTTCACTGGTTTAGTCATTGTTCACAGGTGTTCCTTGTTTGTAATTTAGTCCCTGTATATTTAAGCCCTCATGTTTGCCATGTTCCTTATTGGTTATTGTCCCTGTACAACTGTGGGTGAGTTTTATGTTGGCCAAGTCGTGCTTTGTTTTATGTTGGATTTGTGTTTGCTTATAAACTGCACTTGGGTTCTCACTACAGCTTGCCTCAGGTGGACTTCCTTACAATATCTTGGCAATTATGAATACACTTTGAGACGTTAAACTTTGAAGGACTAGACTGGCATCATCTTCTCAGGGAAAAAAGTCTTGGTTTATTCTCCATTTAATGTCAAACTGTCTTGAGAAAAATTAAAGATTTTATTTATGATTTCTTTCCATAATTCTGGAAATATAGTTTACAACCATTAATTAAAGCGGTGATTAATTGATTGAAAAATAAACAATTGATTTTTATTAAATTAACCTGTTATAGGTTACTCAACACGAGTTAACACTGTGAGATTCAGTGGAATAGATTATACATCTCCGTTTAAATTTCACTCTGTGCTGTTTTTCTTAAATATATGGATGTGGAACACTGTTGCCAGTTGTCACATAAAATGTTGCGCAGTCACATTAGCCCATCTCCCAGAAAGTGCAGCTGCAGTTTTGGGGAGGCTAAAACAGTGTGCCAGCCCATCAAAAGACTGTGTAAAATGGAAGTGAATGCTGGAAGTGAATGCTTGCATTGACCAATATAAATTAGCCTGTGGAGGAATGTTCCTCACCACCCCCAGCTCACACCCACTCAGCTGTCCTCTACTGTTTATTTTCTAGTGAAAATGTGCACATTTTACCCTATTCCTTCCTGCATTCATTGTTTTGATGAGCCAACCTAGCCTAGGGGGGGCTACTGACACTGTTCCGCTTAATCTCAGAAAGCTTGAGATGGAATAAAGGAGAGAGAGCTTCTGAAACTCGCTTATGCAAACATGAGGAAGGCATGTAATGTGAAATTGCTGCGCAGGTAAGCTTATGCATCATCTCTCTCTCTCTGGGGTTTAATTGAATGAATGAGTGGTGTTTGTAATCTTTCTGTCTCTTTGTTTGTTTTTATGAGTTTTGTGCTGTGAAGGGATAGGTAAGAACAGACATAATATTCCCAAACCACATCACAAACTCATAACTGTAATATGTATCTTGATATGGGCAGCAACAGGAAACAGCAGTACGCGTTGCACACAATCCTCTAATACTCAAAGATCAAACGTGTCCATCACTAACTGGACCATGTAACCATGACTGTGATACTTAATCTACCAAAAAACAGGTCCAGGTCACATTTCACCAAAATAATGAGAAATTATATATCTCAAAAAGTTTGTTTTAGAACCTTTATAATGTTTGGCTAATGTCTGTTTTTATTTATTTTTTTTTCATTTTATTTTTTTTAAGAAATATAATGCACTAAACAATGTTAACCACAGTGTTGAAGTATTTGTGTGTTTGTAACAATAAAAATCATTGTATAGATTCAATGTTAGAAGGCTAACAAAAGGTCAGAGAGAAGGTCAGATTATTATCTGGTATGAAGAGACAAAACAGGACATTAAATGTATTTTTCTCATGAGAGTAACTGTGAAAAAAGCAACCCACAACCACAATTCTCTGCTTCATTTATTACCAAGTACATCTCTGGCCAAAGAACTGCTCATTCCAGATCAATTTATCAACTCATTTATGTTTGCTATGAATCACTCACAATCTTTGTAAAATAAATAAATAAATACATAAAAAGACTGCTATGCTGAAATTAAAATGCAAAGTTATGTGATTAAATGAAACAGACATGCTTAAGAAAATATATATCTAAATAAACAATTATATAAAAGCATAAAAACATATGGTCATTTCAAGGTCCCATTAAAGAAGATCTGATCATTGAAAGTCAGATGCTTTTTGGAATATTTTCAAATCAGGCAGGATCAAATTGTCAGGTTTTGATTATGCTAGCTTGAATGTTGCGAAATGACATGAAGGTGTAGCGTCTGGACTGGATCACTGATGATCAATTCATTTTTAGGTTTTAGGAAAAGCTTTTAACCTTCTGACTTAACATAGTTAACTTAACCTTAGTTGGCTCCGGCATGTCCTGGCCCCCCACGGGCAAGTGACGTTTTAATGTGGCTAGGTGTGAGGTAAGGCAGAATCTCTTTGGAAGTCTCCCTGACTTCAAAAGATTGTAATCAGCTCAGATCAAATTCTTTCCCCCACACAAGACTAGTGCTTATGGGACAAGGAGTCCATGCATACACATAGAGACATTCATCAAAATATAAATATTCCCAAGTGTTTTTCCTGTGCTTTTCTTTTTGTATGCATGTCTATATTACCCCCATTTAGTTACATCTTGTAGTTGTGTTAGTTTCTGAATTATTTGTAAATCGGAGTCATTTATTTTAACACATTGATCAAGTGTTAATTTGTAACAGCAGCGAAGAAACCCTGCAAAGTTACACATTCTTGTGCTGTAAACTGGCGCAAAAGGATCCGCTGAGATCTAAAACATTGTATGCGTGCACAAACGCACTATTATTTAATTCACTCATGACTGAGTTGAGGGTAGGTCACAGTACCTCTGACTAACCACCAGAGGGCAACTTGTGTAAGCGTGGACACACCCCACTTTCGTGACGTCGTTGTTGTGTGGGCTCACTGACGCCATCGCGTGGGCATTCTCCGTTAGGTCTGCTGCTTTACCTTCCTTTTGTTTATTCCATTGTGGTTATTTCAATTTTCCCTTTGGCTATTTTTAATCCTGTTTCTTTTATTTTATTGACTGCTATTATTTGGAATTTGGCATACTTAATTTAAATTTGAATTCAAACTTGTTAAACCAAATTTTAAATAAGTTTCCCCTTACAACACCGGGAATTCACTTACTGGAGGCACGCCACCTAGTGGGGCTTCCCCAGATAAGTCAATTTCCTTCCCCTCTCTCCTTTTATTTTTAGTTTATATTATTTAACTGCAATTTCTCCCTTCTCAGCTATTTTATTAATTATATTAGTGTTTCACCTGCATTCCTTATTATTTTATTTAAGCCTCTCTTGTTTTGCACACTTGTTTAAATTTAATTAAACAAAGTTTTAATTTAAATTTAAATTAAGTTTCTCTGTGCCATTGGCATTTGCTCATTTTGTAGCACTCCCCCTAGTGGGATGACAGAAGGCTTTCTCTCTTTTCTCTTGAGATTTCACTTTGAATTGTGTTATTTCTGCTTTATTGCTTAGTTCTATTTCTGCTTTTCAGCTAGTTTATTCTGATTCCTATCATTATAAGCTCCATTCTTTTACCCCATATACTTAATGATTTAAATTTGGTTTAAGCAAGAATTTAAATTTAAATTAACATTAAGTTGCATTTGTTCAGCCATTTTGTGTACTCCAGGCATAGTTAAATGGTATACTGCCCATTCACTTGAAGTAATCCATAGAATATTAGATATTCTGTGAGTATTCAAGTGTTTGGCTTATCCTTCTGTTCTTAAGCCATACCATCACCCTAGGCTTTATAACTCGACAGTGCCCACGTCAGGCCTGCCATAAACCCTAGCAGTGATAGCAAGCTTAAGCCTTTTTCCTCCCCTCTATCTTTTTCTGTTCCTATTTTATTTCTATTTGTTTTTCTTTTCTCTTTAATCATTTGGTATTTTTGTTTGGTTTTCTGTTGCTTTTCTCTTGTGTTTGTTTCTTTCAGTTCACATAAAGGCAGAACCTATGAGAGCCATCAAGGCGACCCAAGCAGCCAGAGTCATTAGATGACCAATTAAGCTACCCGTCAAAATCTTTATTTATATCCGGTGCTCACCCACACAAATCGGCCCCACCTGGCCATTCACGGCCAAAGACGTTAAGTGTCTGGCCTATATTGCACTAACTGTCCCCAGTTTGTCAAAATCACACTACGTGCACAGAATTACATATTACCGTAGCTCGTTAATTCTGCACGGACTTGCATTGGTCTCTTTGTGCTGTCTTTCTCTCGCCAACAGTGAGCCACTATGTCCCGATCATCCAGCCCTGGCACCCACTGGGATCATCTCGAGACCTGGCTGTGTGCCATGACCAACACGTTCCTGCCCAACGCCGCTGGGGACCTACAGCAACTGAGCAGAGAACAACTGGATGACGACTTGAACAGGCTGATGGCCCACAATCCGACCCAGAGCTACAACCACAAAGAATGGGCCAAGATCATCGATGGTCTCGCCCACAACCTCATCGTCCAGGCACGGCTCAGCGAACAGAGCAACATCCACCTGGAGCAAGAAGCAGTAGCGCTCAAGCTCCAGGCCGAGGAGGCCCGGAGGAACCAGGCCCATGCTCAACAGTGCCTAGACTAGCTACTCCTCGAGACCCAGAACCAGCGCGGGACAGCGGATGAAAAGGACCCAGAGCTACAGGAGAAGGTGGAAAGACACCAAAAAGCCCTGGCAGAGCTCCATCTAGAGACAGAGCATAAAGAGCAGTTGGAGAACGAATCCAGAGTGGAACTGACTGGAAAACTCCAACAAAGTGGTGCTCTCCTACCAAGAGTAGAGACTGAACTAAAAGAAAGGGACGCTAAGGCCAAGGCCTGTGAAAAGCACCTGCAGGTGGCCCGAGGTGAAATCCTTTCTTTAGTACAACAAAGAGACTATTTAAAAGATGAACTTGACATTGTTCACAGAGAATTGAAATATTCTTATAGCCTGCAAAGTTACCAGGGAGGGGAAACACCCATCACACAGTTTTCCCTGGCCCGTGGGCCCAGGCCTCCCAGTCAAGAGTCCCTAGTGCAAAAAGGGGGTGAAAGCCCACCGTTCAGGATGCCACCATCCGGCATCCCAGAACCTTCATCAGCAACAAAGGGGTGGGAGCCTTTCCAGAAAGTCCGTGCCACAAGTCTCAGCATGGCTCCCAAAGAACTTGACAAGCTGGCCAGAAACATTCCCACATTCACCCCAAACCCTGCAGGAGGCCACGACGTGCACGACATAGACTTTCTTTTGCAAAATGTGCCCAACGTGAATGCATGGGACAGATTGTATCTGCTCAGAATCACGTCCAGCCGTGATGTGCAAAGTTTCCTAGATCGGCAATCAGAAACTGTCAAGTCAGACTACCAGAAGCTGCGACAGGCTCTGATCGGAGAGTTTTCTGACCCTGAATCGGACCAAGGGCTCATCGCTGCTATGGACCTTAAACAGGGCCAACTTGAAACTCCACAGGCTTACTACAACAGGCTATGACGGGCCTACTCTGGAGAACGCAACGAGCCAGGCATGGAGGAGGATTTCAACTTCAGAACTCTGTTCCTCCGAAACCTGCATCCTGCAGTGAGTCATCACCTAGGAGTCCTGGCCTGTCCGCGCAGCATGTCTACCCAACAGCTTCGAGACTTAGTCTTTTGCTTGACATAAGCCTTATGGAATGTTTCTGAAAAGACTGTGAAAAATCCAACCATCTACCCTGTCTCTGCTCACTGTCCAGAACTGGCCCTAGAGGGCGCACAGCCACCCCACAGTGACAGAGCATATAACAGGCAGTCAAAGCCGTTCCCAGCCAGCAGAAGGCAGCCTCACGCTGAGGGGGCCCATCCCAAGCACCTGGCTGGACACTCTGAAAGATCCTGGGACCAATCAGGTCCATCCAACAACCCAAAGGGTGATGCCACGAGGAATGCCAGCTGACGGTCCAGAAATGGAAGACACTCATCTGCCAGAGCACCAAGTCCCAACAGCCAGCAGCGGAATGCCTCTCAACAGGTCCCTAACAAGCCCAAGTCTGAGCCCTCACAAGATCAGAACAAGGCAGCAGCGTCTGAGTCTGCAGAGATCCTGAGGGTTCTCAAGGAACTGATCCAGAAGAAACCCCACAAGGGAGACAAGACAGAGAAGCCAGACTCGTTATGACTAGGAGTAAGGCCTGTCCCCAACATCATCTCTGACATTCCTCCGACAGAACCTAACACCCAGATCCCTGCAGACCAGCCACTGACCACAGAAACGGCTCACGCATCACCAAATGACAGCATCTCCCAATCACCTCAGCTGATGGTTGCACACCCAGAGCAGACCAACCCATTTCATCATGCTGTCAACAAAGACTCCAAGGTACCAGAAAGTGCTGTTTTGGTTGTCTGCCTCCCTAACGACCTGCAAGAGACTGGCCCCAACTGCCTATCGGTCAGCACACAAGCCCCAGTACCAAGACTCCTGGGGAATCTGATCGAAAAGGGGGTGGCCCAGAAACTCAACCTTACCATCACTGTGGAAAATGATGTGAAAATTGAAGCCCTGGTAGACACCGGAGCAGATCTCACTTTGATGTCATCAGACCTCTTTGAAAGACTGAAGCTAAGAGACAGAATCGAACTCTTAAATCACAAAAATGTGAGTTGAATGTGCAGTCGTACAGTCAAGATGAGGTCCAACTTAAACAGATAGCTCCCATTCACCTGACAATTGGTCCAATGAGCCTGGTACATCCTGTGTACATATCACAAATGGACACATTTCCCCTTCTCATTGGCAAAGATCTGCTAGATCACTTTGAGCCCTTATTGGACTTCAGACAGCTGAAAATTTGGGCTCAAGTACGAGAACCTTTGTCTCTCCTGTCACCCAGATCACCTGAGCCAGACTGTCAGGTCACCAAGGTCACCGAGGTCACGGGAAATCTCACAGCTAAGCGTGGGAACATCGTCTCAGCACCAGAGCAAAGTTCAAGTTCGCTACTTTGCACTCTGCAACTTACCAGAGACTCTGCATCATTCAATTGCAGGTCTGCCACGACCTTAGGGCAGTATGAGTCAAAGACAAAAGACATTATTCTCGCACTGTGGGCTGACAACTCAGCCATCAGTCACACACTCTTCAATGCTCTCATTGAGGACACACCTGACCTTCCGTCTGCCAACAAGCGCACACACATAGAGACATTCATCAAAATATGAATATTCTGTTTAAAGAGTTTTTCCTGTGCTTTTCTTTTTGTATGCATGTCTATATTGCCCCCACTTAGTTACATCTTGTAGTTGTGTTAGTTTCACTGTAAAATGCTCATATTCAAATGTAAGAATGTATATGTCCTAAAGAGAGTCCAAAACGCATGATTCTTGGATGCAAAAAATTTCTCTGTGAATTTCATAACTAGATATTGGTGTTATATCCTGATAATATGCATTATTCTACTTTTAAGTTATTTTGGAGGAAAAAGGACCCAGTTTAAGCACCTCTGTAGATAATGCAAATTAGGCCATAAAAAGAAACAAAGGAAAGTTCTCCCGCTAAAAGTCCATGTTCCCTACTGGTCCATATGACCAAAATAGGTGTGACCAGATTCATCTTTATAACACCTAAGCACGAGCTCATCTGCGCTCAGTCACTTCATCCTAGACGAGACATTCTTCCTCTTTTATTTTCCGGCATTTTACAAACAGTTAATTCCGTTTTGAAATTCCTGCTGAAGAATCACCTGAGAAAGAAACCAGTAGAAACTCCAGCTCCATGCAGAAGTTTGAACAGCATTCACCACAGCACAAAGTACAAATGCAAATATCTGAATTAATTTCGAAGCGCTTTAACTTTATTGTCTTAAGTGATTTCGTTGCTGGCTCTGAAAAGTTTGAACTGTTTGTAATCTTGCTTTCTTTGATCAACTTTTCCTTTCTTTCCTTTTGTTATTTTATTGTATGCTCTGCTTAGATTTAGTTGTATGTATTCGTGTATATATCATATATTCATATATTAAACACATTGTATTCACACAGTTCATTGTCTCTGATGGTAACTCATACATGAACCAAGTCACTTTCACGTTTGATTTCACTAGCTATATGCTTTTTAAGTACAAGAATAAGTTTCCTTTTCGTGGCCAGAGAAAACTTATTTTCTAGAATTGATAAGAAAATCGGACTGATAGTTTTGCTGGACAAAACAAACCAGTCTTTCTAAATTAATTCTAAACCTAGAAATAATTTTAGACCGTATATGTTCATGATTAATTATAATTCATTGTAATTGATTATCTTTTCAGTTGTGAATATATTTCATCCATTTGAGCAAATTACTACACTGGTTGATTTACCAACAATGTATTGTTTAACAATCTAGATCTGACTGAAAGTTTGAGACAAAATGAAGTGGAAACGCATGGTTTTAAATAACAGAGCAAGGATGTAGAAATAAGTCAATGGATTTTCACTGTTACCTTAAAATTCATACACATAGCAGAATCAAATTTGTGATGTAGGGCCTCTTTAAACCTGAATAAGTAAATCAGGGGCCAAATGCATCAAGAATTTCACAGGCACAGTCCAAGATTAACTTCCCTGGCCCCTTAAATCTGCCCATTTGTATTCGAATAGTAAAAGCTTATCAAACACAACCCACCTGCTAAGCTTGATACACAAAACACCAGCCAACGATATGAGATATTGTGTGCTTGCTATACGATTTTAAATGAAGGGGATACATCTCTCCTGAGGGTTAGCCTGTCTAGTGCTACTTAACAAAGACATCTATACCGTTAACGTGCATAACCACTTAATTGGATTCTTAAGGTGTAATATAAAAGATCCAATTTTAGTTTAGAATGGAACCTCTCTGATTCTGGTGTCAGACGTTAAATCGTTACCTTATTTATGTGCTGACATTCATCTCCTGGTTATTAACATTAAATTTCTCCCCATGTCACATCCATTCTCCCAATTTTACCATGTATAAGGCAATAGTTCCCTATCTGTGGTCTGTCTCTAGAGAGTGTTTAGCCCAAGCGCATTAGAAGCAGGAGGCGGTGGTGAATAGGGATGTTTTTTTAATCTTTCACTCACAATGGTTTCTTCAAACATTATCACACCTCTCCACACTCAAATTACTGTGATTGATCCACCTCAGGTATCAGGGGTACTTTAAAGTCTCTCTTTTACAATCATTTATAACCGTTGCGTACGCACAAAACATGCCCTGAAAGAGGCGTACGCTACCTCTTACGCAAACGATGGGATTTAGAAAAACAAACTTGACGGGAAAATTTGCACACTTTAACGCAAACTCTGACCCATCCGTACGAACACTTTTACTTGAGTGAGCAAAGTAATGAAGTAAACGGAAGGATTTTAAACTCTGTTTTCGTTTTGATATACACATTTACATTAATATTCCACATTTATTAATGTCGATAAGCCCTAAAATTACATAAAGTCATTACGCAGAAGATAAACAAAAATGATATGGATTTAATTGTGGATGTGCTGCTTTTGATCACTTTTCCTGTGACAAGCTGTTTTAATGACAGCGAGAATGATAGGAGCACAATAATTCCTCATTTTTTGATCAGTGATGCACACTTACTGCGATATTATGAAAGACACTGCTGGATTTGACGGTCGAACGGTCTATTGTCTGGTATGAACAGGTTCAATGATAATATCTTACTGTACAAACGCAGCTGCAGGAGGTGTTGATGTCTGTACAGGCATCTTCAAACAATCATGAATAATACCACTGTATTTGAAGGATACAACTTGAATTCTAAATACAGGATACAACTTCAACTCTATTCTAAAAACTTTATCTGAGAAGTAAGCTATTTTATAGCTACAATTTTGTTGTTATGGATATTTTGATATATTTATTATAAAACAACAAGGATATTAGATGATTTTTAGTAATATGTATGGCACAAATGACATTTATAGTCCGTATGTAATATTTCCCAATGTCTTGTACTTTTGACGGTGTTAAAAATGGTGTCACGTGGATGGAAACATGCATGGAAATGATATGCAGATGAGGTTTTGCATAGTAAAACTAGGCGTTGTAAGTTCCATATATGGAAATTTCGGGAGGAGACAGGGTGGAGATGTACATACGGACAATCTTCCGCAGACTGGGATTTATAATGGGATTTTTGCGCAGGTTCTGGTGTAGGCATGGTTTTATAAATCTCATTTTTTTTCTTGCGTACACCATTTTCAGATTTATGTCGTACGTTCACTTTTAGTAAGGTTTATACGCAAAGTTTTATAAACCTTTATGAATCCCACTCGGCGGAAGATTGTCCGTACGTGCATCTCCACCCTGTCTCCTCCCTGAAATCACCATATATGGAGCTTACAACGCCTAGTTTTACTATGCATAACCTCATCTGCATCTCATTTCCATGCACGTTCCCATCCACGTGACACCGTTGTTAATATGTCAAAAGTACAAGACATTGGGAAATATTACATACGGACTATAAATGCCATTTGTGCCATACATATTACTAAAAATCATCTAATATCCTTGTTATTTTATCATAAATATATCAAAATATCCATAACAACAAAATTGTAGCTATAAAATAGCTTACTTCTCAGACAAAGTTTTTAGAATAGAGTTGATTCATTCACTTCGACTGTCCAAATAATATTTTAATTGTTTTAAACAATTTGAATGAAATCGAATTTATGCAGTTTTGCAGGTGAACATCTTTAAGGATGTTTAGGCTATAGTGGATATAAGCCTACTTATTTATTGCAGTGTAAATACAATTGTCTGACGCGGCGGTTCACTGACAAAGTATTTTAAAAAGGAAATGTATAAATCTTACCGTTTTCTTCAAGTTGTATCCTTCAAATACAGTGGTATTATTCATAATTGTTTGAAGATGCCTGTACAGACATCAACACCTCCTCAAGCTGCGGTTGAACAGTAAGATATTATTATTGAACCTGTTCAAACCGGACAATAGACCGTTCGACTGTCGAATCCAGCAGTGTCTTTCATTACATCACAGTAAGTGTGCATCACTGATCATTGCTCTCGCTGTTTAAAGAGGAATGATTCTGCTCCTATCACTCCTCACTGTCATTAGAACAGCACGTCACAGGAAAAGTGATCAAAAATAGCACATCCCGTATCTAAATCCATATCATTTTTGTTTATCTTCTGCATAATGACTAAGTAATTTTAGGGCTTATCACCCTTAATAAACATGAAATATTAATGTAAATGTGTAAATCAAAACGAAAACAGAGTTTAAAATCCTTCTGTTTACTTCATTACTTTTCTCACTCAAGTAAAAGTGTTCGTACGGATGGGTCAGAGTTTGTGTTAAAGTGCGCAAATTTTCCCGTCAAGTTTGTTTTTCTAAATCCCATCGTTTGCGTAAGAAGTAGCGTACGCCTCTTTCAGGGCATGTTTTGTGCGTACTGAAGGGGGATAATCAGTATCCCTTGTCTCTCAACATATATTTATCCTCTTCTCTTCAATATATATTTATCCTTTTTGGAGTGATTACAATAAAAAGCAATAATCAATAATCAGTATTTTACTTATTAAAATTATTTGCATGATTTCATTTTATGTGTAACCCTAGAATGATGATGTGTGATGTGTGATACATGTGTCCAGCCATATATCTGTTTTCTTAGCTCCCTGAAGTTTGGGTCACCAAGGTCACCACAGCTCCTGGACGGGACATGACTTTTGCCTTATTTCAAAATGTTACCTTAACTTCTGTATTTTTCCACAGGATAAAAATGAATACTGTTTGTACTTCTCGCCAGAACCAAGAACATGTTATCAGCATGTTTTGGGAAACTTTCATGTTGATAGTTGGAGCTAACCAACTATCAACTCTGCAGTGGTGTATATTGTGTATGTGCGTTAATGTTCTGTGCAGGTTTCGTATTGAGGGCATGTGGACTGGTGTCATCTGGACTGGAGACCTGAGGGCGCCTAGACCTGACCTAGAGGGACACTCTGTAGCCTAACTCAAGGAGTCTGGCGTCAGCATCCTGATAGATGAAGATACGCTCCTGACTATCTTACCAATTTTGTCTAGTTTCCTTAACCAATCAGAATCTTCGTAATCTCAGTAGTGACGTAGTTAGTAGACCCTGTTAGAGTATTGTAACAAAGTTCTTAAGAACGGGAAGAAGGAGGCGGGAACCGGCGAACGTTCAACAACTTTAATAAATAAATAAACTCACAATAAAACCAAAAAGTATAAGGGCGGCAGTTCCTCACGGCGACTGCCGCCCACACCAACAAAATAAACCACAACATAAAATCCAGGCCTGGTCCTCTCTCGTCCTTCACTGTCGTCGCTCCTCCTTTATGCTTCCGGAGCTCCTCCGTGAGAGATACGAGACCGGTGCGCCGAGCACCTGAAGCTCGTTAACACTCGCGTCACCGGCCTCGCGCCGTTCCCTCACGGCTCTCGCCCGCCCTGCTCGTCACAAGTATAATTGCTATGGAAAAGTGTATGTACGCAGAGCGGCCTACGAACTCCTTGTGAGACCTGAAGCTGACTTCTGCTGATGAAACTGCAAACTATTCTTCAGTAAACTTTCTTCTATTGATTGCACTTCTGACTCCTGGTCTTCATTCAACATAACTGGTCAAAGGGTCCTTAACTGTACAATCCCCTACAGTACGCAATGGTTATAAATGAGGCCCCTGACCTTGTCACCTGCACTGAAAAACAAGCCATATAAAAGCCATTCATTCGGATGCAATGCAGCTCAATTGTTACACCTAAATCAACACATGTTCTCATATGGAATGAAGTGCTTGAAGTATATTGCATCCCGACAGGTGATATTAGCAAGTTTTCCACACCTAATCTAAGGCTTCCTCAAGGAGACATTTTACCATGAAAGTAGATGGTCTAGGAAATTGGATTTGTCTAATTCCTCTCTCTCCAGGGCCTTGATCTGTTGAACTGTTCGCAATTGGTTTTGCTTAGTGACTCAACACAATACCAAACTAATACTCTGTGTTCTATTGTCTTTTGCTAGTTTTTGTTAATGGTTTTTTACAGTGGGGGCCACACAACCCATTCATTTGTCTGATTTAAATTTTAAGTTATATGTCCCCTGAACATATTGACATTCCCATGCAAATCATGAGGAAAAAAAAATGCTCACATTCCTCATTTAAGTACACATGCTCACAGACTTGTTCTGTGAAAACCTAGAGGCCTGCTGTGCGGCTAAATGAAAAAATACGAAGCAGCACAACTGTTTTCAACATCGAAAATAATCAGAAATGATAATAAATAATAAGAATAAATAATAAATCATCAGAAATTTTCTTGAGCAGAAAATCAGCATATTAGAATGGTTTCGAGGATCATGTGACACTGAAGACGAGTAATGATGCTGAAAATTCAGCTTTGGTCACATGAATAAATTATATTTTATTATATATTCTCATAGAAAACAGCTATTTTAAATTGTAGTACTATTTCACAATATTACAGTTTTTACCGCATTTTTGACTAATTAAATGCAGCCTTGGTGAGCAGAAGAGACTTCTTTGGTAATGTTTCTAAACTTCTGACAGGTAGACCTACTGTAATTTAGAGTTTCTATAAATGCTGTCAATTGACCCTTCGCAAAACCTGCCCCCTGTTGCAATGCCCAACAACCCATGCTCTCTCACACCACACATATTCTCCCGCAGTGAAAAATACATCGTGGAGCAAAGAGGACACTGACAACGTATGAAACAGTTTCATATTTAAAATATTGTAATTTTTTAAAGCAGTTTAAACACTAAATACCGTATAGTGGCTCCTTAATGTGTCATGACAGATCCTTCAAACGGCTTGTGAACCGATCATCTCTTCATACAAGTTAATTTATAGCATCAAATAAACATGAATATACATCGGAACGAATGTTGTTTCAACCGTGGAAAGACGTGAGTATGCACAATATTTCAAGTTAACCAACGTTAGGCTACTATAGGCAGATTCGGCGTTATCATTGGTTAGATCGCCTGTCAATCAAACTGTTTGCGAAGGGTCAATTAGCACTTGCAATATCAAATACATTGAGATGGCTTGAAAACACATTCATTCGCAAAAACGGATATACGCCACTCTAAAAAAAATAAAAAAATAAAAAATAACTGACTGCTGTGCATTATTCTTCACATATACCACGTGCTGAACCCTACATAGAAAAACCGGAATTGTCCACTGTCAAGGCATCACGAGTTCAGGCTTTACAGCAACCTTGTTGTTTGTGTACAGAAACTGATAAGTCCGTTTAAGCGAATCAGCATGCAGTATTCAGGTCAGGTGACAAGGCTGTTAGTTCCTTCAAAAAAGATGCGGTAGCTGAGGGGAATTTCGTCAAAACTGACTAAAAGTGATCGGTGATTTATAATTTTGACTCCTGAAAGTCCTTGTACACCATACACGTCTTACATGCTGAACCCTTGGTTGTCCTTTTGCATTTGTTTGTGTGTGTGCGCGTTTGTGTGCACACATGTTTGAGTGTGTGTAAATGCAATTACAAAGAAATTACTTGATTTGGTTTAACATGAAATGTGGAGTTATCTGCTTTTGTCAAAAAATGACTGTTGGAGTTACCTGCTTAAAAGAAGCATTCTACAGAACTGTCCACTTTTCTGTCCCTAGCTTATACAGAAATATTACACTTGAAAAATACTTTAGGCTTACAATTTGTTTATATTTTAAAATGAAACCATTTGAACAATTACACCTTCTTGCGCCATCAATGTGGCAATTTGTTCTTTAATTATATAGAATTCCAAGCACCACAGATGTGCTCGTTCCCACAGTCATGAACAGAGGGAAAGTGCTTTATTTTGTAGGGCTGAAAATATCCAAAGATATTTTAAAATGAACAAAGACAATTGCTTTGCTGTTTCAACCCCCTCTCTCATACAAGGGCCATTTGGAAGGCACAAAGGTTCTGATAGTGATCAAGACCTGTAGGCCAAGATGTGTGTGCATCGGGGGTCTGCAAATTGTCACACCCTCAGTACAGTGGGGGAAGTTTTACTTCTGATTGATCAGTTTGAATGTCTCAAACCCCCCCCACCCTCTCTTTGTTTTTCACTCTCTGTAACTGTCTCTCAGGTAACTTTTTATATATGCTATATAATGATAATGGTATACGTTTTTATCATCTCATACATCTATTTTGAAAATATTTTAAATGTAACCATAAACAGATATATTGTCATTAAACTCTTTCATTACAAGTGATGTGCTAAGTTTTGATTTGGTATTAACTATGATGTGCTACTTATTGCAATATAATATTGTCACATTATAGCAATGCTTTCTCACATATTTTGCTATTGTAACCGCTTATTTCCATCGTTGGTACAAGTTGCAGTGGGTGGTAATAGACAAGAAATGTACAGTTTTCAACCATCTTGCTGATGCTTTCTTTAGTCATTTGGAAACCCTGCAGTCTGAACCCCTGTAGGTGAACCACCCTTACAGAAACATTTTTTTTCTGCGATTTAAAATACAATAATGTATAACTATGAAATAAGTGATGTTAATGACAAAAACCCCCTCAAAAAACAGAATTCAGAATAAATATTATAAAATAATTAATGAAAGCTATAATAAAAGTAGTGGTCCCCTGGAGTTGTGTCACCATGGTGTTACCATTTAACAAAAATCTCACTGGTAACATCACTTGACTTCCCTTTTCCTGTTTCTTGAGATCTATGAAGAAAGGCCCATGGAAAGTCCAGTCTCTTTTCAGTTGTTAGAAATTTTAATCAAAAATCACAAACTACTTGTATTATGGATTAAACTACTTAATTTAGCAGACATGTTCGCAAAGTCTCAAGACTTTGAGGTTCAAGTCAAGTTTCAAGTCTTTGAGGTCCAAGTCAAGTCAAGCCAAGTCTTAAGTTTTTATGGTCCAAGTCAAGCCTCAAGTCAAGTCAAGTATTTTTTTCTTAGCAATACTTTTTTCAGCTATTTGTTATTGTAATTAACATTGCTGAATAATGTAGTCTTCCAGTGAGAGCTGGCGGTAACAAAATGTTACAGTAAACAACACAATGAACAACTGTAACATTTCCATCTGTGTGTCTCCTTTGTAAGGCCCAGATCATACAGAACGAGGCGCACTGCACTATCCTTTTTTTGGAACTTAGACCCTGCTGTGTGTCTCTCTTCAACTATGACCCCACTCAAACAGTTCTAACCGACTCTCTGCCGCTTTTTCGCAAAAATCTAAATCAGCCAAACTTCGAACCTCTTCATTTCACCGACTCAGCAAACCAATCTGTGGAAATGTGTTGGACAGGGTCATAAAATGCGTATGGAATTGTTCGTCCAATCCAAATGCAAATTACTTGGTGAATCTGCGTATTATATGCATATATTAGCAAATATTTTGGGGGAAAAAAACATGAAAAGGACTTACTTCATGAAAATGGACTGCAAGCAAGCCTCTGCAGCTGTGCAACACTGCATCCCTTTGGACTAATTGACTTCTTTTCAAATAAAATGACAACGTTTATTGCATGGTAATGCTTGGCTATATTTTTATTATATATTATAATATAATATATACAGTAGGTATGGAAAGTATTCAGACCCCCTTAAATTTTTCACTCTTTGTTATATTGCAGCCATTTGCTAAAATCATTTAAGTTTTTTTTTTTCCTCATTAATGTACACACAGCACCACATATTGACAGAATAACACAGAATTCTTGACATTTTTGCAGATTTATTAAAAAAGAAAAACTGAAATATTACATGGTCCTAAGTAGTCAGACCTTTTGCTCAGTGTGAGTGCGCATTTAGTTTCATTTTTAATTTCACTCGCTCCGTGTCCAATAAAACAATCCACGTAGTCCGTTTTCTGATATAATGTCTTCCTTTAATATTGCTTGTTAGTTAAATAAAACAAATAAAATTAACAAACCAAATTATGATCTTAAATCTTAAATATCAAAAAACCCTATCCTTCCCCCTTTTTCCCTTCCTACTCTAGCTTATGGTACTGAGCAATGTATGAAACTTGTATTGTGAGCACGTCCTGTGTTATTTGCCAATTCATGAAGAATCGCTTGTTTGTTTTCCTCACTTGTAAGTCGCTTTGGATAAAAGCGTCTGCTAAATGACTAAATGTAAATGTAAATGTATCACGGATGCGGTAAAGAAAACTGTGCGACTCCACTGTATTCCAAACAGCGCACAACCGCCCAAGCTTCACAGTCGTGATTCTTAAAGAGCCAGTACACAATTTTAACATATTACATGTTTCAACATAATATTTATCCAAATGATAAACACAAACAAAGTAAACTCACAAATGAAGCCAACTCGAACAGAAATATTCAAAAACCGACTCAAATCAAAATAGGCTCCTACACTCAGTATTTAGTAGAAGCACCCTTTTGATCTAATACAGCCATGAGTCTTTTTGGGAAAGATGCAACAAGTTTTTCACAACTGGATTTGGGAATCCTCTGCCATTCCTCCTTGCAGATCCTCTCCAGTTCTGTCAGGTTGGATTGTAAACATTGGTGGACAGCCATTTTTAGGTCTCTCCAGAGATGCTCAATTGGGTTTAAGTCAGGGCTCTGACTGGGCCATTCAAGAACAGTCACAGAGTTGTTGTGAAGCCACTCCTTCATTATTTTAGCTGTGTGCTTAGGGTCATTGTCTTGTTGGAAGGTAAACCTCAGCCCAGTCTGAGGTCCTGAGCACTCTGGAGAAGGTTTTTGTCCAGGATATCCCTGTACTTGGCCGCATTCATCTTTCCCTCGATTGCAACCAGTCGTCTTGTCCCTGCAGCTGAAAAACACTCCCACAGCATGATGCTGCCACTACAATGCTTCACTGTTGGGACTGTTTTGGACAGGTGATGAGCAGTGCCTGGTTTTCTCCACACATACCACTTAGAATTAAAGCCAAAAAGTTCACCAAGGCTCTTCTCCCCCAATAGCTCAGTTTGGCCGGACGGCCAGCTCTAGGAAGGGTTCTGGTCTTCCCAAACTTCTTCCATTTAAGGATTATGGAGGCCACTGTGCTCTTAGGAACCTTAAGTGCAGCAGAAATGTTTTTGTAACCTTGGCCAGATCTGTGCCTTGCCACAATTCTGTCTCTGAGCTCTTCAGGCAGTTCCTTTGACCTCATGATTCTCATTTACTCTGACATGCACTGTGAGCTGTAAGGTCTTATATAGACAGGTGTGTGGCTTTCCTAACAAGTCCAATCAGTATAATCAAACACAGCTGGACTCAAATTAAGGTGTAGAACCATCTCAAAGATGATCAGAAGAAATGGACAGCACCTGAGTTAAACATATGAGTGTCACAGGGTCTGAATACTTAGTACCATGTGATATTTCAGTTTTTCTTTTTTAATAAATCTGCAAAAATGTCAAGAATTCTGTGTTCTGTGTCTGTGAATATGGGGTGCTGTGTTTACATTAATGAGGAAAAAAATGAACTTGTGAAAATGAACAAATGGTTGCAATATAACAAAGAGTGAAAAATTTAAGGGGGTCTGAATACTTTCCGTACCCACTGTATATTATAATGTTATATTATATACGCTCACCTAAAGGATTATTAGGAACACCTGTTCGATTTCTCATTAATGCAATTATCTAATCAACCGATCACATGGCAGTTGCTTCAATGCATTTAGGGGTGTGGTTCTGGTCAAGACAATCTCCTGAACTCCAAACTGAATGTCAGAATGGGAAAGAAAGGTGATTTAAGCAATTTTGAGCGTGGCATGGTTGTTGGTGCCAGACGGGCCGGTCTGAGTATTTCACAATCTGCTCAGTTACTGGGAATTTCATGCACAACTATTTCTAGGGTTTACAAAGAATGGTGTGAAAAGGGAAAAACATCCAGTATGCGGCAGTCCTGTGGGCGAAAATGCCTTGTTGATGCTAGAGGTCAGAGGAGAATGGGCCGACTGATTCAAGCTGATAGAAGAGCAACTTTGACTGAAATAACCACTCATTACAACCGAGGTATGCAGCAAAGCATTTGTGAAGCCACAACACGCACAACCTTGAGGCGGATGGGCTACAACAGCAGAAGACCCCACCGGGTACCACTCATCTCCACTACAAATAGGAAAAAGAGGCTACAATTTGCACAAGCTCACCAAAATTGGACAGTTGAAGACTGGAAAAATGTTACCTGGTCTGATGAGTCTCGATTTCTGTTGAGACATTCAGATGGTAGAGTCAGAATTTGGCGTAAACAGAATGAGAACATGCATCCATCATGCCTTGTTACCACTGTGCAGGCTGGTGGTGGTGGTGTAATGGTGTGGGGGTGTTTTCTTGGCACACTTTAGGCCCCTTAGTGCCATTTGGGCATCGTTTAAATGCCACGGCCTACCTGAGCATTGTTCCATCCCTTTATTACCACCATGTACCCATCCTCTGATGGCTACTTCCAGCAGGATAATGCACCATGTCACAAAGGTCGAATCATTTCAAATTGGTTTCTTGAACATGACAATGAGTTCACTGTACTAAAATGGCCCCCACAGTCACCAGATCTCAACCCAATAGAGCGTCTTTGGGATGTGGTGGAACGGGAGCTTCGTGCCCTGGATGTGCATCCCACGAATCTCCATCAACTGCAAGATGCTATCCTGTCAATATGGGCCAACATTTCTAAAGAATGCTTTCAGCATCTTGTTGAATCAATGCCACATAGAATTAAGGCAGTTCTGAAGGTGAAAGGGGGTCAAACACAGCATTAGAATGGTGTTCCTATTAATCCTTTAGGTGAGTGTATATATAATATTATATGTCAGACACAGACAAGGACAGATGGTAGGTGATATAATGAAATTGAAAGAGGTGAAGAAGAGAGCCCTTCGAGTTTGGCGGGGATTGAGATGTTTGGCTTCACGTAAATAATATTCCAGGTTTCAGTGTTCCGTGGTTACCTCAAACTGATTCGCTCGCTCCCTCCATCTAGTGTCTCCATTCTACTAAGGCCAGGTTAATGGCGAGCAGTTCTCGATTCCTGATATCATAGTTCTGCTCTGCTGGGGAGAGCTTCCTGGAGAAGAAGGTACGTGGATGGAGAAGTTGTAGGTCACTCTGCCACTGAGAGAGGATCGCTCTCACTTGTCGGTCGAGTCATCCACCTCGACGACGGAGGTGAGATCTGGATCTAGATCACAGAGGACTGGAGCGGAGGTGAAGGCTTCCTTAAGGATCTCGAAGGCGTGAGTAGCAGATGGTGTCCAGGACAGAGACTTGGGCCGGATTTTCAGAAGGGAGGTGCATGGTTAACAGAGCTGACTGTAGTTCTCAATGAAACGCCGATGGAAGTTGGCGAAACCCAGGAATCTCTGAAGTTCCTTGATGGAGGTAGGCGACGGCCAATTCCGAATGGTGTCCACCTTCCTCTGGTCCATCTTGATGCCGTGGCTGTCAGTCATGTAACCAAGGAATTGGACTGACGTGATGTGGAACTCACACTTCTCTAAATTGAGGTATAATTGCTGTTTCCAGAGGCGTTGGAGTACTTGTTGCACATGGACCTGATGTTCTGGAAGAGAGCGGGAGTAGATGAGAATATCATCTCTGAAAATTTCATTCATATAATTCTAAAAGATGGCCGGTGAGTTTGACAGGTCATACGGCATAACCTGATATTCGTAGTGCCCGGGTGGTGTTACGAAGGCCGTCTTCCACTCGTCGCTCTCACAGATACGAATCAGGTTATCCTCAGGTCCAGTTTTGAAAAGATGTGAGGTCCCCGCTGCTGGGACCAGAGGAAGGGGATAACAGGATTTCACAGTTTGGGAGTTGAGTATACGGTAATCGATACACGGCCAGTTCTCCTCTGGCCAACAGTGAACACTTGCCCGATACTCAGGCAGAGTTACAGGTCGCAAGTCCGATTTGGAATCGCAACACTCAAAATATTTAATCCAGTTCCATCTAGTTTAAGATCTTTTTCATCACGCCGGTATGGGACAGTTTGTTAGGGATCTGTGCCACTGGCTGATGTGTCGGTAAGGCCCTCACAAGGGATGAGCTAGTTCACACAGTCTCCGCCGACACCCCAGGGCCACGCTGCTGCCACGCACAGGCGCAGGTTCACCATCTGACCCAGACATGGCCCGGATCCAGCCAATCACGTTAAATGGTAAACCTCGGGATAAGCAGAGAGAAAAAAATTAGCGTATACACCATTCTTCTTCTGATGTAATGAGTACATCCGGAAGTGTTCCCGATTCTGGCTGACCTGATCTATGCAGCCTAACAATCCTTTAACGGATATGAAGACATAAATTGATAATGTGTCATGTGTATGCCAGGTTAAAGAGATGTGTTTTTAGTCTAAATTTAAACTGACAGAGTGTGTCTGCTTCCAGAACATTGCTAGGAAGATCGTTCCAGAGTTTAGGTGCCAAATAGGAAAAGGATCTACTGCCTGTGGTTGATTTTGATATTACAGGTATTAACAACTGGCCAGAATTCTGAGATCGTAATAGACGCAAAGGACTATAATGCATTAAGAGCTCACTCAGGTACTGAGGATCTAAGCCATTTAGTGCTTTGTAAGTAATTAGCAATATTTTAAAATCTATAAGAAGATGTTTAATAGGGAGTAAGTGCAGTTTTGACAGAACCGGGCTAATATGGTCATTATGGTGTTTTGGACCAGCTGTAGTTTTTTTATCAAGCGAGCAGGGCAACCAACCTAGTAGAGAGTTACAGTAATCTAGTCTCGAGGTCATGAACACATGAACTAACTTTTCCTCAATTGTCATTGAGAGCATATGTCGTAGTTTAGATATATTTTTAAGATGGACGAATGCGGTTTTACATATGCTAGAAATGTGGCTTTCAAATGAAAGATTGGTATCAAAGAGCACACCCAGGTTCCTAACTGATGAAGACGAATTAACAGAGCAGCCATCAAGTGTTAGACAGTATTCTAGGTTATTATGTGCAGAAGATTTTGGTCCAATAATTAGAATCTCTGTTTTTTCTGAATTTAGTTGTAGGAAATTACTAGTCATCCAATTTTTTTTTATCAGCTACACATTCAGTTAATTTTGAGAATTTGCTGGTTTTGTCAGGGCGCGAAGAAATATAGAGCTGAGCATCATCAGCGTAATAGTGAAAACTAATGTCATGGTTCCTAATGACATCTCCCAGGGGTAGCATGTACAGAGTGAAAAGCAACGGTCCTAGTACTGAGCCTTGCGGTACTCCATATTGAACTTGTGATCGAAATGACATCTCTTCGTTTGCTACTACAAACTGATAACGGATAACAGTTTGATTTGAACCATGCCAATGCAATTCCACTAATGCCAACATAATTTTCTAGTCCATTCAAAAGAATATTGTGGTTGATAGTATCAAAAGCAGCACTGAGGTCTAGTAACACTAATAGAGAGATATGGCTCCTGGTAAACATGTGACTATGGTGGCTGGTGTCTCTATTTTAACGTTCTGTGTAATCGCCAATAACTTTCAACAGGATTCTCAGTGGGTGCGTCACTGAGTGGAGAGAACCTATTTGATGTTCTAAACGGAACAGAAGAGCAGTGTTTTTTCCCACGACTAGACCGCCTCACGGTCATCCAATTGCCCTGCTGCACGGGCTCTACAGCCAGAACCGAACAATGTACAGAGTTCATTAAGCTTGTCGCATCCAAAACAGTATCTAAAGCCCTTCCATTCTTTCTATCCTCAATTAAAGTTTGGATGCATGTCTCTAATTCTGAGATTTTCTCTGTCAGCCTGACTATTTCCCTGCATTTATGACATGTGAATCCCTCATCGCTGACAGAGAAAGCTGTACTATGCATGTGACAGGCAGTGCAAGTAACAGTGAAGGGAATGACATAGCTTACCATGTTCATAGACTGACCCGACTTACCAGTTGTTTGATGAATTCGTAGAAAAGGAGAGCGCGACAGAAATGACAGTGGGCACGGGTGACAAGTTTACAAACTAGCGTAATGCTAACGCATTGTGATAGTGATTTAAATTAAAAAAATTAAAAACTAGCAACATCAGATTAATGTGATAGGCAATATTAGACAATATCAGATATATAGTGATGATAAATTAGACAACAAACAATGACAACAATTAGATTCAAAACAAAGCAATAAGGAGCAAGAGACGCAAACAATTCAGCAGCGAGGCAGACACCGATCAGCTTTTACTTACATTTACTCCGATACATTTCCCCAAAGCATTTTCATTACTTGCTACAAAATAAAAAAAGGAAGAACACAGACTGTAAGCATGTGCAAACAAGTGCTCGCACAACCGCGGTTGATTTCATTTTCTGAGTTGTGTCCGTTGCTGGAGAGGCTGAGGAGAGTGTGGCACGAGAGTGACCTCTGGAGGTAAAAATAACAACTGTCACTGATGCCTCGTACAGTTTGACACTGTACGGATTTAAAATAGACAACAAAGCGGTATATGCAGCTATACAGTACACTACAGTATATGTTTTCATATCAGTAAAGTAATTACTTTGTTGACTAGATGCTGCATTAGTGGAGAACAGTAGTTTGCTTGCCATCGAGGCAGATTGGATGCTAACATTAGTAACATTACCAAGGAGTTAAAACAATGTGACAAAAACACCAACTGTTTAATGTCACGATTGTTACCCTCTATTTGCATTAGTTTATATCCATTTGTTTGATTTTATGCATTTGTTATCCAGCAAAGATGTATACAGTGGTACCTCGAGATACGAGTTTTAATTCGTTCCAGAACCGAGCTCGTAAGTCAATCGGCTCGTATCTCAAACGAATTTCTCCCATTTAAAATAACTGACTTTGATTTAATCCGTTCCGGACCTATGAAAAATCCCCAAACCATTGTAAATTATGAATAAAGATATCTTTTTAAATAACAAATAAACATGTCTAATTAACAAATACATAACAAAATATGAAATAAAGAAATGAAAGAGTTATTTAGCATAACAGTCTTACTTTGGAGACAGACGAGTGCTGCTAACGAAGGTGAACGGCGGGGAGGGGGAGGGGGAGGGGGGAGGGGGAAGGGATGTAGGCACTCTAGACACGTACGTAAACGGCGCTTTTTTAGAACTTAAAACTATTTTCATAACTTTAAAACTAAAACTACACTTTCCTTATTTCAAATGAAAGAAAAAACTTAAAACAATGCACTTAACTTTAAACTTAAACAAAGCTTAACATTTACGTAAATTTAATTATCACTTGTTTTTGCCTTCTTGGCTGCACTTTCTGTACTTTCACTCGCAGCTCTTTTCAATAAAAATGTATCCAAAGAACTTTGCTTTTGCCTGCCTTTCAAAATGCTCCGAAAATGTGACAAACAAGTGTCATTAAAAAGCACTGAAGCACGACCAGTTGCCACTTTTTCTGGGTGTTTCTTTTCAATGAAATTTGACAGCTTTTCCCACATTGCCAGCATGTCTTTAATTTCACCTGTAGAAATCACTTCCTCCGGCTCTTCCTCCTCCTCACTCGTGCTAATCTCTTCCAGAACCTTCGTGTGTTGCATCATCTGCAGCTCCTTCAACTCCTCAGTTGAGAGTTCCTCCTCATGTTCTTCGACGAGTTTGTTGACGTCACCCTCATCTACCTCCAGACCCATCGACTTTCCGAGAGATACAATCTCCTCCAACTCTTCTTGCTCGGTCTCGGGCTGAAACCCTTCGAAATCTCTTTCTGCAACAGCATCAGGCCATAACTTTTAACATTCAGAGTTCAACGTTCGTCTTGTTACCCCTTGCCATGCCAAGTCAATGATACGTAGACAGATCACGATGTTGTAGTGATCTCTCCAAAACTCTCGAAGGGTTAGATTTGTGTTTTCCATCACTTCAAAGCAGCGGCGGAACAAGTGCTTCGTGTACAGCTTTTTGAAGTTGGAAATGACCTGCTTATCCATCGGCTGTAGGATTGAAGTCGTATTGGGTGGGAGGTAGAGAACTTTGATAAACTGGAACTCCTCCAGAATATCATCTTCAAGACCAGGTGGGTGGGCTGGAGCATTATCAAGGATGAGCAATGCTTTCATCGTGAGTTTATTTTCTTGCAGATACGTCTTCACTGCAGGGCCAAAGACGAGATTTAGCCAGTCAGTAAAAAACTGCCGTGTAACCCATGCCCTAGCATTGGCGCGCCACATAACGTGCAATTTTTCTTTCAGTATCTTGTGCGTCTTGAAGGCTCGAGGATTTTCCGAATGATAAACTAGCAGTGGCTTCACTTTACAATCACCGCTAGCATTTGCACATAATGCAAGGGTCAGACGGTCCTTCATGGGTTTATGGCCTGGCATCATCTTCTCCTCTGCTGTGATGTAAGTCCTCCGTGGCATTTTCTTCCAAAATAGGCCCGTTTCATCGTAGTTGAACACCTGTTGCGGGATGTAGCCTTCCCTCGCAACAAGCGCAGCGAACTTTTGGATGTACGTATCGGCTGCTTTCACGTCCGCACTCGCACCTTCGCCATGCCTCACCATTGAATGGATGCCAGTTCTCTTCTTAAAATTATCAAACCAGCCATGGCTTGCCTTAAACGCTTCTTCTGATGCCTCTTTAGAAGTTGATGCTTCTTTCTTCACTAAGTCGGCATAAATACTCCGTGCCTTCTCGCATATTACTGACTCCGTCACTGTATCTCCTGCCAACTCCTTCTCTTTCACCCACACGAGCAGAAGCTTCTCCATTTCCTCGTGGATATTTGTCCTTAATTGGGAAAGAATTGTTGTTCCTTTTGCTGGTGTAGCACTCTTGATGGCATCCTTCTGCTTCAATATCGTACAAATTGTCGATGTACTACGGTCATAGATCTTTGCGAGTTCAATCACTCGTACGCCACGCTCATGTTTTTCTATTATTTCTTGCTTTAGTTCTATTGACATCATCCTTAGGACAATGGTGACAGGAAGAAGTTCCTGTCACCATTGTCCTTAGCACTCACTTTCTTTGGCCCCATGATAACACACAAAAAAGTTCAGTAATCACGCAAAAATCAAGCAAAAAAGAGTACAGCGCACAAGATACACTTTGATTCAAGCGGGTAACACGTGCGAGTGAGCGAGAGATGCTCTCGGATGATGCTCGACCCTGCGCGCCAACTAGTGGGACACTCCGGAAACACGGCTCGTATCTCGGATTTGGGCTCGTATCTTGAACGAAAATATGGCCCGAGCTCCGGCTCGTATCTCAAAAAACTCGTATGTTAGGCTGCTTGTATCTCGAGGTACCACTGTATTTAAATTGTATTCTACAGTCGTGGCCAAAATATAATTACAAGCACTTCATACGTTTCAAAGGCTTTTATCGACAATTACATGACATTTATGCAAAGAGTCAGTATTTGCAGTGTTGGCCGTTCTTTTTCAGGACCTCTGCAATTCGACTGGGCATGCTCTCAATCAACTTCTGGGCCAAATCCTGACTGATAGCAACCCATTCTTTCATAATCACTTCTTGAAGTTTGTCAAAATTAGTGGGTTTTTGTTTGTCCACCCGCCTCTTGAGGATTGACCACAAGTTCTCAATGGGATTAAGATCTGGGGAGTTTCCAGGCCATGGACCCAAACTTTCAACGTTCTGGTCCCCGAGCCACTTAGTTATCACTTTTGCCTTATGGCACGGTGCTCCATCGTGCTGGAAAATGCATTGTTCTTCACCAAACTGTTGTTGGATTGTTGGAAGAAGTTGCTGTTGGAGGGTGTTTTGGTACCATTCTTTATTCATGGCTGTGTTTTTCGGCAGAATTGTGAGTGAGCCCACTCCCTTGGATGAGAAGCAACCCCACACATGAATGGTCTCAGGATGCTTTACTGTTGGCATGACACAGGACTGATGGTAGCGCTCACCTTTTCTTCTCCTGACCAGCCTTTTTCCAGATGCCCCAAACAATCGGAAAGGGGCTTCATTGGAGAATATGACTTTGCCCCAGTCCTCAGCAGTCCATTCATGATACTTTCTGCAGAAGATCAATCTGTCCCTGATGTTTTTTTTGGAGAGAAGTGGCTTCTTTGCTGCCCTTCTTGAAACCAGGCCATCTTCCAAAAGTCTTCGCCTCACTGTGCGTGCAGATGCGCTCACACCTGCCTGCTGCCATTCCTGAGCAAGCTCTGCACTGGTGGCACTCCGATCCCGCAGCTGAATCCTCTTTAGGAGACGATCCTGGCACTTGCTGGACTTTCTTGGATGCCCTGAAGCCTTCTTTACAAGAATTGAACCTCTTTCCTTGAAGTTGCTGATGATCCTATAAATTGTTGATTTAGGTGCAATCTTAGTAGCCACAATATCCTTGCCTGTGAAGCCATTTTTATGCAATGCAATGATGGCTGCACACGTTTCTTTGCAGGTCAACCCAGAGCAAGACCAGCCACCATCTTGCGGCACGGAACGCCCGCACAAGCCATCGCCAAGTGGAGCGACAGAGCCAAGGAACGCCACGGAGTCAGACCAAGGAAGAGAGTGTGACCAAGTGCGTGAGCCGGCTACAGCGCTCGTGAGGGAGCCCGTGGTGGAGAGCGAGGGCAAGGAGGAAAGCCCCGCCCACTGCACGGCCGCTGAGGGTGAGCAGGGACTGTGCTCAAAGGACTATTTATTAATTTCGACATATTCGGAATCATCTGCCTGTCCCGAGTCTATTGAATTATCTGCCTGTCCCGAGTCAATTGAATCATCTGCCTGTCCCGAGTCAATTGAATCATCTGCCTGTCCCGAGTCATTTGAATCATCTGCCTGTCCCGAGTCATTTGAATCATCTGCCTGTCCCAAGTCATTTGAATCATCTGCCTGTCCCGAGTCATTTGAATCATCTGCCTGTCCCGAGTCATTTGACTCATCTGCCTGTCCCGAGTCATTTGACTCATCTGCCTGTCCTGAATCGTCTGCCTGTCCTGAAGAGACTGAATCGTCTGCCTGTCCTGAATCGTCTGCCTGTCCTGAAGAGACTGAATCGTCTGCCTGTCCTGAATCTTCTGCCTGTCCTGAATCATCTGCCTGTCTGGAATCGCCTGAATCGTCTGCCTGTCCAGAACTCCCACCCAACCTCCCTCTCCCACCTCCACTCGTCCATATACCACCATCTCCGCTGCATCCTGCCAGCCCCTCTGCTCACCCTCTAGCCACCATCTGCGGCGTGAGTGTGCAGTGGGCCTGCCCATCTGCAGCTCCATTGGGGACGGTAGATCCCAAGTCTCCGCCTTCCACCTCCTCGACCTGGACTCCTCCTCGGCCCGTCAGTCCGCCAACTCCTCGTTGGCTCCAACCTCCCTCGTCTCCACTGTGGCCCCTCAGTCCACCAGCTACGCCGGGCTCCCTCATCCCTCCGGCTGCGCCTTGGTCGCTCGTCGACCTGCCCTCGCCGCTGGACTACACTCCTCTGGCTGCGCCTCGTCCCTCCGTCCCTCTGGCTCCATTGGCTTCCTCACTCCCTCCGACGTCGCCTTGGTCCTCTGTCGCTCCGGCTCCACCGCGGCCTTCAGGATCCCCGCCTGCGCCTCGGTCGCTAGAGCCGCCAGTGTCGCCGCGTCCCGCCGGATCCTCGGGGTCGCCCTGGCTCGTCGGCGTTCCGGCTACGCCCTGGTCTCCCCTACCACCTGCTCTGCCGCAGTCAGTCACCACCCTGAGGGAGCCCCCTCCCCCGCTCCGCAGTTGGTCCATCTACGGCGCGAGGACGCGCCTTCCGGGGGGGGGGTGTAATGTCACACCCATGGACTGTGTTTAGTGTTGCCATTCTGTTCATTTGCCCTCCGTGTGTGTACCTGTTTAGTTAATTACCCGTACCTGTTTCTGTTCACGTTAATTAGTTTGCCCCTATATATTCGCCTTGTGTTTGTTCAGTCCTTGTCGGTTCTCGTCAATGTTACATGTGTGTTACCAGCCTGTCTACCTGCCTGCCTGTATTCCTGTGGAACTTGCTGAAGTAAATCTTTGTTATTGTTATCTACGTCTCGTTCGTCTTTATATGCACACAAAGCCTGACAACATACTTTAAAAGTTTTACTCAATTAATATTCTAAACAGTGAGTTCTACTTCTACCAAAGTCATATTCTGGTAAGATATCTCTACTTTTACTCAAGTATGGCTTTCAAGTACTTTATACACCACTGTACATAAACGAGACCATAGAACGTAGAACAAAGGAAAATATGGCCTTAACACTAAGTGAGGTAATTAACTGGAACAGAAACAGGTGCACATTTAATCAGAAACAATAGAAACTAATAATGACCAGGAACACAGGCAAAATTAGAACAGAGGAAAGAAAACCAAAACACAATAAAACTAAGGGTATGTTTACACAACAATGTACTAAAAACGAGAGGAAAGATTTCCTTTTGCATTTTTCACATACAGTCAATAGTCAAAATGATTCCTGTTCACACAGATATGCAAAAACAATTAAAAATGCTATATTATGCATGCCCGGTCAGTAGTTGGCTAAGTCACTTTGTGAAGAAAAACGATGCGCCTATAGAATGAACACATAATACACATATGCATGTCACCATTTTCTCAAATTCATGTTTTTGTAGTTTACACAGAGACAATAACAGTATTGTTTTCAAAAAACATGCAGTTTGAAACTCTTTTTAAAATGCCCCCAAAACAGCTGTAAATGAACAGCCAAAACACATCAAATTTTTTTTAAAAAATCAGTTTTTAGTTAAACAGTGTAGTGTTAACAGCCCCTAAGACTTAAACACAACCCTGACAGTCTTTCACTCCACAGTATTTGGATACTGATGTGTGCTAATGTGATTTCCTTACTATTGCTCTAGTGATAAATTTCAAACCTTTGTACTCTTATGGCAACATGTTGTAATATTTATCAAATATGATAAAAATTATTTGTAAATATTGTAATTCATTATGTAAGGCACTCTAATCTATTTTATGATCAGCTATTTATTCTACAATCCACAGAGCAATTGCATCATCTTGTATTTACCGGTGACCATGTTCTACTGACAAACTCAGCATGTATTGGTATTGGCAGATACATTTAACACACTAATGCAAAATTGACTCTTTAGAGGTTTGTGTACCATGTGCAAATTGAAGATGGGGACAAACACACACTCTTTGGTTTAACTAAGCCTCTGAGTGATTGCAAAGCTGCTTTCTTTTTGCACCTGTTCTGAATACAGCTTATTAGTCGCACTATTTGGTTTTCCTCTCATGCATTTACAATAGAGAAAAATAATAAAGACCTGGCACAATATAGTCTGTTTTCAAGCTCACAGCACAAAAGGATATTCTGTCTTCTCTAGACTCTATGAGATATGGTTGCCATGAATTTAGGCTTAACCGCAGCTATGCCGTAAGTTTAACCAAGTCATTAAAAGTATTTAACATATTCTTAAAATACATAAATAAATAAATAAATAAAAAATTTAATTTACTGCATACATATACATACATACATACATATTGAGTGATTCAGGAGAGAGTTAGAGCACATATCATAATGAAAACTAAAAGTTCAAGACATTCAAACAAAATCACTACCATATATGTAAAAAAAAAAAAAAAAAAAAAAGAATTGGCAGTTCAGTGCCATCAATATAAAGAGCATCAGAACTTCATTGCACATGTTTGACTGTTGAAAGGAATAATTTACTCACCTTCAAGTTTGCACACCCATATGACTTTCTTCTATGAAAAGTGTTTGTTTTCAAAACAAAGAAATGGGTGGTGATTTTAACCAGTGCCGCTCAGGATCTTTTATTAAAAAATATATAGATCTGTTTGCTTTCTAATATTTTAATAATTATTTGTTAATATTAGCTGGACATTTACAAAATGGTATTCATATAATTCACTATCCTCTTTTATTGTATGGAAAACTGCCATTTTTCAAAAAATCTCCTGTAATAACCTGTTAACCTTTTTTTTTTTTTTTTTTTTTAATGGAACAGTTTATTGAACCTTTAAACAAAACTCTAAAAAATAAAAATCTTTTAAATACGTTTGCATGTGTTGTGGTACTCTACAAGATAAACTTGCAACACTTCAATGTATACATATATACAATATATATATATTAGGTATCATGAAAATATAGTTCCCATTCAGTCGGTCACGTTCAACGTACGTATAGGGATCTCGCTAGAGAGGCATGCAATCATTTGCAGCAGCTGCTCTGCACGTGTATTTAATGAGCAAAAGGTGCGTTGCATCTTTAGCTTTTCGCTTCGGAGCCGAACGGTCCATGTTGTTTCGGTCTCTAGTTTTCAAGCAATGTTTCTAAAGAGAGCCAGTACTTCAAGTAAGAAGCTTTCTCTTCATTGGTGTTTGCGTGACGGCGTTATGGTGGTGATCGAGTCCTCTCGTTGCATCGTGTGTGTGTGTTGCATTTGTGTTTGTGCACTTGTTAAACAGGGTAGAAAGATATTGCTGTCATCCTTAAAAGTTTTAAGTGCAGTAAGTAAACTAACCTTTCAGGCAAATAAACATCTGCATACCCTGCAAGTCTCACTTTCAAAAGGCACATTTTGTTCAGAAAGGATTTTAACATAGTGAAAGGTTTATTATTATGCCCATTGATTGACTTGCTTATTTATCATTTAGGTTTGCATTGCATGGATATTTACTAAATGTCCTGTTGTCCCTCTTTTTATACAGGGTTGTGTTGTAGATGGCAAAATGATAATTAAGTTGCAGTATGAAATCTGCAAGAAATGCTTCAAATTACAAGCTGCTAATTTTGATGAATTCATTTCTGAAGGTAAATTTTCCCAGTTGGTTTAAACATATTACTAACCAGTAATTCAGACTAAGTGGAGGTCATTATATTTTGTAATTTAAACAATGTCTATGTTGTTTTAATATCACTTAGAGAAAAATTCTCCATCCCTGGGGACAAGATTACAGTGGAAGATAACTCTGGCGCTGAGGTGGATGAAACCGTGTTTGCAGAATTATCCACAGTGGAAGGGATTTGCTTTGTTGTCAAGCACCATTATGATGATGGTAAAAAAAAAATCCATAATTCATATCTGTAAACTTAATATATGATTGACATAAATATGAATTATATAAAATTTCTTCGTTTGTTGCTGCAGATAGCTCAAGATTTTTGCCTCCTCTTTGGTCCACAAACCGCTGCCAAACTGCTGGAGAAGTGGCCTACATTCTATAAAGCAACGGTGATCAGAGAGGCAGAGAGCCTTACTACCACCTCGGTGCTCTACACTGTGCTGAAGTCTGCCAGGAATCAGCACAATGATGAATCTCCAGAGGATCACCAAGGTATTCATTTCACTGCACTAATGCGACTTAACAAAAAAAGGGAAACTGTTATGACTGTCAGCTGGAGTGCACATGAAATCCACTAGAGGGCACTCCACTCTGGACTCTTCTTACACTTTCTCACTCTCATTCATTCACACAGGACTACATTTCCCATAAGCCCCGTACCCATTCATTGATCATAAAAAGGGTCGTGGCCTAATGGTGAGGGTGTCGGGCTTGTAACCTGAAGGTTGCTGGTTCGATTCCCACACCGGCAAGAATTGAAGGTGGGGATTATGAATGAACAACACTCGCTCCACCTTTGATACCATGACTAACGTGCCCTTGACCAAGACACCTAACCCCTAATTGCTCCCCTTGTAAGTCGCTTTGGATAAAAGCGTCTACCAAATGAAATAAATAAATGATCATCGCACCAGTTGCACCTCATCACCCACATCATATAAAAACACCATTCACACATCACTCCCCGTAAAGTCTTGATTTGGTTGCCTTGTCATTACCGAGCGTTTTTTCCCGTGTCTGTTTACCTGGTTTTGTTTTTGCCTGTTTTCCCCGTTTTCTGATCATTCTCTGCCTGCCTGATCATTCATTACCTGCTTTGGATTTATGGACTATTGTTTGCCTGCCCCCTGCCTTGATCTGTTTGCCTGTACATTGACTACGATTCTGCCTATTCTCCACCAGACCTGTTTACCACTGTTTTGACCTTTGCCTGTTTTGACCACGTCTTTAATAAAGCTGCATTTGGATCCCATCCCACTATCTCCTTCATTACAGAAACAATTAATCACTGTTTTTATTTATTAGAGTGGGACCGTGATACGGAATCTTTTCTGCTGCTTCTGCATATTCTGCCACCACAACCTTCCAAAAAAAGCAAACTGATCAGCACAACTCAGGCCATGGACCATCTAGTTGTATTTCACAAGGTATGTGTCAGGCTACAAAATACACATTTTACTTTTAATGCTTTTCAGTGCCCAGTTGAAACCCTATAGTTGGTGCTACCAAATTAAAATAAATAAAATTATTATTAATTAATTAATTAATTAATTAATTAATTAATTTTATTTATTTATTTTAATTTGGTAGCACCAACTATAGGGTTTCAACTGGGCACTGAAAAGCATTAAAAGTCAAATGTGTTTTTTGTAAGAGAAATCAAGGCTTTAAATAGCTTTAAAAGTAATTACATTTTATTCTTGAAGGCATTAAAAATGTTTAGATGGGTTTTGAAAACTTTTTTTTGCTTATTTATTTTTTTTTATTTTTATTTTTTCAAATTGCTGTGAAAATATGTACCTTGGTGTGATACACAAGCGGGGTTTGGAAAATGGCCTCTGGCTGGTGTGAAATTGCCATAACACAATGTTTGGACCGCAGTTATGAAGTTGTGGTTATGGAGGAGAAAAACTTAGAGCAGATAATGTAAATTTCATAATCGTTAACTGGGCAATTTTGTTGATCAATGATAATCTGCATTATTGTCAAATTGGATAGACCATAAATTGTCAGAAGTATGGGATTAAGATTATTTTAATGTTCTTAAAGTCTCTTAAATTCACCAGTAGGGCTGGGTATTGTTTGAATTGTATAGATTCTGATTCTTATCAATTCCTAGTTTTGATTCCAATAAGAGAGAATTTTTTACAAAGTCTTTTTACAAAGTGTTCTGTTGCAGCGGAATAACATGAGCAAATGTAGAACACCGAACACTTAGGCCTTCTACACTTTTTAGAACTTTTACCGATGGATTTGCCAAGCAATACCAGAGCAGCATACAGAATGTAACGAGGAGTCAGATGGTAAAATCCAAATGCAGCTTTTATTAGCAAACGTGGTCAGACAGGCACAGGTCAACAACAGCGAACAGCAATATCAGAGGGCAGACAGACTCGTGGTGATATCCAGGCGGGAGGTCAGAGGCAGGCAGATAATCATCAAACAAACAGGAAACAGACAAGATCAGAAACCAGGTAATCAGACGTGATAATCTAATAGGTAATCTAGTGGTGAAAGGGTGGCCAGTGTTGAACGGACGGCGCAGGCTGCCGGGGGCGGAACGGACGGCGCAGGCTGCCGGGGGCGGAACGGACGGTCAAACAAAACGTCACTGGACCCACCCACCGTCTTAATCATACTCTAGATTGAATTATATCACATGGAATAAATCCTACTGATATAGAAATTCTACCGCAAAGTGATGATGTCTCTGATCACTATCTTTTAACTTGCGTACTGCATACTGATGATATTTGTCAGATTGCGCCGCGATATCGACTAGGCAGAACAATTCTACCGACAACTATAGATAAATTCACAAATAACCTACCTGATCTGTCTCAGCTGCTCATCATACCCGAACACGCAAATGATCTCGAGAAAATGACTAGCAGCATGTGCACCATTTTCACTAGTACATTAGATACTGTTGCACCGATGAGATTTAAAAAGGTTAGAGATAAAAATACTGTACCTTGGTACAACAGTATTACTCACGCAATGAAAAGAGAAACTCGTAATCTAGAACGCAAATGGAGACAAAGCCGTTTAGAAGTTTTTAGAATCGCGTGGAAAGACAGTTCGTCCCGCTATAGAAAGACTCTAAAAGCAGCCAGGGCCGAGCATCTCCGCAAACTTATAGAAAATAACCAAAACATTCCACAGTTCTTGTTTAGTACAGTAGCTAGACTAACAAATAAACAGACATCACCTGAACAAAACATTTCATTACAGTTCAGCAGTGATGACTTTATGAATTTCTTTACTGAGAAAATCGAAAGTATCAGAAATACAATAGTAAATGTACAACCTTTAACAGAGTTTTATGATTCAGCCTCAATTATCTCCCCTCAAGAACAGTTGCAGTGCTTTACAACTATAGGACAGGATGAGCTAAATAAACTTATTACTGTGTCTAAACCAACAACATGTTTATTAGATCCAATACCCACTAAACTACTGAAAGAACTGTTACCTGTAGCAGAAGAACCTCTTCTCAATATTATCAACTCATCCTTATCCCTAGGACACATCCCACGACCGTTCAAGCTAGCAGTTATTAAGCCTCTCATTAAGAAACCACAATTAGATCCAAATGTATTGGCAAATTACAGACCCATTTCAAATCTTCCATTTATGTCTAAAATACTAGAAAAAGTGGTTTCGGCCCAACTGTGCTCCTCCTTGCAAAAAAACGCTATCTACGAAAAATTTCAGTCAGGATTCAGGTCTCATTATAGCACAGAAACTGCACTCGTTAAAATTACAAACGACTTACTTCAAGCTTCTGACCAAGGCTATGTCTCAATACTAGTTTTACTTGATCTCAGTGCTGCATTCGACACTATAGATCATAAAATACTCCTAGACCGACTACAAAATTACACTGGTATTCAGGGACAGGCATTACGGTGGTTTAGGTCATACCTATCAGACCGACACAATTTTGTCTATTTAAACGGGGAAAAATCCAAGATAACAATAGTAAACTATGGAGTGCCGCAAGGATCTGTGTTAGGCCCTCTACTATTTTCAATATACATGCTGCCACTCTGAAATATTATAAAAAAACATGGAATTAGTTTCCACTGCTATGCCGATGATACTCAGTTATATATTTCATCACGACCTGATGAAATCTCTAAATTATCCAAACTGACAGAGTGTGTTAAAGTAAAACATTGGATGACCAGTAATTTTCTTCTATTAAATTCTGATAAGACTGAAGTATTACTTATTGGACCAAAGACCTGTACACAGAATCTCTCAGACTACAGTCTGCATTTAGAAGGATGTACTGTTACTCCATCCTCGACAGTTAAAGATCTGGGTGTTATATTAGACAGCAACTTGTCCTTTGAAAATCATATTTCATATGTTACAAAAACAGCCTTCTTTCACCTCAGAAACATTGCCAAGATACGGAATGTTATCTATTTCTGATGCAGAAAAGTTAATTCATGCTTTCATGTCGTCTCGACTAGATTACTGTAATGCATTATTAGCTGGTTGTCCTGCTTCCTCTATAAAGAAACTACAATTAGTGCAGCTAATTGATGCAGCTGCTAGAGTTCTTACCAGGTCAAGAAAATATGATCATATAACACCAATTCTATCATCTCTACACTGGTTACCCATTAAGTTCCGTATCGATTTTAAAGTATTGCTAATGACCTAGAAGGCTCTAAATGGTTTAGCTCCTGTGTACTTAACCGATCTTCTATTGCCCTACAATCCGTCACGCTCTTTAAGATCACAAAACTCTGGACTTCTGGTTGTACCTAGGATAGCTAAGTCCACTAAAGGAGGGAGAGCGTTTTCACATTTGGCTCCGAAACTCTGGAATAGCCTTCCTGATAATGTTAGGGGCTCAGACTCACTCACCCAGTTTAAATCTAGATTAAAGACACATCTCTTTAGCCAAGCATTCACATAAATGCATCTCATATCAGATCAATTGCTCATTATGACTATCTTTGCTTAAAGTGAACAGCAGCTACGCTAATTATTCTCCTTTTGCTTTTCTGTTTTGCCTCGGGACACCCGCCCCGAGGTGACTAGAGAGGACATCAGCTTCAGTCTGGATCCAGCCTCTTAAGAAGACCTCAGATGATCATCACCTGTGAAGAGATGGCGCCAGTTCCTGCGAGGACTTCAGAAGACGCAATCATCTGGATCAACATGCACATTGCCCAATTCTATATCCTAATTGTTTGTGTTATTTATTTTCCGGGAGCTCTTTGCTACCAACTTTGGTTAAACTGCTAACTCTGATTGTAAATTAATTAACTAAATTATGTTATTTGCTAACTGCATTCTTTAAATTGTAATGTTGATATCCGTTCTCTGTAAAGCTGCTTTGAAACGATATGTATCGTGAAAAGCGCTATACAAATAAATTTGAATTGAATTGAATTGAATTCTTTGCTGAATCTTTGAAAGAAATGCCTTTTATCATTTATTAATTCCAGGTATTCATTATATATCTTGTTTTTAATGTCCACAAATCATGATTTTTATTATTGCTTTATTAATTTCATAAACAAACACAGTTTCTGTATTTCTACATCAATTTTGCACACATGGGTCTAAAATGACCCGTATTTATTCTCTATGTAATTTCAATCATGGCTGAGTGATTCTTTGCTGAATCTTTGAAAAAAAAAAAAAATCATTTATTTATTCCAGGTATTCATTAAACATCTTGTTTTTGATTTCCACAAATCATTATTTTTCCTTTCGTACTTAGTTTTTGTATTTCTCCATCAATTTTGCATAAATGGGTCAAAAATGACCCATAGAAACCTTTGATGTTTGCACATTTTTGAAAGTAGGAACATATTTACTGCAGAAAACTATTCACCTGCCACAAATTTTACAACTCAACACAGCTGCTTTTGTATATTTAATGAATATAACTCTTTTTTTTTTTTTTTTTCACCACAGAAAATATTTAATATTTTGTGAAAGATAACTGGACATAATATTTGAATGTTAGGCCAAGGTTCAACCTTGAAATCCATTATTACTGAGAAGGAGAAACATGTCCAATATTATTAGCTTGCTTGATGTTGACATTCTATTCTAGCTAGCTAATGTTAACTAGGGCAACAAAATAAAAGTTGAAATATTACATATATTTATGTTACATACAATATTGTAGATATCGTCGCTGTCGGGTGGAAATCTTCTATCTCCATATTGCCACACATTTCACAACACAACATGGCTGCTTTTGTATTTGATGCATGTAAGTATTATTATTTTTCATACAATAAACTTAATATTATATTTCATCATTTATATTTTTTGCCATAAATCAATGCTCTTGGTCACCACTGGTCACATCTGTCAGTGTTCCTAAAAAGAAACAGTTTTGGACATTCACAACATTGGTCTAAAGTGACCTTTTTATGTTCTATATTGCATATATCGCAAGAAATTAACTTCATTATTCACTATTCCAGGTATTCCCCAATGAACAAATACTTATTTTCTTCTTTCCTTTCTTACTTTTTGAATAAAAACTGAAACTGAATTTACACCTACAACTCCAGATTGACTCTGTGGCACATAGTGTAGGTCATCAGCATCAGATATTTCAGACTCTGAATCAGGACTGAGAATTGCTCATCCTGTTCTGTATGCAGCCTCTCTGTAGACAATTCAGAAATTTTAGTGTGGATCAGCTAACACTCTGGATAAAGAAAATCAAAACCACAAAAAATGTACATCATCAATGGTTTGATGTACATTTGAAAACGGTTGAAGTATGTACTTATATGTTATATATATTATATATTATGTACTTGTATGCTATTATATATCGTCACTGTTGGACAAAAACTTTGTATGTCCAAAACTGTCACTTTTTTAGGAACACTGACATACATAAAGGGTGAACAAGAGAATTGATTTATGACAAAAAATATAAATAATGAAATATAATATATGTAGCCTATTGTATGAAATATAATAAGAATTACATGCATGAAATATACAAAAGTAAATATGTTCTCACTTGCAAAAATGTGGAAACATCAAAGATTTCTAAATGGGTCAGTTTTGACCCCTTGTGTGCAAAATTGATGTAGAAATACAAAATTTGTGTTTGTTTATGAAATTAATAAAGGAAAAATAAAAATCCTGATTTTTGTGGAAATCAAAAACAAGATATATAATGAATACCTGGAAAAAATAAATGATAAAATACATTTCTTTCAAAGATTCAGCAAAGAATCACTCCGCCATGATTGAAATTACATAGGAAATGAATGCGGGTCATTTTAGACCAGTAATTCTTAAAGTGTGGTCCGCCATCACCCCCTAGTGGTCCGCGAAAAGATGACCTAAACTAGGCAAGCTCTTAACCCGCACCGGATCGCGGGTGGGGGTGTTGACGTCAGTGTGTTTTAATAACGAAAAAAATGGATCGGTGGCTAAACCAAAGAGGAGTAAAAAGAAAAGCTCAAGAGTCCACTGAAAGCAGCAAAACTACAGCACCACAAGATACCGAAGATACCGAGTCACGGCTACTGGCCACCACACTCCCGCAGAACACGGAGCTAGTGCACCGTGGAAAACCATGTGAGAAAGTTAAGCGAAAATAACATTTTATCAGCATTTTATTGTTACCATAGTTACAACCATAGACTTCCTATACCCACCACCTCAGTTTTAAACTAATGGCTCTTTGGAATGACATTAAGTGGGACCTAGGCTGTTACAGTATGTTTAATTGCAGTTTTTTTTTTTTTTTTTTTTTCACATATGCAGTTTGTTGTTCATATTAAGCTGCAGCTCATTTCACATTTACTTTTTCAAATGAAATGAAATTCATATAATAATTTCTGATCATATCATTGCATTTGTGTTTGAATAATTAGTTTTTAACTTGAAACAGTTGCATATTAAACTTAAATTTAGTTTATCCTTCCTATATTGTTTTTTGGCGTGTTAGAGTGGGATTCTGTTAGGTGGTCCTCAGAAAAAAATTGGAAGACCCATGTTGCGCATTAGAAGGGGTTTGCTTAGCTTGCGCATCAAAGGGTTAACACAACATTTTGTAATTAATTCCGCGTTCCTATAAGCTCAAACAATTTCCCTTTTCTCCAGCAGCCTAGTTCATCCAGGTTAAGCAGAACGTCGAACAAAGCAACAGAAGAATCTCCACACCCATGGTCCAACACACCTGTCAGTGGGTTTGTAAGACCAAACCTCTTTGATCAGTCAATCTTAGTAAGTGAAATGATTTAAACTCCTTTGGATGCTTTTGTGGATGTGACATTTTCAGAAGTTAGGATATATGATTGAAGTTACTGAGTTTGTAAATATTTTTCAGGATCATACGTATGCCTTTGACCCAGTTAAAGCAAAAGAGAAGTTGGCTGTGTCTCAGGAGAACGTGGAGAAGTTACAACGGGACTTGAGAAATGCGAAGGACAGGGAAAGAAGAAAAAAGAAGACAGTGGGGTCCTTGTTGGAGAATTTAAAAAATAACAAGATGCTGATAGAGGAACTGGAGGAAAAGCTAAATATCTACTCTGGTTGGCTGACTCAAATCTCCCTATCTCTTTTGCATGTGTAGCATTTATAATTTTGTACAGGGCTCTAGAGTGCAACCAATTTTATCAGTACAACTACAATTTTTAACCTGCAGCTGTGTGCCGCGCAGCAACAAGTTAAGTTGATTTGCTGTATTGCACCTCTCAAGTTTGTGTTGCTAACCTGCCTAGGCTATGGAATTTAGTTCATTTAGGCTTACAGTTCAGAATTAAGCTACACAACTGATTACAAACTTTTACATCAAATTTCGGTGCATCTAAATTTTGTGCTGGTGCACCTAAATAAAACAAGTTAGGTGCACCAGTGCAACCAATGCAAAAATTTAGCCTGGAGCCCTGTTGTAGTAGTATGTCTCATCTCACACAGTTTGATTGCTGTCTCAATATTGTTACTTGAGAAATATTTTTCTGTTGGTCGTAGAAAAAAAAGGCATATGATCAAGTTGTTTCTAAATCAATCTGAAATATGTCTCTTTGAAACTATAATTTTTTTATTATTAAATTATTATTTCCCTGAACCTTCCAGTTGAACTGTTCAAGCATGACCATGCCTTCACTCCTGATCAAAGGGAATTTGCTTTAACACTGCATTTGCATGGACCTAAAGCCTACACTTACTTGAGGGAAACCATGAAGATACCACTCCCACATCCTCACACTCTTCTAAAGTAAATATAATATTTTCTACAACTTCACATTTGTCAGAAATGACTGAAACTGATATGTCAATATGTGTTCTGTTTATTGCTTTATCTGTAACAGATGGTTGCAGACTGTGGATGCTAAGCCTGGGTTAAACACATCGCTGTTAGACATGTCTATAAGGAGACAAGTGCAGTACGATTCACACAATGATTGGGTTTTGTGGATCTTGGCCGTGGGATAGACGAGACCAGCAGGGCAAATGAAGCCCTAGTGTTCATGGTAGTTGGATTACAAGGTCACTGGAAAATGCCCATTGCCTTTTACTTCATAAGCTCACTTAGACCAGATACACAAAGGATTTTGCTTCTACATGCCTTGGAGGCACTTCATGAACGTGGCATCAAAGTTGCGTGTGTCACAATGGACGGACATATATCGAACATTAACATGTGCACGATGATCGGATGCCAGCTAAAGCTGAATCAGCCTCTCAAGACATATTTTGTCCACCCTTCTTCAGGGGAAAATGTGTTTGTGATCATGGACCCTTGCCATATGTTAAAATTGGCTAGGAACATGTTGCAAGCTTACAGCCCTTCATCAGTTAACAGTTAACAGGAACAGTTAAATGGAAATACATATCACAGTTGAATGATGTTCAGGAACATGAGGTTCCAACAAAATAACCAGAAAACACATCAACTTTGAGGGGCAGAAGATGAAGGTGTCAGTGGCGGCCCAGACACTGAGTCGATTGGTGGCGATGGCTCTTCGCATCCTCATGGAAGCTGGATGTCTGCAGTTTGAAGACTGTTCTCCTACGATCGAATTTCTTCAGGTACTCCACTTCATTGCTCAAAGAGGTTTTTTGGTTTAGTTTAGTTTTTGTTCTCCACAAGTAAGGTTATACCTTAAGAGTGTATCATTGTATACTTTGCATTATTTATACTCATTAAAGATGCTATCAGCAAGTCTGAGCATTATGTAAAAGTAGAATCTAATAGTACCAGTCAGTGCAAGGGAAAATATATATTAATTATATGGTTCATAATTGATTGTTACTTTTTTTTATTATTAATATATATTAATCTTAACATCAACCATCTCACTGGGTAATATAAACAGAGTAAATAAACTATTAAAAGGATGTCAGTATTTAAGAAGAAAACATCTAAAATTTAGCTCAAAGCAGTATTGAGCTAGCCAAGCTTCTCATTGCCCCCCAAATATTAGCATATCAGGTTTTAAAGAGTAGCAATAGAACCATAGAGTAGATGGAGAGTCTGGATTTTTTCCAAACTATTTGACCCAAAGCAATCACTTACAGATTTACTCTTAAAAACGTCTTGATCAAGTTCTTGGTTCATACCCTTTCCTCTGACGTTGTGTTCAAAAAACATCCACTTGCTGTTCCAGTGTTGTTTGGTTCCTTTAGCGAAGTGTTTAATTGAAAAATATGTGGACTTCATTTCAGCGAAAATTTTGGGTAATGTATTGAGAGGTTATTTCCATCATTCCACATCATAGGTCTACCGCATTGCTATCTTTCTCTTTCCTTCTACTCAATGTTCTTGTGACTTTTTTTTTTTTACAAATGTTCTCAAAAAGGTCTTGTTGCATCCATTTAACATGCAGGTGAGAAATTAAAGCGAAAACCTGGATAAATGAGTAAAGAGATTACAGATGCACTGCATTAGAGCTGCAAAAATTATCGATTAGTTTAATTAAATTAATCGCCAACTATTTTGATATTGTTTAGTCAGTTTGATTAATTTTTTTAAGATTAAGAAAAATTCTTTGATTCCAGCTTGTTAAATGTGAATATTTTCTAAGTTCTCATTGCACTCTCTGTCTGACTAAAAGGAGGAGTTTTTTGGGGGGCAGAGAGGTGGCAGGAGCCAGTAACTAATTAGACTCACTCTGACCTGACATTTGCATTTAGATAATTTTCCCTTTAATTTGTCTCACTTACCTTGTATATCCCAGTTTAAATAATACAATGATATTTAACATATTTAAAGTAAATATTAACAGGCTAAGTTTATGGTTTTGTGTAGTCAGTGATGGAATATTGAAGTTTCTTTATTTTAAAGGTGTCTATCTGTGACTGGTTTTGTCATCAACATTGACTCATTCACCATGATGATACCAGAGCTGCTTGAGGGACAGCGAGGGACAGTGGGGGACAGTGTGCACATACCGCTTTAGCCAAGACCACTTGGAATTGTATTTTAATTCCATCAGGGCCTAAGATAGGAGCTGATATTTAAGTGAGTAATGTTATTGAGATAAAACAAACATTACAGTTCTACAAAAAACGCACAAGTTTTCAAAAAAAATAAATGTGTGTGTGTGTGTATATATATATATATATATATATATATATACACTTACCTGGAATTTTTAATTTAATTTCAGGTGGATGGAACAACAATCCAACTGTTGCTCACTTCCAGAGTAATTTCCGGCGCATTATGGTCCGCTGTTGCATTGCTCCAGGGAGGACAGGCAACGTTCAACCACAGGATGACACCACGTGTCTCTCAGCTATTGAAATGTCATCTGTGGTACCTGCTGAGGAGGACAATGACGACAACATTGGATCCTCTCCCTTTGAGCAAATCACTGGTGTTGTGTTGGACCATAGCTATTTAGCAACAAACTTTGGGTGCCTAACTGACAATGCACTTGTTTAATCTTGGCAAGTTATTGAGCGAGTTATTGGCTAGACCTGTTTACACGGTGTACAGAGTAGCCTACACAAATTTATGGAACAAGTTATATTTTAATAAAGCATTCAACTTTTGCAGATAATCCCGACCCGCCTTTAGTACAGAGGACAGCTCTGAAGAACACGACAACAGCCCGCTGATCGTGGAGCCTGTATATCAGACACTCACCGTCATCTCACCGTTTTACAGTTTTTTGGTTTTTTTTATTCGCTTTGGTACTATTAAGGTGTAAGGTGTTGGTCACAAGAAAGGTGTATATTTTCAAAACTCTTAGTACAAAAATCCAAACTGATCACACTTGTAACGCAGCTAGTCATTCTTTTAAAACCTGATGGAATGCTTTCAGTCAGTTGCACATGTTTTCAGTACACATAATCATTGTTTCAAACACAAGATTATTGTAATATGTAATGGGAACATTTGGTTTAATCACCGAAACACAACAGTATGATCTTCTTTCAGTTTAGTACTTTTAACAATCAGTTCATCCAACAGCAAACAATGCAAGATACATGTTTCAAATCGGTCTTAGAAGTGCTGAAATTAATAGGCTACAGTACTGTAAAAGACAGATTACACAGTAGGCAATACAATTACATTACTTACATTTACATAATCTGTAATTTCCAAAATAAACACCCTATGTGTAATCAAGTGAAGGATCAATGAAGACATCCTCTACAATCATTTGGGCAAATTAGTTTTTATTTTTCAGATATAATTATAACATAGGTATACTTTCTATTATGTAACTAAATGAGAACAAAACATAACATTTAGTACACACATTACATTAATTTGGATCAAGTCTGTCTTGAGCATTTGGCCATAGATTCTCATCCACATTCCAATGAATGTTTTCATTGTTCAAGCACCTTGGAAAAAACCTTTTGGCGTGACGAATCCATGCTTGACATTGGTCTACATAGATGTCATCACATGCATCATCCATGGCCTGAAGGAGGGTGGCACGCTCAAGGGGTTGGCGATCATAGACCTTCCACCTCCATGCTGAAAAATATTCCTCAATAGGGTTGAGGAAAGGAGAGTATGGAGGCAGGTAAAGAGTCATGAATCGAGGATGGGCCTGAAACCATGCTTGAACTACCTCTGCATGGTGAAAGCTGACATTGTCCCACACAATTACATAGGTGACCCCTTCACCTTGACAGGCCGGCTCAATTTCATTGAGAAACTCAATAAGATGTGCAGCATTATAAGGAGCCAAGTAATGGCCTACGTCCTACGACACCATCTTCAGAGATAGCTGCGCACATGGTGATGTTTCGTCCACAAAACATCCGATGATGTTCCGTCCACGGCGACGAATTTTGGCAAGGTTAAAGCCTGATTCAACAAAAGTGCACTTGGGATGGTTCACATCAGTGTCAAGCACCATAACCCTCTAAAAAATATATTTTGGTTAGTTCTTTTTACAGTGTTGTTCCAATATACATATGACGTAAGTGATGCATCAAATAGTAACAGTAATACAATATATAGTGCTGTACAGGAACAAACTCAGCTCTTAGTTGTTTCACCCAGTCATTGTTTCTCTCAAAAGGCACCAGGTAAATGGGTTTCATTGATATCTGGTGCCTCTTTGAAAGGCGGGCTACTGTTGGTAGGCTGATGCATGCCGCATTGGCAAAGGTGTCATTGTTCTTCTCAATTGTCTGCTTTATTTCTAACAGCCATATATCATTCCTGGCCCTCACCATTTCCACCACTGCCAACTCTTGCTGGTCCGTCAGCACGTGGCCACCACTATGGGGTTTTCTGTCAATTTTAAGCATAGAACAGAGTATACCATCAATAGGGTCCCTCCAGCCGATATGAAGTTGCGGTTCTACAGCCCCTACATCATTGTACCCAAGAAAAGCAGTGGGTTACGACCGATCTTGGACCTGCGAGTTTTGAATCGGAGCCTTCACAAGCTACCGTTCAAAATGCTTACGCAGAAACACATTTTCGAGTGCATCCGTCCCCGAGATTGGTTCGCAGCGATCGACCTGAAGGATGCGTACTTTCATGTCTCGATCCTTCTGCGACACAGGCCATTCCTGTGATTTGCATTCGAAGGCCGAGCATATCAGTACAGAGTCTTACCCTTCGGGCTGGCCCTGTCTCCCTGCATCTTCACGAAGGTCATGGAGGGAGCCCTTGTTTCCATGAGAGAACAGGGTGTTCGCATCCTTAACTACCTAGACGACTGGCTCATTTTAGCTCAGTCGCAACCATCAAGGTGGTCTACGCTCCCGTCGTATGTCACAACTCGCCCGCCATCTCCTCCTCTGGAGTCAGACGCATCTGAGGTCGCTTCATACCATTCACATCCCTGGTGTGCTCAACCGTGCAGCCGACAAGCTCTCACGAGCTGTGCTGCCGGGAGAGTGGCGACTCCACCCCCAGGTGGTCCAGCTGATCTGGAGAGAGTTGGGAGAGGCTCAGGTAGACCTGTTTGCCTCTCCAGAAACCTCCCACTGCCGGTTGTTTTACTCCCTGTCCGAGGGAACATTCGGGACAGATGCACTGGCGCACAGCTGGCCCCGGGGCCTCCGCAAATATGCGTTCCCCCCAGTGAGCCTACTTGCACAGACGCTGTGCAAAGTCAGGGAGGACGAGGAGCAGGTCATGTTAGTTGTGCCCTATTAGCCCAACCGGACCTGGTTCCCAGAACTCTCACTCCTCGCGACAGCCCCTCCCTGGCCCATTCCTCTGAGGAAGGACCTTCTTTCTCAGAGACGGGGCACCCTCTGGCACCCGTGTCCAGACCTCTGGAAGCTCCATGTCTGGTCCCTGGACGGGACGCGGAGGTTCTAGGTGACTTACCCCCCGAGGTACTTAACACCATCGCGTCGGCACGTGCACTGTCTACAAGACGTGCTTACACCCTGAAGTGGAACCTGTTCGTCGAGTGGTGCTCTTCTCGCCGAGAAGGCCCCAGAAGATGCTCGATCGGAGTCGTGCTTTCCTTCCTGCAGCAAGGGTTGGAGACTGTCCCCCTCCACCCTCAAGGTCTATGCTGCTGCATACCACGACCACATAGATGGCAAATCCGTTGGTAGGCACGACCTGGTCGTCAGGTTCCTTAGGGGGGCGAGACGGTTAAACTCTCCTCATCCCCCCTCCATACCCTCTTGGGACTTGGCTCTGGTGCTGAGAGCACCCCAGAATGCTCCCTTTGAGCCTCTGCAGTCAGCAGACTTAAAGATTCTGTCTATGAAGACTTTACTGCTGGCTGCATTGGCCTCCATCAAGAGGGTAGGGGACCTGCAGTCTTTTTCGGTCGACGAATCGTGCCTAGAGTTTGGGCCGGGTGACAGCCACGTGGATTGACAGCCACGTGGATTGCTCCTGTCTGCCTCACTGCTGAATTGTTTGAGTCTGTTGCTCCGTATAGCTTTGTTTTGAATCTATTTATTGTCATTGTTTGCTGTCTACTTTATCTTCACTATATATCTGATATTGTCTTATATTGCCTATCACATTAATCTGACATCGCTAGTTTTTAATCTTTTAATCTAAATCACCATCACAACGCGTTAGCATTACGCTAGTTTGTGTTATCCGTGCCCACCGTCATTTCTGTCGCACTCTCCTTTTTCTACAAGTTCATCAAACAACTGGTAAGTCGGATCGGTCTACGAACACGGTAAGCTATGTCATCTTCTCCTTTCATTGTTACTTGCACTGCCTGTCACATGGATAGTTTAGCTTTTTCTGTCAGCGATGAGGCATTCACATGTCATAAATGTAGGGAAGTAGTCAGGCTGACAGAGAAAATCTCAGAATTAGAGACACGCATCCAAACTTTAATTGAGGATAGTAAGAATGCAAGGGCTTCAGATACTGTTTTGGATGCGACTAGCTTAGCGAACTCCGTACATTGTTCGGTTCCGGCTGTAGAGCCCGTGCAGCAGGGCAACTTTGTGACTGTGAGGCGGCCTAGTCGTGTGAAAAAACACCACTCTTCCGTTCCGATTAGAACATCAAACAGGTTCTCCCCACTCAGTGACGCACCCACCGAGAATCCTGTTGAAAGTGCCCTAGTTATTGGCGATTCTATTACACGGAACGTGAAAATAGAGACACCAGCCACCATAGTCACATGTTTGCCGGGAGCCAGAGCGCCTGACATCAAAGCAAATTTAAAAGTGCTGGCTAATGCTAATCGTAAATACTCTAAGATTGTTATTCACGTCGGCGCTAATGATGTTCGACTTCGCCAGTCGGAGATCACCAAAATTAACATTAAAGAGGTGTGTGAAACCGCACGTATGATGTCAGACACTGTAATTTTTTCTGGACCCCTTCCTGCTCGTAGGAGTGATGAGATAATTAGCAGACTTTCATCACTCAATGGCTGGCTGTCTAAGTGGTGTCCACAGAATAATATAGGTTTCATAGACAATTGGAAAAGTTTTTGGGGCAGACCTGACCTGTTGAAAAGAGATGGTATTCATCCCTCCTGGGGTGGTGCCGCTCTTCTCTCTAGTAATATGGCACATAGTCTTAGAGCTCAACCTTGACTAACTGGGGCCCAGGTCAGGAAGCAGACAGACTGGCTAAACCGACCGTCTGCTAGCTGTCTCACGTCACAGAATTCAGATAAATCCCAACACATAGAGACTATTTCACCTAGATATTATCACATAGAGACTGTGTCTGTACCCCGAACTAATAAATACAGAAAACTTCCAAACCCATTTACGGGTGATAATTTAATTGATGTTCAACAAGTAGTAAACAGAGATTATAAAGATAAACAAATGATAAAGCTTGGGTTGCTAAATATTCGATCCCTTTCTTCAAAAGCACTTATAGTAAATGATATTATCACAGAAAATAATCTAGATGTGCTGTGTTTGACAGAAACCTGGCTAAAACCAGACGATTACATTACTTTAAATGAGTCTAGCCCTCAAGGTTACTATTATCGACACGAACCTCGTCAGAAAGGTAAAGGGGGAGGTGTTGCTGTTATCTATAGTAATATCTTTAGTATTACTCAAAAGTCTTTCAAATATATCTCGTTTGAAGTGATGGTGCTCTATGTAATGTTATATGATGTAAGTGACAAATCTCATTTGAAATTTGTGTTGGCTACTGTATACAGGCCACCAGGGCACCATACAGACTTTATCAAAGAATTTGCTGATTTTCTCTCGGAGTTAGTACTGGCTGTGGATAAAGTCCTCATTGTTGGTGATTTTAATATACATGTAGATAATGAAAAAGACACTTTGGGATTGGCATTAACAGATATTTTAAGCTCTATTGGAGTTAGACAACACGTGTCAGGACCAACTCATTGTCGTAATCATACTCTAGATCTAATATTGTCACATGGAATCGATATTGATGCCGTTGAAATTCTGCAGCAGAGCGATGACGTCTCAGATCATTATCTAGTCTCATGCGTGCTACATTTAACCAAGGCTGGAAAACCACCTGTCTGCCATAAATATGTTAGAACCATCACTTCCACCACTAAAAACTGCTTTATAAATAATCTTCCTGATCAGTTTCATCAACTTAGCAAACCAGACAGCTTAGAAGAACTCGATGTTGCAACAGAAACTATTGACGCTCTCTTTTCCAACACTCTAGACTCTGTTGCTCCTTTGCACTTAAAAAAGATTAAAGATATTAGTCCAACACCATGGTATAACGAGCACACTCGGGCCCTTAAGAGAGCAGCAAGAAAAATGGAGCGCAGCTGGAAGAATTCAAAACTAAAAGTTTTTCGGATTTCATGGAGAGAGAAAATGATGGAGTACAGAAAGGCCATAAAAACCGCTAGATCTGCTTATTTTTCAAATCTTTTAGAAGATAATAAACACAACCCTAAGTATTTATTTAATACAGTGGCTAAATTAACGAGAAATACAGCCTCAACTTCTGATGTTTCCAAACAGCACAGCAGTAATGACTTTATGAACTTCTTTACTTGCAAGATTGACAACATTAGAGAGAAAATTATAGCCATGCAACTGTCTACTACAGTATCACATCAGACAGTGGATTGTAGTATCCCTGAGGAAAAATTCCATTCATTCGCTGTTATAGGAAAGGAAGAATTGTCTAAACTTATTAAATCATCAAAATCAACAACATGTATGTTAGACCCTATACCGACTAAGCTATTGAAAGAGATGCTTCCAGAGGTCATAGATCCTCTTCTTAAGATCATTAATTCATCTTTATCACTAGGTTACGTACCGAAAAATTTTAAGCAGGCTATTATCAAACCTCTTATTAAAAAACCACAACTTGATCCTGGTGAATTAGTCAATTACAGACCGATTTCCAATCTACCTTTTCTGTCAAAAATACTAGAAAAGGCAGTATCATCTCAACTTAGTTCCTACTTGGAAAGAAATGGTATCTGTGAGGATTTCCAGTCAGGATTTAGACCGTACCATAGTACTGAGACTGCTCTCATTAGAGTTACAAATGATTTGCTCTTATCATCAGATCGTGGTTGTATCTCTCTATTAGTGTTACTAGACCTCAGTGCTGCTTTTGACACTATCGACCACAATATTCTTTTGAATAGACTAGAAAATTATGCTGGAATTAGTGGAAATGCATTGGCATGGTTCAAATCATACTTATCTGACCGTTATCAGTTTGTAGTAGTAAACAAAGAGATGTCATTTCGATCACAAGTTAAACATGGAGTACCACAAGGCTCAGTTCTAGGACCGTTGCTTTTCACTCTGTACATGCTACCCTTGGGAGATGTCATTAGGAAGCATGGCATTAGCTTTCACTGTTACGCTGATGATACTCAGCTCTATATTTCCTCGCGCCCCGACGAAATCGACCAATTCTCAAAATTAACAGAATGCGTAGCTGATATAAAAAATTGGATGACTAGTAATTTCCTACTACTAAATTCAGAAAAAACAGAGATTCTAATTATTGGACCAAAAACTTCTGCACATAATAACCTAGAATACTGTCTAACACTTGATGGCTGCTCTGTTAAGTCGTCTTCGTCAGTTAGGAACCTGGGTGTGCTCTTTGATACCAATCTTTCATTTGAATGCCACATTTCTAGCATATGTAAAACCGCATTCTTCCATCTTAAAAACATATCTAAATTGCGACATATGCTCTCAATGACAAATGCGGAACAGCTGGTTCATGCGTTTATGACCTCGAGACTAGATTACTGTAATGCTCTACTGGGTGGTTGCCCTGCTCGCGTGATAAACAAATTACAGCTGGTCCAAAACGCAGCTGCTAGAGTCCTTACTAGAACCAGGAAGTATGAACATATTAGTCCGGTTCTGTCAAAACTGCACTGGCTCCCTATTAAACATCGTATAGATTTTAAAATCTTGCTAATTACTTACAAAGCACTAAATGGCTTAGCTCCCCATTACCTGAGTGAGCTTTTAATGCATTATAGTCCTTCGCGTCTATTACGATCTCAGAATTCTGGCCAGTTGTTAATACCTAGAATATCAAAATCAACCGCGGGCGGTAGATCCTTTTCCTATTTGGCACCTAAACTCTGGAACAATCTTCCTAGCATTGTTCGGGAAGCAGACACACTTTGTCAGTTTAAATCTAGACTAAAAACGCATCTATTTAACCTGGCATACACATGACGCACTATAAACTCTTGTCCTCATATCCGTTAAAGGATTGTTAGGCTGCATAGATCAGGTCAGCCGGAACCGGGAACACTTCCTATAACACCAGATGTACTCGTTACATCGGAAGAAGAATGGCGTCTACGCTAATTTTTTGTCTCTCTGCTTATCCCGAGGTTTACCAATTAACATGATTGGCTGGATCCGGGCTGTGTCCGGGTCGGACGGGGAACCTGTGCCTGTGTGCGGCAGCAGTGTGGCCCTGTGGTGTCGGCGGAGACCGTGTGAACGAGCTCATCCTTTGTGAAGACCCTACCGACTCATCAGCCAGCGGCACATATCCCAACAAACCGTCCCATATCGGCGTGATCAAAAAGATCTTAAATTAGATGGAACTAGATTAAATATTTTGACTGTTGCGATTCCAAATCAGTTTAATGACCTGTAACTCTGCCTGAGTATCGGACAAGTGTTCACTGTTGGCCAGAGGAGAACTGACCCCCCAACTAAGCCTGGTTTCTCCCAAGGTTTTTTTCTCCATTTGTTGGAGTTTTGGTTCCTTGCCGCTGTTGCCTTTGGCTTGCTTAAGTTGGGGACACTTGCTTGATATTCAGCAGTGTTTTTGATATGCCTGTATTGGCGCCGTTGTATGCGAACTGATCTGAGCCGGACGATTACGTCACTGTTTTCTCCAGTGCTGCTATACCTAAATTACCTAGACTAATAACTATTGATCTTTGCAACGGAATGAATCAATAATATATAGAATAAGCTGCACAATGACACCATTTTCTTATTAATGTAAAGCTGCTTTGCCACAATTTGCATTGTAAAAAGCGCTATATAAATAAAGATGACTTGACTTGACTTGACTAATGAGACCCCGGCCTGGCTATGTGCCCAAGGTTCCTACCACTCCCTTCAGGGACCAGATAGTGAGCCTGCAAGTGCTGCCCTCAGAGGAGGCAGACCAAGCCCTGGCTTTGCTCTGTCCAGTTCACGCTTTGCGACTGTACGTAGACAGAACTCAAAGCTTCAGGACCTCAGACCAGCTCTTTGTCTGTTACGGAGGCCAGCAGAAGGGAAAGGCTGTCTCCAAGCAGAGGATGGCCCACTGGATAGTGGATGCCATCGCCCTGGCTTACCAAGCTCAGGGCGTGCCCTGCCCGCTCAGGTTGCATGCACACTCCACGAGAGGTGTTGCATCCTTATGGGTGCTGGCTCGTGGCGCCTCGCTGACAGACATCTGTAGAGCTGCGGGCTGGGCGACACCTAACACGTTCGCTAGGTTCTATAGCCTTCGTGTTGAGCCGGTCTCCTCCCGTGTTCTCGCCTCAGGTCAGAGGCACGGAGAGACCCCGGCGTAGTGTCGGCTTGCTGCGCTTATAGTCCCTACAAGGCAGACTCTGTCGAGTCCTCCGATCTCCCTTTGGCAGGCGGAGCGTCTGGCACCAGGCCTATACTCCGCTGCATCCTTGAGAACCGGATTAGGCTGGGTTCCATATGAGTGACCCTACGGGGATCCCATATTTCTGGTTCCACAGTTGCTCCTAATCGAAGCCCGTGTCTTTCCCTCTGGGAGAACCCACCTCTCATCGAGTGGAGTCACCCCAGTTCTTCCATATAACAACCCCACGGTTAGTCCATTTTTCTTCCACATAACTCCTTTGGGGAAGGATGTGGCTTCCGCAGCGTCCCTTTTACATGAACGGTACGCTTCCCAGTGTTATCCAATAGTCTCACTGAATGGGTTTGGGAACAGCAGTGATCGACACTCTCTGTGTTAGCCCTGTCCCACCGTCCTCAGGCAAGGGGGTTCAGGTGGCTTACAACAGAGCGCTGGAAGAGGGCAGCTCCTGTGGCGCTTTGGTAGGGATTCCTATTCGTCGGTCATCCGATGTATGTCTCCGTTCCCTCCTTCAGGGAACGAGGGTTACCTATGTAACCAAGACGATTTTTACAACAGAATGAATCAATACTGAATTTGTTTAAGCTGGACAATGACACCATTTTCTTTAAGTGCCGCTGTCCAGCCAAAAATTATTTGCCAAATATTATTGTAAAGCTGCTTTGATAAAATTGTGCATTGTAATGCATTGTAAAAAGCGCTATATAAATAGAGGTGACTAGACTTGACTTGACATGACTACTTCACCCACAATATTTAGCTTTTATTAGTATAATAAAAAAAATGTGTTGAAAGTATAAAATTACTCAAGTTAAAATATAAAATAACTATTTAACATTGTTTTAAAAGTTTTGTAATGTGTCCATAGAGTAAGGAAAAGGTGTCCATGATTTCGGTAGATGAAGTACCACAATGTAATCATCTACTACTTTTTTCTTATCCTCCAGAGTCCTCATGAATCTATAGCAGCCTCCTGTTTGAAGCATGTTTGAGTATTTTCCTATGAGCTCCTGGAGTAATGCAGCATTATTTATCTAGAGGAAAATAAAAAAAACAATGTTTTTTCATTATTATTATTATTATCTTTATTAATATTACTGTACCAGTTCACAATCCATGTGGATCAAAGGCTTAGTGTAGTGATAACTTGTTTTAAAAATGGTCTGTAATGACACAAATCGGCCTTCTTGACCTCTTTGTAAGAATGTCCTCAATTGGGGCCTCAATTGTCTTTACCAATTAGATAAAGGAAGAAGTATGGTGGAAGACAACGAGCCCCTGAACCGCCATGGACAATGGACACTGCAATCATTCGTCCAATGATAAAATATTCATTGTCTTCTGCAGCTAAAAACGACAATATTTAAACGGTAGGACACACTGATTTACAACATTGTAAAAATGTCACAAAAGTATCACCTCTGCTATCAAAGGAGAGGTATTAGGCATTGTCTTTGCCTGTGTGTATGCTAAACAGAACAGAAGGCGCCAAGAAACTTGTGTGAACAAACAATACTAACACACACACACACACACACATAAAGACTATTTCTACCTTCAAATGTGACTATTCCCCAACTGCCGTACAGATGTCTCCATATGTCAGCCAGTTCTCAGCACCACTCACACAGGAACTCAGGCCATCCACATGCACTAACCTTCTCTCTTCTCACTGAGGCAGAAGTATCCAAACTTCTCCTCTCCAGTCATCCCACCACCTGCCCTCTAGACCCCATCCCCTCACACCTTCTATAAGCCATCTCTCCCACTCTTTTACCAGCACTTACACACATTATTAACTCATCTCTCCACACAGGCACTTTTCCCTACAGCAGTCAAGCAGGCTCAGGTAAACCCACTACTAAAAAAACCTACAGTCGTGGCCAAAAGTTTTGAGAATTACATAAATATTACTTTTCACAAAGTTTGCTGCTAAACTACTTTTAGATCTTTGTTTCAGTTGTTTCTGTGATGTACTGAAATATAATTACAAGAACTTCATACGTTTCAAAGGCTTTTATCGACAATTACATGACATTTATGCAAAGAGTCAGTATTTGCAGTGTTGGCCGTTCTTTTTCAGGACCTCTGCAATTCGACTGGGCATGCTCTCAATCAACTTCTGGGCCAAATCCTGACTGTTAGCAACCCATTCTTTCATAATCACTTCTTGGAGTTTGTCAGAATTAGTGGGTTTTTGTTTGTCCACCCGCCTCTTGAGGATTGACCACAAGTTCTCAATGGGATTAAGATCTGGGGAGTTTCCAGGCCATGAACCCAAAATTTCAATGTTCTGGTCCCCGAGCCACTTAGTTATCACTTTTGCCTTATGGCACGGTGCTCCATCGTGCTAGAAAATGCATTGTTCTTCACCAAACTGTTGTTGGATTGTTGGAAGAAGTTGCTCTTGGAGGGTGTTTTGGTACCATTCTTTATTCATGGCTGTGTTTTTGGGCAGAATTGTGAGTGAGCCCACTCCCTTGGATGAGAAGCAACCCCACACATGAATGGTCTCAGGATGCTTTACTGTTGGCATGACACAGGACTAATGGTAGCGCTCACCTTTTCTTCTCCTGACAAGCCTTTTTCCAGATGCCCCAAACAATCGGAAAGGGACTTCATCAGAGAATATGACTTTGCCCCAGTCCTCAGCAGTCCATTCACGATACTTTCTGCAGAAGATCAATCTGTCCCTGATGGGTTTTTTTTTGGAGAGAAGTGGCTTCTTTGCTGCCCTTCTTGACACCAGGCCATCTTCCAAAAGTCTTCGCCTCATTGTGCGTGCAGATGCGCTCACACCTGCCTGCTGCCATTCCTGAGCAAGCTCTGCACTGGTGGCACTCCGATCCCGCAGCTGAATCCTCTTTAGGAGATGATCCTGGCACTTGCTGGACTTTCTTGGACGCCCTGAAGCCCTCTTTACAAGAATTGAACCTCTTTCCTTGAAGTTGCTGATGATCCTATAAATTGTTGATTTAGCCACAATATCCTTGCCTGTGAAGCCATTTTTATGCAACGCAATGATGGCTGCACGCGTTTCTTTGCAGGTCACCATGGTTAACAATGAAAGAACAATGATTTGAAGCATCACCCTCCTTTTAACGTCAAGTCTGCCATTCTAACCCAATCAGCCTGACATTATGATCTCCAGCCTTGTGCTCGTCAACATTCTCACCTGAGTTAACAAGACGATTACTGAAATGATCTCAGCAGGTCCTTTAATGACAGCAATGAAATGCAGTGGAAAGGTTTTTTTGGGATTAAGTTAATTTTCATGGCAAAGAAGGATTATGCAATTCATCTGATCGCTCTTCATAACATTCTGGAGTACATGCAAATTGCTATTATAAAAACTTAAGCAGCAACTTTTCCAATTTCCAATATTTATGTAATTCTCAGAACTTTTGGCCACGACTGTACATTAAACACATCACTTGTAGACAATTACAGACCTGTCTCTCTCCTACCATTCATATCGAAAACACTTGAACGAGTTGTGTTCAACCAGGTGTCATCTTTCCTCACACAGAACAACCATCTGGACGTCAACCAATCTGGATTCAAGAGTGTCCATTCAACAGAGACTGCACTACTGTTGGTCACGGAATCCCTGCGGATTGCAAAGGCTGATTCCAAATTATCGGTTCTCATTCCACTGGATCTATCAGCTGCTTTCGACACCGTGAACCATCAAATTCTTCTGTCCACCCTCTCGTCACTTGGCAGTCAAGTACTGCCCTTCAGAATTGCCTGGGAAGGAGGTATCCAAACCTCATCAACTGATCATTGGGGTTCCTCAAGGTTCAGTTCTTGGACCCCTTCTGTTCTCCATATACACTACATCACTGGGTCCCATCATACAGGCACATGGTTTCTCCTACCATTGCTATGCTGATGACACAGCTCTACCAGTCCTTCTAACTAGATGATTCCACAGTAGCTGCACGGATCTCAAGCTATCTGGCGGACATCTCGACGTGGATGGAAGAACATCACCTGCAGCTCAACCTGGCAAAGACTGAGCTTTTAGTCTTCCCTGTCACTCCAACTCTACAACATGATTTCAACATCCAGCTAGGTACATCCGGATTTACCCCATCAAATTTGGCTAGAAATCTTGGAGTTATCTTGGATGACCAACTGACCTTCAGAGACCACATCTCAAAGACAGCTCGGTCATGCAGATTTGCACTACACAACATCAGGAAAATCAGGCCCTTTCTGACTGAGCATGCAACACAACTTCTTGTCCAGACCCTGGTCATTTCTAGGCTTGATTACTGCAATGCTCTTCTGGCTGGACTGCCGTCAAGTGCAATTAAACCTCTTCAAATGATCCAGAACGCTGCTGCATGTCTTATCTTCAACGAGCCCAAGAGAGCCCACGTCATGCCTCTCTTCATCTCTCTGCACTGGCTACCCCTTGCTGCACGCAACAAGTTCAATGCGTTGACGCTTGCTTACAGATCCACCACAGGCTCTGCACCCTCCTACTCCACTCACTGTTACAACTCTACGTCCCCACCAGAAGCCTGCGATCACTAAAGGAGTGAAGGCTTGTGGTACCATCACAGAGAGAAACAAAATCACTCTCCAGAACATTCTCATTCACTGTTCCCTGCTGGTGGAATGATCTCCCTACCTTCATCAGAAATGCAGAATCCCTGGCAATATTCAAGAGACAGCTGAAAACTCATCTCTTTCATCCCAGATAGCACACATACATGTGGCCAACGTCGGCCCCAGATCGGTACGTCGGCCTCTAATCTATTACATCTATGAAGCATCGGCCAGGCATTGGCGAATATCTTCAGTCAGTGCTCTATTTCCAGCTCGTTGGCACACGACTGAAGGCCGATGCCGCGCTTATCTGTTCACATGATCATTCATCTCTGTCAACCCACCAGAGAAAAGACGACTACGGCGTCTGTGTTTTCAGGTAAGTTTTTGCTTGAGGGAAATTAGAAAACAAAATCTGTTTTTAATTTTGTGACACTTAAAAGTTACTAAGGCACTCGGTGGCACTCGGTTTACTACAGCCAGTTTGAAATCACAATTTCTCGGAGTTGAAGGCCTAGATGAGCGGCGGATGCGAGGTCACCAAACTTGTTTTTAGTTCAGAAATGTTCATTCTAGTAGCGAAGTTATCTGAACATATCTGCAAAATAAGCAGACCAGGTCATTAAACTGGTAATTGTTGGTAGATTTGTTTTTTTGTTGTTTTTGTAAATGCTGCGTGACTTTGACGTGTTTTAATGCGCGTGCGCGTCGAACATTCAAACACTGGAAGTTACCATGGAAACGGTGCGGCACCGCAGTAACGGGGGAATAGGATGTTGTACATACATACATTGTATGTTGTTTATGTATGAATGTAACTGTGTTTGTGAGAGAGAAAAGAAAACTACAAGTTTGCAACTCATAATATACATTCTCAATGACTTAACTGAAATATTCTCTACAAATACAAATTCCACTGTCACAGGTGCTCAGTTTTGCTACAATAATACTAGATATTATACAGCACATTCATAATTTGAGTCGATGTTCTGATTAACTTTTTTTCCAATCACATTTTACCAATGCCAAACCACGTCCATCTTATTAACTACTATTAATTGTGTATATAATCAATATATAAACAAGTGATATTTAGTTGTTATCAAGGGATTGGCTGGACCCTGCTGACCCGATCAGTATTTCTTGTCCAATGATCATATAGTTTTCTGGTTTCTCTAGTATTGCATCCTTCTCATGGATATTTAATAATGACTTTTCAGTGTGAGTTAAACCCTTTTTTGCCCCATAATATCACCCAAGGAGTTTACATTCCTGAAAATACAAGAGCGAAGAACTTACATTTTAATCGCAAAGGAAAACCAATTCATCTGCTATATTCTTCTGTCCTCTAATTTCAAGGGTAAGATTTCTTTATAAACCATCTACTCAACCATATGTGTTTATATTTGTGGAACACAAAAGGAGAGTCAGAGAGTCTCAGTCACCATTAGAAAAGAAACAGTGATGGTGAATTGTGACTCAGGCTGTCAGTCTCATCATGTTCTGCCTCACTCTCGTTTTGTGCTCCAATAAAAATGACGCATTTGGTACAAAAGAACATGACCAGTTTTATTCATGAGTATTATTGCATTTTGTTTCTTGAGACTGTTTATATTAGCCTGTAATTTACTTGTGTATTTGAATGTAAATGTCTGTTTTGTTAGTCATCTTGAAGGTTTGTATTGAAGGAAGTATCTGTAACTATTTTGTAAATATTAAAGCAATTTTAACTGAATGTGATGTGTGATTATTACACAAAGGCAAATTTATCTGTTAATATTTAAGTTTTTTAAAACAGAAAATGTATTAATTGTATAAAACTTTCACCCAACTGAAATCAACATTGTTTCAACGTGAGGTAATCAAACCGGATCGATTTCATGTTGAACACGTGTTTATTCTTTAACGTAGTTTCATTCAACTGATATCAGATCGTTTCAGCAGAAGGTAAGCAAATTATCGGCGTCTATTTTTCGTTGGTTTTTGTTGCTTTGTAAAAGGTTCTAGGTTGATTCTGTGTCAGGGTGCTACCTGGTTGGAGCTCGAGAGGTTCAGCCTAAATAAATACAGGTCCTAGAAAGCACCAGCAAAGCGGCCGGGATTTACAGCTTTGCATAGTCTGCACGTCAGCCGGAGAGCATTCGTGGTGAGATGCCGAAGTCTCAGCAACATTTTCCCAATGAGCAAACGCTCTCTGAGCAATATCGTGCCGATGCAACTTTCTGCATTGGGTCGACATCGGCCCGACGCATGTGTGCTATCTGGGGTGTGATTAGAACGTTCAGTGCATCACATGATTAACTGCCAAATTCAAAAGTGCTTGCGCTCGTTCTCTGGCGCTGAGCCAGTGACAGACGCGCTCAGCGCTGTCAATATATCACAAATATGCAGTGTTTTCAACCACATTATGTTTATTTTAGGTTTCAGACATTTAAATGCACATAAGTACTAACAAATCAATACATTTAGAGTTTGTAAAATACACACTGATGTCTATGGAAGCGGCAATAACAATCATTTCCATAATAATTAGACAGCACGTTTTACTCATATCATATACATAAGTAACTTTAAAGTTTACTCTCTTCTTCTCTCATTTCACTGGCTCACTTACTTCCATGTATTTCGGGAGAAGGATGAATTCACGTGCTGTAAATTTTGCTGCATCTTCACCTAAATTGACCTAATACTGTCAAAATGTATTTGGGCCATATTTGCAGTCAAATTTGGGCCACATTTGGCTCACACCCTGGTGTGCCTATGCAAATTGTGCTTTAAATTTGCCAACAGTGGTCTAAATTTGTTGTAATTTATTCAGGCCATATTTGCTATGCCATGTGTGGGCCACTTTAGGTTCACATCCAGATGCGACATTAATCCCTGTCCAGTGGTGGACAAAGTACACAAACCAAGTACTTGAGTTAAAGTAGAGATACACTAGGTAAAATATTACTCCAGTAAAATTAAAAGTACTCCCTTTTAAATTTTACTTGAGTGAAAGTACAAAAGTATTTGCCTTCGAATGTACTTAAGTATTTGAAGAACTATAATTTATTAAGGCTATAATGTCCTCAATTTTTGTCACAAGTCTCTTGCTTAATCTGTTTATGTGAAAAGACTTTGTTACTCTTAGCACACTGATCTATTAATAGAATATACAGTCAAGCCCGAAATTATTCATACCCCTGGCAAATTCTGACTTAAAGTTACTTTTATTCAACCAACAAGTTTTTTCTTGATTAGAAATTACACAGGTGTCTCCCAGAAGATAATAAGACGATGTACAAGAGGCATCATTGCGGAAAAAATTATTACTCATCTTTTATTTACAGTTGAACAAAAAGTGGCATGTCCAAAATTATTCATACCCTTTGCCAACTGTCACAGTCTATGGGAAAATCTAAAGATCTATACCATTCCAAATAGTCAAAACTGTTCTAAAGCATCCTAATTACCCTGGTTCATTGGTAACAGCTGTTTTAATCAACTCAACAGGTAAAAAAACAGGAGCTCTCTGCTGTTGGTTTGTGGACAGTCATGGTTAAGACAAAGGAGCTCACAGAGGACTTGCGGCTGCGTATTGTGGCTGCTCACAAGTCAGGAAAGGGCTATAAGACCATATCTAAATGTTTTGAAGTTCCAGTGGTTACAGTGCAAAGTATTATTAAAAAATACAAGACGTTCCACACTATGAAAAATCTTAGAGGACGTGGTCGGAAGCCAAAAGTGACACCAGTGCTGGCCAGGAGGATAGTGAGAGAGGTAAAAAAGAATCCAAGGATCACCACCAAGGCCATCCTGATAAATCTGGGCTCTGCTGGTGGCAACATCTCAAGGCAGACAGTCCAACGGACACTGCACACCACTGGGTTCAACGGACGCAGACCAAGGAGGACACCACTTCTCCAGATAAGGCATACAAAAGCCCGCTTGGCCTTTGCAAATGCTCATCTGGACAAAGAAGAAGACTTCTGGTCCTCTGTTTTATGGTCAGATGAAACAAAAATCGAATTGTTTGGCCCCAATGATGTAGCCTTCGTTTGGCGTAAAAAAGGAGAAGCCTTCAACCCTAAGAACACCATCCCCACTGTCAAACATGGTGGTGGGAACCTAATGTTTTGGGGTTGTTTTTCAGCCAGTGGACCAGGGAACCTAATCACAGTAAACGGCACCATGAAAAAGGAGCAATACATCAAAATTCTTAACAACATCAGGCAGTCTGCAGAGAAACTTGGCCTTGGGGACCAATGGACATTTCAGCACGACAACGACCCAAAACACACAGCAAAAGTGGTGAAGAAATGGTTAGCAGACAAAAACATTAACGTAATGCAGTGGCCCAGCCAGAGTCCTGACTTAAATCCCATTGAGAATCTGTGGAGGGAGCTAAAGATCAGGGTGATGGCAAGGAGACCCTCCAACCTGAAAGAGTTGGAGCTCATCGCTAAAGATGAATGGGCAAAAATACCAGTGGAGACATGCAAAAAGCTGGTCAGCAATTATAGCAAGCGTTTGATTGCTGTAATAGCCAATAAAGGCTTTTCTATTGATTATCGAGACGGGTATGAATAATTTTGGACATGCCACTTTTTGTTCAACTGTAAATAAAAGATGAGTAATCATTTTTTCCACAATGATGCCTCTTGTACATCGTCTTATTATCTTCTGGGAGACACCTGTGTAATTTCTAATCAAGAAAAAACTTGTTGGTTGAATAAAAGTAACTTTAAGTCAGAATTTGCCAGGGGTATGAATAATTTCGGGCTTGACTGTAGTTATTCAGACACTGATATCTATTAAAATTACCATGAGCCAAAAACCTTGAAGCCAAACAATTTCCTTTAGAACAAACTGAAATAACAGGATTTGAGAGCAGACAGATTCAGTTTAAGGTTTATTTGTGACAGATGCAAGTTTAAGTTTAATAAACGCTTGTATTAAACACAGGTTCACATGAGTTTTCTTTTTGTATCTGAATGTCTCTTCAGAAATTACAACTGGCCATATCAGATTTACTGTAACAGGAACTATTTTTTTGTATCAAAAGAAACACACTTGCTAATAGGGGTGTGCCATATTGACAAAAAATGATTTCTCGATATTTTCTATAATTTTTCCGATAACGATAATCAGACAATATTTTGCATCATTCAAAAATGTTTTATTTGGCAATGTAATTGACCCTTCGCAAAACCCGCCCCTGTTGCAATGCCCGACAACCCATGCCGCTCTCACGCCACACATCACTTTTTCCCGCAGTGAAAAATACATTGCGGAGCAAAGAGGACACTGACAATGTATGAAACAGTTTCATGTTTAAAATATTGTATTTTTTTTAAAGCAGTTTAAAAAATAAATACCGTACAGTGGCTCCTTAATGTGTCGTGACAAATCCTTCAAACGGCTCATGAACCGATCATCTCTTCATACTAGTTTATTTATAGCATCAAATAAACATGAATGGACATCAGAAGGAATGTTGTTTCAACCGCAGAAAGACGTGAGTATGCACAACATTTCAAGTTAACCAACATTAATCTACTATAGGCTACTCCCTGACGGCTTTGTTGGATAAGATGGCGGATTCAGAGTTATGATTGGTTAGATCGACTGTCAATCAAACTGTTTGCGAAGGGTCAATTGGTGACAGCGTTTGTTATATCTTTCCATCTATCGCTTTTCCTGTTGTAAGGAACTTTCTTGCTAAATGATTTGGCCATATTTGTTGTGTATGTGTCTGCTGCAGATGCGCTGTGTTCAGTTTAATCTTCATATTAGGGCAAAGGCTGTGATTATTTAATGCGCAGCTTGTCAGAGCAGTACGGCTCAGTAGTAAATACTTCTCCATCTGAAATCCAGAGGGCCCTCTTGCGCAGGAACTCAAAATACGCCCTGCAGCAGAAGAAGATAACGGGTCTTATTGCTGTAGATGAATAAACAGAAGATTGAAACGCTTTGATTGAATGACTAATAAACACACGACTGTCTTATTCTGTGTAAGAATCCACATTATCTCTCAGAAGGATGCTCAACTGTCGTTATGAAGTGAGTTTGGAGTAAAAACGTTATTAAAAGTTGTCTTTTGTTGGACAAGATGTTAATAAATGCTTCTCATTTCTGGAAAGATGTTGACGCGCGTTGCTTTTTCAAATGTACATTTTAAGGGACTCAAACTCGCAGCGCTTTCAGATGGGATTGTGAGGTTGGTGTTTGGATATGTTCTCTCGCAGTTTCTTCACATCATTCCATCATGATGGGACTAAGTAAACAGCAACCAAACCAAGTTCAAAACTGTGCGCGGTTTGCCACATGCTTAACCAGCTCAGTTTTTTTTGTATCCACTAATAAATAAAAAGGAACGACTGATTTCGCAAAATGTAGTTGAGTAAAAAGTAAGATAACTGACATTGAAATGTAGTGTAGTTAAAGTAAAAAGTCTCACCAAATGGAAATACTCCAGTAAAGTACAGATACACGAAAAAGCTACTTAAGTACAGTAACGAATTACATATACTTCGTTACTGTCCACCACTGTCCCTGTCCCACATCTTTGCCAAAACTTGTCCATGTTTTTCTCATTTAAGATAACTGGGTCACATTTGCTGCAACATATGTGTGCTCCATTTGGTTTACACTCAGATTAGCCTTTGTCGATTGTGCAGCATTTTTGCCAAATGTGGCCCACATATGTTTAGTGATATTTGGGCAATATTCATTATTTATCACACGGGCCATTTTAGGGTCACATCCAGATTACACATCAGCATTTTTCCCTAAAAAGGCCCACATCTGATTTGAGATATTTGGACTATATTAGCCATTTTACATGTTCAGGCTCCCATCCACTTTGTCCAGGCCATAAGAAGGCCTGCAGTGCCACATTATTGCTTGAAGTAACCCACATCTGACTGTTATAAAATGTATAGGTCTTAGAACTGTAAGATAATTTCTTACTGAGTAAAGATTTCACAGCTTTCACAGCAAAAGACACATGTACCACAACCTGAAGATGGACAGATTTAGATTTGCACTAAAAGGCCTTTTACTTGCTAAACAAAACAAAATAAAATAAAATAAAAAAATAACCATCAATGATGATTGAAGGCATGTAGAAGATTGTGTACAACAGGATTTTCAGCATAGTTTTGATCATTTTGAAAATTTAGAGGCCTTTGAAATTTGCGCATCAAAAATGATTTGAAATGAAATGATTTGTCTCCGTCAACATAATTTATGCAATACTCCAGAGCCTTTTCCAAATGTCTTTTGAAAAGGCAAATCCATGTTAGTTTAATCTTAACTGTCATAAGTCTGCAACATGTAGGAATGTCTTTCTCCCAAAGGGGATTTTCAAGCATCTGGTTGTGAAGCTCTGAAATCAGCTCTGTTTCCATCAGGGACATTTTGGGAATCTAATCACTTGTGTCCTTAGTGATGTGATACTAATTAGCACTGAAATACAAATCTCAGTCAACTCTTTTACAATTAACTGTGATGTAATTTCATCACCAATTTGGATTTTATTTTTCATATTTATTCACCAAGCATATTTTAATTGAGGATAAGAAGGACTTTTAAAGACCGCATAGATAGTTTGATTACCTATGAGAAAATATTTATTAGGGCCCAAGCCCTGTAAGGGCGAAGGCCCTATTGTTTTCCTTAGGATTTATTAGGGCCCAAGCCCTGAAAGGGCGCAGGACCCTATTGCTTTTCTAAGGATTATTATTAGGGCCCAAGCCCTAAAAGGGCGCAGGACCCTATTGTTCTTCTAAGGATTATTATTAGGGCCCAAGCCCTGAAAGGGCGCAGGACCCTATTGTTTTTCTAAGGATTATTATTATTAGGGCCCAAGCCCTGAAAGGGCGAAGGCCCTATTGTTTTCCTTAGGATTATTATTAGGGCCCAAGCCCTGAAAGGGCGAAGGCCCTATTGTTTTCCTTAGGATTTATTATTAGGGCCCAAGCCCTGAAAGGGCGCAGGACCCTATTGTTTTTCTAAGGATTATTATTAGGGCCCAAGCCCTGAAAGGGCGCAGGACCCTATTGTTTTTCTAAGGATTATTATTATTATTATTATTATTATTATTATTTATTTTTTTTTTTCAACCGTTCGGGGCTTTTTGGGGCCCTTAACATGCTCAAAAACTCTTGAAACTTTGCACACGTATTGGAACCTGCGGCCATTAGGACGTGACAGAGGCTGGGACCCGGGCGTGGCAGGGGGGCTTGACAGCGCCCCCTTGAATGGGGTCCGAAATCTTGGTCCATATATCAAACACGCTTGCACATATTGGTATGAAACTCGGTAAACATATACACCTCATCGGGCCTGACAACTTTCGTGCTCTAAGTTGTATGCCGCCTCAACAGGAAGTGAGGTATTATGGGTTGTTTTAAAAACGCATGCTCTGGAATTTGATATACTCCTCCTAGGCGCTTAATCCGATCACCACCAAACTCGGTCAGCATGAAGTCAAGACATTGACGACGCAAAATTGCCAGGGGATTTTTGATATCTCAAACGTGTTCCTTGTAGGAGGCCGAGCACATGGATATGACTATTGTGTGTCAAAGATATAGCGCCACCAGCTGGCAGCAGGAAATGTGTCACTTTCAAAATGCTTTGAGATCACCCTCTTATTTTTACCCGATTTGCTTCAAACTTCACCAGAATAATGTCAAGACATGGCGAATGTAGACCTGTTAAAAGATCTTATATATACGAAACACTGTTGTCATAGCAACAGATCAAAGTGTCAGATCAAAATATTTGTTTTGGATCGTTTTGAGACTCTGGGCATCTTTCAAATTGGATGAAACTCGGGCACTTTTGGGGCCCTTAACATGCTCGAAAACTCTTGAAACTTTGCACACACATTGGAACCGGCGGCCATTAGGAAATCACAGAGGCTGGGACCCGGGCGTGGCAGGGGGGCTCGACAGCGCCCCCTTGAATGGGGTCCAAAAACTTGGTCCATATATCAAACACGCTTGCACATATTGGTATGAAACTCAAAACACATATAGAACTCATCGGCACTGACAACTTTCGTGCTCTAAGTTGTTCGCCGCCTCAACAGGAAGTGAGCTATTATGGGTTGTTTGAAAAGCGCATGCTCTGGAATTTGATATACTCCTCCCAGGCGCCTAATCCGATCACCACCAAACTCGGTCAGCATGAAGACAGGACATTGATGATGCAAAATTGCCAGGGGATTTTTGATATCTCACACGGTTTGCCCGTGGCGAGGCAACGAATTTATGGCGAGAAAAAAGAAACAGGAAGTGTGTTATTACGTCTGGATACATTCTTTGATTTTTATGAAACTTCACCTGTGTGTTCGTTGTAGGAAGCCGAGCACATGGATGTGACTATTGTGTGTCAAAGATATAGCGCCACCAATTGGCAGCAGGAAATGTGTCACTTTCAAAATGCTTTCAGATCACCCTCTTATTTTTACCCGATTTGCTTCAAACTTCTTCATTATAATGTCCAAACATTTCAGATGTAGGCATGTGAATGTCTTTGTGATATATGAAATATTGTTGCCATGGCAAGACGTCAAACTTTAATAATATTCTTGGGTGTTTTTGAGGCTCTTAACAAAAACGGTCTCGTGGCTCCCTCTAGTGGACAGTACGTGTATCACATTAATTCTGTTGTTCTGTTTGTTCCGCCCCGTGTTTGACGGTTTGATGATGTCTGTGAATGATCACGAACTCATTTGTGTTTTTTAAACTTAAAAAGTAAAACATTCCAGCGATTATACAAGATTTAATCTCAAGAATGTATTAAAAAGCTTCATTTGAGTTTGGAAGGTGTTCTGTGACAATTATAGACGCGCCGCGGCTTAGAACGATGCGTCCCGAATCTCGTTCTTTCTCGCGTCTTCCTTTTTAATGTTCCTTTCAATTCTTTGAAAATGAAATTTGAATTTTTATGTGTATGACTGTGTTAATGTGTTGACGTTGTGTGTCATCTGTGCAAACTTCGTTTCCTAATGGATTAAACAAAGAGCCGCGCGTCATTTCTCTGAAAGCGAGAGATCGTGACCGCGTGAAAGCCACTTGATTTTAAGTGTTTTTAAACTTTATTCTTTAAAACATTCAAGCGATTAGACAAGATTCGATTACAAGAACATAGAAAATCTTCCAAACTGTAAAAGAAGCTTTTTAAATGTCACACAAAGAGACTCGCAGCGTCTAATGATCGCGCCCAGTTATACAAATAACTTTACACATGCAGGGATTTTAAAAAATAAAATTAAAATATAAACTTCTGCAAATAACTAATAATAAACTTGTGCACATGATGACAACATACTGATGATGCTAAATTGCGAACGATTATAGTACATCTCAAATGGTGTTGCCATGGCGAAGGTTTAAATTAAGAACAAAAAGGGAATTTGGAAGTTGTCAATTATTCATGAATAATTGAAATATACACACCTAATTTCTATATTTAATAGCGATTTCATTCCATTCCAGCGATTCTACAATATACAAGCAAATAAACACATGAAAGACGTTCCTGTAGAAATCGCGAGCCTTGACAGTTTGATGATTTCTGTGAGAGTGATCACAAAATCATTTACGTGTTTTTTAACCTTGTTCATTCCAGCGATTACACAACATTTAATCGCAACAATGTATTAAAGAGCTTCAATTAGAATTTAGAAGATTTCTGTCACGCAAAGAGACGCGCAGCGTCTTCTAATAATGATCGCGCCCAGTTATACAAAGAACAACATCCATGCAGGGATTTTAAAAAATAAAACTAAAAATAAACTTCTGCAAATAAATCGTATTTGGATCGTTATCATTTATATTACATTCGTGCTCTCCTCATACATTGCACACACACACATTCAGACAGTTCATGAGCTCTGACAGTTCTCTGTGTTTTAGTCTGGCAGGTTTAACCCTTTCATTGCTGTGTCCCCTTGTCTGCATGATAGGATAGGAGATAGGAAGGATAGGAAGGATAGGAAGGCATAGAACCAGTTCAGTTGTCGTGCACTGACTATATGGTTCTATATAATTAGTTTAATAATATGGTTAAAAATAACGTAAAATAGCTTAAGATAAATTCAATGGAATCTGGATGAATTTAAAATGAATGTACTATATTTCAGATCAATATATTTGTTTTCTTTAAAATATTTTTTCTGAATCTCTCTCTCTCTCTCTCTCTCTCTCTGGGTCTTCCAGGTTTAACCCTTTCATTGCTTTCTCCTTTTGTCTGCATTATAGGATCGGAAATCTCATAAAAAATGAAGGCATAGAACCAGTTCAGTTTTAGTGCACTAACTATATGGTTCTATATAATTAGTTTAATAATATGGTTAAAAATAACGTGAAATACCTTAAAATAAATTCAATGGAACCTGGATGAATTTAAAATGAATGTACTATATTTCAGATCAATATACTTGTTTTCTTCAAAATATTTCTTCTGAATATCTCTCTCTCTCTCTCTCTCTCTCTTTCTCTCTTTCCAGGTTTAACCCGTTCATTGCTGTCTACTTTTGTCTGCATTATAGGATAGGAAATCTCTTAGCCCTTCTCTTCTATAAATTTGTATAAAGAAATAAAGCCAAAGAACCAGTTCATTTGTATTTCACTGACTATTTAGTTTTATATAATTAGTTTAACAATATAATAAGATAAATTCAGCTGAATATATAACACTTTGAACTTCTAATGATAACTTTGCTATGATATGATTGTTTTTAGTTAGTATTATATTGAATAATCTGACTCAACTGGTCAGTCTCAAACTGGAGACACCGTTTAAATTCATTTTGCCCGCCGTGCCCAGTTGTCCTTAAAACACAGAGGTGGCGGTGCCACCGGCTTGGGCCCGCTCATTGCTGCTTGCAGCTATATTGATTATTGATTTTTGTTTTCTGTGATTAAATACCAGACTCTACAACAACTTTAATCCAGTTACCTGTGTAATAAAAAACAGGCTGTACCTGTTTAAATTATACCTGTTTAAATTGTTAACCCTAATATTATACAGCATATTATATAATATTATATATCAGCAGCCATATCACCCTGTAGCCCAAGACTGGTTTCCCACTGAAGCTAAGCAGGGCTGAGCCTGGTTAGTACCTGGATGAGAGACTGTGTGGGTCCTAACGCCCCAGTATAGTGGTATATACACTCACCGGTATATACTATATACACGGTATATACTATATACACTGGTATATACTATTGTCTTACAGTTGTGTTCAAAATTATTCAACCCCCCAATGCTGTAAATGGTTTTAGAGAATTTAGAGTACATTTGTAATTGAATTCAGAATGAAATCCTACAAGGACTTCTTAAAGAAGCATATGCAACTAAAATGACATCAATTGGTTTTGTAATACAGTAGTAAATGTTTCTTTTGTGAATTCTTCATTGACACAATTATTCAACCCCTTAAAGACTACCACTCTGAAGAACAGAGGTCCATTGAAGTGTTTTCAATCAGGTATTGAAAGCACCTGTGGATGTCAGGGAGCAGCAATAAAGCCTAATAAGCACCAATTAGGCAGCTTTAAAATGACTGTGATACTCAGCTCCTTCTAGACATTTACTGGTGTGGTTACAAACATGGTGAAGTCAAGAGAATGGTCCAGGAAGACAAGAGAAGAGGTGATTACTCTTCACAGGAAGGGCAATGGCTATAAGAAGATTGCAAAGATGTTAAACATACCAAGAGACACCATAGGAAGCATCATTCGCAAATTCAAGGCAAAGGGCACTGTTGAAACGCTACCTGGTCGTGGCAGAAAGAAGATGCTGACTTCGACTGCTGTGCGCTACCTGAAGCGTAGAGTGGAGAAAAGTCCCCGTGTGACTGCTGAGGAACTGAGAAAAGATTTGTCAGATGTAGGTACTGAAGTTTCTGCTCAGACAATACGGCGCACCCTGCGTAATGAAGGCCTCCATGCCAGAACTCCCAGGCGCACCCCCTTGCTGTCTCCAAAGAATAAGAAGAGTCGACTGCAGTATGCCAAAAGTCATGTGGACAAACCACAGAAGTTTTGGGATAGTGTTCTGTGGACTGATGAAACAAAATTAGAACTGTTTGGGCCCATGGATCAACGCTATGTTTGGAGGAGGAAGAACAAGGCCTATGAAGAAAAGAACACCTTGCCTACTGTGAAGCATGGCGGGGGGTCAATCATGCTTTGGGGCTGTTTTGCTTCTGCAGGTACTGGGAAGCTTCAGCGTGTGCAAGGTACCATGAATTCTCTTCAGTACCAGGAGATATTGGAGGACAATGTGATGCAGTCCGTCACAAACCTGGGGCTTGGGAGACGTTGGACCTTTCAACAGGACAATGATCCCAAGCATACCTCCAAGTCCACTAGAGCATGGTTGCAGATTAAAGGCTGGAACATTTTGAAATGGCCATCGCAGTCACCAGACTTAAATCCGATTGAGAACCTCTGGTGGGACTTAAAGAAAGCAGTTGCAGTGCGCAAGCCTAAGAATGTGACTGAACTGGAGGCTTTTGCCCATGATGAATGGGCGAAGATACCCGTAGCTCGCTGCAAGACACTTGTGTCAAGCTATGCTTCACGTTTAAAAGCTGTTATAACTGTAAAAGGATGTTGTACTAAGTATTAAGATTGAATGTCACTTGGGGGTTGAATAAAACTGATAATGATGTGAGCAGAGAAAAGACATTTGTGGTTATTTCATTATAAATGTTATGTTATATTTGTCTGACCTACACGTGCCTCTTTGATTTAATTGTAAGCAGGATGACTGAATGATCAAAATCAATGTCAAACCGGCCAAAACAATCAATTTCAGTGGGGGTTGAATAATTTTGAACACAACTGTATATTGCCTATCACATTAATCTGACATCGCTAGTTTTTAATCTTTTAATCTAAATCACCATCACAACGCGTTAGCATTACGCTAGTTTGTGTTATCCGTGCCCACCGTCATTTCTGTCGCACTCTCCTTTTTCTACAAGTTCATCAAACAACTGGTAAGTCGGATCGGTCTACGAACACGGTAAGCTATGTCATCTTCTCCTTTCATTGTTACTTGCACTGCCTGTCACATGCATAGTTTAGCTTTTTCTGTCAGCGATGAGGCATTCACATGTCATAAATGTAGGGAAGTAGTCAGGCTGACAGAGAAAATCTCAGAATTAGAGACACGCATCCAAACTTTAATTGAGAATAGTAAGAATGCAAGGGCTTCAGATACTGTTTTGGATGTGACTAGCTTAGCGAACTCCGTACATTGTTCGGTTCCGGCTGTAGAGCCCGTGCAGCAGGGCAACTTTGTGACTGTGAGGCGGCCTAGTCGTGTGAAAAAACACCACTCTTCCGTTCCGATTAGAACATCAAACAGGTTCTCCCCACTCAGTGACGCACCCACTGAGAATCCTGTTGAAAGTGCCCTAGTTATTGGCGATTCTATTACACGGAACGTGAAAATAGAGACACCAGCCACCATAGTCACATGTTTGCCGGGAGCCAGAGCGCCTGACATCAAAGCAAATTTAAAAGTGCTGGCTAATGCTAATCGTAAATGCTCTAAGATTGTTATTCACGTCGGCGCTAATGATGTTCGACTTCGCCAGTCGGAGATCACCAAAATTAACATTAAAGAGGTGTGTGAAACCGCACGTATGATGTCAGACACTGTAATTTTTTCTGGACCCCTTCCTGCTCGTAGGAGTGATGAGATAATTAGCAGACTTTCATCACTCAATGGCTGGCTGTCTAAGTGGTGTCCACAGAATAATATAGGTTTCATAGACAATTGGAAAAGTTTTTGGGGCAGACCTGACCTGTTGAAAAGAGATGGTATTCATCCCTCCTGGGGTGGTGCCGCTCTTCTCTCTAGTAATATGGCACATAGTCTTAGAGCTCAACCTTGACTAACTGGGGCCCAGGTCAGGAAGCAGACAGACTGGCTAAACCGACCGTCTGCTAGCTGTCTCACGTCACAGAATTCAGATAAATCCCAACACATAGAGACTCTTTCACCTAGATATCATCACATAGAGACTGTGTCTGTACCCCGAACTAATAAATACAGAAAACTTCCAAACCCATTTACGGGTGATAATTTAATTGATGTTCAACAAGTAGTAAACAGAGATTATAAAGATAAACAAATGATAAAGCTTGGGTTGCTGAATATTCGATCCCTTTCTTCAAAAGCACTTATAGTTAATGATATTATCACAGAAAATAATCTAGATGTGCTGTGTTTGACAGAAACCTGGCTAAAACCAGACGATTACATTACTTTAAATGAGTCTAGCCCTCAAGGTTACTATTATCGACACGAACCTCGTCAGAAAGGTAAAGGGGGAGGTGTTGCTGTTATCTATAGTAATATCTTTAGTATTACTCAAAAGTCTTTCAAATATATCTCGTTTGAAGTGATGGTGCTCTATGTAACGTTATATAATGTAAGTGACAAATCTCATTTGAAATTTGTGTTGGCTACTGTATACAGGCCACCAGGGCACCATACAGACTTTATCAAAGAATTTGCTGATTTTCTCTCGGAGTTAGTACTGGCTGTGGATAAAGTCCTTATTGTTGGTGATTTTAATATACATGTAGATAATGAAAAAGACGCTTTGGGATTGGCATTAACAGATATTTTAAGCTCTATTGGAGTTAGACAACACGTGTCAGGACCAACTCATTGTCGTAATCATACTCTAGATCTAATATTGTCACATGGAATCGATATTGATGCCGTTGAAATTCTGCAGCAGAGCGATGACGTCTCAGATCATTATCTAGTCTCATGCGTGCTACATTTAACCAAGGCTGCAAAACCGCCTGTCTGCCATAAATATGTTAGAACCATCACTTCTACCACTAAAAACTGCTTTATAAATAATCTTCCTGATCAGTTTCATCAACTTAGCAAACCAGACAGCTTAGAAGAACTCGATGTTGCAACAGAAACTATTGACGCTCTCTTTTCCAACACTCTAGACTCTGTTGCTCCTTTGCGCTTAAAAAAGATTAAGGATATTAGTCCAACGCCATGGTATAACGAGCACACTCGGGCCCTTAAGAGAGCAGCAAGAAAAATGGAGCGCAGCTGGAAGAATTCAAAACTAGAAGTTTTTCGGATTTCATGGAGAGAGAAAATGATGGAGTACAGAAAGGCCATAAAAACCGCTAGATCTGCTTATTTTTCAAATCTTTTAGAAGAAAATAAACACAACCCTAAGTATTTATTTAATACAGTGGCTAAATTAACGAGAAATACAGCCTCAACTTCTGATGTTTCCAAACAGCACAGCAGTAATGATTTTATGAACTTCTTTACTTGCAAGATTGACAACATTAGAGAGAAAATTATAGCCATGCAACTGTCTACTACAGTATCACATCAGACAGTGGATTGTAGTATCCCTGAGGAAAAATTCCATTCATTCGCTGCTATAGGAAAGGAAGAATTGTCTAAACTTATTAAATCATCAAAATCAACAACATGTATGTTAGACCCTATACCGACTAAGCTATTGAAAGAGATGCTTCCAGAGGTCATAGATCCTCTTCTTAAGATCATTAATTCATCTTTATTACTAGGTTACGTACCGAAAAATTTTAAGCAGGCTATTATCAAACCTCTTATTAAAAAACCACAACTTGATCCTGGTGAATTAGTCAATTACAGACCGATTTCCAATCTACCTTTTCTGTCAAAAATACTAGAAAAGGCAGTATCATCTCAACTTAGTTCCTACTTGGAAAGAAATGGTATCTGTGAGGATTTCCAGTCAGGATTTAGACCGTACCATAGTACTGAGACTGCTCTCATTAGAGTTACAAATGATTTGCTCTTATCATCAGATCGTGGTTGTATCTCTCTATTAGTGTTACTAGACCTCAGTGCTGCTTTTGACACTATCGACCACAATATTCTTTTGAATAGACTAGAAAATTATGCTGGAATTAGTGGAAATGCATTGGCATGGTTCAAATCATACTTATCTGACCGTTATCAGTTTGTAGTAGTAAACAAAGAGATGTCATTTCGATCACAAGTTAAACATGGAGTACCACAAGGCTCAGTTCTAGGACCGTTGCTTTTCACTCTGTACATGCTACCCTTGGGAGATGTCATTAGGAAGCATGGCATTAGCTTTCACTGTTACGCTGATGATACTCAGCTCTATATTTCCTCGTGCCCTGACGAAACCGACCAATTCTCAAAATTAACAGAATGCGTAGCTGATATAAAAAATTGGATGACTAGTAATTTCCTACTACTAAATTCAGAAAAAACAGAGATTCTAATTATTGGACCAAAAACTTCTGCACATAATAACCTAGAATACTGTCTAACACTTGATGGCTGCTCTGTTAAGTCGTCTTCGTCAGTTAGGAACCTGGGTGTGCTCTTTGATACCAATCTTTCATTTGAATGCCACATTTCTAGCATATGTAAAACCGCATTCTTCCATCTTAAAAATATATCTAAATTGCGACATATGCTCTCAATGACAAATGCGGAACAGCTAGTTCATGCGTTTATGACCTCGAGACTAGATTACTGTAATACTCTACTGGGTGGTTGCCCTGCTCGCGTGATAAACAAATTACAGCTGGTCCAAAACGCAGCTGCTAGAGTCCTTACTAGAACCAGGAAGTATGAACATATTAGTCCGGTTCTGTCAAAACTGCACTGGCTCCCTATTAAACATCGTATAGATTTTAAAATCTTGCTAATTACTTACAAAGCACTAAATGGCTTAGCTCCCCAGTACCTGAGTGAGCTCTTAATGCATTATAGTCCTTCGCGTCTATTACGATCTCAGAATTCTGGCCAGTTGTTAATACCTAGAATATCAAAATCAACCGCGGGCGGTAGATCCTTTTCCTATTTGGCACCTAAACTCTGGAACAATCTTCCTAGCATTGTTCGGGAAGCAGACACACTTTGTCAGTTTAAATCTAGACTAAAAACACATCTATTTAACCTGGCATACACATGACGCACTATAAACTCTTGTCCTCATATCCGTTAAAGGATTGTTAGGCTGCATAGATCAGGTCAGCCGGAACCGGGAACACTTCCTATAACACCAGATGTACTCGTTACATCGGAAGAAGAATGGCGTCTACGCTAATTTTTTGTCTCTCTGCTTATCCCGAGGTTTACCAATTAACATGATTGGCTGGATCCGGGCTGTGTCCGGGTCGGACGGGGAACCTGTGCCTGTGTGCGGCAGCAGTGTGGCCCTGTGGTGTCGGCGGAGACCGTGTGAACGAGCTCATCCTTTGTGAAGACCTTACCGACTCATCAGCCAGCGGCACATATCCCAACAAACCGTCCCATATCGGCGTGATCAAAAAGATCTTAAACTAGATGGAACTAGATTAAATATTTTGACTGTTGCGATTCCAAATCAGTTTAATGACCTGTAACTCTGCCTGAGTATCGGACAAGTGTTCACTGTTGGCCAGAGGAGAACTGGCCCCCCAACTAAGCCTGGTTTCTCCCAAGGTTTTTTTCTCCATTTGTTGGAGTTTTGGTTCCTTGCCGCTGTTGCCTTTGGCTTGCTTAAGTTGGGGACACTTGCTTGATATTCAGCAGTGTTTTTGATATGCCTGCATTGGCGCCGTTGTATGCGAACTGATCTGAGCCGGACGATTACGTCACTGTTTTCTCCAGTGCTGCTATACCTAAATTACCTAGACTAATAACTATTGATCTTTGCAACGGAATGAATCAATAATATATAGAATAAGCTGCACAATGACACCATTTTCTTATTAATGTAAAGCTGCTTTGCCACAATTTGCATTGTAAAAAGCGCTATATAAATAAAGATGACTTGACTTGACTCACCTAAAGGATTATTAGGAACACCTGTTCAATTTCTCATTAATGCAATTATCTAATCAACCAATCACATGGCAGTTGCTTCAATGCATTTAGGGGTGTGGTCCTGGTCAAGACAATCTCCTGAACTCCAAACTGAATGTCAGAATGGGAAAGAAAGGTGATTTAAGCAATTTTGAGCGTGGCATGGTTGTTGGTGCCAGACAGGCACGAGTATTTCACAATCTGCTCAGTTACTGGGATTTTCACGCACAACCATTTCTAGGGTTTACAAATAATGGTGTGAAAAGGGAAAAACATCCAGTATGCGGCAGTCCTGTGGGCGAAAATGCCTTGTTGATGCTAGAGGTCAGAGGAGAATGGGCCGACTGATTCAAGCTGATGGAAGAGCAACTTTGACTGAAATAACCACTCTTTACAACCGAGGTATGCAGCAAAACATTTGTGAAGCCAAAACACGCTCAACCTTGAGGTGGATGGGCTACAACAGCAGAAGACCCCACCGGGTACCACTCATCTCCACTACAAATAAGAAAAAGAGGCTACAATTTGCACAAGCTCACCAAAATTGGACAGTTGAAGACTGGAAAAATGTTACCTGGTCTGATGAGTCTCGATTTCTATTGAGACATTCAGATGGTAGAGTCAGAATTTGGCGTAAACAGAATGAGAACATGGATCCATCATGCCTTGTTACCACTGTGCAGGCTGGTAGTGGTGGTGTAATGGTGTGGGGACTGTTTTCTTGGCACACTTTAGGCCCCTTAATGCCAATTGGGCATCATTTAAATGCCACAGCCTACCTGAGCATTTTTTCTGACCATGTCCATCCCTTTATGACCACCAAGTACCCATCATCTGATGGCTACTTCCAGTAGGGTAATGAACCATGTCACAAAGCTCGAATCATTTCAAATTGGTTTCTTGAACATGACAATGAATTCACTGTACTAAAATGCCCTCCACAGTCACCAGATCTCAACACAATAGAGCATCTTTGGGATGTGGTGGAACGGGAGCTTCGTGCCCTGAATGTGCATCCCACAAATCTCCATCAACTGCAAGATGCTATCCTATCAATATGGGCCAACATTTCTAAAGAATGCTTTCAGCACCTTGTTGAATCAATGCTACGTAGAATTAAGGCAGTTCTGAAGGCGAAAGGGGGTCAAACACAGTATTAGTATGGTGTTCCTAATAATCCTTTAGGTGAGTGTATATAAACTATGCTGTCAAAAAGCACCGTCCTTTGGATGAGACGTTAAACTGTGGTCATTAAAAATCCCAGGATGTCCTTCGAAAAGAGTAGGAGTGTAACCCCGACATCCTGGCCAAATTTGTCCATTACCTTCTGTCCATCATGGCTTCCTAGTGATCCCCATATACTGATTGGCTTCATCACTCTGTCTCCTCTCCACCAACAAGCTGGTGTGTGGTGGGCGTTCTGGTGCAATATGGCTGCCGTCGCATCATCCAGGTGGATGCTGTACATCGGTGGTGGTTGAGGAGATTCCCCCCTTCCATATGTAAAGCGCTTTGAGTATCCAGAAAAGCGCTATATAAATGTAACAAATTATTCTTATTCTTATTATTCTTATTCGTATTATTATTATTATTATTATACAAAACAACATTTTGAAGTAGATTTTGTGTGTTCGGTGTTTCCTCCACTGCAATAATGCTAAGGTGTTCCAGTTGGTTTGCAGAATTTTGCTATGTTGTGCAAAGGTGTTTTTAAGTGCATTTCTGCAATTACTAGGGTGTTGCGGGTGGATTTCACGGTGTTGCTAGATGGTTCCATACTGGATGCATTTTCTTCTCCTTCTAGAGACCAGGCCGTACGTGGGGTACTTGGTCTGGATGATCCGGAACGGCGGTCTCTTCCCCTCAGCCAGCGAGCCTGAGGCACCCACCGAGGTCTTTACCGAGCCGGAGAACATCAGAGCCCAGGAGTCCCCACCCTCGAATCATCCTCTTCATCACCGGTCCCATCCAGCTATTTGGATGTTCCTGTTCCATCCAGACATCACTTCCAACCTGTCTTTCTTATCCCTTCTCCATCACTGGTCACAGCCAGCCCCCTGGATCAATTGGCACCATTGGTATCGTCAAGCTCCTCGGCTCTGCTCCCTCGCCTCGGGCTTCATCTCCACAAGCTCGGCTTGAAGCTGAGTCCTCGTCTCTGCTCCAGGCTTCCAGGCCCACGTCTCCACCTTGACCTGTCAATCCGTCACCATCACCTCGGCCCACTGATCCCTCAACGCATCCTCGACCTGTTTGCCTGGAGACTCCGCTGGGTTCGCTCGTCACTCCAGGTCGGCCTCCGGCAGTCGATGTCCAGCTTCCGCCACGGACTTCCGGGGTTGAGGCTACACCTGCACCCCTACGCCATCATCGGGCTCCTCCCTCCCCATCGTCCTCGCTCACTCCAGCAGCGCACTGGTCATCCAAGACTTTGGCGCTGTCTGGTCCCACAAGCCAGCAGCTCAGTGCCAGGCTTTCAGGCCTGTGATGTCGCTTAGGTCCGTCAGCTGCGATGTTCTACCGGTTCCTCCACTGATCAGTTCCAGGGTTCCGTCCGCCCCTGCAGTCAGGACCCCACACTGGCTCCTACCACCGTCAACACCACCATGGTGCCCATGGCCAACTACCCCAGGTACCCCAGGTACTACCTACCACCTGTACCTGTTCAGTTCCCTCATTTACAAAGGACAAAGACAGTTGGATGAGAAAAAAGAAGTACACAATACAGCGTTGTAGCCTAATCACCTTTAACCACCAATAATTGAAATAAACTCTCAAACTCTGCCCATTTTATAATGAAATTCAAACAGAAAATGCTGTTTTGAGGCTCTTTAATGTGGCATGACAGATCTCTGTATAGGCATCTCAGTTCAAGCGGCAGCGCAAAGCACGTGTACACTTGATCATCTCATTAAATACTACTAATCGCATCTGGATGTGAACCTAAAGTGGCCCACACATGGCATAGAAAATATGGCCTGAATAAATTACACCAAATTATGTAGAATAAACATAAATGAACATCAGAAGGTATGTTGAAAGATACAATACAACTTACTGAAATGTCATATCTCCTGTAATCTTTCAATCAGTGTTTAAACGGCGGAGAGACATCAGTAAAAGAGCTTGTAAACAATATCATGTAACATTTAACATTACCTCACCAGCGTTATGTAGAACACCAATGTCATGCTGTCCAAGTGGACCAGAACATGGTGTCATTCTATGTCCAGCAGGAAAGCCTGAAAGGCTCGACAAACTGCATGCATTTACAGGCAGCTGATGTGCAGCCCGCTTTCATCATTCGACGAGGAGCCTAAAGCCCGTCTGCCCTAGCATAGAGCTCCCCAACCTGTGCTCCTCCTGCATATATTTCCCAAAGCCACGCCCTGCTTGAACCAGTAAGGGTTCTTCCAAGGGGCCAGGGCTGCTACGCAAGCCTGGTTCACCTTGTTACATAAACGCCGTGATTCCAAGCTTCCAAGGGAGGGAACCCGGGGTTTCAGCCAGTACTGTAGGGCCCGTATGTGAAGCAGACTCAGCTGTAGCACCAGAGATGCAGAGGCCATGAGTCCTAGCATTCTCTGAAACACTCTGAGAGGGAGAAAGGCTCGAACTTTGAAGGTGTCTGCAAGCTGCTGTATGGCCAGAGCATGCTCTGGTGTGACTACAACCCTCATTTGGGTTGAGTCGAAAACTGAAAGTAAGCATCTTTCAGGTCCAGAGAGAAGAACCAGTCCCCTGGGCCTATCTGCGAAAGGGTCTGCATCAAAGTAGTCATTCTGAACGACCGCTTCATGAGGGCATGTTTCAGATGTCTGCAGTCGAAAATTGGTCAGAGACCACCATCCTTCTTGGTAAATAACGGCTTTAAAAGCCTGACTCATTCTGAGCTTGCGGAGCGGTCTCTATGGCTGAGTGACACGTTGCTGCGAGGGGACCTGGTGCTCGTGATAAGTGGAAGAGGAAAATTGCTCTCTTTGAGTATATTTGCCTTTTATTTTGCCCGCTATCACATTGGTTAGTTGGACGGGCGCTTGAAGAGTGTTTGGAGGCTGTTTGGGGGGTAGTCTGGCCGTAGTGAGACTTAGCCCCTTTCTCTTCCTGTCTAAGGCTTCAGAACGACTTCTGGGAAATGGCGCTTTGCAGAGTGGTAGCGCTTTCGAGGCTCAGGCTGTGGAGTAGGCTAAGCAGTCGAAGGCACAGGCTTGGCGGGCTGCTGAGTCGGGCCCAGGTCTGGGCTAAGTGGAAGGCTTGGGAATGAAGTGTCACATTGCTTGTTACAACTTCTGTGCTGCGGGTGAAGCGTTCTGCAAAGCCATCAATGGCAGGTCCAAAAAGTTCAGCGGGGGAGATGAGGGAATCAACAAAAAGAGTCTTGTTCTCTTCCTTGATCTCCGTCAGGTTTAACCATAAGTGGCGCTCCAGCACCACTAAACTGGCCATTGACCAGCCAATGGCCTGAGCCATTGCCTTCCTAGAGTGCAGGGCCAGATTGGTTGCGCTGTGCAGCTCCCTAAATACTGGTCAGGATTTTGGCCTGAAAAAACCTGAAGGATGGCCATGGTGTGAAGTGCAGAAGCTGCCTGGCCAGCCGAGGTGTAGGCACGCCCAAATAGGGCTGACATCATTCTACAGGGCCTGGACAGATGAGCTTTCGCCGAGACTCATGCTCTCACCGTGAGAGCAATTTGTCTCCATGAGCGTGGCTTCCACGTGGCATTTCCTCAGGCCAGAAACCTAATCACTGTGCCTGTCATCAGTGTGCCAGGGTACCCTATACGACCCACAGCTGTGGCGCGACATTTGTAACAACGCTCTCGGATGCTGAAGGTGGCTCATGAGTGGCAGGCTGATCGGGCTGCTTGCAGAGTGGCGGTCAACTGGAGAAAAGCAGTCACTGAGTCAACTTGCTCCGCTGGGAGGCATGTCATTGGTAAGAAGGCTTCAAGTGTCATAGTGCAGCGAAGAGAAGATCATCGTCGCTGAAGGAGAATCCGAGGATCCTATGCCAGAATGCCCACTTATGAAGTCAGATGACCAGCCCATTTCGGTGGGCTCTGGTGGGCTTTATCACCATAGGCTCGTGCAGCTCCACTGCCGCATCAATCGTTTTAATTTAACTGCATGAACAAATGGCCGCGCAGTTTCACTGTGTTATTAAAACGAGTGAAGTTGTAACGAGGAGGCAGCGGGTTGAGATCCAAATGCAGTTTAAAAGACGTGGTCAAACAGGCAATGGTCACAGATCAGCAAACAGGATTAGAGGAGACAAAACAGGATCGTGGTCAAAGATACAGGCAATAGTTGAGACAGGCAGCAAGAATCAAACACCGGGTAAAACCGACAGGATCGAGAACAGGAAAACAAAACACGCAATAATAACGCTCGGAAATTGACTGGGATTAGCAGATCAATACTTCGCAAAGACTAGAAGTGTAAGTGGTGCTTTTATAGTGGTGTGATGTGAATCAGGTGTGTTAGTAATCAGTCCTCAGGTAATGTGCTACAGCTGGCTGGGTGATCAGTGACTTGGTAAGGGGCTTATGGGAAATGTAGTCCGTGTGACTGAATGTGAGTGTAAGTGAGTGAGTGTCCAAAGAGAAGTGCCCTCCAGTGGTTGACTCAGGTACTTTGACTGACAATTGTGACAGAAGTATTGATTTCAAGCTTAACGTTGTGAATCGGGCTAAGTTAAGTATTGAACACTGGCTGATTATGTACTTGCTCAAAAACTGATTTTGAAACATTTATAACCAAAAAAAAAAAAAAATTACAAACTGTAGCTTCAAAAAAACTGGAGTACTCCATACTGGAGTAAAAACATAATTTTACAATTAGATAAGTTAATCCAAACACTGCCATATGTGCAGCTTGTTTGCATACAATTTGTTATTCGAGTGTTTATTGTTATATCTAAAAATAATTTTAATTTAGGCTAATAGTTTGGGTTCTGTTTTTAACCATTAATATTATAATAGCGTATGTAAGGACTCCTTACATAGTTTACAGCATTAGCAGACATAATTGTTTTGTCCTTAAGAAACTTTTAATTCTAAATTTAATTTATTTCAAGACATACACAATTATAGATTATAGGGTTATAGATTTCCATGAAATAGTTTTGCAACAAGCAACAACCGCTTGTAACAACCTACACATACCAGCATTTACGCTCCAGATTGTTATTAAAGCGTCTACGTTTACAAACCACTGTTAATTTTAACATGAATACAAGCATACCATATGTGTGATTGGGCATGGCAGCCGATACAAATTCAGCTGCTTCTGAAATTAGTGACGGTATTTCTCATCCTTTTCTATAGCCTATGATGATTACTGTGTCAGTCATCGCAATTTCTAGAGTGAATTCCACATTCACATGCAAATGGGACTATTAAAGCATGTATGTGGCCACTTGCAGAGCATGGAAAACAAAAGTTTTACCTAAATTCAGAATTTTAATTATTATATACCGCCTAAACCACTGTCACTCACTCAATGAATGCACTCTTACAAAGTTCTGTTAAATTCTACAGTCTTTGAGACTTTAAGTCTTTATGCTTGCGTGTCTATGCACATGTGATACATTCATACACATACACAGCGATTTTCTCATTTAATCTCAGACATTGCTCCATTAGTCCCTGCAGTTTTCCTGTTAGTCCCAGCGAACATCAGCGAAGATCTAGAATGTGAATTTATGAAAAGGTTAGCGCCTCCTGTAACAAGCGCACTAATTGAAGAGTATTCTCAGTGGTCCCTGAGAAAAGGTTAAACTCCATCTGTTGACCAAGTTGCTAATAGGGAAAATGCACCAAATAAACTAATTCAAAGAAAGAAAGAAAAAAAGAAAGACCTGTTAGGAACTCTTTAGATGTTTGGAATAAGGAACTAATCTTACTGCCATTCATACAGCTTTAACCCTAAAAGGTCCTTTGGGAACAATTTGATCAAAATCTTTTTTTTGTTTCCTTAAACCGAGCGGTACAAGACTTGGCTACTTTTCCTACGTCTGCCACCTGAAAACACATACAAAGACAGGTTTGTTTTGCTATCAAAGTGAGGACATTCCATTGGTGTAATAGTTTTTATACTGTACAAATTGTACATTCTATCCCCCTACACTAACCCTACTCCTAAACCTACCCATCACAGAAAACATTCTGCATTTTTATGTTTTTAATTAGACATTGTTTCATATGTTTTTAAAGCTATTTTAAATATGAGGACTCTTGAAATGTATTATTCTTGAAATGTATATTTCAAGATTACGTCGTAATACCAGTGTAATACCCATGTCATTATTTGTCCTCATATCACAAAAACGAACATATACACACAAAAGTGGACTTGATTAAACAATGTTAAGTCGTTGAAAAAAAAAACAAAAAACAACTGCTTAATTGGTCTTTCTTGGACAAAAAAAAGTGCATCCATAGGAAATGTGTAATGCGGGTGGTTGAGGATTAACAACACGATGAAGATGTCAAAATACACAGTCTTTAATATAACAACATCACCAGACATGTTACATCAAACAATACCTGACACAGACTGAACAGAACGGGGAGTATAAATACACACAGTGATGAGGGAACTAATAAGGCACAGGTGGAGGAAGGTGAACACTCAGGGACTAATGGGGACAGATGCAGATGTGACGTAACTGAATTAAACAAGACATGACAACAACTCAATACAATGTATGTGACAAAATGAATGGGAAAAGCTATAATTCAGAGATTTTTTTGTCCAATAAAAATCAATGAAACCAACACAATGCACATCACACATACACATAAAAGAAGGGGTGAGCCTATACAACATTCTCAATGTGTGTGATTTTTTTAAGAAATAAATTATTATTCTGTCTCCTATTTTGTCTTTTCCTTATAGCATGGTCATATTTGTCTGTAAGCATATTTTGGCATCTTTGTATAGTCTCACCCACACAAATGGTTTTTAAAAAATTCTACAATTTTAACCATTTGGAATCAGAATGGAATTGTCACGCAGACACTGGATAATTTCACTACTCATTTCTTGATGAAGAAATTGATGTTCCTGATGATGATTCTTCAATTGGTAAGCAGTTCATCGCTCTCAAGGAAAAATGTCCATTTCTGATTATGCTCTCAAGTTTAGAACCCTGGCAGCAGTCAGTGGATGGAACGAGCGCTCGCTCCTCACCTCCTACCAGCAGGGATTGAATCCCAGGTTGCGACTGCATCTCACTGCATATGTCAATACCATAGTTCTAGAACGGTTCATTCATCTCTCCATCCGCACCTATTGTCATATGCAACCATGTCTGGAAGACCTACAGGGCCAGTCATCACCATCATGTCCTTGTCAGCCAGAGTATACAAGCTCTCTAGAACCAGAGGCCATGCAATTGGACAACCCCTGTCTGACGTTTGCTGAGTGGTTAGTGCAATACGAGCCCACTTTCTCCTGGACCACTAGCAAAGTCCAAGTGGGGTGATTAGCTGTTTTCTAGGATGCTTTCCAAGTCTTCATCTAGTGAGATCACTTCCAGTCAACACCACCTCCATCAAGAGCCCTGTTGAACAGCAATCTAAAGATATTCCAGCCTGCTACGCCCTCTTCAGTGACGTGTTCTGCCCCAAACGGGCGTCATCGTTGCCTCCACATTGGCCATGGAACTGTGCCATCAACCTCCTGAGCCAGTGCCCCATCGTAAAATCTACCCTTCATCTCTTCCATAACAGAAGACAACAGAGGAATACATAAAAGAGGCTCTCCAACAGGGTTACAACCGCCCTTCCAATTCCTCTGCTGCTTCGAGCTTTTTCTTTGTGTCAAAGAAGGATGGAGGCTCGCAGACCCGCATATATATGTGTCAAAGAAGGATGGAGGCTCGCAGACCCGCATATATATATATATATATCGCAGACTCTGGCTATAACATCAGTGAACACGGTATCCAGATAGACAAGGGGAAGGTTAATGTCTTAGAAAACTGGCCAACACCCTCCAGAATCAAAGAACTCCAACGTTTTCTAGGATTCTCAAACTTCTATCGCTGCTTCATCCACAACTACCGTTCCATTACAGCTCCATTGACCAATCTCCTCAAAAATAAGCCCAAGTCTCTGTCCTGGACACCGGCCTCCACCCAAGCTTTCCAAAGCCTGCTGCTCTCATCCACGACTCCTCAGCCATCTACAAAGAAATGTACTGTCAGTATTCCAATCAGTATTGCATTTACTGCTTCAATTACCATACTTACCTGCTTGTATCCGTTACCTGCTTCTACAAATGAATTCTCTCATTCATTACAACATTCTTGAGTTGTGTTCCGTAACAGCTGACTTATTGGAAAAATAAAAACCCTCCCGATACTTTCCCCTAACCTTACCCAATAAACATATTTAATATTTTTAAACACTCGTTTGCAGTTTATTTCCACTTTTATAACATTATTTTCATTTTTGTTGAAAATAAACCCAAGCTCGGCAAAAGGTGAATTTGATCCTGCATCGATCACATTAAAAGCCAGGTCTGTGAGCCTTACTGATTACTACTGCGCCACTGACGACATTGATTTCTGTGCGTCTTTTTTAAAACTTGAGTGGCCCAACCAGACATTAGTGGGCACATATTCATCAACTCACCATTAGTTGTGTTAAATGGAAGCTCAAGCACACTTTTCTTGACACATGCATGAACAAATGAGGTTCATTCTCGTGTGATATGAAGCATGCTTGAGCTTCCGGAAGAGGTTCTCGCTTGTGAAGCAGGTTCGGTTGAGCTTTGTTTATGTCTGCTGATCAATGTTTATATGTGAATAAAAGCCTAGGTTAAATCTGTTCATCTTATGAAATGATCGTGTCTCTTCAGAAAATTTGGACTAAACCACTCAATTCATATGGATTTGATTTACGATCTCTTTATTAATGTTTTGAACCGTAAAAGTGGTGTAGATTTCTATCGACAGAAAACTCTAAGATTTCATCAAAATTCCATCAGTCCATCTTCATTTGTGTTGCAAAGATAAACCTAAGTCTTACGGGTTTGGAATGGCATGAGGGTGAGTATTTAATGACATAATTTAAATTTTTGGGTGAACTATCCCTTTAATATATCCTGGAGGGATACTTGAGATCATTAGCAGATGACATAGATTTGTATTGTTAATTTGGAGTCTCTTACAGAACCGTTGGAGGACACACATGAAGAAAAAATGAGGGACGATTGGAAGACAACTTTGATGACAGGCAAAAAATTTGAATGAGGTCACAACTAGATAGGTAGTCAGGAACATAAAGCAGGCAAGTAGTCTGTAGTGTCAGACATGGTCAAACCATGTATAATATTGTCAGTTATATTGAGTTATTTCAGTATTTTTACACAGCCATTTTCCAGACAAGATATGTCTCACCTGTCATCTGCATCGCACTACACTTCGCAGCATCCCTCCTAATCCACACCTGCCACCAATCACCTCCTGATCACAAATGCACCTGTGCACCCTTATCAACACTACCTTCAAATGCCACCAAACACAGCTCCCAAAGAAAATGGTGTCATTGTCCATCAATTTTCCCATTGATTCATTCCATTGCAAAGATCAATAGTTATTAGTCTAGTTCATTTATGTATATCAGGACTGGAGAAAATAGTGATGTAATCATCCAGCTCAGCTCAGGGGGGTATTCCAGAAAGCAAGTTATGTGACATACCCAGGTATGTATAAGAGGAAGTAAGCTGATAACCTCAACTTTCGCGTTCCAAAAACTGAGGTAACTTTCAGGGTATGTAAGTAACCATAGCAACTTACTCTCTGAACATAACCTGCTCCGGAGCAGGTTAAGTTTGAGGGTTAGTTTTCTTAAGAGGTATTCAGATGTGTGTTATTTAATTAATATAGTTTTATCACGGTAACTACATTTCTAAATTTGTACATAGTTATTGTTTTATATATATATATATATATATATTATATTATACAATACATACGTACATATATGTATAAAGTATAAAGCACTATTATAATGTTTAAATGTTTATTCAATTTATATATAATATAATATATGTAATTGTTTTATTGTAATCACACACATCTGATGTGCTTTTTTCCCTTTTTATAACAGGACGTTTTCTATTCTATAATTTCTATAATAAAATACATATGTAATATCTTATTAAATATTTAGCATCAAACAAACAGTATAAGTCTTATTCTCAGTGAATAAAGATTACTTATTCAATAAAAAGATTGAAAAAATTATTACACAATCACCAAATAGGTGGCGATGTGCACTAAGTAGGTTTTGTAAATCGCCATTAAACAAAAGAAGAAGGAGGAAGTGGAATGGCGTGGTTTTTCTCAGCGTCTGTTTCCATGGTGAATCATCGATTCGTCGCTCAGTTGAGAATGTCTTGTGTGTTAACCGGGAACATATTCTGGGTTGGCTGAACTTACTCCCTGATGCGTTTTTGGAACCAGCATACCTGGAGTAAGCAAGGTTTGAGTTAATCAACCTTGAGTTCAGGGTATATGTGATGGTAAGTTAACCTTGCTTTCTGGAATACCGCCCAGTTCTCATACAACAGCACCAATGCAGGCATACCAAAAACACTGCTGAATATCAAGCAAGTGTCCTCAACTAAGTAAGCCAACGGCAACAGCGGCAAGGAACCAAAACTCCAACAAAATGGAAATTACAGTCATCACATTATCTACAAACATGCATTACCACCAGCTAAGTTAACCAGCCAGATTATCAGTGATTGTTCTCCTTACCTGTTTACATCCTGCTCTGCCTTACTGATTACCTGAAATAAACACTGTTTGTTTTGTACTCACCTCATCTGTACTCTTCTCTTTATATAACAGAAGACCAGACAAACAACAAAGAACAGCATGGGTGTACTCCTCACACCTTTTATTCCAGCTGATCACATGTTTCCAAGATGGCCACCCAGTCAAGGACTATATAGAAGAGTTCCTCAAGCTTTCCCATTGCGTCTCTTGGAGTGATGAAACCCTTAAGACTGTCTTGTGGTGTCGTTTAGATGACCATCTTTACCAGCAGGTTCCTGCGGCAACATGTTCCCTGGTTCAGTATGTCGACTATGAATGAAGACAACACCACCACTCTGCCACAGTCACCCATGTCCACTCTAGCTACCATGCCTGAGCCTCCAGTTTTCCTTCGACCCAGACAAGCTGTTGCAAAAGTCAATGACTGTTCCTTTCTGTTCCGGTGGGTTTAAAAGAAGTTCCCCGTTCTCCGGTCCCCATTTTCAGAGTCTGTATTATCTGTACGTATTATTATAGATTTTTAACTGCTATTTTTTTTCTTGTATAAAGTAAATCGTAACACATTCTTTTTGGACATTTTTGTTACAAATGCTGACACTGAGGATCTGTTTACACCTGGTATTAAGATGAATTTTGGTCAATTGGATTACCAGTAGGCAAGGCAAACACATGCCTGTTTACATCTGGTGTTTTAATCCATCTCTTTTGTCCACTTTCAACCATACCTGTCCTCAATTCTTAGAGGGGAGGGCCTATGGGCGGATAAATGTACTTTTTTCAGATCTTTTGACCTAATGGACAAAACAAGCTTGGAAAATGTACATATTAACTTGTAATGAGATGACGGAAAAACATATGAACAGTATTAGCTTTTGTTTCTGTTCTGATCACTGCAAGATCACACTGCAATGAGTGAGGTGTGAGTGCCTTGTGACTGGTGAGAGAACATAGTGCTTGGTACTTTTTTCGTCTTCCAACTAAACTTGGGTCTTCAGCTGACAAAGTTTAAATCCCGTCTGGCTAGCTCGCTTCCCATAATGTTTACAAATTAAGTCCGTTGGTGGTCTTTTGTGGCAGACATCTGTTCCTGTTACTAACCAACCACAGGACCCTTGAGTACCTATGCTTGGCTAAAAGAATAAATAGGCAAGCTAGATGGGCCTTGTTCTTCGCTCGATTTTAATTCATGATCCTGTACTACCTGTCAGAGATCGGTCAGGCTCTGTCAGCTACCAATCACAACGTTCACTGTCACCCGAGTACTGATCACCTCCACCTGGATCTCATTACCTCATCACGGACTCTGTATTTAAGCACACACTTCACCACAGCTCATTGTCTGGTCTCGTTCATACGATAAGGACTCTCTTACCCGAATATCCTACCTGCTCATGTTCCTGCTCCAGCGGCGTCTCTGTTCCGTGTTCCCTTCTGTGTGCCACCGTCTGTCAGTGTGTTCTCCAGCCATCGTTCTCCAGGATCTCTCAGCTCTCCACCGCCAGCACCGAAGTGTGTGTCCCGGTTCACTCTTCCACGATCTCCTCTCTCCATCTGTGATTCATAAAGACTGTCAGTATTCCCATTCATTCAGTATCTCTGCATTGAACAGCTCATTCCCTGTATTCAGTGTCTCCGGTGTGTTCAATAAATCCTGTCATTCATTCTACCATCTTGTGAGTCTGTATTGCGTAACACTACCCTGACAATACTAAGAATACCAAGGCCGTCATTCTTTCCCGTCAATCACACCACCTACGAATGCTCGAATAATTCCATCATCTATAATCATTCTTTCTACAGTTTAATGGGCTATTATGGCAGATATTACTCAGGCCTAGATGCTAGAATCAGCTCCTTCAGAGTGTCCACCAGAGTGTCCAGTAATCCCTCTGCCATAGCTCCCCACAGCACTAGAGATGCACCAGCACTAGTTTCGCAGTGTGGAATCAAGCACATATTAATCTCCAAGGTGCTGTATAGCATCAGAAAGAACAAGCAGATCAACATCCACCCCTCAATCCAGATTACAACTAGGCCAGTGCGCATGGCTCTCCATCAAGGATCTTCGCCTACACCTCCCATGTCCCAGGTACATAGGTCCCTTTAAAGTATTAAGACAAATCACACCCGTATCCTATCACCTTGAACTCTCTCTGCTAATTATCGCATCTCTCCCACTTTTCACGTTTCGCTGCACAAATCCACCAGTGGTCTGAGGAAACAGAGTGGAGGAGGAAACCCATGATCGTGGATTAGAATGATTGTCATTATCGATTAGTCGGGTCTGCCCACCGTGCACGCAAAACTTCCGCCAGTCATGTCAAATTACAGCACTGAATAACGTATTTCTATGGACAAAATCCATTTAAAAATAGTGGAGGAAACAGAGTGAGCTGCTGCGGGACAGGTACGGGATCCAAACTGCCAAAAACATGTTAACTTGTTAACACCTTAACGTAATAGCTTGCACTGTCAGGCGCTTGACAGATGCGTGCCCGTCTTCAGTGCAAAATGTTCATTCTACAGCTATATCCTTATCTGTAAATGTTCATGCGAGCATTTCCATTTTGCATAAAGGTTTGTTCAGACAGTCTGCGTTAAACTTCAAACTTTACGTTAGGTGAACTTTACATGAATGAGCACCAGCGTGCACACCTGCGTCAGACAGACGGAACGCGGTAGAGAGGGAGAAAATTAATATCCAGCACACATATATTCATTTTGCTGAAATATCTGTTGTTGAAAGTTTTTCATTTAGTTTTAAAAATCAACATGTCATCAAGAATTTTACGGGATTAATAACTGTAAAGGGATAGCAGCATGTAATTGAGTAAATGTAAGACGTTTCTATTATTTACACAGGCTAAAGAAAAGACAGAAAGAGGTTATGTGCGTGTTCCTGCAGAACATTTCTCTTGCCTATTGGTTAAACATTGGATTTGTTTTTCTTTATTATCTTTTTTATTATCTTAATTTTTAATGTAGAGATTTAAACTATATTCACTATATGCGGCGCTTAAATTTATTAGACTACCACCACCAATTGTAAGGTTTTTGCCACAGCTGCCCTAAAATAATGGTACTGGTGATTACTAAAATAATCAATATTTCTAATGCTAAAATATAATATTAAGTTTCTTGGACATTATGTGTGAATGAGTTTGACAGATCCCTAAAATATTCGAATATAATTAAATAAATAATATAATATAATAAAATATAATAAAAATAACCGGCCAACTAATCGATTATTAAAATAATCCATTAGTTGCAGCCCTAACCCGGCACTAATTGTAACGAGGAGTCAGAGGGTAAAATCGAAATGCAGCTTTTATTTGTAAATGTGGTCAGACAGGCACAGGTCAACAACAGCGAACAGCAATAGCAGAGGGCAGACAGGCTCGTGGTGATATCCAGGCGGGAGGTCAGAGGCAGGCAGATAACAATCAAACAAACAAGGAACAGACAGGATCGGAAACTGTTGAATGACGAGTGGCAAGGCAAAGGTCTTTCATCAACTATGTCTTTACTAAATCATGCAGGAGCTCAACAAGCAATGTACAATCTTCAACAACGTAATCTGAACCCGCGCCTGCGTAGAAGGAAGCTTTACGATCGTAGTCTGTTCATATTTAAAGCTACAGAACACTACTATGTTCTACATCCTCCTTCTTTAACTTTGACAGTTATTCCTTAACAAAATTTCTTATATGATAAGCTAACTTAAAGTTGTTGTGTTTTTTTTTTCTTCTTCATAGGAAATGCATATAACAGAATACCTGAGCTGAGATTAACAAAGCATTAACATAACATTTGTTAACTCACATTTTAACATCAGTTATAATGTCAACTTTTACAAATTGTACATTTTGATACTGAATAACAGAACATTTTTTTCTTTTCTTTTTTTTCATTCCAGGTACTTAGGGTTTGGTTTGCAAAGGCGACCTGCTCTGGTCACATATGGAGCTGTGGAAAGAATTGTTGTTGAGTGTTCATTCTGTGGTTTCTTCTTAGCTTCTTGTGGGGTGCATTGTTCTTTGACCTTATTTGGAGTGGGGAATTTGTGCTTGGACTCAACAGAGGAGGTCTGAACAAAGGGGAGCGACCTGTCGCTGTCCTCTAACTGTTGTGATGGCGGTTCTGCAACAGGAAGGATATGTTTTTGGTTTCGTCTGTATTCTCTTCCTTCAACCTCCACAAGATATGATCTTGGTTCATCACAGAGCTGTTTGATGAGTCCGATTCGGTCATGGCCTTTGGATGTTGCAAGCCTCACTATCTCTCCTTGTAAGAGTGGTCGGAGGGCTCTGCTGGACTTGTCGTAGTATGTCTTTTGACAAAGTCTCTTTTTTGAGATTTGATTCTTGACAGCAACGTTATTCTTTGCGGCTGGCACCAGAATGGACTTACTGATTGGCAGAGACATGCGTGTCTGCCTCGACATTAATCTCTCAGCTGGTGAACCCAATGTATGGTCACGTGGAACATTTCTGAGGTTGAGCAAGTTTTGAAAAACATCAGAGCCATCCCGCTTGGATTTCTCCATTAGATGTTTTGCACTCCGCACTGCCCTCTCGGTTAGCCCATTAGCTTGTGGATATTCAGGGCTACTAGTGGTATGTGTAAAATCCCAAGCAGCAGCAAATTCTTTGAACTCTTGACTTGTAAACTGGGTACCGTTGTCTGAAAAGACTTTGTGCGGACTCCCGTGAACAGAGAAGTGCCTTTTGAGTTTTGTGATTACTGTACTGGAGGATAGGTCACGAAGTAGATCAATTTCGAACCATCCCGAATATGAGTCAACTAGTACGAGGTAGTGTTGCCCATTCCACTCAAAGATATAGCCACACTCGACCATGGAAGATCTGGGATGTGATGTAAGTGTAGAGGCTCTTTTTGTTGATGGGGTTTGTTGCTGTTACAGATAGAGCACGATAGTACCTCCTTTTCAATGTCTTTGGTTAGAGAAGGCCAGAACACTATGCCCCGGGCTCTGCGTTTGGTTGCATCAAGGCCTGGATGGCCTTTGTGAATAATGGTGATATACTCACTGCGTAGTGATTCTGGAACAACTGTTCTCTGTCCCTTCATGAGTATATCCTCATCAAATGTGAGCTCATCCCTGAAGGGAAAATACTCACGAATTTCTGCCGGCACCTTTGACTGGCTAGAGGGCCACCCTGACTTGATAATACTGCAGAGATGTTGAAGGACTGGATCCTGTGCAGTATGAGTTTGCAACTCTTTCAGTCTGGAAGACGAAATGTGTTGAACTGACATAACTTCGAAGTCAGCTTTGTCATCAGTGTGTTCGTCTGGCGAGTCTCTGGGGGCACGTGACAGCGTGTCGGCTAGGAACATATGTTTCCCTTTCTTGTATGTGATCGTGAAGTTGTATTTCTGCAATCTTAGCATCATGCGTTCCAGCCTTGCTGGAGCTGTGTGGATAGGCTTGTTAAGGATGGTAACCAATGGCTGGTGGTCTGTTTCAATGTGAATTTCTTTACCATATATATAGTCATTAAATTTGGTGCATGCAAATGCCACAGCCAGAAGTTCCTTTTCGATCTGTGCGTAACGCACTTCAGTTTTCGTCAGAGTACGTGAAGCGTACGCGACAGGAGCACCTTCTTGAAGACACGCAGCTCCTAGTCCGAACTGGGAGGCATCACAGGTGAGTGTGACAGGTATCAGGACGTTATAGTATTTCGAGGTAGGTGGACTAGAAATCCTGTGCTTCAGAGCTTCAAAAGCATCCTGATGCTGTTTAAACCAGCACCATTCTGTGTTTTTACAGGTTAGCTCGCGCAGAGGAGCAGACAGTTCACTAAGGTTCGGTATGAATTTTCCTAAGTAATTGATCATACCCAGGAAGCGCTGCAGCGCAGTGACATTGTCTGGTGGCAGCATTTCTGTGATTGCTTTTGTTTTTGCTGGGTCGGGTTGCAGTCCCTTGCTTGTGAAAATATGGCCGACATAGCTCACCTCACTTAAGCGGAATTTGCGCTATTGAGGGTTCAGTCTCAAGTTCACTTCACAGGCACGGTCCAACACTTTCCTTAAGTTTGCATCGTGTTCCTGTTCACCGTTACCGCCCACAATGATGTCATCGACTATGACTGCGCATGGGTAGCCAGCAAAGATCTGTTCCATAGCGCGCTGAAAGACCTCGCTGGCCGAATTAATTCCAAATGGCATCCGAAGAAATCTGAATCTTCCAAATGGTGTACTGAACGTAGTCAGTAGGGAAGAGTTGTGATCCAGTGAAATCTGCCAAAAGGAGCTTTTTGCATCAAGCACTGAGAATACTGTGGAGTTTGGCATCTGTGCTGCCACTTCTTCCACTGTGCGCATGGGGTGATGTGGACTTTTTAGGAACTTGTTTAGGTCCCTAGGGTCAATGCACAGTCTTATTTCATCAGAGTTTTTTTTGTGAGTTGCCACCTTAGATGACACCCAGTCGGTTGGCTCAGATATAGGAGTGATAACGCCCATAGCGACCATTCTTTCCAACTCTGCTTTTACCTTGTGTTGCATTGCTGCCGGTATTCTGCGTGCTGGACGGACGACAGGTTGAGCTTCTTTATCAAGTTTCATGCAGTACGTTACAGGAAGCTTTCCTATTTCATCTCGGAAGAGATCTGCATACTCTGTGTTAATCTGCTGGGCAAAACTTGAGTTTTCTTTTACACTGACTTGGTGGACTGCGTTATTGAGAGAAATGAGGCCCATCCGAAGACAGTCAGACAGCCCGAGCAATGGCTGTACATTTTTTTCCACTACGTAGAATTGGAGAGAGTAAGTCTGGTCACTCAAATTGCAAGATAACATGGTTGAACCAGTAGTCTGGATCTCCTCTCCACCATATGCAACAAGCTTCACATGGCTTGACACCTGAAGGTTTTCATCTTGCTTTACCTGTGCAAATGTCTGCAGAGACATGATGTTGCATGAGGCTCCTGTGTCGAGATCTTTAGTTCGAGATGCTTTCCATTGATTTGCACTGTGCAGGATATTGCAGTTTTCTTTGACGGTTTTGAGTCAATTTCGGCCACTTTTTGATGATTTAAGGCAACTCCATCTATAAAGAATGAGTCTTCACTGCTATTTGAAGCTTTGGCAACATCAATTTGATTTACAGTCTTTTTAAAATTCTGTGTGCACTGAATTTTCACTGACTTGCAGCATTTTTGGAAGTGATTCCATTTGTTGCACTTGTGACACTGCTGGCCATACGCTGGACATTTCTCCCGTTTTGCCTCATGGCTGCTTCCACAATTACTGCAATTATGAATTTGTTGTGGGGCATACTTTTCTGACTTGTGTCTGGGAGTACGAAACGGTTTTCTTTTTACCGTTTGTTGAACACTGTCCACATTTGTGAAGTTATGCTTTGGTCCAGCTGGTGTTTTAGTGTGCTGGTCAGTCAGTTCATGTATTTGGCATATTTCAATGGCTTTTGTCAACGTTAGCTCATTGTCACGCAACAGGAGTTTTCTCATTCCATCGTTGAGTATCCCACACACGAGTCGATCTCTTATCAGTTCTTCCTGTAAATCACCAAACCTGCAACTCTGTGACTTGTTTCGTAAGTCACTTACATATGCCTCTATTGTCTCTCCTGGCTTTTGGTTTCTTGAATTAAATTTGTGTCTTTCCATCGTTATGTTTGTTTGTGGACTTGTGTTTTATGCATTCCGGATCCTCGCGTAATTCAGCCGGAGTGATAATTCGTCGGCTTCTGAGCTTCCGAGCCGGCCAGATTAAGCAGTATAAATGCTTTTATGCGAGGCTCTTTCTCAGAGTATGCAGCAGCAATGAATATGTCAAATTCCTGCTCAAACACACGCCAATTTTTGGCAATATTGCCATCAAATACAAGAGGATCAGGTCTGCGAAACCCTTCAGCCATGTTTTATTGTGTGATGAAAAACGATGGCTTACTGCGTGGATGCTCGTTGGAAAAGTTATTTCTTTTCTTCGCGGCTTTCACGATTCTGTGCAGACCACTTCTGACACCATGTTGAATGACGAGTGGCAAGGCAAAGGTCTTTCATCAACTATGTCTTTACTAAATCATGCAGGAGCTCAACAAGCAATGTACAATCTTCAACAACGTAATCTGAACCCGCGCCTGCGTAGAAGCAAGCTTTACGATCGTAGTCTGTTCATATTTAAAGCTACAGAACACTACTATGTTCTACAGAAACCAAGTAATGAGATTTCTGAAAAAACGCTCAGAAATTGTGATACAGGAATCGGCAATACTTCACGATGAGGAAAGGGGTGAGTGATCTATTTATAGTGAAGTGATGAAGTTAATGAGTGGTGATCACGAGGAACAGCTGGCGGATGATCAGTGACTGTGTGAGAGATTCTGGGAAGTGTAGTGTGGTGACGGAGAAGCATTGTGCGAGCAGCTGACCTCTAGTGGTGAAAGGGTGGAAAGACGAACCGAAATCATAACACTAATCATAGATTGGATTTGTTCATTATAATGGCAAAAAGAACTTAAAATAAAGGGTCTATTATTTTGTGTGAGAAATACAATTAATAACACACTCAGTGAATATTAACAAACAGTTTATTAAATTTACTTTTATTTAAGAAACCAATTATTATAGTTTTAGCTAAATAAAAACCAATAAAACTGAAAATGTAATGATGTCAGAATGAATTGGTTTACAAATGCTTTTAGTTTATGTTGAAATATAAAACTCCCAACATGAGCTTCATATAAGTAAAGGAATATTCATCTTAACATTGTCAAAGCATAAGGAATTTTTTGTGGACATGTTCAGACATGCTGGGGTTTCCATGTTTGATGTAATGTCTCCATAAGACATGATGAGTTTTATACTGTATTTTTATTCTCAAAAACATAATTTAGCATAAATTAAAACGCTTTTTGCTCATAGTGTTACATTTTTGCCTAGGTCAAACAAATGTATTTTTACACAGCATAAGGGGAACATATGGATCACACACTTTGACCAGAGTGAAAAACATTCTGTTCTTTTAAAAGAAATAAGATATAGTATATCGCATTTTTCAGAGAGTTGGAGATGTAGCTCCTAACTGGCTGATGTTTGGATGAAGTGGTTTACAAACTGTCTCTCCAAGTTACTTCTTGCACCATTGCCTCACAATCTCTGAGACAGTGGTGGTCAGTGGGTGGAGGAAACATGGTTTTGTTTAACTTTATTTCAAAGCATAAATGTAAATAGTTAAAATGACATATTTTAAAATTAAAAGATTGTTCAAATTAAATCTTTAAAGTTTTGTTTAAATTATTTTTTTAAAGTCTCCATAAAACAAATCTTCAATTTATCTTCCTAGAAGACTGATATCCTATGATAGAAATGATCTGACTTAAACCTAAAGTATCATTTTTATTTATCAGCATATGTGTAAAAATGTGGAGTTCTCACAAGCCACCTCACTGTCACAGCGTCTACATCACCGGCACGACCAGCTCCACCTACACGCTCACAATCACCCGGGTATTAATCACCTTCACCTGTCTGCAATCACCGCCGTGCCCTATATCTACCCACACATTCCTCAGTCCATTGTCTGATCTCGTCTCGTATGGACCACACAGACTTACCTGCTTTGCTTACCTGCATTCTTCAGTTTCCTCCTATGATTCTTCATCTTCGTCTGGGCTTCATTGGGCGTGAGCGTGAATCGCTGGGCAGTTATCTTCATACCTGCAACACAACGAAAGACCTGTCACTCTTTAAGCTAAGTCACCTGTTTACTTCACGGACTCTAAAACTTACCATACTAAATCGCTTACCTGCTTGTTGTGACGATCTGTTCAATAAAGAACGTTTGCTAACCTTACCTGCTTTGTCTGTCTGACACACAAAATGTGTAACATTTTCAATAATTCCTTAAGAACAAAGCATTGTCAGAAACAATAAATACATTCAGAACATGTAATGCCTTAGGCTGGTTCTATAAAAGTAACTTATCACTATTTTAAATTAAATGATTCTAAATAAAATATGTAACTCAACAAATGTTACTCAAAAAATTATCTAAACAATTTAGACATAGTTCTCTTCGAGGGAACTCGCGCTGCGTCGAAGGACGCTTTGGGAACGCCTCTGCGTGAATGCGTCTGATGCTTGAATGTCAACTACTTGACGGCGAGAATGAACATCACCTGCAAATGACGTCATGATCAGGAAAGGATAAAAGCACATTCGGGTGATCGCTCACTAGCTTTTCTGCCTCAGTAAAGCGCTATGTGTTATTTATACAAACTATTTATATAAACTGTCTTATTTATTGTTGTCTGTCACGATATTTTACGGCTCAATACCAGTTCCAAATGGCAACACAAACATTCAGGAAGTGTGTTCCTCCTTGCCCGTCATTCCTGTCAGGTGGGGATACAAAAAGCCTGTGTGTTGTGTGTTTGGGTGCAGAGCATGCTCTGTTAGCCTTCGAGGGGGCTGACTGTGAGCATTATGAGAAGCTGCCGCTTCGCACACTCCGCTCCCACCTGGCATTCTTTGACAAGAGTGAGCAGGAATGCGTTCCGCATGGCTCTGGACCTGCTGCTGCTGAGGCAGGGCAAAGAAAGAGATCGTGGAGTTCGCATATGGATCTCTCAGAGGGGTTTGAGTCGGGAATGAGTGCTCTTTCTCTGCCTTCACCTGGGGGATCCAGTGCTCAATCTCTGGGTTCAGAAGCCTGCTCTGCGGTTTCTTCTGCCCAGGGAGGGGGCCCGTCACCTCAGCTATCCAGCTCTGAGGAGGTAGATGTGTTGAGTGGCGGAGTGGGGGAAGAAGACTCGCCATCTCTTTCCCCAGCGTATGAGGAGCTGGTTGAGGTGATCACTCGCGCTGTGTCAAAGTTGTACATCAGTTGGCCAGCTGAGAAACAGAGCGCTCATCCTAAAAGTAAACTGGACGAGCACTTTCTCACACCAAGCTGTATTGGTCACACCAGAAGCCAGCCTCGAGAGAGAGGATACGCATCCTGAACTATATAGATGACTGGCTAATATTAGCGCAGTCAGAGCAGATGGCAGTTCGACATCGAGATGTCATTCTCGCGCACAAACCAACATTGGGGTTGAGACTGAATGCCAAAAAGAGTGTGCTTTCTCCAGTTCAGAGGACCACCTTTCCTGGTGTAATATATAATATAATAATTCAGTGACGATGCGGGCTACTCTTTCACCCGCTCGCATTGCTGTTATCCTCTCAGTTGTGAAAGAAATAAAGTAAGGCCAGTCACTCACTGTGAAACAGTTTCAGAGACTGTTGGGTCTGATGGTAGTAGTGTCCAACTTGATACCTTTTGGCCTGCTGTACATGAGACCCTTTCAGTGGTGGCTTAGTCAGGACCAGAGGTCCTTTTCCCAGAGGCGGAACCCGTTCCGTACGATCAAGATCACTCGGCGAGCGCTCGGGAGCAGACGTCCTGTCGAGACAGGGGCTGAGGCCAGTGGAATGGAGACTTCACCCTGAGACAGTGAAGTTTATATGGGAGGTCTAAGGCCAAGCGGAGGTGTCTGTTCGCGCATTGTCCACTTTGGTCTGTACCATGGCATCTCCATCGTATGGCAGAGGCTTCGCCTGTTTGCTTTCCCCCCAATCGTTCTGCTACCAGGAGTTCTGGAGAAAATTCGCCGGGAAGGAATAAGTCTACTGCTAGTAGCGCCTTACTGGCTGAGCCGGTAATGGTTTTCAGACTTGGTGTCTCTCCTCGACGGGCCTCCCTCGGATGTCTCCCCCCATGTCTCAGGCAGGGGGTACAATATTTCACCCCTATCCAGAGATGTTGGATCTTTTGTGCTCTCGTCTTAATGTGTAGCAGTTTCACAAAGACAGGCATTTGCAAGTATGGCGTTTTGGTATATTGTTCCCAAAGCATCCTTCGACACAGCGCAAGTTCCCTCAAAAGGGAACGTCTCAGGTTATGACTGTAACCCTAGTTCCCTGAGAGAGGGAACGCTATACTCCCTGCATACCTGTGATCAATTTGCTTCGGCTATTTGAAGCTAGAGAGCAATCGCTCCAGATGTGCTTTTATCCTTTCCTGGTCACGACATCATCTTCCCGTGATGTTCATTCTCGCTGTTGGCTAGTTGACATTCAAGCATCAGACGCGTTCACACAGAGGTGTTCCCAAAGTGTCCCGTTCCCTCTCTCAGGGAACTAGGGTTACAGTCATAACCTGAGACGTTTTAGTTATAGCTAAACTAATATATAATTTAAAATAAATTTTTTGATTTTTTTTTAAAAAATCAACATTTTCAGAGGGCTGAAGCAGAAGTTCTGTATACAATGATTAGAAAAAATAAATAAAAAGCAAATAGTTTAAGTTGTATTATAAACAAAGGGAGTGTCCCAGATCTTCCCAGGGATAAACTCCACTGTCAAGTCAAGTCACTTTTATTTATATAGCGCTTTTTACAATGCAAATTGTGGCAAAGCAGCTTTACATTAATAATTGGCAAGTAATTTTGGCTGCACAGCAGCTCCCAAAGAAAATGGTGTCATTGTCCAGCTTATTCTATATATTATTGATTCATACCGTTGCAAAGATCAATAGTTATTAGTCTAGTTAATTTATGTATATCAGCACTGCAGAAAACAGTGACCTAATCGTCCGGATCAGTTCGCATACAACGGCGCCAAATGCAGTCATATCAAAAACACTCCTGATTATCAAGCAAGTGTCCCCAACTTAAGCAAGCCAAAGGCAACAGCGGCAAGGAACCAAAACTCCAACAAATGGAGAAAAAAACCTTGGGAGAAACCAGGCTTAGTCAGGGGGCCAGTTCTCCTCTGGCCAACAGTGAACACTTGTCCGATACTCAGGCAGAGTTACAGGTCATTAAACCGATTTGGAATTGCAACAGTTAAAATATTTAATCTAGTTCCATCTAGTTTAAGATCTTTTTCATCACGCCGGTATGAGACGGTTTGTTGGGATATGTGCCACTGGCTGATGAGTCGGTAAGGTCTTCACAAAGGATGAGCTAGTTCACACAGTCACCGCCGACACCCCAGGGCCACGTTGCTGCCGCACACAGGCACAGGTTCCCCGTCCGACCCGGACACGGCCCGGATCCAGCCAATCACATTAATTGGTAAACCTCGGGATGAGCAGAGAGACAAAAATTAGCGTAGACGCCATTCTTCTTCAGATGTAACGAGTACATCTGGTGTTATAGGAAGTGTTCCCGGTTCCGGCTGACCTGATCTATGCAGCCTAACAATCCTTTAACGGATATGAAGACAAAAATTGATAATGCGCTATGTGTATGCCAGGTTAAATAGATGCGTTTTTAATCTAGATTTAAATCTAGATCAGAGTGTGTCTGCTTCCCGAACAATGCTTGGAAGATTGTTCCAGAGTTTAGGTGCCAAATAGGAAAAGGATCTACCGCCTGCGGTTGATTTTGATATTCTAGGTATTAACAACTGGCCAGAATTCTGAGATCGTAATAGACGTGAAGGACTATAATGCATTAAGAGCTCACTCAGATACTGGGGAGTTAAGCCATTTAGTGCTTTGTAAGTAATTAGCAAGATTTTTAAATCTATACGATGTTTAATAGGGAGCCAGTGCAGTTTTGACAGAACTGGGCTAATATGGTCATACTCCCTGGTTCTAGTAAGGACTCTAGCAGCTGCATTTTGGACCAGCTGTAATTTGTTTATCACGCGAGCAAGGCAACCACCCAGTAGAGCGTTACAGTAATCTAGTCTCGAGGTCATAAACGCATGAACTAGCTGTTCCACATTTGTCATTGAGAGCATATGTCGTAATTTAGATATATTTTTAAGATGGAAGAATGCGGTTTTACATATGCTAGAAATGTGGCTATCAAATGAAAGACTGGTATCAAAGAGCACACCCAGGTTCCTAACTGACGAAGACGACTTAACAGGGCAGCCATCAAGTGTTAGACAGTATTCTAGGTTATTATGTGCTGAAGTTTTTGGTCCAATAATTAGAATCTCTGTTTTTTCTGAATTTAGTAATAGGAAATTACTAGTCATCCAATTTTTTTATATCAGCTACGCATTCTGTTAATTTTGAGAATTGGTAGTTTTCGTCAGGGCGCGAGGAAATATAGAGCTGAGTATCATCAGCGTAACAGTGAAAACTAATGCCATGCTTCCTAATGACATCTCCCAAGGGTAGCATGTACAGAGAGAAAAGCAACGGTCCTAGAACTGAGCCTTGTGGTACTCCATATTTAACTTGTGATCGAAATGACATCTCTTCGTTTACTACTACAAACTGATAACGGTCAGATAAGTATGATTTGAACCATGCCAAAACAATTTCCACTAATTCCAAGCTAATTTTCTAGTCTATTCAAAAGAATATTGTGGTCGATAGTGTCAAAAGCAGCACTGAGGTCTAGTAACACTAATAGAGAGATACAACCATGATCTGATGATAAGAGCAAATCATTTGTAACTCTAATGAGAGCAGGCTCAGTACTATGGTACGGTTTAAATCCTTACTGGAAATCCTCACAGATATCATTTCTTTCCAAGTAGGAACACAGTTGAGATGATACTGCCTGTTCTAGTATTTTTGACAGAAAAGGTAGATTGGAGATCGGTCTGTAATTGACTAATTCTTTAGGATCAAGTTGTGTTTTTTTTAATAAGAGGTTTGATAATAGCCTGCTTAAAGTTGTTCGGTACGTAACCTAAGAACCTGTGAAATTAATGCTTCTGACCCTCTCAGAGATGGGAGGGGTACAGACCAGATGAGCGTCCTTTCCAGAGTGAATGTTTTTTTTTTTGTTTTTAAGTCCAATCTTAAAAATTTAAATGTGATCTTTTAAAATTACAATATTGTTTAAATCCAATCTTTGAAGATTTAATAGGATCAAATATTCTTCCTAGAAGTCTACTGTTTCAGGATAACATCTGAAGCCCAATGGTAGAAATGATTTTGCTTAAATTTAGCCTAAAGTATTATTAAACAAAGTCTGTTCAAAACCTCTACTTAGTTATCTTAGATCTCAAAGATTCAAGAGGCATTTTTGGTCCGTGCGACTTAAAGTTTGAAGAAATCTGTATGTTTTTTAAATAAACTGCTAATATTTAATTTGATTTTTAAAAGATCCAAACATGAAGGTGTCTGTGTGTTTGACAACTCACAGGTGCAACTCGCATGTCACCGTAAAAACGAGGACCAAACATTGCTCTTATTTAGCTTAAATTGTATCTTTAAGAAAATCACTACGTATTTTCAGAGAGGGGTCCTCAACAATCATTAATGATGGCCTCAGGATATAGGGTAATTTACAGACCAGACATTCCTCAGCGCTGATCCCATGAAACAAATTTGTCTTGAGTGAATATTTAATTTTATTCATCTGAATAACCTCAGGCGACCAGGGCGGAGTCCAGAGCGGCAGACAGGGTGGCGTGGCCTTCTTGGCCTCTTCCCCCAAACCCCCCCTGGCCATCTACCAGACATATCACGGACATATGTCCCAACCCCAAATTTTCTGCAATGTTTTTAACAAACATGGATGACCTTACTCCAAACAGTTCCTCACACAAAGAAACCATTAAAAGGATAGCAAAAGGTTAAGAACATAAAAAGGTCACAGAACAGCAAACAGGTATTTCAGAGGAATAGGCAGAATCGTAGTGGGTGTACAGGCGAGAATGTCGGGGCAGGCAGCAAATAGAACAAAGCAGTCCAGTAAAACAAAGCAGTTAATCCACGGGCAGGAAGAGAACGGTAAACAGACAGGGTCAAAAACAGGAAAGTAAACACGGGTAATAAAAGCTCAGAAAAGTTACACACAGGGAAATAACAAGACCTTGTGTGTGAGTGGTGCTTAAATAGTCCTGATAATGAGCTGCAGCTGGTGAGGTGATCAGTGATAGGTACGTGGCTTCTGGGAAATGAGTGAATGGAGTGAGTGAGAGTGTGAGTGTGAAGTGGATTGTGGGAAATGAAGTCCGGGAGTAAATGTGTATGTGTGAGAGTCCAAGGTGGAGTGCCCTCTAGTGGTACTACGGGCACTCCTGCTAATATTTTTGTCCTGCCATTACAAGGACAATGGGCAAAAAAATGGGCAAGCTAGTTTTACCCAAAATCAAATACTGTATTACACTTTTTCAAAGATAATCTTGCTTTAAAATTTGAATAAAAAGTTAAAAGCAAATGTATCTTCATACCCATGTGTTCTGACACAATACCAATAATTGTTTCTTTTTGTTTTATAAGATTTACGTTTGTCATTTATCAGCCTGTTAAATATATTAACACATGATGAAACAAAAGAACCATGCTTCCAAATAGGTTTGACACAATGTTTTTTTTAAATAAATGGGCGATTTTAAAATATGACTAAACCAGATTATTTTTTCTTTTGACAAACTATTAGGCAAAAAACCTTTTCGCTGTGGTGTTTGAATAGGTCTTATTTTTTAAGATTCAGACATGCTACGATCATGCAATACAAGTATTCAGATGAAGCTTCATATTAAACAAAGAAAGTAATGTAATTTTCAGTTATGAACATGTTTTATACGCATTTGTAACATGTATTATACAATATTTGTGGGTTAGTATCAAGGGTTCACACTATTTTTGAGAAGGTTTCAGTAATGCTCTAGATCAAAATCCAGATTTTAGCATCCAACATGACATTAAATGTCATAAAACAGTTTATAACAATTTTCTTTATTATTTTTATTATTATTATTTTTACTCCAATAAATAGATATTGAATATAGCTTACTGGCCGTCACAGAGACAAACTCCGTGATTCTCTCCTCAGGCCATCGGAGGGCGCCATCACCTTCATTCACATTTCACCAGTGATGGACAGTAACGAAGTAAATGTAATACGTTACAGTACTTAAGTAGCTTTTTCGTGTATCTGTACTTTACTGGAGTATTTCCATTTGGTGAGACTTTTTACTTTAACTTCACTACATTTCAAAGTCAATTATCTTACTTTTTACTCAACTACATTTTGCGAAATCAGTCGTTCTTTTTATTCATTAGTGGATAAAAAACCGAGCTGGTTAAGCGTGTGGCAAACCACCAATCAAGGTACAGCGCGCGCTCTGTATTGAACTTGGTTTGGTTGATGCTTACTTAGCGTGAGCAGTTCAGTGTCAGTGCAACGGCATAACATTGAGAATGCCTTCATCATGGAAGAATCGCGAACTCCTGACTCCAACGTCCCACAACACCCGTGACCTTATTTGCGCAATTTTTTTGAAATCGTTGAAAAGAAGAAAGAGTCTTCTTACAAGAATCCAATCCTAGAAAACACGTTGAGGTATGCCATTTTTATTCCAGTGCTCATTTTGAAATGAGCAATCCAACAGTAGCTTGCAGAAAACGGGTTCATTGTTTATGTTAAGTTTCATTGTTTATGTTCACCGAAGTTTGAAATATTTGAAGCTCAGTGCTCCGATATTGATGTTAGCAATATAAATTCTATATTGGAATATAAATTCTATTTTGACTAGTTTTGCATGCACGTATGATGCAGTTGACAGTTGTCAGGTGGAGTGGAGTGCCCCTTATTAATAGAGATCGCCTTTCAGCACGGCAGGGCTTATTTTTAGTCTAGTTTGAGACGCTTATAATGTACATTTGTAAAAGCAGCGCGCATCAAACATCTTTTCAGACATGAGAAGCATTTATTAACATCTTGTCCAACAAAAGACAACATTTAATAACATGTTTTTACTCCAAACTCACTTCATAATGACAGTTGTGCATCCTTCTGAGAGATAATAAGGCAGTCATGTGTTTATTAGTCATGTTTAATCAATCAAAGCGTTTCAATCTTCTGTTTATTCAGCTAGTGATATGATGCATTATCTTCTTCTGCTGCAGCGCATATTTTGAGTTCCTGCGCAAGAGCGCCCTCTGGCTTTCAGATGGAGAAGCATTTACTGCTGATCACAGAGCTGTACAGCTCAGACAAGCTGCACATTAAATAATTGCAGCCTTTGCCCTGAGATGAGGATTATGAAAAGCTTCAGGAGTCATCTGAACATGGCGCGGCAGACAGAGCAAAGTCAAAGACACACACGCAACAAACATGGCCGAATCATTTAGCAAGAAAGTTCCTTATGACAGGAAAAGCAACAGATAGAACGCTGCCACCAATTATATTACCAAATAAAACATTTTTGAATGATGCAAAATATCGTCTGATTATCATTATCGGAAAAGTCTTAAAAAATATCGAGAAATCATTTTTTGTCATTATCGCACACCCCTACTGGCAATTGTGTTTCTTTCAATACAAAAAACTAGTTCCTGTTATAGTAAATCTGATATGGCCAGTTGATATTTCTGAAGAGACATTCGGATACAATATAGTAAAAGAAAACTCATGTGAACCTGTGTTTAATACAAGCTTTTATTTAACTTAAACTTGCAACTGTTACAAATAAACCTTGAAATAAACTCTCAAATCCTGTTATTTCATTTGGTTCTAAAGGAAATTGTTTGGCTTCAAGGTTTTGGGCTCATGGTAATTTTAATAGATATCAGTGTCTGAATAATAATATTCTATTAATAGTCTTTTCACATAAACTGAAATGATTAAGCAAGAGACATGTGACAAAAATTGAGGCCATTGTAGCCTTAATAAATTATAGTACTTTGAATACTTAAGTACATTCGAAGGCAAATACTTTTGTACTTTTACTCAAGTAAAATTTAAAAGGGAGTACTTTTAATTTTACTGGAGTAATATTTTACCTAGTGTATCTCTACTTTAATTCAAGTACTTGGTTTGTGTACTTTGTCCACCACTGCATTTCACTACATTTCCCATAAGCTCCGTACCTTGGTACTGATTGCTGCACCAGCTGCAGGTCTTTACCAGCCCTATTTAAGAGACTCCCAATCTGGCATACTTTGTGAGGTCTTGTTTCCTGTGCGGTGTAAAGGAATAGGGATCTAATATCAATATAACTCAAAGGTGATTGAATTACAGTGAATAAGAACCGATTCACTATATATAAAATTATTCCGAATTAATATTTAATACCCTTTCAATTATTCGTCCACCGGCAAATTGAGGTTAAGGTACTTTATCAATTCCGGACCAAATATTATCCCGTGGCCAACGGGAATAATATACAGTTATGATTACCAATAAGAGCAAGGTAACTTAATCGATGGTTTAAGGCAGTAACTTGTAAGCACACAACACAGACTCTTGTATAGGTGAAAAGTTAAAACAAGACTTTATTAAGCTACTCTAATACACACAAACTAATCTAACGAAAACACATACACACACTCATTCATACAGTGACGGGGAAATCGAGGTTATTGTTAAGGAGGGTGACTGTAGTCACAAACATCTAGCGTTCAATGCTACTTCTTTAACCGCAACCTGAGAGAATTATTGCTAGCAATTCAACCTAAGTTCATTTGCTCAATAAAGATTGCACCAGCGTCAGCAAAAACTGAGGAGACTGTGATACTTGCATTCCTGTGGTCGCACGTTCTCTTCGTGACGGATTTGCACGTGGGTCTCTCCGCGCTGATTGGCTGGGGTTCGGTCTTTGTTGCGTTCGAGGCTCCGATGAAAGATGGTTGGCTGCCGGAAGGAGCCACGTGGGTTTGTTGCCGGGTACGCGTTGCTGCGCGACCAAGTTTCTCTGCGTCTCCGGTGAAGTTGCTGAGGCAGGACCTGGAGAGACTTTTCCTCGGCAGCGGCGGCGACGGCTCGTGCAAGAAGTTTGGTGATTCTTGGAGAGTCCTTGAAACGGGATGTCGTGTTGCAAGACGGTGTTGAGGTCACACGAATCACCCGAAAGTCAAGGCAAAGGCAGAAAAAGCACGGCAAGCGACAAGCAATGCGTGTCGTTGAGTTTTAAGCATGTTTTCCTGACCACTCCTTCCAGGCATTTCCAACCAACCAGGTATCACTTGGGCGGGTCCTGCCCGTGATTAGCATAATGTCCATTGTGCCCCAACATTAGGGGTTGGTTGAGCTCAAGGGAAGTCAACTTGCACAGTCCAAATGTGGTACATTTTACAAACAATATATATGCATCAAATTACAGGAAATCATTCATCCATCACACAGATACCAAACAGTATATACTTCCTATAATTGAGGTAGACTTTCCTAACAGTCTACCTGTACTAAATGTTTAAAACACAAAAAGGGAAATTCACAAGTTATCTAGAAACACACACAGTACATACATGATGTCTTAGCTACTTGCTAGTAACTAAATCATATCTTTGGCAGTTTTAGACGGTTTTGTCAGAGGGAGTGAATTCATTTTCTGATAATTCTTGAATTATCAAAGGGGAACTGCAGTGTCTTTGAAATGCGTAAGCGGCATCCCCGGTGTCGGCCTGTCTGGGCCCTGCTGGGACTCTTGGGGCCTTGTAACGCCTCCCAAGAGTCAATTTCTTCCTTATAAGGTAAAGGCTTTACATCTCGGTTCCGCCAGGTCTGAGTTTGTGATTGTGGAACAAAAGGGAGGACCCTTTTGTGGATTCACCCAATTTCCTGTAATACACATCTTCAATCAGCAGACAGGGTCTGATGGTCACGGCTTAGTGATGTGTATTCGGAGTGTGGGGCCGTGTTTGATTGGTGTCCCTACAGCGGTACATTTCTGAGCGTTTATTCCTGTGTTTGCCTGTCTGTTTACTAACTGTCTGGTTTACCGTTACAACCCATTACTGCCTGCCCTTTTCTGCCTGCTTGTCTTGGACTTTATGATTGATATCTGCCTGCCCTGACTTATGCCTGTTCAACAACTACGCATCTGGAAAGTGGGAGAGATACGAAAGTGGTTAGGTAATGCAAGGTGAAATTAAATGGGTGTGATTTGTTGTGTAATTTGAAAAGGACCCACGTACCTTGGACTAAGTTTCTTGCTGTGGGCAATTTGGGGGGCGTTAAGAGACGACAGGCATTGGAGAAACGATCGATGATGGATAAAATGATGGTGCAGTTATTGGATACAGGGAGGTCTGTGATGAAGTCTATGGCGATGTGTGACCAAGGGCGTTGAGGAAGAGGTAAGTGTTGTAGGAGACCAGCTGGTAGATGATGTGAGGTTTTGTGCATGTTGCAACTCTGACACTGTTTAACGAACTGAGTCATGTCAGTACACAGGGTCGACCACCAGAATCGATTCTGTATTAAGTGTGTGGTGGCAGTGATACCTGGATGACCAGATGACGGGAGACAGTGGATCTGTTCTAGTTGGGTTCGTAGCTGAACTGGTACGAAAATGTCTGGTGGGCATTCTTCAGGGACTTCATTCTGCGTGTTAGCCTGTTCCATCTCTGTGATTATGTCCCATTGGACGGGAGTAATGACCATCTTGGGAGATAGTATGGTTTCAGGAATCTGAGTGAGAGAATCATTCTCTGTTTGTCGGGACAGTGCGTCTGCCTTAGTGTTCTTTGAACCAAGACGATAAGTGATGGTAAAGGGTAAAGTCAAACCGGGAGAAGAATAGCGACCACCGGACCTGTCTGGGGTTGAGTCATTTGGCTGTACGTAAATACTCGAGGTTTTTATGATCGGTCAGTACAACGAAAGGGTGTTTTGCTCCCTCTAGCCAGTGATGCCATTCCTCGAACGCTGCCTTCATTGCTAATAACTCCCAATCACCCACATCATAATTCCTCTCAGCTGAATTGAGCTTTCTAGAATGGCCCAGGGATAGAGCTTAGGAGGGGTACCTTGTAGCTGGGAGAGGATAGCCCTGAGGCCAGAGCTGGAAGCATCTACTTCGACAATGAATGGAAGGTCTGGGTTGGGGTGATGAAGGATCGGAGCTGTAACAAAGCATTCCTTGAGTTGTTTGAAGGCTTGAAGACTGTTGGAGGACCAAGCTAGGCGGTGATTGCCTTTTTTCACCATAGAAGTGAGTGGATTGGCTATAGTGCTGAAGTTACGAATGAATCGTCTGTAGAAGTTGGCAAAACCCAAGAATCTTTGTAGTTCCTTCAGAGTGGTTGGTTGAGTCCAACTGAGAACAGCAGTTACTTTCTTCTCATCCATAGCAATACCTTCAGGGCTGATAATGTATCCCAGGAAAGCAGTAGATGTCTGGTGAAATTCACACTTCTCAAGTTTGGCAAAAAGTTGATAATGGATAAGACGTTTCAGTACTGTTCTGACCTGGTGAATGTGTTCCTCCAGAGTATCAGAATAGATGAGGATGTCATCTAAGTAGACAAACTATGGTTCTGAGCTGGAAGAAGCACACTCTTCTTGACGTTCAACCTCATCCCCAACCTTTGAATATGTGCAAGAACGACATCTCGATGTCGAACCACCATGAACTCGGATTGAGCTAGACTCAACCAATCAAACCTCAAAGCAAACCTCAGGAACTTCCTGTGATGAGGATGGATAGATACATGAAAGTAAGCGGCATTGAGATCAATTGTCATAAACCAGTCCTCGGACCTGCCTTGTGACACAATCTGTTTGAGTGTGAGCATCTTGAACCTGAGCTTTTGAACAGTGTGATTCAAGAAGCGAAGATCTAAGATAGGACGCAACCCTCCATCCTTCTTTGGAACAATGAAATGGCAGCTGTAAAACTGCTTGCTGGTAAGAGGATGTCTCCTATAGCTCCTTTTTGCAAAAGTGTCAGAATCTCTTGTTCCATTACCAGAGACTGCTCTGGGTTCATGAGAAGATGAAAAGATTATTTTGGAGATCTCAAAGAGATCATGGTTCGAAACCACCACTGAAAATGATTTCTTCCTGAGAGGCTAACCTAACTTAACAGTCTACAAGTTAGTTGACATGAAGCTGCAAATTAGAGTAGGTTGAAATGTAGTTGCAAAGTAACTAGTATAATGTCTAAAGTGGACTATTGAAATAACCAAGGAAATTACTTATGTGACAGTCAACAGCTCCTACTCCAGCTAAACAGATCACCAACTCCTCTGATCTCTTAACAATAGAATTTGTTGTTCTTTGGTAGATTCACAGTACTGAAATATGTACTGAAAATTTCCCATCAAATACAGAAATCCTAGTCACAAATTCAGTTAAATTGCATTACCTGTTTCTTAATTGAATGTTCTCATTGGCTACTACCGCTGTTACAAAGTCATTTTGGATAAAAGCATGTACTAAATGCATACATGTTAATCATATCCTCAATTAATGTTTATAATTTTCTATTATTGTCAGAGATCGGTCAGGCTCTGTCAGCTACAAATCACAACATTCGCCATCACCTGAGTACTGATCACCTCCACCTGAAGCTCATCACGAACACTGTATATAATCACACACTTCACCATAGCTCACTGTCTGGTCTCGTTTATACGAGAAGGACTCTCTTCCCTGTATTCCTTACCTGTTCATGTTCCTGCTCCAACGTAGTCTTCACTCCATCGTTTCCTCTGTGTGCCATCGTCCAGCTGTGTCTTCACCTGTCATCTCTCTCCCTGACCCTCACGTTCACGACCGCCAGCACCGAAGTGTGTGTCCCAGTTGGCTGGTCCACGATCTCCTCTCACCATCTGGAATCCATAAGAACTGTCAGTATACTCATTCATCCTGTATTCCTGTATTGAACTGCTCAGTACCTGTGGTTATCATTCCCGGTGTGTTCAATAAATCCTGTTACTTACTCTACCATCTTGTGAGTCTGTATTCCGTAACAGAAGACCAGACCACAAACAGCACGAGCACACCAGATCCGTTTCAGGAGATCGTATTGTGTATATCATCACGTTGCTGAGGGGAAGAGCACTCCAATGGGCTCACACCATTTGGGAACAAAATGGTGTCGCTACTCATTCCCTGTCCAATTTTCTCACTCATTTCCGGGAAGTGTTCGGTATTCCAGATGGAGATTCATCTGTAGGTGAGCAACTGTACCATTTATTCCAAGATAACCTGTCTGTTTCTGAATATGTCCTAAAATTTAAAACCCTCGCGGCAGCGAGTGGATGGAATGAGCGCTCTCTCCTCAAAACCTATCGTCAAGGTCTTCATCCACAAGTTCGATTGCATCTGGCTGCATACGACGATTCCATGGGCCTGGAACGTTTCATTCAACTGTCGATGCGTACCGATCGTTGTATGCAGCCCAGCCTGGACGACCTACAGGGCCAGCCTACACCATCTAACCTCCGCCAGTCAGAATATACCAGCACTCCAGAACCAGAACCCATGCAAGTGGAGAATTGCAGAATTTCTGGAGCTGAGCGGCAGAGGAGGCTGACCCAGGGTCTTTGCTTATACTGTGGTGGTGGTGGACATGTCCGTTTAACCTGTCCCATTCGTCCTCCTTGACCCATGGTGAGTGCCATTCTTTCCAACACGTTAAGAATGAAACCACTCACTGCTGAAGTTATCCTTACTGCATCCAACTTATCTGTTTCAGTACTCACCCTCCTCGACTCTGGGTCAGCAGGGAATTTCATCTCCGATTCCCTCTGCTGCCAGCTCAACCTCAAGAAGAGATGCATCCCGACGCAATATCAGGTCCAATCCATCAGTGGGAAACCAGTAAATCGCCGTAACATCCAGCACGAAGTAGGACCCCTCCAACTGCAACTCGGAATTCTTCATCTGGAAGAGATCAACCTTCTGGTTCTGGAGAATTCCAGGAGGCTGTCCGGAGCTGGCCACAACCCAATACAATCAAGGACCTCCAAAGGTTCTTGGGATTCTCTAATTTCTATCGAAAATTCATCAAAAATTACAGTACCATCACCACTCCCCTAACAAATCTTCTACGTAGTAAGCCCAAGTCTCTGTCCTGGACACCAACAGCCACGATCGCCTTCGACTCCTTGAAAGAGGCCTTCACTACCGCTCCGCTTCTTACTCATCCAGATCCCAGGAAGCAGTTCATAGTGGAGGTCGATGCTTCGACTACAGGAGTCGGAGCGGTATTGTCCCAGCAGCAGGGTGAACCTCCTCGTCTACATCCATGTGCCTTCTCCAAAAAGTTCACCCCGGCGGAGGCCAACTATGATATTGGTAACCGGGAGTTTCTGGCCATAAAGCTTGCGTTGGAGGAGTGGCGACATTGGTTGGAAGGAGCCAAGGAGGATTTTCTGGTATTGACCGATCATAAGAATCTCCAATATCTCCGAGATGCCAAGGGTCTTAATCCTCGTCAGGCAAGATGGGCTCTGTTTTTCACACGGTTCAAGTTCTCCATTTCCTATCACCCAGGCAGTAAGAATGTTAAGGCGGACGCTCTTTCCCGAATCCACGCTCATGAAGATCATCCCGAGAGTCCTGAGCCCATCTTGCCCACCCAGATATCGGTCTGTCCACTCCAGTGGTCCCTGAACGAAGAACTCGCCTCCTCCAACGCTAACGAGCCGCCTCCACCGGCGTGTCCCCCAGGACGCACATATGTACAGCGTGTTCAACGCACCTCCATCATTCACGCAGTACATACGTCAGTGGGCACTGGCCATCCAGGGGCCAACCGTACCCTCTCACTGCTAATAGAATGCTTCTGGTGGCCAAACATGGCTCAAGACGTCAGAAGGTTCGTCCAGAGGTGTGCTGAGTGTGCCGTTTCAAGAACCCCACGACATCTACCCACTATGGTTAGCTTATGGTAAGTAGAATAAGGGGTTATAAGAATGTAGAATAAGGCCCCGATATACTTCAAGTGAAATTGAAGAACGAACTGATGTAACATCATTTCGAACAAAATCATGCCAAAATGAAGTTCATTTTCTGAGAGTTTGAAACCATTGGTTTGTGGCGATAACGTTAATAGGTAGGGGTGCGCTGAGGCTCTGCCTTCGTTCAAGTGGAAATCTTCTCCAGTTCATTTCTTTTGTTCAGCACTTCGAGGTCAGATGTCCGTGAGTAAAAAACATGACCACACTGGCGAGCCGCTTTGTAGTAAACATTGAAGTTGTTCTTCTGATGAAATGAGACACTGACACTGTTTTTCTTGTTTAATACTGCAGAGCTGCCTGCCTTTAACCCCTTAACTCTCTCCGTCCTACACTGTAATGAATTGCTGTAAAAATTACAGCATTATTTTACTACTGGTGGCTGTTTTGTAATAATACAGTATATTGCTGTAAACTGCAATGCATTCTGGGGTAATGTGTTGGTTCGACTTAAATTTACAGAATATTGTAATAAATTTCAAATCGCGAGGCACATCGTAGGTTCTTCAATGGTTGAGATTCTAGTACTGTTAAGGCAAGAGGAGTGATTCACAACTGTGGTAAGTGACATATTATTTCAGTTTTTTTTTAAATTTTTCTTGTTTGTTAACTCGTAGGTATCTACATTCGCAGTTTATTTGGTAACCCCAGTTTTAAGCATCCTATGTCCATGGGGCTCAAAGCAGACGCGGGGTTTCAGCAGTGCAGTCACGGTAGGATTTCACACGTCGCCCGGCGCTATAGTGGCTATGGGCAGAAAATCTCTGGGTTCCTACATTATGAATTACATGTTTCAGTGATAAGCAGTGATGTATTCACGGTAACTTCATGTTAATCAGCACATTTCGTCATGCTTATTTTATGGTGTAAAACAAATTTGCACACTGTTAACACGCCAAAATGAAAACGTTGCTAAAGCCTCGTGGTCAGACTCAGCCCGCTCACAGAGGATGTGTGTGTCATATAAATTTTTGATGGTGCTGTTCTGGGAGGTTAACGTAACCAGGGAGATTTGGATTTGGAGATTTGGATTTGTGGGCCTTTGCTAACTTCAGGTAATTTGAAAACTTTAACATTTCTGTTTGTTATAAAGTCTGCCTTGTATCGTTAATTTATTACCATAGGGCAACCGAATGCTTTTTTTTACTTCAAATATATATAAAAATATGCTACTTACAGATTTGTTTTTATATTTATATCGGCAGCTGAATCTTGTGCATTTTTGCATAGGATGCACAAGGCACCTTATCAGTGCAGGTGCACTTGAACAAATGAACTGATCATGCACAAACGCTGACCAAATTGTTGAAACAAACGAGTTCACTTATTGTTGTTATAGAATATTTCTCTTTATTTCTGGAGTTTTATTGTGCTTTTGCTTTTTACTTGAAGGCAGTGTAAGGAGTTCCAGTTAGCAATAAAGATAATTTACTTATATTCAGGTGGCTATTGCATTTGTTGTTTGTAGAGCAGTGACTTATGGCAGTTAAGGGTCTTTTGACTTTAGTGGGGGATTTTCATTTTTTTTTCTTGGAAGTTTGAAATTATATCTGCTACAGTGCTAATTAGCATGCAGAATTTATTGTCGAAAAAAGTGTCTTTTTCAGACATAATATGCAGGTTGTATGTTGTAGAGAGCATTTAAATACATTAAAAGTCCCATTCACATTTTTTACGCACTTTTTTGCATACGGCCTTGTTCCTTCTTCTTTCCATTGCATATTAATGTCTGACTCCAGATAGCATTTTTTTCCTTGAGTGTAGGAATTAAGGATAATTCAGTTAGCATCCAAAAGAATAAGGTTCAAAATGATCTGTCAGTTTTGCTCACACGAATTTGATGCAGTTTTTGCTTATGTAAGACATGAAATTACAGAGAAATTTGCCAAACGCAACTTTTAAGTGTGGAATTGCTAACTGCAGTTAGCTTTAATGCTTTTAAGTCACACTTGCTCTATGCATTGTGAGGACTTGACTGGTTTCTTTTCACATCTAAAAAGCCATTTGAAAGGGGGAACAGCAGTAACTTGTGCATTTAAACACTGCAAAAAGACATATACTGCCTTGTCAACATTCACATCACATTTATCAAGATCTCATAAAGGAAAGACACAGTGTAATTGATGATATTGTTCAACAATATCAAGTGAAAGCCATGGAAGCACTCAGGAGTCTATGGTCCTGCGAGGACATGCGTTAGGCAGCTGCCTCAAGTGAAATGACTACAGATGAGATATGTCCTGAACATGTAGATGACATGTTTCTAAAAAATCTGACCGTTTTATCTTAAGTTACAGGCAAAGATGTTGCTTCCTACATGTGCTATTCAAGCTGTTATTGAAGGACTCTAGGAGATAAATGACATTACCCTGTGAAATTTCACATAAAAATTGATTCTACTTGGAGTTCCTGAGACAGATGTAGAAAGAGTGGTAGATGAGATCTTCTCCACACTTGCAACACTCGTATATTGAAACCAGATGAGGAAAACCATGTTTAAACAAAGCATCAACTACATTGAAGCAGTTCCCATTTGTTTAGGGAACAATGAAGACCAATACATTCCAATAAAAAAAAACAAAAAAAAAACAATAGCTGTTCTTTTCCAGAGCAAGTCTATGCAGGAGCAGCACAGCTACACCCATTTGCAAGTTCACAACAACAATTTTTTTTTAAGGACATTTGTGATGGAAAAGTAATTGCAAAAAATGCTTTGTTGAAATTGGATCCCATGTCCTTGGGTTTGATTCTCTATCAGGATTAATTCGAAGTAGTCAATCATAACATAAAGTGCTTGCAGTCTATTTCACATTAAGAGAAATTTTGCCTCAATCGATCCACCACTGACAATATGCAACTTGTTCTCCTTTGCAGTGAACAAGATTAATTTCTTTCGACAAGATTTGGTGATGAGGCAGTTGAAGGATCTCAAAGACCTTGAGGTGAGTGGCATCCAAATACCCAGTGGTGAGATTAGGAAAGCAATTGTGTGTGCTATTGCCAGAGATAATCTAGGCTCACATGCTAATAGAGGGTTTTGTAGAAAATTTCTGCAACAGTTTCTTATTTTGCAGTTTCTGTGAAATTGATAGACCAACATTTGTGGCAGACCCAATATCTGAGGGACCAACCAGGACTCTGTAGTCATATAAAGGTAATGTCCAAATTGATAATTTGAACCAGAAAAAAGGGGTCAAGTTTAACTCATTTAACAATGAGTCAAACTTGACCCTTTCTTTCTGGTCCAAATTATCATATTATCATGTCTGCCAGCCTGGCTTGCCTCCATGCATTGGGCATGATCTTTTTGAAGGTGTCTTGTCCTATGATTTGACTCTATGCATTAAACATTTGGTCAGAGTTGAGAAACAGTTTACGTATGTGGAACTGAATTGAAGAGTAAAGGAATTCAGATACCTAGGCAATTATGCACATCATAAACCACGGATCAATCCTGGGAGTGATAAACTTGGAGAGCATGCTGTTCAGAACTGGTGTTTCCTGAGATTGCTACCAATGTTAATACATTTTACATTTACATTTAGCAGATGCTTTTATCCAAAGCGACTTACAAGGGGAGCAATTAGGGGTTAGGTGCCTTGCTCAAGGGCACCTTAGTCATGGTGGTGGTGGTGTCTGCAATTGTAATTAGGTTTTGGTCCCCTGTTCAGGGGGTCACGAATGGGCAATCAGATTGAATGGGTTATTGGTACCTGTAGAAGGGGGCACTTATTTGCATACAGGAGGTAGTTTGAATGAAGGTTCTAGGGGTGTGTACATCTTTAGTGGCACACAATATTGCTTGCATTTTAGAACTTCTTGGAAGTTCGTACTATGTCTGGGAGAATGAGACCATTTTACCAGGTGCACTGAGACATTTCAAATGATACCAAACATGTATATTCATTTGTTGTACACATTCAGATTTGGATTGAGTTTTAGGTGAGGGGGAAGGAGGGGAAAGAGAGGATGGTATGGAGAACGTAATGGTGAGGTGTGAACTGCTCGGCATGGGGCGTCTCGGATGGTGCTGTTACTTATGCAGAAGAACATTCAAATGTTGATTGTCAAGAAAAGTTGTCCTTCAGTCCAGACAATTTGACTCCAGCCTTACATGGGCCTCCTCTTGCAAATTCTGATGGTGTAATTGAGGAAAAAAGACAAACTTTAGAGAATTTGTATCACCTATATGGAAAAAGTGGAGCTGACAGGCGTGATGTAGGAAACTTACTATTTGCAAAGAAAGCACATCAATGACACACAAGCACCTCCTATCAAAGACATCAAAAGCAAATGGCCATGCCTGTTTGTGCAAAAGCACATATTTGTACATTTGAGGAGCTTACCAGTATCACCATACACAAAAGGCTCAACCAGGCCATGCAGGAGTATGATAGTCGAGTCCTTGTCGACTTCTTTAAGAGCAAACCCACAAATGATGTTGTCAAGAAACATTTGTTGTCGAGCAAAGAAGAAGTTGGACCCTTTGTGATTAAACTCATCCTGGCACATTTTCGAGAGCTTCCAGATGGACTTATGCTACTTGCAGATGTTAGTATATAGCTGAAAGACACTATTTTTGGTTTTTGTATGTTCTTGTAAGTACTTTATATGGACAGGCCTTCCACTGGGATCCTGTTTTTGAAAGACATATCACTGATCCTGGTATGATAGGCATCATTTAGAAGTTTTGGAGAGAACTTTGGAGAAAAAAAATGTTATTTTTCTCTCCTTTTATAGAGGTTCGCTCTCTTTATTGACAAGAAATTGGACTTGTCCAGAAACGAAAAGCTTTTGTGTAATTACTTTGTCAGTGTACTATACACTAATGTATTATTTATTTTAGACACTATTACTTATTAGACACTTTGACGAGTGGGCACTGGATGGTGACTATTGATGGCGAGGTTGTGTGTGAGGGTATTCAGGCCTTTTTCCTGTCTTTCCTGTTTGCAGCATATTACTTGTTTAATCTTCAATATCAGGAGGAGGCAGTGTGTACCTTGGAGTTCTTTCAAAGGCATTTTACATATGTACATGAACTTTCCATTTATTTACGTGGACATCTAAAACTTTCTAGGAAGTCCTCAAACTGATCTAACTTGCATATTGTCTGTTTCATGACCCTTTAGGCACTTTGTGGGCATAAATCCTGAGAGAGGGTCAAAAGCAAAGGGAAAAGTGCCATCTAAAAAAACAGGACAGATGATACAGAAGAAACACGTGGCAGTCAACCCACATGTTGCTTCTCTTCTGAGTTCCAGTGGAATTTCTGAAATGTAAGAAGGACACACACACCAAGATCGCATTTTCCTTTTATTGTTCGATCTCTGTCGCTGACTGTATCTGTGTGGGGGGCGTGGTTCAGTGAGGTCTGCAGCGGGAGAGAGAGTTGGGAGACTCGCGGTGAGTAAGTGGGTTAATAACAAATAACAAACACCTGTGTCTGATTCCAGTGATTGGCGTGGAGAGATCGCATAAAGAGGCCAGTGAGAGAGGGAGAGAGAAGGACTGCTGCCTCGTGGGGAGAAACGAAAGCTCTGGAGAGCCGGTTGGAGATTGTTAATCAACTGTGTTTTGAGAAAGACTGAGCGCTGGTGTGCACATTGCTGGTTGTATTTATTTTCTTTGTTACAATAAAAGCCCCACCAGTCACAGTAACACCGACCCCATCCTCTTTATTCCTGAGCACTAATTCATTGATTTTGTTACAATCTGTCATCCGTCTCTCTGACTCTGACTGTATCTATCATTCCTCTCTCATTGATGTGGCTAGCCGGGTCGACCATCGCATCAGAGAACGCCAGTTGGAGCGACAGAGGGAGACCAGTTTACTTGAGGCTGCCAGTCCTGTTAAATGGCCTCCTCCTCCTGGTGACCTAGAGGAACCTATGCAGCTGGGGGGAACCCGGATATCCCAGGCCGAACGCAATTGAAGTATTAAAGAGAGATGCCTCCTCTACTTTGGCAAGCCAGGCCTTTTTCACATATTGTCCGAAGCTGTCGGGGAAAACCCAAGTCTCGTCCTGGAGTAGGGAGGCCGGGGTTTGACTATCCACACCACTATCACCCAGGGTCAGAGACACCATTGAATATGTGCCTTTGGTGATTGAGGGACCTCCAGGAGTTTCATGGATTTATTTTATGTTGGCCCAGAGTCTCGCTGTTTACTCTGTGAATCTTCAAGACCCCCTAAACATTACAGCAGTCGATGGCAGCCCGTTGGGGTTGGATCAGGTGTCCCAGTGCACTCCACCTCTACAGCTACAGGTGAGTTACCACCAGGAATGGATACAGTTTTTGTTCATTTATACCCCCTGAACTTATTACAATCCTTGGTTTGCCATGGTTGACTGCCTACAACCCACATATTGACTGGTCCGGGGGAGTCATCAAGTATGCTTTCTGCTGTTCCTCTGAGCCACTTAAGACTTTCCAAGAAACCTTGCCAGACAACCCAAAGAACAACTTCCTCTCTGTGCTCAAAGCCCCATCTACAGAGATCATGGCCATTCCTAGGATGGAACCTGTCATCACCAAGTTCCCACCTTACCCTACTGAGCCACCTCAAGATCCCAACAGATCATATGACTACACTATTGAACTCATGCAAGGAACTTACACACCTCGCAGAAAGTTCTACTCCCTCTCTGGCCCAGAGAGATTAGCTATGGACAAATATCTTAAGTAAGTCCAGGATAGTGGGGTTGTTCCTCCTTCCACATCATCTGCAGGAGCTGGTTTCTTCTTTGTTGAAAAAAGGATGGTAGTCTCCGACTCTGTATCAATTATTGGGACTTAAATAACATCACCATCAAGAATCGTTACCCCCTCCCGCTAATGACCACAGCTTTTGAGAGCCTGCAGGGGGCCACCATCTTTACCAAGCTGGACCTTCGAAATGCAAACCCTATCTGGTCAGGATCCGGGAGGGGGATGAATGGAAGACAGTGTTTAATACCCGACAGGCCACTACGAGTACCAGGTAATCCCATTCTGCCTAGTTAATCTTCCAACTGTCTTCCAGTACTTTATTAATGATACATTCAGAGAGATGACTTTTGTGTTTGTTTACTTGGATGATATTCTGATATTCTCCAGCAACCTCAAGGAACACATTCAGCATGTCTGAAAGGTCCTCGCCCAGCTGTTGAAGCACAAGCTCTTCATTACGCTAGAGAAGAGCGAATTCCATGTCCCAGCTATCTCATTCCTTGGCTTCTGTGTGTCCAAGAGTAGCCTCCAGATGGATCCGAGCAGGGTTGGACTGGCCCCAACCTACTTCAGTCAAACAGGTACAGCGCTTTCTGGGGTTCTCCAATTTCTATAGGAGGTTCATTACAAATATTAGTTCTGTTTTAGAGCCTCTCTCCGCACTAACAAAGAAGTCTAACAGGCCATTCATATGGACACAACACTTCACATCCGCCCCCATCCTAATGCTCCCAGACCCAGAGTTGCCTTTTGTACTGGAGGTTGATTTCTTACTTGCAAGTAAGGAATATGAGGGAATGAGGAAGCAATGAGGAAATATCAAAGATTTCTATATGGGTCATTTTTGACCCATGTGTGCAAAATTGATGTAGAAATACAAAAACTGTGTTTGTTTTTTGAAATTAATAAAGGAAAAATAAAATCATGATTTGTGGACATTAAAAACAAGATATTTAAAAAATACCTGGAGTAAATAAATGATAAAATACATTTCTTTCAAAGAATCACTCCACCATGATTGAAATTACATAGGAAATGAACGCGGGTCATTTTAGACCCATGTTGCGCATTAGAAGGGGTTTGCTCTTCTTGCGCATCAAAGGGTTAACCCTGATTTCCCACACCTGTGTTTGACCCTATATAAGTCTTGAGCCAGTCATTTTGACATAATTTTGTATGTATTTGTCCGATGTAGCACAGTAAGCCACTCATTTTAGTACTTGTGACTCAGCAACTGTTTGAGACTGAGAAGCGGCTTGTGCGCGCCACTAATATACAGGTGCTGGTCATATAATTAGAACATCATCAAAAAGTTGATTTATTTCACTAATACCTTTCAAAAAGTGAAACTTGTATAGTATATTCATTCATAACACACAGAGTGTTATATTTCAAATGTTTATTTCTTTTAATTTTGATGATTAACTAAGGAAAATCCCAAATTCAGAAAATTAGAATATTGTAAAATGGTTCAATATTGAAGACACCTGGTGCCACACTCTAATCAGCTAATTAACTCAAAACACCTGCAAAGGCCTTTAAATGGTCTCTCAGTCTAGTTCTGTAGGCTACACAATCATGGGGAAGACTGCTGACTCGACAGTTGTCCAAAAGACGACCATTGACACCTTGCACAAGGAGGGCAAGACACAAGAGGTAATTGCAAAAGAGGCTGGCTGTTCACAGAGCTCTTTGTCCAAGCATATTAATAGAGAGGCGAAGGGAAGGAAAAAATGTGGTAGAAAAAAGTGTACAAGCAATAGGGATAACCGCACCCTGGAGAGGATTGTGAAACAAAACCCATTCAAAAATGTGGGGGAGATTCACAAAGAGTGGACTGTAGCTGGAGTAAGTGCTTCAAGAACCACTACGCACAGATGTATGCAAGACATGGTTTTCAGCTGTCACATTCCTTGGGTCAAGCCACTCTTGAACAACAGACAGCGTCAGAAGCGTCTCACCTGGCCTAAAGGCAAAAAGGACTGGCAGTTCATCACCCTGAGCCCGCTATCCAGCCTCGACGGAAACGCAAGCCGCGTCGGAAGAAGGCCATGGAAATTGAGCCACGCTTCCACACGGCCACCGCCGATTCCGCAATGACCGACAGAGTGGAGCTTTCAGTTTCCCCTGAACTTTCTGTTTCACCCAGCGCGATCACGGAGATCGCCAAAGAACTTTTTGTTTCCCCTAAAGTGACCAAAGAGGTCGCTGTTGAACTTTTAGTCAGCCATGAACTGTTTGTTTTCCCTAACGTGACCACAGAGGTCGACACTGAACTTTCTGTTCTCCCTAAGACGTATGTTAACCCTAACGTGACCAAGGAGGTCACAAATAAAATTTCTGTTTACCCTGGATTTGTATTAAACCCTGAAGCGACCACGGAGGTCGCAGTTTAACTTTCTGCCTGCCCAGACACGACCATAGAGATCGAACACAAGCCGTCTCAGGCGCTCTCCGCCCCTGAGCCGTCTCCAGTGCTCTCTGCCCCTGAGCCGTCTCCAGAGCTGCCAGAGCTCCCTGACCTACCAGAGCCTGAGCTCCATGACCTTCCTCCGCCAGAGCCTGCGCCTGACCTTCCTCCGCCAGAGCCTGCACCTGACCTTCCTCCGCCTGAGCCTGCGCCAGACCTTCCTCCGCCTGAGCCTGCGCCAGACCTTCCTCCGCCTGAGCCTGCGCCAGGCCTTCCTCCGCCTGAGCCTACGCCAGACCTTCCTCCACCAGAGCCAGCACCAGATCTTCCGCCGCCTGACCATCTGCCGCCTGACCATCTGCCGCCTGACCATCCGCCGCCTGAGCCAGGAAAGGGGGTAATTCCCTCATTAAAATTTTGGGGGGGGGGCCCAGTGTCCGTTACACACTGATTTACAGTAGACACAGTGGTATTTTTTGCAGCACACTGTGCATCTCTCGATAGACAGTAGGGGATCCTGTCCTCGCAAAAGTATTGTCTGATGCATCTGTGCAGTTTAAACATAAATAAAAACTATGATTAAAAACACGCTGCGTACCACTAGTGGGAGATGGGAGAACGCTATTGCACATATTACCTATCGATATAACTTTGTGTTTATTGCAAAGTTAATCTACTCCTGATTAATATTTCAGGGAGTCAGAAAAAAACAATAACATTAATTGTCATGTTGAGACAGCGATAAATATAAGTTCCGTTTATCTTTAAAGTACAGTTTTCTGTACAGTTAGCTAGAACGTCTCCGGTTACTTTCGTAACCTCCGTTCCCTGAGAGGCGGGAATGAGACGCTGTAAAACGCTGCGGGAAAATCCCTTTCTTCCAAAATGTTGAAATATAATAGGCTAACGCCAGTTAGAAAAACTGGCCAATTGCTGCTCTATACGCAAAACACGTGCAATACTGGTGTTATAGACAGTTTAAAAGGCGAAGAGAGCGGCAATTACCTCAGAATCACGACTGAACGCAAAGCTGAGAGAGCGCGAGCATGGCGGCTTACACAATATCTCGTTCCAAATAAGTGAAATCACACAACATGGGTGAGCACAGTGTCAACAGCAGAGCGGTAACCAACAGTGCAGACTTAGGAACACATAAGTGAACAGTAAAGGGAGAGTGTGCCCATACTGATAAGGGCAGAACAACACAGTAATGCAACTTCCAAGCATAGGAACGAGCGTACACAGCGTTAACAGCAAGCGGCAACTAACTGTGTATGTCACATGAAAAAATGAGATTAACTCACCGAGAGCACTTGAAAAGCCACTGATGGCACGTCCAGTTTGTAAAACCTGGCGAAGGTGTTCGAGGAAGACCAGCCAGCGGCAAAACGTATATCCTGAATGGGCGTACCTTTAGACCATGCCCAGGATGAAGCCATTGCTCTCGTAGAATGAGCCCTGATTTGGAAGGGACAGTCCTGGCCCATAGTGACATAAGCCAGAGTAATCGTGTCCACTGTCCAGTGGGAGAGCCTTTGTTTAGAAACAGCTCGTCCCTTAGAGCGGCCCCCAAAGCACACAAAGAGCTGGTCCGACTGCCGAAAAGTGGCGGAGCGATCAAAGTAAACCCTGAGCACCCTGACCGGGCAGATAGCGCTGCGACATACTACATACAGACATACTACAGTCGCCGGGACCAAAACACATACAATCCTCACTGACAGATAATGCGTGCAAATCCCTGACGCGCTTTGCTGAAGCGAGGGCCAGAAGGAGAGCGGTTTTCAGTGAGAGCTCCTTTCAGCAGACTCCAAAGGCTCGAACAGAGGAAGAGAGAGTGCTTTCAGATCCAGCGCTAGATCCCACGGTGACACGGAAGGCGGCCGTGAAGGAAACAATCTCCTCGCTCCGTGAAGGAAACAATCTCCTCGCTCCTTTGAGAAATCTGCCCACTAACTCGTGTCTACTTATCGATTGACCAGCCACCGGTGCATGAAACGAAGCAGCAATAGCAGCTACAGAAACCTTCAGCGTGGGGGGCAGACTGCCACTGTCCAGTCTGTGCTGCAGAAAACTTAAAACATCCAACACTGAGCAGTTAACCGGGTTGATGAGAAGCTCACAGCACCATTTTACAAACACTTGCCATTTAAGAGTGTAAAGGCGTCTAGTGGATGGTGGCGAGGACACGAGGAGGCAAGTCGCTCAAATCCTATAACGGCCCTGACACGTGAAGTTTCCAAAGTTCCGGGTTGGGATGCCAGATCACACCGTTCGCTTGCGATAGTAGATCCGCACTGAGCGGGATCCGCCATGGAGCGGCTGTCAACATTTCTCTGAGATCCAGAAACCATGGCTGGTTCGGCCAGTTTGAGGCGACAAGGATCACTGACGCTTTCTCCTCCCTGATTTTGCATAGCACTAAGGGTGGATTTTTCACCGGAGGGAACGCATAGAGCTTGGCTCTCGGCCAGCTCGATGTCAGAGCATCTCCCTTTAGCGGGGAGTGGGACATTGAGAAGAACAGCGGGCAATGCACGCTCTCGCTCGTCGCAAACAGATCCACTTCTGCTGTCCCGAACCGGGACCAGATCTTCCTCACCACGCCGGGGTGAAGTCTCCACTCTCCCTGAGGAATACCGCTCCTTGAAAGCAAATCCGCCCCGTAGTTTAGACTGCCAGGGATATACGTCGCTCTGATGGAGAGAAGATGCCGATGTGACCACAAAAGGAGGCGTTTCGCCTGCTTGAAAAGAATTCTGGATCTGATGCCGCCCTGGCGATTTATGTACGAGACCACAGACATGTTGTCGGTGCAAATCAGAACGTGCTGCCGTTCCAGCTGAGGAAGAAAAGCTTCCAGCGCCAGGCAGACCACACGTAACTCCAGCCTGTTTATGTGCCACTCTTTCAGCGACTCTGACCAAAGGTCTGACAGCGGTGAGCCCACACAAACCAAGCTCCATCTTGAGGTAGACGCGTCCGTCGTGACAACAATGCGTCTCATCACTAAGCCCAGGGGTACGCCCCGTCTGTACATGTCCATGTTGCGCTACAGTCTCAGAGCCCTGATGCAGTTGTGATTGACCGGGATGAGCACATGGCCTGATGCCCATGATCTCCACGGGACTCGAGCCTTGAGCCAAAACTGGAGCGGGCGCATGTGTAGGAGACCCAGATGGCAGACCGAGGAAGCTGACGCCATCAATCCCAGAAGCCTCTGGAAATCCCTCAGCCTGCACGGTTTTAAACGGTGCAATGTAGAAATTATGGTGTCCACTCGCCGATGAGAGAGGCTGGCCTTCATTGCTGGTTATCGACTGACATGGGGTGAATACACTCTTCTGAGCATTCACCCGTAACCCCAGACTTTCCAGGTGGCGCAACAGCGCTTCCTTGTGGCCTACCAGCACATCTCGCGAATGAGCTAAAATCAGCCAGTCGTGTGGGGAAGAGAACATGAGGAGAAGAAGGCTCTTTTAGTGAGGGGATATGCATTTTTATTAACATATATACATTTTGAACATTTTTCACTGGTGGAAAAAACAACACAACCGTCTCCTGCAGGAACGGCGGGGACTGGGAAACAGAGTCGCCTTCTCTTGGGGGCGGGTTCCTCCACGGAGATTCTTCTCCTCACGACCGGGCTGTCAGGACGACGGCTTAGGCGCTGCAGACAATCCACCGTCGCGGCGTGGGCTCCTCCTCGGGCCATGACGCTACCTGCCAGGTGCCGGCCATTGTCAGGACGTGCAGCTACAACGGGGGCAGACGGCTGCTTTGTAATCCTCCGATCCGAGGGGTGAGCTGACGAAGAGCGTGATCTGACGCTGGACTGCGGCTGGAATGAGCGACGGGGCATCACGTGGCTCATCACTTTCGCACACTTTTGTGCCTCAGCAAAACGCTCGACGACGGACTCCATGGCGTCGCCAAAGAGTCCGGAGGGAGTGATGGGAGCGTTAAGGAGGGTCTTACGGTCCGCGTCCTTCAGGTCAGCTAGAGTGAGCCACAGGAGCCTGTGGAGGACTACCATGAACCCCATAGCGCGGCCAATGGCCTGGGCAGAACGCTCTAACCACCTCCGAGTCGAGACCAGCATCATCCAGAGACAGCAGCCGCTTCGCCTGAAATACTTGCAGCACTGCCATGGAGTGGAGCGCTGAGGCCGCTTCCCCCGCGGAAGCGTAGGCCTTGTCAGCCAGATGAGCCGTGAACCTGCACAGTTTAGATGGCAGGCCCAGATCTGATCCCAAGGAGGCGGCTGATGGGCACAGGTTAGCGGCGACCGTTTCCTCGACGGGGGGAGTGCGCACGTAGCCGTGGGCCTCCGTGTCGTCCACGTGGGAGAAGAAAGCGTGAGTGGAAGCATGGACGTGCGCCGACTGGGGTGCAGACCACGACTTAACCACATGGCAGTGGACGTCGGGAAAAAAGGGGGTCCTCCTTTCCGGAGCGGCCTGGCGGCGGCCCGACTGGAGGTACCAGGAGTCCAATTTACTCCTAGTTGGTTTGTCTGGGGGACTGATGATTAGACCCTTGTAGTTCTCTCTCTCCTGGGTAAGCATATGGCTGGAGTGCAGGTTGAGGCCCTGGGCAATGCAGAACAACCAAGAGAAGGATGTCAGTTGGAGGAGCAAGAGAGGGTGGTCACACTGACAGTGCCTTTTAACTCTGCTCTGTAAAAAGTTATTGTAAAAATCCTGCGCTAAAAAACTGTTAACTGGTTAACAAAACGTTTCTGTACTATATACGGTAAATAACCATAATAGATCTAATTGTACATTTAATGTAATTTTACAAATACTGTAAAATACTGTTAAATTTAAAGTTGTTGGAAGTAAAAAAGAACAAGTTATAGTATAATTTACAATAAAAAAAATAAACTGACTTTCCCAGAATTCTCTGCATGAAACTTCACATTTGATGTTTTTGTTTAAATATCTTTGTTTCTTCTCAGTATTTTGTAATCAGTTAAGAACATTAGGGTTTTATGTTACATCTAATGTTGTTGAATGAATTTTTATTGCCTTTTTTTAATGTCATGTGTGTTACCATAATGGTGTTTTGCGTTTGTGTGAATGACTGTGCAATTTCTATATATTAGTATATACCTACTCATACCTTGTCTCAAGCAGATCAGTTGCATATGAAGAAACTATTTTTGCACTACTAATATGTTACACATGTCATACCATATACACAATAATTAGTCCCCAATCTTTCCTCCTGCGTGATGAGATTTTCTGACATACAGTACTCTAGGCTTACATTTTTCAAATATCGTGTTACCTGCTCTATTGTGGGTAATTCAGTTTGTTGTGTATGTATTGGCAGTACTTGCTCTGCAGCAGCAGCAATAAAAGCAGCTGCAGCATAGCAGATCCATTCCACCAAGACCAAACATATGAACATTGTCATACCCATTACCATGCTAAACACTGCGAGTCTTGTCATGACAGAAATACAAAGTTCTGCCCAGAAACTCTACATGGCACAGGCTAACAGGTCCTTTAACTCAACATGCTTGTAATCACAGCTGATTGGTTCCTGCTGTATTAGTGGCCAATGAGCTTGCATGATCAACCTTCAAATACTTGGGTAGCATTTGCCTTTAGCAGTGCAGCATGTTTTCAGAAAGCCCTCACCTTCCACAGCTCCACCTGTATAGATGTTAGAGATCGGTCAGGCTCTGCAGTCAACCAACCACAACGCTCATCATCACCGGAGAATTAATCACCCACACCTGAAGTTCATCACTTCATCACCAGCACTAGTTATAAGCACACACTTCACCTCTGCACTTCGTCCGGTCTCGACTTCGGTTAAGGACTCTATACCAGTGCTACTAACCTTGTTATGTTCCTGTCTTCCAAGTTACCCTGTGTCTCTGTTCCATCTTCTCTGTCTGTGTCTCCATCCATCATCTCTCCCAGGAATCCTCCATCACTTCCACACCGGACGCAAAGTGTGTGCCCTGTACCTCGCCAAAATCAGCTCATCCATTCATCTGTTAAACAGAAGGACTGTCAGTATATTGATCCATCTCCTCATACTCTATTACATTCCAACTTACATGTGTTTGTGGATCCCGTGTTGTTAAATAAACCTGTTTCATTGATATACTTCTCTGTGAGTCTGTGTTCCGTTACAATAGATCTGCTTTGAGTAATTCATGTATGCTATATTTTACAGCAGTAGCATGTCTAACTTGCTTACAGCAGCATGTTGTGTATGTTTTGGCAGTAGCAAGTCCCGTACATGCTACGCAGCAGCAATAAAAGCAGCAGAAGCATAGCAGATTTAAATATCAACATATCAACATTATCATAACCATTATCATGTCAAACACTCAAGAGAGATGTCATGAAATAAATTCACTCAATAAGTGTCATAATTGAGGATATAATTTTAATTTTAGAATAGGGGGATCAAATTGCCTTTATTAATACTGTATTAATGGCAGTTTCTGCTCTGTACCTGATAGAAAATGAAATAAGTTATTTAGTTGAAGAGTTATCCTAAATGAAAGAATCAATTCGAAAAGGAGTGGTTTGGAGAGACCGAATCCTTTACTGAAACGTCTCATTCTATATAAAAATGTTCACCACACTGGCAAAAATAAGATAAGTGATACACTATGTGTGTGCATAAAGTGGCAGTCCCGACGCTGCATTTTTGTATTTGATTAAAGATTTCAAAGACCCCTCCCCCTCCCCCCTCTAGAATGCACTGTAAGCACCTTAAGATCAGAAATGTGTACCAAGAAAGTCACATTTCACATATTTTATTTATATTATGCATCTCCAGCCTGTTAGCAGGAACATTGACAATGGTAATCCCTAGAGGAAGTCAATCATCTTGGACTTGTTAAAAGTAAAATTAGCTTCTTGTGACAGCCCCATACTGCACAAAGGCAGATTTATTACATATAAAGATTTACACTGGCAGGAGTTCCAATCACTTGTACATTGCTTCACAGACACAAGAGTCCCTGTAGTTGTAAATATTTAATCATAAAAAGCTATTTAATATCTCATTTTGTTTATAAGATCAATTAAACATGTCACATTCATTATTCTTATGGCACATTACACATTATATAGTTAATGGAACACAAAAGCAACCATGATGTCCGTTGTCTTTGTAGTGGATGCATCAATTCAATATTTTACTGTGTGCTAGTTTTAAAGACAAGTGTCCAACTGATGAATTACAGAAAATCTGGAAAGCTTTTCCAATAAGAAAGCATGGTCCAATGGTAGTCTATCTAAATGTCAGTATTATATGTCTGTATTAAAGTGACTCTATTATGCTATTTGAAATGTTCCTAATTTTGTTTAGGAGGTCTCCTACAACAGGTTTACATGCATCAAAGGTAAAAGGTAATCAATTTCAGTTCAAACTCAGTTTTAGCAGAGGTTGTCAAGCAGGCTATGGTCATAGAACAGCAAACAGGTATCTCAGGGGAATAGGCAGAGTCGTAGTCATAAACAGGCGGTGAAGTCGAGACAGGCAGCAAGTTATACAGTTATACAGATTAGGTAAGGGGCTTATGGGAAATGTAGTCTGAATGTGTTTGAGTGAATGTGTGATAGCCCATGGTGAAGTGCCCTCCAGTGGTTGTAGCGGGCACTTCAGCTGATGATCATTGCATAGTCCCCTTCCAGACACTTCCAGATAAGGCCATTTAAGGGCTTTATCTGGACCAACAGGAAGCTTGGATGTGATCCTCGTGGTCATATCTAGGCAGACTGAGAACTCAGGAATGGCCTTCATGATCATATCAGGGAACTCAGGGATGACCCTCATAGTCATAACTAGCCAGGCAGGGAGTTCCTGGGTAACCACTGTGGTTGGGTTAGAACAGACAGGTAGTTCGTAACTGTCCCCCGTGGTTGTGTCAGGGCTGGTAGGAAGTTCATAGATGACCTCCCTGGTTATATTTAGACAGACAAGACGTTTGGGGATGACCTTCGTGGCCATATCTAGACAGACAGGGAACTCGGAAATTACTTTTGTGGTCATATCTAGACAGACAGGAAGTTCATCGGTAGTTGTATCAGGGTGAACAGGAAGTCCATGGGTAACTATTGTGACTATATCAGGACAGACAGGAAGTTCATTGATGACCTGCATGGTCATATCAAGATATACTGGAAATTCTGGTGTGACCTCTGTGGTCATTTCGGAACACACAGGAAATTCAGGGATGACCTTCATGATCATATCAAGGCAGACATGAGATTCATAGGCGACCACCGTGGTCGTATCAGGACAGACAGAAAATTCATAAATGTCAACCGTGGTTGTCTCAGATCCAGTAGGAAGTTCATGGATGACCTATGGTCATATATGGATAGGCAGGAAGTTCATGGATTATCTCCCTGGTCGGATCAGGGCAGACAGGGATCTCAGGAGCCATGACTGTATTGACAGGGAGGATGACATCTGGGTGAAAAGGCTCAGATACGGAGTCAGAAATCTCCTCCAAGACTTCAGGAGCTGGCACAGGACTTGATTCGGGGGCTGCTGAAACGCTTCGGTGACTGATATGAGATTTAGAGCCCTCTTGCTTTGCACTGGCATGTTCAAGGACGGACTTGGTAGCGTCCCGTTGATTTGCACTGGCGTGCTTAAGAACTGTCTCGGTAATGCCATCTTGAGCTGTACTGATGGGTTCTGTAACTGACTCGAAAGCGCCCTCTTGAGTTATACGGGCGTTCTCAGGGTATGCATGAGAGCTGTAGACTCTGGCATATTATCCATGACTTCTGGAGGCTCTGCTGCGGTAACCATGACGGGGTGAAACTCCGGAAGGTCCGCTGAGACGTAACGAGGCTCTGGAGATTCTGCTGAGATATGAGGAGATTCTGGAAGCTCTGCTGAGGCGTGACGAGGTTCTGGTAGCTCTGCTGAAACCTGATGAGGCTCTAGGAGCTCTGTTGGGACGTGACGTGGCTCTGGAGGCTCTGCTGAGACTTGACGAGCCACAGGAGAGTCTGGAGCGGGTCAATGGAGCTCTGCAGTGAGCAGGGAGCACTAGAGCGGGCTCAGGGAGCGTTGAAGCGGGTTCGTAGAACTCAGGCAGAATTTTACAGTTCGTAAGTACTTCTCGGTCCACCATTACCGTGCAGGTGGCAGCCATGGAAGTTCTTCCGGCACGGCTTGCGCCTCCGATGTGGCTGGTAAGCTGGACAAACGATTGTGACCTGACTCTGGCTCTGTGGATCTACGATGACCTGACTTGGTTCACGATGATCTGCGGTGACGTGGCTGGATCCGAGACAATCAGCTGTGACTCTGGACGAGCAGCCATTTTGTATTCCATCCCAGGCAGCAAGTTACACAGTCCAAAAATACAAAGCAAGTCCAACCGGCAGGCAGATAAACATCAAAAAACTGTAGAAGCGGGCACGATCAAACGGGCAGACAATACAGGAATGAACGCTCAGAAAAGTAAACACTAGGAATAACAAGACCTCGCAAAGGTGTGTGTGTGTGCGCTGAGCTTAAATTTTAACCCTGATAGGCTGCAACTGGTGAGATGATCAATGATTAGTGTTCTGTCTTTGTATCAATTTTAAAGTTAGTGTTGCCCCTAGTGGTCATTCCAATTACTTTATTAGTTCAAGCAGCCAGAGAGCACATGGCAGCAACACTAGAGTCTCTCAACAATTCAACTCCATCCGTGGTATTCTTTTAAAATGTGGCATCGGCTGTAAGTTTATTTCATTTCTCTTTATGTGTAGCATCATTTTACAGCTGTATTGTTCAATATTTGTAAAAGTTTGTTTATTCTACGTGTACTTGTTTTATGTTATGTTAGCTTACACAAATGCTTGTTATTAGACAATTTGACACTGATATTGTAGTATTTTCTGTTTTACTTGTAGTTTCACAAAAAAAGAAAGACACAATAAACCAAAGAAAAGAAGATTGACTCTATAAACCTAAGTACCAGTCTTCTGCGTGTTTATTGGAATTCTGTTGACACTAGCTAGAATTCTACTCTTCACACAAGAGGGAAGGACAGCATAATTAGGTATGGGGTTTATGGGAAATGTAGTCTGAATGTGTTTGAGTGACTGTGTGATAGTCCATGGTGAAGTGCCCTCCAGTGGTTGTAGCGGGCACTTCAGCTGATGATCGTTACACTTACAATACACAGTCATGTGAAAAAGTTAGTGATGATTTTGGGCTTGTTTTGTAGACACAGGAACTGGGCATCTGACAGTCATTGAGTCAATCATGAACTCCTTTGTAAATGCTTTATGCAACTGGACAATGAACTGAAGATCACCAGCAAATCTACAACAGAGTGGCTGAGAAAGAAAAGAATCAAGGTGTTGAAATGGCCCAGTTAAGACCTGACTGGAAAGCTGCGGCGAGACCTGTACATAAACCTCAATAAACCGGAGCAACGTTGTGAAGAAGAGTGGGCCAATATTGCTCCATAATTATGTGAGAGACTAATAAAGTCATACAGAAAATGATTACTACAAGTTATTGCTACTGAAAGTGGATCTATACGCAACTGAATCATAGGGTGTCCTTAGTTTTTCACCTATGGCCTTTCCATCTTGGCTTTATTTTTGTTAAGTAAATAATACATAATGTGACATGCAACAATGTGACATGTGTTGTTCATCTGAGGTTTTATTTTACACATTTTACAAAGACCTGCCAAGGACCAAATGATTTTGTGTTATGTCTTGATATGGAAAACCATGGAATTCAATAGTGTGTCCTAACTTTTTCACATGACTGTACATTGCACATCACCACATTGTTCAATCATTCTCAAAGAACTCATCAGATGAATCAGTCTCTCTAAATCCCTCCTTTTCGCAAGCCTGCTCTGCTCTGCTCTGATTGGCCAGATGGCCCAGTGTGTTGTAATTACAGCTCTGGAGGCTTCCTAAAGCACTGCGATTATACACACTGTAAAGACAGTAACAATGGTGTTGATTTTACCATATCAATCTGAGATGATGAAATATTGGGAACTAGTAATCCAACCCAAAAACAGGGTGTTTCTTGGTGATATGCTATTCAGTTTGACGTATAATATGAGATGTTGCAACTGTAATTCCTCACCATCAGCATTAACAAGTGTATGTCCATCAACAAACGGATATGTATATTTCTAATTTATCGTGGTGCACATGTGGGAACTGTATTATTAACAGTATCAATAACAGTGCATACAATAGATGAGCACGAATGACTGATGTAACATTAAAGTTTGTCGTAACACTTTATTTTAATGGTCCAGAATAATGCATTAGTTAAGCATTAATTAATGATTAATTTGTTCACAACTAAGCATTAGTTAAGAATGAACACACTGGTAATGATTAACTTTACTTTTCTGTCCTGAATTATGCATAAATTAAGCATGGACACAATAGTAATTAATAATTAACTTAACATATATTAGTTAGGGTGTATTTGTCAGGGTTCTGCCCAGGCAGCCTTGTCTGTGTTGTGTGTCAGCACATGGCTTTGTCTTTGTGTTTGCCATGTGCTCCTTTTGTCCTACCTCCTTGTTTGCTGTTACCACGCCCCCTTGTTTAGTCCTCTCTAGTCCTCGTTTCACTAATTGTGCTCACATGATCCTCATGTTCTCTGGTCCCTTTATATTGTGCTTCCCTTCCTCATGTTTTTGCTGGTTCGTTACTTTCATGGTGTGTGTTATGGGTGATGTTTTTGGTGTTGGTTCTTGTAGTCGTCTTAACTCTTGCCCTAGAATTTTTGTATCTTATTTTTTTCAGTTACAAAGTAATCCTTGTTACTATTTTGTTTCTTTAGTCCTGGTTTTGCTTAGTTTCTACTCTTGTGAATTTTAGTCTGGTCTTTTTCTTTTTGATTTTGAATTTCATTTCCGCTGATTTTCTGCTTCAGTTTATTTCTTCCCTGTTAAGCGAGTCCTGTCTTTTATTTGTTTGCATATATTTATTTACTTTTGTTTCTCGTCATTGTTCTTATCAGTTTATGTTTGGTTCTCTTTATTATTGATACATCTTGTCTGTCTTGTCTCATGTCTCGCCTTGTATGTCTCTTGTGTGTGGGTTCCTGCCTTGTATCCCTAGTTCCCTGGCCACTGACCTTTCACTGCTTGGCAGCCTGACTGGTGTAACGATCATAATTGATTTTCAAGCCTCTGGTGTTCCACCTGGCGGCAAGACTAGTTCTAAGTTTTATTTTTGATTTCTTTTATTCTGATTTTGTTCACTAAATTTTCCCTTTAGCTTTCCTGCAAGATTAGTCTTGTTTCAATTTTTTTTTCTTTTTTCTTTTTTTTGTTTGAGTACCAGTTATTTCTAGACTCATTTATTTTTTTCTTGCCCCTGTTACGTAGCTTCTTCATTTGATTCCCTTTAGTCTTAGTAGTGCTGTTTATTTTTCCTTTCTATCTTGTTTCTGTTGTCTTAACCCATTTAATCCCAAATTTTTCCCAGAGATGACATATATGAGTTTGTGTGGTATTTGTAAGTATATTAAACAATCAATGTCAATAATGTAAAAAAATATTTGAAAAGTCCATGAAAAAATGAGTTTTATCTCTGGTCACAATTGTGACCGGTGGTAGAACACAGGTCTATGGTGTATATAAATAAATTAAAAATCTCCAGAAAAGTTTAAAGACTGGATTAAATTGTTGAAGTGTTTTATTCGATTAACAAATAGGTAAACATTGTCTGGCTCAGTTTCAAAAATGAAAAAATAGCAATCCTATGCAGCAGCATGGTATATTTTAATAAAATTATAATAATATAAATTATAGGAAATTGCTTAGAATGTAATCATTATAAATGACACAAAACACTTAAAATTACAAAATGAAAAAACCTTACAACTATTCGCTGAAATCCAAGGAGATCATAGTCACCATTCATGACATCTCTGTGGAACAGCCAACTGTTGACTACAGCATTGTGGAGAGTCCAGGCATAAATTGGCCACCACCACTTCTTTGATCTTATTGTGCTGTGGTAACGGGACACCTGAAGATCATGTAGATCTACTCCTCCCATTTGCTGGTTGTAAGAGTGGATTATTTGAGGTTGCTGGAGGTAGTCATATGCCTTTCTTTCCTTGTTCCATCTCCTAACTGGTAACTCAGTGTAGACATGTTCCACATTGCTTGCAACAGTGACCACACTGTTATCCCTCCACCTCACCAGTAGCTTTTCTCCTTCAGAAAGAACTTCTGTGAAGCCCCTCTGTAACTTCTGGAATTCCTTAATTGGTTTGAATGGCACATCAAACCATTTTGCCGCATGGTCCCAGTGCACCCATATCCTCGCTTTGTCATCTCATCAATCAGGGATAATGTGGTGAAAAGGTTGTCATGCGTGAAGTTGCATCCTCCTGGAACACCAGCTTGTTCAGCCAAACCCAGCACTACACTGGGCCATGACCTAACCCAGTCTCTGGAAGAAGGGTATGCACTCCAGCATAAGGCTCCATGTGGTAGAGGTAACCCCCTGAGGACGCCAGGCTCCAAACCTTGTAGCCGTAGCGGATTGGTTTTCCCTTTATGAACTGCTTGTACCCGTGGCGCCCATAGTAGGGAATCATACTCTCATCAACTGACAGCCATTTTATATGAGTTATTGAGCTCCTGGAAGATTGGCCTCACCTTAAAGAAGGGGTCAGTGTTGCACTTTGTGTTGTCCACAACATGGATGGAAGCCATAATTTCATCAAATCTGTTTCTTCTCATAGCATTGGAGATGCTGCTGTTGTGGACATCACCATCTAGTGACCAGAGCAAATGCCGTCGTGGAACAGTACAATATACAGATGTGAGGAGCACACCATAGAATGCGAGTAGTTCATCCATGCTTAAATTAAGAGGTTTGTATTTGTTCTGAACAGAGTAGAGATTTGACATTTCTACGGTAAGATCTCTCAGAGATGTGGGGTACATTTCTAAAAACACATCCAATGGATTCGGATTTGTTGCTTTTAGACATTGTGCTGCTGTTGGTTCATACACAATGTAGTCAGGCAAATAGTTTTTTGCTGGTTTTTTAGACTTTCTGAAACACCTACTCTTGTTGTTCCTTTTAATCAGCTGAGCAGGGGTGCTTTCTGCCGAGGGCACTGGTATGGAGGTAGTAGTAGCATCTGAAGATGGCAATACAGATGATGAAGCAGCTTCAAGTTGTTTTGTACAATTTCTTGTTCGGATTGTGAACTTTGGTTGGTCATCGCAGGCAGGTTCAGGGATGTTTTCTGCCAAGGGCACTGGCATGGTGGCAGTAGTAGCATCTGAAGATGGCAATAAAGACGATGAAGCAGCTTCAAGTTGTTTTGTACGATTTCTTGTTTGGATTGTGAGTTCTGGTTGGTCCTCATATTCAGGTTCAATTTCCTCAAAATGATCAGATCCAAACAATTCTGCAGTAGAATTCAAAATTCTTGATGGTATGTGAGCTGAGTCACCAGTAAAATCCATGTCAGATGCATCGCTATCACAGTCGCTTTCTATTGCATCCTTCTCTATCTTAGGGATCACTGCTATATTACAAATTGCAGGCTCTGGATCATCAGTGTCAAGTAAATCCAAAACTTGACTTAAAGTCAGTCTGAAATAGAGTTCATAAAAATAACACTGAATTACATATGGGGAACATAGACTCCCTGTGTTATACCACCAGTCACAATTGTGACCGTCTTCATCTGCAGTTTGACAACAGAATAAAAAATGCATTCATTTAATTTCAATGTGTATGTATAGATAACCCTTTCATGAGGATATTTGCAAAAAATGCATGAGCTATTCAAAAAGGAACTTAGTATTCTTACCTGTCCTTTCTGAGCTTTGATGTCATCCTTCTGTTAAGATTGCAGCACCAGGAAATAAATGTGTGTGGTCACATGACCAAACAAACCAATCATGTTAGACCTGCCATAAACTCATTTAGACATCTTACATTTTCATTATATATGAACATGTGCTTCATAATATTAGTTATTTTTCAATTTCACACTAAAATATGCAAGGAAAAATTGTGGTCACAATTGTGACCAGTGGGATTAAATGGGTTTTAATGGTTCCTGCCTGCTCCCTGAGATTCCCTGCCTGCTGGTTTCTTCTGCCTGGCAGCTAGACTGGTTCTGAGACTGAGTGCAGCAAGTTGCAGATCTCTGCTCTCTTCTCCACAACCATCTGCCTGGCCTGGTTACATTCTCAACAAGACCTGTTGTCCTCCAGAGCTGGTTCCAGCATTCGCCCTCAGCTGTTCTGTCACTATTTACTGTTTGCCCTTTCGTTTGAACTGTTTCACTTATCCTCTTGTGCCCTGTCTGTTAATAAACCGTTACTGTTCATCTTGCAGTTGGGTCCTCATTCTGTATCCTTGACAGTATTAGCTATTATTTACAACTTATTAAACATTTGAAAGATACTTTGTGTTTTGAAATATACATGTATCCTATAAATAAACAAAAATAACTGATTCTACAGTAAACACCTTTTAGTGATTATCTACAACTTACAGTTTTTGTCGATTGCTTAAACACATATCTTGAAACTATGCCTTGCATTCTCAAAACAGTAAACACAAATCCATAACTTCTCACCCAATTCCCCAAACTTCCTATTTTCAGGTCAAAATGAAGCTCTCCACTCAAAACCATTCAATCTTGCTGAAAAACCAAACCTTGTCGTTGGACATGACACACAAGCCCTCAAAAACACACACACTACAACATAGTCTTATATACTGGTGAGAAATTCAAAACAATACTATAAAAACCAAAAACAAAAGCCAGTAAAAATGGTTCTCCCCCTCAAGAAACATTTCACATGAAGAAAACAAGTGTATACGTAAGCACGTTTTTTTTTTAATAGTATTATTCCTTAATGTACTGTACACATGCACCAATGTACACATGTACTGTACAATGCATCAAACAACAACAAAAAATATTCTGCCTCAGCAGAATTCAATCTCATCAACATCGCAGGCTATATTGGCCCTAGCAACACCCATGATCTCATGAGAATGTGTATTTTCATGAAAAGTGTGGTTCTACAACATACATTTACTTAGTGTTCATGCACTTAAACACAATATTGACAGCACTTAAAATGATTAAATGTAAAACCTTAAAATAAATAACATTTCTGTAATCATTTAACCATCATGTAATACTTGTTCACCATCAGACACAGAACTAGAAAATACACCAGAATGCAAAAGACATCAATTTAATCTGCTGTAATCCACATCTTTAGAATACATATGTCTGCGAGAGGCAGATCGAATCGTCTTTATTAGTTCATCCAAATTGAATTCTTTATCCAGTAATCTTTATCTCCATCCTCGACAGTGACTGAAAACAAATTCTGCGATCGTTATTGTAACACTCAGACACAGATAGTATGGTTTTAGTCAGGGTTTTATTGCACAAGAATTCAGCAGAGTAAGTAAACGGTATGGTATGGTAAAGCAAAGCAGTTCGTGACTTGACAGGTAACTTAGCTTGAGTAATGAAATGTCTTTCTGTTGATTTCCAGATGGTGGGAGTTCTGTCCAGCGGTCCGCGTACACGCCCGACGAATGAATTAAGCAACATCAAAGGAACAGGTAAGCAATGCAGTTAAGTCTGTAGTCCGTGGTAAACGAGATCAGACAACTGGCAGTGCGGGTGAGCGTGTTAAATAGGGCGTGACGTGATTGTGGACAGGTGTAGATGAATTAGTATTCTGGTGACAGTGAGCGTGTAGGTGGAGTTGTGTGAGTTGGTGACGTTGACGGTGTGACAGTTATGAATTTAAAAATTACCGCCTCAAAAAGCTTGACATGACACACTTTACGGCAGTGATGTCTGTCACTACTCGATCCGTACCGGAAACACGATTTGTTCTGCGCATGCGCGGATTTACTGCCACTTCCTGTCATCGCTAACGTTTTTACGACAACGACGTCACTGTCACGATTTGTACTGTGCACATGTGCTCGATTTATAGTGACGTGCTGGAGAATGACATCTGATAGTAATATTGATTCTTTTGCGTTTTATGTGCATATTCAAGAATTTCTCTCAAAAGGATAAATTCCTGACAATCCCACAGAGCGTCAGAGAGTGAGACGGGCGTCTATGAATTTTACTATCAAAGGTAACTATGGCCCAATTTCACAGACAGGGCTTGGATTAAGCCAGGATTAGGCCTAAATTCAATTATGGCCAAGTAGATTTAATAAATTTACCGTAGAAAAAAAAAACATTGCTGGTGTGCATCTTGAGACAAAACAATGGCAGTCACATATTTTAAGATAAGTCAGGGCAAGTTGCTTTCAGTTAAAAAGGCTCAAATATCCATTTTAGTCTTGGACTATCTTAAGCTTTATCCGTGAAACCGGGGGTATAAGTACCTAAAGATTTTATAATGAAAAAAGAGAACTGACTGTCTGCTACAACCTGGGCCATGTGCTCAATTCACAAATTCAGTTTAAAATATCAAGCTACTTTAAAGGGATAGTTCACCCAAAAAATTAAAATTCTGTCATCATTTAGTCACCCTCATGTTGTTTCAAACCTGTATTAGTTTCTTTCTGTTGAATACAAAAGAAGATATTTTGAAGAATGTTGGTAATCAAACAGTTGACAGCCATTGACTGTGGAGGTCAATGACTACTGTCAACTGTTTGATTACCAACATTCTTCAAAATATCTTCTTTTGTGTTCAACAGAAGAAAGAATTTCATACAGGTGTGAAACATGAGGGTGAGTAAATGATGACATAATTTTCATTTTTGGGTGAACTATCCCTTTAACTACTTGTTCAGCTGCCTTATATGGGTATTAATATACATGTGACTGTAATGTAGTGTAACCTGTCAGATATTGGCTAGTAATAGATCTTTTTCTTTTTACTTTGAACTAACGTTTTTGGACATTTTCTTTTTTCCTCTTAAATAGACGACAGACTCTTCTACGTCGGTCCCAGTCGGCAGTTACTTTTCTTTTACTTTTGACAGTTTTTATTATACATGTATTTATACTTTAAAATGTGTCTACTTTTGCCACCTCTGATTGTTAGATACCTCCTTGATTTAGAAGTTATATTTGACATCGCCAACTTGTCAACTGCCTATTTTTCTAGACATTTTGTTAAAAAAAACTTGTTGCTTTTTAGGTCAGATCTTGTCACCAATGCCAGTTAAATGACCCAATCAAGACTGTTGTGCCAGTCTTACATTCCATTAAGGTACTGCTAACCAGCTAGTCTTAAGCTTGTGTACAGTTTTACCTGCAGTTGGTTGATGCAGATTTTGTGTCATGCAGGTAAAAGAAGCTTGGGAGGTGCTTGGTTTGGATTTGATTGGACCACTGCCAGAAACGGCACGAAACAACAAGTATGTCCTTACGATGACAGACCTGTACACCAAGTGGGTGATTGCAGAACCCATGCAATCTAAGACAGCAGCTGAGGTGTCTGCAATAATAACCACAAAGTTGTACTTGTTCGGCATGGTTAGGAAAATCATTACAGACCAAGGGAAGGAGTTTGTCAACGAGGTGAAGTTTTGTAAAGGTAAACATGAACTAACCACGAGCAATACATTTGTTACTGTATTTACTAGTTCTCGTTAACGTTAATGAAAATACAGTTGTTCATTGTTTGTTCACAGTGCATTAACTAATGTTAACAAGATTTTAATAATGCATTAGTAAATGTTGAAATTAACATTGACAAAGATTAATAAATGCTGTATAAGTGCAGTTCATTATTAGTTCATGTTAACTAATATAGTTAACTAATGAACCTTATTGTAAAGTGTTACCCAGCTAATAAATATATTTTATTATATACTTAGCCTACTGAAGTGTTCCCTGCAACTGGAGTATTGAAGTGCATGCCTGAGCTTGTATTTTGGGTTAAGCTGCATTGCTTTGACTTTGTGAAAAATAGAATAATATAAACAAAATGTATTAGCCTTTTTGACCATTATTATCAATCTAAGTGAATCTACTGCAAAATATAAGGGCTTGTTAAAATTCAAACGTGAGATTTTATTGGGATGGCCTGTTCTTTATTTATTACAATTCATTAATTTATTGTTTGTTCTTTTATTTAAATACCCTTTACTGTGTCAGTAATTACTGGTTGGCTAATTTCTGATTTGGGAGTGATCTTTTTGTCAGAAAAATGTCAGGTTACCTTATTAAAAGTATTGCTCTTAACAGACCCGTGTTTTGCATCACTAGTGCAGTGTCCGTTGTCATATAAGCCCTGCCCGCGTGAGGCGCACTGCAATAAACTAGTTTATTTCACTGTTCTGTAGTTTATTAAACGTTCTGAACATGTCGCGTGTCCATATTGCACCAAATGCACTCCCTTGGGTCCGCAGTAACTGTCCCTTGTAACTGACAGTCACAAATGTTAGCAACAAAAAACAGAAATAACTCCTACATGCGGTGCTTGAGTTACACATACAATTCTTAACGTAGCCACACCATATTTCTACTTGTTACACTGCCTTTATTGGAGAGAAGAATATGTTCAGCTTCCTTCCTCCAATATTTGATGTTGATTGCTATTGAAGTTTTGAAGATCAAAAAATGCTATTCGGACCAGCCCTAATTTATTCACTGTTAGCAAAGTGATACTAGAACGGTGTTATACAAAGAGTTCATATACATTTTCATATTTTCCAAAGACATGGACAGAGATTTGCTTTCTGGACAGAAGCATCATCCCAACTCCTTCAGGGCACCCTTGAGCCGGTCTTTAGGGTGTCTAAATCCACCTCCAAACTCTCACCCAGCAGAAGACTGGTTAAAGAGGACACTGATAAGGTAAATGATTTTAGTGGTCATTTATCAAGCAGTTGCATGCACACTGGATATTGTGTATTTTTAGGAGATTATAACGGCGCATGCAGACAAGGATGACACAGACACACACTTAACGTGGCCGCTTCGCTTTTACTCACATGTGTCAGATAGGTAACACCGGAACATTTCCGGAAATACAGGTAACAACGTGCATCATGGGAAATGTAGTTAAATAACAGCGTTAACAAAATACGTGACATTTCCTCCCCTCTTACTCCTTGAGTATAACACAAAGATTACAAATTAAACTGTGCCAACTAAATCATGAATTTATAAAATTCAGTTTCTCTTTTCAAATATATTTATAACAGAGACATTTTTTTTTCTTCTTTTCAACTTAGAACATTGAGTCTTTCATGTCGAATTCTTATATAAAATAACATAACTATTTCCCTGGGAATGAGGGTAGACTACCTCAGACCCTAGCTTACCCTTAGGGGATTATTCTGCCCCTAAGCAAAAAGGGTAGCCCCTAACTAAGTATAATCCAATAAACGCTGAGGTGGACGCCGCTCCCTTACTGGATACCGGCGACCTATTAAGTTTTCATTTTCTGTCAGAACAACCGGTGATGGTGGCTCCTTAACAAATGGAATGATAGGCTCAGTGGTGGAGACTACTGAAGTTGGTGAAGTGTCATCTATTTGCTCAGTGACATCAGTGAATTCAGGATGATCTGTGACTGTGCTGGCTCCACCCAGCAACTGATCAGTGTGTCTCCTCCAGGAAAGATTGTCAGCAGTCTTGACCCTATACGACACTGGGCCCGTTTGGGCCTCCACAGTAGCTGGAACCCATTTCGGACCATTGCCATAGTTTCGGGCCAGCACTGGTGAGCCTGTTGAAAAGGTTCTGTCCTTGGCTCGCAGGTTCCTTCGCTGTACCTGACTCTTTTGTTGCCACAAGACAGTTTCTTTGAGTGTTGCTGGCTTAAGCAGCTCAAAGCTTGTTCTGAGCTCTCTGTTGAACAACAAATACGCCGGCGACACTTTGGTAGTCGCGTACGGAGTACTGCGATAGCACATCAAGAAGCTATGAAGGCGTTGATGAAAAGTGCCCTGTCCGAGAGAAGCTTTCAAGGCATGTTTCATGGTTTGGACAAACCTTTCTGCTAACCCATTTGTTGCAGGATGGTAGGGTGATGATGTGATATGTTGTACACCATTTGCTAGAAGTAATGTGGCCATCTCATGGAATGTAAATTGGGGGCCATTATCTGAGACAATCTGCACTGGTGATCCAAATCTACTGAAAATTTCTCCCAGTTTCTCAATTGTCTTCTCAGCTGAAGTAGATTTCATAATGGCCACCTCAGGCCACTTACTGTGTGCATCCATGACCACCAACAGCACTTTCTCCTCGACTGGGCCTGCAAAATCAACATGAATGCGATGCCATGGTTTTTCAGGATACTCCAACGGGTGCAGCGGTGCAAGTTGTGGTACATTTCGTATACGCTGACATGAGGTACACGTCCTTGCTTTTTCCTCAATTTGGCCATCCACTCCTAGCCACCAGAAGTAGCTCCTGGTAATCTCCTTCATGCGGACCATTCCACAGTGTCCGACATGCAGCTGTTTAAGTACTGGCTTACGCAAAGCCGGGGGAATAATCACTCTCCTTCCCCACAATAAGCACCGTGACTGCACTGAAAGTTCATGACGTCGAGAGACGTATGGTTTTAGCTCCAGGTCATCGCTCTCCCCTTTGCCCGTCATGACCAAATCCATGACTTTTGACAGGACAGGGTCATTTCGTGTGCCCTTGCGTACTTGCACAGCTGTTACTGGGGCTCTTTCCACCTGGCTGAAGTAAAACATTTCACCCACCTGTGCCTCCTTTACCTTGTCCGTGAGAGGCAATCTGGACAGACCGTCCGCATTCCCATGCAATTCCGACTTCCGGTACTTGATGTCATAGGTGTGAGCAGATAACAACAAAGCCCACCTTTGCATCCTACTGGCAGCAAGAGAGGGAATGCCATGGTGTGGGCCAAAAATTGCAGTGAGTGGGCGATGATCGGTCAGCAGCGTGAACTTCCTTCCGAAAATATACTGATAGAACTTACGCACTCCAAACACAATGCTCAATGCTTCTCGCTCAATCTGAGCATAGTTTGCTTCTGCTTTGCTCAGACTCCTGGAAGCAAACGCGATTGGCCTCTCTTGACCATTAGGCATGATGTGGGACAAGACAGCTCCCACACCATATGGGGAAGCATCGCAGGCCAGCTGTATAGGAAGAGCAGGGTCAAAATGAGTGAGGGCATTTGACCTTAAAAGTGTCTCCTTAGCTCTTATGAATGACTCCTGGCATTCAAAGGTCCACTTCCAATTATTCTCATGACACAACAATTTGTGCAGAGGTTTCAGCAGCGTAGCGATATTTGGGATGAAACGGCCATAATAATTAAGTAAGCCGAGGAAAGACCGCAACTGGCTGACATTTTTGGGCACTGGAGCATCCACGATGGCCTTAACTTTGGATGGAGACGTATGCAGACCTGAGGCATCAATGACATGGCCTAGGTACTCAACTTAAAACTGGAAAAATTCACATTTATCCTTACGCACTCTCAACCCGTATTCTTTCAGTCTCTCGAGGGTAGCATCCAGGTGCTGTAAGTGCGATTCGTCATCCGTGCCAGTCACTAGAATGTCATCAAGATAACACACGACTCCTGGAAGCCCGGCAAGGATCTGATCCATCGCTCGCTGAAAAATGGATGGAGCCGAGGTAATTCCGAACGGTAAGCGTTTGTAACGAAATAGGCCTTTGTGTGTATTGATGGTGAGAAGTTCTCTGGACTGTTCCTCCACATGCATCTGTAGGTATGCTTGGTTGAGATCGATTTTGCTGAATTTTTGTCCTCCTGTCAGTCCAGCAAAAAGGTCATTAATGTGAGGCAAGGGGTATTGTTCTGCTGACAACACTGGATTTACAGTGACTTTAAAATCGCCACAGATCCTTATGCCTCCATCTTTCTTTATAACTGGAACAATAGGTGTTCCCCACTTACTCACACTGACTGGTTCCAGCACACCATTTTTCACAAGTTCAGCTAAGCTCGCCTCTACTTTAGGTTTGAGTGCATATGGTAGGGCCCGGGACTTTAAGAACTTTGACTGGCTTCCTGGCTCCACAGTCAATTTCACTTTGATTCCTTCCACGCTACCCAACTCCTGTTTGAAAACTTCAGTGTGTTTTTAAAGAACACCATCAAGATCCAGTGTTTTAGGTGTCATCATATGTATGGCCGGCCAGTCCACCTTTGTAATGGAAATTTTTATCTTTCATTTGATTTTTAATAAGCTTATGGGCATAAGGCATTAAGAAGTTATAAGTGTTCATATTATAGTGTCTCTCATGACATTTTTCTCTGTAACTGCTCAAGGCAGAACAACAGGATGTGGCTGTCGGCTGAAAGGACCTTAGGGGAGCGTAGTTCTAAGAAACTAGGGTGACAAGATGGACTTCTCACTAACAAAGGGCAGTTAATAGAAACCACATCCTGGGCTAAGCGAATGATGTTTTGAGAGGTTTAGGCGTAAAGTGTGTGCAAAGCATTAAGATGTTAAGTATAAATAGAACATGTGAGAGACTAGCTCCTCACTCCTCTCATACATGCTCTGCTGTATGTGTGAGACAAGTCCTTGCTGCAAGTAAAATAAATCTACCTTCTCTGATATTACTGACTCTGAGTCTTTCCTTGAATTTCCACAACAGAATGGCGACGAGGATGGGATGCCAATCCTAAGGGAGAGACAACGGCCTGATCAGCTCATCAACTAAAACTGGTGATGACCCAAACCCCCTTCTGAGGGAAGTGGGAGTTGGATTTCCCTGGGAAACGGCATCCCAAGAAAGAACCCGTGGAATCAAGGAATACAACGGTAAAGTGATTTTAAATATTATCAAAAAGGGAGCTGGGCGTTGGGTAACACGCTAGACAAATCAGAAAGGGAACTGGGCGTCGGGTAACACGCTAGACAAATCAGAAAGGGAGCTGGGCGTCGGGTAACACGCAGACAAATCAGAAAGGGAGCTGGGCGTCGGGTAATACGCTAGAAAGTGCACGTCTTAAAATTACTCAGAGGAATTGTATCCGCCTGTGATAGAAAATTAAAGTTACTTAGAGGAATAGTATCCACCTGTGATAAAGTACTTGAAGTTACTCAGAGGAATAGTATCCGCCTGTGATGAAATTATAAGTCTTAAAGTTATTCAGAGGAATAGCATCCGCCTGTGATAATGGGGAACTCTCAAGAAAAAGAAAGGGGCGAAAAGCCCAGGCATAATACTGAGAGTGGTCTATCAGAGAAGGATGAGAAATTTCTCATGAGAAAATATGGGGTAAAATGGTTAGAACATGTAAAATGGCTAAAAGGAAAAGGGTATACAATAGGTTTTAGTGTCTCTGGAAATCAAAGATTGAGACGAGAATTGGCAGATAAATTAAGACCAAGAAAGGGGGATCCGCCCTTGTCAGAAATTTTAGAAACAATAGATATGTTCGTGGAGGAGGCGAGCGCCAAATTAAAAGCCTCACTCTCCAAAGAATTACCAGGTTGTCCTTACTCTCCCCAAAAAGAAAGAAAAGCGCAACCTATGTTAGGGGCCAGGCGAAAACACAGGGGAGGGGATCCCTATGATCCCTATCCAGACTGGCCCCCCTCTGGAAACTCTCTCTCTCAGTCTTCTTTCCCAGGTACGAACTCCCGACTCCTCAAAACCCACCTGGAGGAAGACGACCGACCCCCTCCCTATAATCCGAATAGACAAAGACCAAACCAGGAAGAACGATCACAACAGCCGCCGTCTTCCTCCTCGTCCGGCCTCCACCCAAAACTACCGGACCCAGAATCAAAGAAACCATCCGAAGACGAACGAAAAGAAGAAAAGAAAGGATCTTACAACTTAAGGAGCAGCAAACTGGTCGAAGTGGTCCTGATGGTGTTATGTACGTACACCAGCGTACGAAGCCCACCTGAAGGTCCATCTCCTACAAGGACTGCTCCCTGAAATAAAGAAAGGTGTTTTATCGTCCTGTGTGGGGTATGAAACGGAATCCTTGGATTGTGTGATGCGTCACGCCCGACATAAAGAGAACCAGCTAAACGACGACAAGGACAAGATAGAAAAGAAGGTACGAGCCCTGCACCTCACCAACCTGGAAAGTCAAGTCCAAATACAGAAGGACTGGCAAAGGGGGAGAGGCAGAGGCAGAGGAAGAGGAAGAGGGGGAGCAAGATGGACAGGACAAAGGAACGATGGACAATGTTTCAACTGCGGACAAATGGGCCATTGGAAGTCTGAGTGCCCCAACATGGGAGGGGGAAAGCAACACCAGCAAAAACAATATGCAGACTGACCAGGTGGGAAGAGAGTGGAGGGGGTGAGTACTGATCTTTTATTTCCTGCTCTGTGCAATGAAGAAAGCTTACGCATGATGAAAACTGATGTTAGCAACCCCTGGATAATGATTGATGTAAATAACACTAAAGTAAAATTCTTAGTGGATACTGGGGCTGCTATTACAGTAATTAAGAGATCTGAACTACCAAGGGGCATAATAATAAGTAATGAATATGAAGACAGCATTGTAGCCTCGGGTGATGTGTTAAGAGAACCCTTCACCCGCCCAGTGAAGATCTCTTTCTGTGGTAAACAATGTGAAACGAAAATGCTGGTCAGTGATCAATGCCCCTGGAATTTATTAGGAAGAGATGTAATGTGTAAATTAGGGATCAAAATAGACTGTGATACTGAAGGAATGAATGTACGATGTGCAAAAGAGCCAAAAATGACAGTTTATGAATGGGTATGGCCGGAAGGGTCAGATTTACGGGAATTTGCCATGATGGTGTGTGTAAATAGTGATTTTCAGAAGGTCTCCGATGTGCATGTCACAGCAAACGTGACGTGGACACCGGACCCCGAATATGAAGGACTTTGGGCAGGGAGGCAGTCAGATGAAATAACCTTGACTAATGCATATTGGAAAGAACACAAGTGTGCAGTGCAGGTGACTCTGACCGAAGAAGCACAGTCAGTGTACAGAGTTGAGAATGCGGTTCCACATCTGTCCCTAGCAAAAGGCAGGATGGATGAATGGAAAGATTTAGGACCCTTCGTGAAAGGGTGTAGTGAAGCCACTGACTGGACTGAGACTCATGACACAGGCATCTATTACTCTGAGCAATGTGCAGCGTATAAAAAAGAAATGATTGAAAGTAAAGAATGTAATCGCATTATCTTTTCTGCACTGGAACAGACAAACACAGGAATAGATCCAAGAGACCTACCAGTTCCAAAAGGACTGTGGGCTATAGATAAGTATGATGTAGGGCTAATTAAAACCTGCGAGCCGGTCCAAATTACTCCAAAAAGCGAGTTCAGACCAAGGCAACAACAATATCAAGTCAAAAGGGAGGCCCTGGATGGCATAACACCCGTGTTCCAGTCTCTGCTGGAGAGGGGAATAATAGTAGAATGTGAATCGTCACCTGTTGACACCCCAATTTTTCCAGTAAAAAAGATAGGAGAAAGAGGGATGCCCACAGAGTGGAGATTCGTGCAGGACTTGTAAGCTGTAAATGCAGCAATAGTCAGCAGGGCCCCAAACGTTCCAAATCCATATACTATACTGTCTCAAATTCCACCTGACACAAAATTCTATACAGCTGTGGATATCTCAAATGCTTTCTTCTCTGTTCCAGTGCATAAGGACAGCCAGTTCTGGTTTGCCTTCACCTTTAAGGGGAGAAGGTACACCTGGACTAGGCTGTGTCAAGGTTACTGCGAGAGCCCAACCATTTACAACGAGGCCCTCTGACGCAGCCTGGAGAGACTCGTTCTGCCAGAGGGAGTGGCTCTTCTACAATATGTGGACGACCTGCTCCTATGCGCAAGCGACGCTGACGTGTGCATGGAGGCCACCGTGAGCCTCCTGAAACATCTGGCAGAGGAAGGTCATAAGGTCAACCCACAAAAGGTAAAAGTGTGCGTACCAGAAGTGACATTTTTGGGACATGTACTGACGGGCCCTGAAAAGAAGTTATCAAAGAAACGCATAGAAGCTGTGGCTTCCATACCAAGACCAATAACAAAGAAACAGATGATGTCATTCCTAGGAATGGTATCATATTGTCGAACGTTTATAGCAAGTTATGCGGAGAGGGAAAGTCCGCTAACGTCCCTTATACATGGCAATGGTATGAAACCACAGGACAAAATCACATGGACAGCGGAAGCAGAAAGAGCCTTCACTGATCTAAAATTGGCTTTACAGCAGGCACCAACACTGGGCCTGCCTAATCCACAGAAACCATTCACCCAATGCGTGGATGAGAAAAGTGGGTACATGACCTCCGTGTTGTGCCAAACACACGGAGACAAATTAAGGCCAGTGGCCTATTTCTCATCCAAACTAGACGCAGTAGCACAGGGCCTGCCAGGCTGTCTGAGGGCAGTAGCTGCAGCAGAAAAAGCAGCAATGTCAAGTAGAGATTATGTGGGTTATAGCCCATTGACACTTCTGGTCCCACACAGTGTATCAGTCATTCTATTGGAACAAAAGACCTCACACCTGTCCGCTGCCAGATGGTTACGGTATAGCACTACTTTACTTGATATGCCAAACATCACTGTAAAACGCTGCACCACAATTAACCCAGCTACACTCATGCCGCTCCCTGAAGATGGGGAGGGACATGACTGTCTTTCCGTCCTGTCCGTCATGTACACACCGCTTACTAACCCAGATTGCACGTTCTATGTAGACGGAAGCTCCACCAAGGTCAACAACACAACTGTGTCCGGATACACAGTAGTGACTGACCACGCGGTGATTGAAAGTGGGCCACTTGGACCACTGTCTGCGCAAGCGGCAGAACTAACGGCCCTAACACGCGCCTGCGAGCTCGCTAAAGATAAAACAGTAAACATCTACACGGATAGCAGATACGCGTTCGGGGTAGTGCATGACTTTGGGGCATTATGGAAACAAAGACAATTTCTGAAAGCTGACGGAAAACCAATATTACACCATAAGAAAGTAGCAGCCCTACTGGAAGCAATTTTATTACCAAAACAAATATCAGTCATGAAATGTGCTGCACATACTGGTGCAAAAGATGACATTGGCAAAGGAAATGATAGAGCAGACAAAGCTGCAAAAGCAGCATGCTCCATGCCACTGTCATCACACATGCTAAAAAGCACATTCAGCACAGATGACACTCTTAGTCTAACTGATATGCAAAAATGGGCCACCCCCCAAGATCTATCTGATTGGAAAAACGCCTTTTGTTCAAAAGACTCAAAGGGGGTATGGAGAGGCCAAGTACATGGAAAAAACAGACCATGTCTACCCAGACATTTTTTTCAAACGTATTGCCAAATAACACACGGATTAGATCATGCAGGTAAAGGGGCTATGCTTAACAGTATTAATGAGTCATTTTTCACAAAAGGGTTTTCCACAGCGGCAGGAAAATATTGCGAGAAATGTGTGACATGTGCCAGGTACAACACAGGAAGGGGCGAAAGAGTGGAGAGAGCAAGCCATCCTACGCCAGACGGACCATTCGAGCACGTAATGAAAGACTATATAGAACTAACCCCCCACAAAGGTAAAAAGTACTGTCTGGTCATGGTGGACATGTTCTCCAAATGGGTGGAGGCAATGCCCACCACTAAGGCAGACTCAACGGGGGTAGCAAAAATGTTACTGAAAGAAATAGTTCCAAGGTGGGGAATACCCCAGAAGATATCAAGTGACAATGGGGCACATTTTGTTAATTCAGCTATAAGACAATTGGGGGAACAGCTAAAAATAAACCTCACACATCACTGTGCCTATAAGCCAACCTCTGGAGGGGCAGTGGAAAGGGAAAATGGGACCCTGAAAGCAAAATTAGCAAAGATAATGGCTGAAACTGGCCTGGGGTGGACTGATGCTCTCCCAGTGGCATTAATGTACATAAGAATGAGGGTAAGACCTGTGATGTGCCTGACACCATATGAAATGCTCTGGGGAAGGCCACCCCATATGGGGTGGAGCACTCCCTCAGTGGGTACAGAAGGAATTTACGGGTTAGAAAGCATGCTGGAATATTGCATTAATCTGGAAAAGGTTGCTCGTGATATTTCTGTCCAGGTGAAACAGGCGAGACCAGACCGCAGCAAAGGCGAGGTGACCCACCGGATCGAGCCAGGAGACTGGGTCGTGGTTAAGGATTGCAGAAGGCGAACGTGGAAAGCAGAGAGGTGGAACGGACCGTTCCTGGTGTTGCTGACCACCAGAACTGCAGTCAAGGTAGCTGAGAGAGCAACCTGGATACACGTAAACCACTGCAAAAGGGTGCCAGGCCCCGACGAGAGCTTACAGGGAGCTGGAAACCCTGGGGACGAGGATACCGAGGACAGGCAGGACAGTTCGACCTCCACCCCAACTGGCCCATCCCAAGGAGCAACCCAGGAGCCACCAGAAGGGAACAACAAAACTTCGAGATCCAGGCCAGACAAACAGTGCTAAGTGACCCGGCTGTTATAGCCGTTGCTAAAGAGACTATAACTGACTGTGGGGAAGGAGAACCACTGGTAATGAAGATTCTAATGAAAAGGGAAACCAGAGTTAGAATTGGATAAAATGTCATTCGGACAAAGAGTGGAATGTAATGGAAATTTTTATCTTTCATTTGATTTTTAATAAGCTTATGGGCATAAGGCATTAAGAAGTTATAAGTGTTCATATTATAGTGTCTCTCATGACATTTTTCTCTGTAACTGCTCAAGGCAGAACAACAGGATGTGGCTGTCGGCTGAAAGGACCTTAGGGGAGCGTAGTTCTAAGAAACTAGGGTGACAAGATGGACTTCTCACTAACAAAGGGCAGTTAATAGAAACCACATCCTGGGCTAAGCGAATGATGTTTTGAGAGGTGTAGGCGTAAAGTGTGTGCAAAGCATTAAGATGTTAAGTATAAATAGAACATGTGAGAGACTAGCTCCTCACTCCTCTCATGCATGCTCTGCTGTATGTGTGAGACGAGTCCTTGCTGCAAGTAAAATAAATCTACCTTCTCTGATATTACTGACTCTGAGTCTTTCCTTGAATTTCCACAACACCTTGAGTTGCTCCAGCCAGGAACGACCCATCAACGAGGGGTAATCACCCACAACCACATACAATGGCAGTTTTTTTGTTTTTCCATTTAGTTCAACTGCTACTTGGGTGAGTCCTTTCATGGTCACTGATTCCCCAGTATAAGTTTTAAGGATCACACCAGGTGGTTTGAGTGGCAAGTGGCTCAGTATTTCGTTGTATATCGCATCCGACACCAGCGACACAGCAGCACCAGTGTCTATCTCCATTTTCATAGGTTGTCCTTCCAGCAGCGCTGTGACCTTATAAGCCTTGGTTCCACCTGCGACAGTGAGCACATGCAAGAGAAATTCCTCATCGGATGTTTCCGTACCTTCTTTGTTTTCCTGCCCGACTGCAAATATGCGTTTCTTTTGTTTCCTTCTGAATATTGGTTTTTGCTGCATTTTTTTCTTTTCTGTTTTATTTCTGCAAGCACGCTCAATATGTCCCTTTTTCTTACAGCTGTGGCATTCCATATCCTTAAACCAGCATGAAACAGGTGAGTGTCCAGTCTTGCCACAACGGAAACATGGGCCTTTATTTTCAGTTTATTTTTCAGTCTCCATCTTGTACACTTTACTGTTCAAGCTCAATTGCTGAGCTTCCTTAGCCGCCAACTCCATAGACACACTCAGCTCAATTGCTCTTTGTAGTGTCAGGTTGCTCTCGGTTAGCAGCCTCTTCTGTATGCCCTCACAGCGGAGACCGTATACCAATCTGTCCCGAAGTGTATCATTGAGCACATCACCAAATTCGCAGTGTTCAGCTAATTTTTTTAGCACTGCCACAAACATTGTCACAGTTTCCCCTTCTAGCTGATTTCGTCTGTGGAACCGAAATCGCTCTGCAATTACTAAGGGCTTTGGGGAGAAATGTGTTTTAAGAGTGCTCACTATTTGATCATAAGTTTTCTCTCCAGGTTTTTCTGGTTGCAGGAGGTTACGCAGTAGTGCATATGTCTTTGGACCCAACACACTTAAAAATGTGGGTACAACTTTCTCTTCATCAATAGCATTCACTGCTACAAAGTACTCAAATCTTTCTGTGTAAGAACTCCACTGTTCACTGCTTTCGTCAAAAGGACCCATATTTCCAAAAACTGATGACATTTTTGCCGTTCTCTGTCATTTAACAGTCAATTCAGTCACTTATCTGAATCGTCGTCTTTCCTCCCCCTTTTTGAGTTCAGACGTGGATTAGCAGCAGACTCGTATTATTTCGCGTTTTTCAGCGATCTCGCTGTCAAGCCGCTTCATTTCCGCATCTTTACAACACACGCGGAGTAACGAGATCCTCGTCGCCACTTTATTGTGTATTTTTAGGAGATTATAACGGCACATGCAGACAAGGATGACACAGACACACACTTAACGTGGCCGCTTCGCTTTTACTCACATGTGTCAGATAGGTAACACCGGAACATTTCCGGAAATACAGGTAACAACGTGCATCATGGGAAATGTAGTTAAATAACAGCGTTAACAAAATACATAACACTGGAAAAATAGTTCAATTATTTTGTGCCATTTTTGTCTTATCCAGGTGCAACAACCAACTATTGTGAGAGACCTTTATACGGCATGGTATTGGGTTCAAGATCACACAGACGCCTTTCGTGGTGAGGTGACAGAGCCTGCGTTTCTGAGGATGAACCCTGATGATCAACAAAATGCCCTCAGGAAGGTCCTGGGGGGTGAATCATGTGAAGAAAAGGATGACTTTTTGTTTATATTTCAGTGGCAAGAGGACATGGAATTATTTTTGTCTCACTGTGCTGATGAAGAAGGCCTGAAAGTCAATGCTATGTTCCTCAATAAGCAATTCCAGTATATCAGGGAGGGAGGGAGAAAGACTGAGTGAGTGAGTGAGTGAGTGAGGGAGAAAGAAAAAGTGAGGGAGGGAGGTGTCACGCTTGCCGTGTAGATGGTGTGAAGAAGACGGAGAGATATCCAGAACGTAGAAACAATAACAGGTTTTATTTCCACAGATAAGGTTAGGTGTACACATAGAGACATAAACGAGAACCGACCAGGAGTGAGGGAAACACAGGGACTAAATGCAGTAACTGATGATTGGGGACAGGTGCAGGGAATGACTAATGAACACAAACAGCTGATGACAATAATGACAGAGTGACAGAGTGACGGGAGCAAAACCAAAACAAGGAACACGTGGAAAACTCGACAGGACTATATGTGACAGGAGGGAGAAAGACAGTGAGTGAGTGAGTGAGGGAGGGAGGGAGGGAGGGAGGGAGGGAGGGAGGGAGGGAGGGAGGGAGGGAGGGAGAGAGTGAGTTAATTTATGAATATATAAATTGAATAAATATTTATATAATAAACATTGTCCTGTGTGTTACTTAAATGCAGACATTTGTTAAAGTATGCTGGAATAAGTAGAACAAATCTTTAGAAAATGAAATATTAAATATAAACAAAAACACACTTATATACACATCTTTCCCAAATGAGGTCAAGCAGATGTGAACTGGTTTTAGTTTAATTGTATTTAACTTTTCTTTTTATTTAATCAATTTAATTTATGCAACATATTAACATTGATTTATTTTACCAAAAAAAGTATTTCTGTCAGGAACTGAGTTGGTTCACTAACATTGGTTCATTCAACTAATTCTCAACGGTTAAACATACAAACCTTTGTTTTATTCTTTGTTTTTTACTGTTTCAAATTAGCTTTATTGTAGAGGCAATAATACAAACAGATGTGTAGTCTCTAAAGAAAAGTGCTTTGATAAAATAAATGTCTGGTCTTCATGAAATAAATAAAAATAAACTTTATTGTAGAGTTTCACAGGATTGATAGTGTCCCATAGGTATAATGCATGATAACGTGAAATACATTATGTAGTAAAGAACTATTTCATGTACGAATCGGGTAGCGTCAAATAACAACTGCAGTAAATTGTTTCGACATATTTCAGACAGGAAGTACACGCACTTCGCACATGCGCAGAACAAATCGTGTTTCCGGTACGGATCGAGTAGTGACAATGTCAACGCTCATTGGTTCTCGCCTACTTTGTCACAAATTGCGACATGCTGTGAAGTGAAGCAGAATAGCATTTTTGTGGATTAATAACTTAACTTCTGCTCTGTACCTGATACAAAACTATTATATACCACCAGAGAGGACTGCGACTGCAATACATCGTCATTTGGACAACTACTGGTAGCGCTTTTGACATTTTCTTGTTACAAGGTCCACCTCAAAAAAAAACAAACACTCAAAACTCAGGTTCACCAAACAAATCCCCAAAATTTATTGATGGCTTACATAACAATTAAGCAGGACACACACACACATAAGTCCGACCAGCAAGAGTTGAGCATCAAACCATACAAAAAGAAGCAAAATAAAAATCACAAAAAAACCATTCAATAAATTAATACCAAAAATAAACCTTGTGAAATCACGCAATTCATAAACAAATTAGGTGCAAAAATAGCTCAACTCCGCTTACATACTAAGCTGATGGTCCGCTTACAAAGTACACAAATAAATGGGGGAAACAAACAAAATACAAACAAACGAAAGAAAACAAAAAAAACCCTAGTCCGCCCAAAACGCCATTCCTTATTTAATTACCAATTAAAGTACCTGGGCGGACTAGACAACATAACCAAACCTAAACACTCAAACCAGAAAACTCAACTATAACAAGAGCAACAAATGGGCTCCGTACAGCTGAAACACATTAAAATACCTTTATTATTTATCATCAAGACAAACACCACATTAAAACATTTTTGTACAACTTCATACCTATCAGAGATCCAAAAGACGGCACATGCACATCACAAATGACGGAATACACTCCATGGGACTGAAACGCATACATTAAACATCTTTATTATTTTATCTAAAACAAACACATTAAAACATTTTTAGAGTTTCAAATAATTTAGAGCTTCAAATAAACTCGTACCTATCTCCGTGATCCCAGAGCATCCACATGAGCATGCCACATTCTCAATAAAGAAATTATTGTAATTAAGTTACACTTTTCTGTCTGTTATGTTTTTCTTTATAACCACATATTTTTAAGAAATGGTTATGGGTAACGTTAGGTTCAGAGGTTTGAGTGGATTTAGTGGCTCAAAATATCATTTTAATGCTATAGTGTTACTAGCCATTATTATTAGCCATTTTCCTAAATATTTCTGCCTATTACGTTCATTTTATATTGTCTATAAAATGGTTATGTTTGAATTTAGTGATTAAACATAATACAACGCACAATGTCTTGTCAACATATTATCCACACTAACAAGCTACAGCGTTTCAGAGGGGTTCAAGTTTTTGTGGGATGTCCACACAGAAGTTAGGTTCAGAGTCGACTCTTTCTTTTGAAACAATGTAATGCACTTTCAGCTTTACAACTTTGCAGACTGTTTACATTCACATACAGCTATATTACACACTGCATGAAAGGTAATTTCAAAAATCCTTAATAGGGGCACTTTAATAAAGTCATGTTTATGTGTAATTAGTTTATACTCAGTTTGCATCAGTATATAAACTGTCCTTTCAACCTCAGACAGTATCAACATGATTCAAAAATGGATTGCTGTGGTCTGATTATACATGATTAATATAATTTTTTATGCTGTATATGCAATTTTTTACTTTTCTGCTGCAATAATGTCATGCATTTATATTATCTTCATTTAGGAGCTTTTCTCAGCAAATATTGATAAATACAATTAATTGCGATTAACTGGATTCTCAAATTAATTCAATATGTTTTAACTGATTGATTGCTCTAAATATTTAAATTATTGATGATCATGAAATAAATTATATACAAAAATATTAATTAAAAGTTCCTAAAATGTTGTTCATGTATCATTAGACACACATTTTCTTGCATAACGTACAGTTTACACTAAAATTCATTTTGAAAAGTCATTAATGATCAACTTCTTGTTTTCCCACTGCTCCTTGTGTTAAAATAATAAAATTAAATAAATAAATAAAACTTTTTATTTATGCTATGAAAATATAGGCTATGTTGCATGTCTGTGTTTAATTGATTCTGAAAGACTTGAATCTGGGATTAACTGGAAAACTAGTCTGGCCTTTGGCATGCCTGGATCAAAAGCTTAATTTCCCTTTTCTAGGAAAAAAAAATATGACATGTCTTTAGGGGTTTGACTCAGTGTAAGTGCAGAAATGTGGCATGTGTGACAGCGTGTCCATGTCATGTTTGCTGGACTTGCACTTTCATTTACCCTTGAGATCAAACAAAAACGGGAACGGAGTACTTAGATAAGACTCCCTTTTCCGTTTTTCCTTTGTGTATGTGTGTATATGTGTGCGTTGACAAAATGAACAAATGAGTTGGACCCACAGAAGAATTGGAAAGCCACTGGCATTCTGACATCTGATTGACAAATTGTTTGTTTGTTTGTTTGCTGTCCAGTAACACTGCAGCCATCTACTGTCAGCATATGCTGATGAGAAGCACATTCAAACTGACTGTAAAGTTAATTCTTCTGACAACTTATGCTGTCGTTGATTTTGTTACATTGTCACTGACTGTTATAATCAGTAACAAAATAGTTGATCAAATGATGTATTACTAGAGAGTCCGGCCACATTTTATTTTACAATACGTGTACTTTCCTGGTACATATATAGCAATTATGTTGTACATACAGGTAAAAGAGTGGTAACACAAGGTACTTGCCTGACATGTATGTACATGGAAACTAATAAGAAACAGTGCTGTATTTTCCAGTCATGCATACATGGTAACTACTTTGTACCTACAAGTGTTGGGTAATAACTGGCACTTACTTATAGTGTCTGTATATGGTAACTAACAGACACGTTACTGTACTTACGGACAAGTGTGGATAATAACAGGCACTTATTTATGGTAACTAGTAAGACACATTGGTGTACTTACTAATGGTATATACATGGTTATGTACTCACGGACAAGAAGAAAATGAAAATAAATGGATAAAATAAAACAAAAGGAAATGAACTAAAGAGGTCAATGAATAAATAAAAATAGAGTGGCTAAGTGTATAGCCAGAAGAGGAAAGAAAACTGAGGATACAACGCAATACAATAATGAGCAAGTGTGAGTCTCAAACCATTTTAGTTAAAAAGGAAAAACTTTGGTGGAATAAGTTACATAAACTTTAAAGTTCAAGGCTTATTCATATGTCTGTGATTCGGTCTTAAATAGAAATTTTACAAATTATGAAAATTATGAAATTTGAAATAAATGAAATAAATTTAGAAATCTATTTATTAGATTCAAATTTGATAATTAATAATTGTAAACCAATATTTTCCTTTTCACGTAAAATACAGGTATCGAAACAAATGAGAAAAGTAAGTGGAAAAGAAGAGGAAAAGACCAACAGGTGTACATAAGTTGAAGTGTTTAAATGGTTAGATCACTTTCAAACAGACACTGCATTCACCAATGAATTATGTTAGATAGCTTAGCTTTGGGGCTAAGGGCTTTAGCATACGAACTTCACTGTAAACAAACTGCTGCGGTTAGCTTAGCATCACGTAGGCTTTGTTTACAAATGACGTCAGCACACAGTGCATGCGCAGTTCACTCGGAAGTATTGGTTAAGACTTCCGTACTACGATCGTAACTATGGCGACCAAACGACGATAGTGGCGGGCATGTGAATTGCAAGGAATTTACTTACAGTGAGGCATGTTACATTACATGTTGGTGCATTTCAACACTAAACAAATAACAGACACATGCGCGTACAGTCGAGCCTATTACGTGAAATGTCGGCGCATTTCCACACTGTACAAATAAGATTCGCCACTCGTAGATGTTTTACGACGTGGGGCTCAAACTTCAACGGACAGCTTTGAGCTGTAATAGATGGAACAATAGCGATCTCGGCGGATCGTCTCTATGTGCAAGTTCCTTTAGGCAAGCAAAACACAACAGAGTTTCTTAACTGTTGGTTCACAGTTTTTAAAACTTTGCTTGATCAATATTTTAAATCACTTCTCATTCAAATCAAACTCGGACACGCGCACTGTTACACAAGCTCTCGCGAACAGGCAGGCATATCGTTACTTGTCTAAACAACGTAAGGAAATAGTACACTGAATACAGTGGAACACGCACTGATAATCAATATAACTATAAATAAATATAAGGCCTTTAGAGATAGATCGAGGGACACGCTCAATCGTCAAACTCGGACACACAGTGGTACACGCACTGGCAGACAATATAACTATAAATAGATTGAGGAACACGCTCAATCTTACAGCGCTGTGAGGAGAATATTCGTCCTTACACAGAGGTATTTAAGTACTGCAGTTTAATATCATTCAGGTTTCTGACTGATATATATATACACACACATATATAAATATAGTTATTCAAGTGACTCTGGAACACGCAGACGTCAGGTTAGCTATAAATAAGGCAGTCTAGAGATTGAGGAACACGCTCAATTCTTACCTTTATCATATAGTGTGAGATCTCAGATCTTAAAATTAAATTACAGCAGACTAAAGTTTAAAGACAGAAGCAGACTCGGGTTACAGCTCTCTCTCTCCTATTCAAGCACTCATTCAAACGGGCCGCGCTGCGCGCGCTGCATACGTCACACACACAGACTGAGCGATTCTGATGAATCCGCTCAATAGAAAGATAAATGCTTGATATATGCTTAAAATTTAGATTAAACCGCCTGCATTCTCCACCATTATGTAAGCGAAATAAGCTCAAATTAATTATTAATTAGTTTATTTATATGAAGTTCTAAACGAGTCACTTATTTTACCGACCGAGCAACTGAATCGTCCAGCGTTCAGTGGCGCGGGCCGCAAATAAGCTCTGTCGCGACTTCAACTATCTTAAAACACCCTTTAGCAAGGTAACATAGATCGGCAGTTTAAGACATTAAATTAAAAAGCACATAACACAAGACACTTCTCTTTAAGATATGAAGGACACTTTATTGACTATACTAACACGTAAACTAATATCTAATACAAACACACACGCACACACACATTCACACGAGTTGCAGAGAGAAAGAAAGAGAGGAAAGAATGAGTTCAAGAGAGTGAAATGATGAAAGTTTCTAGCAATATATGCATTTCATGAGACCTGATCTGAACGAACCATCAATCACTAATTTAACCCTTTTATCGCTGCTTAGGTGGGTTATTATATTTTAAATAAATGCACCAGTTCAGCTATATAATCTGGAGGTACTTGCGCTTGCCGTGTGTCTTTAAATGGGTATTCCTTGTCGACGTCCTTTGGCTTGGAGGAAGGGGTTCCCCGGGTTCGTTGATCTGTTGAAGGTCTTTCCGGTCTTGATTGCTGCAGATGAAATGGAGGTTCCCTCGTGGCTGAAGTTTGAAGTTGAGGCGGCAAAGATTGTAGAGTCGTTTAACTTTGCGACAAAACTTAATTTAGAACACGAGACTCTCGACGAAAAGAAAGAAAAATTAAAGTAAAAGAAAGGAAAGCGAGTGAGACGAAAGTCCGTTGGATGGCTTGAATGAAAGTGCTTGGCTAAAGGTTCCAGGAGAGAGATTCAAAAAGAGGTTCAAAGAGAAGAGCAATTCAAAAAAACAAAGAAGAAAAGAGAGAGAAGTTCTGGTGTACTGGACTTTTAAACTGTGGTTTGTCCCACCTCTTTGAGGAGTTCTAACCAATTAGATGCGGTCTTTGTTTCAGAGGTGATTGTCTCCTCCTCTGGTCGTTTACAAACTGTTATCTGAACTCAGCTGGGGTACAGAGAGTACAGTTTAGTCTAGTTTACTCTAAAAGGAATACAATGCATTTTACACAGATTTCATTCAAGCCATCTTTTGAGTTATGAGCGAGGGTTCAGTTTCATTACAAACAACACATACTTTCAATCAACTATTCAAAAGTTATGACAATTACATGAATTGTGAGTGATCTACGCATCACAGGTCACATGTATAGTGTGTATGCATGGCATGGAATTATGCAATCGAACAAAGTTTGATTACAAGTCCGTTTAGAATGGTTTTTGAACCATTTAAGCAGTTCGTAGGAGTCACTGTTGAGTGTTCTGTGGGTTTTGATTGTGACACTCAAGGGTTCACACAAGGTGGTCTGTTTTATCTCTGTCTCTGAAGATCAACATTCTGGTGTTATCCTTTTGTGTTTCCAGTTGCATTGTCTTTAAACGTTTGCTCTCTCACCTCAGCTGGGCATAGCTGGGGGGGTTTCAGACGGGCTGGAGCCACGAATACGTTGATTGGTCCTGGGTCCACGCTTTGAATGACTGAGATGAGTTTATATGGAATTATTTTGAATGAATCATTTGGAAGATTCATTTGTCTGGTTCGTCCTCAATCCCTACACCAGTCACCGATTACCGTACCAGCTGCACCTCATCACCCATTGGATATAGACTAGTGTTTGTGAATATTAAACCGCAAAAAGACTATTTCAATATGATTCCTACATGTTCTGTGTGAATGGTTCAGTCGCGCGAATATGTTTATTACACATACTAAAGCACGCGTGACGCTTACTGTGTTTTTTTCCGGTGTCTTCATTTGAAGACATGAACACAAACTCCATAATCCAGAGCTGCTCTAAGAGTCACTTCATGAGCATTTTACTTATTCATTTGAGAAAAAAACTATTGTCGTATATCATATACACACACAGAAACTTATTTTGAGGCAAACCCTCAAAATAAAAGTAGCCTACAGTTTAACTTGTAACAGAAATATAGCCCTATTACTGTCACAGAGCCATCTTCACCTTCACAATCAGCCCCGCCCACTCGTTCACTCTCCCCGGAGTTCTGATTACGATCACCTGCCATTAATCACCACATCACCCTTCATAAGCTCACTCACCCCACAATTCAACGTCTGATCTCATCTCTCATGGACTACTCAGACTTACCTGTTTCTCTTACCTGCTTCTCTTACCTGCACTCATCCGCGCCTTCCAAGGAGTCTTCTTCCTCAACCACGATACCAACATTACAAGCGAGAGCGTGAACTGTGGAACTGTAACCGGAATACCTGCAAGACAAAGAAAGGACAATTATCACTTGAGTTACTTGAGTTTACTTATCTTCGATGACCAACTGACCCTCAGAGACCACATTTCAAAGACAGCTCGTTCATGCAGATTTGCACTACACAACATCAGGAAAATCAGGCCTTTTCTGACTGAGCATGCAACACAACTTCTCGTCCAGTCCCTAGTCGTTTCTAGGCTTGATTACTGCAATGCTCTTCTGGCTGGACTGCCATCAAGTGCAATCAAACCTCTTCAAATTATCCAGAACGCTGCTGCACGTCTTGTCTTCAACGAGCTCAAGAGAGCCCACGTCACGCCTCTCTTCATCTCTCTGCACGGGCTACCCCTTTCTGCTCGCATCAAGTTCAAGACGTTGAAGTTTGCTTACAGGTCCACCACAGGCTCCGCACCCTCTTACCTCCACTCACTGTTACAACTCTACATCCTCACCAGAAGCCTGCGATCACTAAAGGAGCGAAGGCACAAAATCACTCTCCAGAACATTCTCGTTCACTGTTCCCTGCTGGTGGAATGATCTCCCTACCTTCATCAGGAATGCAGAATCCCTGGCAATATTCAAAAGACAGCTGAAAACTCATCTCTTTCGTGAGCACTTAACCCCTTCATAAAATATATATATATACTTTCTTTTCCCTTCCTAATCTAGCTTATGCTACTCTGAGCAATGTTTGAAACTTGTATTGTGAGCACTTCCTGTGTCTATTTGCTTCTTCATGAAGAATCGCTTGTTTGTTTTCCTCACCTCGGTTTGGATAAAACCGTCTGCCAAATGATTAAATGGAAATGGAAATGGAAAATGAACTGAGATATAGTTTATAGTAATGGTCATAGCTGAGAGGTTTTTATTCATCTGCATGTTTAGCTCCTACATGTAGTGATTTTACCTTCGCCCCATGCAAGGACGCTATGTAAAATAGAGATTGGTACTCACGTCACTGCTGACGTTGTAATTTTTGAATCACACGTCACTTAAGGTGCGGTTTATGAGTACATCAGGTGACCAGTTCCCCTCTAGTTCAGGGCACCAATCAAGGTTTGTTACCTTGGCAATATGAAAACACCCCCAGGAAGCTGTTCAGTAATTTGGAATTAGTGTAAAGTGGTCAGCTGATTTATTTGAAAGATTGGTGAGATTCCTAACTTGTAGAGCCTTTTCTGTATTATCAGCACAAGGAAGACACACGTTTAATAAAATAAATTTTATTAACAAAAGATAGACAAGAATAACTAACACAACTACTAAATGAATACCATGAATGATAAAGGAATAAGGTGCATATGATACATAAAATACAAGTGATTAAGTTGGATGTGGCTTTGGAAGAGTTACATTATCTTATGGAAAGATAAACTTTCTTAAGGAAATCTATCTATCTATCTTAAGGAAAGTTTCTCTGTGAATAATTTCTGAGAACCTTATTTCGGCCAGAAAGACTCGGGAGGTAAGATAACGTAACAATGATATTTATTAACAATCAGCAAGCAAATATAGTAAGAAAGTTCTTTGGTGTAGGCCCTGTCCGTAGCTTAGATCCTGAGGGTTGCGGACTCTGCATTTCCTGCCTGAAGATGAAGGCAGGGGCGTAGCCGACCCCTCCGGAGGTATGGACAGGGACCATCCTGGTGGTGGTGGGGAGGATGGAGGTAAAGGTTGACGTCAGCATCTGCGAACTCAGACGTGTGTTAGTACCGATCTTATATACTACAGGTGTTGGATAATGATTGATTAGATCTAAACTCAGTGACGTAACATTTGAGTCTTCCTGGCAGAACTTGCGCTAGAGCTTTCATTTTGGCCAGAAAGACTCGGGAGGTAAGATAACGTAACAATGATATTTATTAACAATCAGCAAGCAAATATAGTAAGAAAGTTCTTTGGCGTAGGCCCCGTCCGTAGCTTAGATCCTGAGGGTTGCGGACTCTGCATTTCCTGCCTGAAGATGAAGGCAGGGGCGTAGCCGACCCCCAGAAATGGTGAAGGATAATTTATCCTGTGACGGAGCCTACCCCCCAATGAACTGTGAGAGGAACGGAAATATGCCAGTAGTGATTCTTGTAGTTCCTAAAACAGAAAAACAAAAATTGACTTATAAAGACTTGTACTTATCGGTGGAAAAGCCATAGCGTAAGAAGAGGCAAGGAAGGATGAATACCGCTGAGTGGTGAGAGAGAAAGCGAAGGAAAAGAAGGGGAAAAGAGAAGAGCTACCAATAACAACAAAGACGAAGCCCGCGATAGGCCACATATACGCGGAGCCTTGGACGGCAATAAAGGCCACGTTAGGCCACATAGACACAACGCCTTGAACGGCGACTCGGCCACGTTAGGCCACATAGACACGCCTTGAACGGCGACAAGGCCGCAGTGGGCCACATATACACAAAGCCTTGGACGGCAATGAAGGCCACGTTAGGCCACATAGACACAACGCCTTGAACGGCGAAGAAGGCCACGTTAGGCCGCATAGACAATATAGGCTTGAACGGCGACAAAGGCCACGTTAGGCCATGTTAGGCCACATAGATGATATAGGCTTGAACAGCGTCAGAGGCCACGTAGACAATATAGGCTTGAACCGTGACGAAGGCCACATTACGCCACATAGACATGACAGCCTTGAACGGCGACAAGGCCACGTTAGGCTACAAAGACACTAGGCTTGAACGGTGACGAAGGCCACATTAGGCCACGTAGACAATATAGGCTTGAACGGCAACGAAGGCCACATTAGGCCGCGAAGACGCGACAGCTTGGAACACTGACGTGCAGACAGTCGCATTTGCAACATATAGACGAGTGACTACGAGCCTGAGTGGCTGCATGAGGCCACCTAAGGAGTCCACGATAGTCGCAGAAACATGAAAACTATAGAGACGAACTAAACTAAATTAATGATTAATAAGTGAGAGAACGCACACCACCACCAGTATTTGCATAAAATTACCTTAATTGTAACTTGAGAGAGCTTGCTGAGCTTTTTGGAATCTGGTCTTATGTATGATTCAATAGCAGAGGAAGACCATCTTCCCAGGGGCTTGATGGCTGATGTTGAAATTCCTCGGCTGCAGTGGTTGCTACCGCAATTCTGAATGAAAGGCCATTATCTAGAAGGGGAAAAAAAAGTTGATGCATCCTAGAACAGTAAGCTAATTGAGCCTGAACAAAGCTTTACCAAAGGGTTCTCCATTAGAGAGAAGTTGACAGTATTTCGAAATGAACTTTAGATATTTAATCATGGAAGGAGGGACAGAATTTGTTATTAACTTTAGAAAAAGTTAAAGTGACACCAGATCCTTTGGAGTCACACTGGAGTGTTTAAGGAAAAGAGTTAAGACATTAGGTGAACGCCCACAAGCAAGACTGAATGTTTAAATTCTGTGGTAAATTCCCCAGGACACATAAAGCCGTAAAAGCATGGCCTCTAGCATAGTATTGATACTTTGCAGAATAGACGAAGTGATTGGCAGGCGTTAACAAAAGGTTTACAGGAGGATTCGGCTATGCCTTTGGGTGGCCAACAAATAGATGGAATGAAAAAGACTTTGGTATTTAGCATTAAAATACCTTGCATAAAAATGATGCCTGCTAGCAATCTATGGATAGATGAAATATAATGATTACGGTTATCATAATTAGAACAACGAGGAACAGCAGTTGTGATCGAGGTGGGAATAACAGGAATCTGTAGTGTAAGCGTTGAGTGTGGAGGGAGCAAGCCTTTTGCTTAATTCGGCTAGACATTATATGTAATTCAACAACAAAATCTGATCAGGATGAAAAGAGAGATAGCGAGAGAGCACTGAAACGTTAATGGGAATTGATGGTTAATTTTTTATTTTTATTTTTTAATACAAATTGTGTGTACTCATGTCTTTCTGTGCTTGAACAACATTCCTTCTGATGTTTATTCATGTTTATTTGATGCTATGAATGAACTAGTATGAAGAGATAATCGGTTCACGAGCCGTTGAAGGATCTGTCACGACAATTAAAGAGCCCCTATAAGTATTTAGTGTTTAACGGCTAAGAATTACAGTATATTAAATATGAAACAGTTTCATACATTGTCAGTGTCCTCTTAGCTCCGTGATGCATTTCATTCCGTGAGAACATGATGTGTGGCGTGAGAGAGCATGTTGTCGGGCATGCAACGGGGCGGGTTTTGCGAATTGCACAGGCTAAAATCTTTTGGCTACCAAAGTGACGGACAGCAGTTTGGTGTCAGTAACAGACCAGACTATACTCGTATTAAAAAGGGGAAGGAGGGGGCAAAATGTCTTGTTATATTAAGAATACCACGATCTCAGTAAAAACCCCGTATCGTTGGTTAAAGTCTGCCATCTTTGATAGGTACGACCTAACTCATCCCTCCGATCTAAAAAGCTTGACACGGAATGTCTCTGTAAATGCTAAAAGGATGACAAATTCGGCGAATGAGAGGTTCGTAGCAAACTGGGATCGGAAGTTGAGAAAACACTACCTCGTCACCGCAGTCAACCATAAGTCTGTCAACTGCAGGCGATGGAAGCAATAAAGTAGCCATGGTTAATGACCTTACCTAGGATAATAGATCTGAGTTGGGGTGACATCATAACTGCAGCAGGTGAGACAAAACACCTACCGAACTCTTGAGCTGGTACAGCAGTGGAGAGACTAAGATTTGACGTTGCAGTTGGCGCAGAGACGTCTTGAAATGGCGTCTGGATTGTGTGATGAGAATTTAGAAGAGTAGATGAGGTCGAAGCCACACGCTGTTGATTGCTTGATCCGAGAGGAGTAGGGAAAATCTTTGTTTTGTTTAATGCAATGAGGAAGAATGAATGCTGTAAATCCAACGATGCGATTCTTTGAGCTGTGTGCAAACTAACATGCAGCGCGTGGGGCTCAACTAACGCGATCATAATAAAAGTGTTTAAACAGCAAAACACGTCCACTTGCACATATTTGATGATCAGAATGTCAGATATTTCATGCTATAGACCTCAAATGTGTTAATATTTTAAAGGAAAATGAATGATCAGATCATTAGTCATACAGCGCTATTGTGCTGCCGTGTGTAACGTAACGAGCAATGACGCGTCACCATAGAATGATAAAGTGACACGTTCTGAAAGACGGTCGCCTTGAAAAACTCACGCGCTCAGCCAGAATAATTTAAACTTACGTGCGAAAGGGTTAGCAGACTCTGAAAGGCATTGAACAACTTGGATGAGCTGTGAATTTACGTCCTCCGGTTCAGATATCCATGTAGCAGCGGCACTGCATGCGTGTACTGCAGACGCACGGAAGAGGAGATGCAGGACAAAACCTTCGTCGGAATCTGAATAATCACAAGCGGCAAGCTTATTCAGAGACATGGTTGGGTTTGCAACTGAACGATAACAATAAAGGTTGACGTCAGCATCTGCAAAATCTTCGTCGGAATCTGAATAATCACAAGCGGCAAGCTTGGGTTTGCAACTGAACGATAACAATAAAGGTGTGTTAGTACCGATTTTATATACTACAGGTGTTGGATAATGATTAGTTAGATCTAAACTCAGTGACGTAACATTTGAGTCTTCCTGGCAGAACTTGCGCTAGAGCTTTCATTATGCACCACACAAATAAACGAAAGATTATTTGTGATTGACTAACATCAACTATATTACATCTAATGTGAATTAGAAAATCATACACTGATAATATACAACAATGCCAAGGTCCCTGGAAAGAGGTTTGGTTAAGTGATATTTACGTTCCACGTGGTTGGGTCCGATGATGATGACGTCTTCCACTGGTTGTGCTGGGTGACAATGAATTGGGGAGAGGAGCCGGAACCTGTTTCAACAGCCTTGAACATGAAGCCCTGTGGGATGCTGATCTCCTGGAGCACTGAAGGGTCCTAAAATCTGGAACACGCAGATGAGGCCCTGGTGTAGGTGCAGAAGGTCCTTAACAATCTGGAACACGCAGATGAAGGTACCTTGGAGTAAAGGTTTGCTCTCTTGAGCTTAACCTTGTTGCAAGTGTCTCTGTGTGTCTTCAGCCTCTCTGGGCCAGACACTCAGAACTTGATCAATCCGGTTTTGTCTCTCTGGAGTCGTTACGGTCTCGTTGGATGAAAACTCGGAACGTGGTGTTGGATAATGTTTCTTTCCTCACAGGCTGGAGACTCAGAACGTGGTCTGTTGCTGCCTCACTGGATGAACCAGAGACTCAGAACGGTGTATCTGTTTTTGTCTCACCTTCGCAGGCTAGAGACTCAGAACTTCTATATCTGTTATATCTCACTGGACGAACCGGAGACTCAGAACAGTGTCGTATCTGTTAGTGTCTCAGCTTCGCAGGCCGGCACTCAGAACAAGGTGTGTCTGTTGAAAGGGTACTTTTATCCCTTTCCGATGAGGAGGAGATTACAATTTGGCGCTTCTCCATTCCAGTGCTGTGATTGGTTACTGGCATCTGAGGGGACACACACAGTGTGGCCCACCCTTCTTTCCCCTGTGGAACTCATTTGCATAAAGCACAAAGATGGAAGTCTTTAAAGTGTCTTTAAGGTTTACCATTGTATTTCTCACTTACCACACCACCACCAAAATACCTTTGGTAATATTCTAAACAAATAGAGACCAAACATGATGGAAAAAGACTGAACTGTCATGCATTCATTCTTTTGTACATTAACACCAAATTAGTGTTGCACTACAAATAGCTGTAACGGAGAACACTTATTTCTGTGAATAAGTGTGAAATGAATGTGTGTAGAATACATCAGTTTCAAGGTTTCCAAACATAGTTATGAATGGATTGGGATGAGTCTTTGTGATCTGGCTTTGTTTCACCCATTGCTGCTGAGGTCCTGAGGAATTTTTATGGCAGTCACAGCCTAATCTTAGGAAGTAGGCTCTAGGTGGGTGCAGGGTAGAAACTGCATATGGACCAATGAGAAGTACTGTCCTTCCTGGGGTTGGTACCAGGGGTCTTCTTCTAACCCTCTAAGAGATGTCTGGCTATTGTCCTAGCATCTTTATCTGATGGTGTTGGGCAGTTTGTTTATGTTCGGCCACTAAGATCCAATCAAAGTGTAGCAAACCTTTGTCCACTGTTACGGACAGAGAGGGGCCCGGCCATAAACTGGGCCCTGGAATATGCTGTTCCCTATATACACACCAGTTTTCATCGATCCTAATGATTGATTAGCTGGTTAAGAAAGTATTTATTTAGGGCTGGAGATAAACTCAACCGGAAAAATTCCCTACCATAGTGGTTTCTTTTGATATTGAAGCATTAATAGATTTTAGAAAAACAGATTACATAAACGAGTTCAATGATTCTATAATCATAGTTGGAATATTTTGTGTTGATCCATTTTTTTTAATGTGAATCTTATTGTTTTATGTATATTAACATTCTTGAATGTTACTCCTACATAACATGATGCTTTGTTTTTCGTATTTCAGAGAACCCAAAGACAGCGTAGTGGGATGTAAGATTTTGGTAACACTTTACAATAAGGTTCATTAGTTAAACATTAGTTAATGTATTAACTAACATGAACTAATCATGAGCAATACATTAGTTACTGTTTTTATTAATCTTCGTTAACATTAGTTAATGAAAACACAGTTGTTCATTGTTTGTTCATGTTAGTTCACAGTGCATTAACTCATGTTAACAAGATTTTAATAATGTATTAGTAAATGTTGAAATTAACATTAACAAAGATTAAAAAATGTTGTATAAGTGCAGTTCATTATTAGTTCATGTTAACTAATGTTGTTAACTAATGTTAACTAATGAACCTTATTGTAAAGTGTTACCAAGATTTTTTTAAAATGAACCGTTGGACCACCAGTAGTATTTAAACTTAGTAGACATCTTAAGCTAATTTTATTTTTAAAGGTTGTAATGATTTTGTCCTATTTCTAAAACAAATTGACTCAACTGCTGGAAAGGTGTAATTTATATTTTAAATGGTTTTTCCCAAACTTTGAAATGGTCAGGAATTTGAAATATTAGTTGTAAATATTAATGTTATTTCAACATTAACTTGGTACATCAGATGGCTGTTTTATGTAGTCATTACATTTCAGTTGTAATTTCAGTGTTTCAACAAAAGTGATTTAGAATCAACTTCACATTGTAACATTTATCCCAAAGGAAAAGTGACCTGTAACACTGCCAGAATCACAATCATGCATTGTTCATTGTTGGCCAGAGGAGAGCTGGCGTCCCGACTGAGCCTGGTTTCTCTCAAGGTTCTTTTTTTTTTATTTTTCATTTTTGTCACCTGATGGAGTTTGGGTTCCCTGTTACCTCTGGCTTGCTTAGTTGGGGAAACTTGACATTCAACTTGATATTCAACAATCAATGTTTTTGATCTGCCTACATTGACACCATTCCATGTGAACTGAACTGAGCTGTTTTCTCTAGATCTGCTGTATAGATAAATTAACTAAATTAATAATTAATGATTTTTACAATGGAATGAATCACTACTGAACTTAAGCTGGACAATGACACCATTTTCTTTAAGAGCTGCTGTCCAGCCAAAAATATTTTCCTATTTTCACTGTAAAGCTGCTTTGATACAATCTGCATTGTAAAAAGTGCTATATAAATAAAGGCTTTATGTGATCAAACAATATTATCAAAGAATATTTTTTTAATTAAGAATATTTATTAATATATAATACTAATATAATAATTAATATATAATTAATAATAATTAATTTCAGAGTTTATTCAACAACAGTGATATAAAAATCAATCATAGTGTAATGCTGATTCAGCTATATTACCGTTGATTATTTTTGTTAATTTCAATATTGATTCAGTGATGTAATGCTGATTAGATTATATTATCATTGATTTTGTTGTTGTTGTTGTTGTTATTGTAGTAGAAATCTCAATATTGTTTTAACAGTAACTGAAGCTGTAAAAGTGATGTTGAAAACATATCACTTTGTAATGTTATATATCAATAATATTATCATTGATTTGTGCTTTAAATCTCAGCATTGCTTCAACATTAACTGAGGGTGCAAGAGTGATATTGACACAACATCAGTTTGTAACATTAATTCAATGTAATTGACCCTTCGCAAAGACCTCGCCCCCTCTTTAGTTACTGTTGCTTGTCCGAAAAGTCATGCGCTCTCACGCCACATATCATGTTCTCATGCAGTCAAAATTACATCCCGGAGCAAAGAGGACACTGACAACGTGTCAACAGACATATGAAACAATTTCATATTTAAAATATGCAATTTTTTAAAGAGCTTTAAACAAATACCACATTAAAGTGGCTCTTTAATGTGTTTCTTCACTATTTTCAACAGAGACTTGAGGACCACGAATAACGTATGTGAAAATGCAAACTGTGAAATTGCTAAAGAAGGGACAGTACATTGAAAAGAGCCAGAGGACAAAAAAATAAATAAGGTAAAAGAGCGATGTATCGATGATTCACCATGGAAACAGATGCTAAGAAAAAGCGAGCCATTCCACTTCCTCCTTTTGTTTAATGGTGATTTACACAACCTACTTAGTGCACGTCGCCACCTATTTGGTGCTTGTGTAATCAGATTTTCAATGTTTTTATTGAATGGAGTAATCTTTATTCATTGAGCATAAGAACTATATTGTTTGTTTGATGCTAAATATTTATAAAGGTATCACATATGTATTTTATTATAGAAATTATAGTATTGAAAATGTGTTATATTAAGGAAAAAGACTGACTTACTAGTGACCTCCTACCCTTAAGGAGGGGTTATTTCAACACCTTCTGCCTCTGATGGCTTTTTGGTAAGACACCAGCCTGTATCCAAGGACCTGGGGCCTTGTAATGATGAGTCAGAGGATAAGATCCAAATGCAGCTTTTATTAGTAAACGTGGTCAGACAGGCACAGGTCAACAACAGCAAACAGCAATAGCAGAGGGCAGACAGGCTCGTGGTGATATCCAGGCGGGAGGTCAGAGGCAGGCAGATAATCATCAAATATACAAGGAACAGGCAGGATAAGAAACAGGGTAACCAGACAGGGAAATATGCTCAGAAATTGTATCACTGGGAAAACAATACTTTGCGACGAGGAATGGGGTGAGTGATCTATTTATAGTGGAGTGATGAGACTAATGAGTGGTGATCATGAGGAACAGCTGGCAGATGATCAGTGACTGTGTTAGGGATTCTGGGAAGTGTAATGTGGTGACGGGGAAGCATGGTGCGAGTGGGTGACCTCTCGTGGTGAAAGGATGATCCGAACTCATGACAGAGCCCCCCCCCTAGGAGCGGCTTCCAGACGCTCAAAAAAAATGAGCGAAACAGGGAGGGAGGGGTGGGTTAACCAGGACAAGGGGGGGCCGGGACCATGGGGTACAAATCTATAAAGGTGTGGGGGTTGATTGAGTGGCCAGTGTGAAAAGGAGTGTGCAATAGACCAGGGCGGAACGGGCTGTGCAGGTGGCCAAGGCGGAACGGGCCGTGCAGGCGACCAGGGTGGAACGGGTTGTGCTGGGGGCCAGGGCGGAACGGGCTGAGCAGGCTTCCAGGGCTGAACGGGCTGTGCGGGTGGCCAGAGCAAGGGTGGAACGGGTTCTGAAACATAGAGAGAGACATAACTAATAATAAACGTTAAGGCCACAACAGTGTGAACCAGGCTTTCAGGAGAGTCGAGGCTGACGGACAGAGTGGAGTTGACAGACAGAATGGAGCAGACAGACAGAATGGGGCAGACAGACAAAGCGGGACAGACCGAGAATTCAGGGAGGACAGAAAGTTCTGGGATGACAGATGGTTCAAGGATGATTGACAGTGTGGAATATACGGGCAGAGCGGGACCAAGAGACAGAGTGGAGCAGACAGACGGGTAGACCGGGATTTCTGGGATAATGGCGAGTTCTGGGCTGACAGAGGGTTTTGAGATGACAGAGGGTTCAGGGCTGACAGATAGAGCGGGGCTGATAGACAGTTCAGTGGTGACAGGCAGTTCAAGGGTGACAGACATTTCAGGAGCGACAGACAGCTCAGGGGTGATGGATACTTCAGGGTTGACAGAGGATTCAGGGCTGACAGACGATTCTGCATTATTAGGTGGTTCATGTTTGCTGGATGACTCAGAGCTGAAAGGTAGTTCAGGACTGACGAACGTCTCAGGGTTGATAAATAACTCAGAGCTGATGGGTCTTTCAGAGCTGACGGACATCTCGGGGTTGATGGGTAACTCTGGGCTGTCAGATACTTCCGGACTGGTAGATGGTTCAGGGTTGACAAATTGGTGGAGACCAACTGACACCTCCGTAGGCTGCGCAGCAGATGCTGCCGCCTTTGGAGAATCCACAGTGGTCCTTATGGGCTCAGCAAGGGGCTGAGGGACCGGAATTCCCTCTGGACACTGCTCAGAGGATATATGCTTGGTAACTTCCTTCAGGGTTGTAGTCTCCTCGAGGGACTCAGACATGGGAGTGGATGTGAATGTAGCCCACATACAACAGGTGGCCATAGCCATTACCAACAGGGCAGCTTCCTCTAATAATTCATGCATAGAGGGCTGGAGGTTGATCAGTACTGGCGTGAAACATCTGAGGCCGGACAGGCGTGACTTGAGCAGTCCGAGTTTGGACAGGCGTGACATGAGTCAACTGAGGCAGGGCAGGCATGACTTGAGCCGTGTGAAACTGGACTGGCGTGACGTTAGCCGTCTGAGGTTGGACAGACGAGGCCTGAGTCGTGGGCTGCTGGGCAGGAGTGGCCTTGGCTGGTGTGACTTGAACCGTTGGCTGTGTGACAGACGTGGCTTGTATGTTTGGTTGTGGAGCAGGCGTGGTTTGAGCCTCTGGTTGCAGGATAGATGTGGTTTGAGCCATGGGTTGCTGGACAGGAGTCTGGACAGACGTGACGTGAATCGTCGATGGCTGGTCAGGCGTGACGTGAACAGGCTGAGGTTGGACAGGCATGACCTGAATGGACTGAGACTGGACAGGTGGAGCATGCTGTGAGTCTGGACGAGCAGCGGCGGCATGCTGTGACTCTGGACGAGCAGCGGTGCGAGCGGGTGACCTCTAGTGGTGAAAGGGTGGAAGGATGAACCGAACTCATGACAGGCCTCATTTATAACCGTTGTGTACGAACAAAACATGCCCTGAAAGAAACGAACAGCATTTCTTACGCAAACGATGGGATTAATAAAAACAAACTTTACGGGAAAAATTTGCGCACCTGCACACAAACTCTGACCCATGCATACGAACACTTTTACTAAAGTGAGAAAAGTAATGAACAGAAGGTTTTTAAACTCTGTTTTCGTTTTGATATACACATATGCATTAATATCCCACTTTTATTAATGGTGATAAGCCCTAAAATTACATTAAGTCATTACACAGAACAAAAATGATATGGATTTAGATAGCGGATGTGCTACTTTTGATCACTTTTCCTGTGACACGCTGTTTTAATGAGTGAGGAGTGAGGCACACAATAATACCTCTTTAAACTAGTGGTGAAGGAGTCGGGCTTGTAATCTGAAGGTTGCCGGTTCGATTCCCACGCCGGCAGGAATTGAAAGTGGGGATTGTGAATAAACAGCACTCTCTCCACCTTCGATACCATGACTAAAGTGCCCTTGAGCAAGACACCTAACCCCTAATTGCTCCCCTTGTAAGTCGCTTTGGATAAAAGTGTCTGCTAAATGATGAAAAATGAAATCTCATGTTATGTAAATGTAAATTTAATGATGGCATTTTTATGTAAAAACACTGCACTTTAAAGACCATAATGGACTATTAAGGGCTTATTAGTCCCCTGCTTTAAAAAGCTATGCATTTACCTTTAGGCTGTATCCAAAGTAGGATGTCCGAATTCTTACACATAAAAGTAGGCAAAAATTACCCAGATGACCTACTTGTCACACCACAGAAGAGGAGATGTAGTACCCTCATCGCCTGATGAGGGGAAATAAACAGTTAAGAAAGAAACCAAAGGAGACGGAGCTGCTGTGTCTTCATCCGAAGCCATGTATTGAGACTCAACGAATAAGCAAAAACACGTTCAAATATTCTCGCTTTTTTTAACTTCTGACATATCACAAATCACAGTCAGTGACACTTAAGTGACCATATCAGAACATGAACTTAATCCAGTCAAATTATATAGATAAAAAAAAATATGTAACACATTCAGATCTCATTTAAACACTTCAAATCTTCACAATTTATACATGAATATGAAATAAATCTTCCACAAGAACAGTCCAAAACACATATATAATTGTATAACTTACTGCTGTGACATCATTTATCACACTAATTAAGATATTTAATTAGATAAAATATCTAATAAGATATTTAATTTATTTAATATTGCTTAAGATATTTAATCCGATAATAAGATATTTAATTGCTTCATTATCAAAATTATCATTGCAACCGCATCACCTGGCTTATTAGCATAACTCGTGTAAATGCTATAACTCTCAAACACTCGAAAACAACTCATACAACACACTTGACAATATCATCCAACATCGCATACTACTTTTAACACATTTTTAAAAAAAACCTCAAAGTGTATTTGTGTACAGTTAATACCTGGTGAGGGTAAATAAACAGTTAAAAAAGAAACCACTGGAGATGGAGCTGCTGTGTCTTCATCTGAAGCCTTTGCTGCGTCCAAGGTCGCCTACTTCTCTACTATTGAGTAGGCGAAATGCAGTAGGTGAGTGAATAAGTATGTCCGAAACCTTAGTAGTCATAAAAGAGTAGTCGAGAAGTTCCCAGATGGCCTACTGCTTCTGCCCAGAGAAAGTTGTAGAAAGTCAACCATCATTGCAGCCCTCCACCAGTCGGGGCTTTATGGCAGAGTGGCCTGACAGAAGCCTCTCCTCAGTGCAAGACACATGAAAGCCCGCATGGAGTTTGCTAAAAAACACCTGAAGGACTCCAAGATGGTGAGAAATAAGATTCTCTGGTCTGATGAGACCAAGATAGAACTTTTTGGGCTTAATTCTAAGCGGTATGTGTGGAGAAAACCAGGCACTGGTCATCACCTGTCCAATACAGTCCCAACAGTGAAGCATGGTTGTGGCAGCATCATGCTGTGGGGGTGTTTTTCACCTGCAGGGACAGGACAACTGGTTGCAATCGAGGGAAAGATGAATGCGGCCAAGTACAGGGATATCCTGGACGAAAACCTTCTCCAGAGTGCTCAGAACCTCAGACTGGGCCGAAGGTTTACCTTCCAACAAGACAATGACCCTAAGTACACAGCTAAAATAACGAAGGAGTGGCTTCACAACAACTACGTGACTGTTCTTGAATGGCCCAGCCAGAGTGTTTATTTTCTACACTTATTTTCAAGGTGGGGCTGTATAATAGGAAAGTTCAAATTCTAATTTATGTATGCCCTGCGTGTTAACTGTATTTACAGTTCTTCAATAAAGGGAATATACTGGACATTACATAGTCTTTTGTCTTTCAACTGTGACCCCTTTTTTCACTCTCTATTTCAAGTCTGTTCAGTAGGCATATAAATATACTGGCTTCTGCATTTCACATGGTGTGGAGTGAAATGATATTGTGTTTGGATGCTCTATGCTAAAGCATGCTGGAGTACGTAGTCATATGTGAAAGTTTTTGGTGGTCTCCTTTCTCTCCTAGGCCATCTGTACCCCTGTTCTCCTTCACAGTTCCTTTCGTTTGGGGCTGCATGAGCATTTGCCACATCATCAGTTTCTCCTTCAGGTTGTTCCTCATTTATCGTGTCCACTCCCTGTTGAGGTAAGCCTTCATTTTCTGTTTGGGCTGTTGTTTTATCAGCATTTGTCATTATCTCTAGATCAACTTCTTTCCTTTCTTTTTCAGGTTAATCGGGCTGGACAACAGGTAAATATGTGTTATCTAACTCACTGTTTTCTTCCACAGGTTGCTGATGCTAAGAGTTGGTAAGTTGTAGTAATCATAGTCTTCATTCTCCCCTTCTTCAGGACTAGATTTATCTTGGTCTGCTAGCCTAGGTTCATTCACTGTTTTCTTTGTCTTTGACTCCTTCCTGAGTTCAGCCTCCAATGGAAGGTGGTCACAAGGCAATAAGAGATTATGATGAAGAACATGGGATCTTCCCTTTCCTTGTTCCGGTTTCACTTCATAAATCGGACCTTCTCCCACCTGACGTACTACTGTGTGTACAACATCTTCCTAGTGGTTGCGGAGCTTCCCAGTCCCACCTCTTGGTGTCAGGTTTCGCACTAGGACACGATATCCAGGGCACAATATGGAACTCCTTCTTATTCCTCTCTGCTGACTTTTTCGCTGTCTGTCTGGTAATTTCAAACGCTTCTTCTTTACATACTCTTCATAGTCCGTAGTTCCTGTCTCAGAGGTCAAGCCAAACAGCAGATCAACAGGTAACCTCGGGGACCTTCCCCAGTAAGTAAAATGGTGAAAAGCTTGTTACTTCACATCGTGTGCTGTTGTACACAAAAGTGAGTTTGTTTAGTGACTCTTTCCAGTTGTTTCCAGTTTCTGTTTTTCGGTCAAAGTCTTCAACATCTGGAGTAACGTTGGGTAGAAACATTCAACCTGCCCATTTCCTTGGGGGTGATACGGCGTGGTCCTTGATCCAGCTACTCAACAATTCTTCTTCAACTGAGCAACCAGCTGGTTTTCAAACTCTGCTCCATGGTCATGATGAATTCTTTGCGGGAATCCAAAGTTCAGGGCGTTGTCAACAACAGTTTTAGCTGATTTTAAGGTAGTTGTGTAGGCCTGTGCGAATCGTGTGAAGTGGTCAACTACGAATAAGATATACTCATACCTTCCATTACACTTATCCAGATGTAAAAAGTCAATGGAAACAAGCTCGAACGGGTGAGTAGTGACAATATTTTGGAGAGATTTTCTGGCCTCTTTACATGGTTTCTTTTGGTCACATAATGATCAACATCATAGTGCATTCGTGGCCAATAGAACCTTTCTCTGATTAAGGACATAATTCCATCTAGACCTTGATGTCCCATGTTGTCATGCAATTCTCTCAATACATGTTGCTTGTACTTCGCAGGTAAGATCAACTGTGTTCGGGTGTTTGTCTTTCTACGGAGGATGCCATCTTCTCCCAAGAAAGGTTTGTCCCAAGTAAATATATACTTTGTGCACTCATGGTCTTAAACAGATGTCCCATTGGCTTTTTGTCAGACAACTTAAACTGTAAAACAGGACCAATGTGGTCATCATGTTGCTGTGCTTATCTTATAACTTCCTCAACCCTTTAAGTGTAAGTCTGCTATAGATTTGAATTTTAAGTAAGGGAACTGCCAACTAACAATAGACAATCTAAAACAGGTCTTAATCACATTAAACAGTCAGGCAATGAAAATGTGTGTTTTTTTTTTTTGCAATGGTATATAAATGTGGCCCGGGAGATGTATTAGTGATGACACCAGACACAGGATATATATAAATTAAACGGGGATCTTTTATTTCAGACTGCACGTTAAACGGTGCAGCGTTAATTATGCAGGTCTTTGGGTGGTGGAGTTGGATGAGTAAAGCTTGCACATAGAATTGTTTACAAATCAATAAAGTCTCTTATGAAAAGGTGTATGTCCTTTTTTTATCTCTAGTCACGAAATTAAAAGACAAAAACTCTTTGATAAACCTGCTAACACAGACAACGGTAGCAGCCCTTGATGTTAGAAAACAAACAGATTAGTAAATAAAACATCTGATGGCACAATATACTAACAAGGCTGCTTATGGCATGGGAATACATGAAACTGCATAACACCATGAAATGTTACCTTACGGAGTACAATTGCAATACATCTGAAACATTACAAATATAACTGCCTCACATTCGTTCTTACACTGAAACCTGAGTGTTACATTACAGTAAATAACTTCAAAATGGTACAATAGAGAAAACGAATGAATTGAAATGAATTAATCACTCAAACTTACTTTATATCACAACTCCGGCGCATGCACACAATCACAGCACATGACAGACTCTCAGACTTCTCTGCACAAATTAAAGAAACAACATGCAAATCTTCCTTTTAACATTTGAAACATATGATAATTGAATAACAATATAATTGTACTCATTTAAATAAAATAAAACAATAAAACTGTACATGACAAATTAACTCCTCTTGTGAAATTACTAAAAGAAATAAACACTTACTCTTTTATTATTAAACCTTTATTTTTACAGGCAAGTCATTAAGAACAAGTTCTTATTTACAATGGCGGCCTGACAAGTGGAATAACCACTTAGGGAAAGGGAAGGAGGGCTAAAATAAATACATTAAATACATATAAGATACAGTTTAAAACACAGCACAGTAGACAACAGACACTTATAACCAGGTAAGTGTATAGGTACATAGAAGTGATAATGGATGACAAAAAAAAAAAAAACAAAAAAAAAAAACAATAACTATGTAGAGAAGCAGCTGCATATATCCGTGAACAAGGATGATATAATAGTTTTGAATGATGCAATTGAAATGAATGTCTCTAGTTTGATAATATTTTGCAGCGTGTTCCAGTCGCGAGCGGCAGCAGATTGAAAAGATGCTAGACCAAAGGCAGAGTTGGTTTTGGGAACGCTTAATTGAAAATGAATTGAGGATCGAGTATTATAAGTGACAGTCTTTGGCTGCAGCAGGTGACCTAAGTAAGGAGGTGAACGGCCGAGAAGGGTCTTGTAAATGAAGGTGAACCAATGAATTTTTCGGCGATTGTGAAGGGAGGGCCAGTTAACAGAAGAATATAGTGCGCAATGGTGTGTATTGAAAGGAGCATTTGTAGCAAACCTAATAGCAGAATGGTAAAGAGTGTCAAGTTTTGATAGAGTGGACTTGCAAGCAACCCTATATATAGTGTCTCCGTAGTCTAGGATGGGTAGAATGGTCATTTGAATTAGAGTAAGTTTGGCCGAAGAAGTGAAAGAAGAGCGGTTTCTATATAGGAAACCAAGCTTGGCTTTGACCTTAGATTGCAGCTTTGATATGTGGATGGAGAAAGAAAGTGAAGTTTCCAACCAGATGCCCAAGTACTTATATGCAGTGACTTGTTCTAAAGTAGTCCCATTGCAGGTGGTGATGTTAAGGGCAGGAGGTGGCGTAGCACCCTTACGGTAGAACCACATGATTTTTGTTTTCGAGATATTAAGAGTGAGTTTGAGTTGTGTAAAGGACTGCTGTAGTTGGGAAAAGCTATCTTGCAGGATGGCCTGAACAGCATCTGGAGAGGAACCTGTGGCATAAAGGATTGTATCATCCGCATATAAGTGAATGAAGGAATTACCAACTGCCTGGGGAATGTTATTAATGAAAATTGAGAAAAGTGTAGGCCCAAGGATGGAGCCTTGGGGGACACCCCTGGTAACCGGAAGGGAATGGGAGAAGAGGTTTTCAAATTTGACACGTTGAACCCGGTGAGAGAGATAGTTTGAAAACCAAACCAGTGAGTGATCAGTGACACCAATGCTGCTAAGTCTGTGGATAAGTGTGTTGTGATCCACGGAATCAAAAGCCTTTGCAAGGTCAATGAATATAGCAGCGCAGTGTTGTTTAGTATCTAACGCGGATGTAATGTCATTAAGCACTTTCGTGGTCGCTGTAACACAACCATATCCTAATCGGAAACCAGACTGTGCCCCAGAGATGATACCGTTAACATTGAGATAACTGATTAGTTGTTTATTGACAAGTTTTTCCAAAATTTTTGACATACACGGCAAGATGGAGATTGGCCTGTAATTGTTTAGGTCAGCCTGATCACCGCCCTTATACAGAGGAAGCACAACCGCTTCTTTCCAAGCAGATGGAATCTCGGCTGTATGAAGGGAGAGATTAATGATGGCTGTTAGAGGAGCCGCAATGACAGGGGCAGCAATTTTAATGAAGAAAGCGGCAAGATCATCTGACCCAGCTGCTTTATTGGGGTCCAGAGCAGTCAATTCCTTCAGGACTTCCCCCACTAAAACAGGCCGGATAGAAAAACTGTGAGGAGGTGCTGCAAGGCTGCAGGTATTAGAGGCTGCAGAGGCTATAGCAATATGGTTTAACGCCTTGGAAACAAGGCCAGAATTTATGAAGTGGTGATTGAAAGCTTCAGCCATTGAATTTTTATTAGTAACAATTATGTCATCTATTTTTATGGATAATGGTATAGTCCGGGGTTTGTTTTCAAGTTTTTTTACTGTATTCCAAAATGCTTTTCGGTTTGCACCACAGAGTGTGAACTGCTCTTTAAAGAACCTAGCTTTAGCCTCCCTCACCGCTTGTGTAGCCTTGTTCCTGATTTGACGAAATAAAAGATTGTCTTTAGCAGAATGTGACTTGCGTGCTTTGCGCCAGGCTGTATTTTTTTGCTGAAGCAGAATGGCTAGATCACGATTAATCCATGGGCTGTTACGGTTTTTTATGCGTATCTTTTTGTTTGGGGCATGTTTGTTGATCACAGCAGTAAAAAGATCTTTAAACAACAACCATGCATCATTAACAGAGGGAATCAGGTTGACTCTATACCAGTTTACATGGGCCAAATCACGTAAGAAAGCTTGAGCATCAAAATGTCTTAAACTACGTTTAGTAGTGATTACGACAGGCTGTTTAACAGAAAGGTGTTTTCTAACACAGGCAATGAAACAGTGGTCGCTGAGGTCATTGCAAAAAACACCCGATAGGTACATGAGTGGTGCGTTTGTAAACACAACATCTATCAATGTGGCCTTGTCACAACTTTTTGGGTTGTATCTGGTAGGTAGATTTACGATTTGATGAAGGTTTAGGCAGTCAAATTGTTGTACAACTTTCTCAGGGGGCTTAAGCATGTCCCAGTTTAGGTCACCAAGTATGATCAACTCAGACCTGGTGAAAGGGGCAAGAGCATTGCCTAAGGCCTCTAGGGTACATGCTGGTGCAGATGGAGGGCGATAGCAGCCAGCCACAGATAAAGAAAAGCTGTTTGATAGTTTCATGTTAAGAACAAGAAGATCATACTGTTTGGGTATAGACTTTGCCAGGGCTATACTACATTGAAGATGTTCTTTGGTGAAAATTGCCACCCCCCCACCCTTAGATGACCTATCCTGGCGAAACAAGTTGTAACCAGATAAATACAGATCAGGGTAGGGAATAGAGTTACGCAACCATGTTTCAGTGATCACCAAAACGTCAGGATTAGAACTCTCAACCCAAACTCTAAGCTGGTCCAGTTTAGGTAATATGCTTCTTGCATTTACATGCAAAAACCCAAGATTATTGCGGTTACAAAAATCATCAAAACAAATGTTATTTGAGGCCACACAATCCGTAGGAAAAACAACACCAGAAAGGACATCAGAAGAAGGGCCAGGGTGGACATGAACATTACCAGAGATCATAAGCAGTAATATAATCAAGGCACGACAGAGCACATCTGAGGCACTACAGTAATGTTGTTTTAACAATACAGTTGTATGCAGTTTGTTAGGTAATGCAATAATTTTAATGAGCGTTCTCATAATAAAACATGACAATAGAGCCGGAGTGACAGAAAATCTGTCCGGCATTAACCCAAAAGTCCGTAGTATCATTAAAGAGGCAGAGTCTCTATCAAATGAATATACTTTGTCTGTTTTACTGCCTAACTGAGCATAGTCATGTTGTTTGATTGCACATGGAGTAACACAAGGTACTAAGAAATATGAGAAAAGTGCAGAAAAAATGAAAAATAGTCGGAATGTATCCATGATTCAGCAGAAAACAGAAAAAGTCAAAAAGTCAGCAACAAGACCTTGTTCTAGAAAGGCTTGCACTTACTTCAATGCAATGTACTGTCAATTATCCAGACACCAGGTAGTGGCTGGCAAATGGGGCCAGCAACAAGGTATCCGGAAAGTGGCTAGCAAGTTGAGCTAGCAGCAGGATCCAGGTGGTAGCTAGCAAGGGCAGCTAGCAGCAGGGCATCCAGGTGGTAGCTACCAGCAACAGGCTAGCAACAGAGCATCCAGGTGATGGCTAGCAGGCAAAGCTACCAGCAGCAGGCTATGAACACTTTTAGTGCAGGTGGCGACCAGCCGCGGGGCAATCCGACAATCTCTACATATACGCGAAGTGCAGAAATCCTCTGTGGGTCCACCGAGGGTGTGACGACAAGCACTGTCTAGTGATTTTTTTCTCCTCGCTCCGTTAACCGCTCTCTTCGCTCTGCAGTACTCATATTCAATGGCTAATACCGTGTCCTAACCAGACGCCATGCGGTAATATTTCCAGAGACAAGCAATTTGTATTTGGATGTCCTTTTCTTTTGGCCTCAGTCAACGAAGACAGCTCTCTCATCCACTGCGTTATGCCCTTGCGTTCCAGATGGAGTGGCTGTTCGGTCTGGGACATTTGAACCACTAACGTTATCCATTTCATTGGCAAGTTGTCTTAAAATGTTAGCAATGTCAGCCATGGTAATTGCATGATGTTAAAATGGCACCACAAAACCAAATTAAAGTGGGATGAAGCTCTGATCTCTGATGCTTCACTTCCATCCAGAAACACACGGAAGGCTTACGAAGCACTTTCTCCCCTCTGTATTAAATAATATAGCTCCATTTCAGTATCACTTGTGCCCATAACATTATACACAAAACTCTTTATTTTGGTTATACTTAATCACTTATGCTCTTTGAGAAACTACTTCGCGCTTTTCCGCACGAGATGTATCCCCACCGAAATCTTTATCAATCGGCAAAATAACAACCATCAAAATAACAAAAAAACACTCATAAAGCCTTTAACTCACTAAAGTGTATTATATTTTGTTATTTTTTTGTGTTGGATGGCTCGATTCACACTCGCACGTGCACTCTCTAAACCGCGTTGTTAAAAACCTGTTCACCGGAAGACAGCAACTCTTTCCGGCTGCATCACAGTCCAGTCTCTTAAAGGGCCAGTATAACATTTTTCCCAATGTACAAAAAAAGACATTAGTACGCATTTTATGTGCAGTACACTTAATCACAGTGCCAAAATAACATAGATACCATGTCATTTTATTATTTACATGTTCTCTTTTTAACCTGGTTACATAAACAAAACAAACAAACAAAAGAAAAAATATGCATTTATAATAAACCAACAATGGATACTGAAAACAAAAACATTGAGCATATAAGTAAGAAATACACTTAAAGAATGTCAATCCACTGATTCGAAAGTCCAGTAAAGGTGGAAATGATGGTGTTGTCCATAGAATAACTCAAAAAAAATAAAAAATAACTACAAAGTGCAAGCAACCCCAAACAGCAAAGTTAAATCTTTACAAGCCTTGGACATGAGATCGAGATCCACAAGGTGATGAAAGCCACAGTTCATGGATGAACATCCTCTTGTAAAGTCCAAGCCAAGATAGGTAGCCATACAACATGCTACTAGCACTAAAGAGTCCTTCTACAATAAAACGTATAAACGTAACATTAGCCACTGCTCAAACAATCTTAAAACAACAGAAAAAACACAGAAAATGCATGTGCATTGATTACAAACCTCTCCAAAAAAAATATACCAGAAAATATATAGGAAAAAAATAAAGGGAAAGAAAAGAAAATTCTCCTTACATTGATCAAGCTTAAAACCAAAGTTTCCCAATCAGGACTCAAAATCGTTTGTGGTAACCCAGCAGGTAAGCCATGCTTCCTTTGTCCAACAAATATGACTTGCTCTTTTTTTCTGTCTACTTTATCATAACTATAAATCTGATATTGTCTAATATTGCCTATCACATTAATCTCATGTCGCTATTTTTTAATCTTTTAATCTAAATCATTAGCATTACGCTAGTTTGTAAACTTGTCAACCAGTTCTGTCGCGCTCTCCTTTCCTACGAATTCATCAAACAACTGGTAAGTCGGATCAGTCTACGAACACGGTAAGCTATGTCATCTTCTCCCTTCATTGTTACTTGCACTGCCTGTCACATTTTTTTTTTTTCTTTTCATTTTTCATAATTTAGCAGTCGCTTTTATCCTAAGCGACATACAAGTGAGGCAATTAGGGGTTAGGTGCCTTGCTCAAGGGCACTTTAGTCATGGTATCGAGGGTGGCGAGGGTGCTGTTCATTCACAATCCCCACTGGTGTGGGAATCGAACCGGCAACCTTCAGATTACAAGCCCGACTCCCTCACCACTAGGCCACGGCTACCCCACATGCATAGTATAGCTTTCGCTGTCAGTGACGAGGGATTCATAAATGCAGGGAAATAATCAGGCTGAAAGAAAAAATCTCAGAATTAGAGACATGCATCCAAACTTTAATTTTGGATAGTAAGAATGCAAGGGCTTCAGATACTGTTTTGGATGCGACTAGCTTAGTGAACTCTGTACATTGTTCGGTTCTGGCCGTGCAGCAGGGCAACTGGGTGACCGTGAGGCGGCCTAGTCATGGGAAAAAACACTGTTCTTCCGTTCCGTTTAGAACATCAAACAGGTTCTCCACACTCAGTGATGCACCCACTGAGAATCCTGTTCAAAGTGCCCTAGTTATTGGTGATTCTATTACAAGGAACGTGAAAATAGAGACACCAGCCACCATAGTCACATGTTTGCATGTTATTATTCACGTTAGAAGAACTCGATGTTGCAACAGAAACTATTGACGCTCTCTTTTCCAGCACTCTAGACTCTGTCGCTCCATTGCACTTAAAAAAGTTTAAGGATATTAGTCCAACGGCATGGTATAACGAGCACATTCAGGCCCTTAAGAGAGCAGCAAGAAAAACGGAGCGCAGCTGGAAACAAATCAAAACAAGAAGTTTTTCGAATTTCATTGAGAGAGAAAATGAGTACAGAAAGACCTTAAAAACCGCTAGATCTGCTTATTTTTCAAATCTTTTAGAAGAAAATAAACACAACCCTAAGTATTTATTTGATACAGTGGATAAATTAACGAGAAATACAGCTTCAACTTCTGATGTTTCCAAACAGCACAGCAGTAATGACTATATGAACTTCTTTACTCGCAAGATTGACAATATTAGAGAGAAAATTATAGCCATGCAACTGTCTACTACAGTATCACATCAGACAGTGCATTGTAGTATCCCTGTGGAAAAATTCCATTCGTTTGCTGCTATAGGAGAGGAAGAATTGTCTAAACTTGTTAAATCATCGAAATCAACAACATGTATGTTAGACCGTATACCGACTAAGCTATTGAAAGAGATGCTTCCAGAGGTCATAGATCCTCTACTTAAGATCATTAATTCATACTTATCACTAGGTTACGTACCGAAAACCTCTTATTAAAAAAACACAACTTGATCCTGGAGAATTAGTTAATTACAGGCTGATCTCAAACCCCGCTAGAAATTTTACGTTCCCAGCACGTTCTGAGAACGTCCCCGCTGGTGTCAAGGACGTCACCTGGTAACGTCCCCAGAACGTTCTGAGAAGGTCACGATGTCGAGTTCTTTAAAGGGATAGGGGACGTTATTTCGGGGACCTTAGCAGAACTTTCAGGACGTTCTCTGGACGTTTAGGGGACCATATTTTATTTGGAAATTTTACGTTTCCAGCACGTTCTGAGAACGTCCCCGCTGGTGTCAAGGACGTCACCTGGTAACGCCCCCGGCACGTTCTGAGAACGTCCCCGCTGGTGTCAAGGATGTCACCTGGTAACGCCCCCGGCACGTTCTGAGAACGTCCCCGCTGGTGTCAAGGATGTCACCTGGTAACGCCCCCGGCACGTTCTGAGAACGTCCCCGCTGGTGTCAAGGATGTCACCTGGTAACGCCCCGGCACGTTCTGAGAACGTCCCCGCTGGTGTCAAGGATGTCACCTGGTAACGCCCCCGGCACGTTCTGAGAACGTCCCCGCTGGTGTCAAGGATGTCACCTGGTAACGCCCCGGCACGTTCTGAGAACGTCCCCGCTGGTGTCAAGGACGTCACCTGGCCCCCGGCACGTTCTGAGAACGTCCCCGCTGGTGTCAAGGACGTCACCTAGTAACGTCCCCAGAACGTTCTGAGAAGGTCATGATGTCGAGTTCTTTAAAAGGTTAGGGGACGTTATTTGGGGGACCTTGGCAGAACTTTCAGGACGTTCTCGTAACGTTTAGGGGACCATATTTTATTTGTTTTCAAGACCTTTGGGGGACCAACCTAGAATATTATTTTTTGTTCCTATTTAGGTATTTCCATCACATTTTTTGAATATTTTCAGAACCTTTAGTAACATTACAGGAAACTTTAGGGGATCAAACTATAATGTTACTGCAACACACACTGGTTCTTGGTCTGCAAAACCCAATCGGGCATAAGCACTGTATCTTCACACTTAACATATTAAAAGAAAAATACAAAGCAGGAATTCTTCATTCATTTCCATTGCGGGTGAGAGAGAGAGGGGGCAGAGAAAGCACAATCAATTCAACTGAATTCAAACGGGCTTTATTGCCATAAACATCTAGAGCATGAACACAAAATAACAGTAATAGTGTAAAAAATAATGAATATGAATTAAAAAAATGTGTGCATGTGTGTGCGCATGAATCAGTCACTGTCATCTTCAGGATGTGCCCCGAGTTGATCTTCTGCTGCCTGAAAAAAAAGCATAAATAACAATATATACTGATCACTTCAATTACTTTTTAATGGTTTTTAATTACACTTAGGTATATACAGTGGTGCTTGAAAGTTTGCAAACCCTTTATAACAGCAGTCACCAACCTATTGATTGAGATGGTGGATCTTTATCACTGCCCCAGTAGATCCCAAAAATAATAGTAAAGCAGTAACCAAGGAAACGCTATATCATGGCTATCTGCTGTTAGAGAGTGAATTTGAGCCTCATTCAGACCCGCTGTCTTTGTTTCATGCAGATGTTTTATGTAGCAAAAAATAAAATACATAAAACCTAAAGTCAGACCATTCTGTTTTTGTTTTAAATCCTGAAATTCTACAATCACATTCAAATGAAAAACAACTGCTCGTGCAACATATGTCTATCCTCTTTGTTTGGATCATGATTAAAATGCAGTGGTTGCCTCTTATTTCAAAAGACTACAGGTCTTTGTGTTAAAGGATAGTTTGTTTGTTACAATTAATTAGCCAATAAATTTACTTTTAAAAAATCAGTATCAGAATAAGCTAAAAAAAAAATTTATAATGTTTCAGGTAGGTTTAGCACCACTGTATGTACTAAGTAAATAAGTGAAGGGATAAATCAAACAGTTATGCTATTCTAGAGATTTTATACATATAAAAATTCCCACAGTCTGGGAAGCACAGAAAAGTGAATAGTATTAGAACACTGCATTCACTGCAGTACAAAAATAGTTGTTCATTGCTAATCAAAGGGGACAAAACAGGCACACAAAAAAGACAACAGTAAAAGGCTTACATTTTAGGAGAAATTACTAAAAAAGAAACAAAATTCTGATCCAACCTCTTTTGTTTAAACTCAATTGTTCTTACATAGGTATTAGATAGTGCTTCCAAGGACAACACAACACAACACATACATTTTAAAAATTTTGTTATCGTGTTAAAACGTTTAAAACATAAAATTTAGATTTTAAGCCCTGGAGTTTATTAGACCGGCCAACTTATAGCCAACTAAAATTAACCGTAGCAAACCTTTTTATTTATTTTTAGTCGGATTGATTTTACTGCCTTGCATGTTAGCTTCTTGAAGGAATTTCTGAATTTGAATTTAAGCGCGGGTTTTTATGCTAACGGACGCTGCCGAGGATGACGTTTGAAACCCACGCAGTTTTATGATTTTAGATTTAAATTGCAGCGCACGAAAATTGATTACTTAATTATTTTGCTTTTTGGTGTGTGTTCAATTGTCAGTCACAGCATATCGGAGAAAAGGCCTTTTGGGTCCCACGTATGGCAAACTAAATAGGCCTACATGCAATGATTAAACGATGGCAGAAAATGCTATTAATTTTAAGTGTTTATAAAATGACTAACGTGAGCTACTCTTGTTGACCTGTATTGTTCGAAATGAGCTGGCAGCTGAAATCTAAGAGAATACAACGTGATCATTTTCGTTAATGAGTAAACTTATCAAGACGCATGCCTTGGTATGAAAAATGCAATATAATGTACATGCCACGGTTGCAATATTCATATGGATTTATTTGTAAGACGGTTAAGTTTGTTCATACATAAATCATTTACGTTTTGTCAGGACGACAGAACTGTGTTTAACTTGCTGTTAAAACGTTTCAGTCTCTATACAAGTAAACATACATTTTGTAGAACCACATTTTACGAAAAACAGATGCGAATTCTCGTGAGATCATGTTGATAACTTAAAGCTGACTTTGGTTTCGCAAAGTGTGGTCACGACCTTCATTAACAGAACTTCAACGTTTGCTTCATTATCAGAAAAATAATGTTTCACAAAAAGTGCTTATTAAAATAACTTGATAGATAATCAAATTAGCAGACAAACGTTAACGTTACTCACCATAAAAAACTGCTGCTAGCCGGAGTGGTGGTGGGGAAAAAGACCGCCAAATGTCGTTAGTCTGGATCAACGGATGCTGGGATAGATGTCCCGCCCCTCCTCTCCCGCTATTGGGGCACACGCCGCACAAGACCTTTCTTATTGGTTTAAAACGCTATTTCCAACGTTCACCATATATATATATATATATATATATATATATATATATAAATTTATTTTTTAGTATTATTTGCATGAGAATTTTAAACATTCTGTTGACGTCCCAAATGTTCTCTTTATAACGTTGCTATGTGACCATAGAATAACCAATACAGAACATTCCCGTTAAGTCATATCTGGAACGTTATAATATGACCAACAGAGGACCATGTGCGAACGTTCTGTTAAAGTCCCAAATGTTCTCTTTATAACGTTGCTATGTGACCATAGAATAACCAATACAGAACATTCCCGTTAAGTCATATCTGGAACGTTATTAATATGACCAACAGAGGACCATGTGCGAACGTTCTGTTAAAGTCCCAAATGTTCTCTTTATAACGTTGCGATGTGACCATAGAATAACCAATACAGAACGTTCCCGTTAAGTCATATCCGGAACGTTATAATATGACCAACAGAGGACCATGTGCGAACGTTCTGTTAAAGTCCCAAATGTTCTCTTTATAACGTTGCGATGTGACCATAGAATAACCAATACAGAACGTTCCCGTTAAGTCATATCCGGAACGTTATAATATGACCAACAGAGGACCATGTGCGAACGTTCTGTTAAAGTCCCAAATGTTCTCTTTATAACGTTGCTATGTGACCATAGAATAACCAATACAGAACGTTCCCGTTAAGTCATATCTGGAACGTTATAATATGACCAACAGAGGACCATGTGCGAACGTTCTGTTAAAGTCCCAAATGTTCTCTTTATAACGTTGCTATGTGACTAAAGAATAACCAATACAAAACGTTCCCGTTAAGTCATATCTGGAACGTTGAACAGCAGCACTTTCATAACCAAAAGAGGACGTTTTAGGAACGTCCCGAATGTTCTCTAAAGGTTCGGGACTTTTGTCACCTTTACAGAACTTTTAGGGAACGTTGCGCAAGGTCGCGAGAACGTCGCCTCCTACGTGGGAATATACCTTTTCTGTCAAAAATACTAGAAAAGGCAGCATCATCACAACTGTGTTCCTACTTAGAAAGAAATGGTATCTGTGAGGATTTCCAGCCAGGATTTAGACCGTACCATAGTACTGAGACTGCTCTCATTAGAGTTACAAATTATTTGCTCTTATCATCAGATCGTGGTTGTATCTCTCTATTAGGGTTACTAGACCTCAGTGCTGCTTTTGACACTCTCGACCACAATATTCTTTTGAATAGACTAGAAAATTATGTTGGCATTAGTGGGATTGCCTTGGCATGGTTCAAATCATACTTATCTGACGTTATCAGTTTGTAGTAGTAAATGAAGAGATGTCATTTCAATCACAAGTTCAATATGGAGTACCGAAAGGCTCAGTACTAGGACCGTTGCTTTTCACTCTGTACATGCTATTGGGAGATGTCATTAGGAAGCATGGCATTTGTTTTCACTGTTACGCTGATGATACTCAGCTCTATATTTCTTCACGCCCTGATAAAACCAGCAAAATCAGAGATTCTAATTATTGGACCAAAAACTTCTGCGCATAATAACCTAGAATAATGTCTAACACTTGATGGCTGCTCTGTTAAGTCGTCTTCGTCAGTTAGGAACCTGGGTGTGCTCTTTGATACCAATCTGGCATTTGAAAGCCACATTTCTAGCATATGTAAAACCGCATTCTTCCATCTTAAAAATATATCTAAACTACGACATATGCTCTCACTGACAAATGCGGAACAGTTAGTTCATGCGTTCATGCCCTCGAGACTAGATTACTGTAACACTCTACTGGTTGGTTGTCCTGCTCGCTTGATAAACAAAGTACTGCTGGTCCACAACGCAGCTGCTAGAGTCCTTACTAGAACCAGGAAGTATGACCATATTAGCCATGTTCTGTCAAAACTACACTGGCTCCCTATTAAACATTGTATAGATTTTAAAATATTGCTAATTACTTACAAAGCACTAAATGGCTTAGCTCCCCAGTACCTGAGTGAGCTCTTAATGCATTACAGTGCTTTGAATCTATTACGATCTCAGAAATCTGGCCAGTTGTTAATACCTAAATATCAAAATCAACTGCAGGTGGTAGATCCTTTTCCTATTAGGCACCTAAACTCTGGAACGATCTTCTTAGCATTGTTCAGGAAGCAGACACATTCTGTCAGTTTAAATCTAGACTAAAAACGCATCGCTTTAACCTGGCATACACATGACACATTATCAATTTCTGTCTTCATATCTGTTAAAGGATTGTTAGGCTGCATTGATCAGGTCAGCCGGAACCGGGAACACTTCCTATAACACCAGATGTACTCGTTACATCAGAAGAAGAATGGCTTCTACGCTAATTTTTGTTGCTCTGCTTATACAGAGGTTTAATATTTAACGTGATTGGCTGGATCCGGGCCGTGTCCGGGTTGGATGGGGAACCTGCACCTGTGTGCGCCAGCAGCGTGGCCCTGGGGTGTCGGGAGAGACTGTGTGAACTAGCTCATGCCTTGTTAGGGCCTTACCGACACATCAGCCAGTGACACAGATCCCCAACAAACCGTCCCATACCGGTGCAATGAAAAATCTCAAACTGGATGGAACTGGATTGAACATTTTGACTGTTGCGATTCCAAATCGGACTTATGACCTGTAACTCTGCCTGAGTATTGGGCAAGTGTTCACATCTCAAAGACGGCGCGGTCGTGCAGATTTGCACTTTGCAACATCAGGAAAATCCGTCCCTTCCTGACTGAGCACGCAACACAACTGCTTGTCCAGGCCCTGGTCATTTCAAGGCTTGATTACTGCAATGCTCTTCTGGCTGGTCTGCCGTCAAGTGCAATCAAACCTCTTCAAATGATCCAGAATGCTGCTGCACGTCTTGTCTGCAACGAGCCTAAGAGAGCCCACGTCACGCCCCTCTTCATCTCTTTGCACTGGCTACCCCTTGCTGCTCGCATCAAGTTCAAGGTGCTGATGCTTGCTTACAGATCCACCACAGGCTCTGCACCTTCCTACCTCCACACACTGCTACAACGCTACGTCCCCACCAGAAGCCTGCGATCGCTAAAGGAACGAAGACTTGTGGTACCATCACAGAGAGGCACAAAATCACTCTCCAGAACATTCTCCTTCACTGCTCCCTGCTGGTGGAATGATCTCCCTACTTTCATCAGGAACGCAGATTCCCTGGCAATATTCAAGAGACAGCTGAAAACTCACCTCTTCCGTGAACACTTAATCCCCTCATAAAAAAAAAAAAAAAAAAAATAACCCTATCCTTCCCCCTTTTTCCCTTCCTACTCTAGCTTATGGTACTGAGCAATGTATGAAACTTGTATTGTGAGCACTTCCTGTGTTATTTGCCAATTCATGAAGAATCGCTTGTTTGTTTTCCTCACTTGTAAGTCGCTTTGGATAAAAGCGTCTGCTAAATGACTAAATGTAAATGTAAATGTAAGTGTTCACTGTTGGCCAGAGGAGAACTGGCCCCTCGACTAAGCCTGGTTTCTCCCAAGGTTATTTTTCTCCATTTTGTTGGAGTTTTGGTTCCTTGCCGCTGTTGCCTTTGGCTTGCTTAAGTTGGGGACACTTGCTTGATATTCAGCAGTGTTTTTGGTATGCCTGCATTGGTGCCGTTGTATGCAAACTGAGCTGAGTCGGACAATTACAGCACTGTTTTCTACAGTGCTGATATACATAAATTAACTAGACTAATATCTATTGATCTTTGCAACTGAATGAATCAATATATATAGAATAAGATGGACAATGACACCATTTTCTTTGAGAGCTGCTGTGCAGCCAAAATGATTAGCTAATTATTAATGTAAAGCTACAGTCTGATTACAGTCTGATTGCATCAACAGGTAATGGCTCGTATATGTACTCAGATGTCTGGTTGTCATGCAGTGTGTAACCTTCAGCTACCCTTTTATGGCGTGATAAATTTGGGTACAAGTGATTTATCTGTGTCTAGGACCAGCTTACAGAAGGGGGGGGGGGGGGGGTATAGGGAATTGATAACAGAAATTAAAGAAAGAAAACATTGTTGCTGAATTAAACAAAATTAAATAAATCTTTTGAGAAATAAAATAATAGGCATAAACCCAAAAAAACAGCAATAATAAACAATTCAGTTCACAATTCACTCTTCAGTTGAATTTAGGAATTTTGATTTCAGAATCAGTATATAAGATTCAAAACAGATTTCACAGTCCAAAATATGTCCAGAGAAAAAGAAACAAAGTTCAAGAATCAGATTCAATGTGACTGAATCAGTTTCAGTTCAACAGGAAAAAAAATCCCAATGAGTGATCCAAGGGAAATCCAAAGGAAAAAAAAAAAAAAAAACTAAATAAACAATTCAAGGTGAGTTTGGTTTTGTTCAATCTGCGTCTTTTTTCTTCTTCGTTACACTCTCAGCTGTTCTCGCTCGGTCTCCGAACTCACTTCCAGGAGGCGGGACTAACCTGGATAACCTAAGTATTGGATGGACGCTTCGACACAGTCAGATGGTAATTCCTCTGTGCACTTTTTCATTATTGTCTCAAAGTTCAGGAATCTGGATAGCCTGTCTGCATCCACATTTTATTTTCCTGGCTTGTATTTGATGTTAAAATGAAAATACGCAAGTTCTGCCACCCACCTACATCCCGTTGCATTTAGCTTTGCACTGGTGAAAACATAGGTGAGCGGATTATTATTATTATACACGGTTAATGTGGGTGCATAGTACAAATAATCCTTAAACTTTTCTGTGACAGCCCACTTTAGGGCCAGGAACTCCAGTTTGCCTGAGTGAAATCTTTTATGTACTGTCGATAGTAGCTCAACAGGCCCATGACTGCTCTCAGTTGCCCAACTGTACAAGGTCTTTTCTCTGTCAGGCCTGTCACAGCAGCTGTATCAGCAGGATCCATCTTGCTCCCTTCCGCAGACACAATCCTCCCAAGGTACCGCACTTCACACTTAAAAAGTTCACATTTACTAGGCTTTAACTTTATTCCATTGTGAGGGACCGAAAAGTCAGGAACAAGGAACACGAGCTTCCACTAGAAAAATGGGTCTTTATTCAAAAAAATAAGAACTACAAAAACCAACAAACAGAAATATAAGGAAAACCATTAAACAGAGAACAAACCAGCCACAAAAAAAAAACTGACCTCTCAAATGAACAAAACAACAGCTTATAAAGGAAAGGATGGGCCCATTACTAATTAAGAGGGAAATCAATTAAACTTTACATTTAACACATAACATCAAGTAAATCAAAATCAAATCAGACACAGAAATATACTAAATCTAGATAAAGAAAAACCAAATATAATTAGATACAATAAATGCACAACTACTCAAATGAATCAAGACAGACATAAACTTTCTTCCTCCCCCGGGTAACCGAAGCGAATTGTAGGTCCAGGCGGAACCAACAACCCATAAACTCTGTTCCTGCACGGACTCCAATTTTTGCCACACCAGAACGCGGCTGCAGCGGACCATAGCAGAAGATCATGGTAAACTTAAATTCAATAGAAACAAATATAAGAAACGGATACAGTTTAACTAATTTGTGTGCACTCCAAATCAGCAACAATGTAAATTAAATTGTGTTATAAATGTAAACCTAACAATAAAGAATTAAGGAATATTATTTGTTTCACGTGATTATTAAAAGCAATGATTATACTGAATCCAAAATAAATGTTAATAAAGATTAACTTTAAATGAATAAACAGGCTTTTGTATAGATTTATGGATGTGAGTGTGTGGATGTGTGCGTGTGTATGTCTAATGATACATCCACATTACCACTCCTGTGCGGCCACCACTCGGGCCGTCACACCATACTGCATCAATCTTTGCAAGACTTTTCTCACATCCTCTATATGATTTTCAAAGGTCTTGCTGAAAACTGTGTCATCCAGATAGGGAACACCGATGTTATCCCTTAGCTCATCCAGGCACTCCTCCATGTAGCGCTGAATAGCCGAAGAAGCATTCATCAGGCCAAACGGTATCCTGATCCACTCATACAACCCTCACAGGGTTACAAAGGCTGTTAATGGTCTACTCTCCTTGGCCATGAAGCCCTGAAGATATGCTTTTCCTTGGTCAAGAAGCGAAAACCAGGAGTTCCCTCCAAAATGTCCATTATGTCTTGTAAACGGGGGATGGGTTGTCGATCAGGATGAGTTTTTTACGGTTTAACTGCCTGTAATCAATACACAGACGTAAACTGCCATGTTTTTTTTCTGACGCATACAACAGGTGAGGCGTATGGTGAGTTTGATATCTGCACCCATCCTTGTGCAATGAGATCATGCAGATAGTTTTTCTTTTCTTGGTAGAGGGGTTTAGGCTCTGACTGGTAAGTGCATGCAACAGGAATAGTGTCTTTCAGTGAAATGGCTAGTTGCAGCTTTTCTATGCAGCCTATTTCACTCTCAGATTTAGAAAGCTACTTCTTCTTGTAACATTTGTTGAACAATTTGTTTTTCAGGCTCACTGAGATGGCTCAAGTCGACTGGCAGAACCCATGCGATGGGCACATGAACATTTTCTTTTGTTGTTTTGACTAAATATTCACATGGCGTTTCTGCATGAACTCGCTCAATAAAAGCTTGGACTTTTTCTCTTTCCACTAGGAAGGACAGTTCTCAGAGGTTCAGTGACAATTGGCCAAGTTAATTCCTTGCTGTTGATCATTTGCTCAGTCATGTTGTATCCGATATTAGGATGACAAAGCTGTCTGCCCTTCATTACCAACACAGGTACGACAAGTTCTTTTGTTTTCAATTCATTTGATGCCAGACCAAAAGTCACTTCCATCCACCCTGTATAAGGTATGTCTTGTCCGTTCGCTGCCACAAGGCGGAGTCCTTCAGGCGCATCAATTACCTCTGCAACATTTCTCAGTCTAATATTTGGCAAGGGCTTATTTTTCCACAGTTCATCCACTATACACATTTGAGATCCAGTATCCCATAATGCATCAACAAGCTGGCCTTAGGTGTAACACTGTACAAGACACTGCTTCACTACAAAACAAGTGCAAGTAGACCTGTATGCTTTGAGTTTCCTTTTAGTCATTGCAGCATTTACAGTGGGGAGAACAAGTATTTGATATACTGCCGATTTTGCAGGTTTGCCCACTTTCAAAGCATGTAGAAGTCTGTAATTGTTTATCATAAGTACTCTTCAACTGTGAGTGACGGAATCTAAAACAATCCAGAAAATCACATTGTATGATTTTTAAATAATTAATTTGCATTTTATTGCATGACATAAGTATTTGGTCACCTACCAACCAGTAAGAATTCCAGCTCTCACAGACCTGTTAGTTTTTCTTTAAGAAGCCCTCCTGTTCTCCACTCATTACCTATATTGCAGTGGGGCAAAAAAGTATTTAGTCAGCCACCAATTGTGCAAGTTCTCCCACTTAAAAAGATGAGAGAGGCCTGTAATTTTCATCAAAAATAAAATATGTTGTGTTTTTGTTAATGTGGTGAGTTTTTAACATCCTCACTATATAACTATAATATATAATAATAATATTAACTAGGTTATTTTGGTCATGAAAAATGAAAAATTAATAAAACAAATCAATCCACAATGGTCTCATTTTTGTTTTTTTTACAGATTTTTATTCAAAAATATGAATTGCTCTGTTGTGGAAGGGCTTAGCTTACTTCTTTTTTTTACAGATAATTTCTCCAGCCTTTGAAAACAAATCTCTCACAAGGGACACTTGTTGCTGGCATGCACAGATATTTTTTAGCAAGGACATACAAATGAGGGAAAATTATAACTAACCAAATCGCACTATAAATGTCACTATATCGTAAACGCTATCTCAAAATCTTTCTCCTCTCACAAAAACCCACGAGGTGAAGGTGCATTAACTCCTCTTTCAAATTTTGTGGGAGTTGAGACAGATGTGCGATTGTGTGGTTTGTTCCCTACTGTATACCTGTCTTGTCTTCCGGTCGTGATCCGTTTTCTGCCAGTTGTGATTGTTTTTCTGCCTGCCTTTGGACTTATTGCTTTGTTTTAATGGACTGTGCTAACTTGCTGCCTGCCTTGACATTGTTGCCTGCCCACCAACAACGATTCTGCCTATCCTCTGCCATTCCTGTTTGCTGTTGCTTTGACCTTTGTCTGTTTGACTACCTCTGTTAATAAAAGCCTGCATTTGGATCTCACTCCGCTGACTCTTCATTACAGCTGTGACATAATTTATCACACTAATTTGTTAATGAGATATTTAATTACATCATTTTCAAAATTTTCATTGCAATCGCATAGCCTGACTTATTAGCATAACTCGTGTAAATGCTATAACTCTCAAACACTCTAAAACAACTCATACAACACTCTTAACAATTTCATCCACATCGCATAATACTTTTAACACGTTTATAAAAAAAAACTCAAAGTGCATTTGTGTACAGTTAATACCTGATGAGGAGAAATAAACAGTTAAGAAAGAAACCACAGAAGACTGAGCTGCTGTGTCTTCATCAAAAGCCATGTATTGACTAAGCAGCGCTCCCCCTCAATCAAATGATCAAGTGATCTATAAGGGAGTCAAAATCAATCACAGACAAGATATAACATAATATACACTATAAAATATGTTCAAGTACGTATATATATATATAGCTAAGCAAACCCCTTCTAATGCGCAACATGGGTCTAAAATGACCCGCATTCATTTCATATGTAACTTCAATCATGCCGTAGTGATTCTTTGCTGAATCTTTGAAAGAAATGTATTTTATCTGTAAGGCTGGAGTCGGATCGTCTGGACTGAAGGACAACTTTTCCCTACGAGAACAAAGGGCTTTCCTGACAATCAACATTTGAACACTCTTCTGCATAAGTAACAGCACCATCCGAGACACACCACGCCGAGCAGTTCACACCTCACCATTACACTCTTCCCATCATTCTCTGTTCGCGCTCTGGCGTAGTTTAAAGGATTAGTCCACTTACAAAGAAAATTTTCCTGATAATTTACTCACCCCCATGTCATCCAAGATGTTCATGTCTTTCTTTCTTCTAAACCTCACTCCCGTTCGGGTCAAATCCAACTGAAAAAAACTTGTGAAAAGATGTCTTTCAGTCAGTCAAATAGCAAATAGTGGAGCTCTGCAGCATCTACTGGTAAAAGTTTTTTTTTTTTTTTTTAATTTTAAAAACTACATTTTCCAAAAGATGGGCAAAAATTGTACACTAAACCTTGTCAAATTATCCATGGTATCCCAATGAATGAAAGTTAGAAAGGTGGGTCTTTTATAAAGTGAGTTCTACATAAAAAGCTGTTTTTGTATAAAAAACAGCTTTTTCAACAAAAAAATATTTCAACAAAATATTTTTGATTTATTTATATAAATTTAAAAGATATGATAAATCCATCACACACCCACGCACATATATGAAGTAAAAACAATAATAAACAGAGTAAAATTGCATTTGTTTTTAAAAAGCAAACAAAAAAAATTACATTTTGTTGTCTGGAGACCCCAAAGACATTGAGTGTGACTTTTTTTTTTTTTTACACACTAACATGAGATATCACTCCAATTTTTTTTATTTGTAGATCTAGAAAGTGTTAACCACTGTACAATGTTTGTACACTGTACAAAGACAACATTATTTTTAATTTTACTAAACATCGTTTGGGGTCCAAAAAGACCCCAAAGACCCTATAAGGGTTAATAAAATGGTTAGTGAGTGTACGAAAGTTTGAGGAATCAGTTTGGACCAAAAGTTAGTAATCAAGCACTATTTTAAAACATTTACAATACATTTGCATTTGAAACCATTTAATTGAAAAACACTTAAGTTTATATACCCCCCCCCCTATTTTTGGTGTGTGACACGCACCACTGTTTTGGGTGGCATGTTTCTTTGTCATGTAAAGCATGTCCAGAAGGTTTTTTTTTTGTTGTTGTTGTTGTTGTTGTTTTTCTTTTAATGCTGAGGGAAGTGATGCCACCACCGCTCCAGTTGTTGATATAGTGATTGTGTTGAAGTGCTTCATGACTTGGGAGTTTATATACCTTTTTTCTTTCTTTTTTGTGTGTGTTTAAAATGCACCACTGTTCTGAGTGACATGTTTCTTTGTCATGTAAAGCATGTACAGATGCTTAAAAAGAAACTGTATGAGTGAACCAACATTGAGCACTTAAAAGTTTGTGGCGTTTAACATAATTGCCTGCTTAGCACTTTAAACCATTTAATTGAAAAACACTTGAAAGATTATTTATTTTGTGACACGCACTGCTGTTCTGGGTAACATGCATGTTAAGTGTGTCCAGAGTTGTTGTTTTGTTTTTTTTGTTTGTTTGTTACAGGTAATCACCTTTAAATGCTGACACTCAGGGGTTGTTTAACTGTTTTTTCTTTTGTAAAACAGAATTTGATAAACTCTTGTGTTGGTGAATAAAGGAACTAACAAATGTTGAGTTGAGTAACTAAGTGATAATAGTTGGCTTGAGTGAAAAATATTATTCTCCCTAAAACAACCCCATTAAGTTAGATAACCTTGAAATATTTGTTTTCAACTTTCATAATTAATTTTTGTGGAACCTGTTGACAAGAAAAATTAATTAAAGTCAAGGTTTCATTTTTTTGAGTGTATGTAAATAAGTGCCCTCTTCGACAGGTATCAATCACCCATTCAATCTGATTGCCCATTTGTGACCCCCTGAACAGGGGACCAAAACCTAATAACAATTGCAGACACCACCATTTGGTCCTATTGAATTATCTGGGTATTAAGGGAGAAATGGCAAAGGGTTCAGGGAATCTGTAGACAGATCTCCCACACAATTGCTGTGTGTAATCTTTTTCACTGCCAGGTAAATGCTTCAATGTTCTTTTATTAATGATTTGATGTATAATGTTTTATTCTTTGAACTGGATTCAAATTATTGTTCTATTACCTCATCTCATCTCATCTCATCTTCCACCGCTTATCCGGGGCCGGGTCGCGGGGGCAGCAGTCTGAGCAGAGACTCCCAGACTTCCCTCTCCCCAGACACTTCCTCCAGCTCTTCCGGGGGGACACCGAGGCGTTCCCAGGCCAGCCGAGAGACATAGTCTCTCCAGCGTGTCCTAGGTCTTCCCCGGGGCCTTCTCCCGGTGGGACATGCCCGGAACACCTCCCTAGGGAGGCGTCCAGGAGGCATCCGAAACAGATGCCCGAGCCACCTCAGCTGACTCCTCTCGATGTGAAGGAGCAACGGATCTACTTTGAGCTCCTCCCGAGTGACCGAGCTCCTCACCCTATCTCTAAGGGAGCGCCCTGCCACCCTGCGGAGAAAGCTCATTTCGGCCGCCTGTATCCGGGATCTCATTCTTTCGGTCATGACCCAAAGCTCATGACCATAGGTGAGAGTAGGAACGTAGATTGACCGGTAAATCGAGAGCTTCGCCTTGCAGCTCAGCTCCTTCTTCACCACGACAGACCGGTACATCGACCGCATTACTGCAGAAGCTGCACCGATCCGTCTGTCAACCTCACGCTCCTTCCTTCCCTCACTCGTGAACAAAACCCCAAGATACTTGAACTCCTCCACTTGAGGCAGGAGCTCTCCACCAACCTGAAGAGGACAAGCCACCCTTTTCCGACTGAGAACCATGGTCTCAGACTTGGAGGTGCTGATCCTCATCCCAGCCGCCTCACACTCAGCTGCAAACCGTCCCAATGCACACTGGAGGTCCTGGCCCGATGGAGCCAACAGGACCACATCATCTGCAAAAAGCAGGGATGAGATCCTGTGGTCCCCAAACCAGACTCCCTCCGGCCCCTGACTGCGCCTAGAAATCCTGTCCATAAAAATTATGAACAGGACCGGTGATAAAGGGCAGCCCTGCCGGAGTCCAACACGCACTGGGAACAGGTCTGACTTACTGCCGGCAATGCGAACCAAGCTCCTGCTCCGGTCATACAGGGACCGGACAGCCCTTAGCAAAGGGCCCCGGACTCCATACTCCTGGAGCACCCCCCACAGGGTGCCACGAGGGACACGGTCGAATGCCTTCTCCAGATCCACAAAACACATGTGGACTGGTTGGGCAAACTCCCATAAACCCTCCAGCACCCTAGAGAGGGTATAGAGCTGGTCCAGTGTTCCACGACCGGGACGAAAACCGCATTGTTCCTCCTGAATCTGAGGTTCGACTATCAGCCTTATTCTCCTCTCCAGTACCCTGGCATAGACTTTCCCGGGGAGGCTGAGGAGTGTGATCCCTCTGTAGTTGGAACACACCCTCCGGTCCCCCTTCTTAAAAAGAGGGACCACCACCCCGGTCTGCCAGTCCAGAGGCACTGTCCCCAACCGCCACGCGATGCTGCAGAGGCGTGTCAGCCAAGACAGCCCCACAACATCCAGAGACTTGAGGTACTCAGGGCGTATCTCATCCACCCCCGCTGCCTTGCCACCAAGGAGCTTTCCAACTACCTCAGTGACCTCAGCTTGGGTGATGGGTGAGCCCACCTCTGAGTCCTCGGCCTCTGCTTCCTCAGTGGAAGACGTGTCGGTGGGATTGAGGAGATCCCCAAAGTATTCCTTCCACCGCCCAACGATATCCCCAGTTGAAGTCAGCAGATTCCCACCCCCACTGTAAACAGTGTTGGCAGGGCACTGCTTCCCCCTCCTGAGGCGCCGGACGGTTTGCCAGAATTTCTTCGGGGCCGACCGATAACCCTTCTCCATGGTCTCACCGAACTTCTCCCAGACCCGAGTTTTTGCCTCCACAACTACCCGGGCTGCAGTCCGCTTGGCCTGCCGGTACCCGTCAGCTGCCTCAGGAGTCCCCCGAGCCAACCAGGCTCGATAGGCCTCCTTCTTCAGCTTGACGGCATCCCTTACACTCCTCCAGTGAACTGCCACCTTATCGTGGTGGAGGGGTTTGAGTGCCTGAATGATCCTAGGAGCTATGTTGTCGGGGGCTATATGCCCCTGGTAGGGTTTCCCAAGGCAAACAGGTCCTAGGTGATGGGCCAGACAAAGAGCAGTTCTAAACCCCATATGGATCACAAAAAAACAAAGGCCGTTACGTCGCCCGGTATGGCACAACCCGAATGAGCGACGTGGGGCCGACCTCCCGTGGGCCCACCACCTGCGGGAGGAACCATATGGGGCCGGTGCATTGTGGATTGGGCGGCGGCCGAAGGCAGGGGCCTCGGCGACCCAATCCCCGGACACGGAATCTGGCTCTAGGGACATGGAACGTCATCTCGCTGGCGGGGAAGGAGCCTGAGCTTGTGCGGGAGGTCGAGAGATACCGACTAGAGATAGTCGGGCTCACCTCCACGCACAGCTTGGGCTCTGGAACCCAACTCCTTGAGAGAGACTGGACTCTCCGCTACTCTGGAGTTGCCTGCGGTGGAAGACGGCGGGCTGGTGTGGGCTTTCTCATAGCCCCCCAGCTCAGCCGCCATGTGTTGGAGTTTACCCCGGTGAACGAGAGGGTCGCGTCACTGCGCCTTCGGGTCGGGGGTAGGGCTCTCACTGTTGTTTGTGCTTACGGGCCGAATGACAGTGCAGAGTACCCGGCCTTCTTGGAGTCTCTGGGAGGGGTGCTGGAAAGTGTTCCGAACGGGGACTCTGTCGTTCTACTGGGGGACTTCAGCGCTCACGTGGGCAGCGACAGTGATACCTGGAGGGGCGTGATTGGGAGGAACGGCCCCCCTGATCTGAACCAGAGTGGTGTTCTGTTATTGGACTTCTGTGCTAGCCACAGTTTGTCCATAACGAACACCATGTTCAAGCATAAGGGTGTCCACCATTACATGTGGCACCAGGACACCCTAGGGCGGAGGTCGATGATCGACTTTGTAGTTGTTTCATCTGACCTCCGGCCGTATGTCTTGGACACTCGGGTGAAGAGAGGGGCGGAGCTGTCAACTGATCACCACCTGGTGGTGAGTTGGATCAGATGGCAGGGGAGGAAGCTGGACAGACTCGGCAGACCCAAACGTACTGTGAGGGTCTGCTGGGAACGTTTGGCCGAGTCCCCTGTCAGAAAGATCTTCAACTCGCACCTCCGGCAGAGCTTCAACCAGATACCGAGGGAGGCTGGAGACATTGAGTCCGAGTGGACCATGTTCTCTACCTCCATTGTCGACGCGGCCGCTCGAAGCTGTGGCCGTAAAGTCTCCGGTGCCTTCTATTACCTGGTTAATAAATTATGTTTGAATTTATTCTGATTGACTCTGAAATTATTAACTCTAGTAGGTTACGTTAAGTCCATAACACCACAAATCTACGCTCAGGTTAGTAACGAACCAAAACTCAGTTTGTGGAGCATTGGGGCACATCAACTGATGTTTTGGAGCTCCGACTAACACATTGGCATTAATCGCGTATACTTAGACTGTAGAGGCTAATAATGGGTTTTTCTGTTCAGAACAACAAAGGGTTGTCAGACCAATCTGAATTGTAATATTATTCTAACTAAGTGTATGTGGGAAACCACGGCATGATTACGTAAAGTTACCATTAGAGGAAGTTAGATTGGTCAGCTTGGTTCTACGGTAATGGTCATGACCTCTGGATAGATACAGTCTTACTTTAATTAAGTGTTTACAGATCTATGGGGACTGAATAACATACTTTTAGAAATAAGCAAGCATGGTGCGTCGTCTAAAAGTATCAGTCAGTTGCCTCTGTCAAGATGACCAAGACTGACGAGTTTGTGATTAAGAGATCGTATTCCCGATCGGTGCGAGACTCAAAAAGTTATAGGAATCCGAACGAATGAGTATAATTCAAACTAAAGGTTAACCAAATATTTATTTAAATGTATAAATAATCAAATGTGATTTAAACCTTTTTCATAATTGGAGTCAGATGGAAATACAGATGTAATAAAGAAGTGTATTTAATTTAATTGTGTTGCGTTGTATAAAGGAAGACAGTGACACATAGATCCCTTGACCCGCTCTATTGGAAACCATCATTGGACCAGTGGACGGGCCTTACATATAATTTATTTATTCCAGGTATTTATTAAATATCTTTTTATGTCCACAAATCATGATTTTTCTTTTTCTTTTATTAATTTCATAAACAAACACAGTTTTTGTATTTCTACATCAATTTTGCACACATGGTTCTAAAATGACCCGTATTCATTCTCTATGTAATTTCAATCATGGCTGAGTGATTCTTTGCTGAATCTTAGAAGGAAATGTATTTTATCATTTATTTATTCCAGGTATTCATTACATATCTTGTGTTTGATTTCAACACATCATGATTTTTATTTTTCCTTTATTAATTTCATAAACAAACAGTTTTTGTAGTTCTACATCAATTTTGCACAAATGGGTCAAAAATGATCCATATAGAAATCTCCACATTTTTGCAAGTGAGAACATATTTACTGCAGAAAACTATTCACCTGCCACATATTTTACAACTCAACACAGCTGCTTTTGTATATTTGATGCATGTAATTCTTATTATATTTCATACAATAGGCTATATATATATTATATTTCATTATTTATATTTTTTGTAATAAATCAATGCTCTTGGTCACCCTTTATGTCTGTCAGTGTTCCTAAAAAGTAACAGTTTTGGACATACAAGGTTTCTGTCTGACAGTGACAAGATATAATAACATATAAGTACATATTTTATCAACGGTTTGATGTACATTTGAAAACAGTTGATGCACATTTGTGCTTTTGATTTTCTTTATCCAGTGTTCCACACTAAAATTTTTGAATTGGTTGTAGAGAAGTTGCATACAGAACAGGATGAGGCAATTCCCAGTCCTGATTCAGAGTCTGAAATATCTGATGCTGATGACCTACACTATGTGCCACAGAGTCAATATGGAGTTGTAGGTGTAAATCCAGTTCCTCTAGATGAAGAAGACATCGAAGGATTGTGTGACAAGACTTGTCTGATTCGTCCTCTGAAGAGTCCAATAAATTGAGTCGAAAAGGGTCTTAAAGGAGCGAGCAACCCCCCTACCCAGGGCAGAACAGGAAGCATCCTGAGGAACTGCAGGACCTGCACCTGCAACAGCTGTTTCACCCAAAGTTGCCTGGGCACTGCCTGGGTTGGGCATTTGGAGGGTAGTGATACAAAAATAATTTTATTTAAAAAGTAAGAAAGGAAAGAAGAAAATAATTATTTGTTCATTGAGGAATATCTGGTATAGTGAATAATGAAATTAATTTCTTGCAATATATGCAATATAGAAAATAAAAAGGTCACTTTAGACCAATGTTGTGTATGTCCAAAACTGTTACATTTTGGGAACACTGAGAGATGTAAAGGGTGACCAAGAGCATTAATTTGTGACAAAAAAATAAATATAAATGATGAAATATAATGTAATAATATAATATTAATCTTATTGTATGAAAAATAATAATACTTACATGAATCAAATACAAAAGCAGCCGTGTTGAGTTGTTAAATGTGTGGCTATATGGAGAAGGTTTCCACCCGACAGCGACTATATATACAATATTGTATGTAATATAAATATATGTAATATTTCAACTTTTATTTTGTTGCCCTAGCTAACATGAGATAGCTAGAATAGAATAAGTCAACAGCAAGTTAAGCTAATAGTATTGGACATGTTTATCCTTCTCACTAATAATGGATTTCAAGGTTGAACCTTGGCCTAACATTCAAATATTATGTCCCATTATCTTTCACAAAATATCAAATATTTTCTGTGTTTTTTTCAAAGATTCAGCAAAGAATCACTCCACCATGATTGAAATTACATAAGAAATGAATGCGGGTCATTTTAGACCCATAGTCGTGACGTATTGTCAAGTATGGTGACCAATGCTCGAAATTTGTGCTTTGTATTTATCCCACCAAATGCACACACAGCAGTGAGTAGTGAACAAGTGCGCACACACACACACACACACACACACACACACACACACACACACAGTGAACACACACCTGGAGCAGTGGGCAGCTATTGCTACAGCGCCCGGGGAGCAATTAAGGGTTAGGTGCCTTGCTCAAGGGCACTTTAATCTTGGTGTTGTGCATTAGAAGGGTAGTGATACAAAAATATTTTTTATTCAAAAAGTAAGAAAAGAAAAATGGATATAAGGATTTGTGATGATCAAAACCAAATTGAGGAATACCTGGAATACTGAATGATGAAATTAATATCTTGCAAAGATATAGAAAATAAAATCTCAGCCGGGTCATTTTAGACCCATGTTATGCATCAAAGGGTTAATTTATTTTTATTTTTTTCTCTTTTATAACCACCACACAGACTCAGAATTCACAGTTCAAAGAGTTCATTTCCACAAATGTAGAATCAACAACAGGTAAGAAACTTAGCTTGTGGATATATCTTCAGCAGAAAGTCTTTATATTGAGTGAACCACAGCAAGATCTGATAATGATGACAAGAGAAACACAGTCTAAGGTGAGAAGTTGGCAGTCAAGGCATGGTAACGTTGATGAAACCAGACAGTGAATTAATGTGAAGTGCTGGGATATAAAGGGCGTCCATGATAAGTGTACACAGGTGTGAGTAATTAGAGTTCCGGTGATTGTGATCATATAGGCGGAGTGATAGGATTTTGTGTTCAGTATTGGCTGGTTCTATGATTCTACTTTCATCAAGATTCTGAAGTGTGCATACGATGGATACTTTACCATCCCATGAGGCCACTATATAGCCTATACTGTAGTACATCCAGATTACATTCATACTACACACATTCATAGAACATACTTTTTTTTGTGGTCGCAAAGTAATTACTTATTCAAAATAAGAACCTACGAGAGGATGAGATTTAGGACACAGCCTATGAATTACCATTGTGCTTGTGGCAAGCAGGTCGGGTCGAGAATGGAGCAAGTTTGATTGTGCGAGGGTTAATTAGCATCACCTGTGTGCCGCCCTAGTCTCGTGTCTCACGGAGGAGCTCCGGAAGGAAAACTGTAGAAGTGACAACAGTGCAAGATGAGAAAGGACCAGGGGGGTATTCCAGAAAGCAGGTTATGTGACATACCCAGGTATGTTTAAAAGTAAGTAAGCCGATAACCTCAACTTTCGGTTCCAAAAATGGAGGTAACTTTCAGGGAACATAAGTAGCAATAGCAACTTACTCTCTGAACATAACCTTATTATGTTATTTAATTAATATAGTTATATTAATGTAACTAAATATCTAAATTTGTTACATAGTTGCTGTTATATGTATATACTATTATTTTATAATATTATATGATACACACACACACACATATATATATATATATATATTAGGGGTGTGACACGAGATTGGGTTCACGAGACGAGATTTTTATAGTATTTTTAAGAAATCCTCAATAATGAAACGTATGGAGGGAAAAATAGTCTTTTATTCAACTGAAAATCATAAAATGCAAAAATGTTGGTGCATTTTGAAATCAACTTGTAATGCATGTCATTTTACTTCTATTTTAATGAATTATTAAATGTTTTGCCACAAAATCAACTAATTGTTTTCTGCCCTGTGTAATTTCACATGAGAAATCTCACTGATTTTCTTTCTACAGATTGAACATAAATTAAACAGTATAAATAAACTAAAACATAAACAAAGTTGACCATTTCCCAGTCACTATTGATCGTGTGGGCTGTAACTGTTATATAGCTCTGCGTACACCGAGAAGTCCAACCGTTAGCAGTAATAGCGATGCTTTCTGCCTCTTTAGGGGCCGTTCACATGTAGCAATACGGACATTTTTGTAACTGCCCCTTTAAAAACTTTCATTTTCGATCTCCTCCTCCCAAACTATACTCTGGCTGGGTTGGAGGAGAGGAAAATTGACAACGGAAGTGTGGGTATATAGGGGCAGGTCAACGGACAAAATGGTAGTTACATTTTAACACCCGGTGGAGGCAGTCACGGCAGGTGGATTAACAGCATAGGCGGAGTTTCACTTTTGTGCTTGGGGGGGCACCTACCAGGCCAGCAGACCACGAGCTCAGATTTTTTTTTATATCATATTTATATATCATACATTCTACATATAAAATACATTTACAATGAACAATGACTTTATACAAAGAATAGCGAATAGAACAGACTCTTTATAGTTGCTGTTTTGTTTTGCATCGGCAGTGATAGGGTTAACACGGGGAGTTCAGAAGTGCGGCGAAAAAAAGCGAGTGTGTTAGACGGGTGCGCTTGTTACAGTGTGTTCTTCTTCGTTCCGATTAAAGTTCATAAACAGAGCCTCCCTTGACCTGTCATAGAACTACTTCAGACAAAAGCGTGTAAAACAGAACGAGAAGAGCGTCCACTCACGTACCGCGATACTTTGAGATTCGCGGGAGAATGTAATAAAGCTACAGTAATAAAAAATTAAATACAGTAATTAAAAATTAATTAGCCATATCTTACTCATTCTATACACAGAACTAATAAGATAAGACAAGAAAATAAAACAAGAAAATATGAATTCTGTAATAAAAAAAAAAATATTCAAAGCACAAGGCAGGCATTAATTGGCTCTGGTCTGGGGGGGCATTGCCCCCCCCCAGCCCCCCCCAAACTCCGCCTATGGCCTCAACTGCCACCCAAAGAAAAATAAATATTACTGTAGATGTACAATATTTGAGCTCATATTAGCATGTGTGCTATCTCCTGACAAAGAACTAAAGCTGCATGCAAAATTTGTTTAGTTTGATCAAGTCCTTTAAAGGGGTCATGAAATGGGGAATCTAATTTTCCTTGATATTTTGACATTCTTTGCAAAAATGGCTAATTTCAAAAATGGCCCCCAACTTGATGTCGCAACACAGTTCTGCTTTTCATAATAGAATATTAAATAGAATTAATAGACATTAAAAAGTAATAGAAACAATAGAATTAAAAGTAATAGAGAGTGGCTCAGGTACAGTAATTGACAGTAATGGTGCAACATGCAAGCAAACATGTTAGTTATAATGCGTAATCTGTGATCAGTGATTGTTCTGATATGTAAGGACTCATGTAAAGTGACATGTTTTAGCCACTAAATTGTTTTTTGTGGTTAGAAGTGTGGTCCACTTCATATTGTTTGATATAGAAATCTTAGGAACAAACTTCTATGACAAGAACTTCGAAAAGTGGACCTCTAGGAACATTATAAAATAATAAAAAGAAAACATTTCATTGACACTTTAAAACTACCGGTAGTTTAAAAAGCATATAGAATATACATGTACTTTATACTGTTTTTATTGGGTCACTTTCTCTTTAATTACATGATGCCGAACATAACAGACCTCACCCAGCCAGTCACCAACTGTTCTTGCCCTCAACTTTCTCTTCAAAATGTCAATTTTCTCTTGCATTTTCTTAATTTTTTTCCGCAGGCTTTTGTTTTTCTGCTGCAACTTCAGGGAGCTGGTTTCATCTACAATCAACAAAGTATTGAATGTAGATTTGAATGAACATTTTATTTATGAAGCACTAAGAAAGAATTTTAACTAAAGTGCTAAATAAGATTTCAATAAGAGATAAAAAAAAAGATAAACAAAAGTTAGCATTATGACATTTAATAACATTTTAACAGAAGATAAAAAGCATGATATTAAAAATAATGGACTAAACTAAAATCAGTGGCAATATGTGATAATAAAATGGACTTGAAAAATAAATGTTGTGGGTAAAATGGATCCAAAAAGCAATGGATGGGTAGGACCTAATGTGCATTCCCTTTTCTTTGTACCAGTTCAAAATCTTAGAAAATAGCTCTTTTTATGCAGGCACCTATCTAAATTTCAATTGAAGAATACTTACATTCTCAGAATCAAGGCAGAATACAATGAAATAAACTCTTACCAGTGAACAGAACTGCCTCATCACACTGTACATTCTCCTCACTTGACACATGATCTTCATCTTCCATTCTCTGGTCTACTGCTACATGCTTCTCTACTTCTTTAGCAGCTTTCAGATCTTGTGTCACATTTTTGGGGCTCTCTACAGTGTCTTCATCCAATTTTTTCCCCCCTCTCCTTTTCACTCTTTTGCTGGCCATAGTGGACCTGAGTCTGAATAGTTATGCACACAGGAGATATGTAAACCACATTATTAACATTTACATTACATTTTACATAACATTTTTGGATATGCTATTTAGTATTAAAAGGATGAATCTACTTCATTTTTTCTTAGAAGTAAGTGTATACGTCCAGAAAGAGACTAACAAGGTTCATAGTAAAGCAGTCAAATGAGACAATCATGCAATCAACAAACCTATATATAATTTAATACATCTCAATCTCACCTTACAATATATTCCTCTAAATAAGTATATCTACCAACAAAAACACTATTACATACCAGTTTTGTAGGTGTCTACAGGAGTGTAAGCGATTCCTTTTTTTACCAATAGAGACCATTACCAGGGTCACGTGATAATGCGGGTCGATGACGTATAGTAGACGTGCAAAAATGAACCGCGCAAGTAGGCAGCTATAGGTGTGAAATTTCAAATATGGTGTCTGTACATACAGTATTACGACTGCACAAAAAAATAAGATAAAGCTTATTAAATGGATGCAGCGAAAGAAATTATTGGCCAAAATAATGCGTTACTAATGCAGTGGACACTGCAGAAGAAAAATGAAGTTTGTCAAAGACAACAGAAAAGATGGATATGCCTGGTGAGTGGGTTGGAAAAAAGTCATTTAAATTAGTTTATTTACTGATTACTTTAGTACAATAAGTTCTTCCTTTTCTTTTTAAGGGTGTGCAATCGCAATCAGAACCACATCCAAAGGAAGAAAAAAAAAAAATTAGGACCGGATCGATTTTCTCAAGATCCCATAAAGGACTCCATGAATGGTTGAGGTTTTTTTTACAGGTAATTTATTAGTTAAAAAAGCTCATTAAACACCAAAACATGCTTTCTGAGAAATTAAAGTAAAAGTACCCATCAGACATGTTACAGGGTTTCCGTGGTTGTTTGATCAGATTTAAAACCATAAAAAGGCTTCAATAACTTAATTATAGCAGATGTCTTAGTTATAATTTCAAGTGTTATTCCTTTTTTTCGCGGAGGGAAAAACGGGAATCTCAGTACAGCCTAATGTGCTAAGCAGGGAATATTTTATATAAGTTGAACTACCAAAAGCACACAGGAACGTCATTTCAGAAAGAGAGGCCTGAGACATGGATACCAAAGTACAAAACTTTATTTCAACAGTCATTAAGCACAAGTTGTGAAACTCTTTATAAAATGGATCAGGTTGGAGTCAGACAAAAAAAAGAGAATATACAATAAACAAAAAGGATGCCGAGGCTTACATCTGGCAGGGAACTAGTTCAATGAGCACCAAGCTATTAGGTCGCAAGCTCTTACCACCAAGTGCACAAATCTTACTTCACACCACACACACGCACTTAGATCACATGTGAAGGCACAGAATCCCACCACCACACACAAAGGCCAACTAGCGGCCTGCCTGAAGCCTCGGATCCTATATAAAAAAATGAGAAATTAACAAATAATCCAAGCAACGAATCAGGATGAACAATAACAAAAAAAATCAATAAAGACAATAATAATAAAAAAAACAAAAAACTGATAAAATGGGACATAAACAATAAACACTTAGCCGATTAAGGGGGTGGCCGGTTGGATTTTCAATTAATGTTAACCCAGCAATTGAGACTGGTGTAAGAGTCAGGATAAATACTCCAGAGGGAGAAAAGTCGAGGTCATCCAACATAACAAAATACATAAATTACGTCAAATTTAAACAAACAAAAAACGCTAACCAAATAACCTACAAACGACTACACCAACAAAATGTAAATCAACCAAAAACACATGCACCAATATACCACAAGTAACATTTAAATTCACCACAAATACAACAAAATAAAACACTTGCAAGCCGGTATACGTGACTCCAGGGTGTTAGCAGAGAGTCTATCAGCTCAAGTCGTCTTCCTATACCCGAGCCTGCAACATTCTACGGAGACCCTCTCAGATTTAGTGATTGGAAAATTTCGTTTCAAACTCTGATCGACAGTAAAAACATACCAGTGAATGAGAAGCTTTACTACTTGCGCAAGTATGTGGAACGATCAGCTAAGAAGGCCATTGAAAGTTATTTCCTGCTAGGCACGGAGTCAGCATATCATGCAGCATGGGCCGTGCTAGAAGAAAGGTATGGGAACCCATTCGTCATTGCTAAAGCCTTCCGCGACAAGCTTAATTTATGGCCAAAGATTGGTTCCAAGGACAGTGTTGAGCTTAGAGAATTTACTGACTTCCTCAGAGGCTGTGAAGCAGCTATGTCTCAGATTAAAGGCCTTGAAATCCTCAATGATTGCAGTGAGAACCAGAAAATCCTTTCCAAGCTTCCTGAATGGTTGGCCTCTATGTGGAATCGTAAAGTCATAGAAATTGAAGAAGAAACTAAAACATTTCCCACCTTCAGTCAGTTTAAAATTGCTTGCAACCCAGTGACATCACTTCATGCATTGAAGTTTAATGAGGTTGGAAAGGGAAAGGTTTCAAGAAATCAAGACACTAGAGCAAAGGTGTTAATAGTACAGTCCAGTGAGAAAGCAGATGTTGCAAATTGTGCCGTCTGTGAGAGACCAGGACATGGTATTCACAAATGTCGTAAGTTTATAGAGAAGAGTGTTGCAGAGCGAATCAAGTTTGTTCAAATGAACAAGTTATGTTTTGGATGTTTGAAGCCTGGTCATCGCTCAAAGAACTGTGAAGACAGGAGTGTATGTGAGAAGTGTCAGAAAAGGCACCCATTATGTCTACATCAGGATCGTACCAAAGAAGCAAAGAGGACTCTACAATCAGATCAGTCAAAAGAGAAGTTGAAGGAAAGAAACCCAGAGTTTGTACATAATAAAGAGACCACAAGTGAAGCAACATCCAACCGAGTTATACAGGATGTGAATAATACTCATACCTCTACAGTTGTAGTACAGTTGTATGGGTCTCAACTACTAATGAACCAAATCATGAAGTTCTGGTATATGCACTTCTTGACACCCAGAGCGATACTACCTTCATCCTTGAAGAAATAGCTCAAGCTCTTGACACAAAGAAGGAATCTGTGCAGCTGAAGCTCTCAACGATGGTATCCAAGAGTACAATTGTTTCATGTCAGAAGGTAACTGGTCTAATGGTAAGAGGATTCTATTCAGGAAAGAAGATTACTCTGCCAGTAACCTATTCAAGAGAGTTTATTCCTGCAAACAGAACTCACATTCCTACACCCAAGACTGCAAGAGCGTGGCGTCATCTAATGCATATAGCTGAGAAGATTGCTTCTCAACACGTTTGTGACATTGGCCTTCTGATTGGCTACAACTGCCCTCAAGCTCTCCTTCCTAGAGAAATTGTATCTGGTGGAGAAAATCAGCCCTTTGCTCAAAGAACGGATCTGGGCTGGAGCATTGTTGGCTGTGGAAATTCCTCTGTAGACTACGAGGATGCCATTGGAGTGAGTCATCGCATCATAGTGAAACAAGTGATGCCAAGTCTGCCGTCTTCTCTCAATCTCACTGGTGAAGTTCAGTACATCTGTAGAACACAGATCAAGGAAGTCATCACTCCACCAAATGTCATCAAAGCTCTTGAGTCTGACTTCAATGAAAAGGCAGCAGAAGACAGACGTATTTCTCAAGAAGACCTACGTTTTCTGTTAAAAATGAAAACTGGCATCAGACACAAAGAAGATGGTCACTATGAAATGCCTTTGTCTTTCAAAGAAGACAGACCAAACTTGCCCAATAATAAAGGATGTGCTATTCATTGCCTCAAATGCTTAGAACGAAGGCTTAAAAGAGACGAGAAATATTATAGAGACTATGTTGACTTTATGAATGAGACAATTGCTCGAGGAGATGCTGAGAAGGTCCCAGCTGAAGAAAGTGACAAGAACCCTGCTTGGTACATTCCCCATCATGGAGTTTATCATCCTCAAAAACCTGGGAAGATCCGTGTTGTCTTTAATTGTTCAGCTAAGTTCCAAGGTACATCCCTGAATGACCATTTGCTAATTGGTCCAGAGTTAACAAACACCCTTGTAGGTGTTCTCTGTCGTTTCCGCAAGAATCCTGTGGCAATCATGTTTGACATAGAGCGCATGTTTCACCAGTTCCATGTGAAAGAAGAAGACCAAGACTACTTACGATTCCTCTGGTGGGAGAAAGGAGATCTAGAATCCCAGCCACGGGTCTATAGGATGAAAGTACACCTTTTCGGTGCAGCCTCATCACCCGGGTGTGCCAACTATGGCCTCAAGCATATTGCCGCCCAAGGACGTGGCTGTTTCAGTGAAACCTCCATTCGATTCATAGAAAGGAATTTCTATGTTGATGATGGGTTGACAAGTGTCTCAACCGTAGATGAAGCTATCAAGCTGGTAAAGGAAGCAAGAGAACTTTGTAGCACAGGAGAGCTTCATTTGCATAAATTTGTTTCAAACAGCCAAGAAGTGAAGGCATCGATTCCTCAAGAAGAATGTGCACAGAGTGCTGTGGATCAGGACTTAGCTTTGGGTGAGCTTCACATGGAAAGGGCACTTGGTGTGAAATGGTGCATCAAATCTGACAGCTTCCAGTTCAGAGTATTTGTTAAGGAACAACCACTCACTAGAAGCGGAGTTCTGTCCACTGTGGCTTCTATATATGACCCACTTGGCTTTGCAGCACCCTTCATCCTTGTTGGTAAGCAAATATTACAGCAGATGTGTCAAGATAAGGCTGGTTGGAATGAACCACTTAAGGAGGACTTGCGGCTAAAATGGAAAACTTGGCTTTCAGATCTGCAAACCTTGGCTGATGTGAAGATTCAGCGATGTTATCTCCCATCGACCTTTAAAGAGGTTCAGCGTTATGAGCTTCATAATTTCTCTGATGCTAGTGCATCAGGATATGGAGAATGCACATATCTCAGAGCCATTGACACATCAGGAGATGTTCATTGTTCCTTGGTTATGGGAAAAGCCAGAGTTGCTCCAACCAAGATTACTACCATACCAAGGCTGGAGTTATCAGCTGCAGTAGTTGCTGTACAAACAAGCGACTTGCTCAGAAAATAGCTAGAGATAGACGACCTAGAGGAGTATTTTTGGACAGACTCAAAGGTTGTCCTTGGGTACATTAATAATGATGCAAAGAGATTTCATGTCTTTGTAGCAAACCGTGTTCAACGGATCAAACAAAGTACAGATGCTAAACAATGGAGATATGTAACCTCTAAAGAGAACCCTGCCGATTATGCATCTAGAGGCCTTACAGCAGAAGAGCTCATATCCTCCAACTGGTTTATGGGACCAAAGTTTCTGTGGCAAGATGAACTGCCCAAAGATGTTAAGGTGGGAGAAAACATTGACGATGACCCAGAACTGCGAAAAGCGCAAGTTCATAAAACTCAAACAAAGGAAGAAAGATCATTACTTGATCGACTTCACAAGTTTTCCGATTGGTCAAGAGTGGTAAAAGCTGTCGCAAGACTTCAGCGACGTGCCAAGGAAGTCAAAGATCTAAGTTCAAGGATCAAGGAAACCACCAGCATTGAAGAAAGAAAGGACGCAGAACTTACTATTATTAAAATGGTCCAACAATTAGCCTTTTGTGATGAGATTCAGAGACTCCAGCAACAGAAGAAGATTGAGTCCAACAACAGCGCAAACAGACTGCATCGCCTGAATCCTTTCTTAGATGAGCGTGGTGTCCTCAGGGTGGGAGGTCGTTTAGTACATGCTGCATTGCACCCACATGTTAAACACCCAGCAATTCTTCCACGACATAGTCATATATCCTTGTTACTCATCAAACATTATCATGAACAAGTGTATCACCAGGGGAGAGGAATGACTATAAATGAGCTACGATCAAACGGTTTCTGGATTTTGGGATGTAGCAAAGCAGTGTCTTCTTATATCTACAAATGCACTAGGTGCAGGAAACTCAGAAGATGCACCGAACAGCAGAAGATGGCAAATCTTCCTCAGGAGCGTATGGAGACAACCCCTCCTTTTACTGTGGGATGGACTGTTTCGGTCCTTTTTACGTCAAGGAAGGAAGAAAGGAGTTGAAACGTTACGGGCTTCTACTTACATGTATGTGTTCCAGGGCTGTGCATGTAGAAATGCTTGATGATTTGTCCACTGACGCATTCATTAATGCTTTGTGTGCATTCATTGCCATACGTGGACCAGTACGTCAACTTAGATCTGACCAGGGTACTAATTTCGTTAGTGCAAAACGAGAATTTGCTGAAGCACTAAAGGAAATGAATCAAGAACGCCTAAAGGAGTTTGGCTGTGAGTTCATCATGAACACATCATCAGCAAGTCACATGGGTGGCATTTGGGAGAGGCAAATTCGAACAATAAAAAGTGTCTTGACGTCCATTCTGGATCAATCAGCTCCAAGACTTGATAGTGCCTCTCTAAGAACATTTCTCTATGAAGCCATGGCTATCGTGAATAGCAGACCCTTAACCACAGAGCATCTGAATGATCCATCTGGTCCGCAACCGCTTACACCTAACCATATCTTGACAATGAAGTCTTCAATAATTTTGCCACCACCTGGAGAGTTTGCCAAGGAAGATCTTTACCTTCGTAAGAGATGGCGTAAGGTGCAATATTTAGCGAATGTGTTCTGGTCACGATGGAGAAAGGAATATCTTCTAAACCTGCAAAATAGACAAAAATGGCACAAACGACGTAGAAATGCCAAAGTCAATGACATTGTCATTCTGAAAGATGACACAGCTCCACGCAGTCAGTGGAAATTGGCGAAGGTAACAGAAGTACACAGTAGTGCAGATGACTATGTGAGAACAGTGAAGTTATTGATCAGTGATTCGAAACAGGATCAAAAGGGTAGACGTGTTATTAAACCGACTTACCTCGAAAGGCCCATCCAGAAAATAGTTACCCTTATTGAGGCAGATTAAGAACTTTCCTTGTGTCTACCATTCTTTGGGTTAGTTCGTTATATTTTGATTAGTTATGTTACGGGGGGAAAAAAAATCACAAGAAAGTGTTTTGGTGGGAGTGTAACTGACAGAGAAGTCAGTTTATATTTAATGGTTATTTAATTATTTTATAAGTGTTTGTTATACCTTTAATTTGAAACTGCTTGGTTAAGAGCTGTTTGTATAGAGACCTTTATTATGAAAAATCAGAGTGACTCAGGAAGAGAGACATCTGCACCGCATGGCATGGAAGAGTTTTCCACATTTCTAATTGTTTATTTCTTACTCATCTGGAGTTAAAAAGTACATCAGAAGCAACATTAAGTTCTCTTTGGTAATATGCAGCCAATGAAGTAAGTTTCATTTATATGGCAAATGATTAATGTGGATTGTGTTGCTGTGTGGAAAAAGGCAATATCTATACAAATACTGTACTGGTGCTGTTAAAGTGAATTTGACACTCTGAAAGGATTATAAAGACAATGTTTATATTTTGTTTATTTATGTCCTTTATTTATTTTAACCTTGTGTATTTATTTTAACTTTGTGTATTTAGTTCTCACGGCATCTTGAGTTTGAAGAAATCAATAAATCGCCTGTCATCAGAGAATCCTTGTGCTCGTGAAATTACTGGGGGGAGCTATAGTCCATGTATTTAAGCTGTGAACTAGTGAGTCAATTCAAACAAAGATACAAGGTACGAACTACAGTACAATACAGTACAATAGGCCTACTACAGAACTTGATGGGTTGTAAGCCATTGATTCATTCATGTTTCTCATAAACAGGCAGTCTATGTTAAATAGGTATACATTGACATAGAAGAGAATTGAACAGGCAATAAAAGACACACACACACAATCAGAGAAAGTTCTTTACCTCTAAGCAGCTCACAACAATACATGTGGAAGGAAGAAGAGAAGCTATTGTTTTACCATTTTACCTTCTTTTGGGATTGTCTGCGCTCATGCAGATCCCATGTGAGCAGCAATGATTTGTGGCAAAAAATTATGCTCTTCTGATGTAGCTGTGTTTTGTGAGAATAAATAAATACAAAAATTTGGATCACCCTGTTACACCAACAGCTGTGTAGCCAACTTTGCCCATTACATACATGTAGCAGCCTGCATAACATAAAAATTACCCTATGTAATCACACCTTACTAACATATTTAGGTACTTTTTGTTACATTGTGTAGTATTAAGTACTTTTTATATAATTACATTGTAGCACCTATGTAACAAGATCTTTTTGTTACATCAGTAGGTAGCTGTGTAACGGACTCGGCCTGTTACATATGTGTAACAGTTGCAGCCTATTACATGTGCATAATTACAATCTGTAAGTACAGGCTGTTCCATAACTTAGTAACATATTAAGTACATTTTGTTGCATGTTATTACAATGTCTACTACTAAGTACTTACTTAAGTAATTACTCTGTATTACGGACACCGTAAAATAAAGTGTTACCGAATTCTCTGGTATCCCAAAAAATAAGTAAGATGATTTCAATGCAGCTATAAAAAATGTGAACTGGGAAGATTTATTATATAACACAGACTTAGAAATAGCTAGCCAAATCTTTATAGAAAAGTTACAATATTCAATTAGCGATTTTTAAATCAAGATGAAATGTAAGAACAAGAAACAGTCCCTCCCCTGGGTGAATGATAACATAAAAAAATAATGAAGGAACGGGATAATTAGGGTTGGGTACCGAAACCCGGTGCCAATACGGCACCGGTACCTATATAACCGGTATGTACCGGATCGAATCAGAATGCGAAGGTCGGTGCCTCATTTCGGTGCCACTTAAATGCCTGAAGTGATTGAAATATTTGTCCTCTGGTGCTATGACACGGACGTAAGAAGCATCAGATTCATCAACACGCCTGATCGCTAGTTAAATTTAAATACTGCGTTCATGGGGTGTCAGAATGCTCGGAAAAATTATTTCCTGAATGAGAAAACTCAACGTTGGAAAGCTTTGATGATACAAACCCAATACATCTTTGTAGTAATGTTACATTTTGTTTTCACATTTCGAATTAAAAATCACAAATCGTCGGGAAGTGAGACCATCCGTGAAGCGCGTGAGCGCAGCAACTACACTTGCGCTGACTGCAGTGCAGCAGGTCTACCGTTAGCTTAGCTAGCTAAATTAAACGCACTTAAATTAAAATGCCTAAAACTAAACGCTCCAAAGTGTGGCTATATTTCACGCGAAAGGATTCCGACACCGCGATGTGCAGCAAATGTTTTACAACAGTTGCGTGTAAAAGCGTTAACACGTCAGACCTAATGAAACATTTGAGGGCATGTGGAATAAACTTGAAAGCAGAGGGATGCACCGTGTTTGACAGCTTGCGGACATCAGCTGCCACTATCAGTGTGGATGACCTCAGCCCCAGTAAGCGGGACAGTCTTCCCATATTGTCTGCACTTTCAAACACATACCTGTGTGTGCAGGCCTCATCGACACCATCGGAGAGAGTTTTCTCCTGTGCAGGACATGCAATAATTCAGGAGAGGTGTCGTATTATGCCAGAGAAGGCAAATGATATTTCTGCAAAAAAATTGCTGAAATTTAAAGCTGTTATATTATTGTAATTGAGCTAGTTGGCTTAGGTTTTACTGTTGTTGTGTTTTGTATTTACTTATATATATATCAAAGAGGACCCATGATAGAAATATATTTGTAATGTTAAGAAATAAGGTAGTTAGAGAATTAAGGAAGGCAAAGGCAGATTTTTTTATCACAATTATTGAAAATGCTCATGGTAACTCAAAAACCATATGGAGACAGATTAAAAAATTTACTGGTCAAAATAATATTAAAACAAGGCCAATTGAATTGAAGATTAATGATATAATTTTACAGAGCCCGATTGATGTGGCACATGCCTTAAATCATTATTTTATTGAGTCAGTGGATAAAATAGCTCAAAGCTTTAAAGCACAACAATCTTATTCACAAATAAAAAATGCTAGTGAGACAGCACTGGTATTAAGACCAGTAACTAAGTTAGAGGTTGAAAAAGTAGTCATGTCTCTTAAGTCATCAAGAGCTAAGGATATTTATGGTATAGACACACTTTTACTGAAGCAAATTAGTTCTTCAATAGTTAACCCTTTAACATACATCATTAATATGTCATTAGATCAAGGGAGATTCCCCTATTCTTGGAAGCCAGCGGTTGTGGCTCCTATATTTAAGGGAGGTGACCCCCATTTAACTTGCAATTATAGGCCTATTAGTGTCCTGCCTACAATATCGAAGGTTTTTGAAAAACTGTTAGCTAAACAAATTATTGATCATATTAATAATAGTCCTTTCCAATTACATCCGATGCAGTTCAGTTTTAGGGTAAATCATTCAACTGAAACTGCTACTTGTTATTTTATTGAAAAGGCATTAATGGATAAGGGTGGAGTGGTAGGGGCTGTATTTCTTGATTTACAGAAAGCATTTGATACTGTAAACCATATTAACCTTTTGCATAAATTATTTAGTTTTAATTTTTCTATAAAGTTTGTAAATTTAATTTAATCTTATCTCTCTTCTCGCTCTCAATTAGTAAAAATTGGCAATTCTAAATCTAATTTATTATGTCTATCAAATCGTGTTCCACAAGGGTCCATTGGGCCCAATTCTTTTTAGCATGTATATTAATGATTTACCTAAAATGTGTCAACTATGTAATATCATAATGTATGCTGTGCTGTATATATGGTAGAATTGACAATAAAGCTGACTTTGCCAGTTACTTGTGAGTATACGGGAGTCTGACGAACTGCCCCCCGGATCATCGACCACAGGTCGCCCTTTATTAAGGGACAGTGCCAGCTCCTCAGCCGGGGTGAGGGAAGGTGGAGGTGGACCCCCACCTGTTTTACGGGCCTCAGCCTTCTTCCTATTGGCTACATAGAAAATTAAATTCATTACATCAAATACAATTACATCAAATACTAAATTACATGGCTTCATTAACAGTTTAGTAAATTTAGAAAATATCACCTTGTTGGAGAACGTTTATATGTTTCATTTTGACTTGGCTCAGAGTTCTTCTGGCTCCAGAAGGATTACACCTGATAAAAAAAGCCAATAAATTTCACTTTTTTTTGCAAACATATTACCAGCCAATTATGTACATCACTACGGTGATATTAAGAAATTTATGACGGCCAAAAAGTATTTTTTTTCTATTTATTGTCTATTTTTTACAACATGCCCAAAACTAATTTTGCATCACAATGAAAGGGGACAAATAATATCTATAAAATATCTATAATTTTTTATAAACTCACGCATTTACTCTGTCTGTTATTTTTTTCCAAGCCAACTCTCTCTCTCTTGCTGATGCTGCAGTATTGCTTTTTTTCAGTTATACTGTGCTTATATTCTTCATAAGCAAGCATTAAAACCTCCAACTCCGTCTCACTGAAATATGTCGCACACTTTTTTTCTCCAAGCGTTTCCATGGCGACTCGTGAAATCGGCAATCCATTGAAAATGCCTTTATGTACTCGCCGTCCACGTGCATTAACTCTCGGTTACCAACAGGAGGTTGATTGAACTAACTCCTCTCAAGTGTTTTGGAACAAACATACCCAGAGTAAGCAAGTTTTGGGTTAATCAACTGAGAGTTCAGGGTATATGTGACGGTAAGTTAACCTTCCTTTTTGGAATAACGCCCTGGTCTAGCTGTGCCTGTCAGTCATCACATAATGTCTCAATGTAAATCCATATAAAAGAAAATACATTTAACGATAGTATGGATCATTAAAGATAAACAAATACAACACACATTTACAAATGTAACTCATGTTCAGGAAACACGAATGAAACTAACTTCATAGAATGCGTAGAAGAATGTTCTATAACAAACCGCGATTAGCATATTGCACATGCAGCAGCGGCCATTACTAAACTTTATAAATCGATTAAATTTACTCTTAAAAATGTTCACACTTCAGATTAACCTCTGATTAAAGAAAAGTTTTGAAAGAACCATCCAATCAACCCTTTCCCTTACCTTTACGGTGGCCTATTACCTCAGACAAAGGCGAAGCCGTTGTGCAGGAGAGATGGTTTCACTGCAGAAGCTCTGTTTGGTGATGCTGGGGCCAATTTTTCTTAAAAGATTATCAAACTGGTCCTTGTCAACTCTGAAATGGGCATTGAATCTCTCATTGTCCAGATCTCTCATCTTCCAGAAGGAGCTCTTGAATAAGTTTGTGAAGTTATCTGTGGTGCACCCAAACATTGAGGGACTTTATTTACTCTTCTCCATAAATAAATCTTATACTAGAGCTTCTGCAAAGGCTTTTCAGTGAAATACATTGAAACCTCCACCTTGTCTTGGAGAAAGCTGTTCAAAAGCGCTTGCAAAAGAAGGAGGAAGCGACGCAGCCGCGCTTTCCATGCTTATTTAGGCGTGATATGTGAACTGCCCCTTACAGGTCATTATTCTGATTTGGGATCGCAACAGTAAAAATATTTATTTCAGTTCCATCTAGTTGAAGATCATACTCATAACGCCGGTATGGGACGGTTTTGGACGGTTTGTTGGGTTCTGTGCTGGGTGTTGTGTCGGTTAGTCCCTCACAAGGGATGATCTATTTGACACAGTCTCTGCTGACACTTCAGGGTTGTGTTGTGGTTATATATAGGCATAGGTCCTCCATCTGACCTGGATACGGCCCGGATGCGGCTAATTAGGGTAAACCTCGGGATAAGCAGAGGTAATAAAATTAGTGTAGATGCCATTCTTCTTCTGATGTAACGAGTACATCTGGTGTTATAGGAAGTGTTCCCGGTTCCGGCTGATCTAATCTATGCAGCCTAAAATGAAAACATACATTGATGATGAGTTATGTGTATGCCAGGTTAGAGTGTGTCTGCTTCCAGAACAATGCTAGGCATATTGCTCCAGAGTTTATGTGCTAAATAGGAAAAGGATCTATGGCCTGAGGTTGATTTTGATATACTAGGAATTAACAACTGGCCAGAATTCTGAGATTGTAATAGATGCGAAGAACCATAATGCATTAAGAGCTCAATTAAGGACTGGGGAGCTAAACAGCTCAATTAGGGACTGGGGAGCTAAACCATTAATTGCTTTGTAAGTAATAAGCACGATTTTAAAATCTGTACAATGTTTAATAGGGAGCCATTGCAGTGTTGACAGAACCTGGCTAATATGGTCATACTTCCTGGTTCTGGTAAGGACTCTAGCTGCTGCGTTTTGGAGTTTATCAAGCGAGCAGGGCAACCACCCAGTACAGCATTACAGTAATCCTTACAGTAAAGCCTTGAGGTCATGAAAGCATGAACTTACTGTGTTGCATTTGTCTTTGAGAGCATATGTCGTAGTTTAGATATATTTTAAGATGGAAGAATGCGGTTTTACATATGCTAGAAATGAGGCTTTCCTAACTGACGAAGACGAGTCAGCCATCAAGTGTTAGACAGTATTCTAGGTTATTATGTGCAGAAGCTAATTAGAATCTATGTTTTTTCTGAATTTAGTAGTAGGAAATTACCAGTCATCCAATTTTTTATATTAGCTACGTATTCCGTTAATTTTGAGAACTGGCAAGTTTCATCAGGGCGCAAAGAAATATAGAGTTGAGTATCATCAGTGTAACAGTGAAAACTAATGCCATGCTTCCTAATGATATTTCCCAAGGGTAGCATGTATAGAGTAAAAAGCAACGGTCCTAGTACTGAGCCTTGCAGTACTGCGGTACTAGGACTTAATGCTTATTTCACGACTTATATTTTCATGTATGTGACTTCCTCATCAGATGCAGTGTGCGTTTGTTGTATTAATTGGAGCATTAATGTACACAACACTACTAGGCCCAGTTTTATCATGCGCTGGAACAAAAGCTATAAATTCCACCAGAGAGGAAGTTCACGCTCAGGAATTCTTCTTTCCTCATTGGTCAAGTCCACCTTGGGGAGTGTGCCAGAACCCCGAGGCTAAAAGGGAGAGCACACTCTCCTCCCACTCTCTTTTATCATCGACTATTCCAAAGACAGCTCCTGTGGCCTGGTCTCCCAGGCCTCGACCTCGACCTGCCTGGCCATGTGCTCACATGAGAAAGAGAAGTAAGCAACAATGCAAGCTTGTAATCGTTTCTTCATTCAACCCATCGATTGCAACTTCAGCACCATCGGACCGAACTCAGGACTTTCTACTGCAACCGTACTTTCGGACGGTCTTCCATCTCTGAGACAGAATACAAGTATCGTATGATATACTAAATTGCTGCTAGTTAGTTAAAGTTGTGAACCTCCTTTGTCAACAGAGGAGCTTTGTAATGAATGCTAATGATTCCTTCCGGGTTGTTGACTTAACTCCATTTCCTGTTCCCACTTTCGGTTTCACTCTCACTTCCCCTTTTACCTATGTACGTGTGATTTGTGTTTGTTAGTTAGTTACATAGTTATGATGTATTTAATAAAATTTGTGCACAATACATGTTTGGTTCTGACTCTGCATACACAGGTAAATTGTCACTTAAATGATTCTGATCCTGTACATGCTCTTAAAAGTACTGGAAATGGTAAGGAAGAATTGTTTTTCTGTCAGGAGAAAATGTCCTTTTCTTAGAATCAATTAATAATCAAGACTGAGTGTTCACAGGATGAACAGATCTTTTGATTTTCTTTTAAAAGAAGAGAATATTAAGATATTCATTCGATTACTGTTTACTAACATTAGTTTAAACATTCATTAGTTTAACCTTACTTAATGCATTAGTTAAAATGAACTAATCATGAACAATGCTTGTAAATAGCCCTAATGTTTTTTTTTTGGTTAGGAAGAAAACAAGAAAGGCAAATATTAGTTTTCATTAGGTAAACACTGACCATTTGCTGGTATTGTTACCATTTCTTACTAAAACTGTATTCCAATGCAAGTCAAATTTGCAAGTTAACATGCCAAACAAATACAATTGTGGATTAATCACCATCAACTATTGAACTACAAAATTATTCTGTATCATCACAAATTACAACATCTCAACAAAACATTCTTGAGATGTGATTTTTTGGAAGTTCACGAGTTCACACTTCCAAATAATCAGATAGGGAATTAGTATGCATATTTGGCGTGCTGTCCGAGGAGAGGGCTCCGAGCTCGGTATTTGGCCCGAGCCCGGAGTACTCCCCCCGTATTCTGGTTTAGGAAGTAACCAGGCAAGTGTGAGGAGACGGGGTGGTGGAGGGATGCTGAAACTGTCCAAAAGCATAGGTGAGTGGACTGCATCGATATATATAGGTTTCTGCTCATGCTGATTGGGCAGGCATGTTGATTGCTGATTAATGACAGCTGGTTGGAGTGATGTGATGATTAGTTAGATCATTTGAACGTGTTCCTCCCAAATTTTATTTTTAAAACATCATTTCACGAGTTCACACTTACAAATAATCAGATAGGGAATTAGTATGCATATTTGGCGTGCTGTCAGAGGAGAGGGCTCCGAGCTCGGAATTTGGCCCGAGCCCAGAGTACTCCCCCCAAAAAGCTGCAACCGGCGAGGGACAGCAGCCAGAAAGTTGCTAATCCCCCAAAATTTGCAGAGTGTGACGCTGAAAGTGTCGTAATCGTAGGGAGGGGTTAGTCACTTGATTGGGAGGGCTTCTTGCGTCGTCAGAGTTGACTTTTGACTTCAGAGAGGTGGGCCTCGCTGGTAGTTAGCTGTGGAAAGTTGCATATAAATGAGCTTCTGCGGGAGCTGAGGAGTAATACCACTGCTGTGGAGGTGGAGAAATTCCCCAGACAACAAATGGAGCTCCGGCGGGAGAGTGAGAGAAAATCGCTATTGATGACGTTGGGAGACAATGATGATGATGAAGATGATGATTGTGATGTTGAAGACAATAGTGATGATGATGATGATGATGATGAAGATGATGATTGTGATGTTGAAGACAATAGTGATGATGATGATGATTGTAATGTTGAAGACAATAGTGATGATGATGTGATGTTGAAGACAATAGTGATGATGATGTTGAAGACAATAGTGATGTTGATTGTGATGTTGAAGACAATAGTGATGATGATGATGATGATTGTGTTGAAGACAATAGTGATAATGATAATGATGATGATGATGATTGTGATGAAGACAATAGTGATGATGATGATGATGATTGTGATGAAGACAATAGTGATGATGATGATTGTGATGATGATGATGATTGTGATGAAGACAATAGTGATGATGATGATGATGATGATGATGATTGTGATGAAGACAATAGTGATGATGATGATGATGTGATGGTGAAAGTGATTGATGATGATGATCCAAGGTTGAGTATCTTTGAATTATGATTCCAGTTCTGCTCATTAATGCAATTTCTTGAGCTCCTGTGGGAGCATGAGAGAACATCACTGCTGCGGCAGTGGAGACTTTAAAGCCACTGAGCTCCTGCGGGAGCATGAGGGAACATCACTGCTGCGGCAGTGGAGACTTTAAAGCCACTGAGCTCCTGCGGGAGCATGAGGGAACATCACTGCTGCGGCAGTGGAGACTTTAAAGCCACTGAGCTCCTGCGGGAGCATGAGGGAACATCACTGCTGCGGCAGTGGAGACTTTAAAGCCACTGAGCTCCTGCGGGAGCATGAGAGAACATCACTGCTGCGGCAGTGGAGACTTTAAGGCCACTGAGCTCCTGCGGGAGCATGAGAGAACATCACTGCTGCGGCAGTGGAGACTTTAAGGCCACTGAGCTCCTGCGGGAGCCTGAGGAAACGTCGCCATTCATGAGGATGAAGATGAAGGATGATGATTATAATAATGATGACCATAGTGGAGACGATGATGTGATGGTGAAAATGGTGACTGGTGATGATCGTGATATTTAAGGTTGATTAACATTTGAATTATGGTTCCAATGTTGCCTATTAATTCTGTTTCTTGGGCTCCTGCGGGTGTATTGGAATAGTTGGTGCTAAGGAGTTTTAGCTGATGAGAGTTCGTTGGGCTTCTTTGATGTGATTGCGATTTGATCGGATGTAGCTTCTGAAAGCCTCTGATGACCAGCGACCGAGTGCTTGGATCTGTTGCTGGGAAAGCCCTTTTTGGGCGGCTGTGGTTGCTGCGCCTATGCGAAATGAATGGCTGGAAAAGTGCTCTGCTGGGATGCCAGATTGAATCAATATGGATTTGAGGTGTTTTTGGAACCAGAAACGAGTGACGGGGCGCTTAGAATCGTCTGTGAAAAGTGGGTCGAATGGCAGTTTAGCCTGTGAGCTTCTGAAATGGATATAAGCTAGGAGGGTTTGGTATGGTTGGATTGAAGATGGGAGATTGAAAATATAGATAAAATGGCCTTTCCTTGTTTGGTCCGTCTTGCTTTTCTTTATGAAGTATGAGATGGTTTCGTTATCGAGCACGGATAGATCTGAGATTGTGGGATGTACTTTTGGATTGAAGCTAGAAGTGATGGTGAGTTCAGAGCATCTGAGGAAACCAAAAAAAGCCAGAATGAACATTGCATCGAGCGTGTGGGCGGTGTTGAAAGATTGGTAACCTTGGCGGAGGGTGGAGATGCATTGGGTGAGTATTTCCAAAGTTATTGGTTGTCTTACGTCTGGGCGGGTGGGTTGGGTTCTTTGGATTCCTTTAATGAGCATGGATGTCTGTGAGTTGGCTATTTCTGAGGAGGGTGAACCGAAAATGAGTTTGTGGAAAAAATTGGATTCCACTTAGATAACCTTTGATGGAGCCGGCTGAGATGAGAAATGAATGACGTGATGGTGAGAAGGGAAAAGTCTGGAAAAGACAGGTTGTAGGTGGAGTGAAAGGACTTAAAACTCTGTGCAGTTAGGTAGGATTGTAGTGTCCTCAGGGATACGGCTTGGAGAATAGTGTTGAGAGAAGCATCAAGGAGTGGTTTCAGTGGATGGTTTATGGGAATATCATCTCTGAAAAGTGAGGTACTGGAGTTGGAAATGGATCCGCTTCTGGTGCCAGCTGCTTGAATTTCTGTGAGGATCTGCGCTCGGATGCTGCTGGTGACAGGGGGCGGTTCCAGGGCTGTTGCGTTCGCTGGGATAGGCATTGGCTTAGCAGAAAACAAGGTGAAAGGAGATATTGTTTGGGGGAAAGCCATAGCAGGAAAAGAGGCCAGGGCCAAACTCACATGCGGAGGCAACCTCACGCTTGTGTCGACCCCTGGTGCCTGGGGAGGGAAAGAAAGGGGGGGGGGGGGGACAAGGGTTATGAGGGAAGATAGTGGGCGTCTGGGCCTGCGCTGCTAGCGGAGGCAGCCTCGTGCTAGAATTAGACGGAGGAGCTGCAGGCCACTGACGGGGGAGAGAATCAGAGAAAGTGACAGGAAAAGACAGGAAAAGAAAGGGGGGGGGGGGACAAGGGTTATGAGGGAAGATAGTGGGCGTCTGGGCCTGCGCTGCTAGCGGAGGCAGCCTCGCTCTAGAATTAGACGGAGGAGCTGCAGGCCACTGATGGGGGAGAGAATTAGAGAAAGTGACAGGAAAAGACTGGGGAGGCTGCGCCTGAGCCTCTGGTGGAGGCATACTTACTGTGAGGCATACTTACTGTGAAAGGATAGCCTACGCTGGTAGGGGCTATTATAGGAACTCTGGGAGCAGTGTTAGGAAAAACTGCGGTTTGTACCTCGGCGGAGCTAGGAGAGGATTGGGGCCGGGCGGCGGCAGAGTTTGGGGCACAAATCAAAGACTCAGGAGAGGAGATATGAGATGAAAAGGTGGCCTTCCAGGATTAAATGCATTAATCATGAAGTTTAAGTGGTCAAGAAAAGACAGTAGTTCACATTTGTAGGAAAATTAGACTGTCTAGGAAAGCGGACCAGACCAGAAAAAATCCTTTCGATTTCCCTTGTGCAGTAAGCTCTGTAAGTGAACAATCCAAGTTAATGCCCTGAATTCACTGGATTTGGCTGGACCCATGGTTTTAACCTAGGCAACTGGAATCCACATGGGCTGATTATTAGATGTTCGTAATATTCTTATTTTTTTCATAGGTTTTATGAAAGTGATAACATGCTTACATGATGAGAAGCCTAAAACATGCTGCGCATATTCACCTCTGACGTAGTTTGATACTGTAATCATTGATTGATATTGGATGATCGTCAAACAGCAGAGTACAGTCTGATTTGTGATCGTTTGCTCCTTATCTGCGCTGGTTTGCGTGGCACATGCACATTAATCAAGTTCAAAAGAGACTTATGATAAAGTTGAAAGCTTGAATAATAAAATGTGCGCCTTAAATTTATTCAATCATGTTCAACAATCACTAAAGGATCACAACACAGTTACTTAAAAGAAACACTTCCTACAGTATTCGGTAAGCACAAACAATTTTATGAATTTGTCCTACCAGTCTGTGCAGCGTCTCTTTCCCAATGATGAAGCTGTGGGTTTAGATCATTTAACAGAAAAACATATGCGCTATATGACTTCGGTCACAATTAATTTGTTGATAAATCGCAGGACAGTGTTGATTCTGTGTAGGCGATTTAACTGCGCGTGACTTGCGAGCCTCAGCGCGTTTGTTAGAACAGCAAATCATTTGTATAGAAATAGTATAAAACGTGAATTTCCTTTATCAAAATGGAATATTCAGATACCATAACTGTGCCCGTTATTTAGCGTCTGAACGCGATGCGATCAGGGGCAGAAAACCAGAAGTATTTGAGCTGAGCCGTTACTGGTTTGAGCTGGCGGAGAGAGAGACTCGGCTTGCTGCGGGCCTGCTGCGGCGGCCTGACGCTGGAGGAAAGCTCGTTCAATCGCGGGGAGAGGGCGGTATTGCCCTAGACGCGAGCTTGGTGCTCGACGGGCCTTATTGTCCGTTTCTCTATGGCAGGAATGATTGAATATGCCGAAGCAGAGAAATATGGGGAAGGAGATCGCGATGTTTCGCCCGTGGTGGCGCGTGTAGATCTCGTTGTGCTGGGACTCATTTGTTTGGGCTGACGCCCGAGAGATAGTTGGTGCTAGGTAGAAGATAATCGCTCCTGGGCCAGAGGATTGTGGCAACGATTTCTCGAGGATGAAATATTTTCGACGGACGGGAAGATCTTGATTTCGGGGATGTTGGGCTGGGCCAAATGCTGAAACTGTCCAAAAGCATAGGTGAGTGGACTGCATCGATATATATAGGTTTCTGCTCATGCTGATTGGGCAGGCATGTTGATTGCTGATTAATGACAGCTGGTTGGAGTGACAACTAAGTTATAACTTTTAGTCATTTTTTGTATACGAAAGAGTGTAAAAAACAATATGTCAATAAGTCCAAATAGTAATTTGCCAAAGAAAAAAAATTACTAAAAACAAACAAAACTATAATAAACATTAATATACTCACATGTTTGCAAACTAGATGTCTGCTCCCTGGTCTGGTGTGGCTCAGTATGCTTTGATGGGACTAGTGAAGGTGCAGCGTGGCTAGGTCTATGAATCTCAGAGCTGGCATGACTTGATCTACCCATCTCAGTGCTGTTGTTGCTTGATGTGTGGATCTCACAGCTGGCATGCCTTAATGAACGAATCTCAGAGCTGTTGTGCCTACTATGGTCTCTTGGGTTGTGCTCAGGAGTGCTATGGCCTCTTGGGTAGAGGTCAGGAGTGCTGTGGCCTCTTGGGTTGAGGTCAGGACTGCTATGGCCTCTTGGGTAGAGGTCAGGAGTGCTGTCGTCACTTTTAGTAAAGCTCAGGAGTGCTGTAGCCTCTTCGATGGAGATCAGCAGCACTGTGGCCTTTTGGGTGGACCTAAGGAGTGATGTGGTCTTTTGGGTGGAGCTTGGGGCTGTTTTGCTTTCGGGTCTAATGCAGGAGTGTTGTGCTGCCAAGCGATCTTTGGAGCACTGGGCAATGAATACTTTCTGCTCACATGTACAAAATATGTTAGTTCTTTATCTGCTGTGATCAAATTTATTACATTTTTTTTTAAATACTGAAGCTTCCTACCCTTTTCTTGACATTGTTCCTTCCAGGGTGCCTTCCATGTCATCATAGTGACATTCAGGAGCACCGTGGCCTCTTTGGTGAAGCTTGGGGCTGTTTTGCTTAACTGGTTCTAATGCAGGACTTTTGTGCTGTCTGACGATCTTTGGAGCATTGGGCAATGGATACTTTCTGCTTAGAAGTACAAAAGATCTTAACACGTTATCTGGTATGATAAAATACACTATAATTTAAAATAGCAGTAGGTTATTACCCATCTCATCATCTTCAACCTCATTGGTGTTGTCAAAAACAACTATGTGAAACATCTAATGAGGGGAAAAAAAAAAAAACACAGAAAAATATACCCTTAACATACCCCTTTAGCCAACTGAAATGCTAAAGCAAAAGGACTATTTGTCTCAATGCAATAGTGGAACAACTACTGCATGCCTTTGGCTTGCAACTCGCGCATGCGTCACGTGAACAGAGTTGTTTAAGTCAGAGCTCCGTCCGGCTGGATCAAAATTTTCTGTTTTTGCCTCTTAAAATCAAACTTATAACCTACCACTCTTTCTTTTTCGGTGTGGGAACACTTCCCCAACATTATTTTAATTTAAAAAACATTCGGACTCCCTTGATATCGCTAGTTTTATACGACTTTCCGAACATCCGCTACTAACTTTAGCCCGTTAGCATTAGCGGCGTGGCACGCTAGCGTTTGTACTCTTCTCTCTCGCTATATTATTGTTTGTCTAATCTAATGGCGAGTGTATCGGATGTCTCTCTACCTTTGTGTGCAGGTGAGGACACGTTTGAGCTGCATGCGGTGCAGTCGGAACTGGAGGCAGTGGAGCGGCAGATCCGGATCCTTCTCGAGAAGCAGGCCGAGCTACGTGAGCGGCAGACAGCGTTGGAAACTTCTCGTGCTGACGCTCGCCAACCCTCGGTAAGTTTGCAGCGCGATATTAACACTCCTGCTTCCTCTACGCCGTGTGTTTCTCTGCACAGGGCCCGAGCACCCAGAACGCGTTCATCCCAGCCCTTGTTCACTCCGGCGCCATCACACCAGGGACCTTGGGTGCTTCAGCAGCGGAAGACGCGAGCCAGGCCTCGGACCAGGACCTCTCCTCCGCCGCCGCCCCCGGTCTTCGAGGTCTCGACGCGGAATCGCTTCTCCCCTCTCCGCGAGGCGGAACACGACGCCGTGGTCATCGGAGACTCCATCGTTCGCCACGTCCACGCTACCACAGCCAAAGGTAAGGTGCGCAGTCACTGTTTTCCTGGTGCTCGTGTTCTCGATGTGGCTGCACAGGTTCCCGCGATCCTCAACGGTGCTGAGACCATCGGAGCTGTAGTGCTGCACGCGGAGGTGAACGACACCAGGCTGCGGCAGACGGAGGTGCTGAAGCAGGACTCCAGGAGTCTGATCGAGACGGTACGAGCCACATCACCCGCGACGAGGATCATCGTGTCCGGACCGCTTCCGACGTATCGACGAGGACATGAAAGGTTCCGTAGATTATTCTCTTTAAATGAGTGGTTGATGTCTTGGTGTAAAGAACAGAAGCTGCTCTTTATAAATAATTGGAATCTTTTCTGGGAGCGTCCTAGGCTCTTCCGTGCTGATGGCCTGCACCCCAGCAGAACCGGAGCTGATCTTCTGTCCAAGAACATCTCCAAGACGCTTCGCACCCTATGACTAGTAAGTCAAACCTCAAATCACATTATGTGTTCTGCCCACTTAACTGATAGAAATGTGAGTGTAATGCAGTCTATAGAAACTGTGTCTATTCCCCGAATAGTGAGGTTTAGCAATAACAATAAAAATAAAGGATCTAGAAAAAACCTGATCGTGATCAAACCAGAATATTACAAAATTACTGAACCAAAACAATTTCTAAAGCTAGGGCTACTAAACATTAGATCGTTGACACCTAAGGCAGTTATCATAAATGAAATAATCACAGATAATAGTCTTGATATAATTTGCCTTACTGAAACATGCCTTAACCCTCTGGGGTCTGAGGCTGATTTGGGGTCCTGGAGTAGTTTTACATGCTCTGACATTTGTGCTTATTTCAGCTACTTATAACATACTATTGGCCAACATGTAATTTTGCTGTATTCAGCACAAACTCTGCTACAATAATATGTGAGCAAAATAGATGTACATGTTTGCATCTTTTTAAAAATAAAGATTATGCGTGGTTAGTAAGTTTTGGCAAAAAAATGCCCTTGCAATAAGGCCATAAAACACATACTGAATAGTTGTTCACAAGACTTTTGAGTTATCAAGCTTGTAGGCTAGAATTTTTACTACACAATGATGTGGAAATCATTCTGAATGCTTCAACACAAACAACAATATAATGATTTAAATTTTGTAAATCAGTTTTTGTGTCACCACTGCTGTATGCATGGGAGTGGTGATGGCCATGAATACATTAGCAATTCACACCAGGGGAGACAAAAGACACTCCCCCAGTGGCTAACGGCCCATCCAAAGGCCAAAGCTGTGAAGCATCTTGAACTAAGAATGTTATGTGGGCGTTAACTCTCTGTTACAGTAATCGCCTCAGAATTTGTGTTTGAATAGCGCGCGCTCTCCGTGGGCGTGGTCACATTACAGATAATGAGCTGGCTCGCGAACGACTGATTTCTCTCCGTTTTCAAACAGATTACATAAACAGAGAATATTTGTTTTAGATTTGACTTACATGATTTAAAACCTGACATTTCAATGTTTATTTAGACATGCGTTTCATATTTGTGTGAATAGTATTCACGAAGTTACCGTTCATTTTCTTATGACTATCAGAATGGATTTCATTCGGAGAGAGATCGCAGCTCACGCATCATGTTAGTTTTGTTTATTTTGCAAAAAGCACAACATTTTGTTTTTACTATGAGTGTGCACAAGTAAAAGTAGACATTTCACAGATTGCAATGGTATATATCTCTTAATTGTATGTTCAAAATTGACGGAGCATTTTGAGTCTCTTTCACACTGACAAGAAAAAAGTGAGTAAATCACGCGGGCGTGACGGCCGACCTCAGAGGGTTAAACCAAATGATTATTTCAGTCTAAATGAGTCTTGTCCACCTGGCTACTGTTATAAAAATAAATGCCGTCTGATTGGCCGTGACGGTGGTGTAGCAACAATCCATAGTGATATTCTGAACGTTACTCAGAAAACAAACTACAGGTTTAATTCATTTGAAATTCTTATACTTAATGTTACACTCTCAGATATAAGTAAAAAGTCGCTACTATCTCTTGCTTTGGCTACCGTTTATAGACCTCCAGGGCCTTATGTTGATTTTCTAAAAGAGTTTACAGACTTTCTCTCAGACCGATTGGTCAGCGTCGATAAAGCTCTGATTGTTGGAGATTTTAACATTCATGTAGACAATACAAATGATGCGTTAGGGGCTGCGTTTACAAATTGGACTGCGTTTACATCACTGGACCCACTCACCGTCTTAATCATACTCTAGATTTAATTATATCACATGGAATAAATCCTACTGATATAGAAATTCTACCGCAAAGTGATGATGTCTCTGATCACTATCTTTTAACTTGCGTACTGCATACTGATGATATTTGTCAGATTGCGCCGCGATATCGACTAGGCAGAACAATTCTACCGACAACTATAGATAAATTCACAAATAACCTACCTGATCTGTCTCAGCTGCTCATCGTACCCGAACACGCAAATGATCTCGAGAAAATGACTAGTAGCATGTGCACCATTTTCACTAGTAATGGTGGTAATTTTTAGATACTGTTGCACCGATGAGATTTAAAAAGGTTAGAGATAAAAATACTGTACCATGGTACAACAGTATTACTCACGCAATGAAAAGAGAAACTCCTAATGTAGAACGCAAATGGAGACAAAGCCGTTTAGAAGTTTTTAGAATCGCGTGGAAAGACAGTTCGTCCCGCTATAGAAAGACTCTAAAAGCAGCCAGGGCCGAGCATCTCCGCAAATTTATAGAAAATAACCAAAACAATCCACAGTTCTTGTTTAGTACAGTAGCTAGACTAACAAATAAACAGACATCACCTGAACAAAACATTTCATTACAGTGCAGCAGTGATGACTTTTGTATTTCTGATACTTTCGATTTTCTCAGTAAAGAAAGTCATATTGTAAATGTACAACCTTTAACAGAGTTTTATGATTCAGCCTCAATTATCGCCCCTCAAGAACAGTTGCAGTGCTTTACAACTATAGGGCAGGATGAGCTAAATAAATTTATTACTGTGTCTAAACCAACAACATGTTTATTAGATCCAATACCCACTAAATTACTGAAAGAACTGTTACCTGTAGCAGAAGAACCTCTTCTCAATATTATCAACTCATCCTTATCCCTAGGACACGTCCTACGACCGTTCAAGCTAGCAGTTATTAAGCCTCTCATTAAGAAACCACAATTAGATCCAAATGTATTGGCAAATTACAGACCCATTTCAAATCTTCCATTTATGTCTAAAATACTAGAAAAAGTGGTTTCGGCCCAACTGTGCTCCTTCTTGCAAAAAAACGCTATCTACGAAAAATTTCAGTCAGGATTCAGGTCTCATCATAGCACAGAAACTGCACACTAAAATTACAAATGACTTACTTCTAGCTTCTGACCAAGGCTATGTCTCAATACTAGTGTTACTTGATCTCAGTGCTGCATTCGACACTATAGATTATAAAATACTCCTAGACCGACTACAAAATTACACTGGTATTCAGGGACAGGCATTACGGTGGTTTAGGTCACACCTATCAGACCGACACAATTTTGTCTATTTAAACGGGGAAAAATCTAAGATAACAATAGTAAACTATGGAGTGCCACAAGGCTCTGTGTTCAATAAACATGCTGCCACTCGGCAATATTATAAGAAAACATGGAATTAGTTTCCACTGCTATGCCGATGATACTCAGTTATATATTTCATCACGACCTGATGAAATCTCTAAATTATCCAAACTGACAGAGTGTGTTAAAGAAGTAAAACATTTGATGACCAGTAATTTTGTTCTATTAAATTCTGATAAGACTGAAGTATTACTTATTGGACCAAAGACCTGTACACAGAATCTCTCAGACTACAGTCTGCATTTAGAAGGATATACTGTTACTCCATCCTCAACAGTTAAAGATCTGGGTGTTATATTAGACAGCAACTTGTCCTTTGAAAATCATATTTCATATGTTACAAAAACAGCGTTCTTTCACCTCAGAAACATTGCCAAGATACGGAATATGTTATCTATTTCTGATGCAGAAAAGTTAATTCATGCTTTCATGACGTCTCGACTAGATTACTGTAATGCATTATTTGCTGGTTATTATTTGCTTCCTCTATAAACAAACTACAATTAGTACAAAATGCAGCTGCTAGAGTTCTTACCAGGTCAAGAAAATATGATCATATAACACCAATTCTATCATCTCTACACTGGTTACCCATTAAGTTCCGTATCGATTTTAAAGTATTGCTAATGACCTATAAGGCTCTAAATGGTTTAGCTCATGTGTACTTAACCGATCTTCTATTGCCCTACAATCCGTCACGCTCTTTAAGATCACAAAACTCTGGACTTCTGGTTATTCCTAGGATAGCTAAGTCCACTGAAGGAGGGAGAGCGTTTTCACATTTGGCTCCGAAACTCTGGAATAGCCTTCCTGATAATTTTAGGGGCTCAGACTCACTCACCCAGTTTAAATCTAGATTAAAGACACATCTCTTTAGCCAAGCATTCACATAAATGCATCTCATATCAGATCAATTGCTCATTATGACTATCTTTGCTTAAAGTTATGAACAGCAGCTACGCTAATTATTCTCCTTTTGCTTTTCTGTTTTGCCTCGGAACACCCGCCCCGAGGTGACTAGAGAGCACATCAGCTTCAGTCTGGATCCAGCCTCTTAAGAAGACCTCAGATGATCATCACCGGTGAAGAAACGGCGCCAGTTCCTGCGAGGACTTCAGAAGACGCAATCATCTGGATCAACATGCACATTGCCCAATTCTATATCCTAATTGTTTAAGTAATTTATTTTCCGGGAGCTCTTTGCTTCCAACTTCGGTTAAACTGCTAACTCTGATTGTAAATTAATTAACTAAATTATATTATTTGCTAACTGCATTCTTTAAATTGTAATGTTGACATCCATTCTCTGTAAAGCTGCTTTGAAACGATATGTATCGTGAAAAGCGCTATACAAATAAATTTGAATTGAATTGAACTGAACAACAACAAATCGGTTTTGGAATGGTAATCTCACATACTTCTGGGGCTTATTTCTAATCATGAAACATTTGTTAGAAGAGAGGTTGGAAACAACATATATTCCCAGCTCTCTTGAGTCAATAGGATATGTAAAGAAGTGTTCCACCTGTTTATATTCATTGGCCACAATGTACACTACTCCTTTATCCTCAACAATGTTCTGGACTAACACCAACTTTTTATCAATTCTGATGCAACAATCTCTCCCTTTGACCTTCACAACTACATCACCTGTAGCAAGCACTCTATATTGACAAACTTGTTGTGAGAAGCATTCTGGCACTGGCCCATCCATATGCTCATTTTCTAGTTTTTGAATTGCCTCTTTAACATCAGAACTGTAGCTGTCATTTTCCATCTCTGATAATCTTCGTATCACCTGAGTCAAAGGATTAAGTGGCCCTCGAACCAATTTTTTTTAGTTTTCCTAAGAAATTTTCAAAGGGAAATGCCGATATAAGGTCTAAATTGCCATGGACTTTGACATCTTCACTGAGATGCACCAGACAATGAATATTGTATACCAAAAACTCTTCACCATAAAGCTGGCCAAAATATTCAACGAATGACACCAACAGAGTTTTAGCAAAGTCATTCAACTCCATACAATATTGTGGACTTGCCAAAATGTACACGCCTACTGACAACAGCATGAAGTTGTCATAGATCTGAGGCTGTAGAATACCCCTCAGCACAACTGGACCAGTGTACAACAAGAATTGGCGTAGTTCTGTGGCTTTCCACCTACATCATTCAGCCAGAACCCGTGGCCTTCGAGCAAACTCGGATGGAATGTAATTTCTCAGTGCAAGAAGCCTATCTGAAACCATGGAAGCTTGACTAGATGAAATGCGACAGTGCAAGGGACCAGTGGTGCTGATCCACAAGTCTAAGAGACACCTCATTACACCCAGACAAACCAGGTGCATATAATCATATGGAAAACAAGTGACCATGTCGATCCCAACCTCTGTAAGAGGTGAGTGTTGGATGTGGTGTTCTTCATCTGTGGCTTGCCTAAAACTATCATCAGTTCTGCGCCTTGCATTGACCTCAGGAAATGTCATTCTATTCGATTTGCGGATACCTGTTTGGTGACACTTGTCACATCCATGATAAGCAGTGTGTGACTTCACACCTCTGATGAAGGCTTGTGCTGGGGTGTCACACACAACAGAAACAACATTCAAAACGAAGGCTTTCTGCTTGAACAGAAACCCATCTTTCAACACTTTCAGCTCTTGAACCAGATAATGAAGATACTCAGTCAAGGAATTTGGCTTAGAAGTACCACAAAATAGTCCAATCAAAATTGGTTTCTTGGTGTATCCTTGCAACAAACCAAGAATTGGCCAAAACTGTGTAGTAGTACTCTTGAAGAGAGGTAATCTATCAAAATTCAATTGCAGTTTAAAAACATGTCTGTCTGGCACATTACACCAAATTACATCTATAATTTTCTGAATAGAATTCAGAATTCCACAATAATGGAACACACCACCTTCCACACTGTTAATTTTGTCGCTTGTTATTGTTTTCAGCAACGTTCATCCATCCTTTGGCAGAGAAGGATGACAGATTTTGAGGATGCTGAGAAGCGCTGACAGAGCTATTAGAGATATTCCAAATTCAATTGCCCAGTTTGCCAGAGAACTCTGCAAACCACCATCCATCTCACTACACTGTTCTCCAAGATTAGGCAGATCCTCAAAAGAAGCTGCACTCTTTTCATGTACTTCCTTATCCTCAATGCCATCAACTAGATCCTCATCACTTTCATCACCAATTATTTGCATGTCAGATTCCTCTGAATCACCAACATTAACGCTTGTCTCATCATTCACATTTCTTTTGCCATCATGCTCATTTTCCATCAGTTTACTGACTACCCTTAACGCCCTTCTTCATGAATTGCCCCTATCATTGTACATCCAAGTCTTTTCCATACCGTGGCTTTATTCAGGGGTTTTGTTCTTCAACCTGAAACAACAAACAAAAGAGAATATTTCAAATTGTAAAATGAATCATATAAATTATTAATAATACAGAAAGCAAACACACACACCAAACACAATCAAGAAAATCATAAATGAATGGGTGAAACTACAAGGTCCATGTACATTTTGATTGTTTTACGATTTGAAATTAAATAAGCAGAAATAAGAAAATGGTGGTGCCTTTAATAGTTTTCTTCATTTGTTTGAAAAAAGAAAAAAGATTTTGACTTTATTTTCCTTTTTTTGATTCACAGGTTAAAAACGCGAACCAAAAAAATAAAGCAGAAATATTTTTGTTGTTGTTGAACTAATGGAAAAAATAATAAAGGTGTTGTTGTTTTTTTCATTTATGCTTGTTTCATTTCAAATTGAAAGACAAACTATCAAAACACATAAACCCATTTGCTCTCGTTACATAATTTGTCAAACAACACTATTATTTAATCTATACAACTTCAATATTACAACATTGAATAATAAATCAATAGTATTTATTTGGTTATATCTGCATGGTATGTGTGTGGTCAACAAAGAACAGAGAAAAACAATTTACAATATAAGTTTGCTAATATAAACAGTATTACAAGTAGCATAAAGAATGAACACTACACAGCAGTAATAACAGTAAACTAAGATATATATAAATTGTCAAATATGAGGTAGATCACAAATGGCAATAACAACATCTAAATTATTTAAGTTGAACAACTTAAAATGTTAACTGGTAACTTACTAATAACTAACATGCAGTAGTCCATATTCTGGCATAAAGAACAAGTCAGCTTCTACACCGATACACTGCCTCTTAATACTGATACAGGCATGTCTTGACTTGTCCAGACAATAATAGGGAATGTAAAAACATAAAGATACCTCTAGGGGGCGTTGGTGGGCTTTCATACAATGTTAACTACTACTTCTACAATCCAAAAAAGCAATGTCAAACCAAATATATAAAATATATTTTACAGTATTCACTTACCAAACTTTGTTCGCTTTGCAGTCCACGACTGTTAGAGAAGTGCCGCCTCAAGTGCATTCAGTGCCCGCCCAGTTCTTCAATAGCGCTGATTCCGGAAGTAGTTTTTTGGGTTTTTTTTGGTTAAAGCGTTCTAAACCGTCACCAAACCAGCTAAATCGCAAAATTATACACTTTCAACTGAAGAAAAAAAATATTCCAAAATCGAACAAAAGGACAAAGGTACAAGATTGAGTTTGAGTGTGTAATTATGGAAGCCCTGAACCGCATGGTAAAAAAAAAAAAAAAGAAAACTTTGTATGGGGGAAAAAAAAAAATCTTATCTTGTTATTTCAAGATATTAAGTCATTATTTCAACATAATATCTCGTTATTTCAACATAATATCTCGTTATTTCAAGATAACCGCATGGTGAAAAAAAAAGAAAACTGTATGGTGAAAAAAAAAAAGAAAAGAAAACTTTGTATTTTGAAAAAAAAAAATGAAAACTTTGTATGGTTGGAAAAAAAAGAAAACGTTGTATGGGGAAAAACATTTTTTATCTCGTTATTTCAACATAATATCTCGTTATTACAACATAATACCTCGTTATTTCAACATAATATCTCGTTATTTCAACATAAGCCTCATTATGTTAAGAACTGTGTTCATTCGATATTCCCCACTAGAGGGCAGAATAAGGCAGAGAATTAATTAAAGAATGCGTTGCTGTTACGTTCGCTACAGTGTTGTTACAGTGTATTATTAGGCCTATAATTATTATTTTATACATTTTTTATGAGATCGTCTGCCAGAGTTTGTGTCAAGTGCCACGATCGTCGCCGTTTCTGCTGTAAACTACATTGTTGTTGTTTTTTAGATAAAATATTTGGTGACGCATATACCAGCAAGCAGATGCGATCATGTATGTGTATGTGTGTGTTTTACAGTTTATAAAGCCTCTCTTTTTCTCTCTCTCTCTCTCTATATATACATATATATATATATATATATATATATATATATATATATATATATATATATATATATATATATATATATATACAGTACTGTGCAAAAGTTTTAGGCAGGTGTGAAAAAATGCTGTAAAGTAAGAATGCTTTCAAAAATAAACTTGGTAATAGATTATATTTATCAATTAACAAAATGCAAAGTGAGTGAACAGAAGAAAAATCTAAATCAAATCCATATTTGGTGTGACCACCCTTTACCTTCAAAACAGCATCAATTCTTCAAGGTAAACTTGCACAAAGTCAGGGATTTTGTAGGCATATAGTTAGGTGTATGATTAAACAATTATACCAAACAGGTGCTAATGATCATCAATTCAATATGTAGGTTGAAACACAATCATTAACTGAAACAGAAACAGCTGTGTAGGAGGAATAAAACTGGGTGAGGAACAGCCAAACTCAGCTAACAAGGTGAGGTTGCTGAAGACAGTTTACTGTCAAAAGTCATACACCATGGCAAGACTGAGCACAGCAACAAGACACAAGGTAGTTATACTGCATCAGCAAGGTCTCTCCCAGGCAGAAATTTCAAGGCAGACAGGGGTTTCCAGATGTGCTGTCCAAGCTCTTTTGAAGAAGCACAAAGAAACAGGCAACGTTGAGGACCGTAGACGCAGTGGTCGGCCAAGGAAACTTACTGCAGCAGATGAAAGACACATCATGCTTACTTCCCTTCGCAATCGGAAGATGTCGAGCAGTGCCATTAGCTCAGAATTGGCAGAAAACAGTGGGACCCTGGTACACCCATCTACTGTCCGGAGAAGTCTGGTCAGAAGTGGCCTTCATGGAAGACTTGCGGCCAAAAAGCCATACCTCCGACGTGGAAACAAGGCCAAGCGACTCAACTATGCACGAAAACACAGGAACTGGGGTGCAGAAAAATGGCAGCAGGTGCTCTGGACTGATGAGTCAAAATTTGAAATATTTGGCTGTAGCAGAAGGCAGTTTGTTCGCCGAAGGGCTGGAGAGCGGTACACGAATGAGTGTCTGCACGCAACAGTGAAGCATGGTGGAGGTTCCTTGCAAGTTTGGGGCTGCATTTCTGCAAATGGAGTTGGGGATTTGGTCAGAATTAATGGTATCCTCAATGCTGAGAAGTACAGGCAGATACTTATCCATCATGCAATACCATCAGGGAGGCATCTGATTGGCCCCAAATTTATTCTGCAGCATGACAACGACCCCAAACATACAGCGAAAGTCATTAAGAACTATCTTCAGTGTAAAGAAGAACAAGGAGTCCTGGAAGTGATGGTATGGCCCCCACAGAGCCCTGATCTCAACATCATCGAGTCTGTCTGGGATTACATGAAGAGAGAGAAGCAACTGAGGCTGCCTAAATCCACAGAGGAACTGTGGTTAGTTCTCCAAGATGTTTGGGCCAACCTACCTGCCGAGTTCCTTCAAAAACTGTGTGCAAGTGTACCTAGAAGAATTGATGCTGTTTTGAAGGCAAAGGGTGGTCACACCAAATATTGATTTGATGTAGATTTTTCTTCTGTTCACTCACTTTGCATTTTGTTAATTGATAAATATAAACTATTAACATGTCTATTTTTGAAAGCATTCTTACTTTACAGCATTTTTTCACACCTGCCTAAAACTTTTGCACAGTACTGTATATATATATAGTCTAAATACAGATGGGGGAAGGGGTATTAACATTGAAAACAAGTAAATAACGGCACTAGTTTGTGAATGTTGTTTGATATAACCTGGGCATTGCCTGGGTTGGGCATTTGAAGGGTACTAAAATAAAAATGATTTTTTTTCAAAAAGTAAGAAAGGAAAGAAGAAAATAAGTATTTGTTCGTTGAGGAATACCCGGAATAGTGGATAATGAAAAGAATTTCTTGCGATTTATGCAATATCGAAAATAAAAAGGTCACTTTAGACCAATGTTGTGTATGTCCAAAACTGTTACTTTTTAGGAAGACTGACAGATGAAGGGTGACCGCATTGATTTATGGCAAAAAATGTAAATGATGAAATATAATATTGTAACAGTCACTGCCTGTCACAGTTTTTTTGTATTTATGGTTGCTATATCCTTCCTAGACTGTAGGGGGAGATGGAGCATACTCATAGTATAAAAGAGGAAACAGTAGAGTAAATGGTAGGGTTTGTTTGATTGTTCATCATGGCTGTTTGCTACCTGTTTACCACCTGGGGCCTGTTGCACAAAAGTAGGATAAGGGATTAAGCCAGGATATCTTGGTGATCCTGGCTCAATTGATCCCTAATCCAGTTGCACTAAAGCTGGATAGGGTGCAGGAGGATATGTTATGGTATAAATTACCATGGAGATTTATTCTGTGGAGCTAGCCTGCTCCAGACCAGGCTAAATTCCAGGATCTATTTAATCTCATCCCTAATGTCAGTCAGCAGTCGCCACAAATGGAAACCAATAGTTATTTCACTGCTCACTATACATTGTTATCACATATAACTAGACCCACTGTCATTATTTAAACGTTTGTGATCATTAATTTCAATCATTTTGGATAAAAAATGATTTTTAGATGATGTTGCTATCATTAGATAATTTACAGTTTCCAATAGACTATAAGGCTATATATAAAATGATAGAATATTAGGGCCACAGAGGGAAAAAAAAAAAAGACAAGTCATAATATTGTAACCAGTTGTTTTAAAGGAGGACAGTTGTTAAAATGACAGATGTGGGGCATTTCGTGAAATTGTACTTCAGTATGGTTTCATAAACAAAGACATGCTGATGTGCCAGAATATGAAGTATCACATTGTCATAACTATCAAAACTGTAAAAAGAATATGTTGCTTTTCTGCAGAAAGAACCAGCCTCATAAATTTATGACTTTATCCTTTTTCCTCAGTGGGGCCCTAGTACTCTGTCATATAAACAAATACACATTCCATATGAATATAAAAACACAATGTGTAACATTATGTTCCTTTATTGAATAAGGACAAAACAAAGCAGGTAAACTATCAGCTCCTTTCGAAACTGAAGTCACAGTGACTCTACAAGATGGAAAGCACAGAATCAAAGCATATTATACAAAATGATACATACACATTCAAAGGTCTGTATATAACACACCCTGCATGTCTGCACACTAAAATAAATGCAGGACAAATCCATACACATCAACTGAACAGACAAATGAATGGATGCAGTAGCCTCCCTGCAGCCTTGTATTACACACAGTATACCGCACAAACATCATAAGAGGCCAAATTCGTAAAAAAACCAACCCAAAAAAACCCTATTTCCTCTGCCACAGCAGGACATTTTTTACCTAAATTGAAAGCACACATACTAACTAAAATAATTCAACACATATTGGTCCCTCAGCAGCCGACCACTGTCGTCATCAGGGAAGATTGCCGGATTGTCCCAGTCCATGGCTGGTGGCACTCTGGGGGCCCTCTCCTTCCTCAGGCAGGCCACATTGATTCAATATGAATGTGGTTGTATTCCATGTAGAGATGGAAGGACATACCTTGAATGAAGCGGGTGGCATCTTGGGAGGAACCTATGCTCGTCTCTTTCCCCCCAGGGATCCCCTCTAAGACGGGCCTGCCTTTATTTAGCTCCAAGGCCATGTCCTCTGCTGGGGTAAGGTCAGCCTTTGGTGACCCACCACCCGTGCCTTGTCTGTGGGTATTCTTTTTCACTGCTAAAACAGTACAGACAATGTGTGAGCAGGCACCTTCTGGGTACAATATATGCTTGTGCTTTGTTAAATATTAGTCAGGGACCATACCATTCTGCAGAATGTTCTTGTATTTGATTTTGACCTGCTGCCATGTCCGTTTTGGCCCGTTCATGTTTAATCTACATCACACGCACACACACACACACACACACATTCTTTATCACAAGAACATTTAATGGAGTCACACTGACAAAAATGACTTGGTATTTTTGTATTGTTTTCAGTAAAAATATATAAAAAAAAAAAAAAAAATAAAACACTAAAGATGTATTTTCTTGATTTTCTAAATGACCTAGCAAAATAAGTATAGGTTTAGACCAAAAATATAAACTTCAAGTAAATGTGTGCTTAAAACAAGCAAAAAATTTAAATATCTGTCAATATAATAAGAAAAATTCTCTTGAAATAAGTTTACTTTTTCCATAAACACTTACTTTTAGAAAAGTTCTCTTGTTTCACTGGCAGAGTTTTTTGCTTATTTTCCTAGGTTATTTTGCTCTAGAAAATATTTAAGATTTTTTTTAGATATTTTTTTTTGACTGAAAACAAGACAAAAATACTAAGTAAGAAAGACATTTTTGCAGTGCAGTGAGCAACCAACCTTGGGTCCTTTGAAAGGCGCTATATAAATTAAAGTGATTATTATTATAGCTCATCTATGTATTCAAGAAAATTTTATTTATATAGCACTTTTCACAATTGTTTCATTCTGTCAAAGCTGCTTTACATTAATAAAAGCAGGGGAAACACAAAAAACCGGTGGACAACATAATAAGCAGAGTACAACGGCTAAGATTAAACCGTACTGAGCGTAGTAACGTAAAATAATAATGTAAGGCTTTAATAATAATATATCATAGCTTTATACAGTGTGATGGAGTTACGTTACACAATTTCACTCATATATGCAGTGCATTTCAATAAAAAATTTAACCGTTTCATAATTACAGTACAACTGCGTTTTTGGAGATGTGAATTAAATATTTGATTTGTAATTGTGATGTTTCAGCGGAGCGGTGAGTGTGTAATTGTGCACTACTTACGCATTCAGGCGGTCTGCAATACTTTGCCACGCTTTTTCTCTTTGCTTTATCACTGTGGCGGTGTTGCCTTTCTTCTTAATTATATCTTTTACCTCCTCGTATGCCTCTATGAGGATTTGTGCTTCCGACGGGGAAAAGTACGCGGCTCTAGTTGCCATGGTAAATCAGTTAATCTGTGATCTGTGGCGGGGTCTATTTGAGTGAGCCGTGAGCGCGCACCTATCCAGGATTGGTTTCACCTGGCTTAATGAATCCGTGTCTGCTCATCCTGGCTTGGTCTTTGTGCAACCAATTAAGCCTGGACGCACATGTTTTGGCTTTATTGAGCTCAGCTGAGTCATTTATCCCGGATGTCTTAATTCTACTTTTGTGCAACAGGCCCCTGGTTGCCAAATCCTGTTTGAGAAACTTTGTTTCCTGCTCAAAAGTAAGTTTAATGTTTTTAATGAACTTTCATGGAATTTATTTAGTTAAATTGATTTATTGTTTTTTTTCTTTATAGAGGATTTTTGCTGTGATGTAGTTTTTACCAATCAATTATAGCTACCTCTACATGTGTACATACCCATTGTATTGCTGAAGCCACCCTTGGTTCATGTGGTGTGAAAAGTTGAAATTGAACAGACATTCAAGCATAGGACAACAAACAACCTCATCAATTTCTTCATCGACTGTAACTATACTCAACAAAAGATAATGCTGCTTCCCTTCAATTCCTGAACTGTTTAAGTTTTCAAACAGCTGTGCTGGACAATTCCTTATATGCACATACACTTGTCTTTGAAATTGTTGAAATGTATATGTATGTATAGTTTTGATGATTTGCAGTACACTGTGTATTTGTGATTTATTGAGTGTGAAATTTTGCATAAAAGAAGAAATCCTCTTTAAACTCTTGTAGCTTGACCTGTGCAAAGTAACTGGGATGGTTATAGATTGGTGGCCCGTACGGGGATCGAACCCGCGACCTTGGCGTTATCAGCACCAACGAAGTGCCTGTTCGTAAGAAAGCTTACCGTGTATCACAAGAAAAACAAGCTTTCATTGAACAGGAAATCAAGTTGATGCTGGATAAGAAGATCATTCAACCTTCCTTTTCTTCTTGGGCAGCACCTGTAGTTATAGTACCGAAGAAGGGAGGTGGACAAAGGTTCTTTATTGATTACAGAGGTCTAAATGCAAAGACATATCTGGATGGATATCCCATGCCTCAGATCCATGATATCCTTGAATCTGTGCATGGAGCTGCAGTATTCAGTACCCTTGATCTTAAAAGTGGGTATTGGCAGGTTGAGATGGACCCTGAAAGTATTCATAAAACTGCTTTTGTAACACAATCAGGGCTATATGAATTTTTGCGTTTACCTTTTGGCCTTAAAAATTCAGCAGCCTCGTTCCAACGTCTTATGGAATTTGTGTTGAAGGATCAGAAAGGAAAAAACTGTTTTGTGTACATTGATGATATCGTAGTGTACTCCATTGAGCAATAGCATCTTAACGATCTGAGAGAAGTATTGCAATGCTTACACAAAGCAGGCTTAACTTTGAATCTTCAAAAGTGCAACTTGATGCAGAAGTCATTGAAATTTCTTGGACATGTCATTTCAGTTGAGGGAATAAAGACAGACCAAGACAAAGTCAAAGCTGTGAACGATTTCCCTGTACCAAAGTCTCTGAAGGAAGTGCGATTTCTAGGTATGGCAGGCTGGTACCAGAGATTCATTCCAAAATTCTCAGAGAAAGTTGCAGCATTACATGCTTTGAAAAAGAAAGGAGCTACATGGAAGTGGACTGAAGAATGTCAGAATTCCTTTGAGTTGATTAAGCGTGAGTTGATTAGTGCTCCAATCCTCATTGCCCCCGACCTGAGTAAACCATTCAAAGTACAGGCGGATGCCAGCGACCTTGGAGTAGGAGCTGTTCTAACCCAAGATATCGCAGGAGTAGAACATGTAATCGCATATGCTTCACGTCTTTTGAGAGGAGCTGAGAAGTCTTACTCCGTTTCAGAAAAGGAGTGCTGTGCTGTGGTCTGGGCAATAGAAAAATGGAGACCTTACCTTGATGGAAAACCATTTGAAGTGATCACTGACCATGCTCTCTCGGCCACCGTATTTTAAGCTTATTGTACAAAAAATAATAATACTTACATGCATCAAATACAAAAGCAGCCATGTTGAGTTGTGAAATGTGTGGCTATATGGAGATAGAAGGTTTCCACCCGACAGCGACGATATATACAATATTGTATGTAATATATTTATATGTAATATTTCGACTTTTTTTCTATTCTAGCTAGCTAATGTTAGCTAGGGCAACAAAATAAGTCAACAACATGCAAGCTAATAGTATTGGATATGTTTCTCCGTATCTCCTTATTATGTGTAATAATGGATTTCACACCTTGGCCTAACGTTCAAACATTATATCCAGTTATCTTTCACAAAATATCAAATATTTTCTGTGTTAAAAAAAGAGTTATATATAATATAATAATATACAAAAGCAGCTGTGTTGAGTTGTAAAATGTGTGGCAGGTGAATAGTTTTCTGCAGTAAATGTTCCTACATGCAAAAATTTGCAAACATCAAAGGTTTCTAAATGGATCATTTTGACCCATTTATGCAAAACTGATGGAGAATACATTTCTTTCAAAGAAGACTCACTCAGCCATGAATGAAATTACATAGGAAATGAATACGGATCATTTTAGACCCATATTGCGCATTAGAAAGGGTTTGCTTAGCTTGCGCATCAAAGGGTTAAAGTCATTATGACTTTAACCCTCGTTTTTTTTTTTTTTTTTTTTTAACCTCATAATTTCGACATATTTCAAATTTTCGAGTTTTTAACTCATGGTAATTATGACTTTTAAAGTCATAATTTCTAATTAGTCATAATTTCTGTTTAGTAGGCTAAGTCATAATTTCAATTTATTAAGTCTAGCATATAGTAAATATAGGCTATTTTATTTGTTAAATGATGTTCAGCTATTATTTTATACTTAAAGTAGTGACTTCTCGCCTGATTCTTATGGTGTAGCACTTCTGATATTTAATTGTTGATTGCTTCTTGTGCTTTTTGACCCTTTTTGGCCTCATCATTCACTATTGTATGGTCTTAGCTTGAACTCCATTCCTACAACAGCCGCTCTTAAAATATCATTAGGCCTAATTTACGTCGGGCAAATAAAAAGGGCAAACATTTGAGGTCCTATGTATGCCTAAAGAAGTTTCTAGGTGAAGGTAAAGTGATTGCTAACCTGTTATGGATCTAAATCGGATTGTAGGTTTTTATTTCTATTTGGGTTTGCAATACATATAGATTCTCGAAGTTCTTAGCCATCAGCATGGCATAATAATAAGTCTTACAACCCTCCAAAACATACTGCGGAAAAATAGGCTTCGTCGGAGGAAGGACTTTACTGACGTTTTCGATGTTGCTTACTTTATTAATGAGCAGCTTGAAACATCGGGCCAGATGCTTGGCTACAGGATGATACACCTGAAGTGCATTCAAGAGGGACTTGTAGTCAAAAGGGAAGCAGTCAGATTGCTATTAAATCTTTTGGATCCAATTGGAGTGGCATACAGGCGAGCGTGAAGACTGCGACGAAGGAGATACAACAACCCAGGGCCAAATTTCATGTGGCATCTCGATTCCTATGATAAATTAAAACTGTATGGACTCTGCATAAATGGATGTGTCGACGGATTTTCACGGCATCTGATGTGGTTGAAAGTCTCTTTTACAAATAGCGACCCAAAGGTGATTGCATCATACTACATTGAAACCATTAAAGAAAGACGAGGATGCCCTCAGGATCGGTGCTGATCGTGGAACCGAGAACGTCGCTGTTGAACAGATGCAAATGTTCCTTCGACGTGCTGCTACAGATGGTTTCGCCTACCACCGCAGTTTCATTTACGGTTCGAGTAATCACAACCAAAGGATTGAAAGCCTTTGGGGTATACTGCGCAAGGAAAATGTTCAGTTTTGGATGAATTTCTTTCAAACTCTCAAAGAAGAAGGTCATTTTACTGGGGATTTCCTTGATCGATCACTTGTGCAGTTTTGCTTCATGAGGATTCTGCAGGTAAGTTCAACTTTAGGAATGCTTATCAAATACTCAGGGCAAGTACCTCCCAGCAAAAACAAAAATATTGAAAAATGTCGTGAAAAGATATAATGCGACTGATTTAATGCGACGTGTCGTTTTTTACTTTAGGCCTATGTATTTTCACAGCATTGCAAAAATGATTTATCAAGGTTGTATTTAACATTAATATGAGAAAATCAATAAGTGAAAATCAAAGTGAACTGAAAGGTAAAGACCACTAAATTAAATGACATTTAATTTTTAACATAGATGTAAATAAAAAAAAAAGCATGAGCAAGATTAATAAAAGGTTTTCAAGTGTAACTTTATAACTTGCATGTTTTATAATATTCATAAAAGTTGTTGTTGTCAATAGCTTGGTTTCACGTGACGTCACGCTGCTATATCACGAGAGTGCGAAATTCAGATGGAGGGCAGGAAGTGAGTAGCTGAGGATCTGCAGTCTGAAAAAATGCCAATGTTTTGTGTAGTTTACGGCTGCTCCAATCGTTTGAATCGAGAAAAAAGAAAGGGTTTTTATAGAGTACCGAAGATTGTCACTCATAGAGGTGAGAAATGTCAAAAGCTCACTGAGACGAGCCGTAAAAAGTGGATTTCTAACGTACGTCTGCGGTCGGGAGGAGCAGAGTCTGTTAATGCCCGTGACTGCAGCGACCACTTCGTCGGAGGCATGTTAACGTTGCTAGCCAACGTGTTTTTTTTTAAAAAAACCTTTAAGTCTTTAATTCATTCACTGTCATTTTAGATTAGATGGACTATTAATACAAACAAACTGTTTTTTAAAGACACGAACAAACAAACGTTTGTCCTTTTTTTGTGACGTTTGCGGATGAAGCATCACATCACGCGTTGCAGAAATGTTCCATTCACAGGCGTGTTTGACTCCCCAAGATTCAGTTATTCTGTAATAAAAAGCACACAAGAGTGACTGACCTCTTTCACGTTCATTTTCTCCAAAGACACTTTAAAATGTTCTCCAATAAACATTTTCAAGCCTTCAAGCGAACCAATCCGCTCTTGTATGAATCACATGTGCTTTAAAGAATCACAAGAATGTCCAAAATTATAACTGGAGTTTTGTTGTTTTTTTATGTCTGTGTTTATATAGCATTAGGTTGTCGTTAAATGCTCATTTACTTCGTAATGATTATTAAGTTAGCGGTAGTCTAATGTGGACTTCATTGGGGATTTTTAGGCTGCCCTAGCGCTTTGGGTGACGTTGAGTCGGTAGATTGGGCTCCGACGGTCAACCTAGGTTAAAAAACTAAGCCCAAATCAGAGGCGTCTCTTAAACGAGAGCAGAGGATGAAGCTCAAGGAAGACCAACAAAGACGGTTGGAATGTGCAGAGGCTATGTTGGATCTCCAACAGACAGATGAGAGCCCAGATCTGACGCAGACAGCCGAAAGCTCCAGCTGACAACAACCCACAATCAGAGGGGATCAGTGGGAACACGTTTCACGTCCAACATATCTGTTCACTAACTCTTTGTATCTATTTCTTGAAACTGGTTCTAAATTAGTAGTAGTATTCTACTACTACTACTACCATAGTATTCAAGATGGCGGCGTGTGCACACGCAGCGGCTTCTCTCTCTCCCGACTGATCAGTGTTTTCATGTTTTTTATCGTGTAAGTCACAGTGTTTTTGTACGTACTCGTCGCGTACATCTGTCTGTAAACGCAGTTACAGACGTGAGTTTCTGCTCGGGGTTGGAAAGACTGCAGTCTTCAATCCAAATTCGGCGCTCATACAAGAGCTGCGGGACCATGGTCTTCTCCGGAGGCCCACTCCATCACTGACCCCCACTACTGCACCTCACCCACAGTGGAGACGCCACAAGCGGTGTGAGAGGAAACGGAAGAGGGGGAAGCGCGGAGGTATCCGGGTCAGGCTAGCGGCTAATCCACTCAAGCCTGCTATCCCCACCATCGTTCTGGCTAACGTACGCTCGCTGGAAAATAAACTGGATGATCTCCGACTTCTTTGCTCAACTCAAAGGACTGTAAGGGATTGTTGTGTTTTTGTGTTTACGGAAACATGGCTCAACAACAGCATTCCGGACCACGCCATCCAACTCGACCGGCTAACATGCCATCGAGCGGACAGAGTGCTCGTTGAGGGAGGTAAGACTCGCGGCTGCGGACTTTGTGTTTACACCAATGATGCGTGGTGCCGCGACACTGTTGTAGTCTGCAAACACTGCTCACCCCTGCTGGAGTTTATGATTATTAAGTGTCGGCCGTTTTATCTACCGCAGGAATATACAGCTATAATACTTGCTGCTGTATACATCCCCCCGAGCTCCAACAACAACAACAGGAGCGAGGCACTGAATGAACTTTACCAGCACATCAGTGAGCAGCAGACAGCCCAACCAGATGCTTTTCTCATCTTGGCTGGGGATTTCAATCATGCAAATTTAAAGAGTGTGTTTCCAAAAATTCATCAACACATAGACTTCCCAACACGTGGAAATAACACCCTGGACTTTGTTTACACCACACAGAGAGGAGCTTACAAAGCCCTTCCTCTCCCCCACCTTGGTGCTTCAGACCACATCACTGTTATGCTAATGCCAGCATACAGACCACTCGCAAAAGCCACCAAACCGGTTCGGAAACCAATTCAAGTCTGGCCAGAAGGGTCGTCAGAGGCACTTCAAGACTGCTTCGACACCACTGACTGGGACATGTTTAAACAGGCCGCCACATATCACAACACCACAGACCTCCAGGAGTACTCAGAGACTGTCACTTCCTACATCACCAAGTGCATTGAGGATGTTACAGTCACAAAGACCTTCACCGTCTGGCCCAACCAAAAACCGTGGCTGACAGGGGAAGTCTACTTCTGAAGATGCGCAACGCTGCCTTCAGAGCTGGAGATGAGATGGGCCTGAGGACAGCTAGGGCCAACCTGTCACGCGGCATCAGGAAGGCTAAAAGACAGTACTCCAGAAGGATAGCCCATCGGTTCAGCGACAGCAGAGATACCAGGAGCCTGTGGCAGGGGATTCAGACCCTCACTGACTACAAACCCCCTGCACAGACCTGCGACAGCACCACCACCCTGCTGAATGAGCTGAACACTTTCTACACTTTCTTCGCTCGCTTTGAGGCACTCAACAGCACCACTGCACAGAAGACTCCACCTCCTACCGACGTCCAGATGTTGACACTGTCCACGGACAGCGTGAGAAGATCCCTCTGCAGGGTCAACGCACGCAAAGCTCCAGGTCCGGACAACATTCCTGGACGTGTATTGAGAGACTGTGCAGCGGAACTCACTGATGTCTTCACAGACATCTTCAACATCTCACTGAGTCAAGCTGTTGTCCCCACATGCCTCAAAGCAACCACCATCATTCCAGTCCCAAAGAAATCATCTCCATCCTGCCTCAACGACTACCGCCCAGTGGCACTTACTCCCATCCTTATGAAGTGCTTTGAGCGGCTAGTCATGCACCACATTAAGTCTGTTCCCCCCTCCCTGGACCCCTACCAGTTTGCATATCAGTCAAACCGCTCGACCAATGACGCCATCGCCACTAATGTCCATTGCACTCACGCATCTAGACAAAAAGGACTCATATGTCAGAATGCTGTTCATAGATTTTAGTTCAGCATTCAACACAATCATCCCTCAACAGCTCACCCAAAAACTGTCTCAGCTGGGACTCAACACATCGCTGTGCAACTGGCTGCTGGACTTCCTGACTGGGAGACCCTAGGCAGTACGGGTCGGTGGTAACACATCCAACACCATCATCATGAACACTGGAGCCCCTCAAGGATGTGTGTTGAGCCCCCTCCTCTTCACACTGCTGACCCATGACTGCACACCGACACACAACAACAACCTCTTCATCAAATTTGCGGACGACACGACTGTAGTTGGTCTCATTAGCGACGGTGATGAGACTAACTTCAGGAGCGAGGTGAACTGCCTGGTCAGGTGGTGCGATGACAACATCTCTTTCTGAATGTGGAGAAGACGAAGGAGATTGTTGTTGACTTCAGGAGAAAGTACACTCAACATGCTCCTCTGACCATCAACGGTGCGACCGTGGAAAGAGTGAGGAGCACCAAATTCCTGGGTGTACTCATCACAGAAGACCTCTCCTGGACCGCCAACACCACAGCTCTGACCAAGAAAGCACACCAGCGGCTCTACTTTCTCCGCAAACTGAGAAGAGCCAGAGCTCCAGCGCCCATCATGTGCACCTTCTACAGAGGCACCATCGAGCGCATTACTATTCACTTTACTATTTATCTAATTCTTGTTGTGTTGTTGCTGCTACTGTTATGTTGTTATTGTACTTTTGTTGTTATTGTTATGTTATCTGTATGAAACGAGGGTCTGAGAGTAACAGAATTTCAATTCTCTGTATGTACGTGCTGTATATATGGTAGAATTGACAATAAAGCTGACTTTGACTTTGACTAAATTCGTACAATACAGACTCTCCGCAACGGTTTCCTCCATAGACGTATTGATCTATGGACGTATAGATGTGTAGAGATCTTGAGGCAGGTGCGACGCTTGTAGGAGCCTCGAAACTCACGCTCTGGATTAAAACGGCGGAATAAACTATAAGGTAAGATGGTAAATAGACTAATAGAGTAGAGGGAAACGTGGGATGCATGTCTTTCATTATTATGTGCATCAGTTGGAGTGACTGGTAACTGTAAGGCAGCTCGAGAGTTTGGTTAACGGTGAATAGTGACCTATTGGCTACAGGGTATACGCTCTATACACATATATCCGTGACGGGTCCGCAGCAGGCGGATATAACGATGAAGGGTCGAGTGGCAGTTGCCCCTAGCGGCCACGGGTTGAGTGACAGGTTTTGCGGCAGCTCCCTTTGCCATGCATAGATTTTACTCCCTCTCCAATTTATTTTTTAGCCTTGCATTTGGAACTCATTCTGTTATGTCTTCGTGTTTTATTCATGTTGTTCACTAAGCAGCACTAAGTTATGTTTGAATGTGTGTCTATAACAAGTATACTGTTCTTTATAAAGTCAATTTTATTAACAAGATGTGTCTCTTGACCATTCTTTTTTTTTTTTTTTTTTTTTAGAGGGAGCTTGACGATTTTGCTCGGATGTGGAATGCACACCGCATATGATCACAACGTAATAGTACTGCACCGCATGGATGACCGGCCATAATGTATATGGCTCCTCATCTTTATGGGTCAGAAGATCATATCTTTCGGTGTGACCCTGCTGATGTGCAAAACTGCCAAGAGGAGTGTGTAACACCGACGTACCCATGTGACGACACACTTTTTGAACTTTGTTGTCTGATAATGAATGAACTTCATCTTGGTGTCCCACAAGATGCAGAGAGTGGCAGAGCCCTGTACATTAGGCTTAGGCAAGAGATACTACGTGTGTTGTGATTTGTCTTCACAATATCTTTGGAAGGAAAGAAGTGGTTTAATCTTATAAGTTAATAGGCTCCTACTCAAATACAACTTAAAATTCTATATAAAAAGGACTGTGATCTTAAATTATAAGGTTATGTATACTTATTTTACAATACTTGGACTTGATGCTGTAGATTTTAAATAACCATCGTTGTAAAGTCTTAGAGATCTCTAGATGTATAATGCACATTTTATCAAATAAAAGAGCTTTAAGGATAGCCTACTTTAGAGTTTATTTAACATAAACATGCACTGTGAGCAATGAACACTTTTCTCACTCAATAAGGGACTGTTTTGTGCTTGAAAATGTACTTACAGGAAATGAAAATGTATACAAAGACGTACTGACATAACGTCATATAACACAAGATTACATAGTATTGCGGGTAGGCCACTTCTATTTCTGGTTCAAATAAATTTCAAAAATGCTTTATAAGAACATAACTGGTATTCAACAGACCATATTAAAACACTAGTAGGACTGTAACACGAACTTCTGGGAATCATATTTAGGTCACACTTAAATGTGCAAGGCCAAAAAAAAAGGATGACAATGTATGATTTTCTCAACTGAAATGTCTTATAAGACCTATGATGTCTTTAAGTTTGTCCCTGAAAACACAAATGAACAGAGTATATGAAAAGGAGCCTGATTATTTTACCAGTGCCATACATTTAAAAACATTTTCAAAATGTAGTTTAGCTGGACATGCATATAATTTACCTTACAAGCTATTGTTTGCGTTACAACAGATCCATTTTCAAGTAGTTGGCATCTAAGACACTCCCAAACTCTCTTCGAAATTCTGAGTAGGTACTGTAAGTGGAATCTGCAAAAGTGGACCATATGTATGTGCCACTGGATATCTTTGTAAACCCCTGAGATCTGTAAACTCAACATCAATGTGTTGAACACAGATAACATCAGCCCCAGTGGTAAAGTGCAGAAATGTATGCAGTTTGTCTTTGTCAAGTGATCGAATGAACAGCTTTAAAAACTGCATTGTTTTGCTGTGAGAAGGTTGTTTCTCATTGGGTTTAAGCAATGCAATGATGCCGTTTGCCGTTGGAATTTTGGATTTATAAAGAGCTAAAACTGCAGACACAGTTGGAAGCAGACTTTTTAAAGTACACTGAGCACTAGCAGCCATCATTTTAAGAGCATACATTGGCTCCTGTATTAGCTGTTTGTGTGCAGTCTGTATGATGGTGTCCTTTATGGCATCTCCATCTGGTACAGTGTGCCCACCCATTCTGGAAAGCATGTTAAGTAGGCCATCCCTGTGTAGTAACTTGCTCAAATGGATTAAATATATTCACAACTGAATCATAACACGTTATGACCAATTATGAATATGAATCAACCACGAAGGGAATTAGGTATATATAATCAATTACAACGAATTATAATTAATCATGAACATATATGGTCTAAAATTATTTCTAGGTTTAGAATTAATTTAGAAAGACTGGTTTGTTTTGTCCAGCAAAACTATCAGTCCGATTTTCTTATCGATTCTAGAAAGGAAGTTTTCTTCTCTGGCCCCGAAAAGGAAACTTATTCTAGTATTTAAAAAGCATATAGCTAGCGAAATCAAACGTTAAAGTGACTTGGTTCATGTATGAGTTACCCAGAGACAATGAATTGTGTGAATACAAAGTGTTTAATATATGAATATAGGATATATATACATGAATACATACAACTAAATCTAAGCAGAGCATACAACAAAATAACGAAAGGAAAGAAAGGAAGAGTTGATCAAAGAAAGCAAGATTACAAACAGTTCAACCTTTTGAGAGCCAGCAACGAAATCACTTCAGACAATAAAGTTAAAGCGCATCGAAATTAATTCAGATACTTGCATTTGTACTTTGTGCTGTGGTGAATGCCGTTCAAACATCCGTGCGTGGAGCTGGAGTTTCTATTGGTTTCTTTCTCAGGTGATTCTTCAGCGGGAATTTCAAAACGGAATTAACTGTTTGTAAAATGCCGGAAAATAAAAGAGGAAGGATGTCTCGTCCAGAATGAAGCGACTGAGCCATGGATAAGCTCGTGTTTAGGTGTTATAAAGATAAACCCGGTCCCACCTATTCTGGCTGTACGGCCAATAGGGAACATGGACTTTTAGCGGGAGAACTTTCCTTTGTTTCTTTTTATGGCCTAATTTGCATTATCTACAGAGGTGCTTAAACTGGGTTCTTTTTCCTCCAAAGTACCTTAAAAGTAGAATAATGCATATTATCACGATATAACACCAATATCTAGTTATGAAATTCACAGAGGAATATTTTGCATCCAAGAATCGTGCGTTTCGGCCTCTCTTTAGGGCATAAACATTCTTACATTTAAATATAAGCATTTTACAGTGAAACTAACATAACTACAAGACAAGAACTACAAGATGTAACTAAGTGGGAGTAATATAGACATGCATACAAAAAGAACAGCATAGGAAAAACACTTGGGAATATTCATATTTTGATGAATGTCTCTATGTGTGTGCGTGGACTTCTTGTCCCTAGTCTTGTGTGGGGTAAAGAATTTGGTGTGAGCTGATTAGTATCTCTTTGAAGTCAGGGAGACTTCCAAAGAGGTTCTGCCTTGCCTCACACCTCGTCACTTAAAATGTCACTTGGCCAGGGCATTCGGAGCCGACTAAGATTTACTTATGCGAGTCAAAGGGTTAAAAGTTTTTCTTAAAACCTAACAATGAATTGTTCATCCGTGATCCAGTCCAGACGCTACGCCTGTCATACTCTTTTCCTTCCATCACTGAGCTGATGATGTTTTTCTCAAATGGTGTGACAAACCTTGAATAATACAGAATGTACAAAATAGAGTAATTACAGTGCATAGTGGCAAATATCTGTCATACTATTCAATGGCTCATTTAGCATGCAGCACCATTCAATTGTACAATTGGCAACAATACTATAGACATACCTCAGAAAAGATTCAATCAGCATGTCTGGTGTCACTTTGTTCTCCCCATGAAGGAGACAGACAGCAAAGGCCAACGACAGCTTCACTGGAAAGAATCCATGATCCTGATATCCTTTTAGTAGAATTTTACCTACTGCCTCCCATTCTTCTTTTCCATACTCAGGCTGAAGTGCTGGGACATACTCAATTTCCCCATCTGCACAATTCAGGAAAAAAGCTTCCCAAAGACCAGAATATGCATCCCGGGCAACACCTGATGCATCAATGCCACATTCATCAACAAAGATAACTGAGAGTCTAGCCTCCACAACTCTGGCATCTTTGAACTGTTCCACCATACCATGAATGATGTTGACACGATGCAGTCTCAGCACCTTCGGAGCAGAATCTTGAGGGGTTACCAAATGTGCTACATGTCTTGACTGGGATGGTATCTCTTCTTGAGGGGTTACCAAATGTGCTACATCTCTTGACTGGGATGGTATCTCTTCTTGAGGGGTTACCATATGTGCTACATGTCTTGACTGGGATGGTATCACTTCTTGAGGGGTTACCATATGTGCTACCTGTCTTGACTGGGATGGTATCTTTTCTTGAGGGGTTACCGTATGTGCTACCTGTCTTGACTGGGATGGTATCTCTTCTTGAGGGGTTACCATATGTGCTACCTGTCTTGACTGGGATGGTATCTCTTCTTGAGGGGTTACCATATGTGCTACCTGTCTTGACTGGGATGGTATCTCTTCTTGAGGGGTTACCAAATGTGCTACATGTCTTGACTGGGATGGTATCTCTTCTTGAGGGGTTACCAAATGTGCTACATGTCTTGACTGGGATGGTATCTTTTCTTGAGGGGTTACAAAATGTGTTACATGTCTTGACTGGGATGGTATCTCTTCTTGAGGTGCATCTATGGAAAGAGTATCGTCAGAGGCGTAGTCAGGATCCTCCACTGGACCAAACTGTATTTCATCATCAGATGACAAATAGGTCTCACCTATTATGTAGCAGTCATTATTTTGTTTGGATATTGTGTCTGAAATTTGAAGATCCTCAGAAGAAGCTTCAGATTCTTCAAGATCAAGTGAACCTACAAGAACCTCAGAACTCCCAGTTTAACCGATTCATATAGCCCTCCAACGGTAATATCATTTGGCATTTCACACTCTTGAAAATCATATATCTTGAAAGAGAAATTGACTTCAGGACCCTTTTTTGACTGACCCAGAGGAAAAAAAAGCTCCTTTCCCAGCTTGATGAGGTCATCATAACCAGTAGTTTTTGAAACAGACAGCTTTCTTGTCCCACCACCAGATTTGGTTCGAACTTGTTTTCCATTGTGTATCCATCCAAGTTCAACCCGTCTTGTGTCTTTGCAAGCATTTTTATTTCCAATCATTGACTTTCTTGTGGTCCCACATTCCTCCTTTCACTGGCATCCTCTGAGAAGTTTGAGGCATGTCCAAATTTCATTTTCTTTCTTAGTTTTTCAAGAAGACTTCGTTTTCTAGATTGTTTAAAGTGGTTGTCATTGTCACAGTAATGCCTTAACGCAACCCTATCACCAAAGGCTGGCAGGAAACTCTCCAGTGTGTTGTCATCCATTGTTTTTACTGTTGATTGGTCAGTCTATGAACATGTACATGTTTAGGGATACAGAAAGGCTGCAGTTTCACCCATTATGAGCAAAATTAGAGACACTTTAAACTTACAACCCTAGTCCAAAGTTGGACTAGGTCTGATAATGTTCTATTAGTTACATTTTATTTGATTCCTCTTGTAATTCGTTATGTAACGATGCACCCAGAACTGGTTGAAAATCGATTAATATATGTGACGATTCAAGTCGGGTGAGATGCTAAATGAATCGCGAAACATTTGAGGCGGGGTTTATATGAATATAAAGCTGAGTGGAACTGACTGTGTTCAGAAAAGTTTAGATGGTATTTTCTTTTCATCTTACTTCCATACAATGCATTTTAAAGTAGTTTTTATAAAGGCAACCACTCTTGATGCTTTGTTTCCTTGGTAACCAAGGAAGCGATGTATTGCCACTTTTCCATAAGCGCCACCTGCTGTCAGAAAGTGAATTTGCGTTATCATGCAGCCCGTCAGCTGATATGAAGTTGTATGTAACTTAATTTCACAAATCTAAAGTCGTAACAAAGTTTTTGCTTCAAATGTTAAAAATTATTCAATGTAATTTAAATAAAAACTGTTCCTTCTGCATGTATGCATAATCTTTGTTGGGATTGTGATTAACATGCAGTGGTGGCCTCTAATTTTAAATGGCTAACTTGCTGATAGTTCGGCCTGTAATAGACCAAATAAACATCTTGTTCATGTATTCATATGAAGAGATTTCTTTTCTCTTTTTGTTTAATTATTCATATTAGTTGGTTTAGGATTGGTTTGTTTTGTTGGATTCGTTTTAAATTTTCAATTTAGTTTTGTTATGAAGAATTTCAATTTCACAAGTAAATACGCAGCATTTTGTTTGAGAAATAGAAAGATACTTTCTCATTTATAATTTGTCTTGAATCTCGTTTTGTTAAAAATCGCATTGTAAGTTAAGTGAATCGTTACATCCCTACTTGTAATGGCAATGTGCCAAATCAATTTTAAATTTCCTGTTTTACTAAAATTAACAGTTTAATTACTAAAATTTCAACATTTCTAATCGAATACATGCGGTAACTGCATTCTTGTTTAATATGCATTTTTGAATCACCTTTTGCTCAATCATGCGTTTTACCGTGTCTTCTGACACTCCACGATTGCGAAGGAAGTCATACATCTCATCCTCCTTCTTCGCCATGACTGCGATGATCTGGGCCCACTTTTCTCTGCGTTCGCTCCCGCCAGAGAGAGGCTATATAAACTGTGTTTAGTTTCCTATCGGCAGCTGGGCGCTCTAGTGTAGCCTACTTTATGGGAAAATGCTTATGCAATTTAGCTTATTGGGTTCATATTCTGATCGCATCTGCTTGCTGGTATATGCGTCACCAAATATTTTATTTAAAAAAACAACAGTGTAGTTTACAGCAGAAACGGCAACGATCGTGGCACTTGACAGAAACTCTGGCAGACGATCTCATAAAAAATGTATAAAATAATAATTATAGGCCTAATAATACACTGTAACAACACTATAGCGAACGTAACAACAACACGTTCAATTAATTCTCTGCCTTATTCTGCCCTCTAGTGGGGAATATCGAATGAACACAGTTCTTAAAATAATGAGGCTTATGTTGAATTATGTTGAAATAACGAGATATTATGTTGAAATAAGGAGATATTATGTTGAAATAACGAGATAAAAAAAATTTTCCCCCATACGAAGTTTTCTTTTTTTTTCCACCATACAAAGTTCTCTTTTTTTCTTTTTTTTTTCACCATGCGGTTATCTTGAAATAACAAGATATTATGTTTAAATAACGACTTAATATCTTGAAATAACGAGAAGATTTTTTTTTATTTTTTAACCATGCGGTTCAGGGCTTTCGTAGCAATCTGACAGGGAACTAGAGGAAAAAAAAAGAGAAAATGATTAATCAAATCAAAAATAAAAGCAAACACCAAAAATAAGGCTTCAAATAACTAGAATAAAATAATAACAAGACTAGAGTAAAAACTCAGGGACAAAGAAAGCTAGACAATATCAAAAAGGGAATACACTGAAATCAAACAAGACTACAATCTGACAGGGAACTAAAGAGAAAAAAAAGGATTAATTAGTAATCAAATCAAACAAAGGCAAACACCAAAAATAAGCCTTGGATAACTAGAGCAAAATAAAGACAAGACTAGAGTAAAAACTCAGGAAAAAAGAAAGCTAGACAATATCAAAAGGGGAATAACTGACATGGGAACCTAACACTAGTACAGACTGACAAATAGCAAGAACACTGTACACACAATGAATACAACAAACCAGCAAGCACCAGGGCCCGGTTTTTCAAAAGTAATCCACTAGGATTTTGGATAACGGATTGGATCAAATCTTGAAAATGTGTTTTTCAAAAGAAAAAATGGATTACATAATCGGATTAGATCACGTAATCCAATCTTGGTTTTGATCCGGATCAAACCTTTAGTTTGGGTTTTTCAGAACTTTTTTGTTGGATTTGGATCACTTTGATCCAAAAAATCTGGATTAAACTGATCCCATCAGAAGGGTGGATTCAGCGTGGATTTCATGGCCAAAATGTAATGAAAACGTTAAAAACGTATCAAATACTACTATATTTGGATCATGCAGTATCTTACAAGATATCCTATTTATTCATAAGGTTTTAATTTCATTTGTTCATCCGTCAGGCTACAGTGATTAGGTAGGCTTTAAAGTATTCAGCCTTTCAGTGTAGGCCTACAGCAAAGTAGAAAGAGTTTGGCCTCATAAAATAATCCCCCAAACAGCTGTCAAAATTAAGTAAAAACAATAAATTTAATTCTGTCACTAATTGATATATATATTCATCACAATTGAAAATATTTTTGTTTTTAGAATATTTATTAGTGATGCATGCAATGATTACAGAATAACCAAAAAAATGCAAAGAATGGCAATCAATGATTTTTGAAATCCAAAACAAATCCCAATCAGAAATAGTGTCTAACTATTGCGTCCCTTGTTGGACGTCCTGTTTGCTCCTTCTGGCAGAATGCAAATAAAAATAAACTTATATTGACCCCACACTGGCTATTCTACTTGTAGCTCTTTACATATCTATAGTTCTACATTGTGATTTCCTATCCTGTTTGAGCACTGGTTATCCAGATTTGGTGATCTTGAAAAGTTCCTATCCGGATCAGATTGATCCAATCCGATGTTGCTTTAAAAAACTGGCTCCAAAAGTAAGCTGGATTATGTGATCATGGCTCGCATAAAAAGGATTACTAAATCTGGATCAATTTTATACGGATTAAACCTTTTGAAAAACTGGGCCCTGAGGAAGGGAAGCACAATATAAAGGGACCAGAGAACATGAGGATCAGGTGAGCATAATTAGTGAAATGAGGACTAGACAGGACTAAACAAGGGGGCGTGGTAACAGCAAACAAGGAGGCAGGACAAGAGGAGCACATGGCAAACACAAAGACAAAGCCATGTGCTGACACATAACACAAACATAGAGACATGAAACAAAGACAACACAGACAAGGCTGACTGGGCAGAGCCCTGACAGAAAGAGCTGTGTGTATGAAAATATTATCAATTATGAAATATCTGTGGGAAAAGACTGGCCACACATATGTGGCCCACAGTTCTACATTTTACATGTGGGCCAAATTATACACTTAACAACTGGCCCATATCTTGTTTGCCATCTAAAAGACGGTTCCATCTCCACCATAAATGGGCCTTGTTCGGTTCACATGCCTTATGCCAGTGCCGACTGAAAGCCAGCTGTGCCAGCATCATACCAAATCAGGGCCAGAAGTCTTTGCTATGTGGGCAGTGGTAAAGAGAGCAGGTTTTGCACTTCCTGTCTGAAAATAGGCCACATAGAGGAAAAATGCTGGTCACTGGGAAAGGGAAGACCTCCACCTTACTTTCAGAAAAATAGGAAGCCACATTTTATGGGCAAAAATCAACGTTCAATTGCAGGTAAAACTCTCAGTGAGTTAACTGCATTGTTTATGAAAGGCCTCCAGCTATTGACTTCACTTGCTAGTGGATTAGCAAGCCAATAGCAAGGAACTTGTGTGTATTTTCAAATTTGTAATTGTGCTAAACACACTGCTTGTAGATCACACTTTAAAGTTGTTGTGACACTATTTGTACACATAGACTAGTTGAGTTTATTCTTTAAAACACGATTGCTTTACTGTAAATGTTGCATTCAACACTTAGGTTAAAGGTTGTAGATACTAAGCATTCTAGACCATGTATCGTGTGTAAATTGGAATAATAAGTGCATTACTGAAATTGTATACTGCAATTGTAATTGAAACTCTGCCATTTTCCATATAGCTGCAGTAAAACCATGTACAGGAGCACAGAATTGCCATGTGGCTACAGTGTGATTCACAATTGCATTAACCAAGAAAATGCTTTCCTTACAACAGGATTCAGAAACTCTGAACTTTCCACTTCATCATGCTCCTTATAAAAGACATTGGTGTGGAAGGATTTTGAGCCAAATCGCACCTCATACATTCTTCAGCTGGCTCCCTGTTACAACAACAGGACCAAATTTACATCACAATTGTAAAGCTTCCTCACCTTTTGTTTGGAGCATGATGCATTTACACATAGCCACAGCTAAATGCAGCCACATAGATTTGATCACACACAAAGTCAAATCTACATCTGCATATGCCTCACAAAAATATCCATGTATAACTGTGAATTCCATCAAGTTATTGTTTTTTTTTGGTTTTTTTTGTTTTAGATTTACTAAATCACTTAGTTATCAAATGTCTCACCAAGTTAAATATCAAAAAGTTTGTTTGTATATCTCATTATTATCAAAGTACAAAATTTATATTATCATTAATGCCTTTGAAACATTTCTGAAATGTATTTGATTTGTTTCTTTGTATTTTGTCCATTTGACTTTGAAACAAGGATTGGTTTGGACACTTATTCAATTGAATCTATGTATTTGGTTACACTGAATATTTTGCTGATACTCTTCATGAAAAAGGGTTTTAAAACAAACATTTGTTGTTTTGTTGTAATGCAATTTATTTAAATGTTTCCAGAAACAGTGTAAGAGTTGGTTGGATCTTCTTTTATTCTCACCTTGACCACTTTGTAAAGTACATTGATTTAAGGGCTTATTGCCAGAGACTAATTTAATCTGACCACATCAAGCTTCTGACCAGTGGCAAATGCCATATGTATGCTTTTGCTGTTTGCTGTGTTATATGCTCTTTTAAATCGCAGGATCCCTGCTGACAAATTTTAAATGTCTCGTCTCAAAGGAGGGACAAACCAGTTCTACCATTGTTCTACCTGATTATTGTGGAGGTCTGAAGTGTTTGATGGATGATTTGCATATCAATGAGCAGTGCAACACCATTAGATGAAGATCTCTCACACAGGGCTGAAGGAGAACAAAGACTAAAGACTGACCAACTTTGCAACAAGTTTGGACGAGAAGTCTGAAGATGACATCTACACACAACAGCTACAAGGGCCATTTGGGAAGACACAAAGGTGCTGATAGTGATCAAGGCCTGTAGGCCAAGATGCCTGTGCAACTATTGTTCTGTCGCTTCTTTTTATGCTCTCTTCTTTTTGTGCTCTGCTGTCTTGCTGTCTCTTTTGACTCTCTGCTCTCTTACTTGGGCACTCTCTGTCCTTCTCTCTCTCTCTCTCTTTGTCTTTCTTTCTATCTCTCAGGTAACTTTTTACATACATGCTGGGTACGATTAATGGTATAAGTTTTTTATAATCTCATCTATTTTGTAATCATTTTAAGTGTAACCATAAACCAATATATTGTCATTAAACTTTTTCACTACAAATAATGTGCTAACTGGTTTGATTTGGTATTAACTTTGATGTGCTACCTATTGCAATATAATATCGTCACACTATAGCAACGCTCTCCCACATATTTAGCTATTATAACTGCGCTTATTTCCGTCGTTGGTATAAGTTGCAGTGGGTGGTAATAGACAAGAAATGTACAGTTTTCTACCATCTTGCTGATAATATTCCTTTAGTCATTCGGCATCCCTGCAGCTTGAACCCCTGTAGGTGATCTACCCTTACAGAAACATCTACATTGACAATGAATGGTTTATTGGGGTATGGGTGGATGAAGAGAGGTATGCTGTCGTTTGAAAGCTTCGGTGGCAGAGGGTGGACAGAGGACAGAGACTTTGGCTTGTTTAAGTAGACTGGTGAGAGGGCACGTCTGTAGAAATTCGAAAAGCAGAGGAAACGTTGGAGTTGGTAGAGGGGACTGGCCAGTTCTTGTTGGCTTCAGCCTTCCCCTCGTCCATATGGATGCCACTGTGCTGATGTTACATCCAAGGAACTGTGCTGAGGATTGATGGAATGAGCAATTCAATTGACAGTGAGTCAGTTTTCTTAGTTAAAGAGATTGGTTTTTAGTCTAGATTTAAACTGGCAGTGTGTGTCTGCTTCCCGAACAATGCTAGGAAGACTGTTCCAAAGTTTAGGTGCTAAAAAGGAAAAGGATCTACTACTGCGGTTGATTTTGATATTTGGGGTATTATTAACTGGGCTGAATTCTGAGATTGCAATAGACATGAAGGATTATAATGCATTAATAGGTTGCTCAGGTACTGGGGAGCTAAATAATTTAGTGCTTTGTAATTAATTAAAAATATTTTTAAAATCTGTACGATGTTTAATGGGGAGCCAATGCAGTTTTGACAGAACCGGGCTAATATGGTAATACTTCCTGGTTTTAGTAAGAATTATAACTTTGGACTAGCTGTAGTTTGTTTATTAAGTGAGCAGGGCAACTAATCAGCAGAGTGTAATCTAGCCTTGAGATCTGCCTGGGATGAACACACACCTCTCCAACAGAAACTCCTGACTCCATGGAAAGTGACTCAGGCTAAGAGTCCCGAACATTAGACAGTGTCTGGCTCAGTAACAGGAGTGACATAGGCAGTGTGTAAGGTCGCAGCCTATTATAGTGTACTACTTGCACCCTCTCACCAGAGTCATTTTCAATCCTTTAAATCAGTCCCAGTTCCCCACATGAGTCCATGACCTATGTAATTTTATAAGGTCCCTTCCAATGGAGTGCCAGCTTCATGTGGCCCTCCACTGGGTTGTGGAGCCACACCATGGCACCTACATCATAAGGCTGGTGTAGCAAGCCAACATCATGGTACAGTTTTTGACGGTCATGAGCTGCGCCACTGTGCATCCGTGCACTGCTAAAGATAGAATTCAGTTTTGTCAGAAACAAAGAAACAAACTCAGCATGTGATGCTGACATCTGAGAGTCAAGAGCATGGTGGGTAACAGTACATCAGCGGGGACCTGCGCTTCCCGATCGTGGGTCAAGAAGTACGGTGTGAAACGAGTGATGGAGTGAGTCGTTTTGTTGTAAGCAAAAGCCACATGCTTCACATAATCATCCAATTCCCCTCCATAGGTCAAAAGAGTCTTAGCCAGTTGACAGCTGACTTCAGATGGTAGGGAGTTGTGCATGTCTTTTTAATGCCCAGCAGATGACAGAGATTCTGAACCACCTCCGCCAATCAGAGTAAAACTCACCCAGGTGCATACCTTGTTTCAATGAAATGTCCTTTCCAGTAGGATTCAAAATACAAACTTTTGTGAGTCCATTGTGAACCATGGCCACCGTGTGAGCAGCCACCAGCTCGGAAGAATCTGCCACATTGGGTTCCAGATAGCCAACAAAGTCACTCGCTAAATGGGCTGCGTTGGGTGAACACACTTTAACTGCCACAACTGACTCACTGATGGGGTGCTAGGTTCATAGCGTGACCAGCTACATGTTGCAGCACATCCGAATGAAATCTTTGCTGGTATCCCACAGTTGTAGCTTAGCACGGCTGAGATCCATTAAAGCATGATTTTTCAACAGAAAGTCCCAGCCCAGCAACACAGTCTGTGTGGTTTCTCTTAGCACACGAAATACATGCTGCCATGATTCAGTTCCTAGCTGAAATATTATAGTGATGGTGCCCAGTGTATCTAGCATTTGTCCATTCAAAGCACGAGCTGACATACAGTCCTTTTTCAATGAGTGATTACGAAGTGTTGGAATTGACATGCGGAAGTCTGCACTCATGAGAGATACACTGGAACCAGAGTTGACTAACATTTGAACCTCCAACACTTTCAATCACTCCTCTCACATATGACACTAGCACATCCCGGTCAGTGTCCACAATCACATTAACCTTTCAACATGCAAGTTTAAAATATTCTGGCTGAGCCACCAGCATGAGTTTTTCAAGGTGACCGTTATTTAGAACGTGTCACTTTGTTTCCATTGTAGGTTTCTCCCTCTCGTTCACGGCTCTCGTCGCGCAGTTATAGAGCTGCTGTTTATATAGCCGCGCTGACACCATAAGCCATTAATAAGAGTGGACTGTTTGTGTGTCTGTGACGTTGTGACGTTTTAGTACCCCATTTCATGTTGCTGGTTTGGATTTGAATTATTACGTCTGTTTTTCTTTTGTCTCAATTTTGTGGAGATGATTTTGATTTGGTTTTTTTTGTTTTTTATAACCCAATGACCCAGTTTTGTGCCACCTGGTTAAGTTCGGATGCAACTGGACTTGTTTATTTACTGAGTTCAAGTTATAAGAACCTCAGGTGCTATCCATATTGTATTGTTCTTTTGTATAGTTTACTAATTCTTATGGATTTATTGCAGGAGCTGGGGTTCCACAGGTAGATTCCCCTTCCTCCTTTTGGTGGTGGTCCTCTGTGGTGTGCGGTGTTACATTTGACTGCTTGATAGTGTGATCAGAGTGCACGTGTGTGCGCGAGGAAGTGCATTCTTCTAAAACCAACCTCTACATTGATCCCTGCTGTTGGAATCCTCAGCCTTGCTGGTATTTTATACATTCCTTTTGTACCTACATACATATATAGCTACATATACATAATTGCTGCATGAGCATAAAGTTGGTTTATTTATTTCCTTTTCTTTTTTTGTAATTTTGTTTTGACTGAAGTGGGATTTTCTAGTTTTTTGTATTTTAAATCATTATTGTATTTAATAAATATTTGTGTTTTTCTGTATTTCGCTCTCGTCTCTTGCCTAATCTTGAGGAAATTGAACCTGTGTGCTTTACTGAAATTAATGCCTGGATTGAGTATTTTCCCTGGGATTATTTCCTAGGGTGGCGTAGTTGGACTAAGCTCTGGTGACAATTTGGTCACGTGACACCTTTTATTAGCAAGGTGTGATGACCCGAGTGGTGGCCGCACAAGAGTGGTAATGTGGAAGTATCATTACGCATACACACGCATACACACGCATTCACACACTCCCACATCCATACAGCTACACAAGGACATGTTTATTTATTTAAGGTTAATCTTTATTTAAAGATTATGGTTTCAGTATAATGATTGTTTCTAATAACCACACGAAACAAACAATATTCATTATTTATTGTTAGGTTTAAATTTACAACACAACTTAATTTACATTGTTACTGATTTGGAATGCACACGAATTAGTAACACTGTATCTGTTTCTTATATTTGTTTCTATTTTGAGTTTAAGTTAACCCTTGATCTTGTGCTATAGTCTGCTGTGGTAGCATCCTGGTGTGACAAATTCCAGTACGGACATGAACAGAATTTATGCATTATTGGTTCCACCTGGACCTACCATTTGCTAAGCTTACCCGGGGAGGAAGTTGATGTCTGTCTTAATTTAAATTTTGTAGGTGTACGTTTATTGTATTTTATTATATTTGGCTATTCTTTATCTAGATTTAGTATATTTTTCTGTCTGATTTGAATTTGATTTACTTAATGTTACAAGTTGAATGTAAAGTTTCATTGATTCTTCCTCATAATTTGTAATGGGCCCATCCTTTCCTTCATAAGATGGTGTTTTGTTCATTTGAGTAGGTCAGTTTTTTTAGTTGTTGGTTTGTTTTCTGTCTGAGTGTTTTAATTTGTTTAATTTTTTTTTGCTAGCAACTTATGATTTTGTAAAGTTGTGTTTTTTGGGGTGAAATAAAGACCCATTTTTCTAGTGGAAGCTTGTGTTCTTTGTTCCTGTCATCTTTGTCCCTCACACAAGGTAACATATATCGGCAGTTTAAGACATTACATTAAAAGCTCATAACATTAGACACCTCTTTTTAAAAATACAAGTGACACTTTGATTATCCTAACACATAAACTAATATCTAACACAAAGACACATACACATTCACACGAGTTTCAGAAAGAAAGGAAGAGAGGAAAGAATTAGTTTTAAGAGTGAAATAGCAAGTTTCTCGCAATATATGCATTTCATAAACCTGATCTGAATAAACCATCAATCATTAATTTAACCCTCTTATAACTGTTTAGGCAGGGTTATTAGACTTTATATCAATGCACCAGTTCACCTATAGAATCTGGAGGTATTTGCGCTTGTCGTTCGTGTCTGTAAATGGAGACTGCTTTTTGGCGTCCTTGGCTTGGAGAAAGGGGTTCCCCAGGTTTGTTGATTTTCTGAGGGTCTTTTCGGTCCAGACTGATGTAGTATGAAGCCATTCGTGTGCTGGCAACTGAGTGGAGTTTCTCTTGTGGCTGAAGTTTGAAGTTGAGGTGACAAAGACTGCAGAGTCGATTAAACTATGCAGCAAAACTTAGAACACGAGACTCAACGGAAAGAAAGAAAACTAGTAAAAGAAAGGAAAGTGAGTGAGATGAGAGTAAGTTGGATGGCTTGAATAAAACTGCTTATCTGTTCTTCATCATCTGGTCTTATCTGATTCTGATTCATTCTAAATTATATTCTGCTTTATTCTGAGTGTACTGGCCATTTAATCTGAGGTGTTTGTCCAACCTCTTTGAGGAGTTCTGACCAATTAGGTGTGGTCTTTGTTCCAGAGGTGGCTTTTCTCCTCCCCTGGTGATAAATGAAATGTTTTCTAGTCTCTTAACTTACAAAGAGGACAGAGACCATAGTTTAGGCATGATTTCCCTAAAAATATTATAATACATTTTACACAGATTTCATTCAAGCCATACTTTTGTGACTGAATGAAGGAGGTAAGTGGTGTTGATTGACACCCGTGACTACCAATCAGCAATGAGGTGGTTACTATTTTTGAGCTGGTTGGTTGCATCATGTGATGTGACACGTATGGACCCTCCACCTTTCAGTTGTTGATGGTGGCTTCAGGTATGTGCTTCAGCAGTTTGGTAACATTTTAATTACAGTTAGTGGAATTAACAATTCATTTGTTGCATCCGAGCCTACCGTTTCATCTGTGGGTGTGTCTTCTGAGGTTGCTTCAGTAGTGGATTTGAGGACTGCCCTCCTTTCAGGTTTGTAGAAGCTATTTTTAGCTACCAGATTGTTTAGTTTCATTTAGGAGCTTGACAATGGGTGGGTCATTGGAGTAATGTGCAGTTCCCTGTACTTAGGTTTAACAGCAGGTTATTTGATGGCTGTATATCCTGGCCTGTGAACAGATTGACAGCACTGTGAACGGCAACTTTATTCTCGATTAGTAAGTGTCTCGCATGGGCTTACGAATGGGGAATTCAAGCGGACGATATGTAACTATTTGTAACAGTTTTGTGTGTTTGCATTTGCCGCAGGATTCTCCCTTTCACTCTGGGCGATTATTGTTGCAGCTTTTTCAGTCCGTTGTTGCCGCACTACAAGAACACCATTAACCTCAGCTAATAGGATTACTGCTGTCTGGTTTCTTGGATTTTACTAGTTTATTTGTATTTTCATTTCCTTTTGTGTCTCAGGGTGAAGGACCGTCCGCTGGATTAGTGGAGCTAGAGCACAGACTACGCGGTTGCTCCCTGCGAGTCCTCATAGTTTGAACTGTGTTCTTTTCATTTTCGTTCTGTTCTTTTGAATATTGGTTTATTGATGGTGGTGTATTTTGGTGGTGTTCACTCAACATTGTTCCCATTCAGTCGAATTCAGACGAATAGGAATCTCACTAGAAAGGCCAATCTACTTCGCGGCTAACTAAAACGAGCCAATGCACATTGGCATGCAATCATATGCACCAGCTGCTCACCTCGCAGCGCGGGTATATAATGAGCATCAGGTGCATTGCATCTTCAGCTTTTTGCTTCGGAGCCGAACCTTCATGGTTGCTACAACGAACGCAAAGAACGAGTCAGCACTTCCAGGGACTGCTCTTCATTCAGTGCAGGCGGACAGCATGGCAGCAGGGCCTGTCTCTCTGTTTTTTGTTTGTCTTGTCATTGTGAGTCAGAGCAAGTGAGGCAGCTTCCAGTTCGGTTGGTGACGGTGTGTTATAAGCGCTTAAAAGCTGTTATCACAGCTGGTTAGAGCGGCAGCGAGAGAGAGTGCACACGACAGGCTGCACACTTTCCCTGTCTGTGCAGAGCAACCATTCCCCTGTGTGCTTCGGCACTTAAGAGCAAGTATCTAAAAAAGCTTGCACGAGTAGTTTTGCGTCTTTTTAAAGATGTCGTACCACTTGTGTGTTTCTGGATGTGGTCATTACCTGGTACCTCGGGATGGTCGTCAGCACTGCATCGCGTGTTTGGGCTTAAAGCACGCTGAGACAGCTTTTGTGGATGAGTCATGCACCCATTGCGGGCAGAGGACCATCGCGGAGTTACGGTCTAGACTACAGTTCTTGCAAGGGGGCGGAGTCCCAGTGATGCTTCCTCAGACCAATCCTCCTCAGAGGGTTGCTTTGGGTAGCGGCACTGGTGATTTGAGGATCATCGGGGAACCAACCCCCTAGGAATCATCAAAACCCTCCTGCACTGCACCTGCGATACGGGTCCAGAACTTTGCCCTACAGTTCTCGGCTGTCCAGAAGCAGTCTGAGGCCATCAGTCACATCCTGCCGAGGTAGACAGCTGCTGCACATCAGCTGCCCGCAGCGTCTTAGTCTGCTCGTCGCCGAGGGTGCCCCCCCTCGTGGCTGCTCCCGCACCCCAGCAGCAGCAGCCATCATCAAAGTGGCACCATGGAGCCAGTCGTGGTCGGGTTGCCCAGCCCGTCCAGGCCCCTCCTGAGAAGAAGGGCAACAAGGCCAAGGCCAAGAGGCCCTAGGACGGGCGACCCGGAGATGGATGGGACTGCTCTTCGGGAGATGGTGACCGCACCTCTCCTTTCCCCGGAGGGCCGGGTAGAGAATCCTTTGATTCATTTTGTTTCTGTTCCCAAATTTTCAATAAAAGAACAGTTTCCTTCATCTCCGGGTCTGAAGAGGCAAGAACCTCACCACTCTCATCCCCCTCTTCGTTCGCCAGCAGACAGCATCATGCAGCAAGTCAAATCAAGTCAAGTCAAGTCACCTTTACTTATATAGTGCTTTTTACAATGCAAATTGTGGCAAAGCAGCTTTACATTAATAATTGGCAAATCATTTTTGGCTGCACAGCAGCTCCCAAAGAAAATGGTGTCATTGTCCAGCTCAATTTGAAATTTGTGCTGGCTACTGTATACAGGCCACCAGGGCACCATACAGATTTTATCAAAGAATTTGCTGATTTTCTATCAGAGTTAGTACTGGCTGTGGATTAAGTCCTTATTGTTGGTGATTTTAATATACATGTAGATAATGAAAAAGACGCATTGGGATTGTCATTAACAGATATTCTAAACTCTTGTCTAAACAACACGTGTCAGGACCCACTCATTGTCGTAATCATACTCTAGATCTAATATTGTCACATGGAATCGATATTGATGCCGTTGAAATTCTGTTGCAGAGCGATGACGTCTCGGATCATTATCTAGTCTCATGCGCGCTACATTTAACCAAGGATGCAAAACGGTCTCTCTGCCACAAATATGTTAGAACCATCACTTCTACCACTAAAGATTGCTTTATAAATAATCTTCCTGATCAGTTTCATCATCTTAACAAACCAGACAGCTTAGAAGAACTCGATGTTGCAACATAAATTATTGACGCTCTCTTTTCCAACACTCTAGACTCTGTCGCTCCTTTGCGCTTAAAAAAGATTAAGGATATTAGTCCAACGCCATGGTATAACGAGCACACTCGGGCCCTTAAGAGAGCAGCCAGAAAAATGGAGCGCAGCTGGAAGAATTCAAAACTAGAAGTTTTTCGTATTTCATGGAGAGAGAAAATGATAGAGTACAGAAAGTCCTTAATAACCGATAGATCGGCTTATTTTTCAAATCTTTTAGAAGAAAATAAACACAACCCTAAGTACTTATTTAATACAGTGGCTAAATTAATGAGAAATACAGCCTCAACTTCTGATGTTTCCAAACAGCACAGCAGTAATGACTTTGTGAACTTCTTTACTTGCAAGATTAACAACATTAGAGAGAAAATTATAGCCATGCAACTGTCTACTACCGTATCACATCAGACAGTGGATTGTAGTATCCCTGAGGAAAAATTCCATTCATTCGCTGCTATAGGAAAGGAAGAATTGTCTAAACTTGTTAAATCATCGAAATCAACAACAGCAATTTCGAAATCGTAAGAAGAATACTACTCAAACCTTTGTAGAATTTGCATGAGAAAAAGGAATCCTGTTTGACAGATGGTGCATTTCTAGTAAGGCTGATGATTTTGTTTCACTGAGAGAACTCATGTTACTTGAGGATTTTAAGCAGTGCCTTCCTTAGCGGGTAGTACTGTACTTAAATGAACAGAAGGTGGCAACACTTTCAGAGGCTGCAGTGCTAGCGGATGAATTTGTGCTGACGCATAAAAGTGTGTTCCATTTAGCAGGTGCTGAAAAGAATTCATTACCGAGGTCTTCAGTGAATGTCCAGATACCTAAACAGAATGGTGAGAAGTCTAAAGAGACTCGAGATTGCTTTTACTGTCACAAAAAGGGACATGTGAAAGCTGATTGTCTATCTTTGAAGCGTAAACAGAACTTTCAGGAGAAAGAAATTGCATTCGTGAACACTGTGAATTCAGATTTGTCTTCTGAAAAGAGAAATTACATGCCAGACCCTACTTATTTGCCTTTTCTACTTAAAGGGTTTGTTTCATTGACAGGCAAAAAAGAGGACCAGGTGGAAGTCCAGATGTTACGTGACACGGGAGCTGCGCAGTCTTTTATATGTGCTGATGTGTTGACATTTTCCGCTCAATCATCTGTAGGATCTAGTAGGTTGGTGCAAAGTTTCAGCATGGAGGTTATGAAGGTACCTTTACATCGTATACGTATCCAATCTGACTTGGTGACTGACTTTGTGGAGGTAGGAGTACGTCCATCATTTACAATAAAGGGAGTATCTGTTATTTTAGATAACGATTTAGCTGGGGGCAAGGTAACACCTTTACTAGAAGTAGTAGACACTCCGCTGATCCAATCTAAGGCTGATGAGTTATTTCAGGAATACCCGAGTGCGTTTCCTGCGTGCGTCGTCACAAGAGCCCAGTCTAAGAAAGGGAGTGATGACATATTGTTATCTGACTCTTTCTTATGTACAGATGGGGAGACTGACGAGGTTGTGCAAACCAAGCCTTGTGTCAATAACCAGGTGAGAAAAATTGTCGTGAGTGACCCTTTATTACTAACTGTAACTCGTGAAAAACTCATTGAGGCTCAAAAGAGTGATCCCTCATTAGCTAAATGTTTTAAACTGGCAGAAGACAATAAATCGGACAATGTTGCATTCTCGTTTATTGATGGTTTACTTGTGCGAAAGTGGCATAGGAGTAATTCTACAGAGAGTGAGTGGAACACAGTTTACCATGTAGTAGTTCCTATTGTTTTTCGCCAGCAGGTTTTGTCATTGGCACATGACCACCTGTTATCAGGACATTTGGGCATAACAAAAACCTATAACCGCATCCTTCAGCATTTCTTCTGGTATGGTCTTAAGCGTGATGTAGCACAGTATTGTAAGACTTGTCACATTTGTCAACATGCAGGGAAAACTAATCAGGTGATTCCGTCGGCTCCTTTAATTCCAATTCCTGTGCTAGGTGAGCCTTTTGAGCACGTGATCGTGGACTGTGTAGGGCCGTTACCAAAGTCAAAATAATCAATTTTTGCTTACGATCATGTGTGCTGCAACCAGATATCCAGAGGCTATTCCTCTGCGCAAAGTTACAGCCAAAGAAGTTGTTAAGACCCTGACAAAGTTTTTCTCAACTTTTGGCCTACCAAAGGTTATACAAACAGACCAAGGGACTAACTTTTTATCTAAATTGTGTTCACAAGTTTTTGAGTCGTTAGATATCACACACAGAGTAACCAGTGCCTATCATCCTGAAAGTCAGGGAATGCTAGAGAGATTCCACCTCTAAAGGCAATGTTGAGGAAATACTGTATTGAGACAGGAAACAAGTGGGATGAAGGAGTTCCATTGCTTTTATTTTCAATTCGACAAACTGTTCAGGAATCTCTCAAATTCAGTCCATCGGAGCTGGTCTTCGGACACACGGTGAGAGGGCCTCTGAAAGCTCTGAAAGAGAGAATGTTGGGTATCGTGAATGGTGAGAAAATAAATGTGCTAGATTATGTAAGTAAATTTCGTGAAGGACTACAGGAAGCTCGTGTCCTTAAGTTCAGGGAGAGATGAAAATGCGTTATGACAAATGTGCTGTGAAAAGATGTTTTGCAGTTGGTGATCGAGTGTTGGTCTTACTTCCGGTTCCTGGATCTGCATTGTCTGCACGATTTTCTAGGCCATACGAGATCCTAGAGAAGAAGAGTGAGACAAATTATGTGGTGAGAACTCCTGACAGAAAGCGCCAAAAATGAGAGTGCCATATTAATATGTTAAAGGTTTATCATACTAGAGATGTCACAAATTCTCTTACCACGGCAAAGGGAAGTGATGCTATCTTTCCTGTAGGAGTTGTATGTGAGGCAAGTTCGGTCGTGGAACAACAGGACACCGACCTGGATGGTTTTTTGGAGTCTGATATACCATTATTATCAGCTAGGCTATCAAACTCTGAAACACTTGCAAATTTGTCAAGTTTTCTAACTCATCTTGACACTGATCAAAAGCAGGATGTTGCTAAGCTGCTGAATGAGTTTTCTTCTATCTTAGGCGACGCTCCAACACTAATGAACGTACTATATCATGACATCCAAGTAAGTAATACCCAGCCCATTAAACAACACCCTTATAGGGTGAATGCTGTTAAAAGAGCTATGATGAAATGGGAAACTCAGTATTTGTTGGAGAAGGGGTTGGCGAAGCCTAGTATCAACCCTTGGAGTTCCCCATGTTTATTGGTACAGAAACAAAACGTTTCTGTACTGATTATCGTCGTTTGAATGCCGTAACGATACCAGATAGTTTTCCAATGCCAAGAATGGAAGATTGTGTTGATAACATAGGATCAGCAAATTTTGTCAGTAAACTTGATCTTCTTAAAGGATACTGGCAAGTTCCTTTGACGCCTGCAGCATCTGAGATTTCAGCATTCGTTACGCCAAACTGCTTTCTACAACACAACGTTATGGCGTTTGGTTTGCGAAATGCTGCTGCTACATTTCAAAGGAAATGTAGATGATTTCATCTAGATTATTTGGTGGTTTATTCACAGAGCTGGTCTGAACACGTATCACTACTAGAAACTGTGTTTAAGTGTCTAGAGAAGGCATCGTTGACTCTAAACCTGGCTAAATGTGAGATTGGTAAGGCAACTGTGACCTATTTAGGTAAATAAGTGGGACAAGGACAACTACGACCGGTTACAGCAAAAATTACAGCAATTGGTGAGTTTCCAGTGCAGAGCCTGTGGTGGATCTGTAAGCAAGCATCAGCGCCTTGAACTTGATGCGAGCAGCAAGGGGTAGCCAGTGCAAAGAGATGAAGAGGGGCGTGACGTGGGCTCTCTTAAGCTCGTTGCAGACAAGACGTGCAGAAGCGTTCTGGATCATTTGAAGAGGTTTGATTGCACTTGACGGCAGACCAGCCAGAAGAGCATTGCAGTAATCAAGCCTTGAAATGACCAGGGCCTGGACAAGCAGTTGTGTTGCATGCTCAGTCAGGAAGGGACGGATTTTCCTGATGTTGCGAAGTGCAAATCTGCATGACCGCGCCGTCTTTGAGATGTGGTCTCTGAAGGTCAGTTGGTCATCGAAGATAACTCCAAGATTTCTGGCCGACTTTGATGGGGTAATGGTGGTTGTACCAAGCTGTATGTTAATGTCGTGTTGTAGAGTAGGAGTGGCAGGGAAGACTAAAAGCTCAGTCTTTGCCAGGTTGAGCTGCAGGTGGTGATCTTCCATCCACGTCGAGATGTCCGCCAGACAGCTTGAGATCCGTGCAGCTACTGTGGAATCATCTGGTTGGAAGGACAGGTAGAGTTGTGTGTCATCAGCATAGCAGTGGTAGGAGAAACCATGTGCCTGTATGATGGGACCCAGTGATGTAGTATAAATGGAGAATAGGAGGGGACCAAGAACTGAACCCTGAGGAACCCCAGTGATCAGTTCATGAGCTTTGGATACCTCCCCTCCCCAGGCAACTCTGAAAGACCTACCTGTGAGATAGGACTCAAACCACTGAAGAGCAGTACCTGAGATGCCCAGTGACGAGAGGGTGGACAGAAGAATTTGATGGTTTACGGTGTCGAAGGCAGCAGATAGATCCAGTAGAATGAGAACAGATGATTTGGAACCAGCCTTTGCAATCCGCAGGGATTCCGTGACCGGAATGGCCGCTCTTGAAATCAGATTGGTTGACGTCCAGATGGTCGTTCTGTGTGAGGAAGGATGACACCTGGTTGAACACAACTCATTCAAGTGTTTTTGATATGAATGGTAGGAGAGAGACAGGTCTGTAGTTGTCCACGAGTGATGTGTTTAGCGTGGGTTTTTTAAGCAGTGGGGTTACTCGAGCCTGCTTGAATGTGGTAGGAAAAGTGCCTGTGTGGAGAGACGAGTTAATAATGTGTGTAAGTGCTGGTAAAAGAGTGGGAGAGATGGCTTGTAGAAGGTGTGAGGGGATGGGGTCTAGAGGGCAGGTGGTGGGATGAGTGGAGAGGAGAAGTTTTGATACTTCCGCCTCTGTGAGAAGGGAGAAGGAAGAGAGAAGATTAGTGGATGAGGAGGGGCTGAGTTCCTGTGTGGGTGGTGCAGGGAACTGGCTGCTGATGGAAGATGTCTTGTCGGTGAAGAAATAGGCAAATTGATCAGCAGTTAAAGATGTGGTGGGAGGTGGTGGAGGGGGACAGAGGAGTGCTTTGAATGTCTTGAAGAGTGAGCGTGTGTTTGTAGCGCCGCTGATCTTGTTGTGGAAGTATGAGGACTTAGCTGCAAGGACTCCATCAGAAAAAGATGATAGCAGATCTTGGTACGAACCTAGGTCAGATGGGTCTTGTGATTTGCGCAATTTCCTTTCTGCTGCCCTGAGTTTGGTCCGGTCTTCACGAATCGCATCGGATATCCAGGGGTCGGAAGGAGTTGCTTGTGATGGTCTGGATGACAGAGGACAGATACTGTCTAGGGAGGAAGATAAAGAGGAGCATAAAGTGTGTGTTGCAGTATTTACATCCAAAGATAAGAATTGTGTGTGAGGGAAGGGAGGATGACACAACAGAAGAGAGATGAGAAGGGGAAAGAGAGCGCAGGTTTCTTCTGAAGGAAACATGTGAAGTGGTTGGTGGTGCACAAATAAGTTGCAGATTGAAAGTGATAAAGAAATGGTCAGACATGCAGAGGTGTGACCAGAATGTTGTCAGTGATACAGTTACGTGTGTAGATCAGGTCCAATTGGTTGCCAGATTTGTGGGTGCTTGTGGTGATGAGTCGGTTGAAATCAAATGAGGCTAGGACAGAGAGGAAGTCAGAAGCATACGGTTTATCAAGGTGAATGTTGAAATCGCCCAGTAGTACAAGTGGACTACCATCGTCTGGGAATGAGGACAGCAGCATGTCCAATTCCTAGACAAAGGTACCCAATTGACCTGGGGGGCGATAGATGAGTACAAGATGAATTTTGACAGGGTATGTAATTGTAATGGCATGAGATTCAGACGAATAGTTGTTGTATAGAGCAGGGTGAGTTAAGTATTTTCAATTGTTAGAAATGAGGAAACCTGTGCCCCCTCCTCTTCCTGACTGTCGAGGGGTATGAGTAAAAGTGAAGTTGTTAGAAAGAGCAGCGGGGGTTGAGGAGTCCTCTGGACGAATCCATGTCTCAGTCAAGCCTAAGATATTGAGAGTAGAGTTAGTGGCAAAGGCTGGAATGAAGTCAGCTTTGTTAACAACTGACAATTCCATAGACCTACCGAAACAGAGAGAGGTTTGTTAGAAGAGGAGTAAATAGGACGCAGGTTAGTAGTGTTGCATTGCCTTCTGCGGGTGATAGTGGAGCGTATGCGAGTGACAACAGGAATATATTGAAAGCACATGTTGAGTAAAGGAGCAATGAAAAAGGGGGGAAGGGGGATACTTAAGTGTCCTGTCGGTGTCCTTGCTCGGTGGAGTCGCGCAGGTAGAGTCGCAGGTCTTTACCCGAGTTGGTCTTCACACGAGGAGGCTGAACACGATGGCTGAACGCTTCCGCTGACGCTTCCGCGACAGCGCGTACACACCAAATAAATAGCTTTCTCACTAACGTATGAGTGAAAACAGCTGTGTCCGCCCTAACAATTAGCTCAGCAAAAGAGTTTCGCCGTGAATGGGCCAAATCGAAACTACTGCAGGAAGCGCACGTACAACACTTAAGTTCACAGCCCAGCAATGCCAAAACTAACAACCGCTACAGTTCTTCTAAATGGCAGCGAATACAAATACAAACAGATACAAATCAAAGCACAAACATACAACTAAGCAAAGAATCGAACGAATCCTTCCTAGCAGCAAATAATAACTTAGCAATAGAGCAGAAACGGGTATTAAGTAAACACTCATGCGCTCTCGCCGTCTTCAGTGATCTCATGCTTGTCCACGCTTGGAAACCTAGTTTTTTCCCGGACTCTGAGAGGAGAGGTAGCTAGGATGTCACGTGACCTACACAATTCAACACGTTAGTGATTGAGTTGTTTATAGACACCAGGTAATGAGCAGACGCTACTCCCTGTACTTATGTTTGTTAGTGTAGTTTAATTGATGATTTTTATTACTTTGATGCATTATTTTCTTTGTTAGATTAATACTTTAAATGGAATAAGTTAGTATAAGTTTGGTTTTGTTGATTTCTTTGATTTAGTGTCGCTCTTTTTCCTTCCCTCCTGTGTTCCTCGTTTTGTTTATTATTTGTATATATTTTTGTAAATATTTGTTTCTGGATTCACTTGTATATATAACATCGGGTGCATTTTTCTTCAAGCTACTAATACAAAAGTTCTAATTCTAAACAGTCTCTGTCTGATTCATCTCATAGCACAAGTTAAAGTAACTGAACCCCTTTACTTTTTCTTATTATTTATTATTATTTAACTTTAACACTAATATGTCATACTCTTTATTTGTACTTTTAGTAGTATAGGTAGAGGGTCATAACAAGTGGAAAACGCCACTAGGGGGCACTATGAATATCTTGTTATGCCTCATGGGCTGGCAAATGCTCCCACTGTCTTCCAGTCATTTATAAATGAGATTTTCCGGGACCTACTTAACCAATATGTTGTTGCATATATTGATGATATCCTGATCTATTCCAAATCCAAGGAGGAACATATCCGTCATGTCCGAACAGTCTTGGAACGACTCCTAGCCAACAAGTTGTACGTCAAAGCTGAGAAATGTGAATTCCATGTTAAACAGACGTCATTCTTGGGATATCATATCAGTCATCAAGGTGTAAAAATGGATGACTCCAAGGTAAAAGCAGTAACTGAATGGTCCACTCCATCAACGGTAAAAGAATTACAAAGATTTTTGGGGTTTGCTAACTTTTACAGAAGGTTTATCAGAAATTATAGTATGGTTGCTTCTCCCCTAACTTCTCTTCTGAAAGGTAAACTGACAAGATCGAGATGGACTCCAGATGCGGCCAACGCCTTCCAGGATTTGAAAGAACGGTTCACAACGGCCCCAATACTCAAACACCCCGATCCTAGTCTACCATTTGTGGTCGAAGATTGTGGAATCAGAGCTGTGTTATCTCAACGTCATGGCCCACCTGATAAATTATTTCTCTGTGCCTTTTTCTCCAGGAAGCTCACAGCCGCAGAGAGTAACTACGACGTGGGGAATAAAGAATTACTTTCAATGAAAGCAGCAATTGAGGAATGGAGACACTTTCCAGGTAATCACTGATCATAAAAACCTTGAATATATTAAAAGTGCGAAACGTCTTAATCCACGTCAGGCTCGTTGGGCCCTAATCTTCACAAGATTTCAATTCACTGTTACGTATAGTCCAGGCAGTAAGAACAGTAAGGCAGATGCATTGTCTAGAAGACACGACCCCACTATGTAATCAGGCACCCCAGACAATATCCTCCCACCGTCAGTATTTATTGCCCCTGTATCATGGGATCTGATGGAAGAAATCCAACGAGAACAAGCTAATGACCCATAACTGCCCACCTAACAAACACTATGTGCCTCAGAATCTCCGCAACTGAGTAATACAATGGGTTCATACTTCCATCAGTTCAGGTCATCCAGGTACCACACGCACATCACAACTCGTCAGGAATTCCTTCTGGTGGCCTTTGATGCTTCACGATTTAACCAATTTTGTCAAGTCATGCCAAGTATGTGCTCAATCCAAGACCCCCAAAGAACTACCTGCTGGTCTCCTCCAACCATTACCAATTCCCCAACGTCCGTGGTCACACCTCTCCATAGACTTCCTAACCGATCTCCCACTCTCTGAAGGTTTTACCACGATCCTTGTAGTTATCGACCGATTCTCCAAGTCTTGCCGAATAGTTCCTCTCAAAGGACTACCCACTGCCATGGTGTTACGATATTTGTCATCTGTTTTCTGTGTGGAGTTTTTTTTTTTTCTTTTCTACATGTCTGTGCAGGGGATTGGTTGCAGTAAAGCGTCATTGGCTCCACTCGAAATGATTGCTGCTGCACAGTCTTCAAAAGGGTGGCGCTCTGGGAAGATGGTGAGCTCATTCTGACGTTGGCCTTGTGGTGTGAGGAGCTCGGGATTCCGTCTCCCGCCGACAGGCTTCTAACAACTTGTCTTTTGTGAATTGTTTGTGAAGTGATTTGAGGAAGCTAATACGTGTTGTAGGAGCGTAGGGGTGTCCTGCCATTTGTTTTTGACCTTATTTGCGATTTGTTTATCTTAGGGAGTTAGGGAAGTTTATTGTATTTTTATTTTTCTTTGTTAGGTTACTTATTTATTTTCATTTTGTAAATTGTTTTGTTTATTATTTTTGGCCTTGGGACACCCTGAAGCCATGGCTCCTTCATTTCATTATTTATAATGATTTAAATAAATCATTTCTGGACCTTATTTATGCCTGTGTTGATATGTCGGCTGGAGTTGGTTTTCCCGTCTACCATCAAACTCACGCCAAACCCTATTTTTTTAGAATAGGACGTAACAAATGGGGGCTCGTCCCATCGTAAGCAATTGGGTGTTCGATGGTAATGTTCCTCGTATGGTATGTATAATTTTTTCATTTCAGTTTTTCTTGAGTATCGGGGAAAAAGATATAGAATAAATGGAATTCAGTATTGAGGCATTTCGACAAAAGCCTTCGTATGAAGCATTAGAATCGTGTCGTAAAGAGGATTTGTATTTGATTGCTGATTATTATGAAATCTCTGTAGTAAAATCAGCTCGTAAGAAAGAAGTGCGGGACGTAATACAAGCTGCATTAATTCGGCAGGGTGTGTTAAAAGCCGTTCAAAGTCTTGAAAGTGAGGGTAGGGAGACAGGGCAGAGAGCAAGTGATGATGAGCAGATTCCGAGCAGCGATCCGGTGCTTCGCTCACTCAGTGGTGTGGGAACGGAAGATTTAAAACTTGCTATTCAATTGAAACAACTTGATTTGGAAATTAAACGCCAAGAACATACTACCCAACTTCTACGCTTTAGATGCTAGGTGATCCACCCTTACAGAATTATGAGCTTTTAAATTGAATTGAACAGTTTGGTGGCTGAGATTGAGTATGTTGGGCCTCCTCTTGCTATAAAGCAAAGTAAAAGTTAAGGCCTCAGCTCACCTTAGCTCCAGCTAGACAATGAAACCAAGTTTGTTTACTAGTCTGTTACTAGTCACATATGATGAGATACTGTATGAACAAAAACAATTCCAGTGTCTTGACTGAAACTTAACTTTGTCTCTCTGCTTATCCCAAGGTTTACCAATTAAAGTGATTGGCTGGATCCGGGCCTGTGCGCGGCAGCAGCGTGGCCCTGGGGTGTCGGTGGAGACTGTGTGAACTAGCTCATCCCTTATGAGGGCTTTACCGACTCATCAGCCAGTGCCACATATCCCCAACAAACCGTCCCATACCGGCGTGATTAAAAAGATCTTAAACTAGAAGAAACTGGATTAAATATTTTGACTGTTGTGACTCCAATGGGACTTATGACCTGTAACTCTGCCTGAGTATCGGGCAAGTGTTCACTGTTGGCCAGAAGAGAACTGGCCCCCTGACTAAGCTTGGTTTCTCCCAAGGTTTTTTTGCAGCCAAAAATGATTTGCCAATTATTAATTTAAAGCTGCTTTGCCACAATTTGCATTGTAAAAAGCGATATATAAGTAAAGGTGACTACACTTGCTTTAATTCATCATTTTACTTTCCTTTTTGACATGCTGAAGGGCAATTCCAGCGTTATAGACGTGACATTTGCAGTCAACTTGAAATATCAATTTTTAGAGAATGGATTTAATACCAACATTGAACTGTCTGTTTATATATTCATAATCCCTTACTGAAGGTGTCCAGATATTAGAAAAAAGTCAGTCTATACATATGTGGTGGAAAAAAAAGGCAATTTTCATAAAATTTCTGTTACGGCACATAGAGACAGTATATTACTGACAAAAATGGAAAACCTTTTTTTTTTTCCTTGTAAGGATGACCTTTGCATGGAATTGCCCTGAAGACAAAACTGTGAGCCTGCATTTCTTTGGGTGGTTTATCAATAAAACCAGAGAGAGTCTAAAACAGGTGCCAAGATTCCAAATCACTCTTTGCAGATTTATGCAAGGCAAAAATAAATAAATAAAATCTTCAAAGCAAAACATATTTTCCACATGAAAACAAAAATGGTTGTCCTAGTTATTCTGTTTTAATTCTTCGTATACTGATAAAAATGCAATGACACTAGCTGCACATCAGTTTAGATAGCACAAAATTATTGCCAACAATCTGCATTAAACTGAAACATTAAATGTTTTATTCTACATGTCTTATCATTCCAGTGACTCTGTTCTTATCAGAGCAATATCTTGAGGCGTGAAGGATTTTGCCATAAGTAAGTTGCTCCTTGAGTTTAAAGTAGAAAGATTTTCATTATTTGGGTTGCAGCCTACCCTGTACTCTGTTTCACACATAATATTTGGTTTAGCATGTTTTCTTTTACGTATTATGTTTATTCTATACAAAAGTTCCCTGGCTTTCCTAAAATGAATATAGCATAACATATCTGCACCAATAATGAACAATATTGTATTTTTGAATTACATGTGGATGTCATAACACATGAGTTTGACCTTTCAGATTGCACCAATCTTTCAGACCTTGCAGTAACAACGTCTCAAATAAATAATATCCTAAAAGAAATGTAATACAAACAGTCATCACAGAGATCAAATGAAATCAACCCTCTCAGGCAGACAGGAAATCCCATGGGCCAAAACACTGAACCAGAAGGTTAATCTAAACTCAAACACAGCAAACAAGGAACATTCAAAGGTGACTGAGAATTTCTGAGGCTTCTCCAAAGTCTGATGTATCATTGATATCTAGATAGTCCTTTTTAAATCTTCTAAACAGTAATAGTTTTGCCAAAACGTGGCCTGTGGAGAGTTATGATCTTTCATTACTGCTGTGCTATAGTCAGTCTTCTTCAGTGGTTTTAGAACCTGGGCACACCAATAAAAAAAATAAGAAAGTAAAACATATTCCAAATAGCATTTACATCAATGTAAAATAACTTTTACAACACATCTGAAAAAGCAGGCTACTACTCACCAGAAAATAAAAATTTCACGCCCTTTAATGATTCAATTCTCTCAGAATTCGATGCTGCTTCAATATCAGGAACACTCAAATCTAGATCCAGGTACTTTAATTTGTCCTCTGTATAGGAAAGAAAAATTAAAAGTAAGATCTCTTTAACATCTCAAATGTTTCTTCTAGACAAAAATGAGGTTACTTTAACATCAAATGGAGACTTGTGCTTGAGTCTCCTGCTTCTCACACTTGTCTCCTGAGACAAAAATTCTAACAGTCTCACAATGGTTTCCTTTAAAGTTTTCGAAGAGTTCTAAATAACATCACACACTGTGTTCAGATTTTTCTCCTTACCTAGTGATTCTGGTGGTCTCACATTTGTCTCCTCTAAAGATTCAGAAAAGAGCTCAACAACATCACACACTACGCTCATGTTTTTCACTTTATAATAACTGCACGCTATGAGCTAAGCATTAGTAAATAGTCCATTCATCATTTATAAAGCATTATCCCTACACTAATAGACATTAGTAAGTAGTTTATAAATACAGCTATAAATGCTTTGTTCTTGATTTATAAGCATATCCGTAATGTTTAATAATTGTTTTTTCATACTTAATTAATGATAAATTTATCATTTCTAAATTAAGTATTACATTATTTACAAACCAGATATTTAGTTGTTAGTGGTTCATAAGATCATTTAGAAAGTGAACGTAAATGATTAATAAACAATTTAAATGTACATTTATACAAAGGAGATTTAAAGGCTCGGTTATGTTCTAAAGAGTGATACAGAACATAGAAATATTTATTTCAAGATACAAAAAAAAAAAAAAATGATACTGTACAACTGGACACTTGATTCAGCATGAAAAATAAACCCTTGCAATGTCAAATAAAAACAAAAAGGAACTAAACAAGCAACAAAATGAACAAAAAAGCGACAAAACTGACAAAAAGCAACAAAATGAAGAAAATACTGAGCCGGCATTCAGACAAACACAGTAAACACGGAAGCGCTGCAGTGCACTGCATTCACTACGTTGACTGCATATGACAACAGTTCAAATTGTTAAATAAAGTCGTTATTGTTATTTTAGAACGCAAAAAAAAATATTCATCATCGCTTCATAACATTAAGTTTGAACCACTGCTGTCACACTGACTATGTAATGACGAGGAGTCAGCGAGTAAAATCCAAATGCAGCGTTTATTTGAAAACGTGGTCAGACAGGCATAGGTCAACAACAGCAAACAGCAATAGCAAAGGGCAGACAGGCTCGTGGTAATATCCAGGTGGGAGGTCAGAGGCAGGCAGATAATCATAGAACAAAACAAGGAACAGACAGGATCGGAGACTGGGCAAACAGACAGGGAAATAACGCTCAGAAATTGTGACAAGGGAATCAACAATACTTCGCGGTGAGGAAGAGCGTGAGTGATGTATTTATAGCGGAGTGATGAGACTAATGAGTGACGATAATGTGGAACAGCAGGCGAATGATCAGTGACTGGGTGAGGGATTCTGGGAAGGGTAGTGTGGTGTTGGGAGAGCATAGTGCGAGCGGGTGACCTCTAGTGGTGAATGGAAGTAGGATGAAGAACCGAATTCATAACAGACTATTTTAATGATGTATTTAATATCTTCGGATTTCATCAAAAATATCTTAATTTGTGTTTAGAAGACTAACGAAGGTCTTACGGGTTTGGGACGACATGAGGGTGAGTACCTAATAACAGAAATTTCATTTTTGGCTGAACTAACCCTTTAATGCTTTACATTACACAATGCTTTATAAATGATTGATTTATTATAACATTGATTTACTAATCCTTAACTAATGATTCATAGCGTGAGTTATTATATAGAGTACCCGTAACATGTTGTTAATTTAAATTATTTAACAAGTTTAGACAATTCTTTCTCTCCTTTAGCAAAGAATGAATTTAATTGACCCTTTGCAAACAGTTTGATTGACAGGCGATCTAACGAATCATAACCCAGAATCAGCCATTTTGTCTGACAAAGCAGTCAGGGGAGTTAGTAGATTAACTTTGGTGAACTTGAACTTCAAAAATTGTTTGTACTCACGTCTTTCCACGCTTGAAACAACATTCTTACTGGTGTCCATTCATGTTTATTTGATGCTATAAATGAACTAGTATGAAGAGATGGTTGGTTCACGAGCCGCTTGAAGGAGCTACTGTCACGACACATTAAAGAGCCACTATATGGTATTTATTGTTTAAACTTATAAAAAAAAATTACGATATATTAAATATGATACTGTTTCATATGTCTGTCGACATGTTGTCAGTATTTTCTTTGCTCCGGGATGTATTTTTCACTGTACGAGAACATGATGTGTTGCGTGAGAGCGCATGGCTTGTCAGACAAAGCAACAGTAACTAAAGGGGGTGGATCTTTGTGAAGGGTCAATTGCTCCTCGAGGTCTATATGCGTTTTCTGATGTGATACTGTAGCAGACAGTTGCTATCAATCTTGCAAGTAAAGAAATTCATTGCTGCTGTGCTGTTAGAAAAAGTTAGAAATTGTTGAAGCTTTATTTCTCATTAATTTAATCATTAATAAGATCGATAAATACATTGGGCTTTTGCAAATGCCATTGTTGTGTAAAATAACAACCAAAACATATAAAAAGTTTTCCATTTTTAGATAAAAAAGGATAACGTGAAAACAGCCCCTAAGCCTACTCAAAATGATTTATTTATTATTTGTTTATTATGTATTTATTTCTAGCAAAAAGTGTAGCACCACCGCTGGAGGGATGAAGACCAACTTTTTTCATCAAGTCAGGTCTGCCCCAAAAAGTTGTCCAATTGTCTATGAAACTTACGTTATTCTACAGAGACCGCTTAGACATACAGCCATTGAGTCACAAAAGTCTTCTGTATATTTTACTGTATCTTAAAGTGTATTAGACTAACATTTAGTGTAGTAAAATTATTTAATAGTATTGTCCTTTGATTTTCTAAAACATTTTTAGTGTTCCATTTCTATTAAAATTAATTCACTTAATTTCACAGCAAATATTTAAATGAATGAATGAATGGATGTATGAATTAAGAAATTAATAAAATAACTTCAATGGAGCTCCTACAGGAACATAAAAATGGAAAAAATATGAAATGGGAGAAAAAAATATACACTTCGTTTTTCGAGCAAATGCAAAAACATTGAAATATACTTTTTCTTGCCATCTTATTTTTTCACCTCTGATTTCAATGTGCAATAGAGGGCTACAAATTATTACCATTCTTGAGTCAGTCTGAACGTTATCAGTTTAAACTATTATATACTGTGTAGCATTACTTAAAAGCACAGCCTTGAACTGGGGTAATTTAATTACTTTCCATAGTTAATGCAGCTCAATGTCTGTATAAAATAAATAAATAGATATGACAGATAAGTGAGATTTACACCATTTGATCTCTACTCACCTTTAAACTCTATTACCTCCATGAATTGGTCAGCTCCTCAGCACGATCCATGAGAAACTGTAATTGCATCACATAGCAGAGCGAGATAAACTGTAATCTAATCCCCTACCTCTCTTGAAAATGAATATCATCTGTTAAATTTTCCATACACACTTCACACAAGCTCTCTGATTGTCAGCTTTTTTGCCCCAAAAAACTAGATTTAGACCTTTCCACCCCCTCTCATAAAAGCCCTTTTGGTTAGCAGCGCCTAGCTAAGTAAACTCTGTGGTTAATCACACACTACAGGCCAAAAGCAAAATTACAGCGAAAAAGTGAAGAATCCATTTATGATATTAATTAGCAATATTACTTAAGTGCACTTCTGAAAAAGTAATTATGGGGCAGAGAAATGCATTGTTTATGTGCATAAATAATCTTGCCAGCTGGTTACATAGATTACCCGCCGGTCCTCTCGTGTTTGCGCGCTTCTTTCTTCTTTTCTTTAAGCCTTACTAAGTGTTAATATCTTAGGGCATGTGTGAATGCATTTGATGTTATATCAGTGTTGCATTCTCTAGAAGCTCTTATTGGCAGTGACACATTCTCCATGGGCTATCTCCACATTCTGCAGTGTGTCAATCATATGTGCATGCAAAATTGGCAAGGTTGACAGCTGAAAATGCATGGAGGGGATGGTCATGATTTAAGACCATCAGTTATTACGGTGACCCAGTAGTGCACAACACAAAGAAATTTAAAAAGCAAACATAAGTTCACAACACAACGAAATCAAGCCACAACACAACAAAATAAAGCCACAACACAACAGAAACAAGCCGCAACACAACAGAATCGCCAGAACACAGTGGCTGCGTCCGAAATCGCCTACTTTTCTACTATTGAGTAGGCGGAAAGCAGTAGGCGAGTGAATAAGTAAGTCCGAAACCTTAGTAGTCATAAAAGAGTAGGCGAGAATTACCTCGGTGACGTACCATTTCTTGCGAGATTCGGATGTACGTCTACTTAAAGCGCGTCCGAAATCGCATACTTCTCTACTATATAGTAGGGGAAAAGCAGTAGGCGAGCGAATAAGTATGTCCGAAATCTTAGTAGTCATAAAAGAGTAGTTCCCGGATGGCCTACTGCTTCCACCCAGATTCCTGAGCGCTTACAGATAAATACTTTTCTATCCCAAGAGGCCACGGTAGAGGATACGTCATAATCAAACATGGAGGAGAAAGAGTCATTTTCAAATGTGAGTATTGAAAACCATTCCTTGTGTTAAATTCGCATTTGTTGAACTACTGTAAACCATGAGCAAAACCATGTGTCGAGGTGTCCATGAGCAAGACACCTAATCCCAGCTGCTCCCGACGAGCTGGATGGCTCCTTGCATGGCTGACTCCGCCGTCGGTGTATGAATGAGTGAGTGAATGGGTGAATATAGCGCTATATAAATGCAGTCCATTTACCATTTATCTATTTTATTTGACTTTTGAACTGTTGATAAATTAAGGAATATTTGTATTGGATAAGAAGTCAGTTAACACAGCAGCAACTACCTCAACATGTAACTATAGTTTTGAGCACATAAATCACAGAGTAACTTGAATCTTGTCTGGATGTTACAGGGAAACCTGTACAGATGAACCTGTGTGTTTATCCGGTGGAGAGAGACTGATGAAGAAATGCTGCAGTCAAAGGCTCTGAGTGAGTATAGTACAGAAATGAATAAAAAAAAAGAAAATATGTGGGGGCCTCTGTCTACAGAATGTCCCACCTTGCTGCTGTGTCTTTTCCCCTAAATACCTAGACCAGAACAAAAGGATTGTAGATATGTATTGCCCCGACACCTGGTTTCGAGGGAGAGGAGAAGGTTTTCTTGAAGAGACACAACCCATACAGGAGAACAGAATTCTCCTAAGTTTTCAATCTTTTTCATAGTACTTGTGACTGCTGTGAAACTGAGACCATTTTACCAATCGCACTGAGACATTTAAAATGATACTAAACATGAAATTGGAAAAATAATAGATTCACAAGATACATCATACATAGTATATATGCATTCTTAGAGAACTTCAGTAAATTGAATCAGGGGGAAGGAAGGGAGTGGAGGGAGGGGGGTTGGTTGCATAGATGAGTGAAGACAGTTCGGGCAAGGCGCTGTCCCATTCCTTTGAAATCTTCTCTCCAGATGAGTTGTATTGCTTTATTGCAGGATGCTTGATCTCAGCTTTTGTCTTAGCAGGAAAATCAAATCTTACAACACACTGGTGGTGACGGCTGCAGAGATCGAACCAGCAACCTTCTGCTTACCAGTTCAGTGGTTCAACCCACTACACCACAAAAGTCATAAAACTACAATAAAGATTAGCATGAGAAATGGCAAGAAAGAGAATGCTGACATGGATTGTAAAATGTTTTCATCTTTAAATGTTTTACAGGTAATCATGTTCTTGGAGAGCAGGCACACAAATATTTGGAGCATACACAGCAACAGCCATATTGTCCCGCACATCTTCTCCCACTCTTACTTCAAGGTTGTTGGGTTCAAGGGTCCATCATCATGGTCTTCCTCATCCTCTAGATCAATGATGTCCCCATTGAGAAGAGCAGCAATGAGGGACATGAGGGACATGATGGACGGCGAGGTGAAGGTGTTCACGGTGGTCAGCTGCTTCATCAAAATAAAGCTGCAGAATTGAATTGTGTTGAGATGGCAGAAGGATGGACAGTAGGAGGGTTCAGCACCCCGTAAATACGTTATTGTTAGTACAATAAGTCTGAATAAAGCTTTGTTTCATGTGTTAATGACAAAACAAATTACATTTTGCTTGTTTTACTAAAACGTCATTTTCAGTAAGAAGTAATATAAATAAGTATTGGGCAGCCTTTATCATTATTATTGTGTATAAGTGTTGGGGTGGGCTAGCAATGCAATTCATTCTGGGGTGTAGGGACCACCCGTCAGCCCAATGGCGGAATCTGACGGCCTGGGCGAAGGTATCATGCGTGTATGTCTTTTCAGCGTCCGCGTTAAGTTCACATAAATTTTTAGGATTTAGTTTATGTTTTCCTTTAGCTGTTCGTTTAATCTGACTCCAATTGTAAACGATCTCTAATTGGTAATGTTTCTGATGTAACATTAATAGCTGATCGTGCGGTTAAATATGAATTAATTTAGATCTTTGATTCTTTAATTTCTCTTAATTTCAATTATCCTTTCATTCGGGCGTCGGGTCGCTTAAAGACTATGGCCAGCTGGAAACCACGCCTTACGTCACAATCCGATTAGTTTAGAATCAAAACAGAGGAATATAGCGTTTACTAAAAAACACAAATTATGGAATCGCTCCGTATATTACGATTTCAGTATGATCTATCCTAACAACTAGAATTGCGGAAGCCTCGAAAACCACATAAATCTACCGGTGATAATGATTTCAGACGAATTCAAAATAAATCAAGATGTAACAATTTATTTATCAGGTAAAAATGTATCAATGCCAATTACATAATTACACAATTATAAACCAATTCAAATACAATAAATACATAACATCAATTACTCAAAAGATTTCTCTAAGAGTATTTAAAAGTTATGCATACACATAGAAATGTCAGTGGAAAACACTCATCAGCTCCATGTGGGGGTTCTGGCTACAGAATGTCCCGTCTTGCTGCTGTGTCTTTTCCCCTAAATACCCATACCAGAACAAAAGGATTGTAAATATTTATTGCCCCCGCACCTGGTTTTGGGGGAGAGGAGGTGGTTTTCTTGAAGAGAAAAGAGAACAGAATTCTCCTAAGTTTTCAGACTTTCTCATAATACTAGTGACTGCTGTGAAACTGAGACCATTTTACCAATCGCACTGAGACATTTAAAATGATACTAAACATGAAATTGGAAAATAATAGATTCACAAGATACATCATACATAGTACATATGCATTCTTGGAGAACTTCAATGACTTGAATCAGTGGGCAGGAAGGGAGGGAGGGAGGGGGGCTGGTCGCATAGATGAGTGAGGACAGTTTGGGCAGGGTGTTGTCCTGTTCCTTTGAAGTCTTCTTTCCAGATGAGTTTTATTGCTTTATTGCAGGATGCTTGATCTGAGCTTTATCTTAGCAGGAAAATCAAACCTTACAGGGGTAATCTTATTTTTAGAAGTAATATTTACATTTTCTGAGGACAAAATCAACATTCTTCTCCAAAGGTGGGATCTTCGAGCAGCTGCCTGATGCTGAGGAAAACTGTACTAGGTAGGGTTGAGTTACTGATGCTATGAGGTGTTAGTGGAGCTGTCACTCATATTTTATTATTATTATTATACTTTATTGCAGAACTTATAATACATACAAGATCAGGGAAAATACCATGGTTGTATCTTTAACAATAAATAATCATAAACAAAAAAAACCAAAAATAAATAGGTTTGTGTACATAATATGAGATTAAATGCAGAACACAAAAAAGCCAAGGTTAAAGAGAAAATAATACCTTGGTAAAACAATATACTTGGGTAAAGGTAAATGAGAGGAGAATTTCAGCTGCACACTTAGACAGATTGTTTTTCATATTGTTTGATTAATACAGAGTTGTACATACAGCTATTGTCCCCACTCATTTTACTGATCACAAACTTGTTACAGTTGACTTTAACTTGATATCTAGAACAAATAAGAGTTCCTATTGACATTTTAATGTAAAGTTATTGCAAGACAAATGTTTCTGTGAATCTTTTAAGCATTTTTGGGAAATATGGATAAGTGAAAGAAGCAGATATGAAAATGTAATTCTTTGGTGGGAAATTGGTAAAGCACATATAAGAGAACAATACACATCTTATTTAATTTTGGGTTTGAAATGGACTTTGGATTGGATTGATAAAGAAATTCTAGTTATTGAAGAGAAAATGATGAGAGATCCTGCTTCTAATATACTATAGTGGACTGACAAGAAGTTAAAGTTGAGTTCTATTCTAAATGAGAAGGTCAAAGGTGCTCTTGTGAGGAGCAAATTTTTATCATTAAAGGATATGGATGGTCCTACTTCTTTCTTTTATAACTTGGAACATAAAAGTGTAAATGAAAGAAAAAATGTATCATTTGAAAAAAAAATGGTCGCAATACGAGTGATCCTGTACAAATGAGAAGACTGGCTGTGGACTTTTATTCTAAGTTATATTCTACTGAGAACACAGATGAGAGGAGCCAAAATGAACTTTTACAAAATCTTCCCCTTTTAACTGCTGAAGATAAACAAATTTTGGATTCAGAACTTTCCTTTGGAGAATTAAGTGCTGCAGTATCAGGACTTGCTTCAGGTCGTACTCCTGTTATAGATGGACTACCTGGCGAGTTTTACAAACACTTGTGGACTTTAATTGGAGCTGATTTTTATGAAGTACTACAAGAAGTTTTTCGCATTGGTTTGATGCCTAAAAGTTGTCAAAGAGCGGTTTTAACACTACTTCCCAAGAAAGGTGATCTTACGTTAATAAAGAATTGGAGACCAGTTGCAGTTCTATGTTCCGAATACAAATTAATATCAAAGTGTTTGGCTAATAGACAAAATATTGCATAGAATTATACACAAAGATCAATCCTATTGATTGAAAAGATGTATCTCCATTCAAAAAGATGTATCTCTGACAACTTGCATTTATGTGATGTTATTGATTATGCTTTGAAAAATAATGTTGAAATAGGAATTTTATCCCTAGATCAGGAAAAGGCATTTGATCGTGTTGATCACCAGTTTCTTTTCAGAGTTTTAAAGGCTTTTGGTTTTGGAGACAAATTTGTGGTAACACTTTATTTTGATGGTCCCCCTATAGATAGTCTATAGACAATCTGCTGACTATTAGTTACTTTACAAGTTCATTTCTACTTACTCTCATCAGATTAGAATCTGTAGATTGTCTATTAAATGTTTTATAGCAATCATTAAACTGTATGCAATAAGTAAACAGCTATTAAACATTTTATCAATAAAGTGTTACCAATGTGTTCATCATTTAGGTTGTAGATGTTCAACAGCATATTAGCAGACTTACAAAAAATCCTCAATAAGGTCTCAGTACCTTAAAATACAGCAAAATAAGAGCTTTTAAGTAGTCAGTTTGTAGCTATTATACAATGTATCAACAGACTTTTAGTAAACATTCAGTTGTCTATAAGTAGCAACACTACATCATTTCGAATGAACTTTAATATCATGTTACTTACCCTTGATCGTCTGCTTTCGTAAAGATTTTCAGGAGTACTCTACTGACTGTTTGTTGTAAATAAATGACCTTTCAGTAGACTATCAGTTTACTTTGAGGTCAATTCATATATTCATCTGTTGACACATTAGGCCCATCAAAATGAAGTGAAAAACAAAGAAATGCTGTTGAATGACTCTTACAGGTCAACATCATAGGGACTGGTCAGTAGATTTTCAGCAGACAGTCAATAGATACAATAGATATTACTGACATAACATAACAGTACATTAATTTACACACCACTGAAAACATAGTTATGTATATTATATTGCATGTCTGTCAATAGATCCTCATAAATACTACACACAGCACCTTTAAGAAAATAACAGTAACACAGTGTACTGTATTGAGTTAAATACATAAACTCAGGAATAAACACTGTTGGCCACTCTGGGTTAGATATTGGTGTTAACGAAGTTCGTGATTCAGTGGTTGCACAGTAAAAAACTAAAAGAAGAACTGCCCATCGTAGTCCTGACTTTTATTTGTGTTATTCGAACAAACACAACAGTTGGCGACGAGGATTTTACGGATTTTATGGAAGCGCTTTCTCCTAGTTTTTTTTTTACTACTGATGGGCGTTTTTTTTTCCCGGGGAAAAAGCGAAAAAGAGAGAGAAGAAAACCCAGACTCACGGAGATTGAGGGGTAGATTCAGCGCGGAATAGTAAGTGAAAACAGAAAGATGGCAGGATATTTCACAAAAAGAGTACATACTTTTAGGTCGCAGTATAAAGTTGGCGAATTGGGATGCAGCATGAATGTGCATTTTCATTCAGCACGCCTCCACGTTCCGCCATGCGCTTCTCATGCTTGTTGGACTTGTTTACATCAGAGTGTGCATGCCTTTTTGGCGCAGCATACAGCATTTTTTTTTTTTTTTTTGCATTTTAACCAGATGATTTAAAATACATTCTAAAAAGCACCACTTCAAGTTGAACACACCTACTGTGGTGCTTAGAGATGCACAACAGTTCAGCTGTTTTGTTGGCAAAATCAGGAAAAACAGACAATATTGTGTCAAAAAAACCCCACCACAGTTTTAACTTCTTATTTATCAAACAGTTGTAAAAAATCAATATCAAATTGGGCAAAAACAACACTCGTGTGACATTGCGCTCATTACACCTGTGATATTGCTAAACTATATTCTGTGATATTAATATGAGAAAAACTCATAAGGGGTATTTTTGGGGGCATTCTAACTGCATTCTATTTAAATTTAAATAGTTTAAATTAAACTGAAGGAAATTGTACATTTACAAGCTAAAGAATTATTTCAACCAAAACTGAAGTGTGCCTGTGTAGAAATGTATATTATTTGTTTTAAATGAAGAAATAAAACATTTATATTTTATTCCAATGTAAATTTCCAAAAAAAAAAAAAAAACATTTTTGTACATTCAAAGTGCTGCACAACAGAGGTTTACTGCTGAAATTAGACATACATTATACTGTTAAAGAGTATAACCAAACTTTTAATTTGACGGGTTGCCTTAAAGACCCTTTTTTCTGTGTGTGTGTGTGTGTGGTGTGATGTAGTTTCACACAAATGAAACAGTAAAATGTTCACTGAAGGCCCTGTGATTTCCGCAATGCAGAAAACGCGGACGGAATCGCGGAATTCATTCATAATAAAAGGAATTTATTGTTTTGGGGGGGAATTTTTTCAAAGTTTGGATGAATACATCAAATGCAAGTTGGTACACAATTAAATCGCGATGGAGTAGTATATGTTAACGGAAAAAATACTATTCAAATATGAATCCTGCATGTTTTGTGTCTCTGAATGAATTGTTCAGCAGTAAACCGCGTGCCTGCACCATTAATCCTGACAATCCCAGTTACACAGTAAATTCCCTTTTTATGAATGGATTCTGTCCGCGTTTTCTGCATCGCGGAAATCATATTCCTGCATTTTCTACAAAAAGCACGTTCAACACGGACACGCAGACACCCACTAATACAGCATTTAGTCAACAAACTACTTTAGTGATATGAAAACATATACTGTAGTGTACTGTAAAACGTCTCGGTTACATAGGTAACCCTCGTTCCCTGAAGGAGGGAACGGAGACATACGTCGGATGACCGACGAATAGGAATCTCGCTAGAGAGGCCAATCTACTTCGAGTGTAACTAAAACGAGCCAATGCATATTGGCATGCAATCATATGCAGCAGCTGCTCACCTCGCAGCGCGGGTATATAATGAGCAGCAGGTGCGTTGCATCTTTAGGTTTTCGCTGAGGAGCCGAACCAGATAGGCGGCAGCATCAGCGGGGTACAGCAACTGTGGCGACGGGACGTACGTCTCCGTTCCCTCCTTCAGGGAACGAGGGTTACCTATGTAACCGAGACGTTCCCATTCAGTCGGTCACTTCGACGTACGTCGGATGACCGACGAATAGGAATCCCTACCAGAGCGCCACAGGAGCTGCCCTCTTCCAGCGCTCTGTTGAAGCCACCTGAACCCCCTTGCCTGAGGACGGTGGGACAGGGCTAACACAGAGAGTGTCAATCACTGCTGTTCCCAAACCCATTCAGTGAGACTATTGGATAACACTGGGAAGCGTACCGTTCGTGTAAAAGGGACGCTGCGGAAGCCACATCCTTCCCCGAAGGAGTTATGTGGAAGAAAAATGGACTAACCGTGGGGTTGTCATATGGAAGAACTGGGGTGACTCCACTCGATGAGAGGTGGGTTCTCCCAGAGGGAAAGACACGGGCTTCGATTAGGAGCAACCGTGGAACCAGACATATGGGATCCCCGTAGGGTCACTCATATGGAACCCTGCCTAAGTCCGGTTCTCAAGGATGCAGCGGAGTATAGGCCTAGCGCCAGACGCTCCGCCACGTCGGCTGCCGAAGGGAGATCGGAGGACTCAACAGGGTCTGCCTTGTAGGGACTCTCTGGAGAATAAGCACATGTAAGTGCAGCAAGCCGACACTAAGCCGGGGCCTCTCCGTGCCTCTGACCTGAGGCGAGAACAGTGGGGCATCCTCTGCTTGAAGACAGCCTTTCCCTTCTGCTGGCCTCCGTAACAGACAAAGAGCTGGTCTGAGGTCCTGAAGCTTTGAGTTCTGTCTACGTACAGTCGCAAAGCGCGAACTGGACAGAGCAAAGCCAGGGCTGGGTCTGCCTCCTCCGAGGGCAGCACTTGCAGGCTCACTACCTGGTCCCTGAAGGGAGTGGTAGGAACCTTGGGCACATAGCCAGGCCGGGGTCTCATTACCACGTGGCTGTCACCCGGCCCGAAATCTAGGCACGATTCGTCGACGGAAAAAGACTGCAGGTCCCCTACCCTCTTGATGGAGGCCAATGCAGCCAGCAGCAAAGTCTTCATAGACAGAATCTTTAAGTCTGCTGACTGCAAAGGCTCAAAGGGAGCATTCTGGAGTGCTCTCAGCACCAGAGAGGGTAGTCCCAAGTCCCAAGAGGGTATGGAGGGGGGACGAGGAGGATTTAACCGTCTCGCCCCCCTAAGGAACCTGACGACCAGGTCGTGCTTACCAACGGATTTGCCATCTATGTGGTCGTGGTATGCAGAAATAGCAGCAGCATGGACTTTGAGGGTGGAGGGGGACAGCCTACGCTCCAACCCTTGCTGCAAGAAGGAAAGCACGACTCCGATCGAGCATCTTCGGGGGTCTTCTCTGCAAGAAGAGCACCACTCGACGAACAGGTTCCACTTCAGGGCGTAAGCACGTCTCGTAGACAGTGCACGTGCCGAAGCGATGGTGTTAAGTACCTCGGAGGGTAAGTCACCTAGAACCTCCGCGTCCCGTCCAGGGACCAGACATGGAGTTTCCAGAGGTCTGGACGCGGGTGCCAGAGGGTGCCCTGTCTCTGAGAAAGAAGGTCCTTCCTCAGAGGAATGGGCCAGGGAGGGGCTGTCGCGAGGAGTGAGAGTTCCGGGAACCAGGTCCGGTTGGGCCAATAGGGCGCAACTAGCATGACCTGCTCCTCATCCTCCCTGACTTTGCACAGTGTCTGTGCAAGTAGGCTCACTGGGGGAAACGCATATTTGCGGAGGCCCCGGGGCCAGCTGTGCGCCAGTGCGTCTGTCCCGAGTGTTCCCTCGGACAGGGAGTAAAACAACCGGCAGTGGGAGGTTTCTGGAGAGGCAAACAGGTCTACCTGAGCCTCTCCGAACTCCCTCCAGACCAGCTGGACCACCTGGGGGTGGAGTCGCCACTCTCCCGGCAGCGCAGCTCGTGAGAGCTCGTCGGCCACACGGTTGAGCACACCGGGGATGTGAATGGCACGAAGCGACCTCAAATGCTTCTGACTCCAGAGGAGGAGATGGCGGGTGAGTTGTGACATGCGACGGGAGCGTAGACCACCTTGACGGTTGATGTACGCAACAGTCGCAGTGTTTTCCGTACGGACCAGCACATGCCTGCCCTGAAGTGGCCCCTTGAGGCGGCTCAGGGCGAGCCGTACTGCCAACAACTCGAGGCAATTGATGTGCCACTGCAGTTGGGGGCCCGTCCACACCCCTGACACTGCATGCCCATTGTACGTGGCACCCCAGCCGGTGGCCGAGGCATCCGTGAAAACCACAGCATGCCGGGACACCTGCACTCCGGGCACTCCGGCCCGAAGAAACAAGGGGTCCGACCACGGGCTGAAGGTATGGTGGCACTCTGGAGTGATTGCCACCCGGAAAGTGCCGCATTGCCACGCCCATCTCGGGACTCGGCCGTGGAGCCAGTGTTGAAGCGGTCTCATATGAAGCAGACCGAGCGGAGTTACTGCCGCTGCGGCCGCCATATGCCCCAGGAGCCTCTGAAAGAATTTCAGTGGGACCGCCGTCCTGCCGTTGAACGTATTCAGGCAGTTCAACACCGACTAAGCACGTTCCTCTGTGAGGCGTGCTGTCTGTTCGACCGAGTCCAACTCCATACCGAGAAAAGAGATCCTCTGCACTGGGGCGAGTTTGCTCTTTTCCCAGTTGACCTGAAGACCCAGCTGACTGAGGTGTCTGAGCACCAAATCCCTGTGTTCGCACAACTGACCCTGCGACTGAGCCAAAATGAGCCAGTCGTCTAGATAGTTGAGGATGCGAACACCCTGTTCTCTCATGGGAACAAGGGCTCCCTCCACGACCTTCGTGAAGACGCGGGGAGACAGGGCCAGCCCGAAGGGTAAGACTCTGTACTGATATGCTCGACCTTCGAACGCAAATCGCAGGAATGGCCTGTGTCGCGGAAGGATCGAGACATGAAAGTACGCGTCCTTCAGGTCGATCGCTGTAAACCAATCTCGGGGACGGATGCACTCGAAAATGCGTTTCTGCATGAGCATTTTGAACGATAGCTTGTGAAGGCTCCGATTCAACACTCGCAGGTCCAAGATCGGTCGTAACCCACCGCTTTTCTTGGGTACAATGAAGTAGGGGCTGTAGAACCCCGACTTCATATCGGCTGGAGGGACCGGCTCTATCGCGTCCTTCGCCAGTAGGACCGCGATCTCCGCACGCAAGAGATATTGAGAGTATTCTCACATACAATATTGTTTCATGGTACGGCAATCTAACATTAATACAAAAGAACAAACTCTCACAAACAATTAATCAAGCAAATAAGATTATCGGACAAAAACAACAGTCACTTCAGAGCTTGTTCGATCATTTTATGGGAAAAATGGCAATTGCGATTTTTAAAGATAACACACACCCTCTTCACTCTGCTTTTGAATTGCTCCCATCTGGACGCAGACTAAAAATTCCCTTGGCTAGGAAAAATGTCTATAAAAGATCTTTTCTTCCAATGGCAGTGATTATCTTGAATCGTACAGTGTTTTAACTGAAACAATAGAATGGCTGCTAATACTTTTAATTTTTCTTTTTTACTGTGTTCAACTTTATAATTCTTTGTATTTGTGCTGTTGATGTGTGATGTGTTTTAAGCAGTGAATGTATGTTACAGCGTCAAAGAAAAATTTCCGCTCTGTGAAAACAGACTGAACAATAAAGTTCAATTCAATTCAAGACAGGAGCATCGGCAGCTTTCAAAGCTCGGCGACGAGCAGCCTGAGGCGCTGCGGGCGGTGGAGGTGCAGCAGCTGACCGCCTCGGCAGGATGTGCTTGATAGCCTCAGACTGCTTCTGTACAGCCGAGAACTGTTGGGCGAAGTTCTCGACCGCGTCGCCGAAGAGGCCGGCCTGGGACACGGGGGCATTAAGAAACCTGACCTTGTCGGTATCCCTCATGTCAACCAGGCACAGCCAGAGATGGCGTTCCTGGACCACCAACGTGGACATCGCACGACCCACTGACCGCGCAGTGACCTTCGTCGCTCGAAGCGCGAGGTCCGTTGCGGCACGAAGTTCCTGAAAAACTTGTGGATCGTGACCACCCTCGTGCAGGTCCCTCAGTGCCTTGGCCTGATGGACCTGCAACAACGCCATAGCGTGTAAGGCAGAAGCGGCTTCCCCGCAGGCCTGGTAAGCTTTGCCGGTCAGGTCCGACGAGTGCTTACAGGCCCGGGAAGGGAGAGACGGCTCCCCCCGCCAGGTGGAGTTAGGGCACAGTTGCATAGCAACGGCCTGCTCCACAGGGGGTATGCGCGAATATCCCTTTGCCGTACCGCCATCAAGGGTGGTGAGGGAGGAGGTCCCACTGGGGCGGTTTCGGGCAGTAAAAGGTGCCTTCCACGTGCCAGTGATCTCTTCATGCACCTCCGGGAAGAAAGGAACCGGGGTGGGGGGCTGAGAACCAGCCCTTGCCACCCCGAGAAACCAATCGTCCAGCCTCGAGGGCTCGGGACACGGTGGAGGGTTCCACACGAGCCCGACCCTGTTGGCGGCCCGGGAAAGCATAGCCATCATTTCCGGGTCCGACTCGGGCACAGCTACCGTTCCCGAGGGAGGCAGCTGCGCCGAATCATCATCCTCGAAAGTATCAGGCTCACCCTCCGATGCAGCGATCGACATCTGGTCGTCCTGGGGAGCCCCGAAGGATACGGATGGTACACACCTCTGGGGCGGTCCACCACGTTCCCCCAGCAGCTCTACTGGCTGCAGAGTGCGGGAGGAGTGAGGGTTCCCAGGGGGTTGGTTCCCCGAGGGAAGCGCGCTCACCGTAACCTTCAAATCACCAGTGTCGCCGCCCGAAGCAATCCTTTGAGGAGGAGGCGGAGCCTAGACCGCAACTCAGCGATGGTCATCTTCCCGCAGTGGGTGCATGACTCATCCACAAACGCTGCCTCCGCGTGTTCTAAGCCCAAACACACGACGCAGCGCTGGTGACCATCCCGAGACGCCAGGTAACGACCACATCCAGAAACACACAAGCAGTACGACATCTTTAAAAAGACGCGAACTACTCGTGCAAGCTCTTTTAGGAAATGCTCTTTCAAGTGCCGAAGCACGCAGGGGGAAACCGCGGCACACAGACAGGGGAAAGTGCAGCCTGTCGTGTGCGCTCACTCTTGCCGCTCTTACCAGCTGTAACAACAGCTTTTGCGCGCTCTCTCACAGCGCACCGTTACCTCACAAACAAGACAAAACAAAGAACACACAAGAGCGCGGCCCCGCTGCTGCGCTGTCCGCCTGCACTCTGCTGAAGAGAATCCACCAAAAGAACTTCTTTTTCTCTCGTCACACTCCGTAGAAACCATGAATGGTTCGGCTCCGAAGCGAAAAGCTAAAGATGCAACGCACCTGCTGCTCATTATATACCCGCGCTGTGAGGTGAGCAGCTGCTGCATATGATTGCATGCCAATATGCATTGGCTCGTTTTAGTTACACTCGAAGTAGATTGGCCTCTCTAGCGAGATTCCGACGTACGTCGAAGTGACCGACTGAATGGGAACATACCGCTTTGTTGTCTGTTTTAAATCCGTTTTTGAAGTGTGTACTTCAAAAACGGTTAAAGTGTTAAAGATTAAAGTGTTAAAGATTAAAGGAAAAAATAACAACAAGAACCGTACAGAACCGAAAACCGTGACCCTAAAACCGTGATACGAACCGAACTTTGGGTTTTGTGAACCGTGCCACCCCTACCAGCGACACATAACTTCAGTGTCCGAAAATGTCCAAGAGCAGCTGATCACACGATTACACCAGAGTCCCTTCTTTTCTCTTCAGCTGGACGAGTCCACAGACAATGGTAACGAGGCAAATCTTCTGTGTTTTGTGAGATACATCTTTTTTTTTTCTCCCAAGGGTAGCATGTACAGAGTGAAAAGCAACGGTCCTAGAACTGAGCCTTGTGGTACTCCATATTTAACTGGTGATCGAAATGACATCTCTTCGTTTACTACTACAAACTGATAACGGTCAGATAAGTATGATTTGAACCATGCCAATGCATTTCCACTAATTCCAGCATAATTTTCTAGTCTATTCAAAAGAATATTGTGGTCGATAGTGTCAAAAGCTGCACTGTGGTCTAGTAACACTAATAGAGAGATACAACCACGATCTGATGATAAGAGCAAATCATTTGTAACTCTAATGAGAGCAGTCTCAGTACTATGGTACGGTCTAAATCCTGACTGGAAATCCTCACAGATACCATTTCTTTCCAAGCAGTGGCGGTTCTACACGGAGGCCTAGGGAGGCCCGTGCCTCTGTAGACATGTCCCTGGCCACCCCTGTGGCCCCCCTGTGCTGACCAAAAAAAAAAAAAAACAATTATGACTTTATTATGATTTTACACGCGAGCGCCAAAAGCAGAACTAACGCGACGGAACGTTCTACACGAGTAAATTAGAGCGGCGCCGGCCGCGTAAGTGACTCGTATCTCGTAAGTAACTGGTTGTTCCTGCACAATGTTGAGATGTAAACCACTTAACTTCGTCTGCCTTGGCTGTTGCATTGCGATAACATACATTTGAGTAAAGTAATCAACAGGCTATCTGCCCGTGTTAAGTAGGGAGGGATGGTTAGGCAACGGAATGTAATGCACGTTTTTTTTTCTTCCGATAGTTATCTTGAAACGAGGAAGGGACATAGCGTCCTTTTTTTGTAAACACAAAAGTGAGAGAAACGAATCAAGGTATTCAGAGAGTTGAGGAGCAGAAAGAGGGAGAGCCAGAGGAGTCAGTGGAGGCTGGAGAGAGGGCAGGTGATGAAAGTGAGGACTCTGACACAGAGAGGGAAATTCCAGAGGGTGAGGAGGATGAGGAAGAGGGGGGGGGGGGGCATGAAAAAGAGAATGAGGAGAACGAAGAAGAGGGTGAGGAGGAAGAAAACATACAGGGACAGAGAGAGGAACAGCCAGAGGGACAGAAAGTAGATCCATGTGGATCAAGCACTGCACCATCAGGTTTGTGATGAAGGTCATTACTATTTGGAAAGCAGTTCAATTATAATTTCATTGTAGGCCTACTGTATGTCCTTAAAATGGTGCTTTCTCCTGTAAATAATTTTGTCAATATGGATCTAATGTTTCTTTTTTTAAAGTAAATACTAGGCCTACATTTTGAAATGCATGCTGTACATGCAGATATGCACTACCAATCAAAAGTTTGGAAACTGTACTATTTTGGTTGTTTTTGAAAGAAGTCTCTTCTGCTCACCAAGGCTGCATTTATGTTATTAAAATACAAAAAAAGCTCTAAAATTGTGAGATATTATTAAAATGTAAAATAACTGTTTTATATGTGAATATATAGTAAAGTGTAATTTATATCCTGTGATCAAAGCTGAATTTGTCATCATTACACCAGTCTTCAGTGTCACATGATCCTTCACAAATCATTGATAATAACCACCAACATTAATGAACCTACCTTTTTTGCACCTGCACTCACTCCTGTACAAATGTTGTACAATGTTGTAATAAATGTTTATATGATTGTAAAGTAAAGTAGTTTATAATCTTTAAATATAATTTGTTACCATTTTTAATGTGCCCCTCTGGTTAAACACTGGCCCCTCCTTGGCCCCCCTAGTAAAAATTGTCTAGAACCGCCACTGTTTCCAAGTAGGAACTAAGTTGAGATGATACTGCCTTTTCTAGTATTTTTGACAGAAAAGGTAGATTGGAAATTGGTCTGTAATTGACTAATTCACCAGGATCAAGTTGTGGTTTTTTAATAAGAGGTTTGATAATAGCCTGCTTAAAATTTTTCGGTACGTAACCTAGTGATAAAGATGAATTAATGATCTTAAGAAGAGGATCTATGACCTCTGGAAGCATCTCTTTCAATAGCTTAGTCGGTATAGGGTCTAACATACATGTTGTTGATTTTGATGATTTAATAAGTTTAGACAATTCTTCCTTTCCTATAGCAGCGAATGAATGGAATTTTTCCTCAGGGATGCTAAAATCCACTGTCTGATGTGATACTGTAGTAGACAGTTGCATGGCTATAATTTTCTCTCTAATGTTGTCAATCTTGCAAGTAAAGAAGTTCATAAAGTCATTACTGCTGTGCTGTTTGGAAACATCAGAAGTTGAGGCTGTATTTCTCGTTAATTTAGCCACTGTATTAAATAAATACTTAGGGTTGTGTTTATTTTCTTCTAAAAGATTTGAAAAATAAGCAGATCTAGTGGTTTTTACGGCCTTTCTGCACTCCATCATTTTCTCTCTCCATGAAATCCGAAAAACTTCTAGTTTTGAATTCTTCCAGCTGCGCACCATTTTTCTTGCTGCTCTCTTAAGGGCCCGAGTGTGCTCGTTATACCATGGCGTTGGACTAATATCCTTAATCTTTATTAAGCGCAAAGGAGCGACAGAGTCTAGAGTGTTCGAAAAGAGAGCGTCAATAGTTTCTGTTGCAACATCGAGTTCTTGTAATAGTTTAAAAGTGTTATAATTCATCAAAACTTTGTTTGTTATTTTACTTAAGAGAAATCAGGTGTAGAAAGACTGGGCAAGGGATGATCCATTGTCTCTTTATGGGGGAGGGGTTGGGAGAATATAAAAAGTTTATTCAGGATGGAAATTGTGACTGTTTTACACAACATTTAATCTTGATGCTTGTCGAACATTATGGTCACACTACTTTCTTGTGCTGCATGTGTTTGTTTGGAAGAGTGTTTTGTGTTCTTTTGTATTGTTGATGTGGTATTCCCCTCTCTTCGAACAATGGTATGTTCCCCTGATGTTGCACTCTTCAGTCTGCGTAAAACATTCTGAGGAGGAGGTATGTGTCTCTTAATGGACAACTCAAACATGTTCTTTGAGCATACTAAATAGAAGATACAGAGAGATCAGAACGAAATATTTTAGTTATATTGTTGTTGTCCCTGTTATCGTAAAAATGAAAGGTTGTACATGTTTAGCACTTTGCACAAACTATATCGCTTTGAACTTGTGGTCGTATTGTATTTCTATGAACGATACAACGATCTGAAATATCAGTTTATGTCCTATGTTCATTCTCGTGATTATGAGGATTCCCTGTAGTGTTAATCTGAGTTTCATTTCATTACATTTTGATGACGAGTGGTTAATCCCTTGTTGCACAAAGTGAAATGCGCGCCAGAAATCGGCGGTGCATTTTGGGTATTGTAGTTCGTGGCTTAAAGCACGCAGTTATGTGTTAAGATGAAGAAGCTGAAACTGAATTGTTACTTTAGTATTGAAAGTCGCCTGCATATTAGGAAAATGGGACAATGTGCTAACTAAGTGATGTATTTGCAGATTGTGAAACCTGAGCGGATGATTGTTACAACTGTCTCATTTTATGCTTGCAGGTATGAGTTGTGTTCTTTTCATTTCTATTGTTTTAATAATTTTCATTGTTTTTGAATCGTTGATTCTATATAAAAAATGTGCCTTTGGTGTTATGCACTTTACTAAGCATTTTACTAATGTAAGCTATTGTAAAGAAAACAATTTGTAATACGAGTCTGCGTAAAACATTCTGAGGAGGAGATTGTGAAACCTGAGCAGATGATTGTTACAACTGTCTCATTTTATGCTTGCAGCTTGCAGTAAGCACTTGAGAGAAGGCAATACTGGTGTTGTCCTTATTTGGGCCTGATCCTGTGGTGCGTTTAGTATTCCGCTACAGATTGGTGCCGTGACCCGGATCAAAGATCAGCGGCTGCAGATCGCCGGGGACCCAGTTACAACCAGGATTCCAAGACCACGTCCGATTATCTTAAATAAGAAGGTGATAAAGTTGTGAATCAACTTAACAGAGGACGTTAGACACTGCAAACACAACGCAAAAGTACAAAGGACAGAGGAAAACGCACTATAGACTGAAACTAAAGAAAATATCAATGAATTTTGAATTCCAAGAAAGTGATCAGACGTTGCAGGGGTGTGTAACTGCTGAGTGTGATATTAACAGTGAGGAAAATGTGAATAGTCACAGTGTTGTCGCAGGTATAATGAGCACCCCCCACACACCAGTTGGGAATATCGCAGGGATAGGACGAGGAGAGCAGTTGAGTAGTATGATCGAACACAGGGCCAGGGTTTCAATGTCCCCATTAGCAATACACAGACCAGGTGATTGTGTAGGCGGACGAGACGAAGCTGCCCCCAGCCAAAGTCAGCCTGAGGATTTAAAACAAACCCTAGTAGATCTAGTCAAACAACTAGGTAGTGAAATAGGTTCACAAGTGGCTTCAAGTTTGGCAAGTGCAAGGACCCAAGAGTCAAACGCTGCAACGACCCCCCCTCAGTCAAACATCACAGGGCAACATCACGACTGGTCAAAAGTAAATCTAATCCTAAAGCCGGAAATAAAAGAACCACCTTTTTTCCGTGGTGATGGCTCAGATAGATGTACAGTGACTGAATGGCAAGAAATGATGCAATTGTACTTAACCAAGAAAGGGTGTAGTGTGTCTGAACGTGGCGCAGAGATAACGGACAGACTACTTGGTCGTGCTAAGGATATAGTCCGAATCGGGATTCGCAACAGCCCGTTAGTAAACATAAGCAGAGACCCTGATGTTATCTATGATATTCTCAGGCAGCACTTTGGAGAGTCTATTTCCACAACAACCCCTCTTGCTGATTTTTATTCAACATTGCCTAGACAATTGGAAAGCAGCCTTGACTACTGGATAAGACTTAATAAAACCATTGATCTTGCCAATGAGTGTCTACAGAGACGAGGGAAGAGGGTTGAGGATCCAGGCCATGAAGCAGCTATGATGTTTGTAAAACACTGTCCCGAACCAGGCCTCTACACTGCTTTTCGGAGTAAACCTGTTGAGAAATGGACTGTTGGGGAAGTTCAAGAAATGGTGGATAGTTATCACAGGGACAAACTTTCAACAAAATCTAGCAGAGCTCAGCATGTTGCAAAAGTTGAAGAGGGAGAAATTTCTGGTGCGTGGTGCATGCCTCAACAGTCTGTTTTTCCAGTTCCCCAAACCTCTAACAGTGATCATGCTACAATGGATAGAGTGGTGTTCCTTCTAGAGAAACTGCTTTCCAATCAAGAGAAGAGCCGAGGGAGAGGGAACAGTCGACCACCAACATCTGCCACCCCTAATGATTTCCCATGCAAGGTGTGTAACGAGCAGAGTCACACAACACAATCGCACTGTTTTAGAGATGGTCTGTGTTTCAGTTGTCACAAACCTGGCCACAGGGGGTTTGAGTGTCCGGAGAGGAAACCAAGCACAACAAGAAAACCCACTCCTTCTGGACCAAGTCACAATTTAAACTAGAATGCCCATACCAGGAAGGGGTCAGTGTGGGCAAAGCAATAAGTCCCCCAAAAGCCACAATCTTTGATCATCAATTCCAAGCAGAGAGGCCCACTACCAGTTGTAACGTCGTGTATCAGAGAGTCGTCAGCAATGACAGCCTCTTTTATGCGCCAATATTAGTGGAGGGTTCTGTTGAGCTTAGGGCTTTAATAGATAGTGGGTCTATGGCCTGCACCTTAAGTGAAGTAGCCGAACACAAGTTAATCGATGAAGGGATCCTACAAAGAGAATCAAGTAAACCCACCAAGATGATACTCGTCGGGTGTGGGGGAAAGCAGACACCACCCAAATGTGAATATGAATTAAATATTGACCTCTTCAAATGCAAAATGGCAGTGCCTGTGCTTGTAGTACCTGGCCAAGTAGATGACATGATTGTAGGTTCAAATGTCATAAAACATGTGATGCAACATCTAAAAAAAACGCAATGGTATTGGGATAACCTTTCTCAACCCGCCACAGATGATCCAGAAGGTCTTTTGATGAACCTGTTAGCCAATGTAGATCGGTGGCAAGGCAAGGAAATACCTCAAAGAGTGGGTACAGTGATTCTAAAACAGTGTATTACTTTGGCCCCACGGCATGAGCACCTGGTATGGGGGAAATTGAAAGAGCAAGTACCCCTATCCATTGGCAGCACTGTTGTTGTAGAGCCCACAACATCTAAATCTGCTCCGAGAAACGTACTAATTGCACGTACAGTGTGTCCCTTATGGGGAGATAAATGGATTCCGATGAAGGTAGTCAACTTACTAGATCGCCCCCTCACACTTAGGCGAAATGCCAAAGTGGCACAGGTTTACCCTTGCCTAGCATTAGAAGATCTAGGACTAACTATTGGTAATGAAGATGATCCAGAAGTGATTCAATGTACATGTGTCGTTAATGCTGCAGAGGAGCCAGTGGTTGGGTCTGGATACTCAGGAAAGCTTCATGATTTAAGTCTACATCAAATAGATATCCAGTCATGTGACGTGTCGGAAGAATGGAAGGAAAAACTGGCCAGCCTTGTTGTTAAATACGAATCAATTTTCTCCCGGGATAGACTTGACTGTGGTGAAGTAAGGGACATAGTACATCGGATTAGACTGAAGGATGAGAAACCCTTCAGACTACCATACAGGAGAGTTCCACCATCACAATTCCAGAAACTTAAGCAGACACTTGATGAAATGGAAGAGAAAGGGATCATTCGTAAGTCCAGCAGCGAGTGGGCTTCTCCACTTGTGTTAGTCTGGAAACCTTCGGGTGAACTAAGAATTTGTACGGATTTCAGATGGTTGAACCAGAGAACTGAAAAAGATGCTTATCCCCTCCCTCATCAGGCTGATGCCCTTGCTGCCTTAGGTGGCAACTGTTACTTTAGCACCATGGACCTTACATCTGGGTTCTATAATATACCCATACATGAAGACGATCGCAAATATACAGCGAGTACTACACCTGTAGGACTTTATGAATACAATCGAATGGCCCAAGGATTGTGTAATAGCCCAGCTACCTTTGCTAGAATGATGACCTCAATATTTGGAGATCAAAATTACCTGTCACTCCTGTGTTATTTGGATGACCTCTTGGTTTTTGGCAAGAGTGAAGAAGAAGCCCTGGATCGTCTTGAGCTGGTATTTTCACGCTTGAAAGAACATAATCTGAAGCTAGCCCCAAAGAAGTGCTACTTCCTAAGAAAATCTGTCAAATTCCTAGGCCATATAATCACAGCAGAAGGCATTGCTGCAGATCCTGCAAAAGTTTCTGCGATTAATGGGATCACCGCAATGGATCTGATGGAAGAAGATGGGAAAACGCCTTCCTACACCAAGGTCAAATCTTTCCTAGGCATGGCAAATTATTATTCACACTTTATTGAGAATTTTTCACGTCTTGCAAAACCATTATTCCAACTAACGGCGGGACAGAGGGTTAAACGCAGGGGTGCAAAGGTCAGTGCCAAGCCATACAGATGCCTCAAGCCAGAAGATTGGACATTGGATTGTGAAATGTCATTAGAGGAGCTTAAGAAAGCTATTAGCACCACCATAGTTTTGGCTCACCCTGAGTTTGGCAAGCCATTTCTCTTATTTACTGATGCCTCGATGGATGGCTTAGGTGCAGTTCTTAGTCAAACAGTTGATGGTGAGCTCAAACCAAGACCAGTTGCATTTGCAAGCAAATCCTTGTCCCGCTCTCAAGCCAAGTACCCAGCACATCGGTTAGAATTCCTTGCGCTTAAATGGGCGGTGTGTGATAAGTTTGCCCATTGGTTAAAGGGAGCTCGCTTCACAGTACTAACCGATAACAACCCATTAACATACATCATGACCAAGCCCAAGCTAGACGCTTGCGAGCAACGGTGGGTCTCAAAGTTAGCGCCTTTTGACTTTGATCTTAAGTACATTCCAGGAGTACAGAATATCCCAGCAGATCTCCTGAGTCGTGAGCTGTTTGCAAAAGGGATTAGAATAACTGAACTAGGCAACAAGGCAAGTCACATGAGTCTTGAATCTGTCCAAAATGCATTCAAGCTATCTGTCAATTCTCAAGAGCGACATAATAGCGAGAATGAATGTAGAGTCAGACAAGAAGTGGGAAGGGAGGAGGTGAAAGCTATTATGGAGTCCAGCCTAGACTGGGATTCTACCTTACCGGTGCGCATAGCCCATTTATCCCAATGTTCAAGCCGTATGTCATACGGTCTGTCCACCCTTCCAGCGATCTCTGTTACGGAAATAAGAAAGAAGCAAAGAGAAGATGATGTAGTGGTAAGGGTGATCTACTTCCTTGAGAGAAAAAGACGGCCATCACGTAGAGAGAAGGTTCACGAGACAGCTCAGGTGCTTCGTATGTTGAAGCATTGGGAAAAGTTGGAGATAAGAGATGGAGTTCTTTATAGGAGATCTAAGGATAAAGTTGGCAAGAGAAGGTATCAGCTTGTAGTGCCTAGCTCTCTGAAGTCAACGGTCTTTAAGGGAACTCATGACGATGTAGGCCATCAGGGCCAGAGTAGAACCCTTCATCTAGTTCGTCAACGATTCTTTTGGAGTGGCATGGACAACGAGGTGAGAAAATATGTTACACACTGTAAACGATGTGTTCTCAGCAAGACGCCCGAGCCAGATGCTAGGGCACCTTTGGAATCAATCAAAACTTGTGAACCACTAGAACTGGTGTGTATTGATTTTTGGTCTGCTGAGGGTAGAAACGGAGACAATGTGGAAGTGCTCGTTCTCACAGACCATTTTACCAAATTGGCGCATGCATTCCCTTGCCCTAACCAGACAGCAAAAGTTGTAGCCCAAAGACTCTGGAACCAATTCTTCTGTGTGTATGGTTTTCCTCGTAGGATCCACTCTGATCAAGGAGCGAATTTTGAGAGTAGACTTATATCGGAGCTGCTGGAAGTATCAGGAGTAAGGAAATCTCACACCACCCCCTACCACCCTATGGGGAATGGCCAAACAGAACGGTTCAACAGAACTCTTGGCAACATGATTCGTTCTCTCCCTCCTAAAGCAAAAGCGCACTGGCCCCAGATGATACAAACATTGATTTTTGCATACAACTGCACGACACATGAGACCACTGGCTTTGCCCCATTCTACCTCATGTTTGGCAGAGTCCCAAGACTGCCAGTGGACATCATGTTTGGGAGTGTGTTGAGAGATAATGAAGTGGTGGATTATGATGATTATGTCAATTCATTCCAGAAAGACCTAAAGGAAGCTGTCAGGATTGCTCAAAGCAGCACAACACAGGCTCAGAAGAAACAAGCTGAACAGTACAACAAACGGGTCAAAGGTGTTGCCTTGGAGATTGGAGACAAGGTTCTATTGGCCAACCGTAGGGAACGGGCAAGAGGGAAATTGGCAGACCTGTGGGATTCGACTGTCTATGTAATCACATGGAAAGATCCTAATGTGCATGTTTACAGAGTTGAGGATCCGATCACAAAAAAGAACAAAGTAGTTCATAGGAACTTCATACTCCCTGTGAATTTTCTTCCGATTAGCCAGAGTGATGCAGAATCAACTGTACTTTCAACCTTGTCAAATGATGGATCAAACATAGGATGGCCGGATAAAGGGACACCTGCGTATGCCAATGAAGACTATGATGATCAGAGGACAGCGGCTTGGGTGCTTCAGACCGAAGGCCCAGAGATTCAACCACATAAAGTCTCGAGAGTGGGTTCAGAAAGTGATCTCAGACAGGATCCTGTGTGTAGTCAAGATCAACCTACTGAATTTTTTGATGATTCTGAGGATAAAACTGACACTGGAGACCCTGATGAACAGTGGAGTGAACACAATCAGTCGGAAGATACTTTGAGCAACACAACCGCGTCAGGCTGCACCCTGAGCAGTATTAGTGGCTCACATGACTGTTTAAGACATTGCTCTAGTGTGAATAGTCCTGAAAGTGTTGAAGAGGTTGACACTAGAGAGGAAGATAACCGTGTAAAATTGAAGGGTGGTACCTTGCATACACGTTCTGGTAGAATGGTGAAGCCAGTAAAGAGATTGATTGAATCCATGAGTATGTTGAAGGCTGAACCTGATAAAAAAGAGACTCTTACTGCTTTGATGCAGATGCTCTCTACCTTTGTTGAAATCTATTGTGATGTGTGATCTTACAAGAAGGGACATGATAATGGGTTAAAGAGATTGTTAAATACAGTTAAGAAAAGTGTAAAAAAGGGAAAAACATTTCACTGATCTGTGGATATATGTATATGGGCATCTATCTACCTGGCAGTTTAATCTGCAGTCTTCACAGACGACTTCACGTCATGGTTTTAAGGTCATGTAAAAAAAAAAAAGTCTCCCTTCTCATAACCTTTTCCCTGTTCCACAAAGTTTGATGAAATCGGGCAGGGTGAATGTAATAGTTTAAAAGTGTTATAATTCATCAAAACTTTGTTTGTTATTTTACTTAAGAGAAATCAGGTGTAGAAAGACTGGGCAAGGGATGATCCATTGTCTCTTTATGGGGGAGGGGTTGGGAGAATATAAAAAGTTTATTCAGGATGGAAATTGTGACTGTTTTACACAACATTTAATCTTGATGCTTGTCGAACATTATGGTCACACTACTTTCTTGTGCTGCATGTGTTTGTTTGGAAGAGTGTTTTGTGTTCTTTTGTATTGTTGATGTGGTATTCCCCTCTCTTCGAACAATGGTATGTTCCCCTGATGTTGCACTCTTCAGTCTGCGTAAAACATTCTGAGGAGGAGGTATGTGTCTCTTAATGGACAACTCAAACATGTTCTTTGAGCATACTAAATAGAAGATACAGAGAGATCAGAACGAAATATTTTAGTTATATTGTTGTTGTCCCTGTTATCGTAAAAATGAAAGGTTGTACATGTGTAGCACTTTGCACAAACTATATCGCTTTGAACTTGTGGTCGTATTGTATTTCTATGAACGATACAACGATCTGAAATATCAGTTTATGTCCTATGTTCATTCTCGTGATTATGAGGATTCCCTGTAGTGTTAATCTGAGTTTCATTTCATTACATTTTGATGACGAGTGGTTAATCCCTTGTTGCACAAAGTGAAATGCGCGCCAGAAATCGGCGGTGCATTTTGGGTATTGTAGTTCGTGGCTTAAAGCACGCAGTTATGTGTTAAGATGAAGAAGCTGAAACTGAATTGTTACTTTAGTATTGAAAGTCGCCTGCATATTAGGAAAATGGGACAATGTGCTAACTAAGTGATGTATTTGCAGATTGTGAAACCTGAGCGGATGATTGTTACAACTGTCTCATTTTATGCTTGCAGGTATGAGTTGTGTTCTTTTCATTTCTATTGTTTTAATAATTTTCATTGTTTTTGAATCGTTGATTCTATATAAAAAATGTGCCTTTGGTGTTATGCACTTTACTAAGCATTTTACTAATGTAAGCTATTGTAAAGAAAACAATTTGTAATACGAGTCTGCGTAAAACATTCTGAGGAGGAGATTGTGAAACCTGAGCAGATGATTGTTACAACTGTCTCATTTTATGCTTGCAGCTTGCAGTAAGCACTTGAGAGAAGGCAATACTGGTGTTGTCCTTATTTGGGCCTGATCCTGTGGTGCGTTTAGTATTCCGCTACAGATTGGTGCCGTGACCCGGATCAAAGATCAGCGGCTGCAGATCGCCGGGGACCCAGTTACAACCAGGATTCCAAGACCACGTCCGATTATCTTAAATAAGAAGGTGATAAAGTTGTGAATCAACTTAACAGAGGACGTTAGACACTGCAAACACAACGCAAAAGTACAAAGGACAGAGGAAAACGCACTATAGACTGAAACTAAAGAAAATATCAATGAATTTTGAATTCCAAGAAAGTGATCAGACGTTGCAGGGGTGTGTAACTGCTGAGTGTGATATTAACAGTGAGGAAAATGTGAATAGTCACAGTGTTGTCGCAGGTATAATGAGCACCCCCCACACACCAGTTGGGAATATCGCAGGGATAGGACGAGGAGAGCAGTTGAGTAGTATGATCGAACACAGGGCCAGGGTTTCAATGTCCCCATTAGCAATACACAGACCAGGTGATTGTGTAGGCGGACGAGACGAAGCTGCCCCCAGCCAAAGTCAGCCTGAGGATTTAAAACAAACCCTAGTAGATCTAGTCAAACAACTAGGTAGTGAAATAGGTTCACAAGTGGCTTCAAGTTTGGCAAGTGCAAGGACCCAAGAGTCAAACGCTGCAACGACCCCCCCTCAGTCAAACATCACAGGGCAACATCACGACTGGTCAAAAGTAAATCTAATCCTAAAGCCGGAAATAAAAGAACCACCTTTTTTCCGTGGTGATGGCTCAGATAGATGTACAGTGACTGAATGGCAAGAAATGATGCAATTGTACTTAACCAAGAAAGGGTGTAGTGTGTCTGAACGTGGCGCAGAGATAACGGACAGACTACTTGGTCGTGCTAAGGATATAGTCCGAATCGGGATTCGCAACAGCCCGTTAGTAAACATAAGCAGAGACCCTGATGTTATCTATGATATTCTCAGGCAGCACTTTGGAGAGTCTATTTCCACAACAACCCCTCTTGCTGATTTTTATTCAACATTGCCTAGACAATTGGAAAGCAGCCTTGACTACTGGATAAGACTTAATAAAACCATTGATCTTGCCAATGAGTGTCTACAGAGACGAGGGAAGAGGGTTGAGGATCCAGGCCATGAAGCAGCTATGATGTTTGTAAAACACTGTCCCGAACCAGGCCTCTACACTGCTTTTCGGAGTAAACCTGTTGAGAAATGGACTGTTGGGGAAGTTCAAGAAATGGTGGATAGTTATCACAGGGACAAACTTTCAACAAAATCTAGCAGAGCTCAGCATGTTGCAAAAGTTGAAGAGGGAGAAATTTCTGGTGCGTGGTGCATGCCTCAACAGTCTGTTTTTCCAGTTCCCCAAACCTCTAACAGTGATCATGCTACAATGGATAGAGTGGTGTTCCTTCTAGAGAAACTGCTTTCCAATCAAGAGAAGAGCCGAGGGAGAGGGAACAGTCGACCACCAACATCTGCCACCCCTAATGATTTCCCATGCAAGGTGTGTAACGAGCAGAGTCACACAACACAATCGCACTGTTTTAGAGATGGTCTGTGTTTCAGTTGTCACAAACCTGGCCACAGGGGGTTTGAGTGTCCGGAGAGGAAACCAAGCACAACAAGAAAACCCACTCCTTCTGGACCAAGTCACAATTTAAACTAGAATGCCCATACCAGGAAGGGGTCAGTGTGGGCAAAGCAATAAGTCCCCCAAAAGCCACAATCTTTGATCATCAATTCCAAGCAGAGAGGCCCACTACCAGTTGTAACGTCGTGTATCAGAGAGTCGTCAGCAATGACAGCCTCTTTTATGCGCCAATATTAGTGGAGGGTTCTGTTGAGCTTAGGGCTTTAATAGATAGTGGGTCTATGGCCTGCACCTTAAGTGAAGTAGCCGAACACAAGTTAATCGATGAAGGGATCCTACAAAGAGAATCAAGTAAACCCACCAAGATGATACTCGTCGGGTGTGGGGGAAAGCAGACACCACCCAAATGTGAATATGAATTAAATATTGACCTCTTCAAATGCAAAATGGCAGTGCCTGTGCTTGTAGTACCTGGCCAAGTAGATGACATGATTGTAGGTTCAAATGTCATAAAACATGTGATGCAACATCTAAAAAAAACGCAATGGTATTGGGATAACCTTTCTCAACCCGCCACAGATGATCCAGAAGGTCTTTTGATGAACCTGTTAGCCAATGTAGATCGGTGGCAAGGCAAGGAAATACCTCAAAGAGTGGGTACAGTGATTCTAAAACAGTGTATTACTTTGGCCCCACGGCATGAGCACCTGGTATGGGGGAAATTGAAAGAGCAAGTACCCCTATCCATTGGCAGCACTGTTGTTGTAGAGCCCACAACATCTAAATCTGCTCCGAGAAACGTACTAATTGCACGTACAGTGTGTCCCTTATGGGGAGATAAATGGATTCCGATGAAGGTAGTCAACTTACTAGATCGCCCCCTCACACTTAGGCGAAATGCCAAAGTGGCACAGGTTTACCCTTGCCTAGCATTAGAAGATCTAGGACTAACTATTGGTAATGAAGATGATCCAGAAGTGATTCAATGTACATGTGTCGTTAATGCTGCAGAGGAGCCAGTGGTTGGGTCTGGATACTCAGGAAAGCTTCATGATTTAAGTCTACATCAAATAGATATCCAGTCATGTGACGTGTCGGAAGAATGGAAGGAAAAACTGGCCAGCCTTGTTGTTAAATACGAATCAATTTTCTCCCGGGATAGACTTGACTGTGGTGAAGTAAGGGACATAGTACATCGGATTAGACTGAAGGATGAGAAACCCTTCAGACTACCATACAGGAGAGTTCCACCATCACAATTCCAGAAACTTAAGCAGACACTTGATGAAATGGAAGAGAAAGGGATCATTCGTAAGTCCAGCAGCGAGTGGGCTTCTCCACTTGTGTTAGTCTGGAAACCTTCGGGTGAACTAAGAATTTGTACGGATTTCAGATGGTTGAACCAGAGAACTGAAAAAGATGCTTATCCCCTCCCTCATCAGGCTGATGCCCTTGCTGCCTTAGGTGGCAACTGTTACTTTAGCACCATGGACCTTACATCTGGGTTCTATAATATACCCATACATGAAGACGATCGCAAATATACAGCGAGTACTACACCTGTAGGACTTTATGAATACAATCGAATGGCCCAAGGATTGTGTAATAGCCCAGCTACCTTTGCTAGAATGATGACCTCAATATTTGGAGATCAAAATTACCTGTCACTCCTGTGTTATTTGGATGACCTCTTGGTTTTTGGCAAGAGTGAAGAAGAAGCCCTGGATCGTCTTGAGCTGGTATTTTCACGCTTGAAAGAACATAATCTGAAGCTAGCCCCAAAGAAGTGCTACTTCCTAAGAAAATCTGTCAAATTCCTAGGCCATATAATCACAGCAGAAGGCATTGCTGCAGATCCTGCAAAAGTTTCTGCGATTAATGGGATCACCGCAATGGATCTGATGGAAGAAGATGGGAAAACGCCTTCCTACACCAAGGTCAAATCTTTCCTAGGCATGGCAAATTATTATTCACACTTTATTGAGAATTTTTCACGTCTTGCAAAACCATTATTCCAACTAACGGCGGGACAGAGGGTTAAACGCAGGGGTGCAAAGGTCAGTGCCAAGCCATACAGATGCCTCAAGCCAGAAGATTGGACATTGGATTGTGAAATGTCATTAGAGGAGCTTAAGAAAGCTATTAGCACCACCATAGTTTTGGCTCACCCTGAGTTTGGCAAGCCATTTCTCTTATTTACTGATGCCTCGATGGATGGCTTAGGTGCAGTTCTTAGTCAAACAGTTGATGGTGAGCTCAAACCAAGACCAGTTGCATTTGCAAGCAAATCCTTGTCCCGCTCTCAAGCCAAGTACCCAGCACATCGGTTAGAATTCCTTGCGCTTAAATGGGCGGTGTGTGATAAGTTTGCCCATTGGTTAAAGGGAGCTCGCTTCACAGTACTAACCGATAACAACCCATTAACATACATCATGACCAAGCCCAAGCTAGACGCTTGCGAGCAACGGTGGGTCTCAAAGTTAGCGCCTTTTGACTTTGATCTTAAGTACATTCCAGGAGTACAGAATATCCCAGCAGATCTCCTGAGTCGTGAGCTGTTTGCAAAAGGGATTAGAATAACTGAACTAGGCAACAAGGCAAGTCACATGAGTCTTGAATCTGTCCAAAATGCATTCAAGCTATCTGTCAATTCTCAAGAGCGACATAATAGCGAGAATGAATGTAGAGTCAGACAAGAAGTGGGAAGGGAGGAGGTGAAAGCTATTATGGAGTCCAGCCTAGACTGGGATTCTACCTTACCGGTGCGCATAGCCCATTTATCCCAATGTTCAAGCCGTATGTCATACGGTCTGTCCACCCTTCCAGCGATCTCTGTTACGGAAATAAGAAAGAAGCAAAGAGAAGATGATGTAGTGGTAAGGGTGATCTACTTCCTTGAGAGAAAAAGACGGCCATCACGTAGAGAGAAGGTTCACGAGACAGCTCAGGTGCTTCGTATGTTGAAGCATTGGGAAAAGTTGGAGATAAGAGATGGAGTTCTTTATAGGAGATCTAAGGATAAAGTTGGCAAGAGAAGGTATCAGCTTGTAGTGCCTAGCTCTCTGAAGTCAACGGTCTTTAAGGGAACTCATGACGATGTAGGCCATCAGGGCCAGAGTAGAACCCTTCATCTAGTTCGTCAACGATTCTTTTGGAGTGGCATGGACAACGAGGTGAGAAAATATGTTACACACTGTAAACGATGTGTTCTCAGCAAGACGCCCGAGCCAGATGCTAGGGCACCTTTGGAATCAATCAAAACTTGTGAACCACTAGAACTGGTGTGTATTGATTTTTGGTCTGCTGAGGGTAGAAACGGAGACAATGTGGAAGTGCTCGTTCTCACAGACCATTTTACCAAATTGGCGCATGCATTCCCTTGCCCTAACCAGACAGCAAAAGTTGTAGCCCAAAGACTCTGGAACCAATTCTTCTGTGTGTATGGTTTTCCTCGTAGGATCCACTCTGATCAAGGAGCGAATTTTGAGAGTAGACTTATATCGGAGCTGCTGGAAGTATCAGGAGTAAGGAAATCTCACACCACCCCCTACCACCCTATGGGGAATGGCCAAACAGAACGGTTCAACAGAACTCTTGGCAACATGATTCGTTCTCTCCCTCCTAAAGCAAAAGCGCACTGGCCCCAGATGATACAAACATTGATTTTTGCATACAACTGCACGACACATGAGACCACTGGCTTTGCCCCATTCTACCTCATGTTTGGCAGAGTCCCAAGACTGCCAGTGGACATCATGTTTGGGAGTGTGTTGAGAGATAATGAAGTGGTGGATTATGATGATTATGTCAATTCATTCCAGAAAGACCTAAAGGAAGCTGTCAGGATTGCTCAAAGCAGCACAACACAGGCTCAGAAGAAACAAGCTGAACAGTACAACAAACGGGTCAAAGGTGTTGCCTTGGAGATTGGAGACAAGGTTCTATTGGCCAACCGTAGGGAACGGGCAAGAGGGAAATTGGCAGACCTGTGGGATTCGACTGTCTATGTAATCACATGGAAAGATCCTAATGTGCATGTTTACAGAGTTGAGGATCCGATCACAAAAAAGAACAAAGTAGTTCATAGGAACTTCATACTCCCTGTGAATTTTCTTCCGATTAGCCAGAGTGATGCAGAATCAACTGTACTTTCAACCTTGTCAAATGATGGATCAAACATAGGATGGCCGGATAAAGGGACACCTGCGTATGCCAATGAAGACTATGATGATCAGAGGACAGCGGCTTGGGTGCTTCAGACCGAAGGCCCAGAGATTCAACCACATAAAGTCTCGAGAGTGGGTTCAGAAAGTGATCTCAGACAGGATCCTGTGTGTAGTCAAGATCAACCTACTGAATTTTTTGATGATTCTGAGGATAAAACTGACACTGGAGACCCTGATGAACAGTGGAGTGAACACAATCAGTCGGAAGATACTTTGAGCAACACAACCGCGTCAGGCTGCACCCTGAGCAGTATTAGTGGCTCACATGACTGTTTAAGACATTGCTCTAGTGTGAATAGTCCTGAAAGTGTTGAAGAGGTTGACACTAGAGAGGAAGATAACCGTGTAAAATTGAAGGGTGGTACCTTGCATACACGTTCTGGTAGAATGGTGAAGCCAGTAAAGAGATTGATTGAATCCATGAGTATGTTGAAGGCTGAACCTGATAAAAAAGAGACTCTTACTGCTTTGATGCAGATGCTCTCTACCTTTGTTGAAATCTATTGTGATGTGTGATCTTACAAGAAGGGACATGATAATGGGTTAAAGAGATTGTTAAATACAGTTAAGAAAAGTGTAAAAAAGGGAAAAACATTTCACTGATCTGTGGATATATGTATATGGGCATCTATCTACCTGGCAGTTTAATCTGCAGTCTTCACAGACGACTTCACGTCATGGTTTTAAGGTCATGTAAAAAAAAAAAAGTCTCCCTTCTCATAACCTTTTCCCTGTTCCACAAAGTTTGATGAAATCGGGCAGGGTGAATGTAATAGTTTAAAAGTGTTATAATTCATCAAAACTTTGTTTGTTATTTTACTTAAGAGAAATCAGGTGTAGAAAGACTGGGCAAGGGATGATCCATTGTCTCTTTATGGGGGAGGGGTTGGGAGAATATAAAAAGTTTATTCAGGATGGAAATTGTGACTGTTTTACACAACATTTAATCTTGATGCTTGTCGAACATTATGGTCACACTACTTTCTTGTGCTGCATGTGTTTGTTTGGAAGAGTGTTTTGTGTTCTTTTGTATTGTTGATGTGGTATTCCCCTCTCTTCGAACAATGGTATGTTCCCCTGATGTTGCACTCTTCAGTCTGCGTAAAACATTCTGAGGAGGAGGTATGTGTCTCTTAATGGACAACTCAAACATGTTCTTTGAGCATACTAAATAGAAGATACAGAGAGATCAGAACGAAATATTTTAGTTATATTGTTGTTGTCCCTGTTATCGTAAAAATGAAAGGTTGTACATGTTTAGCACTTTGCACAAACTATATCGCTTTGAACTTGTGGTCGTATTGTATTTCTATGAACGATACAACGATCTGAAATATCAGTTTATGTCCTATGTTCATTCTCGTGATTATGAGGATTCCCTGTAGTGTTAATCTGAGTTTCATTTCATTACATTTTGATGACGAGTGGTTAATCCCTTGTTGCACAAAGTGAAATGCGCGCCAGAAATCGGCGGTGCATTTTGGGTATTGTAGTTCGTGGCTTAAAGCACGCAGTTATGTGTTAAGATGAAGAAGCTGAAACTGAATTGTTACTTTAGTATTGAAAGTCGCCTGCATATTAGGAAAATGGGACAATGTGCTAACTAAGTGATGTATTTGCAGATTGTGAAACCTGAGCGGATGATTGTTACAACTGTCTCATTTTATGCTTGCAGGTATGAGTTGTGTTCTTTTCATTTCTATTGTTTTAATAATTTTCATTGTTTTTGAATCGTTGATTCTATATAAAAAATGTGCCTTTGGTGTTATGCACTTTACTAAGCATTTTACTAATGTAAGCTATTGTAAAGAAAACAATTTGTAATACGAGTCTGCGTAAAACATTCTGAGGAGGAGATTGTGAAACCTGAGCAGATGATTGTTACAACTGTCTCATTTTATGCTTGCAGCTTGCAGTAAACACTTGAGAGAAGGCAATACTGGTGGTGTCCTTATTTGGGCCTGATCCTGTGGTGCGTTTAGTATTCCGCTACATTCTTCTAAGCTGTCTGGTTTGCTAAGTTGATGAAACTGATCAGGAAGATTATTAATAAAGCAATTTTTAGTGGTAGAAGTGATGGTTCTAACATATTTATGGCAGACAGGCGGTTTTCCAGCCTTGGTCAAATGTAGCACGCATGAGACTAGATAGTGATCTGAGATGTCATCGCTCTGCTGCAGAATTTCAACGGCATCAATATCGATTTCGTGTGACAATATTAGATCTAGAGTATGATTACGACAATGAGTTGGTCCTGACACGTGTTGTCTAACTCCAATAGAGCTTAAAATATCTGTTAATGCCAATCCCAAAGCGTCTTTTTCATTATCTACATGTATATTAAAATCACCAACAATAAGGACTTTATCCACAGCCAGTACTAACTCCAATAGAAAATCAGCAAATTCTTTGATAAAATCTGTATGGTGCCCTGGTGGCCTGTATACAGTAGCCAACACAAATTTCAAATGAGATTTGTCACTTACATTATATAACGTTACATAAAGCACCATCACTTCAAAAGAGATATATTTGAAAGACTTTTGAGTAATACTGAAGATATTACTATAGATTACAGCAACACCTCCCCCTTTACCTTTCAGACGAGGTTCGTGTCGATAATAGTAACCTTGAGGGCTAGACTCATTTAAAGTAATGTAATCGTCTGGTTTTAGCCAGGTTTCTGTCAAACATAGCACATCTAGATTATTTTCTGTGATAATATCATTTACAATAAGTGCTTTTGAAGAAAGGGATCGAATATTCAGCAACCCAAGCTTTAGCATTTGTTTATCTTTATAATCTCTGTTTACTGCTTGTTGAACATCAATTAAATTATCACCCGTAAATGGGTTTGGAAGTTTTCTGTATTTATTAGTTCGGGGTACAGACACAGTCTCTATGTGATGATATCTAGGTGAAAGAGTCTCTATGTGTTGGGATTTATCTGAATTCTGTGACGTGAGACAGCTAGCAGACGGTCGGTTTAGCCAATCTGTCTGCTTCCTGACCTGGGCCCCAGTTAGTCAAGATTGAGCTCTAAGACTATGTGCCATATTACTAGAGAGAAGAGCGGCACCACCCCAGGAGGGATGAATACCATCTCTTTTCAACAGGTCAGGTCTGCCCCAAAAACTTTTCCAATTGTCTATGAAACCTATATTATTCTGTGGACACCACTTAGACAGCCAGCCATTGAGTGATGATAGTCTGCTAATTATCTCATCACTCCTACGAGCAGGAAGGGGTCCAAAAAAAATTACAGTGTCTGACATCATACGTGCGATTTCACACACCTCTTTAATGTTAATTTTGGTGATCTCCGACCGGCGAAGTCGAACATCATTAGCGTCGACGTGAATAACAATCTTAGAGTATTTACGATTAGCATTAGCCAGCACTTTTAAATTTGCTTTGATGTCAGGCGCTCTGGCTCCCGGCAAACATGTGACTATGGTGGCTGGTGTCTCTATTTTCACGTTCCGTGTAATAGAATCGCCAATAACTAGGGCACTATCAACAGGATTCTCAGTGGGTGCGTCACTGAGTGGGGAGAACCCGTTTGATGTTCTAATCGGAATGGAAGAGTGGTGTTTTTTCCCACGACTAGGCCGCCTCACAGTCACAAAGTTGCCCTGCTGCACGGGCTCTACAGCCGGAACCGAACAATGTACGGAGTTCACTAAGCTAGTCGCATCCAAAACAGTATCTGAAGCCCTTGCATTCTTACTATCCTCAATTAAAGTTTGGATGCGTGTCTCTAATTCTAAGATTTTCTCTGTCAGCCTGACTATTTCCCTACAGGAGCAATCGATCAAGGAGCAGACAGGAGCAAACAGGACAGGAGGGTGTCTCTCGGAATGCAGTGGCCCAGCTCGCCCCAATCGCAGAGCTCTACTTTGCGGACAGGATCCAATTCAATAGCATCAGTTTCACCCCAGGGAAGCTATCCGAGTTTTTTTAGACAAGTGCAAAGAACACATTGTGGGGGAGGTAAAAAAAAAAGTGCTATCAATGAAAATGAAAGGTTCACTTTTGCCTTTTTGTCTAAATAAGTGAGTAAAGAAATAAAAATTTTTGGTTTGTTGTGTTGGCTTAGAGTTTATTTTCTATGTATATATGGCCTTGTTAATTGTTATTTGTAACAGTGTTTGAACTGAAGGGAACAAAAACTTCTCTTTTTTTCATTCTAAGCTAAGCAGTTCTCTTTAAAAAAAATCTGTTTTTATTTCCATGCTTAGTTCTGCTCTTTGTGTTGAAATTGAACGCTGTGCACTTTTTTTATACAGCAGTTCATTAAAAGCAGTTGGTTGGACAAACGAATGACTCTGGTGTTTATTTCGCAGTTGGCAGAAATGTACTTGTACTGTGTTACTGTTATTTTCTTATAGGTGCTGTGTGTAGTATTTATGAGGATCTATTGACAGACATGCAATATAATATACATAACTGTTTTCAGTGGTGTGTAAATTAATGTACCGTTTTGTTATGTCGGTAATATCTATTGTATCTATTGACTGTCTGCTGAAAATCTACTGACCAGTCCCTATGATGTTGACATGTAAGAGTCATTCAACAGCATTTCTTTGTTTTTCACTTCATTTTGATGGGCCTAATGTGTCAACAGATGAATATATGAATTGACCTCAAAGTAAACTGATAGTCTACTGAAAGGTCATTTATTTACAACAAACAGTCAGTAGAGTACTCCTGAAAATATTTACAAAAGCAGACGATCAAGGGTAAGTAACATGATATATTCTTAAAGTTCATTCGAAATGATGTAGTGTTGCTACTTATAGACAACTGAATGGACTCAGTGGACTGAGTGTTCCTGTTAAAGTACACAGAGGCATAAGCCAGGGATGCCCACTCTCAGGTCAGCTGGATAGTTTAGTCACTTACAGAAAAATGATTTAACTTGTTATGATTGTGTGTAAAAGTCTCAGCTTATGGTGATGATATCACTGTGGTTTTAAGGAATGAGCATGGTGTTCAGGTTTTAACAGATATTTTAGGGTGTTATGGGAAAGCTTCCTCTGCCAAAGTAAATTAGGATAAAATTAATGCCCTGTGGTGCGGTTTGGATTACAATAGTCCAAGACTTCCAGGTAGTTTACAGTGGGGAAGGTCTGGGTTAAAGTACTTGGGAATTTTTTTTTAGGAAGATAGGAATATAAGAGACAGAATTGGGAGGGCCTGATGGAAAAGGTGTCAATCGGTTGTCTCGCTGGCATTGGAAAGTGTTCAGAAACTTCTAGTGACTTTTTTTTTGGTCTGGGCAGCAATGACTAAAAGCACCTGTGTTATATCTACCCAGATAAGAAGGAGGCTACCTGTGTTATATCTACCCAGACAAGAAGGAGGCTAAGGATCGGTGAATATTAAAAGCAGAATAAAGACTTTTAGACTTCAAACAGCAAAAGGACTTATGGAAAAGATGTAAGGTGGGCTGGAGTTGCTTGTACCCTCCTAAGAAAAGCAGGCAGTATGGAACAAGACCGATATCTTTTTCTTACTCAAGGAGTTGATTTGTCTGGATTGACACCTTTCTATCGGTCCATGGTTAAAGCCTGGGAAATTTTAAAGAAATCAAGGAATTTCAAAGATGTGCGAGGTCTGTGGATGAGAGAAGAACCCCTTTTGCAGAATCCTATAGTGGACTTAGAAGTTTTGAAGTCGGCATCAATGAGGACTGCTTTAAGAAATGCTGGAATTACAAAGATTGGACATTTAATAACAACTGGCTGCTGGGCTTGGTGTGAGGTCAGTTCGCTTGGTGCAGAGACTGTTGAGTGAGCTTCTTGGGTGCTTACCCATAGATTTTAAACATGTTTTGGAAACGTCCAATGAAGATATGGATATCTTTTTCCCAGAGTTAAAAAATTGCACCTGCTTTTCAAGAAAGGGAAGGAACTTTGCTTACTTTTAGCACTCCTGAACTAGAACTTTTTAGTGAAACAGTAAAACTGTACTGTATGTCACATGTCAAAGTTGTACATATGAAGTCTTTAGAGGGATTAAAAGAATCTAAATGGCAAGATGAATTTGGATCAGGGGCTTACCCTAAAGGTAGCTGGAGGACCTTGTACAAACCTCCCATTGACAAAAGGCCTGGGGACCTTCAGTGGAGAATTGTGCCTGGTTTAATAGCTACAAACACACACGGAGCAGACCTTGATCCACAGGTAGAAGAGGGGTGTCCTTTTTGTGGGCAAATAGAAATTTTTTTTCATTTATTTTTTTACTGTGGCAGACTTGAAGCTTTGATAATTCAATTAAAAGACTGGTGTAGAATTTTAGGAGAAGTGTTTTCACCTATACTTTTCATTTATGGGCTGAAGTATAAAAATAGAAAGCGGATACATGTGATGCTTAATTTTTGTTTGGGCAGGCCAAAATGGCAATCTGGTTATTACGCAAAGGTAAATTAAATAGTACGGGGCAAAATGATACAGTGCTAATTTTAAAGGGTTTAATAAAATCAAGGTTAAAGGTAGAATATGCTTTCTATCAACTGGTCAAAGATATGGAGACTTTTAATTGTATTGGGCTAGTAAATAAATGTTTATGTGAAACCAACAAGGGTGTTACATGTATAGTCTTGTCTCCCCTCTTCTTTGTGCTTTTTGGTTTGTCCCGTGACCTAGTTTCTCCCCAGTCAGTGTAATTAGTAATGTCATTCGCCTATGCCTTGTTAATCACTCCTCATGTGTTTGTGTATATATACTCCCCATGTCATTCAGTCCGTTGTCCGATCTCGTTAATGTGTACGTGTGTTCTAGTCTGTCAAGTGTTTCTAGTGTTTTCATTAAAAGTACCTGTTTCCTGTTAATCCTGTCATCCGTGAGTTTGCTTGCCTGCACGTCACGAAACAAAGGGATGGTTCTCTTCAAATTTATAACTAAGTGTTTTGTTATTGTTGTTTTTTAAGGGATTGAGATGTATTTATAATTATGTGTGATGTAATGATGGAATGTTTTGTAGTTTTTATGTAATTGTGTCATTTTTTAGGAAAATTAGTCAATTAAATGATTGTTAAAGTCAACTCTCTCTCTCTCTCTCTCTCCCTCTCTCTCTCTCTCTCTCTCTCTCTCTCTCTCTCTCTCTCACGCACACACACTGACAGACACACAGAGGTTTGTTTTGCTATCAAAGTGAGGACATTCCATAGGCATGTTTTTAAAGCTATTTTAAAAAAGAGGACTCATGAAATGTCCTCATATTTCATGTCTACGTTGTAATACCAGTGTAATGCCCAATTTGTGTCCTCATAAATCAAAAGAACACACGCACACACATAATTACGCACACACTATAGTGATCATCTTAAGACAAGTAGTTTATATATATGTATAATACACCAAACTCCTTGTCAGCATATCGTTTGACTTGTGATCTCTCAAGTGTCATACATTAGAAGCGAAGCTTCGCAGCAGCACCAATTATAATTATATATAACATATTTCTGCTTTAATGTAAGTTTGCGTGGCAACAAAAGCTCATAAAGTGGGATGACTTGATTTGACAACTGTAAGGCTGGAGTCGGATCGTCTGGACTGAAGGACAACTTTTCCCTACCAGAACAAAGGACTTTCCTGACAATCAACATTTGAATGTTCTCCTGCATAAGTAACAGGACCATCTGAGACGCCCCATGCCGAGCAGTTCACACCTCACCACTACACTCTCACCATCATCCTCTGTTTCCCATCCTTCTCCCTCACCTAAAGCTCAACCCAAATCCATGCAACGAATGTGTACAACAAATGAATATATGAAATGAAATGGTTCAACCTCAACCTCTGATTATTGTAATATTATTCTAACTAAGTGTACGTGGGAAACCACGGCATGATTATGTAAAGTTATCATCAGAGGGAGTTAGTCAACTTGGTTCTATGATAATGGTCATGACCTCTGGATAGATATAGTGTTATTCTAATTAAGTGTTTACAGATCTATGGGGACTGAATAACATATTTTTAGAAATAAGCAAGCACGGTACGGCATCTAAAAGTGTCAGTCAATTGCCTCTGTCTAGATGACCAAGACTGACGAGTTCCCATTCAGTCGGTCACTTCGACGTACGTCGGATGACCGACGAATAGGAATCTCGCTAGAGAGGCCAATCTACTTCGAGTGTAACTAAAACGAGCCAATGCATATTGGCATGCAATCATATGCAGCAGCTGCTCACCTCGCAGCGTGGGTATATAATGAGCAGCAGGTGCGTTGCATCTTTAGCTTTTCGCTTCGGAGCCGAACCTGTATGGTGTCTACGAGCGAGTGTGACGAAAGACGAAGAATCTTTTGGTGGATTGCTCTTCGTGAGAGTGCAGTCGGACAGCACAGCAGCGGGGCCGTTCTCTTGTTTGTCTTCTCTGTTTGTTCTGTTTTATGGGAGCAAGTGAAGCTGTTCTCAGCTGTAAAAGCCGTTGTTACGGCTGGTAACGGTGCGCTATTATAGAGCGCTTAAAAAGCTGTTATCACAGCTGGTAAGAGCGGTTTCAAGAGTGAGTGCACACGACAGGCTGCACTTTTTCCCTGTCTGTGTTGCCGCAGTTATCCCCTGCGTGCTTCGGCACTTGAAAGAGTTAATTCCTAAAAGAGCTCGCGCGAGTAGCTTCGCGTCTTTTCAAAGATGTGTACTACTTGTGTGTTTCTGGATGCGGTCGTTACCTGGCGCCTCGGGATGGTCACGAGCGCTGTATCGCGTGCTTGGGCTTAAGGCGCGCTGAGGCAGCGTTTGTGGATGAGTCATGCACCCATTACGGGAAGATGACCATTGCAGAGTTGCGATCTAGACTCCACCTCCTGCAAGGGGGCAGGGTTGCGATCTAGACTCCCCCTCCTGCAAGGGGGCGGAGTCCCAGTGCCGCTGCCTTGTTCCAGTCCTCCTAAAAAAAACAAAAAAAAAAACGGAGGGTTGCTTCGGGCGGCGGCACTGGTGATTTGAGGATTACGGTGAGCGTGCTTCCCTCGGGGAACCAACCCCCTGGGAACCCTCACTCCTCTCGCACTCTGCAGCCAGTAGAGCTGCTGGGGGAGCGTGGTGGACCGCCCCAGAGGTGTGTACCATCCGTATCCTTCAGGGCTCCCCAGGATGACCGGATGTCGATCGCTGCATCGGAGGGTGAGCCTGACACTTTTGCGGATGATGATTCGGCACGGCTGCCTCCTTCGGGAGTGACAGCTGTGCCCGAATCGGACCCGGAAATGATGGCTATGCTTTCCTGGGCCGCCAACAGGGTTGGGCTCGTGTGGAATTCTCCACCGCGTCCTGAGCCCTCGAGGTAGGATGATTGGTTCCTCGGAGTGGCAAGGGCTGGTTCTCAGCCCCCCACCCCAGTTCCCTTCTTCCCGGAAGTGCATGTAGAGATCACTGGCACGTGGAGGGCACCTTTTTACTGCCCGAAACCATGCCAGTGGGACCTCCTCCCTCACTACCCTTGATGGCGGTGCGGCAAAGGGATGTTCACGCATACCTCCTCCTGCCGGGGGGAGCGTCTCTCCCTTCCCGGGCTTGTGAGCGCTCGTCGGACCTAACCGGCAGTGCTTACTGGGCCTGCGGGGAAGCCGCTTCCGCCTTCCGCATCCATCAGGCCAAGGCACTGAGGGACCTGCACGAGGGTAGTCATGATCCACAGGTTCTCCAAGAACTTCGTACCGCAACGGACCTCGCGCTTCGAGCGACGAAGGTCACGGCACGGTCAGTGGGTCGTGCGATGTCCACGCTGGTGGTCCAGTAATGTCATCTCTGGCTGTGTCTGGTGGACATGAGGGATACCAACAAAGTCAGGTTCCTTGATGCCCCCATGTCCCAGACCGGCCTCTTGGCGACGCGGTCGAGAAATTTGCCCAACAGTTCTCGGCTGTACAGAAGCAGTCTGAGGGCCACATACTGCCGAGGCGGTCAGCTGCGGCACCTCCACCGCCCGCATCGCCTCAGGCTGCTCGTCGCCAAGGGCGCCCCCCCCCGGGGCCGCTCCTGCTCCCCAGCAGCAGCAGCCGTCCTCAAGCGGCGCCATGGAGCCGGTCGTTGTTGGGGTGAGGCAAAGCCAAGAGCAAGAGGCCCTAGGACGGGCAACCCGGAGAGGGAGGGAACTGCTCTTCAGGAGATGGAGACCTCTTCTCCGGAGGAGGGCCGGCTAGTAAATCCTTTGTTGGTTGGTTTTTCTGTTCTGCCGCTGGCCCAACAGCCAGCGGTACCCAAATTTTCAAAGAAAAGAGCGGTTCCGTCTTCTCCGGGTCCGAAGAGAGCTCGGAGAGCAGTGGGAGGGCAGAACCTCACCACTCTCTCCCCCTCTTCTGTCGCCAGCGGACAGCAGCACGCAGCAGGCAGCCAAGGCTACGCCTGCTCCCACTGTCCATCTGTGGAACCAGGTAAGTGTTGCACAGCACACTCTGACCCTGCTTCGGGCTGCCTCACAAAGAGAGCCTCCCGGGCCGCATCCCTGCGTTCCACCTCGCTGCCCCACGGCGGGTACGCCTGCAGTCCCTTTGGTCCCGCTTGTACGGTCTCTGCGAGCCTGGTTAGCGCTCCCCAGTCCGTCTCACTGGCTCATTTGGACCATCAGGCTCGGCTATGCGATTCAGTTCGCCCCGCGTCCCCCGAGGTTCAGGGGCATCCACTTCACTTCAGTGAAAGCTGCCGATGCTCCTGTCTTGCGTGCGGAGATCGCGGTCCTACTGGCGGACGCGATAGAGCCGGTCCCTCCAGCCGATATGAAGTCAGGGTTCTACAGCCCCCACTTCATTGTACCCAAGAAAAGCGGTGAGCCTTCGCAAGCTACCGTTCAAAATGCTCACACAGAAACGCATTTTCGAGTGCATCCGTCCCCGAGATTGGTTTGCAGCGATCGACCTGAAGGACACGTACTTTCATGTCTCAATCCTTCCGTGACACAGGCCATTCCTGTGATTCACGTTCAAGGATCGAGCATATCAGTACAGAGTCTTACCCTCACCTCAGCCGGCTGGGTCTTCAGGTCAACTGGGAAAAGAGCAAACTCGCCCCCGTGCAGAGGATCTCTTTTCTCAGTATGGAGTTGGACTCGGTCGAACAGAGGAACGTGCTCAGTCGGTGTTGAACTGCCTGAATACGTTCAACGGCAGGACGGCGGTCCCACTGAAATCCTTTCAGAGGCTCCTGGGGCATATGGCGGCCACAGCGGCAGTGACTCCGCTCGGTCTGCTTCATATGAGACCGCTTCAACACTGGCTCCACGGCCGAGTCCCGAGATGAGCGTGGCAAGGCGGCACTTTCCGGGTGGCAATCACTCCAGAGTGCCGCCATACCTTCAGCCCGTGGTCGGACCCCTTGTTTCTTTGGGCCGGAGTGCCCCTAGAGCAGGTGTCCTGGCATGCTGTGGTTTTCACGGATGCCTCGGCCACCGGCTGGGGCGTCACGTACAACGGGCATGCAGTGTCAGGGGTGTGGACGGGCCCCCAACTGCAGTGGCACATCAATTGCCTCGAGTTGTTGGCAGTACGGCTCGCCCTGAGCCGCCTCAAGGGGCCGCTTCAGGGCAGGCATGTGCTGGTCCGTACGGACAACACTGCAACCGTTGCGTACATCAACCGTCAAGGTGGTCTACGCTCCCGTCGCATGTCACAACTCGCCCGCCATCTCCTCCTCTGGAGTCAGAAGCATCTGAGCTTGCTTCATGCCATTCACATCCCTGGTGTGCTCAACCGTGTGGCCGACGAGCTCTCACAAGCTGCGCTGCCGGGAGAGTGGAGACTCCACCCCCAGGTGGTCCAGCTGATCTGGAGGGAGTTCGGGGAGGCTCAGGTAGACCTGTTTGCCTCTCCAGAAACCTCCCACTGCCAGTTGTTTTACTCCCTGTCCGAGGGAACACTCGGGACAGACGCACTGGCGCACAGCTGGCCCCGGGGCCTCCGCAAATATGCGTTTCCCCCAGTGAGCCTACTTGCACAGACACTGTGCAAAGTCAGGGAGGACGAGGAGCAGGTCATGTTAGTTGCGCCCTATTGGCCCAACCGTACCTGGTTCCCGGAACTCTCACTCCTCTAGACAGCCCCTCCCTGGCCCATTCCTCTGAGGAAGGACCTTCTTTCTCAGAGACGGGGCACCCTCTGGCACCCGCGTCCAGACCTCTGGAAACTCCATGTCTGGTCCCTGGAAGGAACGCGGAGGTTCTAGGTGACTTACCCTCCGAGGTACTTAACACCATCGCTTCGGCACGTGCACCGTCTACGAGACGTGCTTACGCTCTGAAGTGGAACCTGTTCGTCGAGTGGTGCTCTTCTCGCCGAGAAGACCCCCGAAGATGCTCGATCGGAGTCGTGCTTTCCTTCTTGCAGCAAGGGTTGGAGCGTAGGCTGTCCCCCTCCACCCTCAAAGTCCATGCTGCTGCTATTTCTGCATATCACGACCACATAGATGGCAAATCCGTTGGTAAGTACGACCTGGTCGTCAGGTTCCTAAGGGGGGCGAGACGGTTAAATCCTCCTCTTCCCCCCTCCATACCCTCTTGGGACTTGGCTCTGGTGCTGAGAGCACTCCAGAATGCTCCCTTTGCGCCTTTGCATTCAGCAGACTTAAAGATTCTGTCTATGAAGACTTTGCTGCTGGCTGCATTGGCCTCCATCAAGAGGGTAGGGGACCTGCAGTCTTTTTCGGTCGACGAATCGTGCCTAGAGTTCGGGCCGGGTGACAGCAACGTGGTAATGAGACCCCGGCCTGGCTATGTGCCCAAGGTTCCTACCACTCCCTTCAGGGACCAGGTAGTGAGCCTGCAAGCACTGCCCTCGGAGGAGGTAGACCCAGCCCTGGCTTTGCTCTGTCCAGTTCGCGCTTTGCGACTGTACGTAGACAGAACTCAAAGCTTCAGGACCTCAGACCAGCTCTTTGTTTGTTACGGAGGCCAGCAGAAGGGAAAGGCTGTCTCCAAGCAGAGGATGGCCCACTGGATAGTGGATGCCATCGCCCTGGCTTACCAAGCTCAGGGCGTGCCCTGCCCGCTCAGGTTGCATGCACACTCCACGAGAGGTGTTGCATCCTCCTGGGTGCTGGCTCGTGGCGCCTCGCTAACAGACATCTGTAGAGCTGCGGGCTGGGCGACACCTAACACGTTCGTTAGGTTCTATAGCCTTCGTATTGAGTCGGTCTCCTCCCGTGTTCTCGCCTCAGGTCAGAGGCACGGAGAGGCCCCGGCTTAGTGTCGGCTTGCTGCACTTACATGTGCTTATTCTCCAGAGAGTCCCTACAAGGCAGACCCTGTTGAGTCCTCCGATCTCCCTTCGGCAGCCGACGTGGCGGAGCGTCTGGCGCCAGGCCTATACTCCGCTGCATCCTTGAGAACCGGATTTAGGCTGGGTTCCATATGAGTGACCCTACGGGGATCCCATATGTCTGGTTCCACGGTTGCTCCTAATCGAAGCCCGTGTCTTTCCCTCTGGGAGAACCCACCTCTCGTCGAGTGGAGTCACCCCAGTTCTTCCATATGACAAACCCACGGTTAGTCCATTATTCTTCCACATAACTCCTTCGGGGAAGGATGTGGCTTCCGAAGCGTCCCTTTTACAAGAAGGGTACGCTTCCCAGTGTTATCCAATAGTCTAACTGGGTTTGGGAACAGCAGTGATTGACACTCTCTGTGTTAGCCCTGGCCCACCGTCCTCAGGCAAGGGGGTTCAGGTGGCTTACAACAGAGCGCTGGAAGAGGGCAGCTCCTGTGGCGCTTTGGTAGGGATTCCTATTCGTCGGTCATCCAATGTACGTTGAAGTGACCGACTGAATGGGAACATCTCGGTTACATAGGTAACCCTCGTTCCCTGAAGGAGGGAAAGGAGACGTACGTCCCGTCGCCACAGTTGCTGTACCCCGCTGATGCTGCCGCCTATCTGGTTCGGCTCCTCAGCGAAAACCTAAAGATGCGACGCACCTGCTGCTCATTATATACCCGCGCTGCGAGGTGAGCAGCTGCTGCATATGATTAAATGCCAATATGCATTGGCTCATTTTAGTTACACTCGAAGTAGATTGGCCTCTCTAGCGAGATTCCTATTCGTCGGTCATCCGACGTACGTCTCCGTTCCCTCCTTCAGGGAACGAGGGTTACCTATGTAACCGAGACGTTTGTGATTAAGAGATCGTATTCCCGATCGGTGCGAGACTCAAAGGGTTAAAGGAATCCGAACGAACGAGTATAATTCAAACTAAGAGTTAAAAGGAATAATCAAACATCTATTCAAATGTATAACTAATCAAATATGATTTAAACCTTTTTTCATAATTGGAGTCTGATGAAAATACAGAGGTAATGCATATAAAGAAATGTATTTAATTCAGTTGATATTGCGTTGTATAAAGGAAGACAGCGACACACAGAGCCCTTCACCCGCTCTATTGGAAACCGTCATTGGACCAGTGGGCGGGCCTTACACAACCGATTTATAATAATTATAATAATAATAACCGATTTATTATCAACCATAAACCGATTTGTAAATTGCAAATGAAAAATGAGAAATCTTTGCAAAATCCCATTTTCTGTTTGTTAAACTAAACGAAAGGATAAACCAGCCATTTTTTCATTTCTCGTTAGTCCATTCCAAATAGGAAATCAAATTATCAAAACGTACATGGACCATTCAAGTTTCATTCCATATATTCAGACATTAATTCCACGTATTCAAACTTTCATTCCATATGTTCATATTTCCATTCCATTCCATATATTCAAATTTTCATTCCATATATATTCAGACTTTTATTCCATATCTTCAGATTGTCATTCATTATATACAATACTAAAATATCCTGAATGGCATGCCATATATGTATACAGCTGCTGGACATATAATTAGAATATCATCAAAAAGTTTTATTTCACTAATTCCATTCAAAAAGTGTAACTAAAGTGTATATTATATCCATTCATTACACACAGACTGATATATTTCAAATGTTTATTTCTTTCAATTGTGATGATTATAACTGACAGTTAAGGAAAATACCAAATTTAGTATCTCAGAAAATTAGAATATTGTGAAAAGGTTCAATATTGAAGACACTTGGTGCCACACTCTAATCAGCTAATTAACTCAAAACACCTGCAAAGGCCTTTAAATGGTCTTTCAGTCTAGTTCTGTAAGCTACACAATCATGGGGGAGACTTCTGACTTGACGGTTTGTCCAAAAGTTCACCATTGACACCTTGCATAAGAAGGGCAAGACACAAAAGGTCATTGCAAAAGAGGCTGGCTGTTAACAGAGCTCTATGTGTCCAAGCACATTAATAGAGGTGAAGGGAAGGAAAAGATGTGGTAGAAAAAAGTGTAACAAACAAAACTCATTCAAAAATGTGGGAGAGATTCACAAAGAGTGGACTGCAGCTGGAGTCAGTGCTTCAAGAACCACTACGCACAGATGTATGCAAGACATGGGTTTCAGCTGTTGCATTCCTTGTGTCAAGCCACTCTTGAACAACAGACAGCATCAGAAGCGTCTTGCCTGGGTTAAAGACAAAAAGGACTGGACTGCTGCTGAGTGGTCCAAATTTATGTTTTCTGATGAAAGTAAATTTTGCATTTCCTTTAGAAATCAGGGTCCCAGAGTCTGGAAGAAGAGAAGAGAGACACACAATCCATTTTGCTTCAGGTCCAGTGTAAAGTTTCCACAGTCAGTGATGGTTTGGGGTGCCATGTCATCTGCTGGTGTGGGTCCAAGGTCAACGCAGCCGCATACCAGGAAGTTTTAGAGCACTTCATGCTTCCTGCTGCTGACCAACTTTATGAAGATGCAGATTTCATTTTCCAACAGGACTTGGCACCTGCACACAGTGCAAAAGCAACCAGGACCTGGTTTAAGGACCGGACCATGGTATCGCTGCTCTTAATTGGCCAACAACTTCACGTGAGCTTAACCCCATAGAAAATCTACGGGGTATTGTGAAGAGGAAGATGCGATATGCCAGACCCAACAATGCAGAAGAGCTGAAGGCCACTATCAGAGCAACCTGGGTTCTCATAACACCTGAGCATTGCCACAGACTGATCGACTCCATGCCACGCCGCATTGCTGCAGTAATTCAGGCAAAAGGAGCCCCAACTAAGTATTGAGTGCTGTACATGCTCATACGTTTCATGTTCATACTTTTCAGTTGGCCAAGATTTCTAAAAATCCTTTCTTTGTATTGGTCTTAAATAATATTCTAATTTTCTGAGATACTGAATTTGGGATTTTCCTTAGTTGTCAGTTACATTCATCAAAATTAAAAAAAAATAAACATTTGAAATATATCAGTCTGTGTGTAATGAATGAATATAATATACAAGTTTCACTTTTTGAATGGAATTAGTGAAATAAATCCACTTTTTGATATATGACCAGCACCCATGTGTGTGTGTGTGTGTGTGTGTGTGTGTATATATGTATATATATTGTAAACTCCACCCATCGGCCCAATGGAGGAAGTCCAACTACCGGGTCAAAGGTATTCTGCCCGTAAGTCTTTCTGGCGCTTCTTTAATAAAATCTTGATTTCCAATACTTTTCTGACTCCATGAATAATTTAATCTGACTCCAATGGTAAACAACCTCTAATTTGTAATGTTTCTGATGTAACCTTAACAGCTGATCGTAAAATTAAATGTGAATTAATTTAGATCTTTGATTATTTTGATTCTCTTATTTTAAATTATCCTTTCATTAGGGCGTTGCATCACTTAGAAAACCGTAAGGCCGAGTAGGCTTTCACGAACACAAACTCGTCAGTTTAGAATCTTAGTCAGAGGATGTAGAGTTTGCTAATAACGCAAATTGTGGAATCGCCACCTGCTTATTCGTACAAAAGCGCCGTTTGTTTAGCCACGATACTACAACATGCTAAGTCATGACAGGCAGAAATCTAAAAATCTTAATTCATGTGTCACAAGCTCCATTTATTGCGATTTTAGTATGACCATATCCTGACGCAGATTTGCGGAAATGTCAAAAACCTCTTAATATACCGGTGATAATGATTTCAGAAGAATTTAAAATAAATCAAAGGGTCACACACACCTAGTTTTAGGGATGAACAGATGGTTAAAAAATCTTTTATTGGGGCATCCCACACCAGAAGAACAGCCATTGTTTTCTTTATAATTGTCTGTTATGCTGATGTGGGAGCGAAACCATCTTACCAATCGCACCAGAGGTATTTATGTTGATGTCCCTTCAAACAGAGCTTTGTGAGATTTGCATGGCTAGTTGAGACCTGAGGGGAGGGAGTGGATGTGAGGAGTCAGGAACTCAGCATGAGGTGAGGAGATGAGACTGGGTCAGCTGTTCTTTCTTGCAGATCTTCTCTTCAGATTAGTGAATTTTATTGTTTTATTACAGGACAGGAATCTTGAATTCAGACATAGAAAAATCCCTCCTTACAATATGTGTGTGTGTGTGTGTGTGTGTGTGTATATGATGTTTAATTAACAAAGTTCGGGAGGATCAGGTGCAGATAATTAACCTCATCAGCACAAGTGGAGAGCAATCAGTTTATCAACTCATTCAATGACAGGAGGTATAAATACAGCAGACTTACCTCTGTTCGTCTGAGAGTTTACCAGCATCCCTCCTCCACCCCATCTCCCCACTTATAGTTCCATCTAGTTATACCACAACCGGGGGGAGTACTCTGGGTTCGGGCCAAAATTCCGGGCTCGGAGCCCTCCCCCTGGACAGCACGCCAAATACGCTTAAACCTTTACTCTTCTTAATTATATGTAAATGTGAACTCGTGAAAATATTGTATAAAACTCTAGTTTTAAGACAATTATTGGAAACAACCACAGGACATGGTTACTGCACCAAATATCAGATGATCCCTCATTTACGTGTAAGAATGGAGCGCAAACAAAGAATATCTATTTAAAAGCTCTAATATTTGAACTCAAGCAATGACCCATTTGTTTTTTTAATAATGATGTGGGATCTGCTTCAAGGAAAATGGCAATTGATCATGGAACAGTTGATGAATTATTCATCTTTTTTATAATCTATTTATTTTGGGGAAATTGTGTTTGCTCAACAATGAAATGGCGATTAGCAGTATAGACAAAGGAAGGAATGATTGACAGGTCTTTGTTAAACAAAGCTGGTGGTTAATCACATTGCTTTGCATGCAAGCGCAAGCCTTGTGTTTGTTCCCCATCGCTAATTAAACAAAATTACATCCAATAGCACAGTGTTAAAGGCATGTATTGCTTCTGCCCTGTTCACTAAAAACAAATGGCGCAATGATTTACGGAAAAATGACAGAACGGCTGTGGAGGAAGTTACAACAGGTGGCTTGTGTAAATATGTACTTGGGATAAATGCGCTTGTAAGTCTTGATATTCTTCAATATTTCCAGATTTATGTCAGCTATTTTGATAGACTGTTATCATGATATGGTACATTTGCAAATAAGATCATTTGTATCTCTTTTTCTTCCAGAACAGTCATGAAGCAGTGATGGCGGCCCATAAACATATCCTTTTCATCTCCTTTTTTATTCTACAGCATCTATCTATAAATTTTACCATCAAATTCATTCATGCATAAAGTCATCCATCCACCAGCTTGCCGTTTGTCTTTCTTTATGACACCATAGTATGATCTGTTACTCAGGCATAATCGCACAATTCTGTTTTGCAAAATCAATTCTTTTTTTACAAAGCACTGTTTGTGAACCAAATGTTCTTTTAATCATTAATTAATTGTCCTTTTGAAAAATATGAGGTTATATAAATACTTTACTTGAACCAGTATATATGATGAATCCGAGTATAGCCGGGTGCACACTGTACAATTTTGGCCATGATTTGGCTATTTTGAGACAATTTTTTTGTATCCTAAATTATTATTTTGATCTCAGCCAAAATCCAAAGTCTTTGATTGCTAGTGTGACATATTCAACGACAGCCAATTTATGACCATTGCAATCAAATTGCAAAATGCAGCTCATAGTCACTGAGCTTGTCATGAATTGATATAAAAATTTGAACGAGTCTTCTTGCGTGCATCTGTTTTCAAATGTATATGCACAAAGCAGTAGATGCTAACATATTGCTGTCCTGCTCAGGCTTGGATGCAATGACGAGAACTGAGATAAAACTCAAACAGGTAGGTTTATATTTAATGTATTTTTCCACACTGGGGGTAATTTCAATGAAGTCTGAAAAATGAAATAACTGATGTAACAGAGGTGATAGGCCCAACTCCTCTAAACTCTACCACTCACTTTGTTTGCAAAACATCAATCTTCAAATATTGTCCAAATATTGCTCTGTCAGTTACATTCATCAAAATTAAAAAAAAATAAACATTTGAAATATATCAGTCTGTGTGTAATGAATGAATATAATATATAAGTTTCACTTTTTGAATGGAATTAGTGAAATAAATCCACTTTTTGATATATGACCAGCACCCATGTGTGTGTGTGTGTGTGTGCGTATATATGTATATATATTGTAAACTCCACCCATCGGCCCAATGGAGGAAGTCCAACGACCGGGTCGAAGGTATTCTGCCCGTAAGTCTTTCTGGCGCTTCTTTAATAAAATTTTGATTTCCAATACTTTTCTGACTCCATGAATAATTTAATCTGACTCCAATGGTAAACAACCTCTAATTTGTAATGTTTCTGATGTAACCTTAACAGCTGATTGTGCAATTAAATGTGAATTAATTTAGATCTTTGATTATTTTGATTCTCTTATTTTAAATTATCCTTTCATTAGGGCGTTGCATCACTTAGAAAACCGTAAGGCCGAGTAGGCTTTCACGAACACAAACTCGTCAGTTTAGAATCTTAGTCAGAGGATGTAGAGTTTGCTAATAACGCAAATTGTGGAATCGCCACCTGCTTATTCATACAAAAGCGCCGTTTGTTTAGCCACGATACTACAACATGCTAAGTCATGACAGGCAGAAATCTAAAAATCTCAATTCATGTGTCACAAGCTCCATTTATTGTGATTTTAGTATGACCATATCCTGACGCAGATTTGTGGAAATGTCAAAAACCTCTTAATATACCGGTGATAATGATTTCAGAAGAATTTAAAATAAATCAAAGGGTCACACACACCTAGTTTTAGGGATGAACAGATGGTTAAAAAATCTTTTATTGGGGCATCCCACACCAGAAGAACAGCCATTGTTTTCTTTATAATTGTCTGTTATGTTGATGTGGGAGCGAAACCATCTTACCAATCGCAATGTGAAAATTCATACATCTATCATTAAAAATGTGCAGCAAATCGCCTAAAAAAGCCCATTAAACCCATCTGCCCTAATTTCTGTTGGTTCCTTATTATTTACACCAGCCATTGCTTTAATTCCTCTCCAGGCTGACTGAATATTTCCCTTAATAAACTTTTCTGCCACTAATGCCTTTTATTTCATATTTGCCCTTCTAATTTATAGTTTTAATTCCTTATTTACCTGACACTTTTCCAAATTTGTGCCTTGATTAAAAAACAAACAAAACCTGTTTCTTATTTAAAACATATTTCAATGATTTTGTCACCCAGGGGCTTATTTGCATAGATGTTTACATTTTTCCTTGGTATCACTCTTCACAAAGGTGAATATAAGATCTCACTACATCAGCTAACTCATTATTATCTACACAAGAAATTTTAAACATGTCCCATTCTCATATATCCCTCATTTTAGAATCAATAGAGTTTTGGATGTTTCTCATAAAATTCCTTAGGAGAAATAAGAGTAGACAGAAATGAGACGTGAGAAATATCTGAGAAAAAGAGTCAAAACTGAGAGAGTGCCGGAAGAAACTTGGAACATTTATTTACCGTCTTTCTGCAGTCTCTTTCAAGACTCGATTTTATTGCTCAGAGGTTGCTCTTTCTAAGATTGTGAGAATAGTTGTGATTCTCACATATCTCTCATTTTAGGATCAGCTGTGTTTCAGATGTGTCTCCTAAAATTCCTCAAGAGAAATAAGAGTAGACTCAACTGAGACATGACAAATTTCTGAGAAAAGGAGTTAAAACTGAGAATGTGGTGGAAGAGACATAGAACATCTCTTTATTGTCTTTCTTCAGTCTCTGCCAAGACTCCATTATAGGAGTATTCTATTACTCTCGAAGCTCATGAGACTTAGTTGTGACTCTCAGATATCTCTCATTATACAGGTGCATCTCAAAAAATTAGAATATCATGTAAAAGTTTTTTTTTTCTCTAATTTAATTCAAACAGTAAAACTTAAATATATTCTAGATTTAGTAGACAAAGTAAAATATTCACATTAACTTTTTTGTTTTAATTTTGATAATTACAGCTTGCAAGCTCATCAAAATAAAAAAAATCAGTATCTCAAATTATTAGAATATTTCCTAAGATAAATCAAAAAAGGATTTACAATACAAAATAAATTCAATTTCTGAAAAGTTTGTTCATTCTTGCTCTCAATACTTTGGGGCTCCTTTGGCACAAATTACTGCATCAATGCGGTGTGGCATTGAGGCAATCAATTTGTGGCACTGCTGTGGCATTATTGAAGCCCAGTTTGCTTTGATAGGAGCCTTCAGCTCATCTGTATTGCTGGGTCGGGTGTTTCTCATCTTCCTCTTGACAATATCCCATAGATTCTCTATGGAGTTCAGGTCAGGCGAGTTGGCTGGCAAGTCAAGCACAGTAATATTATGACAGGAAAACCAGTTAGAAGTAGTTTTGGCATTGTGGGCAGGTGCTAAGTCCTGCTGGAAAAGGATATCAGTATCTCCATAAAGCTTGTCTGCAGATGGAAGCATGAAGTACTCTAAAATCTTCTGGTAGACAACTGCGTTGAGTCTGGACTTGATGAAACACAGTGGATCAACACCAGCAGAAGACATTGTACCCCAAATCATCACCGACTGCAGAAATTTCACACTGGACTTCAAGCAAGTTGGATTCTGTGCCTCTCCACTCTTCCTCCAGACTCTGGGACCTTGATTTCCAAATGAAATGCAAAATTTACTTCCATCTGAAAAGAGTACTTTGGACCACTGAGCCATAGTCCAGTTCTTTTTCTCCTTAGCCCAGGTAAGACGCTTCTAATGTTGTCTTTGGTTTAGAAATGGGTTGGTACTTGGAATGCAACAGTTGTAGCCCATTTCATGAAGACGTCTGTGCACGGTGGCTCTTGATGCACTGACTCCAGCTTCAGTCCACTCCTTTTGAAACTCTCCTAAGCTTAAATCGGCTTTGCTTGACAATCTTCTCAAGCCTGCGGTCATCCATTTTACTTGTACACCTTTTCCTACCACACTTTTTCCTTCCAGTCAACTTTCCATGAATATGCTTTGACACAGCACTCTGCGAACAGCCAGCCCTTTCAGCAATGACCTTCTGTGGCTTACCCTCATTGTAGAGGATCTTAATGATTGTCTTCTGGACAACTATCAAGTCTGAAGACTTCCCCATGACTGCTGTGGGGATTACTGACCTAGACCTGGTATTTATACACTAAGAATGGTAATTTAAAGGAACTTGAAATTAAATATTATAATATTTTGAGATGCAATTTTTTTGAGCTGTAGCCATAATTAGCAACATTAAAATGTAAAAAAAAACATTTTAGTTTTCATGTAAGGAGTCTAGAAAATGTCACATTTTCACTTTCTTAAGTAACTGCTGAAAAATTTTGCATTTTTCCAAAATAAAATAAATATCTAATTTTTTGAGATGCACCTGTAGTGTCAACACTGTCTCAGATGTTTCTCCTAAAATGCCTTAGGAGAAATAAAAGTAGACACAACTGACACACGAGAAAGTTCTGAGAGAAAGGAATCCAAAATGAGAAACAAGAAATCTCTTTATTGTAACAAATACTTTCTTTTTTTTTTTTCTTCTTTTTTTTTTGATGACATTGGGTTTTTTAACGTTTAGCAGACAGGACAGTAGGATGAGAGAAGGAAACAATGGGAGAAGTGAGAAGGGAACAGGAGCAGGAAAATACCTTTAGTTGGGATTCAAACTCTTGCTGTCTGAGGTGCTGCTGTGCCTCAATGTTGATGTGCTTTCCACAAGGCTATGGTTCTGACAGAGGTTTCTCTAAGCTCATACTAAGGGCTGATTATTCTCTTATATGTCTCACTTAGTTATCAGCTTTGTCTTTTGGTGCCAGCTGGATAAACTTAGCTTAGTTACATATTAACTTAAGAACAAGTTTGACTAAGTAGCAGTTAACCAAAGGTTAGTCAGTCTCACTTTTCTGATTCAAACTAAACAGATATTCCCTTTCATGCAACTGACTTTAAAAAGTTATTACCAACTTTTAAGACTACTCTTTTACTCTAGAACCATGTAAAAATTATTTGACAAGTATTGTAAATATTGAAACTTTTATTTAAATAGCATTATACATTTCAGAATATGACTATGAAGGGTTACTCGTTTAAAATGTATCTTCAATGCCCAGCATAGTATATGTAGAGCATATTACAAACAAAGGATTAGGCAATTGTAGGATGTTTAGGCTAAGATAAATATTTTTTATATTACATAAAAATTATATATTATATTTCCCTTTCGAAAGAGAACTTCGAGTTGCGTTGTAACGCTAGGGGAACCGCCTCCACGGGAACCGATGTCAGAAACACATATCCAATCTTGGCAATATCATATTGACCGGCGACAGCCCATGACATCATAACAATGCGCCCCACATGTATATAAGGGGCGCCCAGATAACATGTCATCCTCTTTTCGTTTTCAGGGACTGTTATGTGTGAAACGCTATCGTGGCAATTATGAAACGCACAGACAAACTAAGTGTGTGGATCTGTGTCACTCGTTATCTGACACCAGATTACACACACGAGCTGTGTGTTCTCTGTCTGCGTGAAGAGCATGCACCGGTAGTTCTCGAGGGAGCTGCCAATGCAAACTGTGAATGTTCCATTCTCGTCTGGGTCTCTTCTCGAGGGAAGAGAGTTCAGCGTCTGCGCCTGGTGGTTCGGGTCCCGTTTGCACTGAGGCAGAGCGGAGACTCAGATCATGGGGCGTTCAGATGGAGCTCGCCGAACAGTTGAGAGGGGTGTGACAGCTTGTGCGATTCGGCGGATCGCGAGAAGGAGCTGCTGGGAGAGGATGCGTTGTTTTCTACATCTGCAGTCCAGCGGTGAGTGCTCTTCCAACCGAGCAGGAGATGGCTGGAGAGGGTGAGTAAATTACTGATTTCTCTCAGCCACCCTGTATCGCGTATGCTGAGCTGTTGATTATGGAACGCGCTGCAGGCATGCATGGCAGCGCTCCATGGCAGCGCGTCAGGAGAGAGGCCGCGCGCATTCAATGAATGACGATCGGTTTCTCTCTGGCCATAATCCTACAGCTCTAGTGAGCCTTCCATGCCTTCCTAAAGTTAATACTGAGGTTGAGGGGGCATGGAGAAACCCATTTTCTGTATTCCTTATATATTCCATATATATATATATATATATATATATATATATATATATATATATATATACATATATTCCTTATTCAGGCTTTAGGGTGGTATGTTTCATGGAGTTAGCTCGCCACCCTCTGGCCGCAGGATGAACTGTTTATGTCTAGGTAATACGTTACATTTTCATTTACTCATATGTAAATACTCATATGTAAATACTGAAGTATTTCTCTTTAGACCACTGTTCCCTGTGTGGGTTTTTTGGAAGGAATATGGGTACATATCGATGCCAAAAGTAGCCAACTAATAATAAACTTTATTGTTTGGCACTTTCTTGCATAGTTACAGCTCAGACTCTGCCATCTAAGTCCTAAAGTGACATTTCCCTTAGATGGCAGGGCATACATGGCAGCGGGTCAGGCTGGTGCTGCTCTGCACACGATGGCTGTGTGGCAGGTGCACCAGGCTGTCCTGCGGAGAGATTTAGACCAGCGGCATTCAAGACGTGCATGCTGCTGAGGTCTGAGTCCTCAACCAGACAGATTGACCCGAGGGCCGCGGACAGGGCCAGAAGGCTAGTGTCGCCTCTCGTGCACCCCTCCGTGGAGTGGACACAGAGAAGGCAAGACTCTAGGAAGAAGGATCTGAGTGAGGTGATCCTTCAAAAATGCGTTCAGCATCGTTGGTGGATCACCTCACTCTGAGGGTGTCAGAACTACCCGCTCCGTTCTACTTTTACCCCAGGCACTTCTGACATCAGGCCTGTGGCTGAGCTGCTAATATTTTGATTCTGGTCTGCCTTTGGCTTTGATAGTGTGAGGACCCTTTTAGGCTTGTAAGGGTGGAAGACCCCATGTTTCCATGGTGGCCGCAGATGGAACTGTCTTAAGTTGTATTGTAGTAGATACTATCTAAAAGACCGTTGTAGACCATTGTTCCCTGTGTAGGATGTGTCTCGGCATTTAGTTAAAATAGGAAAATGTATATTTTTATTTTTAAGTCATAGGGCCCTGCAGTCCCCTTAGGTTGGCTACAATGATTCTTGTATTTCATATCTTCATTAGTGAGTAAGTTGGCCTCCTTACTTGAGAGAAAGTGTTTTTGGAGGCCACTGCTCTGTTGCAGGCTGGCCCTTTGCAGGACACCTTGCTAGCCACCTTAGGGTAGAGTAGTTTGTCTCCTCTTCCATTAATTTTGAGGACTGTTGTTACAAAGAGACAAGCACTTTGGCTTCAGATAGATCAAAAGTGTAGTGCTGGCCCACTGGGCCGCCTGACATTGTTACCTGGTTTGGCTGCTCTGAGGAGCGCCAGGTAGATCTATGCTTTCTGAGCAGGCCCTCACCAGGGCCGCCCTGACAGCTGGCCTAGACTAGCGAGTAGGGATAGTTAAGGACTGTCCAGGTAGCCGGCCTTAGCAGGCCGCCCGGTAAAACAGTCCCCAATAATTGGGTTTTTGGTGGTTAATTGGCTTGCACTCAGCTAGTAGGCCTTAGCAGGCCTCTCTGTGGTGAGCCCAATCAGTGTGGATGTTGTAGCAACAGGACACGCTCCGGGTAGTTGGCCTTAGCAAGCCGCCCCGGGGTGTCAGCAGGCCTCTCTGTGGGCGAGCCCCAGTGTTGTAGGCCCTGGACAACTAGTTAGTCTTGCTATCAGGTAGCTGGCTTTAGCAGGCCGCCCTGTGTTCTAGCAGGCCTCCCTGTGGGCGAGCCCCAGTGTTGTAGGCCCTGGACAACTAGTTAGTCTTGCTGTCAGGTAGCTGGCCTTAGCAGGCCGCCCTGTGAGCGAGTCCCCAGCACTTTGGGTCTTAGCATTAACAATGACTTGCTTTGTGAAGTAGGCCTTATAGGCCTCTTTGTAAGTAAGTCCCCGTTGGTGCGGGTGCTTTTTGGTCCAGTAGAGTTGCATGGCTCTGCTTTGGAGTGTAGACCTGAACAGGCCTCTCTGAGAGCATATCTTGCTATCAGGTAGCTGGCCTTAGCAGGCCGCCCTGTGTTTTAGCAGGCCTCCCAGTGAGCGAGCCCCAGTGTTGCAGGCCCTAGACAGCTAGCTGTCAGGTAGCTGGCCTTAGAAGGCTGCCCTGTGTCTTTAGCAGGCCTCCCTGTGGGCGAGCCCCAGTGTTGCAGGCCCTAGACGGCTAGCTATTAGGTAGCTGGCCACTGTAGGCCTCCCTGATGCGAGTCTCCAGCAGTTGGGTATCGGTAATAGGTTGAGCATGTACTCTCCTCTCTTTCATGGCAGTACTGTGCTCCCTGAGTCTGGTCAGAGGTTGAAGGCTTCCCTCGAGATCAGCCCTTAGACTGTGAGCACTCCCCTCACGAGGGTCCCCTTTTAGAGTGCACGGCCTCCATGGCGCCTTGAAACATAGGTGCTGTGTAGATTCTAGAATCGAGCAGAGTAACTCCCCTCACTTGCAAGGGTCGATAGCACTTCGCTGAGTTCTGCTCTTCAGGATGCCCGTCTCTAAGATCTGGTCTGAGCTGGTCTACTGCCCTTTCTGCAGTCCCTCTTTCTGGATGTCTCTTTGTGAGACTTCTGTGTCTAGAGACTCTGTTTTTGAGGAAACAGACAGGTTGTTGGCAGACTAGGCTACTAGTATAGCTAGAAGCCGGGTCAGCCTCCCTGGTGATATTCAGGGTTGACTTGGTTCCCCTGGGAAGTGACTGGCTGGGCTACCTTTGGGCCCCCTAGCCACGCTCTCTTAAAGGGACCCCTTCTGTGGAAGCTGGTTCCAGGCCTTGGTGCGGCCTTGGCAGGCCTCCATATGTAAGATATGGAGGCCGCATTGAGGTTTAGTGCAGAGGTTTTGACCACTGGGAGCACTGTCACTGACAGCCCAGTGGGACCCGTAGGGTGAGTGGGTCTGGCGTTTCATTCAGTAGTCACTGCCATACGTTGACATGCACTCCCCTCAGCATGGCGGCGAGGGTATATCGTTCCCTTAGCGTTACGACGCAACTCGAAGTTCCCTTTCGAAAGGGAACGTCTCAGGTTACGTATGTAACCATAGTTCCCTTATATACATGTGGGGCGCATTGTTATGATGTCATGGGCTGTCGCCGGTCAATATGATATTGCCAAGATTGGATATGTGTTTCAGACATCGGTTCCCATGGAGGCAGTTCCCCTAGCGTTACGACGCAACGTCTCATTCCCTGTTCTCAGGGAACTATGGTTACATACGTAACCTGAGACGTTTTTTAAACAAATATAATATTAGTGTAAAATCTTACCTCCAGACTCTGGAACTCTCACTCTTGTCTTCTCTGAAGTTTCAGAAGAGATCTCCGCAACATGACACAGTTTTCTCAGATTTTTCTCCTAAACTAAAGACTCCAACAGTTGTCTTCTCTGAAGTTTTAGAAGAGATCTCAATAACATCACACACTGCTCAGATTGTTCTCCTTAGCTAAAGCTCTGAAACTCTCACGTTTGTCTCCTCATCAAGTTTAGATCAGATCTCAACAACCTTACAATTCACGAGTTCACACTTACAAATAATCAGATAGAGTAATTAGTATGCATATTTGGCGTGCTGTCCAACGAGAGGGCTCCGAGCTCGGTATTTGGCCCGAGCCCAGAGTACTCCCCCCAAAAAGCTGCAACTGGTGAGGGACAGCAGCCAGAAAGCATGTTGCTAACCCCCCAAAACTTGCAGAGTGTGAAGCTGAAAGTGTCGTAATCGTAGGGAGGTTAGTCACTGGAATGGGAGGGCTTCTTGCGTCGTCAGAGTTTGACCTTGGCTTCGGAAAGGTGAGCCTCGCTGGTAGTCGGCTGTGGAAAGTTGCAAATAAATGAGCTCCTGCGGGAGCTGAGGAGTGGAGGAGCACCACTGCTGTGGAGGTGGAGAAATTTTCCAGACAACATTGGTGCGGTGGTGTAGAATTTGCGGGAGAAAATGGAGCCCCAGCAGGAGAGTGAGAGAACAATCGCTATTGATGACGTTGGGATAATGATGATGATGAATGATGATGATTGTGATGTTGATGACAATAGTGATGACGATGATGTGATGATGATGATAATAATGACTGATGATTGTGGTATTTAGGTTGCGTATCATTTGAGTTATGATTCCAATTATTGATTCGGTGTCTTGAGCTCCTGCGGGAGCATGAGGGGACATCACTGCTGTGGTAGTTGAGCCACTTTAAAGCCACTGAGCTCCTGCGGGGAGCGTGAGGAACATCACTGCTGTGGCAGTGGAGGCATTAGACACTGAGCTCCTGCAGGAGCCTGAGGGAACATAGCTATTGATGACTTTGGGAGACGATGACGATGATGAATGAAGATGATGGTGAATGAAGTTGGTTATGATGATGATGACGACAACAATAGTATGACGATGATGTGATGGTGATAATAGTGATCGATATTGATCGTGGTATCTAAGTTTGAGTATCTTTTGAATTATGATTCCAATTCTGCATATTAATTCTGTTTCTTGAGCTCCTGCGGGAGCATAAGGGAATGTCACTGCTGCGGCAGTGGAGGCATTAGACACTGAGCTCCTGCAGGGAGCTTGAGGGAATGTCGCTATTGATGACATTAGGAGACGACGATGATGATGAATGAAGATGATTATGTTGATGACGACAATAGTGATGACAAAGGTGTGATGGTGATAATAGTGACTGATGATAATGATCATGGTATCCAAGGTTGAGTATCTTAGAATTATGATTCCAATTCTGCTCATTCATTCGGTTTCTTGAGCTCCTGCGGGAGCGTGAAGAACATCACTGCTGCGGCAGTGGAGGCATTAAAGATACTGAGCTCCGGCGAGAGCATGAGGGAACATCACTGCTGCGGCAGTGGAGGCATTAGACACTGAGCTCCAGCAGAGAGTTTGAGGGAACGTCGCTATTGATGACGTTAGGAGACGACAATGATAAATGAAGATGATTATGATGATGACAATAGTGATGACGATGATGTGATGGTGATAATAGTGACTTATGATAATGATCATGGTATCCATGGTTGAGTATCTTTGAATTGTGATTCCAATTCTGCTTGTAGGGGATTTTACAGTTAAAGACCCAAAAGACCAGATTTGATAAATGCAGACCTGGAGTCAGAGTTTAAAAAAAAATAATAATTTGAAGAAAATTTTAATAAAGAATAGTTTGCAGTTTCATCAGCAGAAGCAGCTTCAAGTCTCACAAGGAGTTCGTAGGCCGCTCTCTCTCGTACATTCACATTTCCACAACAATTATACTCTAACAGAGTCCACTAACTACGTCATTACTAAGATTCTGATTGGTTAAGAACACTAGACAAAACTGGTAATTTTCCACACATGGACAGATAGTCAGAATCATATCTCCTTCCATCATGATGCTGACGATCAGACCCTGAAGTTAGGCACAGAATGTCCTGTTAAGTCAGGACAAGGCGTCTGCAGGTCTCAAGTCCCAGTTGTCCACCAGTACCCATAACGGACCTGTACAGAACACTTAGCGCACATACAAAGATACACATGATTCACAGCTTCTTCAAGGCTGAAGTTGATCTGAGCTCCGCACTGAACAGGAAACTTTCCCAAAACATACTGATAAGTTGTACTTTTCTCTCAGTCAGAGGTACAGACAATATACATCATTATTTTCTAGTGTTTATAAAAAATGAAAAAGGAAAATAAATGCTTTAACATAAGTTGAAGTTAGTCATTCCAAATAATTCAATATTTAGAAAGATAGCTTTCATGATAAATCGCTCAAAATATATATATATATATATATATATATATATATATATATATATATATATATATATATATATATATATATATATAAGCGGCAGTGGATTCCAGAATCCACCCCTTCAGTCCCCCCTTAAAGGCCAACGTGGAGTCCTAAACACCACATCTGGTCTTAACAATAGAAGCCGCTTCAAAATCTTACATTTATGACCCATGCGCCCCTGGCAGGTTACAATTTTGATAAAATAGACAATATGTTTTCCCTTTAACAACTTGCTAGAACAGAATATTCTACAGAGCACATAGTGCATTATTGACATTCAGATCTTACACATAATTGTCTTTACATCAATCTTGGCAAATATGTATATCAAATTCATTGATTATAAAACAAGTGCATATTTATTCTCTGGAAGCCGGGCTAAACGAGTAAGCACTGTTACTGCATTCCTGGCATGGGCCAGACCCTCAGTCACCCCTCAGATCCTAAATACTAACATTGCCTATAATCGTAAATACCAGGATATATTCACTGGTTTTTAGAAAAATATAATTTCCAATTCATTATATAATACAAGAAGATGGATTCTAAATCCTATCCTTTCCATTCCTTAAGATTAAAAACAAAATTGTTGTCTAACTCAAAATAAACAATGAAAAATAAGTAACACCCATGATCATTCTTCTACTTACTTCAACTCTCTAAAAATCACCTTCATCTTTAAACCTTAATAACCTTTTTGTTAAGCTTTCTTTTCACAACAGATCAATTTACAGTCATTATAGCCCACATAAATAAAATAGAACACAAATGAAAATAAACCAAAACTTGTTAATGTTAAAGACATTTTATCAAAATTACATAAGCATCAAAATATAAAAATTCAATGATATCAAAAAATTGTTTTTAAATATCTTTTTCATGATATCATTCTTAATCATACTCAATACCTAATTATTCTTAATCTTAAACTCAATTTTCCCAACATTTCACAGTACTCAGACCATGTCCACAGTACAGTATTCAAAATCAAATAATTAGTACTTCCTTTAAAGTTAGTTTTGTTCTCAATATCTTGTCTGTTAGAACAGCTTGGGCTAAATTACCAAAATATTAAGCCTCTGTCATTTGGCAGTGATACTCATCTCATCAGTCTTGCATTTTACCCCAAAATTATCATAAACATTAAACACAATTTTATGTATATAATCTTCCCTATTACTTCATAAATTATACAAATTTGTACTATAGGCCATTATCAATTTCTTTAAATCTGTTTTGAAACTTAGTCTCATCTATTAAAGAGCACTACCATAGTTCGTAATATTATTAACTTGATTTGATTTAATATGTTCATAAATCAATCCACTAATACTATCAGCATTTTTATTTTCATAACATTAATTTTAACTGCTTTACTTTTTTTTTTTTTTTTTTTTTTTTTTTGTTATAACTACTTGTCACAGTATTTCTCTATCAAATGGTTAGTCTGCGGATTCAAAAAATATTATCATTATTGTCTCAGTCCCACTTATCTGTACTATTTTGCAGAAACCAAAATATTATTTTACTCAAATCTCAACCTATAGGTTCCACAGACAGCCTTATAGCTGCTTTCTCCTTCAACCCTTATTACATAAAATGTAGTTCTCTAGACATCTACTGTCATACATCCATTTAGTAAAATAAATAAATAAATAAATCTTAAATTTATATTCTCTCCTTTATTTGCCCACCAGCCTTCCACAAATAAGGGTGCTCTCTGGATAGTGTTTGATAGTGACTGAGCCAATGTGTCACTTTGTCTCTGCCGTCAAATCTTATAACATATACGTTTATCATTCTGATCACAAATAACTGACAGTATTTAACTTTAGACCCTCAGTTGGATTTAGACAAGGGTTTTTAACCCATGGACGGCAATCTTAAATTCCACATTACCATTTACATAAATACTCTTAAATATACTAATCCAGAGAGTAATTCAAATCAACAACAGGAATGACAAAAGTCATAATTACCAATAGCAGACAGAGCTGGATAACCAATCCACTTAAAGCTCGTCCTGTATGTTCTGTATCGTCTTCATCAGATTCGATCAGAAGTATCGGCTTCTGTACAATTATTTTTGTTTCACTTAACCCACTGTAATGATAAAAACACTCATTCCAGAGGTTAATGACATACACACACAATAGTTCCCCAAAATGAACACATACAAACATACAAACAGTCAACCTCACACACACTTATTCGCATGTATATGAACCGCTCATTTTCTAGGTCTAGAAACTAATATTTAAACTTCACACTTTTCACGTAAATTATACTTAGTGTTATATAATCTGTAATCCAGTCTCAAAGCATACCTCTTCACTATAATTTATTTTATTTAGAAAATCAGCAGAGTTCTTACAGTTCTAACATCATTACTTTGTTTTGTTTCAACTTTAGCAGGCCGATAACAGACACAGCACCATCCTTGCCTCCACCCCAGCAGTCTCTCTCTCTCTCTCTCTCTCCTACTTTCAAATAATCTTTTCAACAGCCTCAAGACTGTAACTTAGACAGAATGAAATATTTAATTCATTACTGCATAGAAAACTGTTAATCATTAACCAATCATTAACCAATGTTATAATACATGTTTATTTTTCAGATAAAAAAAAAAACATTACCACAATCCTTATATGTTATCCTAGGAGCCTTTTTAAGGTTATCTTTAGTTTAAATGCTCAATTTACTTAACTTCCTCTTGAATCTGCAAACACGGTCTTCATCTTTAGCCACCACCATGTCTTTGCATTCCTATGCCATGTCTAATGACCTGCTAGAGTAAAACTATGATGCAGACGTATTATTTCAAAATCAACACAGTCTCACAGATTCAGGGATTCACAGGAATACTGAATCCAAAACTTATACAGTTTTTGCCAATAGGGCAACCAACATTATGTTAATAAATTTTTCCCTGGTCTCCCCAGAAATTACGGACAGTCACCTCATGGTCTCAGTCGGCTCTTGAAAGCTCATTCCCATCAGCTCTTTATCAATAATCTCCTCTTCCTCAGGGTGTTGTCCCCTGGCATAGTTGCATCAAGTTGTGGACACTTGTCACAATGAAAAACAAGCCATCCTAGGAATGCGGTTCCTGGTGAGTGGTATGGAGGAACATTTCTGGGTCAGACTTCTGTACTTCTCACAGATCCCCCCTTAATGATGCTGCTGGCCTCACAGACATCCGCTCCACTCTCATACCCATCTCACATACAACACCTCCCTTCAGGGTAGATGCCCAGTGTCGGCGGTAACCCCCTGCCTTAGGTTGTCCCCTGTCTGGCCAAAGAGGATCTTACCCGTCATTGAGAAATCACCTCGTGCACACTGGTAACCACTCATTCCCATTGCAAAATCTTTGACAGTTTTCTTCAACAGAATCAGGTGTTTTGTTGAGCTTAAGGAAGATGCATTCAAGAGCCACCAGAGCCATTGGACTGCCTAATAGTGTTACAACAGGGAAACAGGTTCATTACAGCAATAATTAATCACTAAAAGTCATTAGACATCTTTAAAGCAGAAACATATCAATGCTGAGATTATACTCAGTGAATTTAGTTATCACAACCATCCATTCAGTGGAATGTTCTGCTACATCTTTAACTGGAACCATCCGCCCTGTGCATGGTGGTGACTAGGATGAGACAAAAAGCTACTGGTCATAAAATAAATTTGTCAAAATAGTCGCTTCTATTATTCCAGGTTTGTATTTAAAGACCTCTTTAAAGACATTTCATTTTACTTTGTCATATTTAACAACTAATTGCCCTCTTCATGGCACTCATTTCTTTAACATCTTTGTCAATGATTTTCCAACTGACACCCTGTGCTTTTTACTATAAATAGCTTATCACTTATAACACTGGCTAAGATAGCAGCATTTAGCTGAGTTTGAATAAGACGGAGAGAGAGAGAGAGATTCTGTGGCATTCAGGACTGGTACACTGCATTTTCATAAACTTGTAACATCAGACTTTTGTCTGATATCTTTTGACTGTGGCCCAGCATTAGACTTTGCCAGAATTGATATACATTTTTGAATTAAACATTATTTTTATATTTACTTTTACCCACATATCAAGGAAGTTAGAAATTACAAATTTCCCATCAGGTTGAGTCCTTTTGACACTGGCAGTCAAGTCGTTTAACTTGCCATTTAAACTATCTGTCAATCAAAAACCAAACATTTAGAACTTAGAGTTCCTACATCAGTTTAGTTATTTACCCTACGGTAGTGATGTGCTCATCACATTGAAAACATGCTTCAGACTGTTCAATATTTCCCTTTAAGTGAAAAATTCTTTCATAACATCCAATAATCAATTATCATCTTCTATACTTTTAAATTTTTGTAACTCACATGTTTTTGGAGTCATTGTTTGAAATTTGACATCAACCTGTTCATTCACTATAAAACGTATTTTTTTTTTTTTTATCTCTTGTTCTTTCTCAGTTTCACAAGCTCATTCTCAGACAGAGTGGAAGTATTTTTTGTTTGTTTCTTTCCTTTCTTTAGTTTACAAAATTTTCGAATATGTCCAAGTTTCCCACACTTGTGGCATTTAAAAAGCTTCTCGTAGCAGTCACAAGCAATATGCCCTTTCTTACCACACTGGTAACATTTTATGTCATCTTGTGGATGGGTTTCAGCTTTTAACCACACCATCCGACACTTTGTCTATATTTTGATCATTGTGAGCTTGTAAATGGCTCCAACTTACAGCACACCATGATAACAGTGAGTCCCATTTTGGAATGGCAACAGAGCCCCTGATAAGCAGTTCTCTGTATTCTTTTGACAGTCCGCCAGTCAAGTTGTTGTGTGATGTTCCAATCAGAATCAAAACCCTGGCTAACCATTTTCTTAAATTGTTCAGAAAATTTCTTTGAAGTGAGAGCTTCAGAGCAGAGCTGTTTACAGCGTTTGCTCTCTTCTGTCTCATTATCTGTATCAGGACTGATCAAGTTACTAAATTTGTCAGCCATATCTTAGTCACGGTTAATACTCACCTGAGAGAGATGGAGACGGCAACCTTTGAAAAACACAGCTTTGGTGTCATAATTACTGAACAGAACACTGGAAGCAAGTGCGAAAATATTTAATATAATGTCTTCAAACAGCAACAGTACAAACAGAATGAATAGGTGATCGCAGGGACCTCGATGGTCAGAATCCGTGGAGACGTGTAGTGAAGTGGCGGTGACAAACGACAGACTCCAACGACGATGATGAGGAACAGGAACAAAAGTCAGGAACAGAACACCGGGACACCAACACGGACGACATCAAACAACGATCTGACAAGGATGAAGGAAAAGCGGTAAGTATATATAGAGTGGTGAGATTGCAAGCAGCTGGTGAGGAGATGACGATCAGCTGGAGTGGATCAAGTGATGTCATACATTCACGCCCACAACCCACATGCGCTCACACCACAACATAAACACAAGACTAGAAGGAACAGAGAATGTGTCTACCGTGACAGTACCCCTTCTCCTAAGAACGTCTCCTGGCGTTCCCAGGCTCCTTTACCTGTCGATTGTAGTCATCGATAAGGGAGTGATCCAATATGTCTCTAGCAGGAACCCAACTTCTCTCCTCCGGACCGTAACCTTCCCAGTCCACCAAGTACTGAAATCCGCGTCCCCTCCGCCTAGAGTCCAGAATACGATTAACCGAATAAGTGGTCTCCCCGTCTACGAGTCGCGGTGGGGGAGGGACCGGGGCAGGCGGATTAATGTGGGAATGAAACACGGGTTTAATTTTTGACACATGAAAGACGGAATGAACCCTCCTGTACGCGGGAGGTAATTTGAGGCGGACTACCACCGGACTAATGATTTTAGTGACTGTAAACGGCCCAATGAATTTGGGTGCAAGCTTATTAGAGACGGAGCGCAAAGGAATGTTCTTAGTTGAAAGCCACACTTTTTGACCAACGACGTATACGGGAGGCTTAGACCTGTGGCGATCGGCCCTTGCCTTGGTGCGCGCCCCCACCTGGAGTAGAGTCTCACGGGCTCTAGTCCAGGTACGGTGACACCTCTGGACGAAGGCATGAGCAGAGGGGACCGCCATCTCGGATTCCAGACTGGGAAAAATAGGTGGCTGGTAACCTACGCTACACTCAAACGGAGATAGGCCAGTGGCCGACACTGGTAACGTGTTGTGTGCGTACTCTACCATAGAAAGTTGTTGGCTCCATGAGGAAGGATTCTTGGATACCAAACATCGCAACACCCTCTCCAAATCCTGGTTGGCTCTCTCGGTCTGACCATTGCTCTGGGGATGAAACCCAGAAGACAGACTAACCGTCGCCCCCAGTAGTCTACAAAACTCTCGCCAAAATTTGGACACGAACTGGGGACCCCTGTCGGAGACCACGTCAATCGGGAGGCCATGTAGACGAAAGACGTGATCTACAACTGCAACCGCCGTCTCCTTAGCTGAGGGTAATTTGGGTAAGGGGATGAAATGGGCTGCCTTCGAAAACCGGTCCACCACGGTCAAAACGACCGTGTTCCCCTGAGAGGGTGGGAGGGCGGTGATAAAATCTAGAGCGATGTGGGACCAGGGTCTCGAAGGAACCGACAGCGGCTGAAGTAACCCATCTGGAGGTCGATTAGAAGTCTTACCAATGGCACAGACCGAGCAAGCCAGTACAAAATCATGAATGTCGCGAGCCATGCGAGGCCACCAGAATCGTTGCCTGACTAGAAAACTAGTACGATTAACTCCTGGATGGCAAGCCACGTTGGAACCATGACCCCACTGGATGACGTCCGACCGTAATCCCTCCGGTACAAATAATCGATTCGGTGGACAACCGGGCGGAGGCGTTACCCCTTCTAGGGCCTTCACGACCCTCGATTCGACCTCCCATGAGAGTGTGGAAACAAATAGTGTTTCGGGCAAAATGCACTCAGGAGTAACGGGCGTTCGGAAAAATCAAATATGCGGGACAAGGCGTCGGGTTTGATGTTCTTGGAACCCGGACGATATGAAAGAGAAAAATCGAAACGACCGAAAAAAAGTGCCCACCGAGCCTGCCTGGAGTTCAACCTTTTAGCAGTTCTGATGTACTCTAAGTTCTTGTGATCTGTCCAGACGATGTAAGGTACCCCCGACCCTTCTAACCAGTGGCGCCATTCCTCCAACGCTAACTTGACTGCCAACAACTCCCTGTTACCAATGTCGTAATTACGTTCCGCCGGGGATAACCGATGGGAAAAAAACGCGCAAGGGTGCATCTTGTCGTCTGAAAGGGAACGTTGGGACAACACCGCTCCTACTCCCACCTCCGACGCGTCGACCTCCACCACGAACTGACGTGAAGAATCAGGGGCTACGAGGATGGGGGCTGAAACAAAGCGGCCTTTCAGTTTGGTAAACACAGCCTCGGCTGTGTCAGACCACCTGAACGTAGTTCTGGGGGAGGTCAAGGTAGTCAGAGGTGCGACTAGTTGGCTGAAATTGCGAATAAAACGCCGGTAAAAATTGGCGAACCCCAGGAATCTCTGCAGGGCCTTGCGAGAATCTGGGCTTGGCCAATCCACCACAGCCTTGATCTTCTCAGGGTCCATCCGCATCCCCTCAGACGAGACGATGTACCCTAGGAACGGGACAGACTGTGCATGAAAATCGCATTTCTCCGCCTTGACAAAAAGCCCATTCTCTAGCAACCTCAGAAGCACTCGCCGGACGTGCTGCACATGCTCCTGGAGAGAAGAAGAAAATATCAATATGTCATCCAGGTAGACATATATGAATTGATCGATCATATCTCGCAACATGTCATTGACCAAAGCCTGGAAAACTGCCGGGGAGTTGGACAGCCCGAAAGGCATAACCAAATATTCAAAGTGCCCCCTGGGGGTGTTAAAGGCAGTTTTCCACTCATCACCCTCCCTAATGCGAACCAAATGATAAGCGTTACGCAAATCCAATTTTGTGAAAATGGACGCTCCCTGCAGCCTCTCAAAGGCAGAAGACATCAACGGCAAAGGATAAGTATTCTTTACCGTGATGTTGTTCAACCCTCGGTAATCAATGCAAGGTCGCAGAGAACCGTCCTTCTTACCCACAAAAAAGAACCCCGCCCCCGCTGGAGAAGAGGAAGGGCGAATGAACTTGGTTGCTAGAGAATCAGAAATATATTTCTCCATAGCCTCCCTCTCTGGAACAGAAAGTGAATATAACTTGCCTTTAGGCGGAGACTTACCTGGCAGTAAATCTATAGCACAGTCATAGGGACGATGCGGAGGAAGAGAAGCAGCACGAGACTTACTGAACACTTCCTTCAGGTCCAGGTACTCCGCGGGCACGTTAGACAGGTCCCCTGTTTCCTCCTGAAACACAGAAACAGATACAGACGAACATGCAGACACAAGACAGGACTTATGACATTCCTTGCTCCACTCCAGTACGGTTTTATGATGCCAGTCCACTCGAGGGTTGTGTTGGATGAGCCAGGGATGTCCAAGGACGACAGGTGCAAGGGGTGAGTCCATGATGTAAAATGAAATAGTCTCGGAATGGTTGCCAGAAGTGATAAGTGTTATGTCTTCAGTGGAGAGGGAAATGGTGGGGAGATCTTGTCCATTAAGAGCGTGAACTGCGATTCTTTGAGTGAGGGGTCTGAGGGGAATCTGAAACTTCTGTGCAAAATTGTGGTCCATGAAATTACCTTCCGCTCCAGAATCCAGAAGTGCTCGACAATCATGCTGGTGGACTGACCATCTAAGTCTTACCGGGAGGAGTGTGGAGGTAGATGAAATCTGGGATGAGGTCTTCCTGGCGGAGATCCCACCCGACAGTAGCCTCAAATTTACTATCGGGCTGGACCTTTTACCGGGCAGCTGTAAGCAAAATGTCCTGCTCCTCCACAATACAGGCAAAGGCCCTGGGACCTCCGCCTCTCCCTCTCCTCCCGGGAAAGCCGAGCTCGACCCACCTGCATGGGCTCGGGATCATAGACGGGGCTGACCACGTCCCTGCCGCTGGATCTCGACTCGTTACCTCCGAAAGCACGAGTGGACGTAACTCGGCGCTCGACCCTGGACAGTCGAGCGTCCACCCGCAGAGCCAGATCTATGAGTCCTGTGAGTGTGGCCGGAAGATCCAGGGCGTAGATCTCCCTCTGAACGTGGTCAGCCAACCCATGCAGGAACATGTCCCACTGCGCCTCCTCGTTCCATCCGCACTCCGCTGCCAGGGTCCGGAACTCAATAGAAAAGTCAGAGACCGATCTCTCTCCCTGGCGGAGTTCCATCAGCGTTCTGGCGGCCTCTCTTCCATACACCGCCCGATCGAACACCTTCTTCATTTCGTCGGCGAGGGTCTTGAACGAGGCGCAGCATGGATCTTGATTCTCCCACACCGCCGTTCCCCAAAGAGCCGCCCTCCCGGTCAGTAAAGTGAGCACGAAGGCCACTTTAGATTGCTCGGTGCAAAATGTGTTGGCCTGTAGTGCAAAGTGCATAGAGCACCGGGTCAAAAATGCTCTACAAAAGTTAGGCTCCCCGGCATAGGACTCGGGTACCGGTAGACGAGGCTCAGACCGAGAGGGGCTCGCTGGAGGTGGGGGGAGAACGACTGGTGTGGGCGGCGCAGCGGGAATCTGTAAGCTACAGATCTGCTGGGTGAGCTCGGACACCTGCGTCACCAAGGCTTGTACTGCGCGACCTGTGTTGACGATCTCTTCTTGTTGTGAATCCATTCTCCGGATACTGTGATGTATGAATTCATCCACCGACCTAGAAGATCTGCTCGCTGCTTCCATTTGTTGGTCAGATCGTTCTGTCATAATTACTGAACAGAACACTGGAAGCAAGTGCGAAAATATTTAATATAATGTCTTCAAACAGCAACAGTACAAACAGAATGAATAGGTGATCGCAGGGACCTCGATGGTCAGAATCCGTGGAGACGTGTAGTGAAGTGGCGGTGACAAACGACAGACTCCAACGACGATGACGAGGAACAGGAACAAAAGTCAGGAACAGAACACCGGGACACCAACACGGACGACATCAAACAACGATCTGACAAGGATGAAGGAAAAGCAGTAAGTATATATAGAGTGGTGAGATTGCAAGCAGCTGGTGAGGAGATGACGATCAGCTGGAGTGGATCAAGTGATGTCATACATTCACGCCCACAACCCACATGCGCTCACACCACAACATAAACACAAGACTAGAAGGAACAGAGAATGTGTCTACCGTGACATTTGGCTTCTGCTTGATGAAACTGCAAAGTATACTACGAGACATTGGTCACATACTGGTACACTCCAATCAGGGTCACAAAATTTCTTATAAAAATCGGAATCATTCCAGATGCATCCCTGGCAACAAACAACCCTATTATCTTTTTATATTTTGTATCTAAAAAAAAACTTTTTCCCTACCTATCTGAATCTCTAAGCTCGGGGTACCCCTATCTGGAGTGGACGAGGCAAAGCGTCAGGCTCACGGTTTTACACACGTAGTGTCTCTTCACTCCGGTGAGGGTGCTCCCGCACCTAACGCACAATTTAGTGCACGTCAACCCAATGTCCACTCCGGAGTGCGCTCCCAGGGCACACAAAGTGTCATTATACTCTGGTGGGGGTGCCTCCCGCACCTAACGTACAATTTAGTGCACGTCAACCCAGTGTCTGCACCAGAGTTTTAACCCCAGGATACACGCTTTTATAGCACAATGACATCGACCCACTGTCAGATGTCTGGGGGCTCACGTCTGAGTCAAAACCCCTACCGCTTGCCTTTTTCTCCACCACTTCCACTCCAGACAGTCCTAGCAAAAATAATAAAATTCTTCCTACCTTTGTTTGTTGTTTGGCCAGGAATGTCACCAAAGAATGATTGCCCGCATTCTCCACCATTAACTGTAGGGGATTTTACAGTTAAAGACCCAAAAGACCAGATTTGATAAATGAAGACCTGGAGTCAGAGTTTAAAAAAAAATAATAATTTGAAGAAAATTTTAATAAAGAATAGTTTGCAGTTTCATCAGCAGAAGCAGCTTCAAGTCTCACAAGGAGTTCGTAGGCCGCTCTCTCTCGTACATTCACATTTCCACAACAATTATACTCTAACAGAGTCCACTAACTACGTCATTACTAAGATTCTGATTGGTTAAGAACACTAGACAAAACTGGTAATTTTCCACACATGGACAGATAGTCAGAATCATATCTCCTTCCATCATGATGCTGACGATCAGACCCTGAAGTTAGGCACAGAATGTCCTGTTAAGTCAGGACAAGGCGTCTGCAGGTCTCAAGTCCCAGTTATCCACCAGTACCCATAACGGACCTGTACAGAACACTTAGCGCACATACAAAGATACACATGATTCACAGCTTCTTCAAGGCTGAAGTTGATCTGAGCTCCGCACTGAACAGGAAACTTTCCCAAAACATACTGATAAGTTGTACTTTTCTCTCAGTCAGAGGTACAGACAATATACATCATTATTTTCTAGTGTTTATAAAAAATGAAAAAGGAAAATAAATGCTTTAACATAAGTTGAAGTTAGTCATTCCAAATAATTCAATATTTAGAAAGATAGCTTTCATGATAAATCGCTCAAAATATATATATATATATATATATATATATATATATATATATATATATATAAGCGGCAGTGGATTCCAGAATCCACCCCTTCATGCTAATTAATTGTTTCTTGAGCTCCTGCAGGGAGCCTGAGGGAACATCGCTATTGATGATGTTGGGAGGTGAAAATGATGATGAATGATGATGGTGATTATGATGACAATGACAATAGTGATGAAGATGATGACGATGAGGTGATGATTATGATCATGGTATTAAAGGTTGAGTATCGTTTGAATTATGATTCCAATTCTAATTCTGCTTATTAATTGTTTCTTGAGCTCCTGTGGGAGTGTAAGGGAACATCACTGCTGCGGCAGTGGAAACATTTATAAAAGACAGTGAGCTCCTGCGGGAGCGTGAGGGAACGTCACTGCTGCGGCAGTGGAAACATTTATAAAATACAGTGAGCTCCTGTGGGAGCATGAGGGAACGTCACTGCTGCAGCAGTGGAAACATTTATAAAAGACAGTGAGCTCCTGCGGGAGCGTGAGGGAATGTCACTGCTGCGGCAGTGGAAATATTTATAGAGAGTGAGTTCCTGCGGGAGCAGAGGGAACATCACTATTGATGGCGCTGAGACGATGATGATGATGACGATGATGGTGTTGAGAGACGATGATAACGCTGACAGTAAGCGATGATTATGACAACAATGACAGTGACGATAGTGATGATTACAGTACGATGATGATGACGACGACGATGATAATTATGGTTGGGTATCTTTTAAATTTTAGTGATTCCAATTCTGCTCATTGGTACTGATTATTGAGCTCTTGCGAGAACATGAAAAACCTCACTGCTGCGGAAGTGCAGACATTTAAAAAGATGACGACGATGATAGTGACAGATGATGATGATGATAATGATAATTAAGGTTGGGTATCATTTGAAAAACCTCACTGCTGCGGAAGTGCAGACATTTAAAAAGATGACGACAATGATAGTGACAGATGATGATGATGATAATGATAATTAAGGTTGGGTATCATTTGAATTATGATTCCAATTCTGCTTATTGGTTCTGATTATTGAGCTCCTGTGGGAGTGGAAAGGAACATCATTGCTGCGGCAGTGGAGAATTTCCAAATAAACTGAGCTCCTGTGGGAGTGAGAAGGAACATTACTATTGATGATGTTGAAAGACAATGACGATGATGGTGATAATGTTGAGAGTCGACGATTATGACTAAATTGAGATGAATTATGGTGATGATAATGAAGAACAGGGTGGCTGATGATGACGTTGAGATGAATTATGATGACGATGAAGAAAATGGTGACAGATGATGATGATGATGATGATAATGAATAAGGTTGGGTAATATTTGATTAACCAATATTTTTAACCATTCCAATTCTGCTTATTGATTCTTGATTCTTGATTCTCCTGCGGGAGAATGAACGAAAATCACTGCTGCGGCAGTGGTAAAATTTCCAAAGAAACTGAGCTCCTGTGGTAGCAGAGGGAACATCACTGTTGACGAAGTTGAGAGAGGATGATGCCAATAATTGTGATGATGATCGTGACAATCGTCATAATTACAGTATGTTGGCTGACGGTAATGATGGTCATGAAGCTAGTGATGATGATGCTGGCTGTTGAAGTTAAAGATGACAATGATCATGATGATGACAATAGTGACTGATGATAATCTTGATAATTAAAAGTTACAATTTGAATTGTATTAATTCCAACTGCGATTCCAATGGTTAATGATTCCGATTCTTGAGCTCCAGCGGGAGTGTGAAGGAACGTCACTGCTGCGGCAGTGGAGAAAAGTTGTTTCAAGACAACTTGGATAGAAAACGTCTCAGGTTACTCATGTAACCATGGTTCCCTGAGAGGGAACGAGATGCTGCGTCGGTTCTGACGCATTGTGGGAACGCCTCTGCGTGATTGCGTCGTGAAGCACATGTGAAATCTGTCCAATGGTGTGACGGGACTTCATAGGCGGGTGACGTCATGACCAGCTATAAAGCACGCCGGAAACAAACACTGTTAGCTTCTGAAGAAGTCGAAGCAAGTAGCTCACAGGCATGCAGGGAGTATGGCACAGCGACGCAGCGTCTCGTTCCCTCTCAGAGAACCATGGTTACATGAGTAACCTGAGACGTTCCCTTTCAAGGGAAGGGGAAGGGGAAGACCAACCTGCCGCATCACAAATTTCTTGCAGCGATACTCCTGAGAGTAAAGCTTTTGAGGCAGCCATACTCTGCGAAGAGTGGGCTCGGACAGCAAGAGGAGAGGGTGCTAGTATGCTAGTGAGATAGCCTCGACTATCCACCTACTCAAAGTCTGCTTGGATGCAGCGTACCCCTTCTTAGGAGGTCCAAAGCACACAAATAACTGATCTGTTTTACGCCACAGGGCAGCTCTGTGAACGTAAGCATCCAATGCTCTAACTGGGCAAAGCAGATTAAGCTTCTCCTGGTCTGACGACGAGAAAGGAGGAGGACAAAAAGCTTGCAGCATAATAGGTCCTGCCACATGAGTGGGAAACTCAGGAACATACCCTTCACGAGGGAACAGAAAAGCTTTCACCATACCCGGTGCAAATTCAAGACAAGAGGTTGAAACTGACAGAGCTTGCAAATCTCCTACTCTCTTAAGTGATGAGATAGCTAGAAGAAAAACAGTCTTAAAGGAGAGAAACTTCTCATGGACTTCTTCAATTGGCTCAAACGGAGCTAAGGACAGGCCTTCCAGTACCACAGCCAAATCCCAAGTCGGTACCCTCGAGCATGCCGCAGGCCTAAGTCTTAATGTACCACGAAGGAAGCGAGTAACAAAGGGATGTCTCCCTAGAGATGCACCATCAACAGGAGCGAGATAAGCGGCAATGGCCGCAACATAGACTTTTAGTGTAGAAGGGGATAACCCCGCTGAGAATTTGTGCTGTAGAAACTCTAGTACTGCACTGATAGGGCAGGCACTTGGGTCCTGCATACGAGCTGTGCACCCAACAGTAAACACCTTCCATTTTAGGGCATATAACTTCCTTGTGGAGGGAGCTCTGGATTGAAGTATGGTCTCTACCACCTCAGTAGAGAGACCTGAGTTTATGAGCTGGGCCCCCTCGGAGGCCAGGCCCACAGTTTCCATAACTCTGGGCGGGGGTGAAGGATTGAAGGATCTCCCAGGGAGAGCCGTCGAGAAGGGACACAATGTCCGAGAACCAGACTCAGCCCGGCCACAACGGGGCTACTAACAATACATGAGCCCCGTCCTGGCGTATTCTCTCCAGAGCTCCCGGGAGCAGCGCAATCGGGGGAAAAGCGTATAACCGCAGCCCCTGTCTCGATAGGATGTCTGCCCCCAAGTTCAGGCGCCCTGGGATGTACATCGCTCTGACTGACAGCAACTTCCCATGGGCCCACAAGAGAATCTGGTGCACCAATCTGCATAGCGGGCGTGAGCGCAGACCCCCTTAATGATTTAGATAAGAGACCACCGCTGTATTGTCTGAGCGGACCAACACATGGTGGACTCTCAGGTTTGGAAGGAAATGTTTGATTGCCAGGAACACAGCCATCATCTCCAACTGGTTTATATGCCATGACAGATGATGGCCCCGCCACAGACCTTGAGCCGAACGACCACTCATGATCGCCCCCCAGCCGGTGAGGGAAGCATCCGTCGTAAGCGTTACACGACGACAAGGGGCTCCCAACACCAGTCCTTGGGAAAGAAACCAAGGTTTTTTCCACATGACACAAGCACGAAGGCACCACCGTGTGATCTTGATCATGCGAAACGGGTTCCCCCTCGGGGAAAACCCCTTGGTCTTGAGCCACCACTGTAAAGGTCTCATGTGCAGCAGGCCAAAAGGTATCACGCTGGACGCTGCCGCCATCAGACCTAACAGCCTCTGAAACTGTTTCACAGTGAGCGACTGGCCTAGCTTCAACTTGTTCACGGCCCAGAGAATCGAATCTACTCGAGCAGGGGAAAGACGTGCCTGCATGGTAGTCGAGTCCCAAATGACTCCCAGAAAAGAGGTTCTCTGTAGTGGAGATAGCTCGCTTTTCTTGGCGTTTAACCTCAACCCCAACACTTCCATGTGAGCCAGAACAGCATCTCGATGCTGAACAGCTTACTCTCTTGACTGAGCTAGAATGAGCCAATCGTCTATAAGTTTAACGCGCGAATGCCCTGGAGTCTCAACGGAGCCAGAGCTGCATCCACGCATTTGGTGAAGGTGCGGGGAGATAAAGCTAGGCCGAACGGAAGAACTCGGTACTGGTATGCTTCGCCCCCGAAAGCGAACCTGAGGAACTTCCTGTGCTGAGGAAGGATGGAGACGTGGAAATAAGCATCCTTCAGATCTATCGTGACAAACCAGTCCTCGGACCTGATTTGAGACACGATTTGCTTCAGCGTGAGCATCCTGAACTTGAGCTTTCTGACAGAGCGATTTAGTTGTCGCAGATCTAGAACAGGACGCAACCCTCCATCCTTCTTCGGAACTATGAAGTACCGGCTGTAAAACCCTGACTCTCTGCTGGGGAAGGGAACCCTTTCTATAGCCTCCTTTTGCAGAAGTGTCTGTACTTCCTGTTCCATAACCAGAGCCTGCTCTGGGTTGACCACAGTAAAAACAACCCCGTTGAACCTGGGCGGACGAGAACCGAACTGAATTCTGTACCCATACTGAACTGTTTGCAGTTGAGCCTATGAGCCACTGAGCCTATATTTGAGCTGAACCCACTGAACCCTATATGAGCCTATGAGTCACTGAGATATATTTGGCAGAAGTTTCCACGCTGTCAAAAATTCTACTAGGGGAACCAGTCTCTCGAGACTGGCCTCTGGTGATACCCGAGCGACCAGTTCGGTGCCCTGAAGCGGCGAACCGGCAGGGAACCGCCGAACTGATTGCTTTGAGACCCTCCTCAGAGGGAGCGAACACCCCAGCACCGCTAAACTTTTTCTTTTTACAGGCAAACGCTTGTTGAGAGCCGCTGCGCAATGAAGCACACGAGGTGGCAGGGTTGGCAGAACGGCCCCCTGAGGGCCCCGAGGAGACACGGGCATCGTATACTGAGGTGAACACCGGCTCTCCCCGGAGGGGACTGCCCTCAGACGCCAGTCTCGACAGGAACGTTTTGCCGAAGCCTTCTTGGCGATAAGAACGGTCCTCAGATCCGGTCTATCCCTCGAAGGATTCGGCTGCGGGCACCGCCCCGCCCCCAGTCTCTCTTTGGGGGAGCACGGGACGCAATGCTCGCCTTCTGTTGAGCCCTATATGAGGAGCTCGCACTCGGCTGGGGCTGCTCTTTTTTGCTTTGAGCAGGCCCCGGGGCTTGAGAGCGGCGAGGAAGTATCTTATGGAACGCCGCCGACTGTTTCTTGGCCTCCTGAAACCTCTCGACGACATTATTTACAGAATCGCCGAAGAGGCCAGGAGGAGAGATTGGGGCGTCCATCAAAAAGCTTTTGTCTTTGTCCTTGATATTGGATAAATTCAGCCATAAATGTATTTCCGTAGCTACCAAAGCTGCCATAGAGCGGCCGATGGATTTGGCCGTCTCTTTGGTAGCCCGGAGAGATAAATCTGTAGCCCTACGTAGTTCAGCTACGACTTCTTAACTGACTTCCTCGCCCTCATCTAAATATTTGAGCAGGTCAGCCTCATAAGCTTGCAGCACTGGCATGGTGTGAAGGCATGCTGCCGCCTGACCTGCCGCCGAGTACGATTTGCCCACCAGTGCTGATGTCGTTCTTAGGGGCTTAGTGGGCAATTTCGGGGCTTCAAGGGACGATGCTGACTCGGGGGAGAGATAGCTCGCAATCGTCTCTTCCACACAAGGCACCGCCCCATAACTGCAAGATTTCAGTCCCATAATGTTTGAATAGTTGGACGTTTGGGGACTGAAAACTCGATATGAAACAGGTTTCTTCCATGATCTCGACACCTCAGTGTGGAGATCAAGAAAAAACGGTAAGCCCCGTCGTGGAGGGTTGTGATCTTGATGGTAGGAAGCGTTCGTCTAATTTGCTCCGAACCTCCTGTTTCTCGATTGGCCAGCTTAAATTTAATCTGGACACAGCACGAGACACAACCTCCACGAGCTCCTCATATGCTTGTGAGTGAGGTGGCGAATCCTCAACATCAACTGTGTCGACGCTGACAATGTCCAATTCCTCAGAACTGGAACATTGCAACATCGGCGCTTCAACACGAGCAGAAGAAACCGCAGCGCGTGCTACTAACTCATGCGAAGCGCTGGAACGAGCAGGTGAGGGCAGAGAAAGGGCGGGGCCCGTCAGCAGCGGGACCCGAGCCCCGAGGACCGCGAGCTTCATCAAACACAGCTCGTCGAGAGCGTTTTCACAGATAACAGATCACAATGCTCGCAGCCAGCTCCCTCGAGAGCTGACCGAGCATGCTCCGGTCCCAAACCGGCGCGTGTGTATCCCCACCCGTTATGAAACGCGGGCAGGGAGGAACACACTGCTTAAATTGCTGCTTATTCGCCATAATATATATAATATATGAGAGACAGACAACATCAAATATGACAAACAGTTTCAACAGAGAGTGCTTGCTGAAGACACAGAAGCTAACAGTGTTTTTTTCCGGCGTGCTTTATAGCTTCCTGGTCATGACGTCACCCGCCTATGACGTCACGTCACACCATTGGACAGATTTCACATGTGCTTCATGACGCAATCACGCAGAGGCGTTCCAACAATGCGTCAGAACCGACGCAGCGTTGAGATTCCCTTGAAAGGGAAGCGGATCTTCTCTGAGAAGCTAGAAGTTGGTTCCTGCTGGAGCACATGGGTGGATGCTTCTGCCACAGTTAGGATGGGAATATTTCCACTATTAGTGGATTGGTGGTGTTAAGTAGATAAGGTGAACATGTAGTTAGAACACCTGAGGAAAACAAAAGCCAATATGAAGATTGCGTTGAGTATTTGGGCGATGTTGATGGAATGATAGCCTCAGCGGAGGGTGGGTTGGGTTCTTCGGATACGTTTGATGAGCAGAGATGTCTGTGAATTGGCTGTTGCCGAGAACTGAAAAGGAGTTGAAAAATTGGATTCGGTTTAGGAAACCCTAGATGGAGCGGACTTGTAGGTTCTTAATGCCATTGAGATGAGACATGAATGAGGTGATGGTAAGCAGAGAAAATCAGGAAATGCAGGAACTGTTAGGAAGGACTGGAGGTTTCTAGGAGAAATGTCTTGAAGAATGGAACTGAAAGGGGCGTCGTGGAGGGGTTTTAGTGGGTGATTTATGGGAAGATCAGTTCTGAGTAGTGAGAAACTGGGTTTGAGTCCGGCTTGGAGCCAGTAGCCTGATTTCTAGCTAAATCTGTGCTCTGATGTTGCTGGCGACAAGGGTGCGATTCCAAAGCAATGGCGTTTGGTGATATGAGGCTCTGTGTTGCAGAGAAAGGAATGGTTCGGGGAGCGGAGGCAGCCTCACGCTTGGGTTGTAACGGGGAAGGTGAAGGAAGAGCAAAGCTGGGATGGAAAATTGTCCATCTATTGTCCACGCTAGGGTCTGCTGAAAGAGCTGTAGGCCACTAGTGGAGGAAAAGGCAGTGAAAGAAGAAAGAAGTTTTATCGTGTTCCGCTTGTGAAGGCAACATCTTGCTAGGAGGAAGGCATTCATTGAGGAGAAGGGCATTGTTGTGTGCTGAGCTATACCATGAGCAGCAATGATGAGAGGAGAGAGGAGAGTGCGTCTTCTAGTACACAGATCAAAGACTCAGGAGAGGAGATATGAGATGAAAAGGCGGCCTTGCAGGATTAAATGCATTAATCATGAAGTTTAAGTGGTCAAGCAAAGACAGTAGTTCACATTTGTAGGAAAATTAGACTGTCTAGGAAAGCGGACCAGACCAGAAAAAATCCTTTCGATTTCCCTTGTGTAGTAAGCTCTGTAAGTGAATAATCCAAGTTAATGCCCTGAATTCACTGGATTTGGCTGGACCAATGGTTTTAACCAAGGCAACTGGAATCCACGTGGGCTGATTATTAGATGTTTGTAATATTCTTATTTTTCCATAGGTTTTATGAAAGTGCTTATGTGGGGCACATAATAACATTCCCTGCGATGTTAATGTTAGTTGTTATAGAGAGAAAGTACCCCGCCCCCCCTCCATATGTTTACTTTGTAGAGTTCATTTGATAGTTATGTTTTCAAAATTTTTGATGGAGTTAATGCATAAAATGTGTTTAAAAATGTTGGTGCAAATGTATAGAATCCTGCTTAATTTATTGTGAGTAATGCTCAAGCAGGCATGTTATTTTGGCGAGCTTACAGGAGAGGGCGTCCGCGGAAGAGACGTGCGGGCGTAAAGGAGAAGCGTAAGAGTTTAGTTTAGTTTTTTTGCGATGGTTAACAAAGCCACGCAGAGATTTTGGATACAGCGAATAAATGTATTGAAAAGCATTGAACAACATTAAAACGAAACCATCAAATTAAGCACGTTTATAAACCTCATTTATTACGGCATGCAACACTTACATGATGAGAAGCCTAAAACATGCTGCGCATATCCACCTCTGATGCAGTTTGATACTGTAATCATTGGTTGATATTGGATGATCGTCAAACAGCAGAGTACAGTCTGATTTGTGATCGTTTGCTCCTTATCTGCGCTGGTTTGCATGACACATGCACATTAATCAAGTTCAAAAGAGACTTATGGTAAAGTTGAAAGCTTGTATAATAAAATGTGCGCCTTAAATTTATTCAATCGTGTTCAACAATCACTAAAGGATCACAACACAGTTCTTAAAAGAAACACTTCCAACTGTATTCAGTAAGAACAAACGTTTTTATGAATTTGTCCTACCAGTCTGTGCAGGGTCTCTTTCCCAATGATGAAGCTGTGGGTTTAGATCATTTAAACAGAAAAACATGCGCTATATGACTTCGGTCATAATTAATTTGTTGATAAATCGCAGGACAGTGTTGATTCTGTGTAGGCAATATAACTGCGCGTGACTTGCGAGCCTCAGTGCGTTTGTTAGAACAGCAAATCATTTGTATAGAAATAGTATAAAACGTGAATTTCCTTGATCAAAATGGAATATTCAGATACCATAACTGTGCCCGTTATTTAGCGTCTGAACGCGATGCGATCAGGGGCAGAAAACCAGAAGGATTTTAGGTGTGCCGTTACTGTTTTGAGCCGGCGGAGAGAGAGATGCTTGGCTCGCTGCGGGCCTGCTGCGGCGGCCTGACGCTGGAGGAAAGCCCGTTCAATCGCGGGAAGAGGGCGTTGGTGCTCGATGGGCCTTATTGTCCGTTTCTCTATGGCAGGAATGATTGAATATGCCGAAGCAGAGAAATACGGGGAAGGAGATCACGGATGTTTCACCCGTATAGTGGCGCGTGTAGATCTCGTTGTGCTGGGACTCGTTTGTTTGGGCTGACGCCCGCGAGATAGTTGGTGCTAGGTAGAAGATAATCGCTCCTGGGCCAGAGGATTGTGGCAACGATTTCTCGAGGATGAAATCTTTCGACAGATGGGAAGAGCTCGATTTCGGGCATGTTGGGCTGGGCCAAATGCTGAAACTGTCCAAAAGCATAAGTGAGTCGACTGCGTCGATGTATATAGGTTTCTGCTCATGCTGATTGGCAGACATGTTGATTGCTGATTAATGACTGCTGGTTGGAGTGATGTAATGATTAGTTAGATCATTTGAACGTGTTCCTTAACTTTAACTTTGTTAATAAAACATCATATTGTGCACCAATAAATTTAAAACCGAAAGAAAGAAAGAAAGAAATTCCATAAGCCTATATTAAAAGTGAAAACATGCAGAAATAAGGTTAATGTTACTCTTAATTGTAGATATAATAAGAGAACAGTACAGTTTATGTGCATTGGGCACATAAGTGAAGTTATTAAACGTAATTTCGGGAGGAGTACACCCATCTAATCTTCCAATTAATACCAAGGTATAAAACCAGCATCTTACCTCCTTCCTATTGTTAGTTCTTTCGGCATTTGGCCTGCCCAAACCTGCATCATGACTGACTTCCAGGAAATCAAACTATTTCCCTCCTACGACGAACTTTCAAATGTGCCAGAAACGGCTGCACATTCTTCTCTGAACTGGTTGGATCCTCCTTCCCTTCACTTTTCACCTGTTGACTGCCCAGGTCGCAGGTCTCACCGCTCCATAAGCCAGCTCAACACACCTCGCTCTAGAAGACTCGGCCGTTCCTCGCTATGATTCATCTTGTCTTTCATCATCATTATCATCATCATCATCTTCTTCAGGCAAGTGTTATCCAATGCGGGTATCTATTTCAAAAGCGCAACTTCACGATCTGCTCATGCGCTCTCACCAAAACTCTCCGCATCCTATCAGCACTGTGGAAGCTTCTAGGAAATCAGCGGCACAATCCATATGGTTTGCCTCCAACTCACCTCAGTTTCAACCCGCAGCCGCGGCTTCTTCGTCCGCCGCTCATTCCAGCTGGCACTCTATCACGGCCACACACAATAACAGTCCGCAGCCTCTCCGGCCGTGACTGTTACATTTCCTCATCCTATAGGTGAGTCTTTCACAGCTTCCTCTATCCAAGCTTTCTTATTTCTCTTCCTCCTGTTCTACAGTCTCAGTTGAATCCATCTAGCCATAGAATTCATCAAAATGCGAGGCTACCGTTGCAAATGGCACCCCTCCCCCCCCCCCTTGTTCCATTCCTCTCTCCTCTTCTATCGGAGCAGACCAAGCGTGAGGCTGCCTCCGCAAACAGTCTTACCCCCTCCTCCCATTCCTTCCTCCGCAGCTATCAGAGCCGATCCAAGTGTGGGGTTGCATCTCCAAACTATCTATCGTTCGGCTTTATTCCATCCAGCTAATGCTTCCTCAGCACTCCCTCGCCTCCCAACATATACGTTCTCAACTGCATCTACTCTTCCAGTTCCTTCCAACGCAGTTGCTATGGATCCACCACCCGTTTCCACTCATTTACACTCAAATTTTAGCAGGTGCGGATATTGATCTCTCTTCTCTTCTCCTCTCCGTTTCAATAAGTGAACCCTATCGCACCCTTGACTGTAGTCCTATAACGTTCAATCTGAAGAGCCCAAATTTCAAATCAAATTGTATACTTACTATGGCTGAATTTTGCATCGCTTTCGGAATATATACAGAAATGATTTGTTCTGTCTTCCCCTCAAGACACAAAGAGCTGAATGACTTTTTATCTATCATAGCCAAACTATCTCACTCCTACGGAGGTACACATTTCTTCACTTATTACAGGCTTTTTTCAGCTAAATGAGCAGCTCGAGTCGCTAAGTGGAATCAGTGTCCTTATTGGGAAGTTCTTGACCTGGAGCTGTACAATAAGGTTTTTCTGGACTGCCATAGCGTCTCTTGCATTTTGAGTGATTCTGCCACCCATGAGCCTTCCTTGTGCCCTCTTTTCAATCCCGCCCCTCCAAGCAATCAGAGCACTAATCCAGGCACTTCTCGATTTGTCAATTCCACATCTTACGTACCACATTCCAGGGACAATTCCAAAATCTGCAATTCCAATATCCAGGGACAATTCCAAAATCCGCATTTACAAGTGTGTAATAATTTCAATCAGTTTGGCTGTACTAGACAACGCTGCAAATATCTACATGTGTGTAATTTCTGTGGTGGAGCTCATGCTCGCTCTGTATGCCCTGTTTATCGCTCCTCAGCAAACTCCAATAAAGAATTGAGAAAGTATCTGTCTTCTCCAATCATTGTTTCCTCTTTAGCACACAAACCTGAAGTAGTTAATAGCCAAAGAGCTAGAGTCTGGATTCATGCTTGGCCCCTTTGACTCCCCTCATTTCAAATTATTTCGTATAAGTCCCATCGGTGTAGCCACAAGGAAATTTTCAGGGAAAAAAACAAATGATCATTGATCTCTCTGCTCCCCATAACAGCACTCATCCAAGCATAAACAGCCTTATCCCGCTAGAAGAATTCTCCTTGTGCTACCATAACATCGACCAAGCCATTCAGCTAATAAAAATAGCATCAAATAAACATGAATGAACATCAGAAGGAATGTTGTTTCACCGCCCCTGGTGAAAGTATACATAGCCTATAAAATGCCTTTGTGCGCAAAAATGGCCATTTTAAGCATGATTGTTTGGATTTATATTAAATGGAAACACTTTACAATACCATTTGTAACATTAAAGGTTAATGAAAGTGTTGTTCATTGTTAATTTCAACGTTTACATTTTAAAGTTGTGTCCACATTTGGGTGCTGTTTAGTCCAGAGATCATCAAGCTAGCGGCTAACTCACGAAGCAGCAAGTCTAAAGTGTGCACCCTTGGTGAGCGGAGTGAGGTGTGTATTTGTTGTTTCCAAATGTATGAGACGGAAAACCTTTAAAGATGTAAATGTTTACATTGAGTTTATTGGAAATTGTTTCGTTGTATATCTTGTATCAGGAAAGTTTTTTTTGTGTTGCCTAGGCAAATTATTGTTATATGTGGTGCTATTTCTAAATAACAGTAAAGGTCATTTAATGTGCATTGTGTATATATAGATGTATTGCGATGCATTGCAAAGAATGTGAGGATTTATTTGTAAATGCATGCCAAATGTTTATTAATTAGGTATTTGTGTATTTACTTTTAGTTTTCACGGTGCTTATGCTGGTTCCAGGAACAATAAAACCGATTGCACCCGTTAGAGACTCTCTGCCTCATTTTAAGGAAGCCAAGGGCTGCGACAGTGAAAACTCACCGCTGAGTCATCCACCAATGCCAACGTCTTCAGTCATTGGATACAAGATCATCTGATGTTATGCACGCTAATAGGTGGATGCTACAGCTGCAGTGAGACACTTTGGCTGAATAAGTGGGTAAACCAACCACAGATACAGTACACACACAGAAGAACTACATAGAAGTCAGTGTGGTAAAAAGGACTACGTGCTCAGCTAAATTCTCACATGGAACATTGAACATTTAGAGAAATCAGGAACTGCCATATCCTAAATAATTCTTAGGAGGGTTTGAATGTGCAATACAAAATACTGTGAATGCTCGATCTATAAGGTTGATAAGTGCAAAGTCTAAGAGTGTGACTAATGTCGATGTTATCTCACGAGATCCTGATTCCTGAAACTAATAACTGAGGTGAGCTGAGCTGAAATTGACTGACTTTAGACTATCAGCAGTATTTTCGTTTATGACATTTTGCATTGCCCCTGTGTATTCACCTTGGTGTGACCACAAGTGTGAATGTCTGATGTGAGTGGTAATATAGTTCTAAAGATAAGTTAAAGCTACCACTCATCCAAATTTGAGTTTAGACATAAAATACTCCAAGGGCTTACAAGTCAAAACAATCTATTAGACCTACAAGATGTCATTACCTGCTGAGAAAACGGACAAACCCCATGAACCACTACAGGTCAGGTCGAGCTCCCGTGAGCGTAGTCTAACAACAAAGGGTCGAGAATTACATGATCAGGAAGCAATTAAAAATGAAAAGGCATTCAACAAAGCCTATGACTCTTGGAAGCACACAGCAAAGGAGGCTAGAGTGAAATTGAAGGTTTTTTGCTCATCTGAGGACCTTGATAAAATTCAAATGAACATTAAATCTAAACAAGCTGTAGTACACCAAAATTATGAGCCCATTCGATGCAACAATACTACTACTCCAGATATTGTCAAAAGAATGGATGCATGTGACACTCTTACAGCTGAGATTTGTGACCTTGTCAGTAAACGACTAGAGAACATAGATGAAGCCTTCAAGGACCAAGTAGAAAAGGAGAGAGTGAGAATAGTGTTAAATAAGGATGAGTATGGGTCAGTGTTTGGGAATACAAAATCAGAAACAGTAGCTACAGCGTCATCTCAAGGATCAGGCCACAATTCAAGCGCCACCTCCAGGTCCTCTAGCATACGTGCAGACGCAGAAGCAGACTTGGCAGCCAAAGTGGAACGTGCAAAAGCTATGCAACAAATACACGCTCAACAAGCGAGACTCGACAAACTGGAGAGTGAATGGAAATTCAAGGAAACACAGATGTTAGCAGAAATCAAGCAAAAGGAGGCTGAAATGAAATTGAAGTTAGAAGTGGAAAAAACAAGATTGCAACAGCTACAGGCGGACAATGAAGTGAAGGTAGCAGCAGCTCGCGTGAGAGCATACCACAGTTTTGATGGCCTGGAAAGTCCAGAGGAAGAGACTGACCACAAAAGTCAGTATGGTTGGCAAAATGCTAGACCTAGAATCCCATTAAATCCACAAGCAATGCCTTTCCACCCTCATCCCTCAACCCTCAAGGCATCAGTAGCGCAGGAGGAGGTCAGCCTTGCTCAGGCAATAGCAAGCTCACTTACCTTAAGCCGTCTACCTGTCCCAGAAAGAACTACATTTACTGGGGACCCCTTAAAATTCATAGATTGGAAAATATCCTTTATGGCTCTCATTGACCAGAAGCCCCTCCCAGCAAGTGAAAAAATGCTCTATCTAAAGAATTATCTTGCTGGGGAAGCACGCAAAGCTGTTGAAGTATTTTTCTACCAAAATTCAGAGAAAGCATATCAGGGTGCCTGGGCAGTCTTACAAGATAGGTATGGAAGCCCATTCATTGTTCAGAGGGGCTTCAGAGACAAGCTCATGAAGTGGCCAAAGATAGCTGCAAGTGACCCTATTGCACTAAGAGACTTTGCAGATTTCCTTCAAGGTTGTGTTGAGGCCATTCCTCATGTCAAGGGTTTGAGTATCCTAAATGATTGTGAAGAAAATCACAAGCTTCTTAAAAAGCTGCCTGAGTGGATGATGCGCAGATGGAGCCGTATTGTTGTGGAAGAGCTAGACAGATCTGGAGACTATCCAAGTTTTGTGCATTTCACAGAGTTCATGCAAACCGAAGCTCGCATAGCTTGCAATCCCATTGCCTACCCTCTTCTAATGAACATTAAAAACACAGATGAGAGACTTCCCAAGAGAGCCAAGGTCCTCAATACAAGTATTCAAATGAAAAGTTCCACCTCAGAAACTCTGGAAACCTCAAAGCCAAAGCCACCTTGCTTAGTTTGTAAAGATGAATTACATGGTGTTGTTAAGTGTCCAACCTTTGCAGCAAAGACTCCGGATGAAAAGAAAGCTTTCATTCAAGAAAACCACCTGTGTTTTGGGTGTTTAAGAAAGGGACACACTACCAAAGACTGTAGAAGGCGACATACCTGCTCCACATGTGGTCGACGTCATCCAACCTGCTTGCACATACAAAGAAACAGAAACCCTGTTGAATCGACAAGCAAAGATCCCATAGCCACTGGAGACCATGCAAGCAAGGAAATCCACAAGGTTATGACCCATGTATTGACACAGCATGTTTCCGCCACGTCTAGCATTGTTCCAGTTCTTTTGTCGTCAACAACAGTGCCAGAGAAAGAAATTCTTACTTATGCACTACTCGACACACAAAGCGACTCAACTTTTATCTTGGAAGACCTGGTCACCGAGCTAAATATTAACACGCAGTCAGTGCAACTTAAACTCAGCACAATGACGGCTGTCAACACAGTCATAGCAAGCAAGACTGCTGGTGGTCTACAAGTGTGGGGACTCAATTCTGAAACTTACATCCAACTACAGCAGACCTACACACAAGACTTTGTCCCAGTCGACAAGTCTCACATCCCTACTAAAAGTACAGCCCTCCAGTGGCCACATTTGAAACACCTAGTGAACAAGTTACACCCACTCCAAGATTGTGAGGTGGGACTGTTAATTGGTTATGATTGCCCATCAGCACTGGCTCCCTTGGAGGTCATCACAGGTGATGAAAATGAACCTTTTGCGCAAAGGACAATGCTCGGCTGGAGCATTATAGGGTCAGTCAATCCCCACTTGGATAGATCAGGAAATGAGAGCTTTGTGCATCGTGTTGCCGTGAAAGAGGTGCCAGTGGCCACCGAGGTGCTGAAAGTACTAGAATCAGACTTTAACGAAAGGCACTATGAAGACCGATACGTGTCGCAGGATGACGTTCACTTCATACAGCTCCTTAATGACAACATCAAGCAGAAAAGGGACGGGCATTTTGAGATCCCTCTCCCTTTCAAGGGGAGTGGTCCACCGGTTCTACCAAACAATAAGAAGCTGGCTATTGTTCGGCTGCATCACCTAAAGAAAAAGTTAAAGGCCAACAAACAGTATTTCGACCATTATACAGCCTTCATGGAAGAAATTATCAGGAAAGGTGATGCTGAGCCAGCCCCTCCATCTTCTGAGGGAGAGACTGTGTGGTACATCCCACATCATGGGGTGTACAACCCCAAGAAGCCAGGCAAATTAAGAGTCGTATTCGACTGCTCAGCAAAGTTCCGTGGGATATCTCTAAATGAAACTCTACTGACAGGTCCCGACCTAATTAACTCTTTGGTAGGAGTTCTTTGTCGCTTTAGAAAGGAAGCAGTTGCTGTGATCTGTGACATCGAAAGGATGTTCCACCAGTTCAGTGTCTCACCCGAAGTTCGCAACTACCTAAGATTCCTCTGGTGGGAGGGTGGACTATTGGAAACAGAGCCACGGGAGTATAGAATGACAGTCCACCTTTTCGGGGCTGCATCTTCTCCCGGATGTGCCAATTTTTGTCTTAAGTATCTAGCACAGCAACACAAGCTTGACCACTCCACAGCTTCAGTATTTGTGGAAAGGAACTTCTATGTGGACGATGGGTTAACCAGCGTCCCAACAGTCAAAGAAGCCTAATTGTCGAAGCACAGGAACTGTGCAAAGGTGCAGGGCTACGTCTGCATAAGTTTAACTCAAACCGAATGGAGGTCCTCTCCTGTGTAGTCTCTTCAGAAAGGGCAGTAACCACTGATCCTCTCAACCTCAACCCAGATGCAACCTCAGAAGGACACATACTTGGCATTCAGTGGTCATCAGAAAATGACACCTTCAGTTTTAACATTGACGCAAAGGACCACCCCCCAACTCGCCGCTGTCTTTTGTCAGTCGTTGCGTCTCTGTATGACCCACGTGGCTCCCTTCACTCTGAGTGGCAAGCGCATCCTACAGGAGCTATGTCCTAGAGGTATTGGATGGGACGATCCTATTCCTGAGAACTTGTGTTCACGGTGGGAGGAGTGGAAGAATGGATTACAGAGGTTAAAGGAAGTTGTCATACCCAGATGTTACCTTCCTCAAAACTTTGGTAAAATTGTTAGGGTGGAACTGCACCATTTCTCGGATGCCAGTAACACAGGATATGGTTCATGTTCCTATCTCAGATACAAAAACAACAAGGACAAGATTCATTGCAGTTTTGTAATGGCCAAAGCGAGGGTTGCACCAACGAAGATCACAAGCATTCCAAGATTGGAACTCTCAGCTGCAGTCACCGCAGCCAGGATGAGTGTTATGCTGAAGGAGGAACTCGAGATGAAAATTGAGCAAGAGTTCTTTTGGACAGACTCACAAGTAGTACTGGCTTACATTAACAATGAGGCGCGACGGATCCATGTGTTCGTGGCGAATCGTGTTCAACTGATAAGAGATATTACAGACCCAAGTCAATGGAACTATGTAGCTACAGCACAAAACCCAGCTGATCACGCCTCTAGAGGTCTTCATGCAACAGACATCTCTTCAGCTAGCTGGTTATCAGGGCCAAAGTTTCTATGGGAACAAGAAGTGCTCCCTATGCCTAAGCTTTCAACCGAGCTGCTGGCAGGTGATCCGGAAGTTAAGTCGATCCAAGTGCTTGTAACCCAAGTCAGTGACTGGAATGACATCCTAAGCCGCCTGAGTCGGTTCTCCACCTGGACAACACTTGTTAAGGTGGTTGCCAGAATCAAAAGACTAGGGTCTAAACCAAAACGTCATGGTGAAATTGTGACTGTCGAGGAACGTAGGAGGGCCGCTGAGGTGGTGATTCAGCTCGTCCAGAAGCAAGCCTTCCCCGAAGAACTAAAGGCACTGCAAAGACGCCTTCACGGGAACATTATTCCAAGTTCAAGTCCTCTGCTTTGCCTTGACCCCATTCTCGACGACGGGGACTCCTTCGTGTTGGTGGGAGACTTAAAGGATCAACTCTCAGTCAGGAGCTAAAGCACCCCATCATTCTCCCAAAAGACAGCCACATCACATCATTCTCTCACACTACCATGCCCAGGTCTGCCATCAAGGGCGGAACCAGACTTTAATGGAACTCCGGGCCAACGGATTTTGGACCATTGGAGCGAGTAAATCAGTCGCCAAGTTAATACATAGATGTGTGAAATGCCGGAAGCTCAGACGACCAGTTGAAGAACAACAAATGTCTGAACTCCCCTGAACTAACTTTGTGGGGGCAAAGAACGAGTTCAAGGAAGCCCTCAAGCAATGTGATACAGAGGCACTGGAAGCCTTTCTAGCAGATAAACAGTGTGAGTTCATCTTCAACGCTCCTTCTGCAAGTCATGCAGGGGGCGTGTGGGAGCGGCAAATGCGCACCATTCGTAACGTACTGAATGTTACAGTTACTCAGTGTTCAGGTAGACTGGATGATGCCTCCCTTAGAACACTGTTCTATGAAGCCATGGCCATCGTCAACAGTCGCCCATTAAACGTTGATGGAATTAATGATCCCACTGCACTGGAGCTCCTGACTCCAAACCACCTTATCCTGATGAAATCTAAGGTTGCCTTACCACCTCCCGGAAAGTTTGTGAAGGAAGACATGTACGCTGCAAAAAGATGGCGCAGAGTACAATATTTAACCGAACAGTTCTGGAGTCGGTGGAAGAAGGAATACCTCCGGGAGGCCAAGCGACTGAACACCCGACAAGCCCGCTGGGGCCTATTCTTCACTCGATTCGATTTCCTTGTCACCTACCGAAGAGTAGAGAAGAACGTACAGGCAGATGCCCTCTCCCGAACTCACACTCCTGATCCAAGCCAGTCGGCACCAGAACCGATTCTTCCTCCGGCCGTCATCGTCAGTCCCATTCAGTGGGAGTGGGACAACCACATTCTCCAGGCCCAAAGCACCAATCCTGCTCCGCCGGGAGGTCCGGAGGAGCTGACGTATGTTCCGCCATCCTGTCGTCAGCTCCTCCTGGAATCCGCACACACCTCTCCGGGCTCTGGACACCCAGGCAGCCAGCGTACCCTCTCGCTCCTTCGCCAACGTTATTGGTGGCACAGTATGACCCAGGATGTCTCCCGGTACGTCAAGGGCTGCTCTGTCTGTGCCATCACCAATACCCCTCGTCAAATGCCGGCGGGCAAGTTGGTACCCCTACCCATTCCACATCGTCCCTGGACACATATTGGAGTTGACTTTCTGACCGACCTACCTCCTTCTAATACCTACACCAGTATCCTCGTGGTAGTAGACCGGTTCTCGAAGATGTGCAAACCCATCCCCATCAAGGGCCTTCCTACGGCTTTACAAACCGCCGAAATGTTGTTTACCCACGTCTTTCGTAACTTCGGTCTCCCCGAGGATATCGTTTCGGATCGGGGTCCCCAGTTCATCTCCCGAGTCTGGAAAGCCTTTTTCCAACCGTCAGCCTGTCCTCCGGCTACCACCCGCAGACTAATGGACAGACAGAGCGGAAGATCCAGGAGATCGGGAGATACCTGCGGTCATACTGCCAACGGAACCAGTCATCCTGGAACCAGTTCCTTCCTTGGGCCGAATACGCCCAGAATTCACTTCAGCAATCCACTACTCGGCTCACACCCTTCGAGTGCGTACTGGGATATCAGCCAGCACTCTTCCCCTGGTCCGGCGAACAGTCCGACGTCCCAGCCGTCCAAAACTGGTTCAAACAGAGTGAGAGGGTGTGGGACTCAGCACATGTACACCTACAACAGGCAGTGCGCAGACACCAGATACAAGCCGATCGTCATCGGGGTCCGAGGGACATTCGACCCGACTAGAATATCTGGTCGACTGGGAGGGCTACGGTCCAGAGGAGAGGTCGTGGGTGGCACGTAATGACATTCTGGATCCAGCTCTCCTCACACAGTACCACCAGGAACATCCCAGTCGACCAGGACCCCGTGGACGTGGTCGGCCCCGTCGTCGACCTTCTTGGGCGTCAGGAGCCGCCCGTGGAGGGGGGGGTACTGTCACACCGTCTACATCACCTACACGTACAACTCCACCTACTCGTTCACTCTCACCAGAATACTAATCATCCGCACCTGCCCGCAATCACAGTTCACCCTATATAACACGCACTCTCACACAGCCAGTTGTCTGATCTCGTCTTTCAAGGACTACAGACTCACCTGCATGACTTACCTGCCCTGTGAATATCATCGGTCATCTATTCCTCGTTCTGCTCTTCATCAGGAGTGCCCGCGGACCACTGGCCAGCTCTCAAACTCCCTGGGAAACAAAAGAAGGACATTTTACTCAGCAAGCTAAGTCAAATTATATCAAGCATGAACTTTGTGGACTTACCATACCAAACCATTCACCTGTGTTTTGAATCCGTGTTCAATAAAACCTTGTCAAATCTAATCCTTTGTGTCTGGGTCTTACACATAACATCTCATTATAATGACTTAACATCTCATAATAATGACTTAGTAACTCATAACAATGACTTAACATCTCATAATAATGACTTAGTATCTCATAATAATGAGAAACTTTCTCATAATAATTACTTAGTATCTCATAATAATGACATAACATCTCATAATAATGACTTAACATCTCATAAATAATGAGAAACTTTCTCATTATTACGAGATGTTAAGTCATTATAATGAGAAACTTTCGTGTAATAACTTTCTTGTGATTAATGAGAAACTTTCTATATATGAATATCTATCTCTCTCGCTCACTTAATTGACGCACGCGCAGTATGCGGGCATCAAGCTAGGCGTTCATGTCATGAAGACCGGATCAACTGTTTTAAAAGTAAGTATGCCTTTTTAGAAGAACAGCTGAACACTGTTTAAAGTTATCTTAAGTTAAACTAGCATATTATAAACGTTAGTGTCGGTTTCGTGAAAGGCCCAGGCGACTGGCCTAGCTGTTGTTCCCATTGATGGATAAATGACTGATTCGGCCTATGTGCTGTTTGTCGCGTTTGTTAATCATCAAACGCTAAACACTCATTAAAACAGTAAGAAGTATGCGAGTATGCTCTTTAGATAATGTGATGGTAATCAAACTTGTCAGTTGGATGAAGCATTATAGTATAATAATAATAATTTATTGTCATTGTTGTAATACAACGAGATTACGTTAGAGCATCACTCGACATTGCAATAATCAAATGAGTGCAAATGGTCATCAGTAGCACAGTATATCAGCAGAACACAGCATATCAACAGTTTTTCAATTCGACATTTAATATATAAGAAGTGTATAGAAGAAGTGTGAAAACTGATACTGATTTACAGTATGTTTGACTTCAGAATGGATGATCTAATTGAGTTCTTGCGACAGAGGAATGTTCCAGAGGAAACAATTGAGACACTGGAAGAACAAAAGGTGAGACAATACAGGTTGACTGTTAAATTAGTGTTGATTTTAAATATATATAGCTTGAATCCAGTGGGGCAGTTGGGAAGAACAGAAGGTCCAAGCTAGTCACATCAGGTACAATAGTCTTAACTACACAACCAACAAGGTTTTGTGTGTATAGGGGTGTGCTTGTGGGGGGTTTTTTCCCATAAGGGAACAGAAATATAGAGTTGTATTCCTAATAATATTTATTGTTGTCAGCCACTTTAACATTGTAAATAGCTTGAATATTAACACTGCACTGTGCTTACAAACAAGTAAATACAAAATTTACATAATGGTTAAATTAAAATGTATTGTACCTAAAAGCTAAATAAAAATGGTACTGTACTTAATGTAATAAAAATAAAAACTTGACTCAAAGATTAGATTTCCCAGACTAAAATGCAAGTCTGAGCTGTTTCAGCTAAAAGAAACTTGCACGGATTGATCTTGAAATACTGTAGGTCAGTGGCCTTGTTTTGTCTCAAGATGCACACCAGTAATGTCTTTTATAAAGCATGTTTGTAAAAATTACTTTAATATCCTAATTGAACTATGGTCTAATCCTGCCTTAATCTAAGCCCTGTCTGTGAAACCATTACATTTCATTTAGTGATTCCTCTGCATACCACTACAGGGAGCGTACTTGTACCACACTTTGAGAACCACTGCACTAACACATTTTAGGCCAAACTTAATTCAAACAAAATAAACACTTAAATGGTTAAACTAAACTTAACTAAACTCAGTCCTCTGCACAGTACAGCCATATGCAATAAAAGGGCAAGCTGTGGGCACAGGGGCAGCTAAAACCTGTGAGGCAGTCCTGATTGGCTAGAGATTAGCTGGGTGGAGCTTGGGGCTGACAAGGAAATTAACAGGCTGAGAGGGGTGTGATACTGCCTCGAGGTTGCAGCTTATGGTCACAAAAACTTCTCAACAAATAGCATAAATGAAGCACAACACAGATGTATGTTTGGTCTCTTGAGGCAGGCAGCAGGCATTAGTCCAATAATCCAAAACAGTAAGTCCAACAAGGTAGGCAGCAAACAATCAATAAACGGAACAGACAGGCAGAAAACAAGACCGGGAAAGCAAGACACGGAATAACGCTCAGAAATGATAGTGGTAAGCTAATCAAGACTTCGCGGTTGGTGTAGTGTGAGAATAGTGCTTTTATGTGGTAAGTGATGTGGTTCAGGTGCGAGTGTAATCAGTCCTGGTACGTGGGGTTCATGGGAAATGTAGTGCGATACTGAAATGGGTGAATGGGTGTGTAGTGCATTGTGGGGGGTGAAGTCCAAAGTGAATGTGCATGTGTGTTTGTGTGTGAGTGTGTGTGTCCGGAGTGGAGTGCCCTCTAGTGGACTTCACAGACACTTCAGCTGACTAAGTGACTATATATATATATATATATATATATATATATATATATATATATATATATAAAATTTACAATAAATTTGTATTTACACCCAACCATTGATAAGGGAAAATGGAAAATTGTATGATAACATTCATCTTCCACCGCTTATCCGGGGCCGGGTCGCGGGGGCAGCAGTCTGAGCAGAGACTCCCAGACTTCCCTCTCCCCAGACACTTCCTCCAGCTCTTCCGGGGGGACACCGAGGCGTTCCCAGGCCAGCCGAGAGACATAGTCTCTCCAGCGTGTCCTAGGTCTTCCCCGGGGCCTTCTCCCGGTGGGACATGCCCGGAACACATCCCTAGGGAGGCGTCCAGGAGGCATCCGAAACAGATGCCCGAGCCACCTCAGCTGACTCCTCTCGATGTGAAGGAGCAACGGATCTACTTTGAGCTCCTCCCGAGTGACCGAGCTCCTCACCCTATCTCTAAGGGAGCGCCCTGCCACCCTGCGGAGAAAGCTCATTTCGGCCGCCTGTATCCGGGATCTCATTCTTTCGGTCATGACACAAAGCTCATGACCATAGGTGAGAGTAGGAACGTAGATTGACCGGTAAATCGAGAGCTTCGCCTTGCAGCTCAGCTCCTTCTTCACCACGACAGACCGGTACATCGACCGCATTACTGCAGAAGCTGCACCGATCCGTCTGTCAACCTCACGCTCCTTCCTTCCCTCACTCGTCAACAAAACCCCAAGATACTTGAACTCCTCCACTTGAGGCAGGAGCTCTCCACCAAAGTGAAGAGGACAAGCCACCCTTTTCCGACTGAGAACCATGGTCTCAGACTTGGAGGTGCTGATCCTCATCCCAGCCGCCTCACACTCGGCTGCAAACCGTCCCAATGCACACTGGAGGTCCTGGCCTGATGGAGCCAACAGGACCACATCATCCGCAAAAAGCAGGGATGAGATCCTGTGGTCCCCAAACCAGACTCCCTCCGGCCCCTGACTGCGCCTAAAGATTATGATTAAGATTAAGATCCATAAAGATTATGAACAGGACCGGTGATAAAGGGCAGCCCTGCCGGAGTCCAACATGCACTGGGAACAGGTCTGACTTACTGCCGGCAATGCGAACCAGACTCCTGCTCCGGTCATACAGGGACCGGACAGCCCTTAGCAAAGGGCCCCGGACTCCATACTCCCGGAGCACCCCCCACAGGGTTCCACGAGGGACACGGTCGAATGCCTTCTCCAGATCCACAAAACACATGTGGACTGGTTGGGCAAACTCCCATAAACCCTCCAGCACCCTAGAGAGGGTATAGAGCTGGTCCAGTGTTCCACGACCGGGACGAAAACTGCATTGTTCCTCCTGAATCTGAGGTACGACTATCAGCCTTATTCTCCTCTCCAGTACCCTGGCATAGACTTTCCCGGGGAAGCTGAGGAGTGTGATCCCTCTGTAGTTGGAACACACCCTCCGGTCCCCCTTCTTAAAAAGAGGGACCACCACCCCGGTCTGCCAGTCCAGAGGCACTGTCCCCAACCGCCACGCGATGCTGCAGAGGCGTGTCAGCCAAGACAGCCCCACAACATCCAGAGACTTGAGGTACTCAGGGTGTATCTCATCCACCCCCGCTGCCTTGCCACCAAGGAGCTTTCCAACTACCTCAGTGACCTCAGCTTGGGTGATGGGTGAGCCCACCTCTGAGTCCTCGGCCTCTGCTTCCTCAGTGGAAGACGTGTCGGTGGGATTGAGGAGATCCCCAAAGTATTCCTTCCACCGCCCAACGATGTCCCCAGTTGAAGTCAGTAGATTCCCACCCCCACTGTAAACAGTGTTGGCAGGGCACTGCTTCCCCCTCCTGAGGCGCCGGACAGTTTGCCAGAATTTCTTCGGGGTCGACCGATAATCCTTCTCCATGGTCTCACCGAACTCCTCCCAGACCCGAGTTTTTGCCTCCACAACTACCCGGGCTGCAGTCCGCTTGGCCTGCCGGTACCCGTCAGCTGCCTCAGGAGTCCCCCGAGCCAACCAGGCTCGATAGGCCTCCTTCTTCAGCTTGACGGCATCCCTTACATCCGGTGTCCACCACCGGGTTCGGGGATTGCCGCCACGACAGGCACCGGAGACTTTACGGCCACAGCTTCGAGCGGCCACGTCGACAACGGAGGTAGAGAACATGGTCCACTCAGACTCAATGTCTCCAGCCTCCCTCGGTATCTGGTTGAAGCTCTGCTGGAGGTGCGAGTTGAAGATCTTTCTGACAGGGGACTCGGCCAAACGTTCCCAGCAGACCCTCACAGTACGTTTGGGTCTGCCGAGTCTGTCCAGCTTCCTCCCCTGCCATCTGATCCAACTCACCACCAGGTGGTGATAAGTTGACAGCTCCGCCCCTCTCTTCACCCGAGTGTCCAAGACATACGGCCGGAGGTCAGATGAAACAACTACAAAGTCGATCATCGACCTCCGCCCTAGGGTGTCCTGGTGCCACGTGTAATGGTGGACACCCTTATGCTTGAACATGGTGTTCGTTATGGACAAACTGTGGCTAGCACAGAAGTCCAATAACAGAACACCGCTCTGGTTCAGATCAGGGGGGCCGTTCCTCCCAATCACGCCCCTCCAGGTATCACTGCCGCTGCCCACGTGAGCGTTGAAGTCCCCCAGTAGAACAACAGAGTCCCCGTTCGGAGCACTTTCCAGCACCCCTCCCAGAGACTCCAAGAAGGCCGGGTACTCTGCACAGTCATTCGGCCCGTAAGCACAAACAACAGTGAGAGCCCTATCCCCGACCCGAAGGCGCAGTGAAGCGACCCTCTCGTTCACTGGGGTAAACTCCAACACATGGCGGCTGAGCTGGGGGGCTATGAGAAAGCCCACACCAGCCCGCCGTCTTCCACCGCAGGCAACTCCAGAGTAGCGGAGAGTCCAGTCTCTCTCAAGGAGTTGGGTTCCAGAGCCCAAGCTGTGCGTGGAGGTGAGCCCGACTATCTCTAGTCGGTATCTCTCGACCTCCCGCACAAGCTCAGGCTCCTTCCCCGCCAGCGAGATGACGTTCCATGTCCCTAGAGCCAGATTCCGTGTCCGGGGATTGGCTCGCCGAGGCCCCTGCCTTCGGCTGCCGCCCAATCCACAATGCACCGGCCCCATATGGTTCCTCCCGCAGGTGGTGGGCCCACGGGAGGTCGGCCCCACGTCGCTCATTCGGGCTGAGCCCGGCCGGGCCCCGTGGGGAAAGACCCGGCCACCAGGCGCTCGCCTACGAGCCCCAACCCCAGGCCTGGCTCCAGGGTGGGGCCCCGGTTGCGCCATACCGGGCGACGTAACAGCCTTTGTTTTTTTAAAATCCATATGGGGTTTTGAACTGCTCTTTGTCTGGCCCATCACCTAGGACCTGTTTGCCTTGGGAAACCCTACCAGGGGCATATAGCCCCCGACAACATAGCTCCTAGGATCATTCGGGCACTCAAACCCCTCCACCACGATAAGGTGGCAGTTCACTGGAGGAGGAACTCCAGCATGAGAAACTCAACATATATAATATTTAATTTAAACTGCAATTTGCTTTTTTCTAGATTGATGCCAGCATCATCGAAGTAATGACAGATGAGCAACTAAAGACATACTTTCCTTCTTACGGTGATCGTTTGGCCATTTTGGGATTTTGCAAACAGAAAGCCAGTTACAGGAATGACCCCAATAACAGGAAATCAAAACTTTGAGCGATTTAAATCAAAATTATCCAAAAAACGCAAGTGTGATGATTCTGTCACAACAAGTCAAGAACCAAAAACAAGGAATGCTCACAAGATTATGAGAAAGGTAGAATTAGGATGGATGAATTACGATGCAGAAAATGAAATCTTCAGACAAGTGAGAACAAGAAAGGGTGGTGGAACGCGAAAAGTAGATGTCTCCAAAGAATCCAAGAAACCAGATTTGATTCAGCAAGCAGTCAAGCTGTTTTTTGCAGATGGAAAAAGCACTGAAGGAGACATCACTGAGTTTGAGGTAGATTTAAAGGATTACAAAGAAATGTCTGTAGATGATGACATTACTGTTGCAAAACTGTATGCAGACACTAAGTTGCCACTTTTAAGGTTCTATCTCACAACTAAGAAAACCTCAGGCTCACATATGCAACAGGAGATCGATATGGCTCTGACTACACAAGAACTGAACAGCTCGCCAACCACAAAGCAAGCAGAAAGATCTGAACATATAGATAACACTGATGTGATTTACATTGGGAGTAACATCGAACTAGAGATGTCTTTGCCTTATTCCACAGAGATACATTCCTCCAACCTAGATGCCAGTGATTTGGATGACAGCAACACTATCACATTTGCCACTGAAAACTTTTTCAGTGTGGAGGACCAAAGTTTGGATGACACATTACCTGATACATCACCTCTGAACGACTTTGCATATACTGAAAAAATAAAGAGGATCTTAGTTGTCCATCGTGGTTATGTCCTCCCAGAACTCATTGATCATTTTTTGGATGAAAGTGTGTTCATATGTGAAATAAGAAATTCAACTTATCGCACCAGATGGAAAACTTGAGAAGGGCCATGATGAAGGAGGAGTTGTGAGAGACTGTCTTTCTGAGTTCTGGAACGAGTTTTATGAACAGTGCACTATAGGCAGCTCTTAGAAGGTGCCTTTCCTTCAGCATGATTTTGAGCAAATACACTGGGAAAATGTAGGCCGTAAAATTGCCTTTGGATGGCAATAGGAAAAGTATTTTCCTGTAACAATAGCTCCGGTAATCCTGGAGCAGGCTGCTTTTTGGAATTGCTAAAAGTGATGTTGTAACAACGTTCGTAAGAACGGGAAGAAGGAGGCGGGAACCGGCAAACGTTCAACACATTTAATCAACAAATAAACTCATAATAAAACCAAAAAGTATAAGGGCGGCAGTCGCCATGAGGAACACACCAACAAAATAAAACACAACATAAAATCCAGGCCTGGTCCTCTCTCGTCCTTCACTGTCGTCGCTCCCCCTTTATGCTTCCGGAGCTCCTCCGTGAGAGATACGAGACACGGCTCTCGCCCGCCCTGCTCGTCACAGATGTCATTGAGAATTTCCTGAAATTTGTTCCAGAATCAGAACGAGCAGTCTTGGAAGCATGGCGATCTGACTTCAACACTGTGGACAACGAAGAGCTACTTGAAGTTTTGGGTGCCCATAGCTGTCGTAAAGCACCATCAGACGACAATGCAGAAGAAATCTTACAAGAAAACTCATCCAAGAGCCTGCATATGTCATTGAGCAGTGGGCCACCATACTTCCCACTGCTATCAGCCATCTTGATGAAATCTCCTCTGTATATGAAAACTTGCAACCCACTGTGAGAAAAGTTTTGAAATCACTTTCTTTCCCAGAAAACATGAATGCCCAGCAGAGGGAGATTCAGAGGTATTTATCCACTTACATTCGAGAATCTGACACACAGGGTCTGTTACGGTTTCTTAGATTCTGCACTGGCTCTGATCTATCATCTGAAACTATCATCATTAACTTGACAATGATTCAAGGCTTCAAACGATGCCTAGTTGCACACACATGTGGATGTGTCCTGGAGCTGTCAGTTTTCTATGACAGTTATCCTGATTTCAGATCCGAAATTAACAAAGTCTTGGAATGCAATGTGTGGGTAATGGGCATTATCTAATTGCTGAAATTAGAAAAGATGTCTAAACTCTAAATTTAAAAGTCAAATTACATTTACATTACATACAACCATAAAACTGACCTTTTTTAGGAATTGTTCCCATGTTCTGAATTGTCTGAATGTACAGCTGTAATTTGCTGTCAATTTGGAAAAACTTAAAAAACACTTACCTACAATGCAGTGTTAAAGTCATACAATGTTATTATCAGTCAGTTGTAAGGCTGTTTGCAGTTGCTGCTCAGTGCTGATCATTTCCATACGTGATGCCTTACAGATTTACAAATAGTCCACAATTTAGTAGTCCAAAAATAGTCCAGGGTGTCTGTTACATTATACAGAAAATAACCATCATCTTTTTTTACTTTAAAAGTTGCCTGCTTTGCTTATGCAGTATAAAACCCATGCTGCTTTTTGAACATTAGCAGGTCTACATTTTCATTTAAATTTAATAAATGTTCCACAACATAAAGTAAACGCCAATAAAGTGAAATACAGTGTAAAAAAGAGTGTAAATAAACCTCAATAAATAATAGAGAATAACATTTGTTCTCATACATGCTTCCCGTGCTATCAATCTGTTGATGACACTTCACAGATAATGTTAGTCTGTGTCACTTAGTTCATTGTTTATCAACTCACTGAGTTTGATATTATCCACAGTTGAAAAAACATCTTTTGACATGTCCAGATTGTGTTCTGCAATGAGGTGAACACAGGCATCAAACACATCTTTGTCACATGGGTAGTCTTTGAATACACATTCCTCCAGACACACTTCGACTTCTTCTGGGCCTATTGGGTGTAAGTAATCTCTTGTGCCATATAATTGTGGTACTCCGTGCATAATTGCTGGACAGCCATTTGGAGATCGAGAGTTATGCACTGGTAGTATTCTGTGATTGTTCCATGATGCCGTCACTTGATTCAGTTCCTCCTGAAAAATAAATTTAATATATATAACCTGATAATGATAACCTGATAATGATAACCTGCAGTCAGTAAAGATACCCTAAAAAAAGAAAAGAGAACGTTTCTCATTATTATGTGATTTTGAGATACTAAGTCATTATTATGAGATGTTAAGTCATTATTTCGAGATACTAAGTCATTATTATGAGAAAGTTTCTCATTATAATGAGATACTAAGTCATTATTATGAGATGTTAAGTCATTATTATGAGATACTAAGTCATTATTATGAGATGTTAAGTCATTATTATGAGATACTAAGTTATTATTTTGAGATACTAAGTCATTATTATGAGATGTTAAGCCATTATTTTGAGAAAGTTTCTCATTATTATGAGATGTTAAGTCATTATTTTGAGATACCAAGTCATTATTATGAGATGTTAAGTCATTATTTCGAGATACTAAGTCATTATTATGAGACGTTAAGTCATTATTATGAGATACTAAGTCATTATTATGAGATGTTAAGTCATTATTATGAGATACTAAGTTATTATTTTGAGATACTAAGTCATTATTATGAGATGTTAAGTCATTATTATGAGAAAGTTTCTCATTATTATGAGATACTAAGTCATTATTATGAGATATTAAGTCATTATTATGAGAAAGTTTCTCATTATAATGAGATACAAAGTCATTATTATGAGATGTTAAGTCATTATTATGAGAAAGTATGTAAAAAAAAATCAAAATTGTTTTTTTTTTTTTGATTAAGTTAAAGATGCCAAGTCATTATTGGCATACACAACCTGGCATACACATGACGCACTATAAACTTTTGTCTTCATATCCGTTAAAGGATTGTTAGGCTGCATAGATCAGGTCAGCCCGAACCGGGAACACTTCCTATAACACCAGATGTACTCGTTACATCGGAAGAAGAATGGCGTCTACGCTAATTTTTTGTCTCTCTGCTTATCCCGAGGTTTACCAATTAACGTGATTGGCTGGATCCGGGCCGTGTCCGGGTCGGACGGGGAACCTGTGCCTGTGTGCGGCAGCAATGTGGCCCTGGGGTGTCGGCGGAGACTATGTTAACTAGCTCATCCTTTGTGAAGACCTTACCGACTCATCAGCCAGTGTCACATATCCCAACAAACCGTCCCATACCGACGTGATCAAAAAGATCTTAAACTAGATGGAACTAGATTAAATATTTTGACTGTTGCGATTTCAAATCGGTTTAATGACCTGTAACTCTGCCTGAGTATCGGACAAGTGTTCACTGTTGGCCAGAGGAGAACTGGCCCCCCGACTAAGCCTGGTTTCTCCCAAGGTTTTTTTCTCCATTTTGTTGGAGTTTTGGTTCCTTGCCGCTGTTGCCTTTGGCTTGCTTAAGTTGGGCACTTGCTTGATATTCAGCAATGTTTTTGATATGCCTGCATTGGCGTCGCTGCATGCCAACTGAGCTGAGCCAGATGATTATGTCACTGTTCTCCAGTGCTGATACACATAAATTAACTAGACTAATAACTACTGATATTTGCAACGGAATGAATCAATAATATATAGAATAAGCTGGACAATGACACCATTTTCTTTGGTGCTGCTGCGCAACCAGAAATGATTTGCCAATTATTAATGTAAAGCTGTTTTGCCACAATTTGCATTGTAAAAAGCTCTATATAAGTAAAGGTGACTTGGCTTGACTTAACTTACAGTTTAACACATTAAAATTTGCAAAGAAGAGTGGGAAAACATTCCCGAGTCAAGATGTGCCAAGCTGATAGACTCCTATCCAAACACACTCTCCTATCCAAGTGCTGTAACAAAATCAAAAACTCCAACTAAGAATTACTTCAGTAACATGTTCTGATATGAGTCGTCTTTGTTTCATTCCAACAGTTTTATCAAGGGTATGTAGACTTTTTATGTCCACTGTAAAGGACTAATCAGTGAATTCAAACAAAGCCCCAACGCATTTGCACTGCCTCTCTATCTTACAGACTTGTTTTATCTTGTCAGCTCATGAGTAGACTTCTAAACTGTTTTAACTGGATGTGTCAAGTAAGGAATATACATAGTAAATTAGCAGTATTTTTCCTCATGTCAACAATCATCACTTTTTTTATCTGAAGCTCAGAATTAGTTTGCTGTTCTTGGCAGACTTGGAGCAAGAAAAACAACCAACAAACTACATGAATTGCTGCACAAGATGCATACATTTCCATTCAGCACTCTTTTTTAACATTATGAAGAAGGTGATTTAGTCTCTTTTGAAATGCTTATGAGAACTGTTAAGGTGTCCTTGTACTTGTGTTTGCCTCTTTAAGGCTATGAGGACTGGAGAAAGGAAAAAGGGTTTTCAATACACTTCTTTTGTTGCTCTTATATGTGATCCTTGAGTACATCTGCTAGTTCATATTATGCCATAACTGAAATGTTTGAGTTTGTATTATTATTATATTTTTCGTTTATTTTAATTTATTTCACTTTTGGCATCCCATTTCAGTTCTTTTCACAAAACTAAGCATAGTGGACTGGCACTGGTTAACTTCCAATGTGGTTAAATTCCAATGTCCAATTGACCCTTCGCTGGGAGTTTGATTGACAGGCGATCTGACCCCCGTTTGAAACAACATTCCTTCTGATGTCCATTCATGTTTATTTGATGCTATACTGTAAATGAACTAGTATGAAGAAATGATCGGTTCACGAGCCGCTTGAACTGAGGAGCTACAGTAATCTGTCACAACACAATAAAGAGCCACTATACAGTATTTGTTTAAGCTTCTTTAAAAAAATTACAATATTTGAAATTTGAAACTTTGTTTCATATCGAAAGTAACCTTCTCTGTCTTGACTGTCGATGTGTTGACAGTCTTCATTGCTCTGCAATGTATTTTTCACTGTGTGAGAACATGATGTGTGGCATGAGAGCGGCATTGATTCTAGGACATAGCAACAGTAACTAAAGGGGGTAAACGGTCAATTTCAATGCCTTTTCAAAAGGCACCAAAATAACAAGTGACTGTGGACATGACTACAGCATTGTTTCCCTCTATTGATTTAAAGTGTTTTCTTGGAAAAGAAAGTGCATCAAGGGCAGCAAGGAGGTTTAAATGTTAACCTGTTGCTATGACAACTATCTGAAAGGTCAAATACTCTGCCGAGGGTCATAGTCAACTCAACAATAATACAATATAATTGTTGCAGGGCCAAGCAAGTTCAACACCCACACATGCTTTTTGTTAGGGCACAGGTGTTGCCCTTTTGCAAAAGAGAAGGAGCAAGAAACTATATTTTTACAGTTTTGGTCGTTTCTATTGCTTATGTCAAAAGAGCTAACCTAAAGTTTCTATTATATTCTGGTCTCTACTAGATATCCCCACTCCCCCCTTTTAATCTATGTATTTTTTTTAAAAAAAAATTGCAATGTGGAAATTGTATGCCAGATCACACATTGACCCAACAAAACCCAGCAATAACCATGTTTGTTAGAGTCCGTACTGGCAGTGTGCAATACTGACAAAAAATTATATCTTGATATTTTCTGGAATTTTATTGATAGCAATTAGATGTAAGGGAAACAGGTCAATTTTACTTCTTTAAAAATATAAATGAGACTTGATTATTCTAACAAATGAAAATAAGATCCAACACAAACACATGCACACACACATTCACATGAGCTGCAGAAAGATAGAAAGTAAGGAAAGAGTGAGTTTCTATTTGTTTCCATATCAATGCACCAGTTCAGCTAAGATCAGGAGGCTACTTGTGTTTGTGTCTTTTGTTGGGGATTCCCTTCGTGGTCCCTGCTGAAGAGTGATTTCCCAGGTTCTTTGATTCATCGTTGTGTCTTTGAGTGACATTGTTTTTGGGAACCTGTGACGGCCCGAGTGGTGGCCGCACAGGAGTGGTAATGTGGATGTATCAATTGACATACACACGCACGCATCCACACACTCACATCCATAAATCTATACAAAAGCCTGTTTATTCATTTAAAGTTAATCTTTATTAACATTTATTTTGGTTTCCATATAATCATTGCTTTTAATAATCACGTGAAACAAATAATATTCCTTAATTCTTTATTGTAAGGTTTACATTTATAACACAATTTAATTTACATTCTTGCTGATTTGGAGTGCACACAAATTAGTTACACTGTATCCGTTTCTTATATTTGTTTCTGTTGAATTTAAGTTTACCATGATCTTCTGCTATGGTCCGCTGCAGCCGTGTTCTGGTGTGGCGAAAATTGGAGTCCGTGCAGGAACAGAGTTTATGGGTTGTTGGTTCCGCCTGGACCTTTCATTCGCTTCGGTTACCCGGGGGAGGAAGAAAGTTTATGTCTGTCTTGATTAATTTGAGTAGTTGTGCATTTATTTTATCTAATTATATTTGGTTTTTCTTTACCTAGATTTAGTATATTTCTGTGTCTGATTTGATTTTGATTTACTTGATGTTATGTGTTAAATGTAAAGTTTAATTGATTCCCTCTTAATTTGTAATGGGCCCATCCTTTATTTTATTTTATTTTTATTTTATTTTTTTTTTGGGGGGGGGGGTATAAATAAAGACCGATTTTTCTAGTGGAAGCTCGTGTTCCTTGTTCCTGACTTTTCGGTCCCTCACAGAAGCCAATCACATTATTGTGTTGACAAATGAATAGATGCAGAGTCTTCCTCATGGCTGAAGTTTGAAGTTTTGAGGTGGGCAAAGACTGTAGAGTCATTGATTAAGTTTTGAAGGAAAGTTTAACTTAGGGTACGAGACTCTCAACGGAAAAGAAAGGAAACTAAATGTCACAGTGAGGCTCTGTGACTAGAGCCTCGTATTATGAAAAGTACCTTTACTTTGATATGGGACTGTGAACATACAGTGGGTACGGAAAGTATTCAGACCCCCTGAAATTTTTCACTCTTTGTTATATTGCAGCCATTTGGTAAAATCATTTAAGTTCATTTTTTTCAACATTAATGTACACACAGCACCCCATATTGACAGAAAAACAAAATTGTTGAAATTTTTGTAGATTTATTAAAAAAGAAAAACTGAAATATCACATGGTCCTAAGTATTCAGACCCTTTGCTGTGACACTCATATACTTATGTCCATTTCTTCTGATCATCCTTGAGATGGTTCTACACCTTCATTTGAGTCCAGCTGTATTTGATTATACTGATTGGACTTGATTAGGAAAGCCACCTGTCTATATAAGACCTTACAGCTCACAGTGCATGTCAGTGCAAATGAGAATTATGAGGTCAAAGGAACTGCCTGAAGAGCTCAGAGACAGAATTGTGGCAAGGCACAGATCTGGCCAAGGTTACAAAAAAAATTCTGCTGCACTTAAGGTTCCTAAGAGCACAGTGGCCTCCATAATCCTTAAATGGAAGATGTTTGGGACGACCAGAACCCTTCCTAGAGCTGGCCGTCCAGCCAAACTGAGCTATCGGGGGAGAATAGCCTTGGTGAGAGAGGTAAAGAAGAACCCAAAGATCACTGTGGCTGAGCTCCAGAGATGCAGTCGGGAGATGGGAGAAAGTTGTAGAAAGTCAACCATCACAGCAGCCCGCCACCAGTCGGGGCTTTATGGCAGAGTGGCCTCTCCTCTCCTCAGTGCAAGACACATGAAAGCCCGCACCCGAAGGATTCCAAGATGGTGAGAATTAAGATTCTCTGGTCTGATGAGGCCAAGATAGAACTTTTTGGCCTTAATTCTGAGCGGTATGTTTGGAGAAAACCAGGCACTGCTCATCACCTGTCCAATACAGTCCCAACAGTGAAGCATGGTGCTGGCAGCATCATGCTGTGGGGATGTTTTTCAGCAGCAGGGACAGGACGACTGGTTGCAATCGAGGGAAAGATGAATGTGGCCAAGTACAGGGATATCCTGGAAGAAAACCTTCTCCAGAGTGCCCAGGACCTCAGACTGGGCCGAAGGTTTACCTTCCAACAAGACAATGACCCTAAGCACACAGCTAAAATAACGAAGGAGTGGCTTCACAACATCTCTGTGACTGTTCTTGAATGGCCCAGCCAGAGCCCTGACTTAAACCCAATTGAGCATCTCTGGAGAGACCTAAAAATGGCTGTCCACCAATGTTTACCATCCAATCTGACAGAACTGGAGAGGATCTGCATGGAGGAATGGCAGAGGATCCCCAAATCCAGGTGTGAAAAACTTGTTGCATCTTTTCCAAAAAGACTCATGGCTGTATTCGATCAAAAGGGTGCCTGAATACTTAGGACCATGTGATATTTCAGTTTTTCTTTTTTAATAAATCTGCAAAAATGTCAACAGTTCTGTGTTTTTCTGTCAATATGGGGTGCTGTGTGTACATTAATGAGGGGAAAAAAATGAACTTAAATGATTTTAGCAAATGGCTATAATATAACAAAGAGTGAAAAATTTAAGAGGGTCTGAATACTTTCCTTACCCACTGTACATGCATGCATACACTTCCCTCTGTAACACAATACACACAGTGTCTGTTTTGTGCAAATTGAACACCATTTAACAGATGTTTGTATCACTGATCATGTGTTGTGTTGTTCCTGTCCTCATCATGGCATTTCTTTATCAGTTTAACATTTAATGATTTCAGTAAGTTAAGCCTTTATTTGCCCCGCAGTGGGGAAATTGCATATATTTTTAAAAATTTATAAAATGTTTAAATTCATAAAAAATTATAAATTTATACATTTATAAATTTTACTATGTTGTTTTGTGTATTGTGTTGTGTTAAGAAGTAAAACAAGACTGGTAATCATGTTAGATGTGTATTGTTTTCATATACCCACTTACATATTATAAATAGTCATACTTACACACTGGAGCATTTTCCCAAACGCAACTCGAAATGGAATGTATCCGTCATGGAGCAGTACCTGCCAAACCAGTACCAAAGGTGATAGACCGGAACCGTGTCTAGCGCAACTTGAGGACTGATATTAAGTACTATTTCCTGACATTTGAGAGACTAAAAGTGTACCAGTGGCCTAAAGAAGAAAGGGCCATCCACCTCATACCATTGTTCACTGGTAAGGCCAGATCTGCATTTAATGCAATGGACCCTTCTCATACACAAGACTGTGATTTTGTAAAGACAGCAATACTGAAAAATTATGAAATCAATGCTGAGACTTATAGAATGAGGTTCTGTAACCTAATCACCCCTGCTGACGAGTCACCACAGGAGCTTTACACCAGACGGAAAGACCTGTTTTGCTACTCCAACTGCACTAAAGAGGATATTATGGATGTAGGAACACAAATGAACATGGCTTCACACTCCAAATACACATCACTAAGCTGTGACAATTAACTCAGAAATGAGACAACTGTAGGAGACAGCCCCCCATGTCTGCTTGATTGAAGACGTGAAGAAATCTGGTGAATCACAATTTTCGTATTCTAAAATAATTATATCTGGACGTTCGTCTTGCTACGCCATTTGAAAATGTGTTTCTGTTTTATTATGGATTTAACTATTTCGGATTTCATTTTGCTATTTTATTTTAAAGTTGGTCGCTTATTTTTTATAAAATTTGTCGTTTTGTCGTTTTGGCAATTGCAACCTAGGGTGTGGCCTGTGTCCCACCCACCACAACCCTACAGGACACACCCTAGTCCTAGCTCTAAGTGCTGACTTGGGTGAACTGAGACCTTCGCCAAAACAGCCAACGGGCATGTGGCTGGTCTGTCCTACCCAGAGTGCTGCGGCCAAGCTAGGAACCAATATGCCAAAAAGGCCAATTCACCACAAATTTCGTATTTTAAAATAGTTATATCTGGACGTTCGTCTTGCTACAACATTTGAAAATGTGTTTCAGTTTTATTCTGAATTTAACTATTTCGGATATCATTTAGCTATATTATTTTAAAGTTGGTCGCTTATTTTTAATAAAATTTGTCGTTTTGTATTTTTTTGGGTTTTTTGGCAATTGCAACCTAGGGTGTGGCCTGTGTCCCACCCACCACGAACTTACAGGACACGCCCTAGTCCTAGCTCTAAGTGCTGACTTGGGTGAACTGAGACCTTCGCCAAAACAGCCAATGGGCATGTGGCTGGTCTGTCCTACCCAGAGTGCTGCGGCAGAGCTAGGAACCAATATGCCAAAAGGCCAATTCACCACATATTTCGTATTTTAAAATAATTATATCTGGACGTTCGTCTTGCTACAACATTTGAAAATGTGTTTCTGTTTTATTCTGAATTTAACTATTCGGGTATCATTTAGCTATTTTTTTTTTTAAAGTTGGTCGCTTATTTCTTATTAAATTTGTCGTTTTGTATTTTTGTGTTTTTTTTGACAATTGCAACCTAGGGTGTGGCCTGTGTCCCACCCACCACGACCCAACAGGACACACCCTAGTCCTAGCTCTAAGTGCTGACTTGGGTGAACTGAGACCTTCGCCAAAACAGCCAACGGGCATGTGGCTGGTCTGTCCTACCCAGAGTTCTGCGGCAGAGTTAGGAACCAATATGCCAAAAAGGCCAATTCACCACAGATTTCGGATTTTAAAATAATTATAATAAATAATATTATATAATTAAATATTAAATGACGCAATATTGATGTGCGCATACCCAGTGGCCGTAGCCTCATCCCTTCTAATCTTTATCGTGTCCGATCCACCATGACCTTACAGGACACACCCTAGTCCTAAACTTTAAGTGCTCACTTGGGCTCACCTAATTGGGAGAGGATGAGAACATTAAGCTTTGTAAATGTGTTTGGCTGATTCAGCCCAGTTTCAAACTGATCATTTAGGTCCATGTAAATGCAGCTAACTAGTTCAAATTATTTGATTGTGTTTACATTATGAAAATGTGTTTTTTTAAAAGTATAGGTACACTATGTAACCTTTGGTCCTTTACTGGTTAATAAACAAATTTTTGTGGTTAATAAACAAAAGTTTATGCATATTAGTCACGATGCAACTGGGCTACTCTGCAGTGGTTGGCGTCCCGCTCAGTCTAAAATAGTTAGAATATAAATACTTATTATCAGGCACATGCACCTTTTGGTCTCTGACTAGATAAGTGCTTTGCCCCATGCTGGTGGAAGTAGTAAAAAGCTAATTTTTCTCAATGTACAGAAAACTGTCATTTCATATTTCTATATTTAATTTTTTTTATGTAAAACACTTATTTTACAACATTATTCCTGCAATTGTAATTGCAGTATTATACTAATAATAGTGATGAGAATAATAATAATAATATACTAGTAATAACAATAATCAGTCATTTCTGTCAGTAATGTACATTGATTGTGTTCATTTACCAAGTAATTTAATGGTGTATTTAATTTCATATTTACTTTAATATTAAAAGTTAAAAGTATTTAACTACTACAGTGTGTAAAAAAAAAAGATTATGGCAATTAAATAATTATAAGAGGGGTGGCATTTTTTCTCACTTGACCACCTACCCCCCAAATTGTTTGTGCATGGTCCAGCTTATTATAGGCATATCGCAGTGATTCGGGATAAGACAAAAATCACAGTTTGGAAGATGGATTCATGATGTACTCGCTAAGTATATAAATTCTGCGAATTTTGAACAGAAAGGTTACATTAGTGTACCTTTAACTATAACTTATCTGAAAACTTACATATAGTGTACCTTTAACTATGACTTTTCTGGAACTTATTTGTCAAATCTTACTTGTTGGTGACTCTTCTGCCATCTGTCTTGTTAATGTAGAGATATTACTTCGCACTTTCCACTCGCCTGAAACCCTCATTGTGCAAATCTGTGTGGCTAAGAAATCAAAAATCCATTATGTAAAATAAGAAAATCGTTCAAAAATATGTGCAAAAACCGCAAGTTATACGCACTTGTGAAAGTGATCCATACATGTTTGCATCGTCGAGAGACCGTCTCCAAGAGTAACTTAGAGCGAGATATTCTAAGCGTTTTCTCTAAGACGGTTTTCTACTGTGACGTCAAATGGAATCAGGCAACGCCTAAAGGCCAATAGCTTGGTTTCACGTGACGTCACGCTGCTATATCACGAGAGCGTATGTTAACGTTGCTAGCCAACGTGTTTTTAAAAAAAAAAACTTTAAGTCTTTCATTCATTCACTGTCATTTTAGATTAGATGGACTATTAATACAAACAAACAGTTTTTTAAAGACACGAACAAACAAACTTTTATGTCCTATTTTTGTGACGTTCGGGGATGAAGCATCACATCACACGTTGCAGAAATGTTCCATTCACAGGCGTGTTTGACTCCCCAAGATTCAGTTATTCTGTAATAAAAAGCACACAAGAGTGACTGACCTCTTTCACGTTCATTTTCTCCAAAGACACTTTAAAATATTCTCCAATAAACATTTTCAAGCCTTCAAGCGAACCAATCCGCTCTTGTATGAATCACATGTGCTTTAAAGAATCACAAGAATGTGCAAAATTATAACTGGAGTTTTGTTGTTTTTTATTGTGTCTGTGTTTATATAGCATTAGGTTGTCGTTAAATGCTCATTTATTTCGTAATGATTATTAAGTTAGCGGTAGTCTAATGTGGACTTCATTGGGGATTTTTAGGCTGCCCTAGCGCTTTGGGTGATGTTGAGTCGGTAGATTGCGCTCCGACGGTCAACCTAGGTTAAAAAACTAAGCCCAAATCAGAGGCGTCTCTTAAACGAGAGCAGAGGATGAAGCTCAAGGAAGACCAACAAAGACGGTTGGATTGAGGCTATGTTGGATCTCACACAGACAGATGAGAGCCCAGATCTGATGCAGACAGCCGAAAGCTCCAGCTGACAACAACCCACAATCAGAGGGGATCAGTGGGACACGTCCAACATATCTGTTCACTAATTCGTTGTATCTATTTCTTGAAACTGGTTCTAAATTCGTAAAATACGGACTCTCCGCAACGATTTTCTCCATAGACGTATTCGCCATTTTTACTTCCTGCCCTCCATCTGAAATCGCCCCGCCTTCGCGCGTCATCATAATCACGTGACTGAAACCCAGCTATTTGACCCTTCGCAAACAGTTTGATTGACAGGCGATTTGACCAATCATAACGCCGAATCCGCCATTGTCTGACAAAGCAGTCAGGGGAGTTAGTAGATTAATGATGGTGAATTTCAAAAATTGTGTGTACTCACGCCTTTCCGCGCTTGAAACATTGCTTCTGTTCATTCATGTTTATTTGATGCTATAAATGAACTACTATGAAGAGATGATCGGTTCAATCAAAAAGGAGCTACAGCGATCTGTCACGACACATTTAAGAGTTATTATACTCAGTATAGTATATATCATAGGCAAAGTTTCACTTTTGTGCTTGGGGGGGCACCTACCAGGCCAGCAGACCACGAGCTCAGATTTTTTTTTTTATATCATATTTATATATCATACATTCTACATATAAAATACATTTACAATGAACAATGGCTTTATACAAAGAATAGCGAATAGAACAGACTCTTTATAGTTGCTGTTTTGTTTTGCATCGGCAGTGATAGGGTTAACACGGGGAGTTCAGAAGTGCGGCGAGAAAAAGCGAGTGTGTTAGACGGGTGCGCTTGTTACAGTGTGTTCTTCTTCGTTCCGATTAAAGTTCATAAACAGAGCCTCCCTTGACCTGTCATAGAACTACTTCAGACATTACAATATCTTACCTAATGCAGAAGAAGCCGCCTCTTTTTCCGAGATGCGTAGATGTCCACTATCTTCTCTTCTGATAGATTTGCAGTCAAATCGTTCGATTTGCAGACAAATCGATAGTTGAAGTAGAATTAGAAAACTCCACACTTTTAGTAGCGGATTTATTAAAAAAATGACGAATTTTGTTTATTCAGCGCGTAAAACAGAACGAGATGAGCGTCCACTCACGTACCGCGATACTTTGAGATTCGCAAATCGCGGGAGAATGTAATAAAGCTACAGTAATAAAAAATTAAATACAGTAATTAATAATTAATTAGCCATATCTTACTCATTCTATACACAGAACTAATAAGATAAGACAAATAAAACGAGAAAATATGAATTCTGTAATAAAAAAAAAAATATTCAAAGCACAAGGCAGGCATTAATTGGCTCTGGTCTGGGGGGGCATTGCCCCCCCCCCCAAAACTCCGCCTATGGTATATATATGTATATAGTGTTTAAAGCTATTTTAAAAAAATATGATATATTAAATATGAAACTGTTTCATATGTCTGTCGACAAGTTGTAAGTGCAAGTGTAGTATATTAATAATATGGTATTATACATATTTTCATTGTATTAAAGTATGGAGGCAAACAAAAACACTAACCTGAAATCCGGAGCGCTAGCCAATCGATCTGATCTGGGTTAGCCTACACCAGTTTTTAAAGCTCGACCCATCAAAGGTGTATAACGTACAGTCATTTGCAGCTAAACAAGCCAACTCGAATTCATTAATATTGAAATATTTGGATGCTAATACTTATTATCTTTTATGTAAAGTCCTCCTTGACTGTATTTTATTTTTATAATATAACTTCGATGTCACTTTTGCAGTGCTTTGTTGTGTGTGCGTGAGGCGCTGGCGCCATAATAGCAGTCTTTGATATAATAATATTTTTTAAGCAAAATATCTCGTTTGAAATAGCAGGGGTTTTCAATATTTTAGATGCCATGGACCCCCCCAAAAATGTTCATCCATGTGCGAGGGACCCCCATCCTAAAATGTAAAAGGCATCTATATATTTTCATGTATAACGACCCAATTTAAAAATGTATAACCTATTATAAATATGTGTAAAATATTATTTGGAAAATATTTCACTTTTATTATGTTATTCACTATAATGATGTATTCACATTTCAATTTATTTATTTTTAGAATTTATTTATTTTAATCTTATGGTAATTTATTTTTTTATTTTTTAGTTTTGATCAACTTTTTCAATAACTGGGTAATAACTAGGTGTTAACCCTGAACCTACACTGTAAAAAATAATACCCTATATCTAATCAAAAAAATTGTGGCAACAGATTACAAACAATGTTATTAATTAAATTCAACAACACATAAAAAATGAGTTAGAATTAATCAAATGAGCACATTAAAAATCAACCATTCAAAATGAGTAAAATTTTCTCGGCTGTACAGAAGCAGTCTGAGGCCATCAGCCACATCCTGCAGAGGCGGTCAGCTGCTGCACCTCCACCGCCCGCAGCGCCTCAGGCTGCTCATCGCCGAGGGCGCCCCCCCGCGGCCGCCCCCGCTCCCCAGCAGCAGCAGCCGTCGTCAAGCGGCGCCATGGAACCGGTCGTGGTCGGGGTGCCCAGCCTGTCCAGGCCCCCGCCAAGAAGGGCGGCAAAGCCAAGAGCAAGAGGCCCTAGGACGGGCGACCCAGAGAGGGAGGGGACTGCTCTTTAGGAGATGGAGACCGCTCCACTCCTTCCCCCGGAGGAGGGCCGGGTAGTAAATCCTTTGTTGTTTGGTTTTTCTGTTCCGCCGGGTTCCGTCATCTCCTGGTCTGAAGAGAGCTTGGAGAGCAGTGGGAGGGCAGAACCTCACCACTCTCTTCCCCCTCTTCTGTCGCCAGCGGACAGCAGCGCGCAGCAGGCAGCCAAGGCTTTGCCTGCTCCCACTGTCCATCCGTGGAACCAGGTAAGTGTTGCACAGCACACTCTGACCCCGCCTTGGGCCGCCTCACAAATAGAGCCTCCCGGGTCCCTGCGTTCCACCTCGCTGCCCCACGGCGGGTACGCCTGCGGTCCCTTTGGTTCCGCTTGTACGGTCTCTGTGAGCCTGGTTAGCGCTCCCCAGTCCGTCTCGCTGGCTCATTCGGACCATCAGGCTCGGCTATGCGATTCAGTTCGCCCGGCGTCCCCCGAGGTTCAGGGGCATCCACTTCAGTGAAAGCTGCCGATGCTCCTGTCTTGCGTGCGGAGGACTGGCGAACGACGCGATAGAGCAGGTCCCTCCAGCCGATATGAGGTCAGGGTTCTACAGCCCCTACTTAATTGTACCCAAGAAAAGCGGTGGGTTACGACCGATCTTGGACCTGCGAGTTTTGAATCAGAGCCTTCACAAGCTACCGTTCAAAATGCTCAAGCAGAAACGCATTTTCGAGTGCATCCGTCCCCGAGATTGGTTTGCAGCAATCGACCTGAAGGACACGTACTTTCATGTCTCGATCCTTCCATGACACAGGCCATTCCTGCGATTCACGTTCGAAGATCGAGCATATCAGTACAGAGTCTTACCCTCACCTCAGCCGGTTGGGTCTTCAGGTCAACTGGGAAAAGAGCAAACTCGCCCCCGTGCAGAGGATCTCTTTTCTCGGTATGGAGTTAGACTCAGTCAAACAGACAGCACGCCTCACAGAGGAACGTGCTCAGTCGGTGTTGAACTGCCTGAATACATTCAACGGCAGGACGGCGGTCCCACTGAAATTCTTTCAGAGGCTCCTGGGGCATATGGCGGCCGCAGCGGCAGTAACACCGCTCAGTCTGCTTCATATGAGACCGCTTCAACACTGGCTCTACGGCCGAGTCCCGAGATGGGCGTGGCAAGGCGGCACTTTCCAGGTGGCAATCACTCCAGAGTGCCGCCATACCTTCAGCCCGTGGTCGGACCCTTTGTTTCTTCGGGCTGGAGTGCCCTTAGAACAGGTGTCCCGGCATGCTGTGGGTTGCACGGATGCCTCGGCCACTGGCTGGGGCGCCACGTACAATGGGCATGCAGTGTCAGGGGTGTGGACGGGCCCCCAACTGCATTGGCACACCAATTGCCTCGAGTTGTTAGCAGTACGTCTTGCCCTGAGCCGCCTCAAGGGGCCGCTTCGGGGCAGGCATGTGCTGGTCCGTACGGACAACACTGCGACCATTGCATACATCAACCGTCAAGGTGGTCTACGCTTCCGTCACATGTCACAACTCGCCCGCCATCTCCTCCTCTGGAGTCAGAAGCATCTGAGGTCGCTTCGTGCCATTCACATCCCCGGTGTGCTCAACCGCGCGGCCGACGAGCTCTCACGAGCTGCGCTGCCAGGAGAGTGGCGACTCCACCCCCAGGTGGTCCAGCTGATCTGGAGAGGCTCATGGCGTTTTTCATAATGACGTTCATGCGGACAATTTCCTGTTGAAGCACACGTTAGAGATCAAGCTGATAGACTTTGGCTGCGGTCAGCTATTTAGCAGTGATGGCTACGAGAGTGGCATATACGTTGGTGAGCATTTTGGGAGTGTAGAAACCTGAATGTAGTGACTTACTAATTATTTGATGCTTTTAAAAAAAAAAAAAAGCTCACCAATGTGAAAATGTCTTGATTACAGGATTACAGGATCACTGCCCACCTGAAGTCTTGGAAGAACCTCGATTCCACGCGTCCCTGCAAATGTCTGGGCTCTAGGAGTGATGTTGTATAAGATGGTGAACGCATGTCCTCCTTTTCGCAATAGAACGGAGATTACACAAGCCAAAGTTACATTTCGGAATTCTAACTTAACCAAAGGTGAGTGAATAGTGTTGATAACATTGATAAACACACACACACACACACACACATAAAGCCAAGGCTCTGTTCAGAAACAGTTAAAGGTGAAGTATGTAAGACTTTTTATACATTTAGTTACAGGAGTGAAAGCCAAAATTCACCTCATTTATACCTTCAAAGATTAAACCGGTTGCGAACACGTCAAAGTGAACTGAACTTTGCGATGCTACACGCTACAAAGCATACTTCAGTATCATACAGCATCATCATGCACCCGTTTAGAAAGACAAATTTTCATAAAGACAAATGCAACACAGCCAAAAGTATTCCTAATATGTTGGACCTGAAACATGCCTTCACAAGAACTAGTAAGAGCTGCGTTTGGGATGTTTAAGTTGGGAACGACGCAACGCATGAAAGGGGCTTTTGCCAGGTTTCCTGAAAATGTGCTTTATTTTGTAATTCCGCTATAGGTGCCACTAGTGTCGCAGAAACTACATACTTCACTTTTAAAGTAAAGACAAGGAACATTCTGCATTATATGAATCATGTTTTAGGGGCTGTTTTTATGGATGCCAAGTCACATGGTCATGACTAACCAGCTCTCTCTTTATTAAAATTTGTACAGAATGCAGTGATCTGATTAGCCAGTGCCTAGCCCGGGATCCAGCTAAACGGATGACATTAGAGCAGATGTTACAGCATGAATGGATTAGAAATGATCTACTTGAGAAGAGAAGAGAGATTGTAGAGAAGTTCAGGAGATTCGCCCAATCAGTGATTTCAGGTATGAGGAAGTGTAACAGGCAGAGTAGGATTATTATCATTTGTCTTCAATTCTGGATTATTTGTAGTGAGATTTTCCAATTTGTCTTCATTGTAATGTTCTTGTTATAGTCCAGTCAAGTCACCTTCATTTATATAGCGCTCTACAATACAGATTGTTTCAAAGCGGCTTCGCGGTAATAAACAGGAAAATAACAGAATCAGTGATGCAAACAGAATTCAGTTCTGTTGTAAATGAGCTCTAAAAAAAATTGACTTGTTCATATAACCTTTGTTTTGAAGAGGAAATAACACACTTGCTGTCCTTGGTGGAGAACTTGACCCCGAAGCCTGAAGTCCAACCCCAACCTGACAGGGAACTCGAGCCGCCACACCAGAGAACTCGGAGCCTGTCCTCGTCTGGAAAGTCATCACAGCCACATTTGCTTTGTTTTAAACGTCATTTTTGCTTTGTTTTTAAAAGTCGAGACAAGTCATCTTATATATAGCTCTTTAAACAAATTATATATATATATATATATATATATATATATATATATATATATATATATATTGTGGTTCATGACACCCCCATTGGTTATTTAGCTTAACCCCTTAAACCCGAATTGTTCTGCCCTGCCCCCCCCCAAAAAAAATTCATAATCATCTTACTAAGCAACCAATAAGTGTCACGTTTAGTTCTGTCTTGTATTGTTTAGTCTAGTCTTGTCATTCTAAGTTATCAGTCATTGTGTGCACCTGTCGTCATTTAGTCCCTTATTAGTTTACTTCCTCCACTCGTGTCTAATTATCATCTGTGTATTTAGTTCCTTCCTGTTCCACAAGTCATTGTCTTTTGTTGTTTGTGCTACGCACACAGGAATGGGAGTTGATGGTTCCAGTACAATAAACAGGTTTAATCAAATGAAAGCAGACGTAACAGTCTTCCTCCCGGGCGTTACAGAACAAAAGACCACTCATAGCGAGTAAATTTGAAGAGGATGGACTTACCCACTGCTACACTGCTGCTGAGCCCGGAAGCAAGGCCCCATCTGGTGGGCACGTTCTGGGCGATCCGGCGAGACTATCGTTCCATCCCAGCCTGGAGACCCGGGGTTCCCACCGTGGTCGGAGCGGGAATGGATGACTTCGGAGTCCCGGAGTTGCAGCACGCGGGGAGGTCCATCACAGAGCCAGGAGCCCGCCAGAGTTCCATCAACTGGTGGGCCGCGGATCCAATTCCCACCCAAGTTCCCACCCTCATTTCTTCCTCTGCGCTTCCGGTCCTGTCCGGAAGCCCTCTACCTGATCCCGTATCCTCCATTCTGATCCCGTCGCTGGTAACAGCCAAACCCCTGGATCCGTGACCACCGCGGCTGCCAAGCTCCTCGGCTCTGTCCCCGCCGCTCACTCCGTGCAGCTCCGCACCAGCACCTCGGGCTTCTCTGCCAGCCCAGCGTGAGGCGGATGTCCCTTCCGGCCTCCGAGCCCGCGTCACCACCTGAACCCTACAGCCGGTCACCTGCACCTCGACCCTCGACTCCCTCAGCACCTCCTCGGCCCGTCAGACAACTGTTACGTGTCTGCTTTCATTTGATTAAACCTGTTTATTGTACTGGAACCATTGACTCCCGTTCCTGTCTTCCTCCCGGGCGTTACACTAAGAGGAATGACACAAAATAGAATCATTTTAAAGCTTAGAAACTCAGCTTTTTAATGCATCAAGCCGTTGCTTTCAACTCTTAGTGTACCACCCACGGGTACATCCTACCTATAAAAATATTAATAGTCATATTTTTCAAAACTCCAGCCTTCTTCATCACAAAATAGGTGTCATTTGAAAGCTTAGAGTCTGAATTTTACAATGAATGTAAGCACTTTAAATAAATCCTAAGTACTGCAGAGTTATTTACTGAAAAGTAAAAAATATATATTTTCATAATTTATGAGTTTTTTTTATTATTATGTACGCCAATGTGTCAAAAGCATCATATAGCTCAGATAATCATGTGTTATATGTCATTTGAAAGGTCTCACGGAGTAGAATACAACGAGCATAATTGTTTTGGGCTTTGACTAAACTTGAGTGATTATTTTGTACCTGAAACCCCACAAGACCCTGTAAGATTTGATTTTCCTGCTAAGATAAAGCTCAGATCAAGCATCCTGCAATAAAGCAATAAAACTCATCTGGAAAGAAGACTTCAAAGGAACAGGACAACACCCTGCCCAAACTGCCCTCACTCATCTATGTGACCAGCCCCCCTCCCTCCATTCCCTTCCTCCCCCCTGATCCAAGTCACTGAAAGTTCTCCAAGAATACATATGTACTATGTATGATGTATCTTGTGAATCTATTATTTTCCAATTTCATGTTTAGTATCATTTTAAATGTCTCAGTGCGATTGGTAAAATGGTCTCAGTTTCACAGCAGTCACTAGTATTATGAGAAAGTTTGAAAACTTAGGAGAATTCTGTTCTCTTTTCTCTTCAAGAAAACCACCTCCTCTCCCCCAAAACCAGGTGCGGGGGCAATAAATATTTACAGTCCTTTTGTTCTGGTATGGGTATTTAGGGGAAAAGACACAGCAGCAAGATGGGATATTCTGTAGCCAGAACCCCCACATGGAGCTGATGAGTGTTTTCCACTCACATTTCTATGTGTATGCATAACTTTTAAATACTCTTAGAGAAATCTTTTGAGTAATTAATGTTATGTATTTATTGTATTTGAATTGGTTTATAATTGTGTAATTATGTAATTGGCATTGATACATTTTTACCTGATAAATAAATTGTTACATCTTGATTTATTTTGAATTCGTCTGAAATCATTATCACCGGTAGATTTATGTGGTTTTCGAGGCTTCCGCATTTCTGGGTGTTAGGATAGATCATACGGAAATCGTAGTATACGGAGCATGAGCACGATATTAAGGTTTTAGATTTCTGACTATTATGACTTAACATGTTATAGTATTGTGACTAAATCGAATGGCACTTTTATGAGAATAAGCATGTGGCGATTCCATAACTTGTGTTTTTTAGTAAACGCTTTATTCCTCTGTTTTGATTCTAAACTAATCGGAATGTGACGTAAGGCGTGGTTTTCAGCTGGCCATAGTCTTTAAGCGGCCCGACGCCCGAATGAAAGGATAATTGAAATTAAGAGAAATTAAAGAATCAAAGATCTAAATTAATTCATACTTAACCGCGCGATCAGCTATTAATGTTACATCAGAAACATTACCAATTAGAGATCCTTTACAATTGGAGTCAGATTAAACGAACAGCTAAAGGAAAACATAAACTAAATCCTAAAAATTTATGTGAATTTAACGCGGGCGCTGAAAAGACATACACGCGTTGTATCTTCGCCAGGCCGTCAGATTCCGCCATTGGGCTGACGGGTGGTCCTTACAACCCAAATGTAAAAAATAAACTGATGCAGCATTTATTAGATATCCAGATACATATCTCATTTAGAGGAACATCCCCAAAAAAGAATTTTCCTCTTACTTCATTTCATTTCTGAGTTATTGCATGTCAAATATGAAATATTTGCAAACTTTTATTTTTTTTGCATTTTTTCAGCAGTTTCTCAGCAAGACATTGTCTGAATTTAATTTTTTTATTTGTATTAAAAAAAGTAAAAAATTATCTTTCAAATGACACCAACCTTTTGACTCTCCTTACAAGAGATTTGGAGTTATGAGTCATTATTTCTGTGCATGTCAAAAATCAGATAAAAAAAAAATAAAAATTAATCATTTGTTCCAAATGCTGTAACTTTTGAAAACTTTATCCGATCACCACAAAAAATGAACTCGCTACCATATTTCCTTCATTTTAAATTCCTTTTTAAATTAGAAATATATGATTTTTTTTAATTTTTTCCAAATTTTTTTTTTTTGCTATTTATTTGCAGTTTGCATAAGAATGTCCAAATTTAATTTTTTTTATTCTATTATTAGAAAGATTTAGGTCAATCTTGAAGCTTATAGGAATAGTTACCCAAAAACAAATAAAAAGCTGCTACCCTTCCTGCGCTGTCTTCTGTCCTTGTTAAACATACACTGTAAAGCGCCCTTGAGCCCTGGAAAGGCGCTATATAAATAAAACTTATTATTATTATTATTTCTGTACTTTAGGGTTGTCATTGCAATGTTTTATAATGTGTCTATTTGAAATGTATTTGTTACATATTCTGTGTTTGGAGATCTTTTGTTTTCTGTCATGTGTTTTGCGTTGTAGTTTAGGTTATGTTGATTTAGTTCTCCAGGTGTTTTCCATCTGCCACGCCCCCTTGTTACCTTGTTTCGCTAGTCCTTCCTGTGTATTTATACAAAAGTATCGTGTTTTATTTAAACTCGTGTTTTATTGGTCGTTGTACGTTTGTATGCATGTGGTTGTTTGAGTTCTTTGTTTCCTGAGTTCTGTTATTACATGTTCCTGCACGTAGATCCGCTCCTCAGTCTGTTTATTCCACACCCGACATAACAGTATTAAACTTTAAAAACAGAAAATGGGAAAAGAAAGGTATGCAGGAGATCATTTTTATTTTTGATGAGTTCTCGGCATGGTTTCTTGCTAAAAAGAAACAGTATTTTTTGTGGCCCGTTGGCAAAAGGATGTACATGAATGTCAGCTGTTAACATGTGTAACTCACATGTTCACATATAATATTAAAGTGTTGTCTGGGCTGTGTGACTTTTCAATAAATGTAATATAAAATACTAACAGTATTAGTTTGAAAATAAGGACTGTTATATTAAAATTGTGCTCTGTTGTGTTGTTGTGTTTGAGTGTATCATACTCTCCCTCTCCTCCCCATACTTGTGACAAGTGCTACACGAATAATAAACTTCTATTGGTTGTAAACGGCGGAGCAGACCAAACTGTGGAACTTCTGGGGAGGGGAGCACTCACTGCTCTGTTGACAAAATGTGATTTTGTAATTTGATGTTGTTCTCTAGCAGTTTGTGTGTCAGCTAAAAAGTCAAATAAAAATACTTTAAAACCCTGGATCCTGTTTGTCATTATAATGCAGGCATTTCATACACCATAGCTTACACATTCATTCCATTCTACAGCTTTCCTCGACAGAAATCCAGAAGTTTGCTAAATTAAGCTTGTTTAGTTCTAAGTAGATGGGTAATTCTCAAATAATTGTATAGAGATACATAATGTTATAGAAAGCAGTTTGCATAATAAATGGGGGGGTAAAATGGAGTTTGATAATTGTTTTGAAGCATTATAGAGGCACAAATCCAATGTTTTGTTTAGTGAGATCTATTAGATGTGTTTGATATAATATTACAGAAAATTAACCTTGCATGAAAAGTAGTTGTTTTAAACACATAAAGTGAAGGGAAGTGATGTGACATGTAGCCAAGCTGTTGGTGGTCAGGTCCCTTGCTCAATAATGCCACAGGTTGTTTTTCATGTATGTGGGTTGAAGCAACCCCAAATAACATGAAATTAAGCCCCTGAAATGCACATTTTACCAGGGGAACCCACCGAAAAACGTGGATTTTAGACCACGTAAAGTGATTTTTACCACGGGACCCCCCTAAAACGCAATTGGGCAAGTTCTGAGTAACAATTGACCCTTCACAAACAGTTTGATTGACAGGCGATCTGACCAATCATAACCCTGAATTCGCTATTTCATCCGACAAAGCAGTCAGGGGAGTTAGTACATTAACGTTGGTGAACTTGAACTTCAAATATTGTGTGTACTCGACTTTCTGCACTTGAAGCAACATGCCGTCTGATGTTCATTCATGTTTATTTGATGCCATAAATGAACTTGTATGAAGAGATGATCGGTTAATGAGCCGCTTGAAGGAGCTACAGCGATCTGTTACAACACATTAAAGAGACACTATACGCTATTTATTGTTTAAACTTAAAAAATTACAATATTTTAAATATGAAACTGTTTCATATGTTGTCAGTGTCCTCTTTGCTCCGCGATGTATTTTTCACTGCATGACACCATGATGTGTGGTGTGAGAGCGCAGGGCTTGTCGGACATAGCAACAGTAACTAAAGGGGGCAGGTCTTTGCGAAGGGACAACTGGGTGGGTTTTGTTGTGAAAACCTGTCAACCCTGGCGGTTGGTCTCGTTTTGCTCTCGCAGTACTTTGACGGCACACGTGATTGTAAGGCGGCTGCGGCGCCGATCAAAGTTGGACAAAATTTCTAACCAGAATGCATTGCTTTTGTCAGACGGCAGCCGAACTTTGCGGCGCCGCATCAAGTCAAACAACCCTCTTGCCTTCTGTTTTTTTGTCATCCAGAGTTGTTTGATTTCAAAGTTTGCATTTGCATTAATCAATAGTCTATGGCTATGTGTTTGTTAAAGTGATCAATTTGCATTATTTCAACTTATTTTTAAAGAATACTTATATTTTTATTATACTTACATTTATTCTAATTATATTTGGCTTATATTTTATTTAAAATAGGCTAATATTTATTATTATAGGCCTACAGTAGTAAATACCCTACATGAACTGTCAAAAAATGATTAATGGCTTTGACCTTTGACCCCTGTCAAATGATTAATGACTTTGATCTCATTGACCCCTGCCCTGAGGGTTCACTCGTGACATTACCCCTCCCCTCCGGGGGTTGACCGTTGTTTCACCCCATGACCGGGGGTATGGATGTGATAATTGAATGAGCGATGTTGACCTCTGACCTAAATAGATGAGGGATAATTTTTTTATGACTCTGACCGCCATAATTGAGGGTAAATGTCCGGGGTCACAGGGATGGGTCACACGCGTGGATCACACGGTCGGGTCACACGCTTGGGTCAAAAAGTTGATTGAAAACACTGCCGTCTTCAAAAGATGATAAATAAAAATAAATAACTGTTTGTAAGGATCAATACAATAACAAACATGAATAAATAAAACATTTACCACCGTTTTAGTTAAATATCTCACATTTTTTAAAGAGTTGTAGCTCCTTACTTGTTGATGTCCTTAAATGGATTACAAGTGCTATTAGTTTATGCTGAAATCTAAAATCTCTCTTACTGACTCTCCAAAGAGCTCCTTCCAGCCATGCTGCAAAATGCAAGACAGAAGAGGAGAGCGATGGGAGGATGAAACATTGTTTGTTCATGCTAACGTTAGTCAAAGCATAACTGCAAAAGTTTTTAAATGACATCTTTTAAAATGAAAAGATTGTTCAAATTAAATCTTTAAAGTTTTGTTTAAATTATATTTTTAAAGTCTTAATAAAACAAATCTTCTATTGATCTTCCTAGAAGACCAATGTCCTCATGGTAGAAATGATCTGACTTAAACCTAAAGTATAATTTTCATGTATCAGCATATGCGAAAAAATGTGGAGGTCTCTCAAGCCATCTCACACAATGTGTAACATTTTCAATCATTTAATCATAAATTCGCACATCTAAATTCAAGAGGCCTAGGCCTAACTAAGAAAGCAGCGACATCATGTAAGAAAAGTGTCATATTGCATGCAGAAATCAACTCTAGTCTTAGTCACAAAATTATCAAAATCACCATTATCATTTTATTTGTTGGTCTGTATATGTTTTTAGCTGAATCTGCTCTCTGGTTGATGTCAGTGTAAGTTTATGCAAATCATGATGAACACGGACCTTTCATTTGAGCACTTTTTAAATGCATGACTGAACTTTTTCTTTTGACAAAACCAATTCTGTTGCTTAATGCAAACGCATTTAAGAACTATAACGCTGCATGCCCGTGTGAAGAAAAAATTAAAACATAATCTTTATACAGATATTAGACGTACACATTTTACTACGTGTGTACGACACATAGCTATAATGAAAACATAATACAGAAATCCTGTCTTCTGATCTGTTGTGAAAGATTGCAAATGCCATTTTTCCACTAGTAGATGATCATGTTTACAATTTTTATATAGTTTTAGATGAAGACTACTCTTTGAGCACTGTCAGACATGCAGCTACTCGCAGCAAATAATGAAAACATGAACAAATGATACTCCTACTACATGAGAGTGTTTAAACTAAAACTGTAAGGTTCATTTAGATCGTCTGCTCCGTCTATGAAGCGGTCACACTCTTGCTGTTTTTCTGTTACATTTACAACTATTGGTCTTAAAACAAGTCTATCTATTACACTTAGTTACAGGATGTAACAGTCGCAGAAACATATTTTCTTTGTACTCTAAACAGGACTTTGATAAAAAGTAAACTTGATAAGCAGTAATTTTAAGTGAAAGGTTAGTTGATTCAGGCCACCCCAATACTATGCCTTTTAGGCGTCTGCCTTTTTGGTTTGATCCAGGAAACATGCACAACTACTTTAATGTGTTGTCACGTTTGCTCAATGATTTGTTCTTCTTTTAGGAAGCCATTAGAGTAAGTGGTTTTTATCCCTAATCGGCATACAATCAAAAATGTTTAAAATCTCTTTTTTTTTTTTTTTTTTTTTACAATTTTAAATATTTACCCCTGCTTATTTTTATTCATTTATAAAGATGTCAGTCATGATATCTTATTTATGTTAAAAAATATAGAGTTACAGGGTAGTCGGTTGCCTGTAAGAGAGAGAGAGAGAGAGAGAGATGGTTACACTGTAAAAAATTGTGCTGTAAAATAACAGTAATCTACTGGCAGCTGTGGTTGCCAGTAATGTACTGTTAATTTACAACCCTCTACCGTAAATTTACAGCTCTTTTATTTTACTGTATGTTACCGTAATGCTACCATGAAAATTAACTTATTTCATTTGGGAAGCCATTTTGCTACAAACAGTTTGTGTTTGCAGTTAAGAAACATTCCTTTTCAGTTGACTCTAATGAAACAAATTCACAGTACTAATGCTGTGTAAATTACTATTTTTTTAAACTCAATGCATAATACTGAAATAATTAAAACCACGACTTCAACTCAAATCTTTGCAGCTTGTCTAAGCTAGCAATAGCACAAATATATGTGCTAAAGTACTTAGTAAACAGCTTATCACTGCATTAACAACTACAGTTACTGTCATTAAATGAAGTTTTCTAGAAAATAGCCTACAGCAACACACTGTGAATTAAAAGCGCTCAAAGTCGACACTCAGAGGCTGTGTTCCAAATTACATGCTATACCCTCATTCACTATTCCTTACACTTGTTCACTAATCTAGTCCACTTGACAGAGTGAATAAAAAAAAAAGAGTGAATTCAGACACTGATGAACACCTGCTGTTTACAAGCAGAATCATTGATGGAAAGAGAAACAAGTACAGAAAAAATATTAAATCAACTGAAGATAAATTCCATTAAATCTCTCAAGATCTGATTAATCAACTCCACAAACAGCATTACCTGATTCACTTATTGCTAAACAGACTGACTTTTTTCTGTCATGTGTACAGAAGTTCATATTGAGAACTAACAGAGGTTCAGATGTTGTTTTATTGTCGTTTGACTTTACCATGATAGAGATCAGTGTTCATTTAGTTGGGATCTTGATCTTTGATTAGTAAACGTTAAGTTTACTTTGCCAGCTGTAACAGTGTTATTTGAACACATTTGTTGTAGTTGAGAAACCAGATGGAGTTGTGATCAAATGAGATCAGCTGTTTATTAATAGTCAAAAAAAGCATCTCTTGGCCAAATTTGTCAATATCATTAGCGTCCACATGGTTCTATAATTTTAATTGTAATATCATGATCATGGAATTTATCAATAATGTGAAAGACAAATAATATGAAGTAATTTGTTAGGAGCTTGTGTGGATAACATTCTGAACTTCTGTTTAACTCAGTGTCACACAGATATCAACAATTGGGATATGGATCTCAACAATTGTGACAATCAAAAGCTTCTTGCTGTAATGTATGCTGGGTACAAAACTCCCAGCATGCATTGCGGCATGAATAAATTATGTTGCTGAATTGTCTGGTTATTTTCTCTAATTCTTACTGCCTTGATTTTAGCCGTTGCTTTTGTGCTGACTTTTAATAATGTGTTTTATGATGTTCAGAGTTCTTTTATTTTGTTTGTTGAGTGTCACCATTGTTGAGATTCATACGTGATTCTTGAATTCTAAGTTTAGCTCAGTAACAGTTGCCACAGTTCACACATTTATCTGTAAATGAGTCTTAAAAAACAAAACTGAACGTCTCGGTTACATAGGTAACCCTCGTTCCCTGAAGGAGGGAACGGAGACGTACGTCGGATGACTGACGAATAGGAATCTCGCTAGAGAGGCCAATCTACTTCGAGTGTAATTAAAACGAGCCAATGCACATTGGCATGCAATCATATGCAGCAGCTGCTCACCTTGCAGCTCGGGTATATAATGAGCAGCAGGTGCGTTGCATCTTTAGGTTTTCGCTGAGGAGCTGAACCAGATAGGCGGCAGCATCAGCAGGGTACAGCAACTGTGGCGACAGGACGTACGTCTCCGTTCCCTCCTTCAGGGAACGAGGGTTACCTATGTAACCGAGACGTTCCCATTCAGTCGGTCACTTCGACGTACGTCGGATGACCGACGAATAGGAATCCCTACCAAAGTGCCACAGGAGCTGCCCTCTTCCAGCGCTCTGTTGTAAGCCACCTGAACCCGGTGGGACAGGGCTAACACAGAGAGTGTCAATCACTGCTGTTCCCAAAAAAACCCATTCAGTGAGACTATTGGATAACACTGTGAAGTATACGCTTCGTGTAAAAGGGACGCTGCGGAAGCCACATCCTTCCCCGAAAGATTTACGTGGATGAAAAATGGACTAACCGTGGGGTTGTCATATGAAAGAACTGGGGTGACTCCACTCGATGAGAGGTGGGTTCTCCCAGAGGGAAAGACACGGGCTTCGATTAGGAGCAACCGTGGAACCAGACATATGGGATCCCCGTAGGGTCAATCATATGGAACCCAAAAACCCGGTTCTCAAGGATGCAGCGGAGTATAGGCCTGGCGCCAGATGCTCCGCCACGTCGGCTGCCGAAGGGAGATCGGAGGACTCAACAGGGTCTGCCTTATAGGGACTCTCTGGAGAAATAAGCACATATAAGCGCAGCAAGCCGACACTAAACTGGGGCCTCTCCGTGCCTCTGACCTGAAGCGAGAACACGGGAGGAGACCGACTCAACACGAAGGCTATAGAACCTAGCGAACGTGTTAGGTGTCGCCCAGCCCGCAGCTCTACAGATGTCTGTCAGTGAGGCGCCACGAGCCAGCGCCCAGGAGGATGCAACACCTCTCGTGGAGTGTGCATGCAACCTGAGTGGGCAGGGCACGTCCTGAGCTTAGGAAGCCAGGGCGATGGCATCCACTATCCAGTGGGCCATCCTCTGCTTGGAGACAGCCTTTCCCTTCTGCTAGCCTCCGTAACAGACAAAGAGCTGGTCTGAGGTCCTGAAGCTTTGAGTTCTGTCTATGTACAGTCGCAAAGCACGAACTGGACAGAGCAAAGCCAGGGCTGGGTCTGCCTCCTCCGAGGGCAGCGCTTGCAGGCTCACTACCTGGTCCCTGAAGGGAGTGGTAGGAACCTTGGGCACATAGCCAGGCCGGGGTCTCATTACCACGTGGCTGTCACCCGGCCCGAACTCTAGGCACGATTCGTCGACCGAAAAAGACTGCAGGTCCCCTACCCTCTTGATGGAGGCCAATGCAGCCAGCAGCAAAGTCTTCATTAGAATCTTTAAGTCTGCTGACTGCAAAGGCTCGAAGGGAGCATTCTGGAGTGCTCTTAGCACCAGAGTCAAGTCCCAAGAGGGTATGGAGGGGGGAGGAGAAGGATTTAACCGTCTTGCCCCACTAAGGAACCTGACGACCAGGTCGTGCTTACCAACGGATTTGCCATCTATGTGGTCATGGTATGCAGAAATAGCAGCAGTATGGACTTTGAGGGTGGAGGGGGACAGCCTACGCTCCAACCCTGCTGCAAGAAGGAAAGCATGACTCCGATCGAGCATTTCGGGGGTCCTCTCAGCGAGAAGAGCCCTACTCGACGAACAGGTTCCACTTCAAGGCGTAAGCACGTCTCGTACACTGTACACGTGCCAAAGCGATGGTGTTAAGTACCTCGGGGGGTAAGTCACCTAGAACCTCTGCGTCCCGTCCAGATATGGAGCTTCCAGAGGTCTGGACGTGGGTGCCAGAGGGTGCCCTGTCTCTGAGAAAGAAGGTCCTTCCTCAGAGGGTTGATGTACGCAATGGTAGCAGTGTTGTCCGTACGGACCAGCACATGCCTGCCCCGAAGCGGCCCCTTGAGGCAGCTCAGGGCAAGACGTACTGCTAACAACTCGAGGCAATTGGTGTGCCAATGCAGTTGGGGGCCCGTCCACAGCCCTGACACTGCATGCCCGTTGTACGTGGCGCCCCAGCCAGTGGCCGAGGTATCCGTGCAACCCACAGCATGCCGGGACACCTGTTCTAGGGGCACTCCAGCCCGAAGAAACAAAGGGTCCGACCACGGGCTGAAGGTATGGCGGCACTCTGGAGTGACTGCCACCCGGAAAGTGCCGCCTTGCCACGCCCATCTCGGGACTCGGCCGTGGAGCCAGTGTTGAAGCAGTCTCATATGAAGCAGACTGAGCGGAGTTAACCCTGACCTCATATCGGCTGGAGGGACCGGCTCTATCGCGTCCTTCGCCAGTAGGACCGCAATCTCCGCACGCAAGACAGGAGCATCGGCAGCTTTCACTGAAATAAATGAATGCCCCTGAACCTCGGGGGACGCCGGGCGAACTGAATCGCATATCTGAGCCTGATGGTCCGAATGAGCCAGCGAGACGGACTGGGGAGCGCTAGCGCAAAGCCTTGGTTGCCTGCTGCGCGCTGCTGTCCGCTGGCGACAGAAGAGGGGGAAGAGAGTGGTGAGGTTCTGCCCTCCCACTGCTCTCCAAGCTCTCTTCAGACCCGGAGATGACGGAACCCGGCGGAACAGAAAAACCAATCAATAAAGGATTTACTACCCGGCCCTCCTCCGGGGGAAGGAGTGGAGCGGTCTCCATCTCCTAAAGAGCAGTCCCCTCCCTCTCCGGGTTGCCCGTCCTAGGGTCTCTTGCTCTTGGCTTTGCCGCCCTTCTTGGCGGGGGCCTGGACGGGCTGGGCACCCCGACCACGACTCCATGGCGCCGCTTGACGACGGCTGCTGCTCCTGGGGAGCGGGGGCGGCCGAGGGGGGGCGGCCGAGGGGGGGGCGCTCTCGGCGATGAGCAGCCTCAGGTGCTGCGGGCGGTGGAGGTGCAGCAGCTGACCGCTTCGGCAGGATGTGGCTGATGGCCTCAGACTGCTTCGGTACAGCCGAGAACTGTTGGGCAAAGTTCTCGACCGCGTCGCCAAGAGGCCTCATGTCCACCAGACACAGCCAGAGATGACATTCCTGGACCACCAGCGTGGACATCGCACGACCCACTGACCGTGCCATGAGCTTCGTCGCTCGAAGCACGAGGTCCGTTGCGGTACGAAGTTCTTGCAGAACCTGTGGATCATTGCCACCCTCATGCAGGTCCCTCAGTGCCTTGGCCTGATGGATCTGCAACAATGCCATAGTGTGTAAGGCGGAAGCGGCTTCCCCGCAGGCCCAGTAAGCCCTGCCAGTAGGCCCGACGAGCGCTCACAGGCCCGGGAAGGGAGAGACGCATCCACCGCCAGATGGAGTTAGGGCACAGTTGCATGGCAACGGCCCGCTCCACAGGGGGTATGCGCGAACATCACTTTGCCGCACCGCCATCAAGGGTGATGAGGGAGGAGGTCCCACTGGCACGGTTTCAGGCGGTAAAAGGTGCCATCCACGTGCCAGTGATCTCTACATGCATCTCCGGGAAGAAAGGAACCAGGGTGGGGGGCTGAGAACCAGCCCTTGCCACTCCGAGGAACCAATCATCCAACCTTGAGGGCTCGGGACACGGTGGAGGATTCCACACCAGCCCGACCCTGTTGGCGGCCCGGGAAAGCATAGCCATCATTTCCGGGTCCGACTCGGGCACAGCTGTCACTCCCGAAGGAGGCAGCTGCGCCGAATCATCATCCGCGAAAGTGTCAGGCTCACCCTCCGATGCAGCGATCGACATCCGGTCGTCCTGGGGAGCCCTGAAGGAAACAGATGGTACACACCTCTGGGGTGGTCCACCGCGCTCCCCTGGAAGCTCTACTGGCTGCAGAGTGTGGGAGGAGTGAGGGTTCCCAGGGGGTTGGTTCCCCAAGGGAATCGCGCTCACCGTAATCCTCAAATCACCAGTGCTGCTGCCCGAAGCAACCCCCCGTTTTTTTTAGTTTTTTTTTAGGAGGACTGGAACGAGGCAGCGGCACTGGGACTCCACCCCCTTGCAGGAGGCGGAGTCTAGATCGCAACCACGCTCCCCTTGCAGGAGGCGGAGTCTAGATCGCAACTCTGCGATGGTCATCTTCCCGCAATGGGTGCATGACTCATCCACAAACGCTGCCTCAGTGTGCCTTAAGCCCAAGCACGCGATACAGCGCACGTGACCATCCCGAGGCGCCAGGTAACGACCGCATCCAGAAACACAAGTAGTACGACATCTTTAAAAAGACGAGAAACTACTCGCGCGAGCTCTTTTAGGGATTAACTCTTTCGAGTGCCGAAGCACGCAGGGGAAGACCGCGGCAACACAGACAGGGAAAAAGTTCACCCTGTCGTGTGCACTCACTCTTGAAGCCGCTCTTACCAGCTGTGATAACAGCCTTTTTAAGCGCTCTATTATAGCACACCGTTACCAGCCGTAACAACGGCTTTTACAGCTGAGAACAGCTTCACTTGCTAACAAAAAACAGAACAAACAAAGAAGACAAACAAGAGAACGGCCCCGCTGCTGTGCTGTCCGCCTGCACTTTCACGAAGAGCAATCCACCAAAAGATTCTTCGTCTTTCGTCACACTCGCTCGTAGACACCATACAGGTTCGGCTCCGAAGCGAAAAGCTAAAGATGCAACGCACCTGCTGCTCATTATATACCCGCGCTGCGAGGTGAGCAGCTGCTGCATATGATTGCATGCCAATGTGCATTGGCTCGTTTTAGTTACACTCGAAGTAGATTGGCCTCTCTAGCGAGATTCCTATTCGTCGGTCAGCCGACGTACGTCGAAGTGACCGACTGAATGGAAACTGAATGATTTTAAGTGGTAGAACCCAACTAAAGCAAAAACTGACCTCCATCATGGTAATGTCAAACGAAACAAAACAGCATCTGAAGCTCTGTTAATTCTCAATAAGAACTTCTGTAGATATCTGACAGAAATAAAGTCAACCTGTTTAGCAATAAGTGAAGCTAGTAATGCTGTTTATATTGTTTAATCCTCCTCTGCTGAGATCTTGAGATATTTAATGTCTTTTACCTTCAGTTGATTTCATCTAAGGCTGTGGCTGGAAGTCTGCTGAAGTTATTGTGTTTCTGCTCGTTTTTTCTGTTCTTGTTGTTTCTTTTCCTTCAGTGATTCTGCTGGTTACCAGCAGGTGTTCATCACTAATTCTCAATTATCACTTAATAATCTCATTAACTGTTGTCTCATTAACTTCAGCACTGCTTCAGTGTTACTCTGTAGTGTGGACACAATCAAGTGATCATTTAAACTGAAGATTTTGCTGTGGGGTTTAAAGGGTTAAAGGTGTGAGATGGAAAAACCCCAGAGTGAAACGTAATTTAACAGTAATCAACTGTAAATTAATTTACAGCAAAGTACTATTAAAAAAACAACAATTTACTGGCAACCACAGCTGCCAATAGATTACCGTAAAATCAAGGAAAAAAAGTAATATTCTGTAAATTAATTTACGGCAACGAAATGTAGAAAAACAGCAATTTACTGCCAACCTTGCTGACATCAAATTACCATAAAATGAAGGAAGAAAAACAGTAATATTCTGTTGAACGTAACAGTCAGATTTACTATACAAAACAGGTTAATTTGACTGAAATATTAGTTGAAGTTAATAGAAAAAAGTTACTCAGTCAATAACTGATAAGGAGAGTAAATACTGAGCTCAAGTGTTTTGTGTTTTTTCCATGGTAGCATTACGGTAACATACAGTAAAATAAAAGAGCTGTTTAAATTTACGGTAGAGGGCTGTAAATTAACAGTACATTACTGGCAACCACAGCTGCCAGTAGATTACTGTTAAGTTACAGCACAATTTTTTACAATGTACCTGCAATCAGATTTAAATTATTTTAATTAATCCACTCATTACAAATAATAATACCAACTTAATTTTGTGTAAAATCAAAACAATTCCATTAAGTAGTATTCATTAGCATATTGGGGTTTTTTGTCCAAGGAAACCAATATTTTTGTTTAAATTTTTCTTAATTATTTGTGTGATGTTTGCATTTACTCATATTGAATAGTTATTTTTTAATGTGCTCATTTGATTAATTCTAACTCATTTTTTATGTGCTGTTGAATTTAATTAATAACATTGCTTGTAATCTGTTGCCACAATTTTTTTGAGTAGATATAGAGTATTATTTTTTACAGTGTATGTTCAGGGTTAACACCTAGTTATTACCCAGTTATTGCAATTACTATAATAAGTACATAGTATGCACATGTAGAACAGGATTGTAAAATAAAGTGCTACCAGTATAAATAATACTATAGGAATTAGGAATAGGAGGTCTACGGAAAAAGTTGATCAAAACTAAAAAATAAAAAAATAAATTACCATAAGATTAAAATAAATAAATTCTAAAAATAAATAAATTGAAAAAAAGAGAGAAATGTGAATACATCATTATAGTGAGTAACTGTTGTGATCGTGTCTGTTTATTCTGTTACCTTGTCCTGTCATTTGTCACATGTTCCTTGTTTTTTAGTTTCGTTCTGTCATCTGTCATGTGATCTTTGTTTTGCCCTGCCATGTGCTCGTCTCATTATTAGTTCATTTGTCTCCAGCCGCTTCTCGTTATCTGTCATGGCTGTCACCTGGCCCTGCTCGTATTCCTCTGTATATCTGCCCTCTGTTTCAGTCCAGTCCTTGTCCGTTGTTAACGTTTCACGTTGGTGTTTATTCCTGTGTTCCTGTCCTGATTCATGTGTTCATTAAACTGTTGTACATTTATCGTCCTTCTCTGCGTCCTTGATCTGGCACAACACCTTACAGAACAACGGACCCTAAACCTAACAGCTAGCCCACGATGTGGTCAACGCGGGCTGAAAATCAGCTGTGGAGCATTCGGCAGCGGGGACGCCCACTGGAGAGGTATGTGGGGGAGTTTGTTGAGCTTTCTCATCTGGTGGCCTGGTCGGATGCTTCACTTAACGCCGTGTTTTGGTTGGGACTGGACGAAAACATGATTCGCCCGAACGAACCGATGTGCAATTACACTCTAGCTGAATTGATTAATCTTATACTAGATCTAAACGGTTCTAAGTTCGAGGTTGAAGAATGTGTGCCCCGTCCAGTTTCAACCAAAACACCCGCTCCGCCAGCCCACCTCACGCCGACTACCCCCGCATATCTCTTCAGCGGTATGTTTCCTGTCTGTCCGTCTTACCCGTTCCCGGAAGATGACGAGGAGCTTTCCAAACTCCTCAGTTCCGACCCAGAGCCACAGCGCGCCATCGCTGAGCGTCCAGAGCCACAGCAGGCCACCGCAAATCCTGGATGTAGGCGCAAGCGGCGCCACAAGAAGGTGTCTCTAGTGCTCTCCGCCCCTGAGCCTCCAGAGCTGCCGGAGTTCCCTGAACCTCCAGAGCTGCCTGAGTTCCCTGAGCCTCCAGAGCTGCCTGAGTTCCCTGAGCCTCCAGAGCTGCCTGAGTTCCCTGAGCCTCCAGAGCTGCCTGAGTTCCCTGAGCCTCCAGAGCTGCCTGAGTTCCCTGAGCCTCCAGAGCTGCCTGAGTTCCCTGAGCCTCCAGAGCTGCCTGAGTTCCCTGAGCCTCCAGAGCTGCCTGAGTTCCCTGAGCCTCCAGAGCTGCCTGAGTTCCCTGAGCCTCCAGAGCTGCCTGAGTTCCCTGAGCCTCCAGAGCTGCCTGAGTTCCCTGAGCCTCCAGAGCTGCCTGAGTTCCCTGAGCCTCCAGAGCTGCCTGAGTTCCCTGAGCCTCCAGAGCTGCCTGAGTTCCCTGAGCCTCCAGAGCTGCCTGAGTTCCCTGAGCCGCCAGAGCTGCCTGAGTTCCCTGAGCCGCCAGAGCTGCCTGAGTTCCCTGAGCCGCCAGAGCTGCCTGAGTTCCCTGAGCCGCCAGAGCTGCCTGAGTTCCCTGAGCCGCCAGAGCTGCCTGAGTTCCCTGAGCCGCCAGAGCTCCCTGAGCCGCCAGAGCTGCCTGAGCTCCCTGAGCCGCCAGAGCTGCCTGAGCTCCCTGAGCCGCCAGAGCTGCCTGAGCCGCCAGAGCCGCCAGAGCTCCCTGAGCCGCCAGAGCCGCCTGAGCTCCCTGAGCCGCCAGAGCCGCCTGAGCTCCCTGACCAGCCAGAGCCGCCAGAGCTCCCTGAGCCGCCAGAGCCGCCAGAGCTCCCTGACCCGCCAGAGCCGCCTGAGCTCCCTGACCCGCCAGAGCCGCCTGAGCTCCCTGAGCCGCCAGAGCCGCCTGAGCTCCCTGAGCCGCCAGAGCCGCCTGAGCTCCCTGAGCCGCCAGAGCCGCCTGAGCTCCCTGACCCGCCAGAGCCGCCTGAGCTCCCTGACCCGCCAGAGCCGCCTGAGCTCCCTGACCCGCCAGAGCCGCCTGAGCTCCCTGACCCGCCAGAGCCGCCTGAGCTCCCTGACCCGCCAGAGCTGCCTGAGCTCCCTGACCCGCCAGAGCTGCCTGAGCTCTCAGACTGGCCCGAGCTCCCAAACTGGCCAGAGCCTCCTGAGCTCCCAGACCCTGAGCTCCCAGACCTTCCTCCTCCTGAGCTCCCAGACCCTGAGCTCCCAGACCTTCCTCCGCCTGAGCTCCCAGACCCTGAGCTCCCAGACCTTCCGCCGCCTGACTCCCTAGCTCCAGCCGTGACTCTGCCCTGGACTCCACCATGGCTGCCTGACTCCCTAGCTCCAGCCCTGACTCCACCCAGGACTCCGCCCTGGTCACCAGAGCTCCCCGATCCTCCAGGGGGTCCCGAAATCCTAGAGACACCTTGGAGGCCACCTGAACTGCCTGCTCCCGCCCACGGCCTACAAGGTGCCCGCCCTCCCGCCCGGACCGTTTCCTTCACGGCGCGAGGTCGCGCCTTCCGGGAGGGGGGAGTACTGTTGTGATCGTGTCTGTTTGTCTGTTTATTCTGTTACCCTGTCCTGTCATTTGTCACATGTTCCTTGTTTTTTAGTTCCGTTCTGTCATCTGTCATGTGATCTTTGTTTTGCCCTGCCATGTGCTCGTCTCATTATTAGTTCATTTGTCTCCAGCCGCGTCTCGTTATCTGTCATGTCTGTCACCTGGCCCTGCTCGTATTCCTCTGTATATCTGCCCTCTGTTTCAGTCCAGTCCTTGTCCGTTGTTAACGTTTCTTTGTGGATTATCCTGTCTGTATTCCTGTCTTGAATTAAATTACTTTATGTTCTACTCTGACCTCAGTCTTCGTACGCTCCTTCCTGCAACCACAGCGTTACAGTAACATAATAAAAATGAAATATTTTCCAAATAATATTTTACACATATTTATAGTAGGCTATACATTTTTAAATTGGGTCGTTATACATGAAAATATATAGATGCCTTTTACATTTTAGGATGGGGGTCCCTCGCACATGGATGAACATTTTTGGGGGGGTCCATGGCATCTAAAATATTGAAAACCCCTGCTATTTCATTTTTTATCATTTAGCAGACGCTTTTATCCAAAGCGACTTACAAGGGGAGCAATTAGGGGTTAGGTGTCTTGCTCAAGGGCACTTTAGTCATGGTATCGAAGGTGGAGAGAGTGCTGTTTATTCACAAAACCCACTTTCAATTCCTACCGGCGTGGGAATCGAACCGGCAACCTTCAGATTACAAGCCCGACTCCCTCACCACTAGGCCACGACTACTATTTCAAATGAGATATTTTGCTTAAAAAATATTATTATATCAAAGACTGCTATTATGGCGCCAGCGCCTCACGCACACACAACAAAGCACTGCAAAAGTGACATCTAAGTTATATTATAAAAATAAATACAGTCAAGGAGGACTTTACATAAAAGATAATAAGCATTAGCATCCAAATATTTCAATATTGATGAATTCGAGTTGGCTTGTTTAGCTGCAAATGACTGTACATTATACACCTTTGATGGGTCGAGCTTTAAAAACCGGTGTAGGCTAACCCAGATCAGATCGATTGGCTAGCGCTCCGGATTTCAGGTTAGTGTTTTTGTTTGCCTCCATACTTTAATACAATGAAAATATGTATAATACCATATTATTAATATACTACACTTGCACTTACAACTTGTTTGTTGGCGTTTGTCATTTGACCCTTCGCAAAAACCCGCCCCCCTTAGTTACTGTTGCTTTGTCCGACAAGTCATGCGCTCTCACCCCCCACACATCATGTTCTCATGAAGCGAAAAATACATCCCGGAGCAAAGAGGACACTGACAACACGTCGACAGACATATGAAACAGTTTCATATTTAATATATCATATTTTTTTAAAATAGCTTTAAACACTATATACATATATATACCATAGCCGGAGTTTGGGGGGGGGGGCAATGCCCCCCCAGACCAGAGCCAATTAATGCCTGCCTTGTGCTTTGAATATTTTTTTTTTTATTACAGAATTCATATTTTCTCGTTTTATTTGTCTTATCTTATTAGTTCTGTGTATAGAATGAGTAAGATATGGCTAATTAATTATTAATTACTGTATTTAATTTTTTATTACTGTAGCTTTATTACATTCTCCCGCGATTTGCGAATCTCAAAGTATCGCGGTACGTGAGTGGACGCTCTTCTCGTTCTGTTTTATGCGCTGAATAAACAAAATTCGTCGTTTTTTTAATAAATCCACTACTAAAAGTGTGGAGTTTTCTAATTCTACTTCAACTATCGATTTGTCTGCAAATCGAACGATTTGACTGCAAATCCATCAGAAGAGAAGATAGTGGACATCTACGCATCTCGGAAAAAGAGGCGGCTTCTTCTGCATTAGGTAAGATATTGTAATGTCTGAAGTAGTTCTATGACAGGTCAAGGGAGGCTCTGTTTATGAACTTTAATCGGAACGAAGAAGAACACACTGTAACAAGCGCACCCGTCTAACACACTCGCTTTTTCTCGCCGCACTTCTGAACTCCCCGTGTTAACCCTATCACTGCCGATGTAAAACAAAACAGCAACTATAAAGAGTCTGTTCTATTCGCTATTCTTTGTATAAAGTCATTGTTCATTGTAAATGTATTTTATATGTAGAATGTATGATATATAAATATGATATAAAAAAAAAATCTGAGCTCGTGGTCTGCTGGCCTGGTAGGTGCCCCCCCAAGCACAAAAGTGAAACTCCGCCTATGATATATACTATACTGAGTATAATAACTCTTAAATGTGTCGTGACAGATCGCTGTAGCTCCTTTTTGATTGAACCGATCATCTCTTTATAGTAGTTCATTTATAGCATCAAATAAACATGAATGAACAGAAGCAATGTTTCAAGCGCGGAAAGGCGTGAGTACACACAATTTTTGAAATTCACCATCATTAATCTACTAACTCCCCTGACTGCTTTGTCAGACAATGGCGGATTCGGCGTTATGATTGGTCAAATCGCCTGTCAATCAAACTGTTTGCGAAGGGTCAAATAGCTGGGTTTCAGTCACGTGATTATGATGACGCGCGAAGGCGGGGCGATTTCAGATGGAGGGCAGGAAGTAAAAATGGCGAATACGTCTATGGAGAAAACCGTTGCGGAGAGTCCGTATTTTACGAATTTAGAACCAGTTTCAAGAAATAGATACAACGAATTAGTGAACAAATATGTTGGACGTGTCCCACTGATCCCCTCTGATTGTGGGTTGTTGTCAGCTGGAGCTTTCGGCTGTCTGCATCAGATCTGGGCTCTCATCTGTCTGTGTGAGATCCAACATAGCCTCAATCCAACCGTCTTTGTTGGTCTTCCTTGAGCTTCATCCTCTGCTCTCGTTTAAGAGACGCCTCTGATTTGGGCTTAGTTTTTTAACCTAGGTTGACCGTCGGAGCGCAATCTACCGACTCAACATCACCCAAAGCGCTAGGGCAGCCTAAAAATCCCCAATGAAGTCCACATTAGACTACCGCTAACTTAATAATCATTACGAAATAAATGAGCATTTAACGACAACCTAATGCTATATAAACACAGACACAATAAAAAACAACAAAACTCCAGTTATAATTTTGCACATTCTTGTGATTCTTTAAAGCACATGTGATTCATACAAGAGCGGATTGGTTCGCTTGAAGGCTTGAAAATGTTTATTGGAGAATATTTTAAAGTGTCTTTGGAGAAAATGAACGTGAAAGAGGTCAGTCACTCTTGTGTGCTTTTTATTACAGAATAACTGAATCTTGGGGAGTCAAACACGCCTGTGAATGGAATATTTCTGCAACGTGTGATGTGATGCTTCATCCGCAAACGTAACAAAAATAGGACATAAAAGTTTGTTTGTTCGTGTCTTTAAAAAACTGTTTGTTTGTATTAATAGTCCATCTAATCTAAAATGACAGTGAATGAATGAAAGACTTAAAGTTTTTTTTTTTTTTTTTAAAAACACGTTGGCTAGCAACGTTAACATACGCTCTCGTGATATAGCAGCGTGACGTCACGTGAAACCAAGCTATTGGCCTTTAGGCGTTGCCTGATTCCATTTGACGTCACAGTAGAAAACCGTCTTAGAGAAAACGCTTAGAATGTCTCGCTCTAAGTTACTCTTGGAGACGGTCTCTCGACGATGCAAACATGTATGGATCACTTTCACAAGTGCGTATAACTTGCGTTTTTTGCACATATTTTTGAACGATTTTCTTATTTTACATAATGGATTTTTGATTTCTTAGCCACACAGATTTGCACAATGAGGGTTTCAGGCGAGTGGAAAGTGCGAAGTAATATCTCTACATTAACAAGACAGATGGCAGAAGAGTCACCAACAAGTAAGATTTGACAAATAAGTTCTCAGAAAAGTCATAGTTAAAGGTACACTATATGTAAGTTTTCAGATAAGTTATAGTTAAAGGTACACTAATGTAACCTTTCTGTTCAAAATTCGCAGAATTTATATACTTAGCGAGTACATCATGAATCCATCTTCCAAACTGTGATTTTTGTCTTATCCCGAATCACTGCGATATGCCTATAATAAGCTGGGCCATGCACAAACAATTTGGGGGGTAGGTGGTCAAGTGAGAAAAAATGCCACCCCTCTTATAATTATTTAATTGCCATAATCTTTTTTTTTACATACTGTAGTAGTTAAATACTTTTAACTTTTAATATTAAATTAAATATGAAATTAAATACACCATTAAATTACTTGGTAAATGAACACAATCAATGTACATTACTGACAGAAATGACTGATTATTGTTATTACTAGTATATTATTATTATTATCATCACTATTATTAGTATAATACTGCAATTACAATTGCAGGAATAATGTTGTAAAATAAGTGTTTTACATAAATTAAATATAGAAATATGAAATTACAGTTTTCTGTACATTGAGAAAAATTAGCTTTTTACTACTTCCACCAGCATGGGGCAAAGCACTTATCTAGTCAGAGACCAAAAGATGCATGTGCCTGATAATAAGTATTTATATTCTAACTATTTTAGACTGAGCGGGACGCCAACCACTGCAGAGTAGCCCAGTTGCATCGTGACTAATATGCATAAACTTTTGTTTATTAACCACAAAAATTTGTTTATTAACCAGTAAAGGACCAAAGGTTACATAGTGTACCTATACTTTTAAAAAAACACATTTTCATAATGTAAACACAATCAAATAATTTGAACTAGTTAGCTGCATTTACATGGACCTAAATGATCAGTTTGTAACTGGGCTGAATCAGCCAAACACATTTACAAAGCTTAATGTTCTCATCCTCCCAATTAGGTGAGCCCAAGTGAGCACTTAAAGTTTAGGACTAGGGTGTGTCCTGTAAGGTCATGGTGGATCGGACACGATAAAGATTAGAAGGGATGAGGCTACGGCCACTGGGTATGCGCACATCAATATTGCGTCATTTAATATTTAATTATATAATATTATTTATTATAATTATTTTAAAATACGAAATCTGTGGTGAATTGGCCTTTTTGGCATATTGGTTCCTAGCTCTGCCGCAGAACTCTGGGTAGGACAGACCAGCCACATGCCCGTTGGCTGTTTTGGCGAAGGTCTCAGTTCACCCAAGTCAGCACTTAGAGCTAGGACTAGGGTGTGTCCTGTAGGGTCGTGGTGGGTGGGACACAGGCCACACCCTAGGTTGCAATTGCCAAAAAAAAACAAATAAATACAAAACGACAAATTTTATAAAAAATAAGCGACCAACTTTAAAATAATATAGCTAAATGATATCCGAAATAGTTAAATTCAGAATAAAACAGAAACACATTTTCAAATGTTGTAGCAAGAAGAACGTCCAGATATAATTATTTTAAAATACGAAATATGTGGTGAATTGGCCTTTTTGGCATATTGGTTCCTAGCTCTGCCGCAGAACTCTGGGTAGGACAGACCAGCCACATGCCCGTTGGCTGTTTTGGCGAAGGTCTCAGTTCACCCAAGTCAGCACTTAGAGCTAGGACTAGGGTGTGTCCTGTAGGGTCGTGGTGGGTGGGACACAGGCCACACCCTAGGTTGCAATTGCCAAAAAAAAACAAATAAATACAAAACGACAAATTTTATAAAAAATAAGCGACCAACTTTAAAATAATATAGCTAAATGATATCCGAAATAGTTAAATTCATAATAAAACAGAAACACATTTTCAAATGTTGTAGCAAGAAGAACGTCCAGATATAATTATTTTAGAATACGAAATTTGTGGTGAATTGGTCTTTTTGGCATATTGGTTCCTAGCTCTGCCGCAGCACTCTGGGTAGGACAGACCAGCCACATGCCCGTTGGCTGTTTTGGCGAAGGTCTCAGTTCACCCAAGTCAGCACTTAAAGCTAGGACTAGGGCGTGTCCTGTAAGTTCGTGGTGGGTGGGACACAGGCCACACCCTAGGTTGTAATTGCCAAAAAAATACAAAACGACAAATTTTATTAAAAATAAGCGACCAACTTTAAAATAATATAGCTAAATGATATCCGAAATAGTTAAATTCAGAATAAAACAGAAACGCATTTTCAAATGTTGTAGCAAGACGAACGTCCAGATATAATTATTTTAAAATACGAAATTTGTGGTGAATTGGTCTTTTTGGCATATTGGTTCCTAGCTCTGCCGCAGCACTCTGGGTAGGACAGACCAGCCACATGCCCGTTGGCTGTTTTGGCGAAGGTCTCAGTTCACCCAAGTCAGCACTTAGAGCTAGGACTAGGGCGTGTCCTGTAAGTTCGTGGTGGGTGGGACACAGGCCACACCCTAGGTTGCAATTGCCAAAAAAAACAAATAAATACAAAATGACAAATTTTATAAAAAATAAGCGACCAACTTTAAAATAAAATAGCTGAATGAAATCCGAAACAGTTAAATTCATAATAAAACAGAAACGCATTTTCAAATGGCGTAGCAAGACGAACGTCCAGATATAATTATTTTAAAATACGAAATTTGTGGTGAATTGGCCTTTTTGGCATATTGGTTCCAAGCTCTGCCGCAGCACTCTGGGTAGGACAGACCAGCCACATGCCCGTTGGCTGTTTTGGCGAAGGTCTCAGGTCACCCAAGTCAGCACTTAGAGCTAGGACTATGGTGTGTCCTGTAGGGTCGTGGTGGGTGGGACACAGGCCACACACCCTAGGTTGCAATTGCCAAAAAAAACAAATCAATACAAAACGACAAATTTTATAAAAAATAAGCGACCAACTTTAAAGTAAAATAGCTAAATGAAATCCGAAATAATTAAATCCATAATAAAACAGAAACACATTTTCAAATGGCGTAGCAAGACGAACGTCCAGATATAATTATTTTAGAATACGAAATTTGTGGTGAATTGGTCTTTTTGGCATATTGGTTCCTAGCTCTGCCGCAGCACTCTGGGTAGGACAGACCAGCCACATGCCCGTTGGCTGTTTTGGCGAAGGTCTCAGTTCACCCAAGTCAGCACTTAGAGCTAGGACTAGGGCGTGTCCTGTAAGTTCGTGGTGGGTGGGACACAGGCCACACCCTAGGTTGCAATTGCCAAAAAACCCCAAAAAATACAAAACGACAAATTTTATTAAAAATAAGCGACCAACTTTAAAATAATATAGCTAAATGATATCCGAAATAGTTAAATTTAGAATAAAACAGAAACACATTTTCTAATGTTGTAGCAAGACGAACGTCCAGATATAATTATTTTAAAATACGAAATATGTGGTGAATTGGCCTTTTTGGCATATTGGTTCCTAGCTCTGCCGCAGCACTCTGGGTAGGACAGACCAGCCACATGCCCGTTGGCTGTTTTGGCGAAGGTCTCAGTTCACCCAAGTCAGCACTTAAAGCTAGGACTAGGGCGTGTCCTGTAAGTTCGTGGTGGGTGGGACACAGGCCACACCCTAGGTTGTAATTGCCAAAAAAATACAAAACGACAAATTTTATTAAAAATAAGCGACCAACTTTAAAATAATATAGCTAAATGAAATCCGAAATAATTAAATCCATAATAAAACAGAAACACATTTTCAAATGGCGTAGCAAGACGAACGTCCAGATATAATTATTTTAAAATACGAAATTTGTGGTGAATTGGTCTTTTTGGCATATTGGTTCCTAGCTCTGCCGCAGCACTCTGGGTAGGACAGACCAGCCACATGCCCGTTGGCTGTTTTGGCGAAGGTCTCAGTTCACCCAAGTCAGCACTTAGAGCTAGGACTAGGGCGTGTCCTGTAAGTTCGTGGTGGGTGGGACACAGGCCACACCCTAGGTTGCAATTGCCAAAAAAAACAAATAAATACAAAATGACAAATTTTATAAAAAATAAGCGACCAACTTTAAAATAAAATTGCTGAATGAAATCCGAAACAGTTAAATTCATAATAAAACAGAAACGCATTTTCAAATGGCGTAGCAAGACGAACGTCCAGATATAATTATTTTAAAATACGAAATTTGTGGTGAATTGGCCTTTTTGGCATATTGGTTCCTAGCTCTGCCGCAGCACTCTGGGTAGGACAGACCAGCCACATGCCCGTTGGCTGTTTTGGCGAAGGTCTCAGGTCACCCAAGTCAGCACTTAGAGCTAGGACTATGGTGTGTCCTGTAGGGTCGTGGTGGGTGGGACACAGGCCACACACCCTAGGTTGCAATTGCCAAAAAAAACAAATCAATACAAAACGACAAATTTTATAAAAAATAAGCGACCAACTTTAAAGTAAAATAGCTAAATGAAATCCGAAATAATTAAATCCATAATAAAACAGAAACACATTTTCAAATGTTGTAGCAAGACGAACGTCCAGATATAATTATTTTAAAATACGAAATTTGTGGTGAATTGGTCTTTTTGGCATATTGGTTCCTAGCTCTGCCGCAGCACTCTGGGTAGGACAGACCAGCCACATGCCCGTTGGCTGTTTTGGCGAAGGTCTCAGTTCACCCAAGTCAGCACTTAGAGCTAGGACTAGGGCGTGTCCTGTAAGTTCGTGGTGGGTGGGACACAGGCCACACCCTAGGTTGCAATTGCCAAAAAAAACAAATAAATACAAAATGACAAATTTTATAAAAAATAAGCGACCAACTTTAAAATAAAATTGCTGAATGAAATCCGAAACAGTTAAATTCATAATAAAACAGAAACGCATTTTCAAATGGCGTAGCAAGACGAACGTCCAGATATAATTATTTTAAAATACGAAATTTGTGGTGAATTGGCCTTTTTGGCATATTGGTTCCTAGCTCTGCCGCAGCACTCTGGGTAGGACAGACCAGCCACATGCCCGTTGGCTGTTTTGGCGAAGGTCTCAGGTCACCCAAGTCAGCACTTAGAGCTAGGACTATGGTGTGTCCTGTAGGGTCGTGGTGGGTGGGACACAGGCCACACACCCTAGGTTGCAATTGCCAAAAAAAACAAATCAATACAAAACGACAAATTTTATAAAAAATAAGCGACCAACTTTAAAGTAAAATAGCTAAATGAAATCCGAAATAATTAAATCCATAATAAAACAGAAACACATTTTCAAATGGCGTAGCAAGACGAACGTCCAGATATAATTATTTTAGAATACGAAATTTGTGGTGAATTGGTCTTTTTGGCATATTGGTTCCTAGCTCTGCCGCAGCACTCTGGGTAGGACAGACCAGCCACATGCCCGTTGGCTGTTTTGGCGAAGGTCTCAGTTCACCCAAGTCAGCACTTAGAGCTAGGACTAGGGCGTGTCCTGTAAGTTCGTGGTGGGTGGGACACAGGCCACACCCTAGGTTGCAATTGCCAAAAAACCCCAAAAAATACAAAACGACAAATTTTATTAAAAATAAGCGTCCAACTTTAAAATAATATAGCTAAATGATATCCGAAATAGTTAAATTTAGAATAAAACAGAAACACATTTTCTAATGTTGTAGCAAGACGAACGTCCAGATATAATTATTTTAAAATACGAAATATGTGGTGAATTGGCCTTTTTGGCATATTGGTTCCTAGCTCTGCCGCAGCACTCTGGGTAGGACAGACCAGCCACATGCCCGTTGGCTGTTTTGGCGAAGGTCTCAGTTCACCCAAGTCAGCACTTAGAGCTAGGACTAGGGTGTATCCTGTAGGGTCGTGGTGGGTGGGACACAGGCCACACCCTAGGTTGCAATTGCCAAAAAAAACAAATAAATACAAAACGACAAATTTTAAAAAAAAATAAGCGACCAACTTTAAAATAAAATAGCTAAATGTGTTCTGTTCTTAATAACAAAATTATAGCAAACCTTAAATAAGTATAAGTTTCGTTTCAGAAGATAAAAGTGCTTTACTCTTAGTCAGCATTTCAGTATTCTGTGTTCCAGTAATATGCATTTCTTATGTGTTTCTGTTTGGGTCATGGTCACTTTAAGATCGCGCTGCTCTAAATGTCCTTTTGCACTATCCGTAGTTGGGGAGTTATCACTCTCTCGTTTCAGCAGTTCAAGTGTGCAGATTCACGGAGCTTCTTTCATTTCTGTCTTCTCATGTCTGACGTAGCATCGTCGGTATGTATACTTTGTTTTGTGAGATTATTAGGGAAGTATTATTAGTTATTTTGACTATTTTTAGTTTGTTAGTGTGATTTGAGGATGGTTTGAATGCACGTCTGCTATGTATATGCAAGCGCTCACGTGTTCGCTCACGTGTACTACGAGCTGCACAGTAAAGGTGCTTTAAAGCCCTATATTTAGTTCAGATGTATTTCTTATTAGTTTTAAAAATGAGTAAAAACGAAATACAATAGGAATTGTGAAAATTTTCCTTTATTTATGTGTAATTTGTCATTGCTCTTTTGTGTGTTACAGTTTCACTATTTTCCTTGCAACTCCATTAAACCTGTGGAATTGAGAATTAGTCTTCAGAGTCTTGGTGTTGGGAAAAAGTTTAGCTGGCTGTCAGGATATTAAGCAGACATATCGAGGACGGCACAGTGAAACGACGACTATCAAGCAAGCGAGATAAAGCAGAGTTAGTTGGAAGCTAGCCAACATGTCGTTGTCACACGTATCCAGTGGACAATCAACGGACCATACTCTACAGTCGAGTGCTACTGGAGCAGCGCGCGCCACCGAGCTACAGGCTACAGAGGAGAGTTCACATGGAAATACAGCAGCACAGGACAACCAATACAGTGCATCAGTAAAGACACGCTCGCAAGTATGTTGTTCTTTGAGATCCAGTTCATCATCAGTGGGGTCTGCAGCAGTTAGAGCAAGAGCGAGGGCCGAAGCAGCAAAGGCACGCCTATGCTATGCGGAAGAGGAAGCAAATCTGAAGCTACAACAAGCTAAGTTGGAAGTGTCTATAGAAATACTAAAACATAAAAAAGAGACTGCAGCAGCCGTTGCTGAAGCAGAGGCGTTTGAAGCTGCTGCTGATGTAAAGAGTGAGAAACATAGTTGTGACCTGATCAAAGGCTCTGTTCCTTTAGAAGCCTCACAACGTACGAAGCAGTATGTGCTTGATCAACTAAAAGAAAGGGATTCAGAATTTAAGTCATGTGAAAATGGTGACGCACCAGCAAAGACAGAGCCGGTCACTAACCACAATGTGTCACCTCCTCCACTAAAGCCTGAAGCCAGTCCCTTCTATTTGCAGCAGAACAATACTGCTCCTCATCGTCTCATCTCACAGCAGCCGTACATCAGCACATACAAGGACAGTCACAAGCCATTCAACGGGACACTTGGAGACATTCGTCTACCTCACTTCAAGTCCAGTGGTGAGCATGCTTCTCCTACACACCACTTTAGAGCACAAAATCACGACACCCAGCCTCCTCCTGCACACCATGCCATACGGCCAGACACCTATGACTGCAGCTCATACATAAATGATGGCGGCTCACACATAAATGACTTTGTCAGGTATCTAGCTCGCCGTGAGCTTGTGGCTACAGGCTTGCTTCAATTCAATGACAAACCCCAAAATTACAGAGCATGGAAGCGTTCCTTTTTGACTGCCGTCAGAGGCCTTAACCTGGAACCGAGTGAGGAGATGGATCTTTTGCTAAAGTGGCTTGGGAAGGAGTCAGCAGAGCATATTGAGCAGATAAGAGGAATACATATTAATCGGCCAGAAGCAGGACTGGCCATGGCATGGGAAAGACTAGAGCTAACATATGGCTCAGCTGAAGCAGTAGAAAATGCTCTGTTCAAACGCATTGATGGCTTTCCGAAAATAATAAACCGAGATGGACCTAAGCTGACAAAGCTGGGTGATCTACTAATGGAACTGCAGGCCGCTAAAGCCGAAGGAGACTTACCTGGCCTGGCTTTCCTTGACACTGCGAGAGGCGTCAACCCGATCGTACAGAAACTCCCGTTTCGTCTCCAGGAAAAGTGGGTGATAGCTGGTGCAGCCTACAAGCATCAAAACCAGGTGAATTATCCCCCCTTTTGCTTCTTTGTTGATTTCGTCATCCAGCAGGCTCGCATTGCCAATGATCCCAGCTTTAGCCTCATCACCAACACAGACATAGCCCTCAGGACAGAGAAGATGGCGTGGAAGCCGAACAGACAGCGGGAAGTCTCCGTCCACAAGACAGAGGTATCACCCAGAGCCACATCTGACACGGGTGAGCCTCCAACAAAATCTGACGACAGCGAAAAGCTGTGTTTGTTGCATAAAAAGCCACACCCTCTCCGTAAGTGCCGGGCGTTCAGAGAGAAGCCCATTGACGAGCGCAAAACACTCCTAAAAGAAAACAATGTGTGCTTTAAATGTCTGTCTTCCTCGTCCCACATAGCAAAGAACTGCAAATTCGATGTCCAGTGTTTTGAATGTAAGAGCAACAGGCACAACACCGCGCTCCACCCTGGACCCGCACCCTGGCAGCAGGAGGCTGGCCCTGCTTCTGAGCTCGGCGGGGAGGGGGAAGAAGCTTCAGCGCAGTCTCAGGTAACCAACAAATGCACAAAAGTCTGCGGAGGTGAACTTACAGACCGCTCCTGCTCGAAAATATGCCTTGTTAAAGTGTTCCCAGCTGGCCACAGAGGAAAAGCCGTGACGTTGTATGCAGTTATGGACGAGCAAAGCAATAGGTCACTGGTTCGCTCACAGTTCTTTGAAATGTTCCATGATCACAGTCCTAGTGCTCCTTACACACTGAGAACATGTGCTGGAGTGAAGCAATCAGCAGGCAGAAGGGCCAGTGGCTATGAAGTGGAGTCTCTAGATGGAGCTGTTCGCATCCCGTTGCCAAGCCTCATAGAATGTAACGACATACCGAACAACAGAGAGGAAATTCCAACCCCCGAAGTAGCTCTTCATCATGCTCATCTAAGGTCAGTTGCACACCTCATCCCAGACATTGATCCGCAAGCCCCAATCATGCTTCTCTTAGGACGGGACATTATAAGAGTGCATAAAGTCCGCAAACAGGTGAATGGCCCTCACAACCTGCCTTACGCACAGAAGTTAGACCTGGGGTGGGTCATTGTTGGAAATGTGTGCCTAGGTAATGTTCACAAGCCACTGACAATTAGCACGTTCCACACGAACACCACAGAGCTGCAACGGCCCACTCTCTTTGCCGCATGCCCAAATGTGTTCCATGTAAAGGAGAGGTTCAGTGACACCCAAGCCACCAGTGAGCCTCCAGCCTATTCTGAGGACCAGCCTATCTGTGAAACCGATCACCTTGGATGCATAGTGTTCAGGCGAACCAAGGATGACAACCAGGTGGCTCCATCCATTCAAGATACAAAGTTCATGAAGATAATGGATGAGGGACTGCAAAAAGACTCAAATAACAGTTGGGTGGCACCATTACCCTTCAAGAGCCCACGGCCACGGCTCCCAGACAACAGGCTACAGGCGCTGAGGCGTCTCATGTCTCTCAAACGTAACTTTGAGAAAAAGCCTGAGATGAGAGACCACTTTCTCTCCTTCATGGGCAACATGTTTCGGAACGGTCATGCAGAGTTAGCCCCCCCTCTCAGCCCTGATGAAGAAAGGTGGTACTTACCAACGTTCGGGGTGTATCATCCGAAAAAACCTAAGAAAATCCGGGTGGTATTCGATTCCAGTGCCCAATACAACGGTGTATCACTCAACAACGTGCTGTTAACAGGACCTGACCTTAATAACACACTACTGGGAGTGCTGATTCGGTTCAGAAGAGAGGCCATTGCACTCACAGTCGACATAGAACAGATGTTCTATTGCTTCCGAGTAAGAGAAAAAGACCGTGACTTCTTACGCTTTCTCTGGTTTGAGAATAATGACCTCTCAAAAGCAATCGTGGATTACCGCATGAATGTCCACGTCTTTGGCAACAGCCCGTCACCTGCAGTGGCTATTCATGGCCTACACAAGTCTGTCCAAGGTAACAAATTCCCAGTCGACCCAGATGTGCAGCACTTTGTGTTGCATGACTTCTATGTCGATGATGGGCTCAAGTCCCTGCCCACAGTTCAAGCTGCTATTAGCCTGGTAAAAAGGACACAGGATGTGCTCTCCAAGTCGAATCTGAGACTTCACAAGATTGCAGCGAACAACAAAGAGGTCATGGATGCCTTTCCATCCAGTGACCACGCGAGTGACCTCAAAGACCTTGACCTCGACGCAGACGTGCTGCCGTTGCAGCGCAGCCTCGGGCTTGACTGGAATCTCAAGACAGACTGTTTTCTTTTTAATGTCTCCAGTGAGGCCAAGCCCTACACCCGACGGGGTGTCTTGTCCACAATCAATAGCCTCTACGACCCACTTGGATTCGTTGCGCCCGTCACGGTCCAAGGCAAGGCTATCCTGCGAGAGCTCACGGCGGAGAACGGTGACTGGGACGCGCCCTTACCTCCAGCCATGGAAGATGCCTGGACGTCATGGAGGGTCTCTCTGTCCGAGCTCGCTGAGCTTTCCATCCCAAGGCGCTACACAGAAGCCTCACCGTCAGCAGCGGTAAGAAGAGAACTGTGTGTGTTCTGTGATGCTTCAGTCAAAGCAATCGGTGCTGTGTGCTACCTGAAAGTGACAGACAGTAATGGGAACAACCAGATTGGATTTGTAATGGGCAAAGCCAAGCTGGCTCCCCGCCCTGAACACACAGTGCCAAGACTTGAACTCTGCGCAGCAGTGCTTGCTGTGGAGTTAGCAGACCTGGTCTCAGCAGAACTAGACCTACAGCTTGATACCGTAACCTACTACTCAGACAGTAAAGTAGTCCTGGGCTATATTTGCAATGAGTCCAGGCGCTTTTATGTCTATGTCAGCAACCGGGTGTTACGCATCCGAAGATCCTGCCGACCAGACCAGTGGCGCTACGTGCCAACAGAACTGAACCCTGCAGATCACGCAACACGTTCCGTCCCTGCTGGCCAACTGAAACATACCAACTGGCTGAGTGGGCCCAAATTTCTCTCCAAGCCGGAGCCCAACATTTCTGCGAGCACTTATGACCTTGTTGACCCGAGCACAGACCCAGACATCCGCCCTCTGGTGTCTGCCTTAAGCACTACAGCCTCAAACAAGCAACTGGATTCACAACGCTTTGCTAAGTTCTCTACCTGGAAGTCATTAACTCGTGCAGTCACTCGCCTCATCCATATAACCTGTCTTTTCAAGACAGTTCACAGAGAGAACAGAGCATGCAAGGGCTGGCATTACTGCAAAGCTGAGTTCACAGTTGAGGAATCAGAGAAAGCGTCAGCTGTAATCATCCAAGCAGTTCAAAAGGAAGTCTACAACCAAGAGATAAAGTGCATTCAAAAACATGAAAGGATGCCAAAAACAAGCCCTCTCAGAAATCTGGACCCGTTCATCGACACAAACGGCCTTCTAAGAGTTGGAGGCCGTCTTCATCATTCAAGTGTCAATCAGAGTGAAAAGACTCCCCTGATTATTCCTGGCCAGCATCACGTCGCCACTTTGCTTATCAAACACCATCACGAGCAAATCCATCATCAAGGCCGTCACTTTACGGAGGGTGCGGTCCGTTCAGCTGGCTTTTGGATAGTCGGAGGGAAGAAAAGAGTAAGCAGCATCATCCATCAATGCATAACATGCAGAAGGCTCAGAGCTCCACTCAGCATCCAGAAAATGGCTAACCTGCCAGCCGATCGTCTTTCAACAGATCCTCCATTCTCCAGCGTGGGTCTTGATGTGTTCGGCCCATGGAACGTCTCCTCACGCAAGACCAGAGGCGGCTTTGCTCAAAGTAAAAGGTGGGCAGTGATCTTTACGTGCATGAGCATAAGAGCTGTGCACATTGAAGTCATAGAATCCCTCGACACCTCTAGCTTCATCAACGCGCTACGGCGCTTCCTTTCAATGCGTGGGCCGGTCAAAAACATTCGCTCCGACCGCGGCACGAACTTCATTGGTGCCTGTAAGGAACTGAAGATAGCCTCAAACATAGACAGCACTGCCGTAAAGACTTACCTCTCAGACAAGGGCTGCATCTGGTCTTTTAATCCCCCACATGCATCCCATTGGGGTGGATCATGGGAGAGAATGATTGGGCTGGCAAGGAGGATTCTGGACGCAATGTTCCTCCAGCTGAAAGACAAGCTCACCCACGAAGTGCTGGTGACTTTCATGGCAGAAGTCGCAGCAATCATCAATGCCAGGCCACTTGTTCCAGTGACTATGGACCCTGATGACTCGTTCATACTCACGCCAGCTGCTCTTCTCACACAAAAGACGAACATTGTGCCTGCTCCTGCTGGTGAGTTTGGAGTTGCAGACCTCTACAAGTCCCAGTGGCGGCAGGTTCAGCACCTGTCCAACACATTCTGGGATCGTTGGAGGAAACAATTCCTCCCAACACTGCAGGCCCGCAAGAAATGGCAGTCCACTCAGCCAAACGTTCAGCCTGGAAGCATTGTTCTCCTTAAGAACAGCCAATCACCTAGGAATGAATGGCCTCTTGGACTGATTACTCAGGCCTTCCCTAGCAAGGATGGGAAAGTACGCCAGGTGGAGGTAAAGATCATCAAACCAGGCGGGTCTAGCCTCTTTCTTAGGCCAGTCAATGAAATTGTTCTCCTCCTACCTCCAGAGGCACAGTAAATGGACTGTTTAGTAAAGGGACTGTTTGAGAGAGAGAAAAAAAAAAAAAATGACTGTGCATGGACTGTGGGGGTGACGTGTGTCCACGTCAGACGGGGAGTGTTCTGTTCTTAATAACAAAATTATAGCAAACCTTAAATAAGTATAAGTTTCGTTTCAGAAGATAAAAGTGCTTTACTCTTAGTCAGCATTTCAGTATTCTGTGTTCCAGTAATATGCATTTCTTATGTGTTTCTGTTTGGGTCATGGTCACTTTAAGATCGCGCTGCTCTAAATGTCCTTTTGCACTATCCGTAGTTGGGGAGTTATCACTCTCTCGTTTCAGCAGTTCAAGTGTGCAGATTCACGGAGCTTCTTTCATTTCTGTCTTCTCATGTCTGACGTAGCATCGTCGGTATGTATACTTTGTTTTGTGAGATTATTAGGGAAGTATTATTAGTTATTTTGACTATTTTTAGTTTGTTAGTGTGATTTGAGGATGGTTTGAATGCACGTCTGCTATGTATATGCAAGCGCTCACGTGTTCGCTCACGTGTACTACGAGCTGCACAGTAAAGGTGCTTTAAAGCCCTATATTTAGTTCAGATGTATTTCTTATTAGTTTTAAAAATGAGTAAAAACGAAATACAATAGGAATTGTGAAAATTTTCCTTTATTTATGTGTAATTTGTCATTGCTCTTTTGTGTGTTACAGTTTCACTATTTTCCTTGCAACTCCATTAAACCTGTGGAATTGAGAATTAGTCTTCAGAGTCTTGGTGTTGGGAAAAAGTTTAGCTGGCTGTCAGGATATTAAGCAGACATATCGAGGACGGCACAAAATGAAATCCGAAATAGTTAAATCCATAATAAAACAGAAACACATTTTCAAATGGCGTAGCAAGACGAACGTCCAGATATAATTATTTTAGAATATGAAATTTGTGGTGAATTGGCCTTTTTGGCATATTGGTTCCTAGCTTGGCCGCAGCACTCTGGGTAGGACAGACCAGCCACATGCCCGTTGGCTGTTTTGGCGAAGGTCTCAGTTCACCCAAGTCAGCACTTAAAGCTAGGACTAGGGCGTGTCCTGTAAGTTCGTGGTGGGTGGGACACAGGCCACACCCTAGGTTGTAATTGCCAAAAAAATACAAAACGACAAATTTTATTAAAAATAAGCGACCAACTTTAAAATAATATAGCTAAATGATATCCGAAATAGTTAAATTCAGAATAAAACAGAAACGCATTTTCAAATGTTGTAGCAAGACGAACGTCCAGATATAATTATTTTAAAATACGAAATTTGTGGTGAATTGGTCTTTTTGGCATATTGGTTCCTAGCTCTGCCGCAGCACTCTGGGTAGGACAGACCAGCCACATGCCCGTTGGCTGTTTTGGCGAAGGTCTCAGTTCACCCAAGTCAGCACTTAGAGCTAGGACTAGGGCGTGTCCTGTAAGTTTGTGGTGGGTGGGACACAGGCCACACCCTAGGTTGCAATTGCCAAAAAAAACAAATAAATACAAAATGACAAATTTTATAAAAAATAAGCGACCAACTTTAAAATAAAATAGCTGAATGAAATCCGAAACAGTTAAATTCATAATAAAACAGAAACGCATTTTCAAATGGCGTAGCAAGACGAACGTCCGGATATAATTATTTTAAAATACGAAATTTGTGGTGAATTGGCCTTTTTGGCATATTGGTTCCTAGCTCTGCCGCAGCACTCTGGGTAGGACAGACCAGCCACATGCCCGTTGGCTGTTTTGGCGAAGGTCTCAGGTCACCCAAGTCAGCACTTAGAGCTAGGACTATGGTGTGTCCTGTAGGGTCGTGGTGGGTGGGACACAGGCCACACACCCTAGGTTGCAATTGCCAAAAAAAACAAATCAATACAAAACGACAAATTTTATAAAAAATAAGCGACCAACTTTAAAGTAAAATAGCTAAATGAAATCCGAAATAATTAAATCCATAATAAAACAGAAACACATTTTCAAATGGCGTAGCAAGACGAACGTCCAGATATAATTATTTTAGAATACGAAATTTGTGGTGAATTGGTCTTTTTGGCATATTGGTTCCTAGCTCTGCCGCAGCACTCTGGGTAGGACAGACCAGCCACATGCCCGTTGGCTGTTTTGGCGAAGGTCTCAGTTCACCCAAGTCAGCACTTAGAGCTAGGACTAGGGCGTGTCCTGTAAGTTCGTGGTGGGTGGGACACAGGCCACACCCTAGGTTGCAATTGCCAAAAAACCCCAAAAAATACAAAACGACAAATTTTATTAAAAATAAGCGACCAACTTTAAAATAATATAGCTAAATGAAATCCGAAATAATTAAATCCATAATAAAACAGAAACACATTTTCAAATGGCGTAGCAAGACGAACGTCCAGATATAATTATTTTAAAATACGAAATTTGTGGTGAATTGGTCTTTTTGGCATATTGGTTCCTAGCTCTGCCGCAGCACTCTGGGTAGGACAGACCAGCCACATGCCCGTTGGCTGTTTTGGCGAAGGTCTCAGTTCACCCAAGTCAGCACTTAGAGCTAGGACTAGGGCGTGTCCTGTAAGTTCGTGGTGGGTGGGACACAGGCCACACCCTAGGTTGCAATTGCCAAAAAAAACAAATAAATACAAAATGACAAATTTTATAAAAAATAAGCGACCAACTTTAAAATAAAATAGCTGAATGAAATCCGAAACAGTTAAATTCATAATAAAACAGAAACGCATTTTCAAATGGCGTAGCAAGACGAACGTCCAGATATAATTATTTTAAAATACGAAATTTGTGGTGAATTGGCCTTTTTGGCATATTGGTTCCTAGCTCTGCCGCAGCACTCTGGGTAGGACAGACCAGCCACATGCCCGTTGGCTGTTTTGGCGAAGGTCTCAGGTCACCCAAGTCAGCACTTAGAGCTAGGACTATGGTGTGTCCTGTAGGGTCGTGGTGGGTGGGACACAGGCCACACACCCTAGGTTGCAATTGCCAAAAAAAACAAATCAATACAAAACGACAAATTTTATAAAAAATAAGCGACCAACTTTAAAGTAAAATAGCTAAATGAAATCCGAAATAATTAAATCCATAATAAAACAGAAACACATTTTCAAATGGCGTAGCAAGACGAACGTCCAGATATAATTATTTTAGAATATGAAATTTGTGGTGAATTGGCCTTTTTGGCATATTGGTTCCTAGCTTGGCCGCAGCGCTCTGGGTAGGACAGACCAGCCACATGCCCGTTGGCTGTTTTGGCGAAGGTCTCAGTTCACCCAAGTCAGCACTTAAAGCTAGGACTAGGGCGTGTCCTGTAAGTTCGTGGTGGGTGGGACACAGGCCACACCCTAGGTTGTAATTGCCAAAAAAATACAAAACGACAAATTTTATTAAAAATAAGCGACCAACTTTAAAATAATATAGCTAAATGAAATCCGAAATAATTAAATCCATAATAAAACAGAAACACATTTTCAAATGGCGTAGCAAGACGAACGTCCAGATATAATTATTTTAAAATACGAAATTTGTGGTGAATTGGTCTTTTTGGCATATTGGTTCCTAGCTCTGCCGCAGCACTCTGGGTAGGACAGACCAGCCACATGCCCGTTGGCTGTTTTGGCGAAGGTCTCAGTTCACCCAAGTCAGCACTTAGAGCTAGGACTAGGGCGTGTCCTGTAAGTTCGTGGTGGGTGGGACACAGGCCACACCCTAGGTTGCAATTGCCAAAAAAAACAAATAAATACAAAATGACAAATTTTATAAAAAATAAGCGACCAACTTTAAAATAAAATAGCTGAATGAAATCCGAAACAGTTAAATTCATAATAAAACAGAAACGCATTTTCAAATGGCGTAGCAAGACGAACGTCCAGATATAATTATTTTAAAATACGAAATTTGTGGTGAATTGGCCTTTTTGGCATATTGGTTCCTAGCTCTGCCGCAGCACTCTGGGTAGGACAGACCAGCCACATGCCCGTTGGCTGTTTTGGCGAAGGTCTCAGGTCACCCAAGTCAGCACTTAGAGCTAGGACTAGGGCGTGTCCTGTAAGTTCGTGGTGGGTGGGACACAGGCCACACCCTAGGTTGCAATTGCCAAAAAACCCCAAAAAATACAAAACGACAAATTTTATTAAAAATAAGCGACCAACTTTAAAATAATATAGCTAAATGAAATCCGAAATAATTAAATCCATAATAAAACAGAAACACATTTTCAAATGGCGTAGCAAGACGAACGTCCAGATATAATTATTTTAAAATACGAAATTTGTGGTGAATTGGTCTTTTTGGCATATTGGTTCCTAGCTCTGCCGCAGCACTCTGGGTAGGACAGACCAGCCACATGCCCGTTGGCTGTTTTGGCGAAGGTCTCAGTTCACCCAAGTCAGCACTTAGAGCTAGGACTAGGGCGTGTCCTGTAAGTTCGTGGTGGGTGGGACACAGGCCACACCCTAGGTTGCAATTGCCAAAAAAAACAAATAAATACAAAATGACAAATTTTATAAAAAATAAGCGACCAACTTTAAAATAAAATAGCTGAATGAAATCCGAAACAGTTAAATTCATAATAAAACAGAAACGCATTTTCAAATGGCGTAGCAAGACGAACGTCCAGATATAATTATTTTAAAATACGAAATTTGTGGTGAATTGGCCTTTTTGGCATATTGGTTCCTAGCTCTGCCGCAGCACTCTGGGTAGGACAGACCAGCCACATGCCCGTTGGCTGTTTTGGCGAAGGTCTCAGGTCACCCAAGTCAGCACTTAGAGCTAGGACTAGGGCGTGTCCTGTAAGTTCGTAGTGGGTGGGACACAGGCCACACCCTAGGTTGCAATTGCCAAAAAATACAAAACGACAAATTTTATTAAAAATAAGCGACCAACTTTAAAATAATATAGCTAAATGATATCCGAAATAGTTAAATTTAGAATAAAACAGAAACACATTTTCTAATGTTATAGCAAGACGAACGTCCAGATATAATTATTTTAAAATACGAAATATGTGGTGAATTGGCCTTTTTGGCATATTGGTTCCTAGCTCTGCCGCAGCACTCTGGGTAGGACAGACCAGCCACATGCCCGTTGGCTGTTTTGGCGAAGGTCTCAGTTCACCCAAGTCAGCACTTAGAGCTAGGACTAGGGTGTATCCTGTAGGGTCGTGGTGGGTGGGACACAGGCCACACCCTAGGTTGCAATTGCCAAAAAAAACAAATAAATACAAAACGACAAATTTTATGAAAAAATAAGCGACCAACTTTAAAATAAAATAGCTAAATGAAATCCGAAATAGTTAAATCCATAATAAAACAGAAACACATTTTCAAATGGCGTAGCAAGACGAACGTCCAGATATAATTATTTTAGAATATTAAATTTGTGGTGAATTGGCCTGTTTGGCATATTGGTTCCTAGCTTGGCCGCAGCACTCTGGGTAGGACAGACCAGCCACATGCCCGTTGGCTGTTTTGGCGAAGGTCTCAGTTCACCCAAGTCAGCACTTAAAGCTAGGACTAGGGCGTGTCCTGTAAGTTCGTGGTGGGTGGGACACAGGCCACACCCTAGGTTGTAATTGCCAAAAAAATACAAAACGACAAATTTTATTAAAAATAAGCGACCAACTTTAAAATAATATAGCTAAATGAAATCCGAAATAATTAAATCCATAATAAAACAGAAACACATTTTCAAATGGCGTAGCAAGACGAACGTCCAGATATAATTATTTTAGAATACGAAATTTGTGGTGAATTGGTCTTTTTGGCATATTGGTTCCTAGCTCTGCCGGAGCACTCTGGGTAGGACAGACCAGCCACATGCCCGTTGGCTGTTTTGGCGAAGGTCTCAGTTCACCCAAGTCAGCACTTAGAGCTAGGACTAGGGCGTGTCCTGTAAGTTCGTGGTGGGTGGGACACAGGCCACACCCTAGGTTGCAATTGCCAAAAAACCCAAAAAAATACAAAACGACAAATTTTATTAAAAATAAGCGACCAACTTTAAAATAATATAGCTAAATGATATCCGAAATAGTTAAATTCAGAATAAAACAGAAACACATTTTCAAATGTTGTAGCAAGACGAACGTCCAGATATAATTATTTTAAAATACGAAATATGTGGTGAATTGGCCTTTTAGCATATTGGTTCCTAGCTCTGCCGCAGCACTCTGGGTAGGACAGACCAGCCACATGCCCGTTGGCTGTTTTGGCGAAGGTCTCAGTTCACCCAAGTCAGCACTTAGAGCTAGGACTAGGGTGTGTCCTTTAGGGTCGTGGTGGGTGGGACACAGGCCACACCCTAGGTTGCAATTGCCAAAAAAAACAAATAAATACAAAATGACAAATTTTATAAAAAATAAGCGATCAACTTTAAAATAAAATAGCTGAATGAAATCCGAAACAGTTAAATTCATAATAAAACAGAAACGCATTTTCAAATGGCGTAGCAAGACGAACGTCCAGATGTAATTATTTTAAAATACGAAATTTGTGGTGAATTGGCCTTTTTGGCATATTGGTTCCTAGCTCTGCCGCAGCACTCTGGGTAGGACAGACCAGCCACATGCCCGTTGGCTGTTTTGGCGAAGGTCTCAGTTCACCCAAGTCAGCACTTAGAGCTAGGACTAGGGTGTGTCCTTTAGGGTCGTGGTGGGTGGGACACAGGCCACACCCTAGGTTGCAATTGCCAAAAAAAACAAATAAATACAAAATGACAAATTTTATAAAAAATAAGCGACCAACTTTAAAATAAAATAGCTGAATGAAATCCGAAACAGTTAAATTCATAATAAAACAGAAACGCATTTTCAAATGGCGTAGCAAGACGAACGTCCAGATATAATTATTTTAAAATACGAAATTTGTAGTGAATTGGCCTTTTTGGCATATTGGTTCCTAGCTCTGCCGCAGCACTCTGGGTAGGACAGACCAGCCACATGCCCATTGGCTGTTTTGGCGAAGGTCTCAGGTCACCCAAGTCAGCACTTAGAGCTAGGACTATGGTGTGTCCTGTAAGTTCGTGGTGGGTGGGACACAGGCCACACCCTAGGTTGCAATTGCCAAAAAACCCCAAAAAATACAAAATGACAAATTTTATAAAAAATAAGCGACCAACTTTAAAATAAAATAGATGAATGAAATCCGAAATAGTTAAATTCATAATAAAACAGAAACACATTTTCAAATGACATAGCAAGACGAACATCCAGATATAATTATTTTAAAATACGAAATTTGTGGTGAATTGGCCTTTTTGGCATATTGGTTCCTTGCTCTGCCGCAGCACTCTGGGTAGGACAGACCAGCCACATGCCCGTTGGCTGTTTTGGCGAAGGTCTCAGTTCACCCAAGTCAGCACTTAGAGCTAGGACTAGGGCGTGTCCTGTAAGTCCGTGGTGGGTGGGACACAGGCCACACCCTAGGTTGCAATTGCCAAAAAACCCAAAAAAATACAAAACGACAAATTTTATTAAAAATAAGCGACCAACTTTAAAATAATATAGCTAAATGATATCCGAAATAGTTAAATTCAGAATAAAACAGAAACACATTTTCAAATGTTGTAGCAAGACGAACGTCCAGATATAATTATTTTAAAATACGAAATATGTGGTGAATTGGCCTTTTTGGCATATTGGTTCCTAGCTCTGCCGCAGCACTCTGGGTAGGACAGACCAGCCACATGCCCGTTGGCTGTTTTGGCGAAGGTCTCAGTTCACCCAAGTCAGCACTTAGAGCTAGGACTAGGGTGTATCCTGTAGGGTCGTGGTGGGTGGGACACAGGCCACACCCTAGGTTGCAATTGCCAAAAAAAGAAATAAATACAAAACGACAAATTTTATAAAAAATAAGCGACCAACTTTAAAATAATATAGCTAAATGATATCCGAAATAGTTAAATTTAGAATAAAACAGAAACACATTTTCTAATGTTGTAGCAAGACGAACGTCCAGATATAATTATTTTAAAATACGAAATATGTGGTGAATTGGCCTTTTTGGCATATTGGTTCCTAGCTCTGCCGCAGCACTCTGGGTAGGACAGACCAGCCACATGCCCGTTGGCTGTTTTGGCGAAGGTCTCAGTTCACCCAAGTCAGCACTTAGAGCTAGGACTAGGGTGTATCCTGTAGGGTCGTGGTGGGTGGGACACAGGCCACACCCTAGGTTGCAATTGCCAAAAAAAACAAATAAATACAAAACGACAAATTTTATGAAAAAATAAGCGACCAACTTTAAAATAAAATAGCTAAATGAAATCCGAAATAGTTAAATCCATAATAAAACAGAAACACATTTTCAAATGGCGTAGCAAGACGAACGTCCAGATATAATTATTTTAGAATATTAAATTTGTGGTGAATTGGCCTGTTTGGCATATTGGTTCCTAGCTTGGCCGCAGCACTCTGGGTAGGACAGACCAGCCACATGCCCGTTGGCTGTTTTGGCGAAGGTCTCAGTTCACCCAAGTCAGCACTTAAAGCTAGGACTAGGGCGTGTCCTGTAAGTTCGTGGTGGGTGGGACACAGGCCACACCCTAGGTTGTAATTGCCAAAAAAATACAAAACGACAAATTTTATTAAAAATAAGCGACCAACTTTAAAATAATATAGCTAAATGAAATCCGAAATAATTAAATCCATAATAAAACAGAAACACATTTTCAAATGGCGTAGCAAGACGAACGTCCAGATATAATTATTTTAGAATACGAAATTTGTGGTGAATTGGTCTTTTTGGCATATTGGTTCCTAGCTCTGCCGGAGCACTCTGGGTAGGACAGACCAGCCACATGCCCGTTGGCTGTTTTGGCGAAGGTCTCAGTTCACCCAAGTCAGCACTTAGAGCTAGGACTAGGGCGTGTCCTGTAAGTTCGTGGTGGGTGGGACACAGGCCACACCCTAGGTTGCAATTGCCAAAAAACCCAAAAAAATACAAAACGACAAATTTTATTAAAAATAAGCGACCAACTTTAAAATAATATAGCTAAATGATATCCGAAATAGTTAAATTCAGAATAAAACAGAAACACATTTTCAAATGTTGTAGCAAGACGAACGTCCAGATATAATTATTTTAAAATACGAAATATGTGGTGAATTGGCCTTTTAGCATATTGGTTCCTAGCTCTGCCGCAGCACTCTGGGTAGGACAGACCAGCCACATGCCCGTTGGCTGTTTTGGCGAAGGTCTCAGTTCACCCAAGTCAGCACTTAGAGCTAGGACTAGGGTGTGTCCTTTAGGGTCGTGGTGGGTGGGACACAGGCCACACCCTAGGTTGCAATTGCCAAAAAAAACAAATAAATACAAAATGACAAATTTTATAAAAAATAAGCGATCAACTTTAAAATAAAATAGCTGAATGAAATCCGAAACAGTTAAATTCATAATAAAACAGAAACGCATTTTCAAATGGCGTAGCAAGACGAACGTCCAGATGTAATTATTTTAAAATACGAAATTTGTGGTGAATTGGCCTTTTTGGCATATTGGTTCCTAGCTCTGCCGCAGCACTCTGGGTAGGACAGACCAGCCACATGCCCGTTGGCTGTTTTGGCGAAGGTCTCAGTTCACCCAAGTCAGCACTTAGAGCTAGGACTAGGGTGTGTCCTTTAGGGTCGTGGTGGGTGGGACACAGGCCACACCCTAGGTTGCAATTGCCAAAAAAAACAAATAAATACAAAATGACAAATTTTATAAAAAATAAGCGACCAACTTTAAAATAAAATAGCTGAATGAAATCCGAAACAGTTAAATTCATAATAAAACAGAAACGCATTTTCAAATGGCGTAGCAAGACGAACGTCCAGATATAATTATTTTAAAATACGAAATTTGTAGTGAATTGGCCTTTTTGGCATATTGGTTCCTAGCTCTGCCGCAGCACTCTGGGTAGGACAGACCAGCCACATGCCCATTGGCTGTTTTGGCGAAGGTCTCAGGTCACCCAAGTCAGCACTTAGAGCTAGGACTATGGTGTGTCCTGTAAGTTCGTGGTGGGTGGGACACAGGCCACACCCTAGGTTGCAATTGCCAAAAAAACCCAAAAAATACAAAATGACAAATTTTATAAAAAATAAGCGACCAACTTTAAAATAAAATAGATGAATGAAATCCGAAATAGTTAAATTCATAATAAAACAGAAACACATTTTCAAATGACATAGCAAGACGAACATCCAGATATAATTATTTTAAAATACGAAATTTGTGGTGAATTGGCCTTTTTGGCATATTGGTTCCTTGCTCTGCCGCAGCACTCTGGGTAGGACAGACCAGCCACATGCCCGTTGGCTGTTTTGGCGAAGGTCTCAGTTCACCCAAGTCAGCACTTAGAGCTAGGACTAGGGCGTGTCCTGTAAGTCCGTGGTGGGTGGGACACAGGCCACACCCTAGGTTGCAATTGCCAAAAAACCCAAAAAAATACAAAACGACAAATTTTATTAAAAATAAGCGACCAACTTTAAAATAATATAGCTAAATGATATCCGAAATAGTTAAATTCAGAATAAAACAGAAACACATTTTCAAATGTTGTAGCAAGACGAACGTCCAGATATAATTATTTTAAAATACGAAATATGTGGTGAATTGGCCTTTTTGGCATATTGGTTCCTAGCTCTGCCGCAGCACTCTGGGTAGGACAGACCAGCCACATGCCCGTTGGCTGTTTTGGCGAAGGTCTCAGTTCACCCAAGTCAGCACTTAGAGCTAGGACTAGGGTGTATCCTGTAGGGTCGTGGTGGGTGGGACACAGGCCACACCCTAGGTTGCAATTGCCAAAAAAAGAAATAAATACAAAACGACAAATTTTATAAAAAATAAGCGACCAACTTTAAAATAAAATAGATAAATGAAATCCGAAATAGTTAAATTCATAATAAAACAGAAACACATTTTCAAATGTTGTAGCAAGACGAACGTCCAGATATAATTATTTTAAAATACGAAATTTGTGGTGAATTGGCCTTTTTGGCATATTGGTTCCTAGCTCTGCCGCAGCACTCTGGGTAGGACAGACCAGCCACATGCCCGTAGGCTGTTTTGGCGTAGGTCTCAGTTCACCCAAGTCAGCACTTAGAGCTAGGACTGGGGTGTGTCCTGTAGGGTCGTGGTGGGTGGGACACAGGCCACACCCTAGGTTGCAATTGCCAAAAAAAACAAATAAATACAAAATGACAAATTTTATAAAAAATAAGCGACCAACTTTAAAATAAAATAGCTGAATGAAATCCGAAACAGTTAAATTCATAATAAAACAGAAACACATTTTCAAATGGCGTAGCAAGACGAACGTCCAGATATAATTATTTTAAAATACGAAATTTGTGGTGAATTGGCCTTTTTGGCATATTGGTTCCTAGCTCTGCCGCAGCACTCTGGGTAGGACAGACCAGCCACATGCCCATTGGCTGTTTTGGCGAAGGTCTCAGGTCACCCAAGTCAGCACTTAGAGCTAGGACTATGGTGTGTCCTGTAAGTTCGTGGTGGGTGGGACACAGGCCACACCCTAGGTTGCAATTGCCAAAAAACCCCAAAAAATACAAAATGACAAATTTTATAAAAAATAAGCGACCAACTTTAAAATAAAATAGATGAATGAAATCCGAAATAGTTAAATTCATAATAAAACAGAAACACATTTTCAAATGACATAGCAAGACGAACGTCCAGATATAATTATTTTAAAATACGAAATTTGTGGTGAATTGGCCTTTTTGGCATATTGGTTCCTTGCTCTGCCGCAGCACTCTGGGTAGGACAGACCAGCCACATGCCCGTTGGCTGTTTTGGCGAAGGTCTCAGTTCACCCAAGTCAGCACTTAGAGCTAGGACTAGGGTGTGTCCTTTAGGGTCGTGGTGGGTGGGACACAGGCCACACCCTAGGTTGCAATTGCCAAAAAAAACAAATAAATACAAAATGACAAATTTTATAAAAAATAAGCGACCAACTTTAAAATAAAATAGCTGAATGAAATCCGAAACAGTTAAATTCATAATAAAACAGAAACACATTTTCAAATGGCGTAGCAAGACGAACGTCCAGATATAATTATTTTAAAATAGGAAATTTGTGGTGAATTGGCCTTTTTGGCATATTGGTTCCTAGCTCTGCCGCAGCACTCTGGGTAGGACAGACCAGCCACATGTCCGTTGGCTGTTTTGGCGAAGGTCTCAGGTCACCCAAGTCAGCACTTAGAGCTAGGACTATGGTGTGTCCTGTAAGTTCGTGGTGGGTCGGACACAGGCCACACCCTAGGTTGCAATTGCCAAAAAACCCCAAAAAATACAAAACGACAAATTTTATACAAAATAAGCGACCAACTTTAAAATAAAATAGATAAATGAAATCCGAAATAGTTAAATTCATAATAAAACAGAAACACATTTTCAAATGACCTAGCAAGACGAACGTCCAGATATAATTATTTTAAAATACGAAATTTGTAGTGAATTGGCCTTTTTGACATATTGGTTCCTAGCTCTGCCGCAGCACTCTGGGTTGGACAGACCAGCCACATGCCCGTTGGCTGTTTTGGCGAAGGTCTCAGTTCACCCAAGTCAGCACTTAGAGCTAGGACTAGGGTGTGTCCTTTAGGGTCGTGGTGGGTGGGACACAGGCCACACCCTAGGTTGCACTTGCCAAAAAAAACAAATAAATACAAAATGACAAATTTTTAAAAAAATAAGCGACCAACTTTAAAATAAAATAGCTGAATGAAATCCGAAACAGTTAAATTCATAATAAAACAGAAACACATTTTCAAATGGCGTAGCAAGACAAACGTCCAGATATAATTATTTTGAAATAGGAAATTTGTGGTGAATTGGCCTTTTTGGCATATTGGTTCCTAGCTCTGCCGCAGCACTCTGGGTAGGACAGACCAGCCACATGCCCGTTGGCTGTTTTGGCGAAGGTCTCAGGTCACCCAATCAGCACTTAGAGCTAGGACTATGGTGTGTCCTGTAAGTTCGTGGTGGGTGGGACACAGGCCACACCCTAGGTTGCAATTGCCAAAAAACCCCAAAAAATACAAAACGACAAATTTTATAAAAAATAAGCGACCAACTTTAAAATAAAATAGATAAATGAAATCCGAAATAGTTAAATTCATAATAAAACAGAAACACATTTTCAAATGACATAGCAAGACGAACGTCCAGATATAATTATTTTAAAATACGAAATTTGTGGTGAATTGGCCTTTTTGGCCTATTGGTTCCTAGCTCTGCCGCAGCACTCTGGGTAGGACAGACCAGCCACATGCCCGTTGGCTGTTTTTGGCGAAGGTCTCAGGTCACCCAAGTCAGCACTTAGAGCTAGGACTAGGGTGTGTCCTGTAGGGTTGTGGTAGGTGGGACACAGGCCCCACCCTAGGTTGCAATTGCCAAAAAAAAAAAACTACAAATTTGATGAAAAAAAGCGACCAACTTTAAAATAAAATAGCTAAATGAAATCCGAAATAGTTAAATCCATAATAAAATAGAAACACATTTTCAAATGACGTAGCAAGACGAACATCCAGATATATTTATTTTAAAATAGGAAATTTGTGGTGAATTAGCATTTTTGGCATATTGGTTCCTAGCTCTTTCGCAGCATTCTGGGTAGGACAGACCAGCCACATGCCCATTGGCTGTTTTGGCGAACATCTCAGTTCACCCAAGTCAGCACTTAGAGCTAGGACTATGGTGTGTCCTGTAGGGTCGTGGTGGGTGGGACACAGGCCACACCCTAGGTTGCAATTGCCAAAAAAAACAAAAAAATACAAAACGACAAATTTTATAAAAAATAAGCGACCAACTTTAAAATAAAATAGCTAAATGAAATCTGAAATAGTTAAATTCATAATAAAACAGAAACACATTTTCAAATGTTGTAGCAAGACGAACGTCCAGATATAATTATTTTAAAATAGGAAATTTGTGGTGAATTGGCCTTTTTGGCATATTGGTTCCTAGCTTGGCCGCAGCACTCTGGGTAGGACAGACCAGCCACATGCCCGTTGGCTGTTTTGGCGAAGGTCTCAGTTCACCCAAGTCAGCACTTAAAGCTAGGACTAGGGCGTGTCCTGTAAGTTCGTGGTGGGTGGGACACAGGCCACACCCTAGGTTGTAATTGCCAAAAAAATACAAAACGACAAATTTTATTAAAAATAAGCGACCAACTTTAAAATAATATAGCTAAATGAAATCCGAAATAATTAAATCCATAATAAAACAGAAACACATTTTCAAATGGCGTAGCAAGACGAACGTCCAGATATAATTATTTTAGAATACGAAATTTGTGGTGAATTGGTCTTTTTGGCATATTGGTTCCTAGCTCTGCCGGAGCACTCTGGGTAGGACAGACCAGCCACATGCCCGTTGGCTGTTTTGGCGAAGGTCTCAGGTCACCCAAGTCAGCACTTAGAGCTAGGACTAGGGTGTGTCCTGTAGGGTTGTGGTGGGTGGGACACAGGCCACACCCTAGGTTGCAATTGCCAAAAAAAACAAATAAATACAAAACGACAAATTTTATAAAAAATAAGCAACCAACTTTACAATAAAATAGCTAAATGAAATCCGAAATAGTTAAATTCATAATAAAACAGAAACACATTTTCAAATGTTGTAGCAAGACGAACGTCCAGATATAATTATTTTAAAATACGAAATTTGTGGTGAATTGGCCTTTTTGGCATATTGGTTCCTAGCTCTGCCGCAGCACTCTGGGTAGGACAGACCAGCCACATGCCCGTTGGCTGTTTTGGCGAAGGTCTCAGGTCACCCAAGTTAGCACTTAGAGCTAGGACTAGGGTGTGTCCTGTAGGGTCGTGGTGGGTGGGACACAGGCCACACCCTAGGTTGCAATTGCCAAAAAAATACAAAACGACAAATTTTATAAAAAATAAGTGACCAACTTTAAAATAAAATAGCTAAATGAAATCCGAAAGAGTTAAATTCATAATAAAACAGAAACACATTTTCAAATGACCTAGCAAGACGAACGTCCAGATATAATTATTTTAAAATACGAAATTTGTGGTGAATTGGTCTTTTTGGCATATTGGTTCCTAGCTCTGCCATAGCACTCTAGGTAGGACAAACCAGCCACATGCCCATTGGCTGTTTTGGCGAAGGTATCAGTTCACCCAAGTCAGCACTAAGAGTTAGGACTAGGGTGTGTCCTGTAAGTTCGTGGTGGGTGGGACACAGGCCACACCCTAGGTTGCAATTGCCAAAAAAATACAAAACGACAAATTTTATAAAAAATAAGCGACCAACTTTAAAATAAAATAGCTAAATGAAATCCGAAAGAGTTAAATTCATAATAAAACAGAAACACATTTTCAAATGACCTAGCAAGACGAACGTCCAGATATAATTATTTTAAAATACGAAATTTGTAGTGAATTGGTCTTTATGGCATATTGGTTCCTAGCTCTGCCACAGCACTCTGGGTAGGACAAACCAGCCACATGCCCATTGGCTGTTTTGGCGAAGATCTCAGTTCACCCAAGTCAGCACTTAGAGTTAGGACTAGGGTGTGTCCTATAAGTTCGTGGTGGGTGGGACACAGGCCACACCCTAGGTTGCAATTGCCAAAAAAAAAAAAAACTAAAAATTTGATGAAAAAAAGCGACCAACTTTAAAAAAAAAAATAGCTGAATGAAATCCGAAATAGTTAAATCCATAATAAAACAGAAACACATTTTCAAATGGCGTAGCAAGACGAACGTCCAGATATAATTATTTTAAAATACGAAATTTGTGGTGAATTGGCCTTTTTGACATATTGGTTCCTAGCTCTGCAGCAGCACTCTGGGTAGGACAGACCAGCCACATGCCCGTTGGCTGTTTTGGCGAAGGTCTCAGTTCACCCAAGTCAGCACTTAGAGCTAGGACTAGGGCGTGTCCTGTAAGTTCGTGGTGGGTGGGACACAGGCCACACCCTAGGTTGCAATTGCCAAAAAACCCAAAAAAATACAAAACGACAAATTTTATTAAAAATAAGCGACCAACTTTAAAATAATATAGCTAAATGATATCCGAAATATTTAAATTCAGAATAAAACAGAAACACATTTTCAAATGTTGTAGCAAGACGAACGTCCAGATATAATTATTTTAAAATACGAAATATGTGGTGAATTGGCCTTTTTGGCATATTGGTTCCTAGCTCTGCCGCAGCACTCTGGGTAGGACAGACCAGCCACATGCCCGTTGGCTGTTTTGGCGAAGGTCTCAGTTCACCCAAGTCAGCACTTAGAGCTAGGACTAGGGTGTATCCTGTAGGGTCGTGGTGGGTGGGACACAGGCCACACCCTAGGTTGCAATTGCCAAAAAAATACAAAACGACAAATTTTATAAAAAAATAAGTGACCAACTTTAAAATAAAATAGCTAAATGAAATCCGAAAGAGTTAAATTCATAATAAAACAGAAACACATTTTCAAATGACCTAGCAAGACGAACGTCCAGATATAATTATTTTAAAATACGAAATTTGTGGTGAATTATTCTTTTTGGCATATTGGTTCCTAGCTCTGCCATAGCACTCTAGGTAGGACAAACCAGCCACATGCCCATTGGCTGTTTTGGCGAAGGTATCAGTTCACCCAAGTCAGCACTTAGAGTTAGGACTAGGGTGTGTCCTGTAAGTTCGTGGTGGGTGGGACACAGGCCACACCCTAGGTTGCAATTGCCAAAAAAAAAAAAAAACTACAAATTTGATGAAAAAAAGCGACCAACTTTAAAAAAAAAAATAGCTAAATGAAATCCGAAATAGTTAAATCCATAATAAAACAGAAACTCATTTTCAAATGGCGTAGCAAGACGAACGTCCAGATATAATTATTTTAGAATACGAAATTTGTGGTGAATTGGCCTTTTTGGCATATTGGTTCCTAGCTCTGCCGCAGCACTCTGGGTAGGACAGACCAGCCACATGCCCATTGGCTGTTTTGGCGAAGATCTCAGTTCACCCAAGTCAGCACTTAGAGTTAGGACTAGGGCGTGTCCTGTAAGTTCGTGGTGGGTGGGACACAGGCCACACCCTAGGTTGCAATTGCCAAAAAAATACAAAACGACAAATTTTATAAAAAATAAGCGACCAACTTTAAAATAAAATAGCTAAATGAAATCCGAAAGAGTTAAATTCATAATAAAACAGAAACACATTTTCAAATGACCTAGCAAGATGAACGTCCAGATATAATTATTTTAAAATAGGAAATTTGTGGTGAATTGGCCTTTTTGGCATATTGGTTCCTAGCTCTGCCGCAGCACTCTGGGTAGGACAGACCAGCCACATGCCCGTTGGCTGTTTTGGCGAAGGTCTCAGTTCACCCAAGTTAGCACTTAGAGCTAGGACTAGGGTGTGTCCTGTAGGGTCGTGGTGGGTGGGACACAGGCCACACCCTAGGTTGCAATTGCCAAAAAAATACAAAACGACAAATTTGATGAAAAAAAGCGACCAACTTTAAAAAAAAAAAATAGCTGAATGAAATCCGAAATAGTTAAATCCATAATAAAACAGAAACACATTTTCAAATGGCGTAGCAAGACGAACGTCCAGATATAATTATTTTAAAATACGAAATTTGTGGTGAATTGGCCTTTTTGACATATTGGTTCCTAGCTCTGCAGCAGCACTCTGGGTAGGACAGACCAGCCACATGCCCGTTGGCTGTTTTGGCGAAGGTCTCAGTTCACCCAAGTCAGCACTTAGAGCTAGGACTAGGGCGTGTCCTGTAAGTTCGTGGTGGGTGGGACACAGGCCACACCCTAGGTTGCAATTGCCAAAAAACCCAAAAAAATACAAAACGACAAATTTTATTAAAAATAAGCGACCAACTTTAAAATAATATAGCTAAATGAAATCCGAAATAATTAAATCCATAATAAAACAAACACATTTTCAAATGGCGTAGCAAGACGAACGTCCAGATATAATTATTTTAGAATACGAAATTTGTGGTGAATTGGTCTTTTTGGCATATTGGTTCCTAGCTCTGCCGCAGCACTCTGGGTAGGACAGACCAGCCACATGCCCGTTGGCTGTTTTGGCGAAGGTCTCAGGTCACCCAAGTCAGCACTTAGAGCTAGGACTAGGGTGTGTCCTGTAGGGTTGTGGTGGGTGGGACACAGGCCACACCCTAGGTTGCAATTGCCAAAAAAAACAAATAAATACAAAACGACAAATTTTATAAAAAATAAGTGACCAACTTTAAAATAAAATAGCTAAATGAAATCCGAAAGAGTTAAATTCATAATAAAACAGAAACACATTTTCAAATGACCTAGCAAGACGAACGTCCAGATATAATTATTTTAAAATACGAAATTTGTGGTGAATTGGTCTTTTTGGCATATTGGTTCCTAGCTCTGCCATAGCACTCTAGGTAGGACAAACCAGCCACATGCCCATTGGCTGTTTTGGCGAAGGTATCAGTTCACCCAAGTCAGCACTTAAGAGTTAGGACTAGGGTGTGTCCTGTAAGTTCGTGGTGGGTGGGACACAGGCCACACCCTAGGTTGCAATTGCCAAAAAAAAAAAAAACTACAAATTTGATGAAAAAAAGCGACCAACTTTAAAAAAAAAAAATAGCTGAATGAAATCCGAAATAGTTAAATCCATAATAAAACAGAAACACATTTTCAAATGGCGTAGCAAGACAAACGTCCAGATATAATTATTTTAAAATACGAAATTTGTGTTGAATTGGCCTTTTTGACATATTGGTTCCTAGCTCTGCAGCAGCACTCTGGGTAGGACAGACCAGCCACATGCCCGTTGGCTGTTTTGGCGAAGGTCTCAGTTCACCCAAGTCAGCACTTAGAGCTAGGACTAGGGCGTGTCCTGTAAGTTCGTGGTGGGTGGGACACAGGCCACACCCTAGGTTGCAATTGCCAAAAAACCCAAAAAAATACAAAACGACAAATTTTATTAAAAATAAGCGACCAACTTTAAAATAATATAGCTAAATGATATCCGAAATAGTTAAATTCAGAATAAAACAGAAACACATTTTCAAATGTTGTAGCAAGACGAACGTCCAGATATAATTATTTTAAAATACGAAATATGTGGTGAATTGGCCTTTTTGGCATATTGGTTCCTAGCTTGGCCGCAGCACTCTGGGTAGGACAGACCAGCCACATGCCCGTTGGCTGTTTTGGCGAAGGTCTCAGTTCACCCAAGTCAGCACTTAAAGCTAGGACTAGGGCGTGTCCTGTAAGTTCGTGGTGGGTGGGACACAGGCCACACCCTAGGTTGCAATTGCCAAAAAAATACAAAACGACAAATTTTATAAAAAATAAGTGACCAACTTTAAAATAAAATAGCTAAATGAAATCCGAAAGAGTTAAATTCATAATAAAACAGAAACACATTTTCAAATGGCGTAGCAAGACGAACGTCCAGATATAATTATTTTAGAATATGAAATTTGTGGTGAATTGGCCTTTTTGGCATATTGGTTCCTAGCTTGGCCGCAGCACTCTGGGTAGGACAGACCAGCCACATGCCCGTTGGCTGTTTTGGCGAAGGTCTCAGTTCACCCAAGTCAGCACTTAAAGCTAGGACTAGGGCGTGTCCTGTAAGTTCGTGGTGGGTGGGACACAGGCCACACCCTAGGTTGCAATTGCCAAAAAAATACAAAACGACAAATTTTATAAAAAATAAGTGACCAACTTTAAAATAAAATAGCTAAATGAAATCCGAAAGAGTTAAATTCATAATAAAACAGAAACACATTTTCAAATGACCTAGCAAGACGAACGTCCAGATATAATTATTTTAAAATACGAAATTTGTGGTGAATTGGTCTTTTTGGCATATTGGTTCCTAGCTCTGCCATAGCACTCTAGGTAGGACAAACCAGCCACATGCCCATTGGCTGTTTTGGCGAAGGTATCAGTTCACCCAAGTCAGCACTTAGAGTTAGGACTAGGGTGTGTCCTGTAAGTTCGTGGTGGGTGGGACACAGGCCACACCCTAGGTTGCAATTGCCAAAAAAAAAAAAAAACTACAAATTTGATGAAAAAAAGCGACCAACTTTTAAAAAAAAAATAGCTAAATGAAATCCGAAATAGTTAAATCCATAATAAAACAGAAACTCATTTTCAAATGGCGTAGCAAGACGAACGTCCAGATATAATTATTTTAGAATACGAAATTTGTGGTGAATTGGCCTTTTTGGCATATTGGTTCCTAGCTCTGCCGCAGCACTCTGGGTAGGACAGACCAGCCACATGCCCATTGGCTGTTTTGGCGAAGATCTCAGTTCACCCAAGTCAGCACTTAGAGTTAGGACTAGGGCGTGTCCTGTAAGTTCGTGGTGGGTGGGACACAGGCCACACCCTAGGTTGCAATTGCCAAAAAAATACAAAACGACAAATTTTATTAAAAATAAGCGACCAACTTTAAAATAATATAGCTAAATGAAATCCGAAATAATTAAATCCATAATAAAACAGAAACACAGTTTCAAATGGCGTAGCAAGACGAACGTCCAGATATAATTATTTTAGAATACGAAATTTGTGGTGAATTGGTCTTTTTGGCATATTGGTTCCTAGCTCTGCCGGAGCACTCTGGGTAGGACAGACCAGCCACATGCCCGTTGGCTGTTTTGGCGAAGGTCTCAGGTCACCCAAGTCAGCACTTAGAGCTAAGACTAGGGTGTGTCCTGTAGGGTTGTGGTGGGTGGGACACAGGCCACACCCTAGGTTGCAATTGCCAAAAAAATACAAAACGACAAATTTTATAAAAAATAAGTGACCAACTTTAAAATAAAATAGCTAAATGAAATCCGAAAGAGTTAAATTCATAATAAAACAGAAACACATTTTCAAATGACCTAGCAAGACGAACGTCCAGATATAATTATTTTAAAATACGAAATTTGTGGTGAATTGGTCTTTTTGGCATATTGGTTCCTAGCTCTGCCATAGCACTCTAGGTAGGACAAACCAGCCACATGCCCATTGGCTGTTTTGGCGAAGGTATCAGTTCACCCAAGTCAGCACTAAGAGTTAGGACTAGGGTGTGTCCTGTAAGTTCGTGGTGGGTGGGACACAGGCCACACCCTAGGTTGCAATTGCCAAAAAAAAAAAAAAACTACAAATTTGATGAAAAAAAGCGACCAACTTTAAAAAAAAAAATAGCTAAATGAAATCCGAAATAGTTAAATCCATAATAAAACAGAAACTCATTTTCAAATGGCGTAGCAAGACGAACGTCCAGATATAATTATTTTAGAATACGAAATTTGTGGTGAATTGGCCTTTTTGGCATATTGGTTCCTAGCTCTGCCGCAGCACTCTGGGTAGGACAGACCAGCCACATGCCCATTGGCTGTTTTGGCGAAGATCTCAGTTCACCCAAGTCAGCACTTAGAGTTAGGACTAGGGCGTGTCCTGTAAGTTCGTGGTGGGTGGGACACAGGCCACACCCTAGGTTGCAATTGCCAAAAAAATACAAAACGACAAATTTTATAAAAAATAAGCGACCAACTTTAAAATAAAATAGCTAAATGAAATCCGAAAGAGTTAAATTCATAATGAAACAGAAACACATTTTCAAATGACCTAGCAAGATGAACGTCCAGATATAATTATTTTAAAATAGGAAATTTGTGGTGAATTGGCCTTTTTGGCATATTGGTTCCTAGCTCTGCCGCAGCACTCTGGGTAGGACAGACCAGCCACATGCCCGTTGGCTGTTTTGGCGAAGGTCTCAGTTCACCCAAGTTAGCACTTAGAGCTAGGACTAGGGTGTGTCCTGTAGGGTCGTGGTGGGTGGGACACAGGCCACACCCTAGGTTGCAATTGCCAAAAAAATACAAAACGACAAATTTTATAAAAAAATAAGCGACCAACTTTAAAATAAAATAGCTAAATGAAATCCGAAAGAGTTAAATTCATAATAAAACAGAAACACATTTTCAAATGACCTAGCAAGACGAACGTCCAGATATAATTATTTTAAAATACGAAATTTGTAGTGAATTGGCCTTTTTGGCATATTGGTTCCTAGCTCTGCCGCAGCACTCTGAGTAGGACAGACCAGCCACATGCCCATTGGCTGTTTTGGCGAAGATCTCAGTTCACCCAAGTCAGCACTTAGAGTTAGGACTAGGGCGTGTCCTGTAAGTTCGTGGTGGGTGGGACACAGGCCACACCCTAGGTTGCAATTGCCAAAAAAATACAAAACGACAAATTTTATAAAAAATAAGCGACCAACTTTAAAATAAAATAGCTAAATGAAATCCGAAAGAGTTAAATTCATAATAAAACAGAAACACATTTTCAAATGACCTAGCAAGACGAACGTCCAGATATAATTATTTTAAAATACGAAATTTGTAGTGAATTGGTCTTTATGGCATATTGGTTCCTAGCTCTGCCACAGCACTCTGGGTAGGACAAACCAGCCACATGCCCATTGGCTGTTTTGGCGAAGATCTCAGTTCACCCAAGTCAGCACTTAGAGTTAGGACTAGGGTGTGTCCTATAAGTTCGTGGTGGGTGGGACACAGGCCACACCCTAGGTTGCAATTGCCAAAAAAAAAAAAAACTAAAAATTTGATGAAAAAAAGCGACCAACTTTAAAAAAAAAAATAGCTGAATGAAATCCGAAATAGTTAAATCCATAATAAAACAGAAACACATTTTCAAATGGCGTAGCAAGACGAACGTCCAGATATAATTATTTTAAAATACGAAATTTGTGGTGAATTGGCCTTTTTGACATATTGGTTCCTAGCTCTGCAGCAGCACTCTGGGTAGGACAGACCAGCCACATGCCCGTTGGCTGTTTTGGCGAAGGTCTCAGTTCACCCAAGTCAGCACTTAGAGCTAGGACTAGGGCGTGTCCTGTAAGTTCGTGGTGGGTGGGACACAGGCCACACCCTAGGTTGCAATTGCCAAAAAACCCAAAAAAATACAAAACGACAAATTTTATTAAAAATAAGCGACCAACTTTAAAATAATATAGCTAAATGATATCCGAAATATTTAAATTCAGAATAAAACAGAAACACATTTTCAAATGTTGTAGCAAGACGAACGTCCAGATATAATTATTTTAGAATATGAAATTTGTGGTGAATTGGCCTTTTTGGCATATTGGTTCCTAGCTTGGCCGCAGCACTCTGGGTAGGACAGACCAGCCACATGCCCGTTGGCTGTTTTGGCGAAGGTCTCAGTTCACCCAAGTCAGCACTTAAAGCTAGGACTAGGGCGTGTCCTGTAAGTTCGTGGTGGGTGGGACACAGGCCACACCCTAGGTTGCAATTGCCAAAAAAATACAAAACGACAAATTTTATAAAAAATAAGTGACCAACTTTAAAATAAAATAGCTAAATGAAATCCGAAAGAGTTAAATTCATAATAAAACAGAAACACATTTTCAAATGACCTAGCAAGACGAACGTCCAGATATAATTATTTTAAAATACGAAATTTGTGGTGAATTATTCTTTTTGGCATATTGGTTCCTAGCTCTGCCATAGCACTCTAGGTAGGACAAACCAGCCACATGCCCATTGGCTGTTTTGGCGAAGGTATCAGTTCACCCAAGTCAGCACTTAGAGTTAGGACTAGGGTGTGTCCTGTAAGTTCGTGGTGGGTGGGACACAGGCCACACCCTAGGTTGCAATTGCCAAAAAAAAAAAAAAACTACAAATTTGATGAAAAAAAGCGACCAACTTTAAAAAAAAAAATAGCTAAATGAAATCCGAAATAGTTAAATCCATAATAAAACAGAAACTCATTTTCAAATGGCGTAGCAAGACGAACGTCCAGATATAATTATTTTAGAATACGAAATTTGTGGTGAATTGGCCTTTTTGGCATATTGGTTCCTAGCTCTGCCGCAGCACTCTGGGTAGGACAGACCAGCCACATGCCCATTGGCGTTTTTGGCGAAGATCTCAGTTCACCCAAGTCAGCACTTAGAGTTAGGACTAGGGCGTGTCCTGTAAGTTCGTGGTGGGTGGGACACAGGCCACACCCTAGGTTGCAATTGCCAAAAAACCCAAAAAAATACAAAACGACAAATTTTATTAAAAATAAGCGACCAACTTTAAAATAATATAGCTAAATGAAATCCGAAATAATTAAATCCATAATAAAACAGAAACACATTTTCAAATGGCGTAGCAAGACGAACGTCCAGATATAATTATTTTAAAATACGAAATTTGTGGTGAATTGGCCTTTTTGACATATTGGTTCCTAGCTCTGCAGCAGCACTCTGGGTAGGACAGACCAGCCACATGCCCGTTGGCTGTTTTGGCGAAGGTCTCAGTTCACCCAAGTCAGCACTTAGAGCTAGGACTAGGGCGTGTCCTGTAAGTTCGTGGTGGGTGGGACACAGGCCACACCCTAGGTTGCAATTGCCAAAAAACCCAAAAAAATACAAAACGACAAATTTTATTAAAAATAAGCGACCAACTTTAAAATAATATAGCTAAATGATATCCGAAATATTTAAATTCAGAATAAAACAGAAACACATTTTCAAATGTTGTAGCAAGACGAACGTCCAGATATAATTATTTTAGAATATGAAATTTGTGGTGAATTGGCCTTTTTGGCATATTGGTTCCTAGCTTGGCCGCAGCACTCTGGGTAGGACAGACCAGCCACATGCCCGTTGGCTGTTTTGGCGAAGGTCTCAGTTCACCCAAGTCAGCACTTAAAGCTAGGACTAGGGCGTGTCCTGTAAGTTCGTGGTGGGTGGGACACAGGCCACACCCTAGGTTGCAATTGCCAAAAAAATACAAAACGACAAATTTTATAAAAAATAAGTGACCAACTTTAAAATAAAATAGCTAAATGAAATCCGAAAGAGTTAAATTCATAATAAAACAGAAACACATTTTCAAATGACCTAGCAAGACGAACGTCCAGATATAATTATTTTAAAATACGAAATTTGTGGTGAATTATTCTTTTTGGCATATTGGTTCCTAGCTCTGCCATAGCACTCTAGGTAGGACAAACCAGCCACATGCCCATTGGCTGTTTTGGCGAAGGTATCAGTTCACCCAAGTCAGCACTTAGAGTTAGGACTAGGGTGTGTCCTGTAAGTTCGTGGTGGGTGGGACACAGGCCACACCCTAGGTTGCAATTGCCAAAAAAAAAAAAAAACTACAAATTTGATGAAAAAAAGCGACCAACTTTAAAAAAAAAAATAGCTAAATGAAATCCGAAATAGTTAAATCCATAATAAAACAGAAACTCATTTTCAAATGGCGTAGCAAGACGAACGTCCAGATATAATTATTTTAGAATACGAAATTTGTGGTGAATTGGCCTTTTTGGCATATTGGTTCCTAGCTCTGCCGCAGCACTCTGGGTAGGACAGACCAGCCACATGCCCATTGGCGTTTTTGGCGAAGATCTCAGTTCACCCAAGTCAGCACTTAGAGTTAGGACTAGGGCGTGTCCTGTAAGTTCGTGGTGGGTGGGACACAGGCCACACCCTAGGTTGCAATTGCCAAAAAACCCAAAAAAATACAAAACGACAAATTTTATTAAAAATAAGCGACCAACTTTAAAATAATATAGCTAAATGAAATCCGAAATAATTAAATCCATAATAAAACAGAAACACATTTTCAAATGGCGTAGCAAGACGAACGTCCAGATATAATTATTTTAGAATACGAAATTTGTGGTGAATTGGTCTTTTTGGCATATTGGTTCCTAGCTCTGCCGCAGCACTTTGGGTAGCACAGACCAGCCACATGCCCGTTGGCTGTTTTGGCGAAGGTCTCAGGTCACCCAAGTCAGCACTTAGAGCTAGGACTAGGGTGTGTCCTGTAGGGTTGTGGTGGGTGGGACACAGGCCACACCCTAGGTTGCAATTGCCAAAAAAAACAAATAAATACAAAACGACAAATTTTATAAAAAATAAGCAACCAACTTTACAATAAAATAGCTAAATGAAATCCGAAATAGTTAAATCCATAATAAAACAGAAACACATTTTCAAATGGCGTAGCAAGACGAACGTCCAGATATAATTATTTTAGAATATGAAATTTGTGGTGAATTGGCCTTTTTGGCATATTGGTTCCTAGCTTGGCCGCAGCACTCTGGGTAGGACAGACCAGCCACATGCCCGTTGGCTGTTTTGGCGAAGGTCTCAGTTCACCCAAGTCAGCACTTAAAGCTAGGACTAGGGCGTGTCCTGTAAGTTCGTGGTGGGTGGGACACAGGCCACACCCTAGGTTGCAATTGCCAAAAAAATACAAAACGACAAATTTTATAAAAAATAAGTGACCAACTTTAAAATAAAATAGCTAAATGAAATCCGAAAGAGTTAAATTCATAATAAAACAGAAACACATTTTCAAATGACCTAGCAAGACGAACGTCCAGATATAATTATTTTAAAATACGAAATTTGTGGTGAATTGGTCTTTTTGGCATATTGGTTCCTAGCTCTGCCATAGCACTCTAGGTAGGACAAACCAGCCACATGCCCATTGGCTGTTTTGGCGAAGGTATCAGTTCACCCAAGTCAGCACTTAGAGTTAGGACTAGGGTGTGTCCTGTAAGTTCGTGGTGGGTGGGACACAGGCCACACCCTAGGTTGCAATTGCCAAAAAAAAAAAAAAACTACAAATTTGATGAAAAAAAGCGACCAACTTTAAAAAAAAAAAATAGCTAAATGAAATCCGAAATAGTTAAATCCATAATAAAACAGAAACACATTTTCAAATGACCTAGCGAGATGAACGTCCAGATATAATTATTTTAAAATAGGAAATTTGTGGTGAATTGGCCTTTTTGGCATATTGGTTCCTAGCTCTGCCGCAGCACTCTGGGTAGGACAGACCAGCCACATGCCCGTTGGCTGTTTTGGCGAAGGTCTCAGTTCACCCAAGTTAGCACTTAGAGCTAGGACTAGGGTGTGTCCTGTAGGGTCGTGGTGGGTGGGACACAGGCCACACCCTAGGTTGCAATTGCCAAAAAAATACAAAACGACAAATTTTATAAAAAAATAAGCGACCAACTTTAAAATAAAATAGCTAAATGAAATCCGAAAGAGTTAAATTCATAATAAAACAGAAACACATTTTCAAATGACCTAGCAAGACGAACGTCCAGATATAATTATTTTAAAATACGAAATTTGTAGTGAATTGGCCTTTTTGGCATATTGGTTCCTAGCTCTGCCGCAGCACTCTGAGTAGGACAGACCAGCCACATGCCCATTGGCTGTTTTGGCGAAGATCTCAGTTCACCCAAGTCAGCACTTAGAGTTAGGACTAGGGCGTGTCCTGTAAGTTCGTGGTGGGTGGGACACAGGCCACACCCTAGGTTGCAATTGCCAAAAAAATACAAAACGACAAATTTTTTAAAAAATAAGCGACCAACTTTAAAATAAAATAGCTAAATGAAATCCGAAAGAGTTAAATTCATAATAAAACAGAAACACATTTTCAAATGACCTAGCAAGACGAACGTCCAGATATAATTATTTTAAAATACGAAATTTGTAGTGAATTGGTCTTTATGGCATATTGGTTCCTAGCTCTGCCACAGCACTCTGGGTAGGACAAACCAGCCACATGCCCATTGGCTGTTTTGGCGAAGATCTCAGTTCACCCAAGTCAGCACTTAGAGTTAGGACTAGGGTGTGTCCTATAAGTTCGTGGTGGGTGGGACACAGGCCACACCCTAGGTTGCAATTGCCAAAAAAAAAAAAAACTAAAAATTTGATGAAAAAAAGCGACCAACTTTAAAAAAAAAAATAGCTGAATGAAATCCGAAATAGTTAAATCCATAATAAAACAGAAACACATTTTCAAATGGCGTAGCAAGACGAACGTCCAGATATAATTATTTTAAAATACGAAATTTGTGGTGAATTGGCCTTTTTGACATATTGGTTCCTAGCTCTGCAGCAGCACTCTGGGTAGGACAGACCAGCCACATGCCCGTTGGCTGTTTTGGCGAAGGTCTCAGTTCACCCAAGTCAGCACTTAGAGCTAGGACTAGGGCGTGTCCTGTAAGTTCGTGGTGGGTGGGACACAGGCCACACCCTAGGTTGCAATTGCCAAAAAACCCAAAAAAATACAAAACGACAAATTTTATTAAAAATAAGCGACCAACTTTAAAATAATATAGCTAAATGATATCCGAAATATTTAAATTCAGAATAAAACAGAAACACATTTTCAAATGTTGTAGCAAGACGAACGTCCAGATATAATTATTTTAGAATATGAAATTTGTGGTGAATTGGCCTTTTTGGCATATTGGTTCCTAGCTTGGCCGCAGCACTCTGGGTAGGACAGACCAGCCACATGCCCGTTGGCTGTTTTGGCGAAGGTCTCAGTTCACCCAAGTCAGCACTTAAAGCTAGGACTAGGGCGTGTCCTGTAAGTTCGTGGTGGGTGGGACACAGGCCACACCCTAGGTTGCAATTGCCAAAAAAATACAAAACGACAAATTTTATAAAAAATAAGTGACCAACTTTAAAATAAAATAGCTAAATGAAATCCGAAAGAGTTAAATTCATAATAAAACAGAAACACATTTTCAAATGACCTAGCAAGACGAACGTCCAGATATAATTATTTTAAAATACGAAATTTGTGGTGAATTATTCTTTTTGGCATATTGGTTCCTAGCTCTGCCATAGCACTCTAGGTAGGACAAACCAGCCACATGCCCATTGGCTGTTTTGGCGAAGGTATCAGTTCACCCAAGTCAGCACTTAGAGTTAGGACTAGGGTGTGTCCTGTAAGTTCGTGGTGGGTGGGACACAGGCCACACCCTAGGTTGCAATTGCCAAAAAAAAAAAAAAACTACAAATTTGATGAAAAAAAGCGACCAACTTTAAAAAAAAAAATAGCTAAATGAAATCCGAAATAGTTAAATCCATAATAAAACAGAAACTCATTTTCAAATGGCGTAGCAAGACGAACGTCCAGATATAATTATTTTAGAATACGAAATTTGTGGTGAATTGGCCTTTTTGGCATATTGGTTCCTAGCTCTGCCGCAGCACTCTGGGTAGGACAGACCAGCCACATGCCCATTGGCGTTTTTGGCGAAGATCTCAGTTCACCCAAGTCAGCACTTAGAGTTAGGACTAGGGCGTGTCCTGTAAGTTCGTGGTGGGTGGGACACAGGCCACACCCTAGGTTGCAATTGCCAAAAAACCCAAAAAAATACAAAACGACAAATTTTATTAAAAATAAGCGACCAACTTTAAAATAATATAGCTAAATGAAATCCGAAATAATTAAATCCATAATAAAACAGAAACACATTTTCAAATGGCGTAGCAAGACGAACGTCCAGATATAATTATTTTAGAATACGAAATTTGTGGTGAATTGGTCTTTTTGGCATATTGGTTCCTAGCTCTGCCGCAGCACTCTGGGTAGCACAGACCAGCCACATGCCCGTTGGCTGTTTTGGCGAAGGTCTCAGGTCACCCAAGTCAGCACTTAGAGCTAGGACTAGGGTGTGTCCTGTAGGGTTGTGGTGGGTGGGACACAGGCCACACCCTAGGTTGCAATTGCCAAAAAAAACAAATAAATACAAAACGACAAATTTTATAAAAAATAAGCAACCAACTTTACAATAAAATAGCTAAATGAAATCCGAAATAGTTAAATCCATAATAAAACAGAAACACATTTTCAAATGGCGTAGCAAGACGAACGTCCAGATATAATTATTTTAGAATATGAAATTTGTGGTGAATTGGCCTTTTTGGCATATTGGTTCCTAGCTTGGCCGCAGCACTCTGGGTAGGACAGACCAGCCACATGCCCGTTGGCTGTTTTGGCGAAGGTCTCAGTTCACCCAAGTCAGCACTTAAAGCTAGGACTAGGGCGTGTCCTGTAAGTTCGTGGTGGGTGGGACACAGGCCACACCCTAGGTTGCAATTGCCAAAAAAATACAAAACGACAAATTTTATAAAAAATAAGTGACCAACTTTAAAATAAAATAGCTAAATGAAATCCGAAAGAGTTAAATTCATAATAAAACAGAAACACATTTTCAAATGACCTAGCAAGACGAACGTCCAGATATAATTATTTTAAAATACGAAATTTGTGGTGAATTGGTCTTTTTGGCATATTGGTTCCTAGCTCTGCCATAGCACTCTAGGTAGGACAAACCAGCCACATGCCCATTGGCTGTTTTGGCGAAGGTATCAGTTCACCCAAGTCAGCACTTAGAGTTAGGACTAGGGTGTGTCCTGTAAGTTCGTGGTGGGTGGGACACAGGCCACACCCTAGGTTGCAATTGCCAAAAAAAAAAAAAAACTACAAATTTGATGAAAAAAAGCGACCAACTTTAAAAAAAAAAAATAGCTAAATGAAATCCGAAATAGTTAAATCCATAATAAAACAGAAACACATTTTCAAATGACCTAGCGAGATGAACGTCCAGATATAATTATTTTAAAATAGGAAATTTGTGGTGAATTGGCCTTTTTGGCATATTGGTTCCTAGCTCTGCCGCAGCACTCTGGGTAGGACAGACCAGCCACATGCCCGTTGGCTGTTTTGGCGAAGGTCTCAGTTCACCCAAGTTAGCACTTAGAGCTAGGACTAGGGTGTGTCCTGTAGGGTCGTGGTGGGTGGGACACAGGCCACACCCTAGGTTGCAATTGCCAAAAAAATACAAAACGACAAATTTTATAAAAAATAAGCGACCAACTTTAAAATAAAATAGCTAAATGAAATCCGAAAGAGTTAAATTCATAATAAAACAGAAACACATTTTCAAATGACCTAGCAAGACGAACGTCCAGATATAATTATTTTAAAATACGAAATTTGTAGTGAATTGGTCTTTATGGCATATTGGTTCCTAGCTCTGCCACAGCACTCTGGGTAGGACAAACCAGCCACATGCCCATTGGCTGTTTTGGCGAAGATCTCAGTTCACCCAAGTCAGCACTTAGAGCTAGGACTAGGGCGTGTCCTGTAAGTTCGTGGTGGGTGGGACACAGGCCACACCCTAGGTTGCAATTGCCAAAAAACCCAAAAAAATACAAAACGACAAATTTTATTAAAAATAAGCGACCAACTTTAAAATAATATAGCTAAATGATATCCGAAATAGTTAAATTCAGAATAAAACAGAAACTCATTTTCAAATGGCGTAGCAAGACGAACGTCCAGATATAATTATTTTAGAATACGAAATTTGTGGTGAATTGGCCTTTTTGGCATATTGGTTCCTAGCTCTGCCGCAGCACTCTGGGTAGGACAGACCAGCCACATGCCCATTGGCTGTTTTGGCGAAGATCTCAGTTCACCCAAGTCAGCACTTAGAGTTAGGACTAGGGCGTGTCCTGTAAGTTCGTGGTGGGTGGGACACAGGCCACACCCTAGGTTGCAATTGCCAAAAAAATACAAAACGACAAATTTTATAAAAAATAAGCGACCAACTTTAAAATAAAATAGCTAAATGAAATCCGAAAGAGTTAAATTCATAATAAAACAGAAACACATTTTCAAATGGCGTAGCAAGACGAACGTCCAGATATAATTATTTTAAAATACGAAATTTGTGGTGAATTGGTCTTTTTGGCATATTGGTTCCTAGCTCTGCCATAGCACTCTAGGTAGGACAAACCAGCCACATGCCCATTGGCTGTTTTGGCGAAGGTATCAGTTCACCCAAGTCAGCACTTAGAGTTAGGACTAGGGTGTGTCCTGTAAGTTCGTGGTGGGTGGGACACAGGCCACACCCTAGGTTGCAATTGCCAAAAAAAAAAAAAAACTACAAATTTGATGAAAAAAAGCGACCAACTTTAAAAAAAAAAATAGCTAAATGAAATCCGAAATAGTTAAATCCATAATAAAACAGAAACTCATTTTCAAATGGCGTAGCAAGACGAACGTCCAGATATAATTATTTTAGAATACGAAATTTGTGGTGAATTGGCCTTTTTGGCATATTGGTTCCTAGCTCTGCCGCAGCACTCTGGGTAGGACAGACCAGCCACATGCCCATTGGCTGTTTTGGCGAAGATCTCAGTTCACCCAAGTCAGCACTTAGAGTTAGGACTAGGGCGTGTCCTGTAAGTTCGTGGTGGGTGGGACACAGGCCACACCCTAGGTTGCAATTGCCAAAAAACCCAAAAAAATACAAAACGACAAATTTTATTAAAAATAAGCGACCAACTTTAAAATAATATAGCTAAATGATATCCGAAATAGTTAAATTCAGAATAAAACAGAAACTCATTTTCAAATGGCGTAGCAAGACGAACGTCCAGATATAATTATTTTAGAATACGAAATTTGTGGTGAATTGGCCTTTTTGGCATATTGGTTCCTAGCTCTGCCGCAGCACTCTGGGTAGGACAGACCAGCCACATGCCCATTGGCTGTTTTGGCGAAGATCTCAGTTCACCCAAGTCAGCACTTAGAGTTAGGACTAGGGCGTGTCCTGTAAGTTCGTGGTGGGTGGGACACAGGCCACACCCTAGGTTGCAATTGCCAAAAAAATACAAAACGACAAATTTTATAAAAAATAAGCGACCAACTTTAAAATAAAATAGCTAAATGAAATCCGAAAGAGTTAAATTCATAATAAAACAGAAACACATTTTCAAATGACCTAGCAAGACGAACGTCCAGATATAATTATTTTAAAATACGAAATTTGTGGTGAATTGGTCTTTTTGGCATATTGGTTCCTAGCTCTGCCATAGCACTCTAGGTAGGACAAACCAGCCACATGCCCATTGGCTGTTTTGGCGAAGGTATCAGTTCACCCAAGTCAGCACTTAGAGTTAGGACTAGGGTGTGTCCTGTAAGTTCGTGGTGGGTGGGACACAGGCCACACCCTAGGTTGCAATTGCCAAAAAAAAAAAAAAACTACAAATTTGATGAAAAAAAGCGACCAACTTTAAAAAAAAAAATAGCTAAATGAAATCCGAAATAGTTAAATCCATAATAAAACAGAAACTCATTTTCAAATGGCGTAGCAAGACGAACGTCCAGATATAATTATTTTAGAATACGAAATTTGTGGTGAATTGGCCTTTTTGGCATATTGGTTCCTAGCTCTGCCGCAGCACTCTGGGTAGGACAGACCAGCCACATGCCCATTGGCTGTTTTGGCGAAGATCTCAGTTCACCCAAGTCAGCACTTAGAGTTAGGACTAGGGCGTGTCCTGTAAGTTCGTGGTGGGTGGGACACAGGCCACACCCTAGGTTGCAATTGCCAAAAAAATACAAAACGACAAATTTTATAAAAAATAAGCGACCAACTTTAAAATAAAATAGCTAAATGAAATCCGAAAGAGTTAAATTCATAATAAAACAGAAACACATTTTCAAATGACCTAGCAAGATGAACGTCCAGATATAATTATTTTAAAATAGGAAATTTGTGGTGAATTGGCCTTTTTGGCATATTGGTTCCTAGCTCTGCCGCAGCACTCTGGGTAGGACAGACCAGCCACATGCCCGTTGGCTGTTTTGGCGAAGGTCTCAGTTCACCCAAGTTAGCACTTAGAGCTAGGACTAGGGTGTGTCCTGTAGGGTCGTGGTGGGTGGGACACAGGCCACACCCTAGGTTGCAATTGCCAAAAAAATACAAAACGACAAATTTTATAAAAAATAAGCGACCAACTTTAAAATAAAATAGCTAAATGAAATCCGAAAGAGTTAAATTCATAATAAAACAGAAACACATTTTCAAATGACCTAGCAAGACGAACGTCCAGATATAATTATTTTAAAATACGAAATTTGTAGTGAATTGGTCTTTATGGCATATTGGTTCCTAGCTCTGCCACAGCACTCTGGGTAGGACAAACCAGCCACATGCCCATTGGCTGTTTTGGCGAAGATCTCAGTTCACCCAAGTCAGCACTTAGAGTTAGGACTAGGGTGTGTCCTGTAAGTTCGTGGTGGGTGGGACACAGGCCACACCCTAGGTTGCAATTGCCAAAAAAAAAAAAAACTACAAATTTGATGAAAAAAAGCAACCAACTTTAAAAAAAAAAAATAGCTGAATGAAATCCGAAATAGTTAAATCCATAATAAAACAGAAACACATTTTCAAATGACCTAGCAAGACGAACGTCCAGATATAATTATTTTAAAATACGAAATTTGTAGTGAATTGGTCTTTATGGCATATTGGTTCCTAGCTCTGCCGCAGCACTCTGGGTAGGACAGACCAGCCACATGCCCGTTGGCTGTTTTGGCGAAGGTCTCAGTTCACCCAAGTCAGCACTTAGAGCTAGGACTAGGGCGTGTCCTGTAAGTTCGTGGTGGGTGGGACACAGGCCACACCCTAGGTTGCAATTGCCAAAAAACCCAAAAAAATACAAAACGACAAATTTTATTAAAAATAAGCGACCAACTTTAAAATAATATAGCTAAATGATATCCGAAATAGTTAAATTCAGAATAAAACAGAAACTCATTTTCAAATGGCGTAGCAAGACGAACGTCCAGATATAATTATTTTAGAATACGAAATTTGTGGTGAATTGGCCTTTTTGGCATATTGGTTCCTAGCTCTGCCGCAGCACTCTGGGTAGGACAGACCAGCCACATGCCCATTGGCTGTTTTGGCGAAGATCTCAGTTCACCCAAGTCAGCACTTAGAGTTAGGACTAGGGCGTGTCCTGTAAGTTCGTGGTGGGTGGGACACAGGCCACACCCTAGGTTGCAATTGCCAAAAAAATACAAAACGACAAATTTTATAAAAAATAAGCGACCAACTTTAAAATAAAATAGCTAAATGAAATCCGAAAGAGTTAAATTCATAATAAAACAGAAACACATTTTCAAATGACCTAGCAAGACGAACGTCCAGATATAATTATTTTAAAATACGAAATTTGTAGTGAATTGGTCTTTATGGCATATTGGTTCCTAGCTCTGCCGCAGCACTCTGGGTAGGACAGACCAGCCACATGCCCGTTGGCTGTTTTGGCGAAGGTCTCAGTTCACCCAAGTCAGCACTTAGAGCTAGGACTAGGGCGTGTCCTGTAAGTTCGTGGTGGGTGGGACACAGGCCACACCCTAGGTTGCAATTGCCAAAAAACCCAAAAAAATACAAAACGACAAATTTTATTAAAAATAAGCGACCAACTTTAAAATAATATAGCTAAATGATATCCGAAATAGTTAAATTCAGAATAAAACAGAAACTCATTTTCAAATGGCGTAGCAAGACGAACGTCCAGATATAATTATTTTAGAATACGAAATTTGTGGTGAATTGGCCTTTTTGGCATATTGGTTCCTAGCTCTGCCGCAGCACTCTGGGTAGGACAGACCAGCCACATGCCCATTGGCTGTTTTGGCGAAGATCTCAGTTCACCCAAGTCAGCACTTAGAGTTAGGACTAGGGCGTGTCCTGTAAGTTCGTGGTGGGTGGGACACAGGCCACACCCTAGGTTGCAATTGCCAAAAAAATACAAAACGACAAATTTTATAAAAAATAAGCGACCAACTTTAAAATAAAATAGCTAAATGAAATCCGAAAGAGTTAAATTCATAATAAAACAGAAACACATTTTCAAATGGCGTAGCAAGACGAACGTCCAGATATAATTATTTTAGAATATGAAATTTGTGGTGAATTGGCCTTTTTGGCATATTGGTTCCTAGCTTGGCCGCAGCACTCTGGGTAGGACAGACCAGCCACATGCCCGTTGGCTGTTTTGGCGAAGGTCTCAGTTCACCCAAGTCAGCACTTAAAGCTAGGACTAGGGCGTGTCCTGTAAGTTCGTGGTGGGTGGGACACAGGCCACACCCTAGGTTGCAATTGCCAAAAAAAAAAAAAAACTACAAATTTGATGAAAAAAAGCGACCAACTTTAAAAAAAAAAATAGCTAAATGAAATCCGAAATAGTTAAATCCATAATAAAACAGAAACTCATTTTCAAATGGCGTAGCAAGACGAACGTCCAGATATAATTATTTTAGAATACGAAATTTGTGGTGAATTGGCCTTTTTGGCATATTGGTTCCTAGCTCTGCCGCAGCACTCTGGGTAGGACAGACCAGCCACATGCCCATTGGCTGTTTTGGCGAAGATCTCAGTTCACCCAAGTCAGCACTTAGAGTTAGGACTAGGGCGTGTCCTGTAAGTTCGTGGTGGGTGGGACACAGGCCACACCCTAGGTTGCAATTGCCAAAAAAATACAAAACGACAAATTTTATAAAAAATAAGCGACCAACTTTAAAATAAAATAGCTAAATGAAATCCGAAAGAGTTAAATTCATAATAAAACAGAAACACATTTTCAAATGACCTAGCAAGATGAACGTCCAGATATAATTATTTTAAAATAGGAAATTTGTGGTGAATTGGCCTTTTTGGCATATTGGTTCCTAGCTCTGCCGCAGCACTCTGGGTAGGACAGACCAGCCACATGCCCGTTGGCTGTTTTGGCGAAGGTCTCAGTTCACCCAAGTTAGCACTTAGAGCTAGGACTAGGGTGTGTCCTGTAGGGTCGTGGTGGGTGGGACACAGGCCACACCCTAGGTTGCAATTGCCAAAAAAATACAAAACGACAAATTTTGTAAAAAATAAGCGACCAACTTTAAAATAAAATAGCTAAATGAAATCCGAAAGAGTTAAATTCATAATAAAACAGAAACACATTTTCAAATGACCTAGCAAGACGAACGTCCAGATATAATTATTTTAAAATACGAAATTTGTAGTGAATTGGTCTTTATGGCATATTGGTTCCTAGCTCTGCCACAGCACTCTGGGTAGGACAAACCAGCCACATGCCCATTGGCTGTTTTGGCGAAGATCTCAGTTCACCCAAGTCAGCACTTAGAGTTAGGACTAGGGTGTGTCCTGTAAGTTCGTGGTGGGTGGGACACAGGCCACACCCTAGGTTGCAATTGCCAAAAAAATACAAAACGACAAATTTTATAAAAAATAAGCGACCAACTTTAAAATAAAATAGCTAAATGAAATCCGAAAGAGTTAAATTCATAATAAAACAGAAACACATTTTCAAATGACCTAGCAAGACGAACGTCCAGATATAATTATTTTAAAATACGAAATTTGTAGTGAATTGGTCTTTATGGCATATTGGTTCCTAGCTCTGCCGCAGCACTCTGGGTAGGACAGACCAGCCACATGCCCGTTGGCTGTTTTGGCGAAGGTCTCAGTTCACCCAAGTCAGCACTTAGAGCTAGGACTAGGGCGTGTCCTGTAAGTTCGTGGTGGGTGGGACACAGGCCACACCCTAGGTTGCAATTGCCAAAAAACCCAAAAAAATACAAAACGACAAATTTTATTAAAAATAAGCGACCAACTTTAAAATAATATAGCTAAATGATATCCGAAATAGTTAAATTCAGAATAAAACAGAAACTCATTTTCAAATGGCGTAGCAAGACGAACGTCCAGATATAATTATTTTAGAATACGAAATTTGTGGTGAATTGGCCTTTTTGGCATATTGGTTCCTAGCTCTGCCGCAGCACTCTGGGTAGGACAGACCAGCCACATGCCCATTGGCTGTTTTGGCGAAGATCTCAGTTCACCCAAGTCAGCACTTAGAGTTAGGACTAGGGCGTGTCCTGTAAGTTCGTGGTGGGTGGGACACAGGCCACACCCTAGGTTGCAATTGCCAAAAAAATACAAAACGACAAATTTTATAAAAAATAAGCGACCAACTTTAAAATAAAATAGCTAAATGAAATCCGAAAGAGTTAAATTCATAATAAAACAGAAACACATTTTCAAATGGCGTAGCAAGACGAACGTCCAGATATAATTATTTTAGAATATGAAATTTGTGGTGAATTGGCCTTTTTGGCATATTGGTTCCTAGCTTGGCCGCAGCACTCTGGGTAGGACAGACCAGCCACATGCCCGTTGGCTGTTTTGGCGAAGGTCTCAGTTCACCCAAGTCAGCACTTAAAGCTAGGACTAGGGCGTGTCCTGTAAGTTCGTGGTGGGTGGGACACAGGCCACACCCTAGGTTGCAATTGCCAAAAAAATACAAAACGACAAATTTTATAAAAAATAAGTGACCAACTTTAAAATAAAATAGCTAAATGAAATCCGAAAGAGTTAAATTCATAATAAAACAGAAACACATTTTCAAATGACCTAGCAAGACGAACGTCCAGATATAATTATTTTAAAATACGAAATTTGTGGTGAATTGGTCTTTTTGGCATATTGGTTCCTAGCTCTGCCATAGCACTCTAGGTAGGACAAACCAGCCACATGCCCATTGGCTGTTTTGGCGAAGGTATCAGTTCACCCAAGTCAGCACTTAGAGTTAGGACTAGGGCGTGTCCTGTAAGTTCGTGGTGGGTGGGACACAGGCCACACCCTAGGTTGCAATTGCCAAAAAAATACAAAACGACAAATTTTATAAAAAATAAGCGACCAACTTTAAAATAAAATAGCTAAATGAAATCCGAAAGAGTTAAATTCATAATAAAACAGAAACACATTTTCAAATGACCTAGCAAGATGAACGTCCAGATATAATTATTTTAAAATAGGAAATTTGTGGTGAATTGGCCTTTTTGGCATATTGGTTCCTAGCTCTGCCGCAGCACTCTGGGTAGGACAGACCAGCCACATGCCCGTTGGCTGTTTTGGCGAAGGTCTCAGTTCACCCAAGTTAGCACTTAGAGCTAGGACTAGGGTGTGTCCTGTAGGGTCGTGGTGGGTGGGACACAGGCCACACCCTAGGTTGCAATTGCCAAAAAAATACAAAACGACAAATTTTATAAAAAATAAGCGACCAACTTTAAAATAAAATAGCTAAATGAAATCCGAAAGAGTTAAATTCATAATAAAACAGAAACACATTTTCAAATGACCTAGCAAGACGAACGTCCAGATATAATTATTTTAAAATACGAAATTTGTAGTGAATTGGTCTTTATGGCATATTGGTTCCTAGCTCTGCCACAGCACTCTGGGTAGGACAAACCAGCCACATGCCCATTGGCTGTTTTGGCGAAGATCTCAGTTCACCCAAGTCAGCACTTAGAGTTAGGACTAGGGTGTGTCCTGTAAGTTCGTGGTGGGTGGGACACAGGCCACACCCTAGGTTGCAATTGCCAAAAAAAAAAAAAACTACAAATTTGATGAAAAAAAGCGACCAACTTTAAAAAAAAAAATAGCTGAATGAAATCCGAAATAGTTAAATCCATAATAAAACAGAAACACATTTTCAAATGGCGTAGCAAGACGAACGTCCAGATATAATTATTTTAAAATACGAAATTTGTGGTGAATTGGCCTTTTTGACATATTGGTTCCTAGCTCTGCAGCAGCACTCTGGGTAGGACAGACCAGCCACATGCCCGTTGGCTGTTTTGGCGAAGGTCTCAGTTCACCCAAGTCAGCACTTAGAGCTAGGACTAGGGCGTGTCCTGTAAGTTCGTGGTGGGTGGGACACAGGCCACACCCTAGGTTGCAATTGCCAAAAAACCCAAAAAAATACAAAACGACAAATTTTATAAAAAATAAGCGACCAACTTTAAAATAAAATAGCTAAATGAAATCCGAAAGAGTTAAATTCATAATAAAACAGAAACACATTTTCAAATGACCTAGCAAGATGAACGTCCAGATATAATTATTTTAAAATAGGAAATTTGTGGTGAATTGGCCTTTTTGGCATATTGGTTCCTAGCTCTGCCGCAGCACTCTGGGTAGGACAGACCAGCCACATGCCCGTTGGCTGTTTTGGCGAAGGTCTCAGTTCACCCAAGTTAGCACTTAGAGCTAGGACTAGGGTGTGTCCTGTAGGGTCGTGGTGGGTGGGACACAGGCCACACCCTAGGTTGCAATTGCCAAAAAAATACAAAACGACAAATTTTATAAAAAATAAGCGACCAACTTTAAAATAAAATAGCTAAATGAAATCCGAAAGAGTTAAATTCATAATAAAACAGAAACACATTTTCAAATGACCTAGCAAGACGAACGTCCAGATATAATTATTTTAAAATACGAAATTTGTAGTGAATTGGTCTTTATGGCATATTGGTTCCTAGCTCTGCCACAGCACTCTGGGTAGGACAAACCAGCCACATGCCCATTGGCTGTTTTGGCGAAGATCTCAGTTCACCCAAGTCAGCACTTAGAGTTAGGACTAGGGTGTGTCCTGTAAGTTCGTGGTGGGTGGGACACAGGCCACACCCTAGGTTGCAATTGCCAAAAAAAAAAAAAACGACAAATTTGATGAAAAAAAGCGACCAACTTTAAAAAAAAAAATAGCTGAATGAAATCCGAAATAGTTAAATCCATAATAAAACAGAAACACATTTTCAAATGGCGTAGCAAGACGAACGTCCAGATATAATTATTTTAAAATACGAAATTTGTGGTGAATTGGCCTTTTTGACATATTGGTTCCTAGCTCTGCAGCAGCACTCTGGGTAGGACAGACCAGCCACATGCCCGTTGGCTGTTTTGGCGAAGGTCTCAGTTCACCCAAGTCAGCACTTAGAGCTAGGACTAGGGCGTGTCCTGTAAGTTCGTGGTGGGTGGGACACAGGCCACACCCTAGGTTGCAATTGCCAAAAAACCCAAAAAAATACAAAACGACAAATTTTATAAAAAATAAGCGACCAACTTTAAAATAAAATAGCTAAATGAAATCCGAAAGAGTTAAATTCATAATAAAACAGAAACACATTTTCAAATGACCTAGCAAGATGAACGTCCAGATATAATTATTTTAAAATAGGAAATTTGTGGTGAATTGGCCTTTTTGGCATATTGGTTCCTAGCTCTGCCGCAGCACTCTGGGTAGGACAGACCAGCCACATGCCCGTTGGCTGTTTTGGCGAAGGTCTCAGTTCACCCAAGTCAGCATAGAGCTAGGACTAGGGTGTATCCTGTAGGGTCGTGGTGGGTGGGACACAGGCCACACCCTAGGTTGCAATTGCCAAAAAAAACAAATAAATACAAAACGACAAATTTTATGAAAAAATAAGCGACCAACTTTAAAATAAAATAGCTAAATGAAATCCGAAATAGTTAAATCCATAATAAAACAGAAACACATTTTCAAATGGCGTAGCAAGACGAACGTCCAGATATAATTATTTTAGAATATGAAATTTGTGGTGAATTGGCCTTTTTGGCATATTGGTTCCTAGCTTGGCCGCAGCACTCTGGGTAGGACAGACCAGCCACATGCCCGTTGGCTGTTTTGGCGAAGGTCTCAGTTCACCCAAGTCAGCACTTAGAGCTAGGACTAGGGCGTGTCCTGTAAGTTCGTGGTGGGTGGGACACAGGCCACACCCTAGGTTGTAATTGCCAAAAAAATACAAAACGACAAATTTTATTAAAAATAAGCGACCAACTTTAAAATAATATAGCTAAATGAAATCCGAAATAATTAAATCCATAATAAAACAGAAACACATTTTCAAATGGCGTAGCAAGACGAACGTCCAGATATAATTATTTTAGAATACGAAATTTGTGGTGAATTGGTCTTTTTGGCATATTGGTTCCTAGCTCTGCCGCAGCACTCTGGGTAGGACAGACCAGCCACATGCCCGTTGGCTGTTTTGGCGAAGGTCTCAGTTCACCCAAGTCAGCACTTAGAGCTAGGACTAGGGCGTGTCCTGTAAGTTCGTGGTGGGTGGGACACAGGCCACACCCTAGGTTGCAATTGCCAAAAAACCCCAAAAAATACAAAACGACAAATTTTATAAAAAATAAGCGACCAACTTTAAAATAAAATAGATAAATGAAATCTGAAATAGTTAAATTCATAATAAAACAGAAACACATTTTCAAATGTTGTAGCAAGACGAACGTCCAGATATAATTATTTTAAAATACGAAATTTGTGGTGAATTGGCCTTTTTGGCATATTGGTTCCTAGCTCTGCCGCAGCACTCTGGGTAGGACAGACCAGCCACATGCCCGTTGGCTGTTTTGGCGAAGGTCTCAGTTCACCCAAGTCAGCACTTAGAGCTAGGACTAGGGTGTGTCCTGTAAGTTCGTGGTGGGTGGGACACAGGCCACACCCTAGGTTGCAATTGCCAAAAAAAAAAAAAACTACAAATTTCATGAAAAAAAGCGACCAACTTTAAAAAAAAAAATAGCTAAATGAAATCCGAAATAGTTAAATCCATAATAAAACAGAAACTCATTTTCAAATGGCGTAGCAAGACGAACGTCCAGATATAATTATTTTAGAATACGAAATTTGTGATGAATTGGCCTTTTTGGCATATTGGTTCCTAGCACTGCCGCAGCACTCTGGGTAGGACAGACCAGCCACATGCCCATTGGCTGTTTTGGCGAAGATCTCAGTTCACCCAAGTCAGCACTTAGAGTTAGGACTAGGGCGTGTCCTGTAAGTTCGTGGTGGGTGGGACACAGGCCACACCCTAGGTTGCAATTGCCAAAAAAATACAAAACGACAAATTTTATAAAAAAATAAGCGACCAACTTTAAAATAAAATAGCTAAATGAAATCCGAAAGAGTTAAATTCATAATAAAACAGAAACACATTTTCAAATGACCTAGCAAGATGAACGTCCAGATATAATTATTTTAAAATAGGAAATTTGTGGTGAATATGCCTTTTTGGCATATTGGTTTCTAGCTCTGCCGCAGCACTCTGGGTAGGACAGACCAGCCACATGCCCGTTGGCTGTTTTGGCGAAGGTCTCAGTTCACCCAAGTTAGCACTTAGAGCTAGGACTAGGGTGTGTCCTGTAGGGTCGTGGTGGGTGGGACACAGGCCACACCCTAGGTTGCAATTGCCAAAAAAATACAAAACGACAAATTTTATAAAAAATAAGCGACCAACTTTAAAATAAAATAGCTAAATGAAATCCGAAAGAGTTAAATTCATAATAAAACAGAAACACATTTTCAAATGACCTAGCAAGACGAACGTCCAGATATAATTATTTTAAAATACGAAATTTGTAGTGAATTGGTCTTTATGGCATATTGGTTCCTAGCTCTGCCACAGCACTCTGGGTAGGACAAACCAGCCACATGCCCATTGGCTGTTTTGGCGAAGATCTCAGTTCACCCAAGTCAGCACTTAGAGTTAGGACTAGGGTGTGTCCTGTAAGTTCGTGGTGGGTGGGACACAGGCCACACCCTAGGTTGCAATTGCCAAAAAAAAAAAAAACTACAAATTTGATGAAAAAAAGCGACCAACTTTAAAAAAAAAAATAGCTGAATGAAATCCGAAATAGTTAAATCCATAATAAAACAGAAACACATTTTCAAATGGCGTAGCAAGACGAACGTCCAGATATAATTATTTTAAAATACGAAATTTGTGGTGAATTGGTCTTTTTGGCATATTGGTTCAAAGCTCTGCTACAGCATTCTGGGTAGGACAAACCAGCCACATGCCCATTGGCTGTTTTGGCGAAGGTATCAGTTCACCCAAGTCAGTTAGGACTAGGGTGTGTCCTGTAAGTTCGTGGTGGGTGGGACACAGGCCACACCCTAGGTTGCAATTGCCAAAAAACCCAAAAAAGTACAAAACGACAAATTTTATAAAAAATAAGCGACCAACTTTAAAATAAAATAGCTAAATGAAATCCGAAATAGTTAAATTCATAATAAAACAGAAACACATTTCCAAATGACCTAGCAAGACGAACGTCCAGATATAATTATTTTAAAATACGAAATTTTTGGTGAATTGGCCTTTTTGGCATATTGGTTCCTAGCTCTGCCGCAGCACTCTGGGTAGGACAGACCAGCCACATGCGCATTGGCTGTTTTGGCGAAGGTCTCAGTTCACCCAAGTCAGCACTTAGAGCTAGGACTAGGGTGTGTCCTGTAGGGTCGTGGTGGGTGGGACACAGGCCACACCCTAGGTTGCAATTGCCAAAAAAAAAAAAAAAAATACAAAACGACAAATTTAAAAAAAAAAATGCCAACTTTAAAAAAAAAAGCTAAATGAAATCCGAAATAGTTAAATTCATAATAAAACAGAAACATATGGACTGGATTTGCTACCATGTGCCTGATTTTTTGTTAAGTGCACCTTTATTATTTTAAATGATTTGAATGAGCACAGACAATCAGTGCAGAGACATGGTATCAGAGTAATACGAGTGTATGTTCACTCGTGTTCCATGTTTTAATCTGTAATGTTTTAAGAGCTGAGCCCTCTTTTCACACGAAAACAAGCAGAATGTGCACTTCCAATGCATGAATTCAAGTCCACATACGCAAAATAAAAATACAAAATAGGGTAATAATTGCTTGTTATTGAAGCTATCTTAATTCATGCATTGTGAATGCATGTGATTTCCATGTGAACAACACGTGAGCATTGAACGTTCTAGAATGCTTGTTGGCTGCACGGGTTTTTACTTATCAAAAATGATAAACCACGAACTTACAACTGTCACACCGTCTACGTCACCAGCTCGCACAAATCCACCCACACGCTCACTATCACTAGAATACTAATCATCATCACCTGTCCACAATCACGTCACGCCCTATATAACATGCTCACCCGCACTGCCAGTTGTCTGATCTCGTTAATCACGGACTACAGACTTACCTGCCTCTCTTACCTGTTCCTTGGATGTTTCTTCATTCCTTCATCGGGCGTGTACTTAGACCGCTGGACAGCACTCCAACCATCTGCAAACCACAAGACAAACATTTCAGCACTCAAGCTAAGTTACCAACAAGATCAAGAACTGCTTTGCCTTACCATACCATACCGCTTACCTGTTCTGCTGAAATCACTTACAATAAAACCCTGTCTAAACTTTATCATTGAGTGTTACAACAACCAATTAAAATAATTTACAAACTGTATATGAAACCATATTGTTCAGTAAAAAACAATATTTGCAACCTAGCTAATAAGCCACTGATCTCAAACCTTCTCATTTGACATAAAACTATCCTGCATCAGTGTGCCTTTTTGTCTTTTCCTCTTTGCACACAATGAGCAAATTAAAGTCTATTTAATTTTTTAACACTGGTTTATAAATAGGCCATCATCATGAGCATACCTAGTTGTGCCGCCACATCCAGAGCACGAGGCGAGCTGAAGTTTCTTCTTCATCGTCGTCGTCTTCAAAATCCTGTGTATAGCAACATTGCGCATGCGGGGGCACAGGCGCGGCTGCATTGCCTGTGCTGTAACTTAAAGGCCAGTAAATATATCAAGCTCTTTTAATACAAATATGATAGATTGTGAAGCAGCAGCACCTGATTATGGCCTTGCCAATAAGCTTAAATCATAGTGGTTTCCCAGTTATTTTATTTCCTTGAAGGAATAAAAAGATATTCACAAATATATATAAAGGATATTTGTGGGATGCACATCCAGGGCACGAAGCTCCTGTTCCACCACATCCCAAAGATGGGTTGAGATCTGGTGACTGTGGGGGCCATTTTAGTACAGTGAACTCATTGTCATGTTCAAGAAACCAATTTGAAATGATTCGAGCTTTGTGACATGGTGCATTATCCTGCTGGAAGTACCCCGCTAGAAATTTTACGTTCCCAGCACGTTCTGAGAACGTCCCCGCTGGTGTCAAGGACGTCACCTGGTAACGTCCCCAGAACGTTCTGAGAAGGTCACGATGTCGAGTTCTTTAAAGGGATAGGGGACGTTATTTCGGGGACCTTAGCAGAACTTTCAGGACGTTTAGGGGACCATATTTTATTTGGAAATTTTACGTTTCCAGCACGTTCTGAGAACGTCCCCGCTGGTGTCAAGGACGTCACCTGGTAACGCCCCCGGCACGTTCTGAGAACGTCCCCACTGGTGTCAAGGATGTCACCTGGTAACGCCCCCGGCACGTTCTGAGAACGTCCCCGCTGGTGTCAAGGATGTCACCTGGTAACGCCCCCGGTACGTTCTGAGAACGTCCCCGCTGGTGTCAAGGATGTCACCTGGTAACGCCCCGGCACGTTCTGAGAACGTCCCCGCTGGTGTCAAGGACGTCACCTAGTAACGTCCCCAGAACGTTCTGAGAAGGTCATGATGTCGAGTTCTTTAAAAGGTTAGGGGACGTTATTTGGGGGACCTTGGCAGAACTTTCAGGACGTTCTCGTAACGTTTAGGGGACCATATTTTATTTGTTTTCAAGACCTTTGGGGGACCAACCTAGAATATTATTTTCCTATTTAGGTATTTCCATCACATTTTTTGAATATTTTCAGAACCTTTAGTAACATTACAGGAAACTTTAGGGGATCAAACTATAATGTTACTGCAACACACACTGGTTCTTGGTCTGCAAAACCCAATCGGGCATAAGCACTGTATCTTCACACTTAACATATTAAAAGAAAAATACAAAGCAGGAATTCTTCATTCATTTCCATTGCGGGTGAGAGAAAGAGGGGGCAGAGAAAGCACAATCAATTCAACTGAATTCAAACGGGCTTTATTGCCATAAACATCTAGAGCATGAACACAAAATAACAGTAATAGTGTAAAAAATAATGAATATGAATTAAAAAAATGTGTGCATGTGTGTGCGCATGAATCAGTCACTGTCATCTTCAGGATGTGCCCCGAGTTGATCTTCTGCTGCCTGAAAAAAAAGCATAAATAACAATATATACTGATCACTTCAATTACTTTGTAATGGTTTTTAATTACACTTAGGTATATACAGTGGTGCTTGAAAGTTTGCAAACCCTTTATAACAGCAGTCACCAACCTATTGATTGAGATGGTGGATCTTTATCACTGCCCCAGTAGATCCCAAAAATAATAGTAAAGCAGTAACCAAGGAAACGCTATATCATGGCTATCTGCTGTTAGAGAGTGAATTTGAGCCTCATTCAGACCCGCTGTCTTTGTTTCATGCAGATGTTTTATGTCGCAAAAAATAAAATACATAAAACCTAAAGTCAGACCATTCTGTTTTTGTTTTAAATCCTGAAATTCTACAATCACATTCAAATGAAAAACAACTGCTCGTGCAACATATGTCTATCCTCTTTGTTTGGATCATGATTAAAATGCAGTGGTTGCCTCTTATTTCAAAAGACTACAGGTCTTTGTGTTAAAGGATAGTTTGTTTGTTACAATTAATTAAATTTACTTTTAAAAAATCAGTATCAGAATAAGCTAAAAAAAAAAATTATAATGTTTCAGGTAGGTTTAGCACCACTGTATGTACTAAGTAAATAAGTGAAGGGATAAATCAAACAGTTATGCTATTCTAGAGATTTTATACATATACATATACATATATATATACACACACACACACTCACAGTGGGTAAAATAAGTATTGAATACACACAATTTTTCAACGGGACATTTAGAAAAATGACATTCAATACTTAATTTACCCGCTGTTTGTGTGTGTGTGTGTGTGTGTCTGCATGTAGGGTTAATAATAGCTCAGTGAATAAAACAACTTACAGGTGTTATGACCGCCTTTTCCTAGCTTCTGCAGGCATCCAGTTGTGTGACACAGCTCTGTGTTTTCTTCTCTGCAAATGGGTACATTGACATGGAAGTTATGAAAAAAACCTAAAGATCATTCATTTTGTATGCAAGCATTTTTATTACACACCAGGAAAAAAAGGATCATTACCATGTTATAAAGTTAAAATTGTATTGTTATAACTAGGGCTGGGCAGTATATCGAGTTCATACAATATATCAAAAAAAAATAAGCGATATGGTATGAGTCAATACCATTCATATTGATATACAGTGATTTGATATGAGCATATCTGAATAATAGCAGAGGACACAGAGTGAGCTGCTGCAAGAAAAGTACATAACACAATTTCTCCTAAACAGCAGACATGTATAATAAAATAGTAAAATAAACTAAAATAGTAAACACGTGTAGCTTAATTGGTTGGCCCTGTCAGATGCTGCTGACAGAGACCCTACGTGCACTGTTTAATGCATTTAAGATGTGCTTATTTCCTCAGTGCTTAATTTACATTGCACCGGTATATTTTCCATCTGTAAATGTTAGCAAGCCATGGAAATATTTCCATTGTAGTCACAAGTGGATGAGCTTACGAATGTGATTCTTCACTAAACTTCGCAAACTTCACAGAATGAGCATAGCCACATACCATATAAGCATAGCCCAAAAGCCCAGTAATTCTCTATAAACCAATTATAAAATAGAGATATGAATTATTTGGCCATATCGCCCATTGCGAGCTATAAAAAAAATCATAATTCTAGTTATCACGGCAAACTTCATCAGGAAATTTAAATTCTGGGGTGAACTAATCCTTACATACAGGATATACACAATTTAATTATTTCAATACTTCATGGTTGGATTTAACACAACAGTATAACAAGAAAGGTTTCCCTGTTATAAACCAATATTTGTATATATCTTCCTAATAATGTAAAAATTGTGTTATAAGGAGAAAAACATCTTGTTATAGAACTAATCACATTTTAATGTGAAATTTACGCCATTTTTCTGGCCTGTCAGCAATATGCTGCTGTAATTTTGTCAAGCCTACCTTCTGAGATGACATTGCAGCTTTTTTTTTAGGACAGGGCACAAGGCACAGTCTGGGAAGCACAGAAAAGTGAATAGTATTAGAACACTGCATTCACTGCAGTACAAAAATAGTTGTTCATTGCTAATCAAAGGGGACAAAACAGGCACACAAAAAAGACAACCGTAAAAGGCTTACATTTTAGGAGAAATTACTAAAAAAGAAACAAAATTCTGATCCAACCTCTTTTGTTTAAACTCAATTGTTCTTACATAGGTATTAGATAGTGCTTCCAAGGACAACACAACACAACACATACATTTTAAAAATTTTGTTAACGTGTTAAAACGTTTAAAACATAAAATTTAGATTTTCAGCCCTGGAGTTTATTAGACCGGCCAACTTATAGCCAACTAAAATTAACCGTAGCAAACCTTTTTATTTATTTTTAGTCGGATTGATTTTACTGCCTTGCATGTTAGCTTCTTGAAGGAATTTCTGAATTTGAATTTAAGCGCGGGTTTTTATGCTAACGGACGCTGCCGAGGATGACGTTTGAAACCCACGCAGTTTTATGATTTAAGATTTAAATTGCAGCGCAAGAAAATTGATTACTTAATTATTTTGCGTTTTGGTGTGTGTTCAATTGTCAGTCACAGCATATCGGAGAAAAGGCCTTTTGGGTCCCACGTATGGCAAACTAAATAGGCCTACATGCAATGATTAAACGATGGCAGAAAATGCTATTAATTTTAAGTGTTTATAAAATGACTAACGTGAGCTACTCTTGTTGACCTGTATTGTTCGAAATGAGCTGGCAGCTGAAATCTAAGAGAATACAACGTGATCATTTTCGTTAATGAGTAAACTTATCAAGACGCATGCCTTGGTATGAAAAATGCAATATAATGTACATGCCACGGTTGCAATATTCATATGGATTTATTTGTAAGACGGTTAAGTTTGTTCATACATAAATCATTTACGTTTTGTCAGGACGACAGAACTGTGTTTAACTTGCTGTTAAAACATTTCAGTCTCTATACAAGTAAACATACATTTTGTAGAACCACATTTTACGAAAAACAGATGCGAATTCTCGTGAGATCATGTTGATAACTTAAAGCTGACTTTGGTTTCGCAAAGTGTGGTCACGACCTTCATTAACAGAACTTCAACGTTTGCTTCATTATCAGAAAAATAATGTTTCACAAAAAGTGCTTATTAAAATAACTTGATAGATAATCAAATTAGCAGACAAACGTTAACGTTACTCACCATAAAAAACTGCTGCTAGCCGGAGTGGTGGTGGGGAAAAAGACCGCCAAATGTCGTTAGTCTGGATCAAAGGATGCTGGGATAGATGTCCCGCCCCTCCTCTCCCGCTATTGGGGCACACGCCGCACAAGACCTTTCTTATTGGTTTAAAACGCTATATCCAACGTTCACCATATATATATATATATATATAAATGTATTTTTTAGTATTATTTGCATGAGAATTTTAAACATTCTGTTGACGTCCCAAATGTTCTCTTTATAACGTTGCTATGTGACCATAGAATAACCAATACAGAACATTCCCGTTAAGTCATATCTGGAACGTTATAATATGACCAACAGAGGACCATGTGCGAACGTTCTGTTAAAGTCCCAAATGTTCTCTTTATAACGTTGCTATGTGACCATAGAATAACCAATACAGAACATTCCCGTTAAGTCATATCCGGAACGTTATAATATGACAAACAGAGGACCATGTGCGAACGTTCTGTTAAAGTCCCAAATGTTCTCTTTATAACGTTGCGATGTGACCATAGAATAACCAATACAGAACGTTCCCGTTAAGTCATATCCGGAACGTTATAATATGACCAACAGAGGACCATGTGCGAACGTTCTGTTAAAGTCCCAAATGTTCTCTTTATAACGTTGCTATGTGACCATAGAATAACCAATACAGAACGTTCCCGTTAAGTCATATCTGGAACGTTATAATATGACCAACAGAGGACCATGTGCGAACGTTCTGTTAAAGTCCCAAATGTTCTCTTTATAACGTTGCGATGTGACTAAAGAATAACCAATACAGAACGTTCCCGTTAAGTCATATCTGGAACGTTGAACAGCAGCACTTTCATAACCAAAAGAGGACGTTTTAGGAACGCCCCGAATGTTCTCTAAAGGTTCGGGACTTTTGTCACCTTTACAGAACTTTTAGGGAACGTTGCGCAAGGTCGCGAGAACGTCGCCTCCTACGTGGGTAGCTATCAGAGGATGGGTACATGGTGGTCATAAAGGGATGGACATGATCAAAAACAATGCTCAGGTAGGCCGTGGCATTTAAACGATGCCCAATTGGCACTAAGGGGCCTAAAGTGTGCCAAGAAAACATCCCCACACCATTACACCACCACCACCGGCCTGCACAGTGGTAACAAGGCATGATGGATCTATGTTCTCATTCTGTTTACGCCAAATTCTGACTTTACCATCTGAATGTCTCAACAGAAATCTAGACTTATCAGACCAGGCAACATTTTTCCAATCTTCAACTGTCCAATTTTGATGAGCTTGTGCAAATTGTAGCCTCTTTTTCCTATTTGTAGTGGATATGAGTGGTACCCGGTGCGATCTTCTGCTGTTGCAGCCCATCCACCTCAAGGTTGTGCGTTTTGTGGCTTCACAAATGTTTTGCTGCATACCTCGGTTGTAACGAGTGGTTATCTCAGTCAAAGTTGCTCTTCTATCAGCTTGAATCAGTCGGCCCATTCTCCTCTGACCTCTATAGCATCAACAAGGCATTTTCGCCCACAGGACTGCCGCATTCTGGATGTTTTTCCCTTTTCACACCATTCTTTGTAAACCCTAGAAATGGTTGTGCGTGAAATAAATATAAAATATATATATATAATATATATATATGTAATAAAGACATAATAAAAACTGAATTTACACAAAAGATCCAGTTCAAAAGTTTCAAAGTTCAAAACAGTCACATAGAGCGAGTGCAGAGACTTGGTGGAAGCAGCTCTATTGCTTCTTTCTAGCGCATCATGAGGGCTATGGGTGGCGTTAGCACCAGAGTGTACAGTGACAAGTGTAAGAGACACTACACTCCATATGAAAAACAACGGCCAGCCGAAGGCAAGAACAGCGCAGCACCAGCGTAAGTGGCGGTAGCGTATGCAAAACACACTTCCTCACCAAGCTAGTATCGTTATGTATGCTAGCACAGTATGCTAGCACAGCGTTAACAGCCAAAGTGGCAACAACTGTGTAGAAGTATATAAGACTAAGAGATACCATATAAGACTAAGAGATAAGTGAGGATAATTACCCATCGAAAGCATTTGAGACGCCACATCCAACTTGCAAAACCTGGCGAAGGTGTTCTCTGAAGCCCAGCCGGCTGCAAAACCTATAGCCGAATAGACGTGCTATATTCACTTTCAGCAAGAGAGCCTCTGTTGAGGGCATCAACGTCATGTGAGGTTGACGGCTCGGAAGATAAAACGAGGGGAAAAGACCCGCTCTGAAGGAAGTAGAAAGTGACTAAAACACTCAGCCCAGTCTCAGAAGGAAGGGATAACCCCATAGCGCCACCTTCGGTGACGCAGTGTCGAGAGACCGACTCGAAAGGGAACTAAGGAATGTGCTGGACCTGGAGGATTTTTTTGAAGAACTGTGGGCAAAACAGGAAAAACATGGTCGTGATAACAACTGCTTCATTCCAGTGAATGCAAATATTATTATATATTGTGGACTATATAAACATCTCTTATAAAACATTCTCATTGCAATAAATTAAACGTAATTTATGATGTCTCATTTATTTTTTTAAATTATTGATATTTTGCAGATTCTGCTTGGTGCATGAAACTTTCAACTAATAGGCTACTCTTCACAAAATAGTGTAATATGCTGATAAAATGTTTTAGAGCTGAGCAAGACTTTTATTTTTACTGGAATAGTTACACACAAATATATATATATATATATATATATATATATATAAGTTTTTAAATTTATTTATTTTCTAGATTTTGTCACGGCTTGGAAATCAGAATTTTAAAATTCCAAGTTAAATTTCCAAGTGCCTCATGATCGTGTAGCAATGTATCAGTGGTGTGTGCGCGCTTAAATAGAGACTAGCACATTTATGAAGGAGCTGCGTGTCATCTGCTCATGAGATTGTCAAAATGGTCGCCTTGAGAAGCGATCAGATGAAGTGTGCAAAAGCCTTGGAAAATTGCTTAGAAAAAAGATGTGGATGAGGACATGAATGCTTTTTAAAAGTTGAAATCTTGTAATCATGGCAATTCTAGCATGGCGTGAACACACTCGAAGTGCTGAGTGTGTCTGTGAGGGAGAACTGGATGCACGCTGCAAGGATATTTGTTCAATTTATCTTTGTATGGTATTGTCTCATGCTTTCTTATTCTTCTACAGTTTAACGAGTTCTAATCTCTTCTCTGAATAGCGATAGGCTACCCTACAAATGGCTCCTCGGTGACATCACACATTATAAACCCAAGTGTGTGACAAAGACCGATTTATAGTTTCTTGAAAAGAGAGATTGGAATCTAAGACTGCATTAGAATGGGAGAGCCCACACAACTCTTCCTAGAAGAGTATATTTCTGGTATTTCTTGAAGGTTGCAGAGTTCATTGGAGGGAAATATTTTTGTATTTTCAAAACACAAAAAATACTTTGTGCCAGGCAACCTCTGCTGATTTCCTGTACCAAGTACTGTAGTGCAGGCCTCACAATCCATCATCCAAACTCTCATGTCCACAAGCTGCAGACGTCAGAGAAAATGGCTCCACCTAGGAAGCAAATTTAGGCTGAATCCCAAATGGCACACTTCTATGCACTTTCGGTCTTGTGGACTTACAATGGCTGCCGCGTGTACGTGCGTGTGTCAGCTAAAGTCCACGATACCGAAGGGTGTCCCTTTCATCAGTTTAGGTTTCAGAGGGGTGCTCGTGAGCGACCCCTGTGCGTCATCGATGCGTGCAGAAAAGCGCAGACTCAGAGGAAGACCGTGAGGCTTTAGGGTGCCATTTGAGACCGGACATTTCTGTGTTCAGGGAAATATGAAGAATGGTGGGGACTCGATTCCAATAAGAGTTGATTCTTCAGTTCCGAGGCATTTGCAAATGATAATCAATTCCAATAGTTAGAATTGATTAAACACAGCTAGGGGCCGGTTGCACAATCTTTCGTTTCCCATTGATTGGTCAGCGGTGAATCTGTGTACGTACTCTCCTCACGCAGTGGGTGACTGACTCTCCTTAGTTGGCAACTCACTCTATGCCCTTTTCAAATACTGATGACACAATTTCTAACATCGTACATCTAGTAAAGTTTATATTTTATGTGTTGTAAATATCATTTATTCTGAAGCAAAATTCCTGTCATTTTTAACTTAAAACATCATATTTGTATATGGCCCCTTAAATTGAATCTTGTGGTTTTTTTTACCTTTATAAAGGCAATGTTTTCCTAACCTTATTAAATCCAAGCTCTCATCTTTCATGTCATATTTGTTATCACTACATACATTTTATTAATAAATTACTATAAAAAACAAATTAAATTAAATCGGTATCAAAACCATTTTTTCTGCATCAGAAGTAGTATTAAGATGTGCACAGACTATATATATAAATTACTGCAGAAAACCAGTTCATTCCATGGGGTTAACATAGCCCTACTTTGCCACTGTATATGAAATGATGTATATTTAGAATACTTATAAATATGAAATTAAGCTGCCTGTAGATGGCGGCAGGTGGCTGTCTTCATGGGTGAGTCATTGAGTCATTCATTCAGCTGAATCGTTCAAACGGCTGATTCATTCAAGAATAAAACTAAATGCCTGCATCTCAAAGTGCATATACTATCCATCCTAAATAGTGTGTAACATTAGTAATTTTCAATACTATTTAGGACAGATAGGGTTGATAGTATGCACAATGGGACACTGGGAACGTCTTAAATGGGTAATTGAATCAGTCGAAACAAAGCTGTGTGTTGGTCGGAGATGCACAAAGGTTCTGGTATGATCTTTTTTTAGAACTATTTTCATTAGCCATAAACAGACAATATTGCATCAAAAATGTAAGTCACTTATATTAACTACGTGTTTATTGTATCAAATGCAGTTTTACATTTGCAAACATGCTATTTGTGAAAACAGTACTCTCGGTGTGTGATGATACTTAATCACATGTTGCTTAACTATATCATCATTTGTTGTCATAATGATAAACTTTATTTACAGCACATTTCATAAAAGGAATGCATCTCAAAGTACTTTACAATAAAAAGCATTAGGGCCTACAGTAGGCACCAAGTACTTCACATTAAAAGTAAATACCATAATTAATATAAGAATAAAATGAAAATCCACTCTATGATAATAAAAGATAAAATGATTATACATAAAACGGTAAAAAATAAAAAAAAATACAACATTATTAAAAGACAACACACTCTCAGAAAAAAAGGGACAAAAGCTGACACTGGGGCGACACAGTTGTATATACTGTGCAGTGACTTTATGGGAGTGAAGGGGAGTGAGATATATTTAAAATATTTTATAGCGTTTTACAAATAACCAGTATTTCTATCATTTAAATGTTGCTTGACTAGTCAACTTAATTTTCCGTCCGCTGCCTGAGGAGAGTCAGTCGTCTGCCGAGTTAGGAAAATGAGTCGCCCGCTGAGGAGAGTCAGTCGTCCACCATGTGAAGAGGCTACTGAATGATATTGCACTATATTTCAGCTGCATTATTGCCAATATCATTGCAAAATGTAAATATATTATCGCCCAGTTTGGTTCTAATCTGCTGAATGCAACTAGTAGTTAAATGAAGATATTTATGAATGTATGGCATGAACATAAAGATGATTTTCTGTAAAGCTGCTTTAAAACAATGTATATTATTAAAAGTGCTATACAAATAAATTCGATGACTATTTTCTTGCCGCTCTAAAGTACTTACTTTGATGACATTTAGGCTCAGGTGATTTGTGACTGCCTATGAGCCACTAAAATCAGAGCCAAATGATTGCCCTCTCTGGACGTAATGGGTTGAGCTTGACCTAGTGGGAGCTTAACTTAATTAGGTTTAGGTTTAGGGATAAGGTAAGGTTTAGGGTGTGGCTGGACCTTCAAGTTCCACCCAGTACACTCAGAGAGGGGGAACTGGTTATCAATCTACAGCCACTGGCTCTGCAATGAGCAATCAAGATTGACCTCCTCGACCCAAACCAACAGCTATATATCTGCTTATATGTAACATTAGCTATGTTTCCATTTGAAGTTATGAATTTAACTTATGTGCAAAATTGGAATATCACATAAAACCTTTGTGAATAAAGCAGCATTTCCATCCCAAGTGCTCAAGAGAACTAAATCGTCACTTCCTGACACAAAACATCTGCAATAAAAATGGATGTTGCTGCAATCAGGGAAGAAACTGGCTCTTTTTTCCTACACCATAAATAACTTGCATCTCAGAGCACGCAGATGAAATGCAATACACGCTGCCATGTTCTCTTGCGTTCAGATGCCTGTGTGATACTTTTGGGAGAGAATTAAACCAAATCATTCTGATGACAGACTTTGGCTCAGACATTTCAGAATGATCAAACCAACATTTGAGAGGCTATGCGATCGGTCTACTCTCCTGGTTAGTCGAGCTATCCAACCACATCCACTGTTGTGGCAAAGTCACACGAGTTTGTTGTTGTACTTCAAGGGATTTATTCGGTAAATGTGCTTCCATAATAGTTTATGCGCATGTCTTCTTATCGGATAAAAAGTTTATCTGCCTCAATTATTTATTCTCAAATTATTTTTTATTCAAGTTACTGTTAAAATTCTAAAATGGATGAAAAATTGTGATTCTTCCTTCGAAACTCCTAATAATTATTGTATTATTATTGTAATAATAATTTAGTAGTAGTAGTAGTATTAAATTAAAACACACATCTAGTGAGTCAGAAGCTGCTGCAGCCTGATTATGAAAGTCATTTTGTTTTTCATGTAACGTTATATAACTTTTATAACAGTACGTATTGTGTACTGAAACTATGGAGAACTGAATTTTATATTTTTAAGTCGTAATTATCTTTATTCAGTTTTAATGTTCTCCGGTAAAGTTAAGTGAGATCTATTGGAAATTAATCCTAGCTATGCCCGTTAGCCTCGCTAGCGGTAATAAAGTAATTAAAACATACTAGCGAAACTGCTTGTATTACCTTACTATGGTAATAATATGGTAATATTATTATCTTGTGAAATGTATAACGATAAACGAAGATTATGTCTCAGCAATCACATTACGCATGTTTTACGGTCTTCGTGATAATCTTTCATAATACGACATCTAAATTTGAGCTTCAGATTTGTATTTTTTGTACCGGTGCGATTACAAGCGCGGAACGAAAGAGCGCTTCTCATTTGAGCCGTGCCGCACGGAGATCCAGTGAGAAGCGTTTGGATTCGCTAAAATCTAAGATATTGTGGGATGAAAGAGCGTAATATTCCCAACAGTTTCTACGCAAAAAAGTGGAGAAACGTTGTGCAACAATGAACGATTAGTTACAGTTACAATGTGTGTTTTTATCGATAAATAACCTAGTACTGTTTGTTAGATTAATGTAGTAACACTAACTGCAGATCTGCTATTTTGACAGAAATGTGATCTATTCATAAGGCATGTTATATGTAGTGATGCATCAATAAATGTACTACAGGAGTATCTGAAGCATCTAATTGTAGTTTTATTTCTTATGAAGCTGTGTCAGTTTTTGCATTCGTGTTGTACTAAATGTGTTTATTTAACTTGTTTTAGACAAAAGAAATCATTTGTGAAGCAAAGACTACAACAGATGAACCTCTGCTATTCAGGCTAATGGAAACATTTGAAGGTAAGCCATTTAAATAAGATACAACTTTAAAATGAAAATGAAAAAAAGACTTAGTTTACTTTACTGAAAATATTTAATTTTTCTGCTTTATTGTAACACAGAGGAAGAAGTGGAGGAAAGTTATATGCTGCTGGATGACAGTGGTTCTCGACTGTGGTCCTAGAGTATCCCTATCAAATCACATTTCGGATATGTTCCTTATCTGACACCCTTTTCTGGCCTTGGAGTCTCTACTAACAAACTGATAAGTTGAATCAGGATTAGAGAGACAAAATGTGCAGTGCTATAGGGCTACTACAGAACCAGGAAACACCTGGGTACAGTTTATTACTCTTGGGTTTTTTTTGTTTGTTTTGTTTTGTTTCAGTACATTGTTTTAATTTAAACAGAATCCAAGCTGTTTGATGACTAACAACAATTTAGTATTAAAAGAACACAAGAACTCCTCACAGTCAAGCTAAGGAGTTCATTAGATGTACAACGCCTTAACAAACTGCATGGATTTGCTATTGAAGAAATGGAATGGTGAGTTTAATGATGTTCAGAATAGTGAATGTTTTATTTAGGGGAAAAAATGATTTTACCATGTCTAAGTGCATATGACATTTGTCCACATACGAGGTATAAATTTACATTTTTAAACTAGTCTTTCAAAGATTGTCATAGAGAAACTGCCTTCAAAACCCTTCCCGCTGTCCTGCCTTCATCGCCATGCCTCACAAAATGGTGCTGAAATGAAGTGCAGCTTAACTGACATTCAGCCTGTAAGTAAAAGCAGCACTGAATAATTAGCTTTGATAAATTACACTGCTCTGTATACATATGGGTCCATTTCTCCTTTCCTTTAATGATTCTGCTTGTTTATAGGTGAGTTCTCCCAAAAATGAAAGTTCTGTTATAATTTCTCACCCTAATGTCATTCCACACCTGTAAGACCTTCACTCATCTTTGGAATGCACATCAAAGTCTTTTTAAAGAAATTTCTGTCCCTTCATTGACAGTCCATGCAACTACAATTTTTAACCCTTTGACGCGTACGATCACACAGGTGTGATGAGTCTTGGCTGGTCCCTGGGGTGTACAATTAGGTGTGATTAGAACGTTCAGTGCGTCACATGACCAACTGCTAAATTCAAAATTTCAAATCTGCGTTCGCATTTTCACTGGCGCCAAGCCAGAGACAGACGCGCTCGACGCTCGTCTTTTATCACCACTGTTCAGTGTCTTTTAATGTTTATTCTATGTTCCATACCCTTTAAATTACATTACGCAATCATAAAAATACTATGAACAACTAAATATAGTTTGTAATTGCACACTAATATTTACAACAGCAAGATAACCATTCAAACATTAGGTAATATTATTTTATTCAAGTCAAACACACATGTAGATAACTATAAAACTTTCTCTGTTTCTCTCCCAGTTTGCAACCCACTTACTGTCATATATTTCGTGAGAAGTGGATGATCTTGTGTTGTAAATCCAGCAGACTCACCTTCACATTGAAGTTGAAGAGACTTCACAATCCACAACACCAGTCTGTGTTTTACCCATGTCAAATGAGGCAGACGAGAACTCTTCATCCTGGAAGGTAACCAAACTTTTTAATCCTCCTGGCCCAGGCAATTTTGATGACCAACTGTGTGGTGTGCAAAATCCACCAGAATCCCCCAGTGAGGTCAATTGTTTTAAATTGTCCCTCACAGAAGAAGTTGTCGGAGAAATTGTTGAGGAAACAAACTGCTACGCCTCTGACTTGCAAGAAAGAGAAATGAAAGGAAAACTGGTTAAATGGTTTCCAACAAACATCCCTGAAATGTATACATTTTTAGTATCAGTTCTACTAATGGGTGTGATCAAAAAATCACATTGTGATTACTGGAGCACAGACCCCATGTTCTTGACACCATTTTTCGGGTCTTTGTTTTCACAGGACCGCTTCCTTCTGCTTCTCCGCTGTCTTCACTTCACAAACAATGCAACAACAGTTTTCAACAACCCTCTGAAAAAAATCAGAAATGTGTTCACTGCTCTCACCTCCTCCTTTCGTCGCGTTTTTGTGCCATACAGGGATCTATGTGTGGATGAGTCTCTGATGAAGTGGAAAGGCAGGCTGGCATTTCGTCAGTTCATTCCATCTAAACGGCACAGGTTTGGGGTCAAGTTTTTTGTTTTGTGTGATGTACTCACTGGTTATGTGCAGGACATGATCATTTACTCCGGATCTACCAGTGACATCCAACATTACCCAGGACTTGATATTTCTGGATCTGTTGTTATGACATTACTATCACCTTACATAAGGAAGGGTCATGTCCTTTATGTGGACAACTGGTACAGTAGTCCCACACTTTTCCAGCACCTCTTGTCTCTTGGCACTGGAGCTTGTGGGACTGTGCGTGCAAACAGGAAAGGAATGCCAAGATTTACATGTAAGATGACAAAGGGTGAGGTGGACTTCAAAGAGAATGGTTCACAGTTGGCAGTCAAATGGCATGACAAGAGGGATGTTCATGTCCTTACCACAGTCCACCCAACTGGTATGGCAGCAACAGGGAAGCTTGATCACATCACTGGTCAACCAATGATGAAGCCAGTCTGTGTGCTGGAGCACAACAAAAAGATGGGGGCAGTTGACAAAGCTGGCATGATGACTGGTTTTCTTGAATGCACCAGAAAGTCTACCAAGTGGTACAAGAAGATCTTCTTTCACCTACTTGACACAGTTTTGCTCAACAGCCACATTGTCTATCGGCAAATTACTGGTGAGAAATTTATCAATTCATCTAAGTGTAAGCGAATTAAGCTCAAAGTAATTATTAATTAGTTTATTTATAGGAAATTCTAAATGAGTCACTTATTTTACGACCGAGCAACTGAATCGTCCAGCGTTCACTTGCACGGGCCGTAACTATAAGCTCTGTAGCGACTTCAACTATCTTGAAAACACCCTTTAGCAATGTAACATAGATCAGCAGTTTAAGACATTAAATTAAAAGCACATAACACAAGACACTTCTCTTTAAAATATGAATGACACTTTATTTAATCAGACACGGAGGAGAAAAGAGGCGTTTTCAAATGTATTGAAAACCAAAAGCGTGGTTTCTTGTGTTAATCTTCATTTATTTAACTACTGTAAACTGTTGAAGTGTTGACGGTGTAAAGACGCTAGGCAGTATAGTATAGTTGTGATTTTGCTGTAAAAACACGTTTTATTATGAACAGCTAACAGGGGAGTAAGCTCACGTACATCACCAAAGTGGATTTACATAAATTCTAAACCATACACATAAAGACGCTTCCTAAATGTTTATTTAACATCTGACAGGGAAATATTCAATAAGTTTTGCAGATGATGAGCACAACATGAAATTGACATCTGAGTGATTTATGTGTGCTATTATGTAGAATTCAACACAGCTTACGTTACATGAATGTAAGTAATATAAATAAACAAATGTACAAGTAACTAGACATAAGTATATACTTTTGTGGTGGAGCAGGACCGGCAAGACAAGGTGACGGCAGCATTTGTGGGAAAAAGAAACCAGCAGGACAAACTTGACCAAAATCACTCTTGATGTTCAGAGAAAAAAAAATCCACAGGGATTGAACATCTTAACGGCATAAAAATAAATAAATAATGACTGAATTTATATGTTTGGATGAACTAACCCTTTAAGCCCCCAAACAGAACCTGTAATAAATGTATGTATGCATTTATTTTTCTCCCCTATCAGTTTTCACTACATTTCCCATAAGCCCCGTACCTAGGTACTGATTGCGACTCAGCTGATTCGCATCAAGACTGGTCCATTTAAGGAACGCTCACCCAAACTTGCATTGCGAGGTCTTGATTCTAGCTGTTTCATTTCTGAGCATTATTTCCTGTTATTGATATCCTGTTACCTATCTGCCTGTTACCCCGTTTACGACTCTGCCTACCCTTGTGATTAACTGCCTGGATTATTACCTGTGATCGATATCTGCCTGCCCTGATCTCTGCCTGTCCACCTTCTACGATTTGTCTGCTCTCTGCCACCATTGTTTCCCCGTATTTGACCACTGCCTGTCTGACTACCCTGCTTTACAATAAAACCTGCTTATGGATCTTAACTCGAGTGACGATTCATTACAACTACACCACAAAAGTAATAAAATTATAATAAAAATTAGCGAGAAACAGACGGCTGGCACGGATTGTAAAATGTTTTAAGTCAAGTCAAGTCATCTTTATTTATATAGCGCTTTTTACAATGCAAATTGTGGCAAAGCAGCTTTACATTAATAAGAAAATGGTGTCATTGTGCAGCCTATTCTATATATTATTGATTCATTCCGTTGCAAATATCAGTAGTTATTAGTCTAGTTAATTTAGGTATAGCAGCACTGCAGAAAACAGTGACGTAATCGTCCGGCTCAGCTCAGAACCAAAACTCCAACAAATGGAGAAAAAAACCTTGGGAGAAACCAGGCTTAGTCGGGGGGCCAGTTCTCCTCTGGCCAACAGTGAACACTTGTCCGATACTCAGGCAGAGTTACAGGTCATTAAACCGATTTGGAATCGCAACAGTCAAAATATTTAATCTAGTTCCATCTAGTTTAAGATCTTTTTGATCACGCCGGTATGGGACCGTTTGTTGGGATATGTGCCACTGACTGATGAGTCGGTAAGGTCTTCACAAAGAATGAGCTAGTTAACATAGTCTCCGCCGACACCACAGGGCCACATTGCTGCCGCACACAGGCACAGGTTCCCCGTCCAACCCGGACACGGCCCGGCTCCAGCCAATCGCGTTAATTGGTAAACCTCGGGATAAGCAGAGAGACAAAAAATTAGCGTAGACGCCATTCTTCTTCCGATGTAACGAGTACATCTGGTGTTATAGGAAGTGTTCCCGGTTCCGGCTGACCTGATCTATGCAGCCTAACAATCCTTTAACGGATATGAAGACAAAAGTTTATAGTGCGTCATGTGTATGCCAGGTTAAATAGATGCGTTTTTAGTCTAGATTTAAACTGACAGAGTGTGTCTGCTTCCCGAACAATGCTAGGAAGATTGTTCCAGAGTTTAGGTGCCAAATAGGAAAAGGATCTACCGCCTGCGGTTGATTTTGATATTCTAGGTATTAACAACTGGCCAGAATTCTGAGATCGTAATAGACGTGAAGGACTATAATGCATTAAGAGCTCACTCAGGTACTGGGGAGCTAAGCCATTTAGTGCTTTGTAAGTAATTAGCAAGATTTTAAAATCTATACGATGTTTAATAGGGAGCCAGTGCAGTTTTGACAGAACCGGGCTAATATGTTCATACTTCCTGGTTCTAGTAAGGACTCTAGCAGCTGCGTTTTGGACCAGCTGTAATTTGTTTATCACGCAAGCAGGGCAACCACCCAGTAGAGCATTACAGTAATCTAGTCTCGAGGTCATAAACGCATGAACTAGCTGTTCCGCATTTGTCATTGAGAGCATATGTCGCAATTTAAATATATTTTTAAGATGGAAGAATGCGGTTTTACATATGCTAGAAATGTGGCATTCAAATGAAAGATTGGTATCAAAGAGCACACCCAGGTTCCTTACGACGACTTAACAGAGCAGCCATCAAGTGTTAGACCATATTCTAGATTATTATGTGCAGAAGTTTTTGGTCCAATAATTAGAATCTCTGTTTTTTCTGAATTTAGTAGTAGGAAATTACTAGTCATCCAATTTTTTATATCAGCTACGCATTCTGTTAATTTTGAGAATTGGTAGGTTTCGTCAGGGCGCGAGGAAATATAGAGCTGAGTATCATCAGCGTAACAGTGAAAGCTAATGCCATGCTTCCTAATGACATCTCCCAAGGGTAGCATGTACAGAGTGAAAAGCAACGGTCCTAGAACTGAGCCTTGTGGTACTCCATATTTAACTTGTGATCGAAATGACATCTCTTCGTTTACTACTACAAATTGATAACGGTCAGATAAGTATGATTTGAACCATGCCAATGCATTTCCACTAATTCCAGCATAATTTTCTAGTCTATTCAAAAGAATATTGTGGTCGATAGTGTCAAAAGCTGCACTGAGGTCTAGTAACACTAATAGAGAGATACAACCACGATCTGATGATAAGAGCAAATCATTTGTAACTCTAATGAGAGCCGTCTCAGTACTATGGTACGGTCTAAATCCTGACTGGAAATCCTCACAGATACCATTTCTTTCCAAGTAGGAACTAAGTTGAGATGATACTGCCTTTTCTAGTATTTTTGACAGAAAAGGTAGATTGGAAATTGTTCTGTAATTGACTAATTCACCAGGATCAAGTTGTGGTTTTTTAATAAGAGGTTTGATAATAGCCTGCTTAAAATTTTTTGGTACGTAACCTAGTGATAAAGATGAATTAATGATCTTAAGAAGAGGATCTATGACCTCTGGAAGCATCTCTTTCAATAGCTTAGTCGGTATAGGGTCTAACATACATGTTGTTGATTTTGATGATTTAATAAGTTTAGACAATTCTTCCTTTCCTATAGCAGCGAATGAATGGAATTTTTCCTCAGGGATGCTAAAATCCACTGTTTGATATGATACTGTAGTAAACAGTTGCATGGCTATAATTTTCTCTCTAATGTTGTCAATCTTGCAAGTAAAGAAGTTCATAAAGTCATTACTGCTGTGCTGTTTGGAAACATCAGAAGTCGAGGCTGTATTTCTCGTTAATTTAGCCACTGTATTAAATAAATACTTAGGGTTGTGTTTATTTTCTTCTAAAAGATTTGAAAAATAAGCAGATCTAGCAGTTTTTACGGCCTTTCTGAACTCCATCATTTTCTCTCTCCATGAAATCCGAAAAACTTCTAGTTTTGAATTCTTCCAGCTGCGCTCCATTTTTCTTGCTGCTCTCTTAAGGGCCGAGTGTGCTCATTATACCATGGCGTTGGACTAATATCCTTAATCTTTATTAAGCGCAAAGGAGCGACAGAGTCTAGAGTGTTGGAAAAGAGAGCGTCAATAGTTTCTGTTGCAACATCGAGTTCTTCTAAGCTGTCTGGTTTGCTAAGTTGATGAAACTGATCAGGAAGATTATTTATAAAGCAATTTTTAGTGGTAGAAGTGATGGTTCTAACATATTTATGGCAGACAGGCGGTGTTCCAGCCTTGGTTAAATGTAGTACGAATGAGACTAGATAATGATCTAAGATGTCATCACTCTGCTGCAGAATTTCAACGGCATCAATATCGATTCCGTGTGACAATATTAGATCTAGAGTATGATTACGACAATGAGTTGGTCCTGACACGTGTTGTCTAACTCCAATAGAGCTTAAAATATCTGTTAATGCCAATCCCAAAGCGTCTTTTTCATTATCTACATGTATATTAAAATCACCAACAATAAGGACTTTATCCACAGCCAGTACTAACTCCAATAGAAAATCAGCAAATTCTTTGATAAAATCTGTATGGTGCCCTGGTGGCCTGTATACAGTAGCCAACACAAATTTCAAATGAGATTTGTCACTTACATTATATAACGTCACATAAAGCACCATCACTTCAAAAGAGATATATTTGAAAGACTTTTGAGTAATACTGAAGATATTACTATAGATTACAGCAACACCTCCCCCTTTACCTTTCCGACGAGGTTTGTGTCGATAATAGTAACCTTGAGGGCTAGACTCATTTAAAGTAATGTAATCGTCTTTTAGCCAGGTTTCTGTCAAACACAGCACATCTAGATTATTTTCTGTGATAATATCATTTACAATAAGTGCTTTTGAAGAAAGGGATCGAATATTCAGCAACCCAAGCTTTATCATTTGTTTATCTTTATAATCTCTGTTTACTACTTGTTGAACATCAATTAAATTATCACCCGTAAATGGGTTTGGAAGTTTTCTGTATTTATTAGTTCGGGGTACAGACACAGTCTCTATGTGATGATATCTAGGTGAAAGAGTCTCTATGTGTTGGGATTTATCTGAATTCTGTGATGTGAGACAGCTAGCAGACAGTCGGTTTAGCCAGTCTGTCTGCTTCCTGACCTGGGCCCCAGTTAGTCAAGGTTTTAATCTTTAAATGTTTTACAGGTAGTCATGCTCATGGAGAGGAGGCACACAAATGTTTGGAGCAGACACAGCGCCAGCCAGACTGTCCCACACATCTTCTCCCACTCTTGCTTCAAGGTTGTGGGGTTCAGGTGTCCATCATCATGGTCTTCCTCATCCTCTGGATCAACAATGTCCCCATTGAGAAGAGCGGCAATGAGGGACATGATGGACAGCAAAGACAGGTGGAGGTGTTCACAGTGGTCAGCTGCTTCATCAAAATAAAGCCACAGAATTGGCACAGCTGTGTTGAGATGGCAGAAGGATGGACAGTAGGAGGGTTCAGCACCAGTAAATATGTGATTATAAGTCTGAATAAAGCTTTGTTTCATGTGTTGTTGACTTGTATATGCATTTATTTATTGTGGTTTATTGTGGTTACTTTTGTTCATTCTTTTACTCATTTATGTTTCCTATTGTTGTCAGTAAATAAAATATAATTATTTTATTAATTCATATTAATTCATGCTTTATTTCATTGCTTGACTGAAAATTGAGATATATTCACCTTGACTGCACTTTTCTAGTGTGTGTTCATGCATAGCTATATCATATGACAAAACAAATTACATTTTGCTTGTTTTACTAAAACATCATTTTCAGTAAGAAGTAACATAATTAAGTATTGGGCAGCATTTATCATTATTATTGTGTGTAAGTGTTGGGGTGGGCTGGCAATGCAATTCATTCTGTGGTAATCTTATTTTTATTAGTAATACTTACATTTTCTGAGTACAAAATCAACATTCTTCTCCAAAGGCGGGATCTTCGAGCAGCTGCCCGACGCTGAGGAAAACCGTTTGATAATTGTTTTGAAGCATTAGAGGCACAAATCCAATGTTTTGTGTTGTGAAATCTATTAGACGTGTTTGATATAATATTACAGAAAATTAACCTTGCATGAAAAGTAGTTGTTTTAAACACATCTAGTGAAGGGAAGTGACGTGGCATGTAGCCAAGCTATTTGTGGTCAGGTCCCTTGCTCAAGGACACCTCAGTTGTGGGTAATCAGAGTGGAAGAGTTTCTTAATACTTGTGTTTGAGTCCCTCGGTTGTCCTTTGTGTGAAAAGATGAATCTCAAAATCATATAGTCATGTAAGGACCACCCGTCAGCCCAATGGCGGAATCTGACGGCCTGGCGAAGGTACAACGCGTGTATGTCTTTTCAGCGCCCGCGTTAAATTCACATAAATTTTTAGGATTTAGTTTATGTTTTCCTTTAGCTGTTCGTTTAATCTGACTCCAATTGTAAACGATCTCTAATTGGTAATGTTTCTGATGTAACATTAATAGCTGATCGCGCGGTTAAGGATGAATTAATTTAGATCTTTGATTCTTTAATTTCTCTTAATTTCAATTATCCTTTCATTCGGGCGTCGGGCCGCTTAAAGACTTATGGCCAGCTGAAAACCACGCCTTACGATCACATTCCGATTAGTTTAGAATCAAAACAGAGGGATATAGCGTTTACTAAAAAATACAAGTTATGGAATCGCCACATGCTTATTCTCATAAAAGTGCCATTCGATTTAGTCACAATACTATAACATGTTAAGTCATAATAGTCAGAAATCTAAAACCTTAATATCGTGCTCATGCTCCGTATACTACGATTTCAGTATGATCTATCCTAACACCCAGAAATGCGGAAGCCTCGAAAACCACATAAATCTACCGGTGATAATGATTTCAGACGAATTCAAAATAAATCAAGATGTAACAATTTATTTATCAGGTAAAAATGTATCAATGCCAATTACATAATTACACAATTCAAATATAACAAATACATAACATCAGTTACTCAAAAGATTTCTCTAAGAGTACTTAACATTATGCATACACACAGAGATGGTGGATGAAAGTTTTAAAGACATTCACCATCTCTATATGGGGGTTCTGGCTACAGAATGTCCCGTCTTGCTGCTGTGTCTTTTCCCCTAAATACCCATACCAGAACAAAAGGACTGTAAATATTTATTGCCCCCGCACCTGGTTTTGGGGGAGAGGAGGTGGTTTTCTTGAAGAGAAAAGATAGCAGAATTCTCCTAAGTTTTCAAACTTTCTCATAATACTAGTGACTGCTGTGAAACTGAGACCATTTTACCAATCGCACTGAGACATTTAAAATGATACTAAACATGAAATTGGAAAATAATAGATTCACAAGATACATCATACATATTACATATGCATTCTTGGAGAACTTCAGTGTCTTGAATCAGGGGGGAGGAAGGGAGTGGAGGGAGGGGGGCTGGTCACATAGATGAGTGAGGGCAGTTTGGGCAGGGTGTTGTCCTGTTCCTTTGAAATCTTCTTTCCAGATGAGTTTTATTGCTTTATTGCAGGATGCTTGATCTGAGCTTTATCTTAGCAGGAAAATCAAATCTTACAGTCATTTGCTCAATTGTTGGAAAGGGTTCAAATATGCAGAAGATGCTGGAAAATCAAAGAATCTGCAAAGAATCTCAGTTTAACTGCTCAGGACAAACAAGGGACTCATGAACAACCATCACAAAACAAAAAAACAGTCGTGGAGGTCATCCAGGGAACGACACAGTATTAAGAATCAAGGGTATGTAAAACTTTTGAACTGGGTCAATTTCATGAATTCAGCATTTTTATTATTTTTTTCCCCCCTTTTTTGTCTTGTGGACTTTCTGTAAACATCTATATGTGAATAGCTTATTCAGGACAGTACTAAAGAAAAAATAACTTGCAATTTTTTATGATCCTTCTTATTTTGTTAAAACGATTAACATTTTTGCAGATTCTGCAAAGGGTAGCCTATGTAAACTTTCGAGCTCAACTGTATATCAGATATGTACAGTAACAATTGTAGGAAAAAAAAAATAACAACATTACAATGTCCAGAAATCAATTTCAATAGTATTTTGAGAACTTATATGTTTAACGTGATAGTTATTCTTACATTTACTATATCTATTATTCAATATATTGTTAGTCCCGAGATTCTTCACGTTAGGGAATAAATAAATAGATCCTTCACCTTTAAATTCACGTTTTTATAACTCGTGGAATTGTTCATTTTTCAAAGCATTAATTATTCATGATAACTTAAGCTAACTGAGTAGAATAATGTAATGAATTCACAGTTTATTGCGATTGACGCCCCTTAAACTGAAAATGTGAATTCAGATGCATTTCTTTCATAGAGATTCTGTTAACGTTATTCGATAGAAAAGAAAATTAGGAATTCATGTAATTAAAATAGAGGGCCAAATTACCGTTGTTGGCCGCCCATCGGAAAAGTGAAGCCAATCACGGAAAGTTTTTTTAGTTTTTTGCTTTTATGATTTTGTTTTACCATACATTATTCCTAACGCATCTACCTCCATAATATGTCAGTCCGACTTGGCACATGACAGCGCAGAAAAGTTGAGCCGGCAATACCTTAAATGATCTGTTAAACATTGTTCCCTTTCGAGAGCGGTCACTTCGACACTGCGTAAAACGCTGCGGGAAAATCGCTTTCTTCCAAAATGTTGAAATATAATAGGCTAACGCCAGTTAGAAAAACTGGCCAATTGCTGCTCTATACGCAAAACGCGTGCCTTACTGGCGTTATAGGCAGTATAAAAGGCGAAGAGAGCGGCAATTACCTCAGAATCTCTTCCTTCACGCTCATCGTTGAAGTTGCTATTGTTGATTTACTTCTCCACGGCATCCGATGGCTTCCATCTGCTAGGCCCACTGCCGCCAGCGAGCCACAGTCGCGTCGACGACGACGCCGATTATGACTACAATGGAGGAGATACGTGGCTTCACCGCCCTCTTCCATCTCCCCTCTCTCCCGTCGTGTTCACATGAGAGGCCTTCCACCCCCCTGCGTCCATGGCTGCAGACTTCTTCTCCTTCGGCGCGGCAGAGCAGAAAGGACTCCATGTCCTTTTCCGTGTCCGAAAAGGATTGGGCGGCATCCGAGCCCGACCGCCCAGAGGTCCAAGCCCCTGTAGACCTCCAAGAGGAGTTTATGACGGTGCTTGAAAAAGCAGTGACGGAGTTGGACCTCACGTGGAAGGCCCCAGATGAACCAACTAGGAGTAAGTTGGACTCCTGGTACCTCCAATCGGGCCGCCGCCAGGCCGCTCCGAAAAGGAGGACCCCCTTTTTTCCCGACGTCCACGGCCATGTGGTTAAGTCGTGGTCTGCACCCCAGTCGGCGCGCGTCCATACTTCCACTCACACCTTCTTCTCCCACGTGGACGAAGCGGAGGCCCACGGCTACGCGCGCACTCCCCCCGTCGAGGAAACTGTCGCCGCTGACCTGTGCCCATCGGCCGCCTCCTTAGGATCAGATCTGGGCCTGCCGTCTAAACCGTGCAGGTTCACGGCTCATCTGGCTGACAAGGCCTACGCTTCCGCGGGGGAAGTGGCCTCAGCGCTCCACTCCATGGCAGTGCTGCAAGTATTTCAGGCGAAGCGGCTGCAGTCTCTGGATGACGCTGGTCTCGACGTGGAGGTGGTTAGATACCTACGTGCAGCGACAGACTTTGCCCTCATGGCGACAAAGCATTCTGCCCAGGCCTTCTCCTCTTGTTCTCTTCCCCGCGCATCGCGCCCTGCCTCAGAACAGTGCGACGCTGCAGTGCATTATCATCTCAAAAGAACCCGACCCACGGCAGCTAAACATAGCGCGCTCAGTATCACCAGAATTAGACCACGATCTAATACGGCCGCTGTCTCTCTCCCTGCACACTTCGAGGGCCATTTCAGGTATTTATCGTTGGCTACTAGGCGTTATACACAACGGGTATTCTCTTCAGTTCAGACGCAGACCACCAACGGTGTAGTTCCGTCGCTAACGGTGCCCAAAAACACAGAGATTCTAAGAAGAGAAATTCACAGTTTGCTCACGAAAGGAGCGATAGAGCACGTCCCTCCGAGCGAACGGGAATCGGGGTTCTACAGCCGTTATTTTGTTGTCCCCAAAAAAGACGGCGGCCTCCGCCCCATTCTCGATCTGAGACCTATAAACCGAGCCCTGCACAAGTGTACATTCAGAATGACTACGTTAAAACAGATCCCAGCCCAAATTCGCCCGGGGGATTGGTTTGTGTCAGTGCATTTAAAAGACGCTTACTTTCACATTCAAATAGCGGCGCGTCACAGACGCTTCCTAAGATTTGCGTTCGAGGGCCAAGCATACCAGTACACGGTACTTCCGTTTGGCCTGGCATTGGCCCCCCGCACTTTTTCGAAATGTGTGGATGCAGCATTATCCGCTCTCAGAGAGAGCGGCATACGGATCCTAAATTACTTGGACGACTGGCTGATTTTAGCTCATTCGCGAGATGTGCTGGTAGGCCACACGGAAGCACTGTTTGTTGCGCCACCTGGAAAGTCTGGGGTTACGGGTGAATGCTCAGAAGAGTGTATTCACCCCATATCAGTCGATAACCTATCTCGGGGTATGTTTCGATAGCAATGAATGCCAGCCTCTCATCAGCGTGTGGACACCATAATCTCTACTTTGCACCGTTTCAAATCGGGCAGATCTGTTCCGCTGAGGGATTTCCAGAGGCTTCAGGGATTGATGGCGTCAGCTTCCTCGGTCTGCCATCTGGGTCTCCTACACATGCGCCCACTCCAGTTTTGGCTCAAGGCTCGAGTCCCATGGAGGTCATGGGCATCAGGCCATGTGCTCATCCCGGTCAATCACAGCTGCATCAGGGCTCTGAGACCGTGGCGCAACATGGACATGTACAGACGGGGCGTACCCCTGGGCTTAGTGACGAGACGCATTGTTGTCACGACGGACGCGTCTACCTCAGGATGGGGCGTGGTTTGTGTGGGCTCACCGGTGTCAGGCCTCTGGTCAGAGTCGCTGAAAGAGTGGCACATAAACAGGCTGGAGTTACGTGCGGTCTCCCTGGCACTGGAAGCTTTTCTGCCTCAGCTGGAATGGCAGCACGTTCTGATTCGCACCGACAACAGGTCTGATTACTCTGGCTTATGTCACTATGGGCCAGGACTGTCCCTTCCAAATCAGGGCTCATTCTACGAGAGCAATGGCTTCATCCTGGGCATGGTCTAAAGGTACGTCCATTCAGGATATATGTTTTGCCGCTGGCTGGTCTTCCTCGAACTCCTTCGCCAGGTTTTACAAACTGGACATGCCATCAGTGGCTTCTCAAGTGCTCTCGGTGAGTTAATCTAATTTTTTCATGTGACATACACAGTTAGTTGCCGCTTGCTGTTAACGCTGTGTACGCTCGTTCTTATGCTTGGAAGTTGCATTACTGTGTTGTTCTGCTCTTATCAGTATGGGCACACTCTCCCTTTACTGTTAAAAGAGCACTTATGTGTTCCTAAGTCTGCACTGTTGGTTACTGCTCCGCTGTTGACACTGTGCTCACCCATGTTGTGTGATTTCACTTATTTGGTATAGTTCTGCCCTTATCAGCGCAGCCTGCATTTCTCTCTCTTTCGTATGCAAATTTGCTTCTGCTTGTCTCTCATTGGCCTTGCTTTGCCTATCATACTTGAGCATCTGTTAGCACCGCCCCTTGTGGCTTGTTACCATGGGCGATTGGGTGTCTCTTGCTCCTCACTCTCACGGCAGGATTTTATTTGGTTCCCGCAGCGTTTTACGCAGTGTCGAAGTGACCGCTCTCGAAAGGGAACGTCTCCGGTTACTATCGTAACCTCCGTTCCCTGAGAGGCGGGAACGAGACACTGCGTAAGCCGCCATGCTCGCGCTCTCTCAGCTTTGCATTCAGTCGTAATTCTGAGGTAATTGCCGCTCTCTTCGCCTTTTATACTGCCTATAACGCCAGTAAGGCACGCGTTTCGCGTATAGAGCAGCAATTGGCCAGTTTTTCTAACTGGCGTTAGCCTATTATATTTCAACATTTTGGAAGAAAGGGATTTTCCCGCAGCGTTTTACGTAGTGTCTCGTTCCCGCCTCTCAGGGAACGGAGGTTACGATAGTAACCGGAGACGTTTATTTGTTTCCTTAGTAAAATGGGCTTTTTCGTTTGGTCTCTTAACTTGGAGCGCTAACCAATTTGATGACGCATTGGTGATACTGAAAGCTGATTGACCCTGATGGTTAGGTGATTTCAAAGACTTTTGAATAACACTTTAACGGACTTTGGACGTATAGCCCACGAAAAAGGGTCCATTAAATTCTTCTAGAGTTTATAATGATGTGCGATTTATCCTCCCTTTTTCCTTTTTGCATGTATTTTGGACAAAAGCAATAACTATGGGATCCACTAGACTGTAAGTGCCTTGTGAAGTGGACGCTTTTGCTCAATTATGAATAGCCCTAATTCCACGGATTATAATAATAAGAAAAATAACAGTTAGGAAAGAATATACATCTCATATGCAAAACAACATTACAAAGTGTGAAACACTTTTACGAAGCTCGAGACAAATTTACATTTTGGAAAACATTTTTACCTATCATAAAACACAATTACATAGGGAAAACACTTTTACCAAGGACGAAACAAATTTACATTTTAGAAAACAAATTAACAAGAAGCAAAACACTTTTACCAGTCCTGAAACAAATTTACAATGACAGATTCTTCACGGAAAGGGAATGTACCACACACCGGAAGAGACGGTGTAAAAGGTGTTGTTGTTGGTGAGCGCGGTAAATTCGTGTTGTCAAGTTTATGGTGACCGAACATGGACTGCGGCCGAGGGACGTTTTGCCCGTTTTGTGGCAAACACATGAGCAGCTTAACGTGGTTTTGCTTTACGTGTGGTCAGTGTTTGGAGTTTCTAAAAGACGCGGACCAGCAGGGGACGTCTCGACAGCCGGACAGTGCTAAGCAAAGTAAGTTACACTTCCTGTGTGCGGTACATTCCCTTTCCGTGAAGAATCTGTCATTGTAAATTTGTTTCGGGACTGGTAAAAGTGTTTTGCGTTTTGTTAATTTGTTTTCTAAAATGTAAATTTGTTTTGTCCTTGGTAAAAGTGTTTTCTCCATGTAATTGTGTTTTATGATAAAAATGGTAAGGTAAAAATGTAAATTTGTCTCAAGCTTCGTAAAAGTGTTTCAAACTTTGTAATATTGTTTTGCACTTCCCGGCCACCGTAGTTTTAGCTGCTATAGCGACGTTATGAATGTTATGAATTCTGATTGCATATATACACACTCGAATCGATCGCTATCTGTTGGTTGAGATGAGGCGAATTGAGAGACTTTTGTAGAATATTTTCTGTGCGAATTTTGTGATTTTGAAGCAGTTCGAGGATTTCAGAGGGGAGACTTTTCTTCTAGAAGGACATCGGAGGACATATCCTTTACAAAGAGTTTCAGATTATTTCTGAGAACAGTTTTATTTGTTCTTTTCTTATTTTAGAAGGAGTTTATAGTTTCATTTATTTTTTGTTCTTTCTTTTCTTTCTTTCTTTCTTTTTTTTTTGGTGGGGGGTTTTTCTGAGGAGAGTTGTATTGTATTGCATTGTATTTTGTGTTGTGTTGTGTTTTGTATTGTTTTTATTGCAGCCTGGAAGAAGATGTCGGTGAATCACAGAGGTGAAAGAGGAGGTGATTGTTTTAGTTTTTCGTTTGTTTATGGTATGTTATGATATGATGTTGTACAATGATTGACTAAATTCATGTGAAGAAACCCATTTGAGCCCCCAATTTTTCCAGTTAACTGATCGTATATATGTATTTGATTCCTTGCATATAAAATAAACTTTTCAATTTGAGTAACTATAGTAACAATTTGTAGTTGACCACTGACATTGATGATTATTAAAACATTACTAACGATGTGATGTTTGAAATATTCCAGCCTCGGGCTGCTCCAGATCCACCTCTGCCCTCTGAGTGGTCTGTTTTTGTGTCCACAGGTCAGGATCACTGCAGGAGGAAGTGGCAGAATGGAAGCCAGCAGAACCCAGATGATGTACGTCCATCCACTCCATTTAAAAGACTTTCTAAGTGGTCTCGCAGAGGTCAGAATAAGCTTTTATTAAAGGATTTATGGCTCAGTTAATAAAAGATTTGTCATTGAAAAAAGAAAGTTGAAAAAATAATATGATTTGATGTGACCACTGACATTGATATTATTATCTAAAAAACAAACAAACAATCAAACAAAAAACTATTATTTGATGTCTGAAATTTTCCAGAATCAGGCCGCTCCAGATCCTGGCTGTGGTGCCATGTATTACAGAGTCGGTTATGTCATAAATAAGACATTGCTATGGATTTAATAAAAATCCATGTTTATTTAAATATATTACATTTAATGTAATAGAAATATATTTTAAGATCTTTGCCATTACCAGAACTGAGCCATGTGCCAGAGGTGCCAGAATTGGCCAAATGAAGTCTGGAAATCTATGTTCTCTTTTTAATAAAAGATCAGATAAAATAATAAAAATAACTATCTTGTGATAATTGTGAAATAAAACGACTACTAATGTACTTGGAAATATTTCCATTACATTGGATTTGTAAGATTACAGATAAGAAATGAACTGTAAAATGTAAGTTATGTCATTATACCATTGCTTAATTTGAGGTCAGAGATGTTTCTAATAGTTGTGTTTCCAATTGTTTTTCTTCATTTCAGAAAAACCTGCAGAACGTAGGAAGACGAAAGGAATTCGTTCTTTCTTCAAGATGCTATGGAAGGCTCTGAAGAGTCCTTTCCGCTGCTGTTGCCACTGCAGAGCTGTGAATGTTGTGGAGCCTTTTGTCCCTCCACTGGATCTGGAGCCAGAGTCTGATCCTGAGCCGCCATCACCTGCACCAGGTCCCTCTGGCGTCCAGCCGATTATTGGTAAATCACCCGTCATTATTATTTTACACAACACAACAGAGCCCCAGGCTTCATCGCGTGGGCGTCGGCCTGCTCATGCAGCCGCTCGCTCACCAAGACGCCGAGGCCTACCCTCGCCACCATCAGCGAGAATTCCAGTTCCCTCCCGGCATCCTCTTATCGTTCGGCTGTGCCAACGATTCCGCTCATTGAAAAGTGGACCGTTCTAAGTTTAAGGCAAGCATTGATTAATTCCGACGTTCAGCCTCCGCGCAGGATGAATAAAGCGGATTTATACAAGCTTTATGTTACCTTGCATTTGGCAAACATCACTCCTAAGTCCATTCCAGCCTCCAAGGGGGTTAATAGGCAGACCAAATCCCGCGGAGCCGCGATTTTTCCTCACCCAACACCACCAACTTCCTCCCGCACAAGATCCGGCACCTTAAGAGCATCAGGCCGCAGGGAAGACCTTCAACGAGCCTTGGCCGCACGCCAGATTCCCTTGCCACAGGGCCACACGTGCCTCCTGCTTCGGCGCAGCCTTTTACTGCAGCTTCTCCCTTTTACTGCAGCTTCTCCTGCTGCAGCACTATATGTAGTTGGGCCCACCGGCCCACTCTTAACTGCATAGTTTTTCCTGCCATTGTTTCTAACCCCTTTCTTTCACAGTGGCCTCCAGCTCCCGCAGCAGATGCTAGCGCGAGTATACCTGCGCTGGCATCTCAGGCATTGCACTTTCCTGCGACTACAGCTAATTCCTCTCCTTTTCAGTGGCCTGCAGCTCCAGCAGCGCAAGCAAGCGTGAGGCTGCCTCCGCATGCAACACAACCTTGCTCTTTTCAGTCCTTTCCTTCTTTTCCCTCGTTTATGTCTGTCAATCTCCCTCCTCAAGCCCCACGAGCCGACTTAAGCGCGAGGCTGTCTCCGCCGACAGTCGTGGCTTCGGCTTATCTTCCTTACAGCTCTTTTTTCGAATGCAAAGTCACCATATTCTCTGTTCACAGAAATTCCGATGCCCATCCCATCAAACGCAGTCGCCTCGGAACCACCCCCGGTGGCCCACAACATCAGAGCACAAATTCTGGCAGGTGCAGACATAGACCTAGCAAATTTACTGTCTCAGATTCCGGTGAACGATTGTAACCGCCAGATAGACTGCGGGGATTTTCCAGTTACTTAAAAAAAATATATATAAAAATAAATAAATAAATAAATAAATAGATAGATAAAATAAAGCCACTCATTCGTCACGCTTACTTTCTTTTTCCGAATTCACAAATGCGTTCAGCCATTACACAGAAATGATCTACGCGGCCTTACCCCATAGGCGACGCGAGCTGAACGATTATCTAACACTCATGGCCGAGCTCGCGCTGTCTTACGGAGGAAGACTTTTTTACACGTACCACAAGCTTTTCTCTGCTAAATGCGCTGTCAGAGTTGCTCAGTGGAACCAGTGCCCATATTGGGGTGCACTCGACCCCGACTTGCACAACAGGGTTTTCCTAGGCTGCAGGAATATTTCATGCGCAGTCTGCAGGTCTGTAACACACTCCACTGTAGCGTGCCCACAAATTAACTCCTCCACCGCCCCCTGTTTGGACACCACATCTGTTAAATCAACCAGCTGTGTACCAAGACCAGCAACTATCAATTCAAATCCTCAAAATACCGACTTCAGACGCAGAGCTTCTTCCTTTGTTGACAGACAGGCTTGCAATAATTTTAACATTGCAGATATTTGCACATATGCAATGTTTGCGGCAGCGCTCATGCCCGTCCTGTATGCCCTGTATTCAACACCATTAACCCTTTCACACGTAAGTTTAAAATATTCTGGCTGAGCGCCCAGCGTGAGTTTTTCAAGGTGACCTTTATTTAAAACGTGTCACTTTACTGTTTCCATGGCGACTCGTCATTGCTTGTCACAAGACATACAGCCCTCAATATTTACTATTACTTTTTTATTCAAAATATTAACAAATTTGATGACGACAGCATGAAATATCTGACATTCCGATTGTCAAATATGTTGCAAGTGGACGTGTTTTGCTGTTTAAACACCTTTGTAATGATCGCGTCGTTAGTTGAGATATACGCGCCGACATGTTAGTTTGCACAGCACAGAGATGAATACGTGAATTCATCCACTTCTCCCGAAATACATGAAAGTAAGTGACCCGGTGAACTTACTTAAAGTAAAGTATAAACTTTATAGTTACTTACACTATGTGTATCTGATATGAATAAAACGTGCAGTCTAATTATTGTGGAAATTATTGTTATTGCTGCTTCCACAAACATCAGTGTGTATTTTACAAACTCTAAATGCATTGATTTGTTAGTACTTATGTACATTTAAATGTCTGAAACCTATTATAAATATTATGTGGTTGAAACCACTGCATATTTGTGATATATTGACAGCGCTGAGCGCATATGTCACTGGCTCAGCGCCAGAGAACGCGCGCAGGCACTTTTGAATTTGGCAGTTGATCTCGTGACGCTCTGAACGTTCTAATCACACCGGTGTGATCGTACGCGTCAAAGGGTTTTAATAAAGACCCTAAAAAATTATTTATCGACTGCTGTGAATATTTCTCGTCTTTCTTTGGAACTAGCTCACCACCCGGACATCGATTTCACTGATTATTTACTGTCTGGCCTCAATCACTGTTTTAGACTCGGCGTGGAATGCTTGCTCTCCGAAAACATCATCAGTAATGATCTCCAATCTGCTCTCGCTGAGCCCGACGTCGTAAATAACCTGATTACCAAAGAAGTTGAGTCAGGTTTCATGATTGGCCCATTTGACGACCCCCCCATTCAAAGTTTTTTGCATCAGCCCCATTGGAGTGGCTACGAGAAAATTCTCCTCATAATTGATCTGTCAGCTCCGTATAAATCCCCGTTCCCAAGCATAAACAGCTTGATTCCACTCGACGAATTCTCTCTCAAATACGACATAGATCAGGCGATCGAAATGATTAAAATCGTGGGGCGGGGTGCATGGCTTGCCAAAGTCAACATCATGTCTGCCTTCAAAGTGATACCCATTCACCCAGGTTCTTGGCACCTGTTCGGGGTGCGCTGGCACGAGAAATTCTATTTTTGCTGTTCGTTTAACGCTCGGATGCAATAGCAGCCCCAAAATTGTCGACATGTTATCAGAAGCCGTCTGCTGGATTTTGTCGAACAATTACGCTATTCCTCACCTCATTCACTTGCTAGACGATTTTCTAATCATCTCTCTGCCCGACGCCATCCCAGGCACTCGTCTCCTCACAGTTCAAAATGTTCTAAACGCGAACTTCTGTCCCTGCTCGGCCACTATTCATTATTATTCCACAAGCCCGCCCTTGCATCACGCATCTCCTCTCACTCGCCTCTTCGGTTCACGCGCTAGAGGACCTAATTTTCGTAACTCAGGCGTGTCGCGATGAACTTAAGTTATGGAAAACATTCCTCAAAGAGTGGAACGGCCTATCATTTTTCTGTAACAATCTCATCTCATCCCCTGCAGATATCCAGCTGTTTACAGACGCAGCCCCTTCAATAGGCTTCGGGGGGCTTTACCAAGGACGCTGGTTCGCGTCTCCATGCCCCCCCCAACTGCAGGACTCGTCTCAGTCCTCAGCGCTATTTGAGCTCTACCCTCTCGTAGTGGCAGCCTTTCTGTGGGGGAAAGAATGGACTGCTAGCAGCATTGTAGTGCATTGCGACAACGAAGCAACTGTCCAGTGCATTAATAAAGGCTGCTCCAATTCTCTCGCTCTAATGCCCTTTTTAAGATGCCTAATTTGGATCTCAGCATGTGATCAATTCATTATAATTGCTAAAACATGTTCCAGGTTCTGAAAAAAAAATAGCTCTTTCTCGTTTTCAGTTTCAAAAATTCAGGATGTTGGCTCCAGAGGCAGACAAATTCCCAACTCCGGTGCCTCACTTTTCAGAACTAATATTCCCCTAACCTACCCGTTAAAACTCTTCCTCGATGCGTTGCTCGGTTTAAAAAAAACAAAAAAAACCTCTATTTTCTCATTTTCTGTCCAGTGAGTATTGATCTCCCAGCGGACGTAGCAACAGCTCTCACTGTCGGCCATCTATATTTTCTCATTTCCCGTCCAGCGAGTATTGATCTCCCAGCGGACGTAGCTACAGCCCTCCATGTAGGGCATCTATAATTTCTTTCTCAATCCGGCGAGGCTCACCCGTCTGACGTCGTGAGCCTTGGTCTCCAGTCAGATGCAGCGAGAGTCCTCTCCGTTAAACATCTATGTTTTCTCCTTCTCCATCCAGCGAGTATTGATCTCTCAGAGGATGCAGTGTCAGCCTTCCTTATCGGGCATCTATGTCTTTTCCTCCTTTGTTTGAGAAGCTTCATCCATCAGATGTGGTGAGCATTGGTCTCCCTGAGCATTGGTCTCCCTGAGCATTGGTCTCCCGGGGCATTGGTCTCCCGGAGCATTGGTCTCCCGGAGCATTGGTCTCCCAGAGCATTGGTCTCCCATCAGTCGCCTCAAGTGCTCTCTTGACAGGGCTTTTCTAATTCCTTCACACCAGTGGCCAATAGGACCCACTCATCCGTCGCCGGGAGTCGCTCCCTTCGGAAGCTGAGTGGGCCCCTGCGGTCAGTCATTCTTAAACCACGCCACCCCTCGTCCTTTGGTCGGTAGGGCTCAACCTTTCAACTCCGTGAGCATTGGTCTCCTGTTGGATGTTGACAGAGCCCTCCCGATCGGGTGCTCCAAATCACGCACTCACACCGCCTTATGCAGTGTGCATTGGTCTCCCATCAGACGATGTGAGAATTCTTCCGATTGGTCATTCCAAACAGAGGCAACATAGGTTTCCTGATCCAACCAGGCTCCCCGAAACGCCAGCCGCCAATTCTCGGCGTCTTTTGGGGGGGTTTCCAGTCTGGCGGCTGTCCTTTGCTTTTCTGCTTTTTGGGGGAGTACTCTGGGTTCGGGCCAAAATTCCGAACTCGGAACCCTCCCCCTGGACAGCATGGGCACGGACAAGTACGGGAGGATCAGGTGCAGATAATTAACCATATCAGCGCGGCGTCATGGTGTGAAAGTGACGTCCGCGGTGAGTGTTGAAGAGTGTTGCCTAGCTATAGGTGAGGTTGTAGGTCATGAACATATCATGTCGGCTTCCAGGATGAACAGTGCCACAGTTGTTTTTCTCAGCACAGTTGAGAAAGCAAATGAGGTAGTAGAGACTGGTATAGTTATTAATAATCTTTTTACCCCTGTACTTCCGCTGTCATTGCCATCTAAGAAAGTTTTGTTATCTAATGTTCCGCCTTTCGTGAGTGATGAAACTTTAGTGAGAATTATGTCCAGATATGGTAAACTAGTGTCACCTATCAAAATGAGATCAAGTGGTTGCAAGTCCCCTCTTTTACAACATGTGGTGTCGTTTAGACGCTTTCTTTTCATGATATTAAAAGAAGATGAGGAACTCGATTTATCACTGCATCTGAAAATTGATGATTGTGATTATGTCATTTATGCCACTGTAACGAGATAAATATTAAGTTGAGGGCTCTTTAAATAAATCCTGCAATAATGGGATTGCGCTTCCTATTGGCTGCGCCGGTGGCGCTATTGGTCGCTGTGTTCGAGCAATCTGCAGCAGAGCTAAAGAGAACTGCTGTGGGTGAGTCGTTTCTGTGGTCGCTCCACATTAAAAGTTACAAATATATAATTTCAAATCAAATATCTGACACTGTATGCAAGGATTGCTCACAATAGACACTGATTGATTTGTAGAGAGTGTTTTCTGTTTATATTTATGAGTATTTTGATCGTTTTATGTCTGTTTGGATGCACTCGACGATCTTTTTATCTGCGTCATTTTCCATGTGCTTTCTAACAGGTGAAATGTATTTTGAATAGGTGGAGCTTAAAAACGACATCACAACTTTCTGTCTTCTCTTTCACTGCTCTGTGTGCAGGTAAATGTTTTATTATATAGTGTTTAAGAATTTACTCTGTTATATTTTCTGTGTTAAGAAATATTGGGTACGAACTGTGTTTTATAAAGTACTTAATTTAACTCGTTTTATACGATCACAAACCAGGAAGTTTAAGGAAAAGACAACATTGAATTGTTTACGAAGTCTATAACTTTCCTTGAGAGGTCATAACAAGAATAAAACAAAAAATGAAATGTAAAGTACAATATAATGTGATGTTTGACTGTGACATTGAGTGCAGCAGAGCTAAAGAGAACTGCTGTGGGTGGAGCTTAAAAACGACATCACAACTTTCTGTCTTCTCTTTCACTGCTCTGTGTGCAGGAAAATAAAGAACTATAATATGCTCGACATTCTGAGTGTGTGTATTGATGAAGAGTGAGACAAACCGGGTCAGAGAGAGAAAAGCAAAGGTCACACCACTACAGAAAGAATGAAATGTTTCAGTTGTGGAGAGGTGGGTCATTTAATTCGCACATGTCCCAGTAAAGTGAATGACAGATCAGTGGCTGTAGATGGGAGCGGGTAATGTTGGTGAGGCGGCTGAAGCCGGACCGTCAAACGCTGCTACGTCTGAGGTAGAATCCGGTAAAAAGAAAACGAAAGATGACGCAAGTCTGCCTGTGAGTGAGTATAACAACTAAGATAACTAAATCCAAGAGTGTGGTAGAAGGAAACAGTTTAGTTAATGCTGATACTCAGATCTCTAAATCTGTTATAGAGACAGACATGCAAAGAGGTGATGGTAGGGATAATGTTTTGCAGTCTGATTTGCTTTGGGATGGCTTTGAAATGGAGGCAGATCAAAGTGAATTTAAGGTTCCAGCAAAGAGGAAAAAAGCTGACGATTTTCAAGCTGTGAAGGCAAAGAAAGCAGATGTGGAGGATGGTGATTGTGACGATGAAATGGAAAGCGGTAGCGAGTCCTCTGATTCCAGCGTTAATTTGTCACAGAACGATTTTTCTATCCGCAGCTATGAAGCTATTTTCTTAGGGCTACTAAAAACAAAAGAGGAGTGCGTGTAGCTGAGTATTTTCCAGACACAAAGCAGTTTGTCAGAAGGTTTGTTTACAAACAAAGAGTTATACCGTTTAAAAAAGATAGTGAGAGGACTTTCGGCTGGTGATGTCAATGAAACTAGCGAGAAAAACTAATTTTATGATCATGAATAAAGTGGCTATGATTACAGCTTTGTTATGTTTGTTTCTTTTATTATTTTTTAACGTGTGAAATGAATATTGCAACAATGAATGTTAATGGTTTAAGGGGAATGAATAAGAGCTGAAGTGTTTGAGATGGTAAAACAAAACAAAAAATTGATGTCGCCATGTTGCAGGAAACTCAGTGATTTAAGAAATGCTGCTGACTGGGCAGAGGAGTGGGAAGGAGTTGCTGTTTTGAGTCACAACACCACTCAGTGAAGGGGTTGCTATCCTATTTGCAAAAAATTTTATTCCTCAAACTTATCAAGTTGAAGAAGTTGTTAAGGGCAGGCTTCTAAAAGTAAGAGCCACTTTTGAGAAATATATTTTTGTTTTTATTTGTGTGTACGTCCCTACTTCAGCAATAGAAAGAATGGTGTTTTTAAATGTACTTTGTTCTGTTATGCAGAAATGTTGTGCTGAAGAGTATTTATTTCTGGGTGGTGATTTTAATTGTACAGAGTCAATGTTGGATCGAAATCATATTGAGCCCCATTTACCCTCTCGTAATCGTTTAATTCAACTTGTAAAAATGCATGAACTATGTGACATTTGGCGACAGTTTAATGGAACGCAAAAACAATACACCTGGACCCATGTTCGTGATGATGTTATTTCTTTGGCCAGGTTAGATCGGTTTTATGTATTTAAACATCATTGTAATATAGTTAAAAGATGTTTAATTACCCCATTGGGTTTCACTGATCACAGCATGGTACAGTGTTTTGTGTTTTTAAACTCTATTAAACCAAAGAGTGACTACTGGCAGCTGAACGTAAACTTGCTGAGTGACAAGTATTTTAGAGAAATGTTTAAGGTGTTTTGGGGGGAGTTCAAAACCACAAAAGAAACTTTTATCTCTTTAAGACAATGGTGGGATTTTGGAAAGATCCAAATAAAACAGTTCCCTTTCTAGGGAACTCGCGCTGTGTCGAGAGTTTGACGCAATGGGAACGCTCTGCGTGAATGCGTCGTGAAGCACTTGTGAAATCAGTCCAATGGCGTGACGGAAGGAGGGTGACGTCATGACCAGGAGGCTATAAAGCACACCCAGACCAAACAATGTCAGCTTCTGTGCCTTCAGCAAGCGCTCTATGTGAATTGTCTCTGTCTATTTATTGTTGTTTGTCCACAAGCATATCTGTATCTAGACAGGAGTTTAATGGCGAGCAAACCGCGACTGAATCGCGTGTTTCTCCCTGCACTTGCTAAGAGTGGGGATACACGTGATTTATGCGTTGTTTGTTGGGAGTGGAGCATGCACGTTGACTCTCTATGGGCTGACGTGTTCATTCATAAAAATGTCCTCAAGTCATCTTTATTTATATAGCGCTTTTTACAATGCAAATTGTGGCAAAGCAGCTTTACATTAATAAGAAAATGGTGTCATTGTGCAGCCTATTCTATATATTATTGATTCATTCCGTTGCAAATATCAGTAGTTATTAGTTCAGTTAATTTAGGTATAGCAGCACTGCAGAAAACAGTGACGTAATCGTCCGGCTCAGCTCAGTTCGCATACAACGGCGCCAATGCAGGCATATCAAAAACACTGCTGAATATCAAGCAAGTGTCCCCAACTTAAGCAAGCCAAAGGCAACAGCGGCAAGGAACCAAAACTCCAACAAATGGAGAAAAAAAACCTTGGGAGAAACCAGGCTTAGTCGGGGGGCCAGTTCTCCTCTGGCCAACAGTGAACACTTGTCCAATACTCAGGCAGAGTTACAGGTCATTAAACCGATTTGGAATCGCAACAGTCAAAATACTTAATCTAGTTCCATCTAGTTTAAGATCTTTTTGATCACGCCGGTATGGGACGGTTTGTTGGGATATGTGCCACTGGCTGATGAGTCGGTAAGGTCTTCACAAAGGATGAGCTAGTTAACATAGTCTCCGCCGACACCACAGGGCCACATTGCTGCCGCACACAGGCACAGGTTCCCCATCCGACCCGGACACGGCCCGGATCCAGCCAATCACGTTAACTGTTAAACCTCGGGATAAGCAGAGAGACAAAAAATTAGCGTAGACGCCATTCTTCTTCCGATGTAACGAGTACATCTGGTGTTATAGGAAGTGTTCCCGGTTCCGGCTGACCTGATCTATGCAGCCTAACAATCCTTTAACGGATATGAAGACAAAAGTTTATAGTGCGTCATGTGTATGCCAGGTTAAATAGATGCGTTTTTAGTCTAGATTTAAACTGACAGAGTGTGTCTGCTTCCCGAACAATGTCAAGTCATCTTTATTTATATAGCGCTTTTTACAATGCAAATTGTGGCAAAGCAGCTTTACATTAATAAGAAAATGGTGTCATTGTGCAGCTTATTCTATATATTATTGATTCATTCCGTTGCAAAGATCAATAGTTATTAGTCTAGGTAATTTAGGTATAGCAGCACTGGAGAAAACAGTGACGTAATCGTCCGGCTCAGATCAGTTCTAGATTTAAACTGACAAAGTGTGGTCCAAAACGCGCACAATGCTAGGAAGATTGTTCCAGAGTTTAGGTGCCAAATAGGAAAAGGATCTACCGCCTGTGGTTGATTTTGATATTCTAGGTATTAACAACTGGCCAGAATTCTGAGATCGTAATAGACGCGAAGGACTATAATGCATTAAGAGCTCACTCAGGTACTGGGGAGCTAAGCCATTTAGTGCTTTGTAAGTAATTAGCAAGATTTTAAAATCTATACGATGTTTAATAGGGAGCCAGTGCAGTTTTGACAGAACCGGGCTAATATGTTCATACTTCCTGGTTCTAGCAAGGACTCTAGCAGCTGCGTTTTGGACCAGCTGTAATTTGTTTATCACGCGAGCAGGGCAACCACCCAGTATAGCATTACAGTAATCTAGTCTCGAGGTCATAAACGCATGAACTAGCTGTTCCGCATTTGTCATTGAGAGCATATGTCGCAATTTAGATATATTTTTAAGATGGAAGAATGCGGTTTTACATATGCTAGAAATGTGGCATTCAAATGAAAGATTGGTATCAAAGAGCACACCCAGGTTCCTAACTGACGAAGACGACTTAACAGAGCAGCCATCAAGTGTTAGACGGTATTCTAGATTATTATGTGCAGAAGTTTTTGGTCCAATAATTAGAATCTCTGTTTTTTCTGAATTTAGTAGTAGGAAATTTCTAGTCATCCAATTTTTTATATCAGCTATGCATTCTGTTAATTTTGAGAATTGGTAGGTTTCGTCAGGGCGCGAGGAAATATAGAGCTGAGTATCATCAGCGAAACAGTGAAAGCTAATGCCATGCTTCCTAATGACATCTCCCAAGGGTAGCATGTACAGAGTGAAAAGCAACGGTCCTAGAACTGAGCTTTGTGGTACTCCATATTTAACTTGTGATCGAAATGACATCTCTTCATTTACTACTACAAAAAAAAGTGTTTACTATCTTCTGGTGTTTTTGGCTCCACTCCGGTTGGCTTTATTCAAGCAAGGATCTGATCTCGTGTTTGCCGAGGCAGCACGTGGATTATGGTCTGCAATTAAGATCAATAAAGAATAGTAGCGATCTCACGTTTGCTGAGGCAGCGCGTAGATTTCTTGTCTGCAATAATATGTGGCTCGGATCTTGCGTTTGCTGAAGCAGCGTGCAGATTATGTGCCCGCAATTCATTATATACATATATATTTATATTTGGAGGGAACTGAGCAGACAGGACTTTCCCTTTCTCTCTTTCCCCTATGATTGCATGCAGACTATACCAGCTTTATTTTTTTTGTATCATGTCAGAAGAATTAAACTCATCTGATTTTTGGATGCCTGTTTTATTCACTATAGTCAGGCTTTTCTTTCAGACCGTTCTACTTGTCTGGTTGATTTTGGCTGAATTCAATTCTGAGGAATTGAATGGTGAATTCCCGGGGAGAAATGGATAACACCTCATCATACGGTGCCCTTTTTTCCTTCGGCGTTATTAGCTGAGGTCTCTTTTGTGTAAGACGGTTCTAGGACCGTCGTTACTGCAAAGGCAGCTTTGGCGATGGTTTTCACTGGTGTCAGACCTCTGAAGGCATCCTTTCTGGGGGGAAATGGATTACATCTCATTTATGGTGCCCATCTCCCTTCAGTGCCCTCAGGGGGCCATTCTGCTAACCCCGCCACCTCGTGTGCGTCGGGACGCAGTGGTTTCCAACGAGCTCATATCTCAGTGTTCCCTGCCGGTTCGCCGCTTCAGGGCACCAAATTGGTTGCTTGAGCATTACCAGAGACCTGTCTCGAGAGGCTGGTTCTCTTGGCCTCCGGGGGGGAAGTGGTTAACACCTCTCATTACGGTGCCCGTTTCCCTTCCGTACCATCAGGGGGCCATCCTGCCAACCCCGCCACCTCGTGTGCGTCGGGACGCAGTGGTCTCCGGGGGGGGCCATATCTCAGTGACCGCCCAGAAATGTAGCGGCACTAGGATGTTCGCCCCCTCTGATGAGGGTTCCATGTTTTGGCTACACAAATTGTGCCGGAGACCAGTCTTGAGAGGCTGGTACTCTTGGGTACAATAGTCTTCTGGGGTAAGATGGACCTGAGGGCCATGTTTACCTCAAAGAAGGCTGCAATGAGGGCAGTCCTCTCCGGGGAGAAGTGGTCAACACCTCATCATACGGTGCCCATTTTTTCCTCGGTGCCCTCAGTTCCTCGTTCTGCCAACCCTGCCACCTCGTGTGCTTCAGGGCGCAGGGGTCTCCAGCGAGCCCATATCTCAGTGTCCGCCTGATAGCGGTGCTGGGATGCTCGCTCCCTCTCAGGAGGGTCCCGGAGCCGTTAGCTCGGTTCTTCCTGCCGGTTCGCTGTTACAGGACACCGAATTGATTGTTCGGGGAGCACCAGAGGCCAGCCTCGAGAGGCTGGTTCCCTCAGTAGAATTTCTGGCAGCGTTAAGCTACTGCCAGATATTTCTTATTGGGTCCTGCATACAATTGGAAGCGGGATTGCCACCCAGTTCAGGTCGCGCCCACCCGCCCGATTTATGGGGGCCCCGCCAGTAGTGGTGGACCCCAGGCAGGCTCTGGTAATGGAACAGGAGGTAAAAACTGTGTTGGGGAAGGAAGCCTTAGAGCATGTACTTCCGCCCGACAGGGAGTCCGGGTTCTACAGCCGGTATTTTATCGTTCCAAGGAAGGATGGGTGGTTGCGTCCCATTTTGGATCTGCGTCTTCTGAACCAGTCAGTTATGAAGCTCAGATTCAAAATGTTAACCTGGAGACAGATCGTGTCACAGATCAAGTCCGAGGACTGGTTTGTCACAATAGATCTCAAGGACGCATACTTCCATTTATCCATCCTTCCGCAAACACAGGAAGTACCGGAGGTTCGCTTTTGGGGGCGAAGCGTACCAGTAGCGGTTTCTTCCGTTTGGTCTAGCTCTATCACCCTGCATTTTCACCAAATGTATGGACGCAGCGCTGGCTCCGCTGCGTCTGCAGGGCATTCGTGTTCTCAATTACATCGACAACTGGCTAATTCTAGCTCAGTTACATCAGTTGGCGGTTCGTCATCGAGATGTCGTTCTCGCTCACATAAGAAAGTTGGGGTTGAGGTTGTATGCCAAGAAAAGTGTGCTTTCTCCAGTAAAGAGGACCATTTTTCTGGGCGTGGTTTGGGACTCTGTTGCGATGCGGGCGCAGCTTTCGCCTGCTCGCACAGAACCTATCCTTTCTACCGTAAACCGAATAAAGCTAGGCCAGTCACTCACTGTGAAGCAGTTCTAAGACTGTGGGGTCTGATGGCAGCAGCGTCCAACGTGATACTTTTGGCCTGTTGTACATGAGACCTCTGCAGTGGTGGCTCAGGACCAGGGGGTTTTCTCCGAGGGGAAATCCATTTCACATGATCAAGGTCACGTAGCAGTGCCTACGTGCTTTGGTTATGTGGAAGAAGCCCTGGTTCCTATCCCAAGGTCCCGTGCTGGGAGCTCCGTGCCGTCGCAGTATGCTAACGACGGATGCTTCCCTTACGGGTTGGGGTCCGATCCTGGAGGGTCGTTCGACTCGGGGTATGTGGAAGGAGCACCATCTGTCCTGGCATGTCAATTGCCTGGAAATGTTGGCTGTCTTTCTTGCTCTCAAGATTTTCCTCCCAGACCTCAGGGGTCACCATGTGCTCGTCCGGTTAAACAACACATCGGTGGTCGCCTACATGAGTCACCAGGGGGGTTTGCGTTCGTGTCCACTCTGCAACTGGCGCACCAAATCCTCCTGTGGTCCCAGGGGAAGCTGCTTTTACTCAGGGCAGCTTATATCCCTGGGGTCCAGAATTTGGGAGCAGACATCCTGTCGAGGCAGGGGCTGAGGCCCGGGGAATGGAGACTCCACCTGGAGGTGGTGGAGCTCATATGGAGGTGCAGATGTGGCTGAGGCTGTGTCTGTTCACTTTTCCCTGATTGTTTTGCTCCTGGGAGAGCGGCGTTGTGGAGTGTGGCCTCTGAGGGGGCCAAAGTCATAGACTCGGGTCTCCCAACTGAGGTTGTGAGACCACGCTACTCCAGAGCTCCCTGCACAAGGAAACTGGCAGAAATCGTCAGCTGGATCCAGTTATTGCCCAGTTGGTACAGTGCTGTGAATTCTGCTGAATTGATTCTCTGCAGGATTATCCCCTTCCACTCTAAAGGTTATGTGGCGGCCTAGCTGCTTTCCACACACCTTTTGAGTGGTGTCTTTGGGGAGAAGATTTCACAAGTGCTTCACGACGCATTCACGCAGAGCGTTCCCATTGCGTCAAACTCTCGACGCAGCGTCTCGTTCCCTCTTCAGGGAACTAAGGTTACAGTCGTAACCGAGACGTTTTGCATACATTATACTCAAAACGTCACTAAAGAGGCTACTTTAGTTATGGACACCTTGGAGGCTGATATTTTGAAACTTCAAAATTTAGCTGAGTCAACTGGAGCTCAAAACTATTTTAACTCTTTAGTCAATAAGAAAACACAGTTGGCTGATTTGCTGGGTCTTAAAACACAAGGGGCTCTGGTCAGATCACGGTTTCAGAGGTTGAACCAGATGGATGCCCCTTCCAGGTTTTTCTTCAAACTGGAGAAAAAGAATGGCCAGAGTAGGGCTATTCATGCCCTGCGGTCTGAATCTGGAAGGTTATTATCAGACCCTGCAGAAATCCATAAGAGAGCAGTTGTCTTCTATGAAAACGTGTATAAAAATGAAGTTGGAGAAAGCTGTGTGAGTGAAAATGAGTTTTTTGTTGATTTACCTCAAGTACCGGAGAAGGCAAATGCTAAAATCTCAGGTGCTCTGAGTGAGGGTGAGCTGTATAAGGCTCTCCAAGGAATGGAGTCTGGGAAGGCCCCGGGAATTGACGGTTTGCCAGTTGACTGGTACAAGTCATTCTGGGCTGAACTGAAAGAGGACCTGCTGGACGTATTGAATGAAAGTCTGGCTGAAGGCCAGCTGCCTCTGAGCTGCCGCAGAGCAGTTTTAACCCCCTTGCCCAAAAAGGGAGACCTTACCGACATCAAGTGCTGGCGACCTGTATCACTGCTCTGTAGCGACTACAAACTGCTCTCTAAAGTGTAAGCGAATCGTTTAGCAGGGGTGATGAATTATGTCATCCATCCTGACCAGACCTACTGTGTTCCTGGTAGATCGATATTTGACAACGTTTCTTTAATTCGGGATGTGTTTGAAGTCTCCAAGATGCTTAATATAGACTGTGGTTTAATTTCCTTGGACCAAGAGAAGGCTTTTGACCGAGTAGAACATTGTTATCCCTGGAAAATTTTAGAGTCTTTTGGGTTTTGCCAAAAATTCATTGATTTTATTAAGGTTCTTTATAGTGGTGTTGAGAGCATTCTTAAGATCAATGGTGGTTTTTGTCATCCTTTTAAAGCTCATAGAGGTGTTCGGCAGGGTTGCTCACTATCTGGTATGCTCTATTCTTTAGCAATTGAACCACTATTACAACGAATACGGACAAAACTACACGGTATATGTGTGCCAAATTGCAAAGAAAACCTCATATTGTCAGCTTATGCTGATGATGTAATAATTATCATTAGCAGGCAAAGCGATATTGAGGTTTTTTGTTAAAATTACTTTCAACCTTTAAGAGATTGTCTTCTGCCAGTATAAACTGGAGAAAAAGCGAAGCAGTAATATTAGGCAAATGGGCAGAAGGAAAACCGCAACTTCCAGAGGGTTTAGTTTGGGGAACATCCGGTTTTAAATATTTAGGCGTGTTTGTGGGTGATGATTTTACAAAACAAAAGAATTGGGAAGGAGTTATTGAAAAAATTAAAGATCGGCTTGATAAATGGAGGTATTTGTCTTCAAAGATGTCGTACAGAGGGCGCATTTTAATAGTTAACAATTTAGTTGCATCTTCATTATGGCACAAATTGGCATGTATTTATCCCCCCTCTCAATTGTTAGCCAAAATCCAGGCTATTTTAGTAGATTTTTTTGGGGATAAACTGCATTGGGTCCCGCAGAGTGTGTTATTTATGCCTAAAGAGGAAGGTGGGCAGGGTTTAATGCATTTGCAAAGTAGAATAGCCACTTTCTGGTTGCAGCGCATCCAAAGACTATTACTTGGTTCAGTTGATTTTAAATGGTGTGCTGTTGCATATGTGATTTTACGTAAACTTGAGAATTTGGGGTTGGACAAAACGCTTTTTCTTTTAGACCCCATGAAACTGAACACCACAGGCTTGCCAGTGTTTTACAAGAATAGTTTCAAAGTTTGGAGTCTTTTTGTTTTTAATCAAACAGAGGACCCACAGTCTCTCTATTGGCTTTTGGAGGAACCATTAGTTTGTGGAGCACGACTGGTTATATCTGCCAATGGACTGTTCCCAGGACTTAATAAAACTCTTGCTGATAACAAAGTCATCACCTTGGGACAAATACTGGAGCTGGCAGGACTTGATTTCAAAAATGACCAAGCAGTTGCTCAGCGGTTGGGGTTCAGATCCACTCGTCTTGTTGCACAGTTATTATTGAAGTGGCAAGCTGCCCTTAAACCAAAAGAACGGACTTTACTATCTAATTTTCGTGATGGCCTCAGTAGGCCCAACCCCACAGACTCTTTTCCTCAATTGTTTTTTTCTGTGAATGTGGAAGGTTTTTCTGGAATCTTTTTAGAGACTGTTGCATCTTTGTATATGGAGTTTTTATCTTGTACTGGGAAAATACTGTATAAGTATTGTGTGATCGTTTTTAACAAAAAAATGTTGAATAGTAGAATTGATACCCCATGGCGTGCTTTTCTCAAACTAGATGCAAATAGAAAACCTGAATGGGGGGCACTATATAAACCACCATTGATTAAAAGAACAGGTGACTTGCAGTGGAGAATTCTTCACGGTGCTATTGCAGTCAATTCTTTTATTTCAGTCATGAACCCAGAGATTGGCGATGAATGTCCTTTTTGTATAGAAAGAGAAACCATTTTCCATGCTTTTGTGAACTGTGCTAGATTAGAAGCTTTGTTTGTGTTGCTAAGGAATGTTTTTACATGTTTTAATGAAACGTTTTCTTTGGAAGTGTTTATTCTTGGTTTTAAAAATGTAAGGAAAAGAAGGTTTTCTTGTCAATTGCTTAATTTTGTATTAGGTCAAGCCAAGCTAGCTGTTTATATAAGCAGGAGGAAGAAAGTTGAACACAACTTGGATCAGAATGTAGTGGTTTTATTTTCAAATATGTTACAAGCAAGAATACTGGCTGATTTTAATTATTATAAGTACATGGATGATCTTTACACCTTTGAAAATATTTGGTGTTGTAAGAGTGCTCTGTGTTGTTTGGTTGAAACTGATGTGTTTTTTACTTTTGTGTGAATAATTTTTTTCTATATGTGAATTAATTTTACTGTTTGTATGGTGATTTTCTACTGGCATTAAAGTATTGTTAAATCTCAAAAAAATCTCTCTCTCTCTCTCTCTCTCTCTCTCTCTCTCTCTCTCTCTCTTTACATCTCTAGTTGTCGTAACTGTCCTTCTTTGTTGTGAGTCTTTCTGTCTGTTTGTGTTTCTGCTCATCACCATGAGTGATTCGGACCTCCAAGAACAGTTTATGAAGCTGGATAACCTGGTCAATCATCAAGAACTCAATGATGAACTCCAAAGTCTTGATGACTTGCTTGGTGAGCTGCAGGAAGAGGAGGAAGCAGCACCAGTAAAGACACCTGAACCAAGGGTGCATTGGAGAAAGAGAGACATTGATGGAAACATTGTCTATGCAAGGCCAAGATCAAGCAGGAATCAATCAAATAAGGGTCAGTATAGTTTCTCATTCAAGATCAATTGAATATCTACATTGATTAGGCACTTATGAATGTATGAAACAAGGAATATGTCAGGGAATCAAACCACAATCACTCATTTGATTTTTGACATGAAAATAAATTGATTACATGCAGTATTTGTATAAAGCAATATAAACTACACTGAAATATTGGTCTTGGTAAGACTGTGTTTGTTCTGAGTGTGTTGTAAGTAGCCAACCAGCTTGTTTCTTTTTTTTAAATGATCTGCTTCTACAGCAAGCATTCTTATTTGCTTTCATCTATTTATGACAACTGCATGGAAATGTACTGTCCACATTTGGGTTTGGTAAATAAAATGTCTGCTAGTCCTTCTCTCTAGCTAAACATTAAACAGTGAGCTTTGGCCATTTCAGGCTGGTTATAAGGGAGGTAAAATTGTGCCACAAGCCTTGGGACAAGTTGAAAATGTTTTTTTTTTTTTTTTTTAAATCTGGTGCAGCTGATCACATTCGAAAAAATGATCCTCCCATCAATGCTCCTGACACTAACTGTGAGGTGACCTTTGCTCCAGTCACCTTTGCACACTGTTGGTGTGAACTTCATTGTGTAAAATTGCATTTTTAAAATTTGCCAGAATACTGTCCTTTTCACAGTCAAAGGCTCTCCATGCAGTACACTTTAGTGTTTTTTAAATATTCCATACTACTTTAACAGAGTGTTTTCTGCAAGATCTCCAGCACTCACTGAGCGATCCCTCAGATGATGAGGCATCACCTCTTGGAACCTCAAGAGATCCTGTGGTGGAAATTCACCTATGAAATTAAATCAGGCCACTCAATAGTAAAATTATCAAACCAATTTTACTGAAAATTCAGGGTAGTCTCTCTTACAACCAAAGCATACCTCAGAGAGCTACAAAGTGAACTTCACACAAAACAGAGTATTTATTCAGTCAAATCATACATATTAATTTTTAGTTAAACAAAGAAAATCAAAATTGATTGGACATGCAAATAAGTCAATTATCATAAAGCCATCCTACTTCCTTTTACCATATAGGTACAAATTCCGGTTCCTCACCATCCCATAATAGTTATCCCCTCAACATGGTAAAATAGTTGCAGACATCTTCAACATCTTAACTTCCTAGCTAACTGACCTAAAGGGCAGGAAAGAGTCATCAATTCTTAAGTCGCTGACCAGAGAAACTATACCATGAAGGATATATGGTAAAACATACAAACCTAACCCATAAAATAGAAAAGATAACACATGTACCCTTCAAGCTCAGCCATCAAGATCTGACCCCTGCATATATGGCTTAACCTACATTGGGTGGAAGTCTGTTTTCTATCTTCAGTTCGTCGCCTCACATTCTTAGACGTTAACACCCTTTTGAAAACTTCATGAACAACAAAAGACAAAAAGTCTAATACATATAAATGGTTACATACATATCTATATGTTAACAATCAAATATAATGATTTCTCATGCTTAAAGGATTATGAAAAGATTATAAAAAGAAAATCCATGTAACTCATGTAAGATTAACTAAATTAATCATGTATAAACCACAACATTGATTAAATACACAAGAAAAATGAATATTTCCCTTGCAATCCTCTCCTAGCTTCCTCAAGCTGGAGCACACGACAAAGTCTCTTCTCAGAGAGGTGGAGGGCAGAGAGACCCCATCTGGTGAACACCGCTGCGGCACAAGAAAATGAGGTAACACATGTCTGCCAACAGTGAGGGAGCAATCCAGCTGCTGTCCGGTGTTGTGACTGTCGACCACATCCCTTCTACTGTGTTGAATGTGATGTCAGTGTGCACACCAGACATGTTCTCCATAACCGAGATGCCATGGCTCCTAGGTTCTACCAGCCACTGCCTCCAACAACTTTTGTTGTAGATAAGGCTTTTTCCATTGTGGTAAGTTCTGATTTGTGAGTGTACAACATGCATTTCATTCTGAGAATCGTTAGGCCTCATAAGCTTTACTATTTAAATAGTGCCTTTTTGTCTCGTATTGTTTGATATTGAATTGAAGATTTTTAGCATCTCTTCTATACTTTTTCAGCAATGTACTTCATTACCATTGAACCATTACTCTGTTATATTACTCAGTCAATACAAATGATCTTAATTCACATGTTTGATCTTTTTCAGAACAGCTTGTACCTGTGGAGATTCCCGACAAAATTTGTGGTTGTTCATCAGTGTAACACTCGGACTGACAGGAGACGAAGGTTGATCCAAACAGACAGTTTATTTCAATGAACACAGATCGCATAGGCAACAGTGTGCACTAGCAAAGACATCGACAGACAATGAATACAGGACAGGCATTAACTTAAATGCACACAGATGACGAAGACTAATCGAGGACAGCTGACAAGACTTAACTGATTAGACATGGTGATGAACTTGAACTAAAAATGACAAAACAGAACTAAACTAGACAAGACATATGCGTGACAATCAGAGTCATTGAGGGTCAGCCCAGGGAAGACTGTTACTGTGATCACAATGAATGGTAAGGATGTGAAGATAAAAATATATATATGCTCTAATCCCATCAGATTGGCACAGGTATGTATGTAAAATCTACATATGTCTTCTAAGTAATGTTTAAAACGTATACAAAGTAATGTAAAAATTGTTTAAAGAATCCAAACCCTGATTAATTACATAAGGTTTAAAGTGGATGTGTTTTTGATTTTTCCAGCACGATATGATCTAAGCATGCCTGAGTTGAGTTGTGAGGCATGCCAAGCCACTTGGGCTACTGGAGTGGTCGACTTAAATCGAAGTGACTATTGGCCTGCAACCCTTCACTTTGCCACAATTTATGCCACAGATGTCTTTTTCTCATTTGAAGAAATGAAGATGGCAGCACCAGGACTGTCCTGCCAAGCATTTGTAAGAATGCTGGATCAGCGAACTGTCCGCTTTGGTCGTGTGAGTATTGAATTTATTTATCCTACAGTATTGTTAATTTCTTTGTATTGTGGGATGAAATGTAATATGTTTTAATGCTAATGTATTTGTTGTACATTATTAGCTGTTGGTTTCCTTAATTTTAATAGACTGGCAAGATCTCCACAGACAGTTTTCAGAAAAGTTTTTTTGAGTGGGAGGCTGTGCGATATGAGCTGGACAAAATCTGCAAGGAAGAGCCCTTCATCTGTCCTGCGTGCACCCCAGATATGCTGGCAGTTTCAGTAGATGGAAACCGCAAGCATTACCATTTTAAGAATGCAGCTAGGTATTTCAAATTGTATATAATATCACACTGTTGAAACAATATTTATATGAAAAAGTATCTCTTTAATGTGCACGAAGTAAAATTAGATTACAAGGTATAAACTTTTATGTACCTGTTCTGTATTTTTTATTATTATTATTTTTTTAGATATGAAGAACAGGCCATCTTTGAAGACGTCTTTATAGCTAAGGATGAAGATGTGACAAGATTTGTGGAATACATTCACAAGACATCCAAACATGTAAAATTGCAGACGATTAGACTATATACAGGACTACACTTACCTCTTACTGAAGAGTTTGTTTAGGACAGTCTTATTTTCATCAACCATTTTCCATATTATAGGTCAGTGGAAGTTTGTGGAGGGGAGTGGTCAACAGCCAGAGAGACCTCCCAAATATCTGCAAGCAAGGTAGACGAGGAGGGATTGGAGCTTGCGGTGTGTCGACACGGAGTGCTGCTCTGTGCTTTAAATATGTACAGTTGTGAAATTTTTGCCTATCCCCTGTACCTGCAAGAAAAGCTGGCCAGTAGGCAAATCACTTTTTTTTGTATGGATGTGACTTGCAAATATTGGCCCTATCTCCAAAGAGTTGCAAAAAGCTGCCCAGAGCTCCAGCACCTTCTTATTATGAAGCCCTTCCTTTCAGTATTCCATGCCAAAGCCCATGATTTTAAATGCGAGGTAGGGGAACTTTGCTATGAGATTATCAAAACTGAACATCTGCAAATGAATGTCAAAACTTTCTCAGCATTATTATTTTTAGTTTTATTTTTTTATTCCTAATCAGGTGAAATGGAGTGGGGCATATCAGGATGGGTCTGGTTTAACACTAGGGGAGGAGGTGGAACAGTGCAATGCTTGCCTGTCTAGGATTGCAGTGACCACAAAACACATGTCCAAAGCAGGTAAAATGACCACATACTACACTAGTTACATTATTAAATAATAAGTAGGGGGAATATGGTAACATGATATTCTCTGTGTTTGCAGGACGCACAGACATGCTGACTCTCATGGCCATGCGCTGGAATCAGCAAAAGTTCAACAATTTTGCCACCGCACTGACCCGCCGTTATCAGAAGGTAATAACAGTAGAATTTGTTTTAGTAGTAATGCATTTAGTCATGAATAATTGTAATTGTTACTGTTATTGTAATTTTTCCCACACATTTCAACTCAGCAACAACAACAACCACAAATGATGTTGATGCCTTGGCCAGCAGAATTGAGGTGCTGGTGGCGAGTATCAAGAGACGTTCCCAGCGACTCTATAAAGATACAGATGGCAACAAAGGTCGTGCCAGGATCCGCCGCAAGATCAGGGAGGAGAAGGGGATCCTGACATCAGTTGTAGAGAAATACAACAGAATGGTTCCAAACACTGAAACTCTGCTTGGAAACCATTTTGTCTGGTGAGACAGCTTGGCCATGGCAGCTTCCACACAGTGGTATGTACACCAGTCTTCTGACAGTTCTTATACATACTGACACATTACCCACAATGGCTCAAATGTCAATCTGCAACCCCATATGATTTTAAAGATTCTTTGAAGGTTGATGTATGACATAGGTTTTTCTCATGCATTCCAGACTCTGTCGATCTAAGGACAAAGAGAAAGGCAATCGACATCATCATGTCATTAAGGAGACTTCAGGAGGAGCGGAAGATTCTTGTTGCAGAGATGGACAATCATTGGAAATATCTTTCAACTCGTGCTGATACCCTAAGAGCACTGTCTTGCTCGTTTGCCAGTGAGACACTGAAAAGTATGTATTTGTAATATATGGCACAAACTTAAGCATAGGGTTGCCCCTGACCAAAGATTTTCCTGAAAAATGGACTCACAAAAAACTCAGTTCCAGGACTGAGAAAGAATGTTATAAGTTCTTTGAGCCATCATAACTGTTTAATAACTGAATAATTTGATTTAACTGCTAGTTAAAAAGTAAAAAGCCTAGTAATGAAAACACATTGTATCATAAGTGGATGTAGCTGTATGAGCCATCATTACACTTTGCCCAAATCTCTATCCAATTGGTAGCTGAAAGTTGGCAATCTTGTTTGGAGTTGTCCTTGAAACTCTTTCAATGTTCCAATTTTGAATTTCCTGCCCCACGTATGTAATTACTATGTAACAGGGACATATTAAATACATATTAATCCAACTGTGACTTTTCTGAAAGACTAACAGTTTTGTGTTCGTATTAGGGGGCACCCCTATTAAACATACACAACAATGATGACTTTATAAAGTTTCTAAGGGGGGCTTAATGTTGTTTTGTTATTTCATTCTTCTTTTAAGATTTGCAATGTTGCCTAAGTGAAGAGGGCTTGAAAGGTCTGCAGAGCATCATCTACAGAAAGCAACGTAAAATCAGAGAAAGGAGGGTGCAAGCAAGAGACTGTTACCTGCAAGTTTTGTCTGGAGCAGAGAACAACTTCTTAAACAAACTGTCTGCTGATGACTATGACAGTGACTTTGAAATTTCTGATGACAAACTGTAATCCAGAAGACTGTGACACCTTTTTTTTTCTTGACAGTGACCTTGACCTTAACCCTGAATCTAAAGCATGTAATAAAATCTGCTGTTGAACACCTTATAAATATAACCAAAGTGTAGTGTCTGTCTTTTTTAACTTGCATAGAAATGAATGCATGCATGCCTCTACAACCAGTCAGTGCTGGAAATTCAGTGCTTTATTGTAAGGCTAAGTACTGTACTGTACTAAAGTATAGATTTGAGGTACTTGTCCTCTAGATGATTTGTTTCTTCTCGTGTCACTGTGTAGTTGTGCCACAGTTCAAAGAAGGAAAAAAATTACTGAACTTGCAGCTCATGAAGAGATTGTAAAAGATGACATTTTGGTATAAATAAAACTACTCAGTAGTTTATACTTACAGTATAAGTACAGCCAAAATAATTAGTCAATTTGTTGATTTATAAAACTGATCATTTTTTATTTGTTTTCACATTAAACAGACCCCCAACCCCCATAAAGAGAAAACAAAAAGCAAGTGAAGATATAATAAAGGTTCCCTTTCTTTTACATTGCCATGTTGTGTGCTTCTATCTCCTCCACAAAAAAGGCTGCCAGATCTTATAAAATGTCCCAATAGACCCTCTGATTGTTTGTCTGATTTTCTCTAACTTAAGATGACCCATGACTTCTCTTATCCAGTGGCTTCGTCAGTGGAATAGGGTAATTGAATTTAAACAACATCAGTGTAACATTCGGTACTCGGGAACAGGCAATAGGAGACGGAATTCCACAATAAAGGATTTTAATCATCAACGGGATACATACAGGACACAGGATACACCATCGACGATACTTTAACAACGGACAAGGACTGGACTGACACCGAGGGAATATATACACAGAAACACAGGAGGATAACAAGCAAGGCACAGGTGACGGACATAATGACTAACGAGACACAGCTGACTGAAATGAACTAATGATGGACAAGCACATGGGGAAACAAAACAAAGATCACATGACAGAACTAAAATCAAAACAAGGAACATGTGACAACTGACAGGACAGGGGAAGAAAGAAACAGATAAACAAAAGACCAGATCATGACAATCAGTCTCCTAGCCAAAAGAGAGCCGAAGGTCAACATGTTAATTTCTCTTGTGTTGAGAAGGGTGTTTTCAGAGGACACACCAAACAATGCAAAGTTAATGGTTAAGTTGATCATTTTAGTGGAAAAAATGTCATGGTTCCAGCTTATAAAATTGTAAGATTTGCTTATTTTTAGTTGCTTAATTGCTATGTATTTTTTTTGTATAATTTTGAGGTTTCAACTGTTCACAGTATTTGTGATGATATTTTTTTGGGTAATGTGCAATTTCTTACTATTTTCAGAATTTTTACAAACCAAACAATCAGTTGAGTGATAGAGAAAATAATTAGCAGATTAACTCATGTTGACAATGATCATTAGAAACAGTTGTCTACAAAATAGTTCAAAATGAGCTTCACCTCAACCAACAACAAGACTAAATAATCATGAGTAATAATAATCAAACGAAATATAATTCACTGGGGGAAAAAAAAAATCCTGCCTGTGTCCTAGTGTAGGGTACTGTATAACAATTGAAACATGTTTGGAGACATGGAATAAGCACCTTATAATAGGGACATAGACAAACATGATAAAAAAACAACAAAAAAGAAATCATGACGAAGAATCATTATTTCCGAACACTACATGTAAGTTCACCCATTGCCATTTTGCTAAAGGAAACTGAATGATATATAAAGAAAAAATATGTTGCCTAGACATGTTACTTTCAGCTTTTTCGTGTACATTTTTACTTTTACTTTATATTCTGTATTCTGTTTTCAGAGTCTCACCTAACATCAAAACCTAACATACGCATGTTGTAAATACAGAAAGGGGCAGAAATCAATAAAAATGTTCAGGCATAAATGTGACAACAGTTTGTTGTCCATGACAAAGATAGTACATCTGTATAGATTGTATTGCCCTTTCACCCCCAGGGGACCAGAAGTGCCCCCTGGAAGAGGAAAAAACGGCACATTTCAAATGGCTGTAACTCAAAGTCCAATGAGCATATCAAAGGGAAAAACAGTAGGACAACTACTTATCCTATGTTTAATAAATAATGTTGGACACAGTTTTCTCACATTTAGAGAAAGTTTGTAAAAAAGTATTTTAAAAAGTGTTCTTAGTAAAATACCAAATTTTAAACTGGCTCTCAAACATATTGTAAAGATTTGCACAATGAACATATTTAGATATCCCTTTGTTAATTAAATGTAGTATTTACTTGATTTAATTACTAAAAGGTCATTAAACTACGTTACCCATAAGCCTTTGTCACTCTATTGATGGGACATGGCACTGTAAATTGTAGTTCCCTACTTGCGCTGTAGGTTTAGGGTTAGGATTTCGGTAAATGGGTCCTTTCTTGCAACATAGCAATCCGTCATTGTTCAATGACAGTATAACTGAAGTCATAATGTCAATAAAACATAGTTTGCAACATGAAGCACGTTGTATTATTGCCTAAAAGTTAGTCCAGCCACAGCGTGTCAAAACGTCACACTTACTTGTCCAAATATGGTCATTACGGGATCTTCCGGCTGAAGGTGGGTTATACCAGAAGTTTAATTAAATATAATATATGTTTCTTCTCACTAAAAATAAAAATACATTTTTATAGTTATAGATTCCTATATGGGGCTAACCTGCTGTAGAAACATATTAATGAATCTTTTTTTTCAAAGCAAGGGCCTAATGATTTCCATGGTATGAACTGGAGGGTAACTAACTGTGACAGCTGTGTACAGTATAATAAATAAAAATAATAATCTATTTAAAAAAAAATATATATATACAATATCCTATATCCTTAGATACTTGATATTAAAGACATAAAAATAGCAGTTTTTTTTAAATAAATAAAATTGTACGCAAATAAAAAGCAATCAGTTTTAGTGAAATATGAAAATTTAAATAATCATTTTTATTAATACATTGTGACGAGCAGGGCGGGCGAGAGCCGTGAGGGAACGGCGCGAGGCCGGTGACGCGAGTGTTAACGAGCTTCAGGTGCTCGGCGCACCGGTCTCGTCCCTCACTGTCGTCGCTCCTCCTTTATGCTTCCGGAGCACCTCCGTGAGAGATACGAGACCGGTGCGCCGAGCACCTGAAGCTCGTTAACACTCGCGTCACCGGCCTCGCGCCGTTCCCTCACGGCTCTCGCCCGCCCTGCTCGTCACATACATTTATTATATTTTAGACAAAATGGAAACAAATATGTAACTGGGAAATATGTAACAACAAATATATTTTTATTATTTTTATTTTATGGAATTTATTCATGTTTGGCATAACAGACACAGTTCATGTAAACTTACCTATAAACAGATGCAAACAGGCAAAAGGTGAGAACCGGGGGCATGCTCCACAAGGAATTCTTTTTAAAGATATTTGTTTTACATGCTCATATGTAGATACTTCGAGGTATTTTTCTAAATATTTTTATTACCTTATATGTCCAAACTGTAATTTTACACCAAAATTTTGGTAACACTTTACAATAAGGTTCATTAGTTAACATTAGTTAACAACATTAGTTAACATGAACTAATAATGAACTGCACTTATACAACATTTTTTAATCTTTGTTAATGTTAATTTCAACATTTACTAATACATTATTAAAATCTTGTTAACATGAGTTAATGCACTGTGAACTAACATTAACAAACAATGAACAACTGTGTTTTCATTAACTAACGTTAACGAAGATTAGTAAAAACAGTAACTAATGTATTGCTCATGATTAGTTCATGTTAGTTAATACATTAACTAATGTTTAACTAATGAACCTTATTGTAAAGTGTTACCAAATTTTTTTTTTTACAAAAATCAAGATTGAATATATTTGGTCAAAATTCCATGTTATAAAAGATGAAGTGCTATGCAGGTTATTTAAGACAATATTGGATGATTAGACCTAAAATGCAAAATGTTCGCCTTCTCTCTCTTCAACCGTTTCCACATCTCAAACCTCAATTACATAAAATATCACCCTTTTTAGACAGTTTAGTAAAGAGTAATGAAAATACTATACAAAACTTGCTAGCAGTTGCTAAGTGGTTATCAGCCTTACTTTTCCAAAACAAATAAGACCAGTCTAACTTTTCATAACTGAATATTACAATATAATAAAAACACTTTCTCATTGGATCACATTCTCATTTTGCTCTCAAAAAAATGAGTTGTCGTCTACAGGTGAGGAGTTTGCATCTATGCAATACTAAAATTGCACTGCAAAAATCTTCAAAAACTAATATCTTTGGGCATGCCATTATAACAAACAGCATGTTTGACTGACTGTTACGCAGTTCATGACAAATGAAAAAGATGTTTAAAATGACAACTTTTTAAAAGAAATACCAAAAGAGTGTATGCACTGTGCAAAAACTTTACAGAAGAACAGCACGCAAAACAACAACAACACACTCAGAACTGAAATGTGCTTGATGAGTCCAGGCGTTCAGGGTGAGGAGACTATCATGGTGAAAGATGGCTGGGATTTGGAGACACTGGCAAAAAATGCTGGAACTCGCTGACAGGCTCCCATGTGTCATCCCAAGTTTTGCCACTGTAAGTATCATAAGCGAAACATATCATTAGAACACAGAACCAAAATATAGATCATTGTTGGGTTTAATTTAGAGAGTTAACTGACATTTATTAAAAAAACATTCTTGGATTAGCTGGAAAGGGGCTATGACTTGCAGAATAAGTTGCAGAATACTGAACAAGTTTTAAAATTTCAGCATGTTTTCACGTTGCATTCCAAGCAGATCTGTCAGTTCTACAGACTCAGGGAAAAGGATAGTGACTGCATCTTGCTCCCACTGCCATACATCAATGTTCTCCCCTTCTTCATATTTAATACTGCTCTTCTCTTTCTCATTGCCCTAATCTTCCTCAAGCATTTTATCACCACCAGTGGCGGTTCTAGACCATTTTTACTAGGGGGGCCAAGGGGGGGGCCAGTGTTTAATCAGGGGGGCACATTAAAAATGGTAACAAATTATATTTAAAGATTATAAACTACTTTACTTTACAATCATATAAACATTTATTACAACATTGTACAACATTTGTACAAGAGTGAGTGCAGGTGCAAAAAAGGTAGGTTCATTAATGTTGATGATTATTATCAATGATTTGTGAAAGATCATGTGACACTGAAGACTGGAGTAATGATGATAAATTCAGCTTTGATCACAGGATATAAATTACACTTTACTATATATTCACATAGAAAACAGTTATTTTACATTTTAATAATATCTCACAATTTTAGAGCTTTTTTTGTATTTTTAATAACATAAATGCAGCCTTGGTGAGCAGAAGAGACTTCTTTCAAAAACACCCAAAATAGTACAGTTTCCAAACTTTTGATTGGTAGTACATATCTGCATGTACTTCAAAATGTAGGCCTAGTATTTACTTTAAAAAAAGAAACATTAGATCCATATTGACAAAATTATTTACAGGAGAAAGCACCATTTTAAGGACATACAGTAGGCCTACAATGAAATTATAATTGAAATGCTTTGCAAATAGTAATAACCTTCTTCATCACAAACCTGATGGTGCTGTACTTGATCCACATGGATCCCCTTTCTGTCCCTCTGGCTGTTCCTCTCTCTGTCCCTGTATGTTTTCTTCCTCCTCACCCTCTTCTTCGTTCTCCTCATTTTCTTTTTCATGCTCCTCCCCCTCTTCCTCATCCTCCTCACCGTCTGGAATGTCCCTCTCTGTGTCAGAGCCCTCACTTTCATCACCTGCCCTCTCTCCAACCTCCACTGACTCCTCTGGCTCTCCCTCTTTCTGCTCCTCAACTCTCTCAATACCTTGATTCATTTCTCTCACTTTTTTGTTAACAAAAAAAGGATGATATATCCCTTCCTCGTTTCATGATAACTATCGGAAGAAAAAAACGTGCATTACATTTCGTTGCCTAACCATCCCTTCCCTACTTAACATGGGCAATAGTAACCTGTTGATTACTTTACTCAAATGTATGTTATCGCAATGCAACAGCCAAGACAGATGAAGTTACGTGGTTAACATCACAACATTGTGCAGGAACAACCAGTTACTTACGAGATATGAGTCACTTACGCGGCCGGCGCCGCTCTAATTTACCCGTGTAGAACGTTCCGTCACGTTAGTTCCGCTTTTGGCGCTCGCGTGTAAAATCATAATAAAGTCATAATTCTTTTTTTTTTTTTTTGGCCAGCACTGGGGGGGGGGCACAGGGGTGGCCAGGGACATATCTACAGAGGCACGGGCCTCCCTAGGCCTCCGTGTAGAACCGCCACTGATCACCACTAATGTCACTGTTCTATAGTCTTCATTGCAAGACACTACTGGAACCAATTATTGGTCCAAAACCTCAAAAAATAAGATGCAAGTTTATTAAATTGTGTCTTGATGGATGTATTGTTACATCATCTAGTACAATTGAGACCACAGATCTCGTTTGACTGCAGTCGGTCCATTGAAAATCGCATGTAGAACAGCATTTTCCATCTTAGAAATATTGCTAAATTATGACAAGTTTAATGTTTCAGATGCTTACAAATTATTTTATGCTTTCATGATTCACTACTAATGCATTATTGGGTGAATGTCCTTGGTCAATGGTCCTGCTCAATAAATAAGCTTCAACTAGTTGTGTATGTAGTATTTAACTTAATAAAATGGGGCTGATGCGACCATATTTTTGGTTTTAATTGTCAATAAATTGGCTGCCTGTCAACTATTTTTAAAATTGTATTAATTACTTAAAAAGCACTGAATTGTGTAGCTCCCATAATCCATTGTGTCCACTTAAATCACAAAATTTTGGGCTCTAACTAATAACTTGATATCTAAATCCACACAAGGAGGTAAATCATTCTCCTTTTTCAATCAAAAATAATGATATTTTCTTTCAAGAATTTGAAATTCAGTCACACTCTCTGAGTTTCAGTCCAGACTACTGACCATCACCCTTTCTCTTGCCACAGACATCAATAACAGAAACTTCTATGGTGCTTGAAAGACACCATTTTAACTTTGCCTACATCATATTGTTCACAGAATATACTACTCAGCATTATAATGGAATGAGTTAATAAAACACGACTTACCACACAGTGCAAAGCAACCATATTATTCCGAATTAATATTTAATACCTTTTCAATTATTCGTCCACCGGCAAATTGAGGTTAAGGTACTTTATCAATTCTGGACCGAATATTATCCCGTGTCCAACGGGAATAATATACAGTTATGATTACCAATAAGAGCAAGGTAACGTAATCGACAGTTTAAGGCAGTAACTTGTAAGCACACAACACAAGACTCTTGTATAGGTGAAAAGTTAAAACAAGACTTTATTAAGCTACTCTAATACACACAAACTAATCTAACGAAAACACATACACACTCATTCATACAGTGACAGGGAAATTGAGTTATTGTTACGGAGGGTGGTTGGAGTCCCACGTATCTAGCGTTCAATACTATTTCTTTAACCGCAACCTGAGAGAATTAATACTAGCAATTCAACCTAAGTTCATTTGCTTAATAAAAATTGCACCAGCTTCAGCAAGATTGAGGAGACTGTGATACTTGCATTTCTGTGATCGCACGTTCTCTTCGTGACGGATTTGCACGTGGGTCTCTACACGCTGATTGGCTGGAGGTCGGTCTTTGTTGCGTTCGAGGCTCCGATGAAAGATGGTTGGCTGCCGGAGGGAGCCACGTGGGTTTGTTGCCGGGTTACGCGTTGCTGCGCGACCAAGTTTCTCTGCGTCTCTGGTGAAGTTGCTGAGGCAGGACCTTGAGAGAATTTTCTTCGGCAGCGGCGACGACGGCTCGGATAGATGAGTCTTGGAGAGTTCTTGACACGGGGATATCATGTTGCAGGACGGTGTTGAGGTCGCACGAATCACCCGAAAGTCAAGGCACAAGCAGAAAGGCAAACGGCAAGCACTTGGAAATGCGTGTCGTTGAGTTTTAAGCATGTTTTTCTGACCACTCCCTCCAGGTGTTTCCAACCAACCAGGTATCGCTTTGGGCGGTTCCTGCACGTGATTAGCATAAAATCAACGTGCACAGTCCAAATGTGGTACATTTTACAAACAATATATTTGCATCAAATTACAGGAAATTCATTTTCTGGAAATTCCTGAGTTATCAAAGGGAACTCTGCAGTGTCTTTGAAATGCGTAAGCGGTATTCCCTTTTGCCGCCATGTCTGGGCCCTGCTGTGAAATCAGGGGCCTTGTAACGCCTCCCCGGAGTCAATTTCTTCCTTATAAGGTAAAGGCTTTGCACCTCGGTTCCGCAGGGTCTGGTTCATGATTGTGGAACAAAAGGGAGGACCCTTTTTTGTTGATTCACCAGATTTCTTGTAATCCACATCTTGAATCAAGCAGACATGGGGCCGTCTCCTACAGTTGATTGTCACAGCTTAGTGATGTGTATTTGGAGTGTGTGGGTCGTGTTCATTTGTGTTCCTACATGATGAATGAAGATGATTATGGTGATGATGACGACAATAGTGGTGACGATAATAGTAATTGTGACTGATGGTGATCATGGAATTTAAGGTTGAGTATCCTTTGAATTATGATTCCAATTCTGCTTCTTGAGCTCCTGCAGGAGCATGAGGGGACATCGCTATTGATGACGTTAGGAGGTGGTGATGATGAATGATGATGATGTTGACGACGACAATAGTGACGAAGTTGATGTGATGATGATGATGATGATGATGGATAATAGTGACTGATGATAATCATGGTATTTAAGTTGAGTATCATTTGAATGATTATTATTATTCCAAATCTGCTTATTAATTCTGTTTCTTGTGTGAGGAACATCACTGCTGCGGCAGTGGAGACATTTTAAAGACTGAGCTCCTGCATGGAGGCTGAGGGAACATCGCTGTTGATGACGTAGGGAGGTGACGATGATGATGATGACGATGGTGGTGACAATAGCGGTGACAATGATGATGATGTGACCGTGGTATTTGGGTTTGCGTATCATTTGAATTATTATCCACGTTCTGCTTATTAATGCTGTTTCTTGAGCTCCTGCGGGAGCACGAGGGAACGTCACTGCTGTGGCAGTGGAAACATTTATAAAAGACAGTGAGCTCCTGCGGGAGCGTGAGGGAACGTCACTGCTGCGGCAGTGGAACATTTATAAAGAGTGAGTTCCTGCGGGAGCAGAGGGAACATCACTATTGATGACGTTGCGAGACGATGATGATGACGATGATGCTGACAAGTAAGCGATGATTATGACTGTGATGGCCCACAATGTGGCCACACAGTGAGCGGTAACATGTATACACACACACACCCACACACCAGTATTCATTTCTCAAGTGTTTTTTTGATAGATTTAAGTAATTTCCTTAACATTTAGTAATAAGACACACAAACTTGATTTATTCCATTTAGAATATTTTATTAAATATCCGTATTGGTTAACTAGTTGGAGTGCACACAATCTAGTTCACTATGCTGGGTATTTTTTGTTAATATTACTTTCTTTTGAGTCTAAGTTACCGTGGTGTGGGCTGTGTGGAAAACAGCAGAGGTTCGAGTTCCGTCACTGGTCCGTTCATCTGAAGGGCCGGCGTGCCGCTTCCACTGCTCTTTAGTTCCACTAGCCAGTACCATTTGACTAATGAACTATAGGGAGGATTTAGATATTTAAGTTGGCGTTTTGTCTAATTTTGTACTTTAAGTGTATTTTGATTTGGTTTCTTTTCTAAGATTATGTTTGAGCTCAGTGTTGTTCTGTTGACCTCTTTTAAAAGTTCATTTGATTTATTTGGTGAAATTTTGAGTTTCTTTAATTTTGTAAGTGCTTTATTGGATTAATTAAATCTTTCTTTTTGGGAAACTATTTTTTTCTGTGCCCCTAATTTCCTTTGACTGCTGGGTCCCTCACAATGACACCAATGACAATGATGATAGTGATGATTACAGTATGATGATGACGACGATGACGATAATTATGGTTGGGTATCATTTAAATTTTAATGATTCCAATTCTGTTTATTGGTACTGATTATTGAGCTCTTGCGGGAACATGAAAAAACATCACTGCTGCGGCAGTGGAGACATTTAAAAAGATGACGATGATGATGATAATTAAGGTTAGGTATCATTTGAATTATGATTCCAATTCTGCTTATTGGCTCTGATTATTGAACTCCTGCGGGAGCGAAAAGGAACGTCATTGCTGTAGCAGTGGAGAATTTCCAAATAAACTGAGCTCCTGTGGGAGTGTGAAGGAACATTACTATTGATGATGTTGAAAGACAACGATGATGACGACGTTGAGATGAATTATGGTGATGACGATGAAGAACATGGTGGCCGATGATGATGACGTTGAGATGAATTATGATGAAGATGAAGAAAATGGTGACAGATGATGATGATTAAGTTTGGGTAATATTTGAATTTTAACCATTCCAATTCTGCTTATTGATTCTGATTCTTGAGCTCCTGCGGGAGCGTGAATGAAAATCACTGCTGCGGCAGTGGTAAAATTTCCAAAGAAACTGAGCTCCTGTGGTAGCAAAGGGAACATTACTGTTGACGAAGTTGAGAGAGGATGATGCCAATAATTGTGATGACGATCTTGACAATCGTCATAATTACAGTATGTTGACTGACGGTAATGATGGTCATAAAGCTAGTGATGATGATGCTGGCTGTTGAAGTTAAAGATGAAGATGATCATGATGATGACAATAGTGACTGATGATAATGATGATAGTAATCTGACCGATGATAATCTTGATAAAGTTACAATTTGAATTTTATTCAATCCAACTGCAATTCCAATGCTTAATGATTCCGATTCTTGAGCTCCAGCGGGAGTGTGAAGGAACATCACTGCTGCGGCAGTGGAGAAAAGTTGCTTCGAGAACACTTGGATAGAAAAGCGGATCTTCTCTGGAAGCTTAAGGTAGTATTGCTCTTGCAGCAGATGAATAGTGAAGTTGGTTCCTGCTGGAGCACATGGGTGGATGCTTCTGCCACAGTTAGGATGGAAATATTTCCACTATTAGTGGATTGGTGGTGTTAAGTAGATAAGGTGAGCATGTAGTTGGAGCACCTGAGGAAAACAAAAGCCAATATGAAGATTGCGTTGAGTATTCGGGTGATGTTGATGGAATGATAGCCTCAGCGGAGGGTGGGTTGGGTTCTTCGGATACGTTTGATGAGCAGAGATGTCTGTGAATTGGCTGTTGCCGAGAAGGGTGAACTGAAAAGGAGTTGAAATATTGGATTTTGTTTAGGAAACCCTAGATGGAGCTGGCTTGTAGGTTCTTGATGCCATTGAGATGAGACATGAATGAGGTGATGGTAAGCAGAGAAAATCAGGAAATGCCGGTTGTATGTGAAGTGGAAAGCCTTAAAACACTTCTTTGCCATTAGGAAGGATTGGAGGTTTCTAGGAGAAATGTCTTGAAGAATGGAACTGAGAGAGGCATCATGGAGGGGTTTTAGTGGGTGATTTATGGGAAGACCAGGTCTGAGTTGTGAGAAACTGGGTTTGAGTCCGGCTTGGAGCCAGTAGCCTGAATTCTAGCTAAATCTGTGCTCTGATGTTGCTGGCGACAAAGGTGCAATTCCAAAGCAATGGCGTTCGGTGATATGAGGCTCTGTGTTTCGGAGAAAGGAATGGTTCGGGGAGCGGAGGCAGCCTCACGCTTGGGTTGTAATGAGGAAGGTGAAGGAAGAGCAAAGCTGGGATGGAAAATTGTCCATCTGTTGTCCACGCTAGGGTCTGCTGAAAGAGCTGTAGGCCACTGGTGGAGGAAAAGGCAGTGAAAGGAGAAAGGAGTTTTATCGTGCTCCGCTAGCGAAGGCAACATCATGGTAGGAGGAAGGCATTCATTGAGGAGGATGGTACTGTTGTGTGGTGAGCTGTACCAGGAGCAGCCATGATGTGTGGCTGAGCGGAGAGAGGAGAGTGCGTCTTCTAGTGCGCAAATCAAAGACTCAGGAGAGGAGATATGAGATGAAAAGGCGGCCTTGCAGGATTAAATGCATTAATCATGAAGTTTAAGTGGTCAAGCAAAGACAGTAGTTCACATTTATAGGAAATTAGACTGTCTAGGAAAGCGGACCAGACCAGAAAAATCCTTTCGATTTCCCTTGTGCAGTAAGCTCTGTAAGTGAACAATATCCAAGTTAATGTCCTGAATTCACTGGATTTGGCTGGACCCATGGTTTTAACATAGGCAACTGTAATCCACGTGGGCTGATTATTAGATGTTCGTAATATTCTTGTTTTTTCCATAGGTTTTATGAAAGTGATAACGCACTTACATGATGAGAAGCCTAAAACATGCTGCGCATATTCACCTCTGACGCAGTTTGATACTGTAATCATTGGTTGATATTGGATGATCGTCAAACAGCAGAGTACAGTCTGATTTGTGATCTTTGCTCCTTATCTGCGCTGATTTGCTTGGCACGTGCACATTAATCAAGTTCAAAAGAGAATTATGGTAAAAGTTGAAAGCTTGTATAATAAAATGTGCGCCTTGAATTTATTCAAACGTGTTCAACAATCACTAAAGGATCACAACACAATTACTTAAAATAAACACTTCCAACTGTATTCAGTAATAACAAACGTTTTTATGAATTTGTCCTACCAGTCTGTGCAGCGTCTCTTTCCCAATGATGAAGCTGTGGGTTTAGATCATTTAAACAGAAATACATAAGCGCTATATGACTTCGGTCATAATTAATTTGTTGATAAATCGCAGGACAGGGTTGATTCTGTGTAGGCGATTTAACTGCGCGTGACGTGCGAGCCTCAGCGCGTTTGTTAGAACAGCAAATCATTTGTATAGAAATAGTATAAAACGTGAATTTCCTTGATCAAATATCCAAATATTATAGAATATCCAGATACCATTACAGTGCCCGTTATTTAGCGTCTGAACGCGATGCGATCAGGGGCAGAAAACCAGAACCATTTGAGCTGTGCCGTTACTGGTTTGAGGCAGGGGGGAAATGCTTGGCTCGCTGTGGGCCTGCTGCGGCGGCCTGACGCTGGAGAAAGGCCCGTTCAATCGCAGGAAGAGGGCGGTATTGCCCTAGACGTTAGCTTGGTGCTCGACGGGCCTTATTGTCCGTTTTTCTATGGCAGGAATGATTGAATGTGCTGAAGCAGGAGGCCGCGGATGTTTCGCCCATGGTGGCGCCTGTCGATCTCATTGTGCTGGAACTCATTTGTTTGGGCTGACGCCCGCGAGATAGCTGGAGGATAATCGCTCCTAGACCAGAAGATTATGGCAAAGGTTTCTCAGGGATGAAATATTTTCGTCGGATGGGAAGAGCTCGATTTCGGACATGTTGGGCTGGGCCAAATGCTGAAACTGTCCAAAGCATAGGTGAGTCGATTGCGTCGATATATATAGGTCTTCACTCCTGCCGATTGGGCAGACATGTTGATTGCTGAAAATGACAGCTGGTTGGAGTGATGTGATGATTAGTTAGATCATTTGAACGTGTTTCTCCCGAACTTTGTTAATAAAACATCATTAAATACAGGGACAGATGACAGGGACACAGGGGAATGACATAACTAATAATAACGAACAGCTGACAGGAATTAACTAATGAAGACAGATGGGAAACTACAGGGAACACATCACAGGGCAAACAAGCAGACAGATCAACAGGAAAACATACATAACCCTGACATATTTCTTGGTGATGCCAATCTTTCATTTGATAGCCACATTTCTAACATCTGTAAAACTGCATTCTTCCATCTTAAAAATATATCTAAACTATGACATATGTTGTCAATGACAAATGCGGAACAGTTAGTTCATGCGTTCATGACCTCAATGCTAGGTTATTGTAATGCTCTACTCGGTGATTACACACCTAAACTTTGGAACAGTCTTCCTAGAATTGTTCAGGAAGCAGACACACTCTGTCTATATAGCAAAGTGATGCTATTGTAATGCTTTTGATTGGTTCTCTTATTTAAATTTGCAGCACACCACATCTGTGAAATACATCAATCCACATTGGTGCTGAAAGCTTTCGGCTACAACCTGTCTGAGAGCTGCCATGGCGAGAAATACAAATGCATTCCGGTGCTGAAAATTTAAAAATGATTTAATCCAGAAATCTGTATTTAACCTCAGAATGATCTCAAAGTAAAAAGAGGCACTAATTTTGTAGTGGCTGTGCTTTAAAATGGAATTATTATAATCTTAATTCATGTGATGAAGGATTTTGAAAGTCTGTCAGTAATCAGTATTGACTATACTGTAAGGTTAAAATGATTTAACAGTTGAAAACATTTGTTAGAAATTTAGTAATCAAATTAATCAAATGTAATCAGTTGTCTATAACACCTGATGTACTTGTTACATCGTAAGAAGAATGGCATCTTCGCTGATATTAGTCTCTTTGTTTATCCCAAGGTTTACCGTAGTCAGCTGGAGCTGGAGCCGGGCCCTTTCCAGATCACATGGAGGACCTGCACCTAAACACGATCACATCGCATCCCTGAAGTGTCAGCAGAGATTGTGTCAACTGGACCACCCCCTGTGAAGGCTTCATCGACATGACAGCCAGTGGCACAGATTCCATAAAACCCATTTCCATACCGGTGTGATGAATCCGATCTTCAACCAGATGGAACTGGATTAAGTATTTTGTCTGTTCTGTTCTATCTGACTTCTGACCTGTAATGCTGCCTGAATCATAATCATGCACTCTTCGTTTGTTGGCCAGAGGAGAACTGGCCCTTCTTTCTGCATCGACACCATTGTATGCAAACTGAACTGAGCTGGATGATGACATCACTCTTTTCTCCAGAGCTGCTGTATAAATAAATGAAGATTTTTACAACAGAATAAATAAATACTGAACTTGCTTAAGCTGGACAATGACAATATTTTCTTTTAGAGCTGCTGTACAGCCAAATTTCTGTCCTCTCTATCATTGTAAATCTGATTTGACACAATCTGAATTGTAAAAAGCACTATATAATTAACTTAACTTGATTAGGGTATATATATTTCTTTAGGTGACTATAGGCTACTGTATAAAGTTGGTTAAAGTTGCCGGATAAATTTGGATATACAGTCGTGGCCAAAAGTTTTGAGAATTACATAAATATTGGAAATTGGAAAAGTTGCTGCTTAAGTTTTTATAATAGCAATTTGCATATACTCCAGAATGTTATGAAGAGTGATCAGATGAATTGCATAGTCCTTCTTTGCCATGAAAATTAACTTAATCCCAAAAAAAACCTTTCCACTGCATTTCATTGCTGTCATTAAAGGACCTGCTGAGATCATTTCAGTAATCGTCTTGTTAACTCAGGTGAGAATGTTGACGAGCACAAGGCTGGAGACCATTATGTCAGGCTGATTGGGTTAGAATGGCAGACTTGACATGTTAAAAGGAGGGTGATGCTTGAAATCATTGTTCTTCCATTGTTAACCATGGTGACCTGCAAAGAAACGCGTGCAGCCATCATTGCGTTGCATAAAAATGGCTTCACAGGCAAGGATATTGTGGCTACTAAGATTGCACCTAAATCAACAATTTATAGCATCATCAGCAACTTCAAGGAAAGAGGTTCAATTCTTGTAAAGAAGGCTTCAGGGCGTCCAAGAAAGTCCAGTGCCAGGATTGTCTCCTAAAGAGGATTCAGCTGCGGGATCGGAGTGCCACCAGTGCAGAGCTTGCTCAGGAATGGCTGCAGGCAGGTGTGACCGCATCTGCACGCACAGTGAGGCGAAGACTTTTGGAAGATGGCCTGGTGTCAAAAAGGGCAGCAAAGAAGCCACTTCTCTCCAAAAAAAAACATCAGGGACAGATTGATCTTCTGCAGAAACTATCGTGAATGGACTGCTGAGGACTGGGGCAAAGTCATATTCTCCGATGAAGCCCCTTTCCGATTATTTGGGGCATCTGGAAAAAGGCTTGTCAGGAGAAGAAAAGGTGAGCGCTACCATCAGTCCTGTGCCAACAGTAAAGCATCCTGAGACCATTCATGTGTGGGGTTGCTTCTCATCCAAGGGAGTGGGCTCACTCACAATTCTGCCCAAAAACACAGCCATGAATAAAGAATGGTACCAAAACACCCTCCAACAGCAACTTCTTCCAACAATCCAACCACAGTTTGGTGAAGAACAATGAATTTTCCAGCACGATGGAGCACCGTGCCATAAGGCAAAAGTGATAACTAAGTGGCTCGGGGACCAGAACGTTGAAATTTTGGGTCCATGGCCTGGAAACTCCCCAGATCTTAATCCCATTGAGAACTTGTGGTCAATCCTCAAGAGGCGGGTGGACAAACAAAAACCCACTAATTCTGACAAACTCCAAGAAGTGATTATGAAAGAATGGGTTGCTATCAGTCAGGATTTGGCCCAGAAGTTGATTGAGAGCATGCCCAGTCGAATTGCAGAGGTCCTGAAAAAGAACGGCCAACACTGCAAATACTGTCATGTAATTGTCGATAAAAGCCTTTGAAATGTATGAAGTGCTTGTAATTATATTTCATTACATCACAGAAACAACTGAAACAAAGATCTAAAAGCAGTTTAGCAGCAAACTTTGTGAAAACTAATATTTATGTAATTCTCAAAACTTTTGGCCACGACTGTATAGTATATCCTGTGCAATAATATAGTTTACATTACAGTTTACAATATTTGAGATCCAAATACCATACAGTGTGTTGGGTTATAGATGTTGATAAATAGTATGCAGTGTTTTAGATTTAGATACAATTTATTTGTAAAAGGCATAGAGTTAACCATTTTGATTGGTTTTTATGGTGATGCTCTGTGCTTGTAAGTGTAACAATAGCCCTGGTCTCCCCTGTATACTGTTTTGTATAATTTGTAATCACTAGTTTTTGAGTTAAGTGGTAAAGGCCAATTATCAGTCTAGAATTGTCTGACACAATCAAGAGTTGCCTTTGGTCCAAATGGCTGCATATTACAAACAATTTGTCATCTCATCCACTTTCGTTAAGTGAGTCATTAAACATGGTGTTTAAGTTGCTATTGTCGATCACAAGAGACTGAGGTTCATTTGAGACAATATAAGAAAATCTGAGGCAAGCTATATTTGTGTGTGATGGAATTTTTGGCTAATATTATTCACCTTAAGAGTATTGCTCTGTGGAAAAACATATTAAGGTGTAAATGCAGTACTTGTAATGAAAAAGCTTGTGATGGTCCTCATTACTTTCCTCTCTGCTTTTGGCTTGAGTGAGTGACAGCTGGATGTCAAGGGTGAAAATAAGACATGCAGTGTTCGTTTCCCTTGTTACAAATCAATCTGACCTTGCGTTGCTCCACTCCTTCTCATATACTCAATGCGTTTATACCCTGTCGAACAATCGATACTTTGTGCAAATAATGTATCATGTTCAGAAATCACTTCATGCTGTTTCTCATTTTCTAAATATGTTCACATAACATTGTATACAAGTCATTGGTCCATCTAATTTCATAAAATAATACTCACATGTAACAAAACGCTCCTATCCATTTCTCACAAGTGTACATATGTGACTAACGCTGTTCAATGCGGCACTGCATCTTCTCATTTCAGTCATAAACACAAGCAGGTTGCTTTGTGTTCGCAGCTAATTAAGGCCATATTCTTCCTCTTTACTTTGTGGTGGGGAGCCAATCAGTGCAATTGGCAATTTACACAGAGATAAAAAGTTATCTGTAAACAGAGACTCTAATTAATTATGCTCTGAAATAGCAATTAAGTCTCAAACACAATGAGCCCAGACCAGAGTGCTGCAGTAAGTCATCTGATGGCGTTTATTTGAAGGGATTGTAACCCCATGTTCAACACAGCACTTATTTATTTCACCTACTTTCCTGACATCATTCAATTGCTTTCAATTTAGCAAAATAATGAGAAGATGACAGGGAGAGGGAGAGAGAAAGAATGAATTATAGAAAGATGAGAGAGACAGAGAGAAGTGGTACCTCATAAAAGCTTTCCCACCTCCTGCAGTCTATGATGCATCTGCTGCAGTGTTTTGGAGTCTGACAGTTAAGTTTTGGTATCTCTGATGGAGCAGAGAGTTTCCTGCAGATACTCGATTATCTGCCTAAGGATTGAAGTAACACCTTTACTGCTGCAAAATTTACAATGGCAATTAATCTTCTTATTGGTGCTAACTAAACTTTTTTTATACTCGTTCTTTAGGACTCTTTGCCATGGGCTATTGGCAGAGGGAACACAAAGATCCTGTTGAAGACTGATTGACAGGTTTAGGCATTTGAAAATGAAATTGTGTGTGTGTGTGTGTGTGTGCATGAGTGTGTGTGTAACTGAAATGGAAATTACTCAATATAAGTGTATACTAAAGTGGAACACCATACAGCTAATTCACATTAGTACTGGCTCAACTCTCAGGTTTCGAAGTTCTAACTGCTACTTCTGAACTTCTGACCTGCTAGCACCCTCTTCTGTTTGCAATTTAAACTTTGTTTAGGCTCTCACAGCACTCAAGTATTTCTTAGCATTCTGAAAGTTGGTACTTGAAAAGGCAGAACTGAAGAGAACAAACATCATCTTTGATTACGGACTGAAAATAATCTGTATAAAAGATTCATGTCCTATTTCAAAATATAATCCAAAATATTACATGATTTGAAAGCATTTTGTAAGGCTTTTGCTGAAGTTATTGAAGGAGAGAATTATATCATTGGACTCTTATGGACGAAATACAGTCATTTAAAACCATGTATCTGGTCAAACCATCACTTCCAAGAGACAAAAATTGCAAGATAAGAGAAATACATAATGCCAATCAACCTCCAAATCCAAAAGATGTTCCAAACACAGCATTGCTTTTGTGTCAGCCTGAAGTATTTCTGTCATCTCATGCCAGAAAGAAAGAAAGAAAGAAAGAAAGAAAGAACCTTTCAACTACTGGCCAATCTCCATAAACATGTCTGTGGTTTCATTTGCCGATTCTGATCTTATTTTGGGTGTTATAGAGGTCGTGCTCTCGATGTGTGCATCATGAATCCCACTGAAATAAACAAAACTTATTAAGGTAAAATACTTAAAATATTAAGAGAACATTAAGAGAAGGAAATAATTAAGGTGCTGATAATACTGATGTTTCTACTACACTGGAAACCAGCAGTATCTGAACAATCAAAGTATAAGTTGGCCAATAGATCAAAATTTACAAAGAATTGAGCAATGAGACATTTAGCTTCAGTTATGGTATCGGCAAAGGTCAAAATAAATGAAGAGTAGGCAATTTGCTCTATAAACTTGATCAAGATATGCACATATGTTTGGTTCAGATGGAATTAAAATCAATGAGTGCATCTGTGAAGCACAAATTAGCTTGACCTCTTCAGGCAAAAAAAAAAAAGAAAGCATCTTTCGAGAACAAGCACTTTAAGATCTAAAACAAGAAGAGAGGCGTTCTGTTGAAGCAGAGCAGAAAATGCCATGGCAAATACTGAAAACTTGACATTTCGTGATCTGTCTAGTCATTTCATAGGGTTAGAGCTACTTCTTTGCTATTGGCCTTTCAAAAGTAAAAAATAGAAGCTAAGCCTTTATGTAAGGCATTATATTTGCCTGTAGTATCACTGTCAGCTGCCCCTTTCACTTGATCACTTAAAGTCCAATTATGATGGCATGAAAATGTGCTCACTGATAATAACAAAGAATTTCAAACACTAAAGTCAGAATTCTATGGCCAACATAACCAATTAATGGCCTTTTATGTGCTGTTAGACACATCAATCAGAATGTATAGTGTAAGAAAGGGTTATGATACAAATTTCCTGACAGTTTCCTGGATTTAGAATAAGTCTGGACTATAAGTAATTTCTTACAACATCTTTTAATAGTGTCAGCTTCAAAGACGATAGAGAAAAATCAGAAACATTCTGTTACATTTTATAACAAAATAATAGTATTGCATTTTTAGCACTGCCTAACATTTGTATAATACCATAATGTATTTACATATATGATATTTACCTATGATGCCGATCTTGCAACGCCATTGAAATAATTAATAATTATTTTATTGTACAGTCATATTGTAATGAATCCGCTCCGTCACTTTTCACCCACTTGCCACCAGAGGTCGCCCTTCCACTTCATGGACTCTGTCACACAAACTTCATTTCCCACAAGCCCCTCACCCAGTCACTGATCACCCTAGCCAGCTGTTGTACATTACCTTGATTCAATTACACTCACATCTCACCCCTATAAAGCACCACTCACACACAGCCACGTTGCGAAGTAGTGTTGATTCCTGTGTCACAATTCCGAGTGTTTATTCCTTGTTTTGTTCTGCCTGTTACCTGACCCTGCCTGTTCTCTGTTTTGTTGTTGATCTGCCTGCCTATTGACCATTTGCCTGGACCACGAGACTGCCTGTTCCGCGCCACTATTGTGTTATGTTTTTGTATTAAAGCTGCACTTGGATCCCATTCGCTGACTCGCTCCTCATTACACATATATTTATTTTTTCATAAAACCATAATTAGAAGTGTATTTTAGAAACAATATTAGCAGAAATAAATTATCTGTATGAGCATAGGCTTTGTTGCATTACATTAATTCGAATGAGGGGGGTGAAATGAGGGGGTGTGCTCTATTTACTTTTTTTTTTTTTTTCATTGGTTTAAAATGCATTTCAGTATTTCGAGCTTCCAGTCAGATCCACTTTCCAGTCAGATCCACAGATTCCACTACGTCATAGCGGAAACGATTGGATGTAGTTCTCTTTCTAATATTCGTTCAGTATCTCACTGCGGGACTGCCTCTAGGCGTGACCGATCGCGGAAGCACCAATAACACCACGTCTGCCAACCATGGCAGACCAATCGCTGCAGCGATCAGGGAGTCCTACCTCCCTGTATATAAACCGCAGCTACCTGCCGTTTCGTAATTCTCGCTCTCTTCCCCGTGAAGATTTTGGAAGCCAGACTCAGCAGACTTTGGGAGCTATTTTGCTAAACGGTTTACCGACGGAGCCGCAAGGTAATGTCCCAAACGCAAGATCCCTACAGTTGTTGAGTTCTTACTTTGGAGTGGATAACTAACACGTCAAGGCGAGTTCTCTGCTCTGGATTTATCCATCTATTTTCCTAGTTTTTTGGGCGCTTACTACGCTCCAGAAAAATAGAAAAATAAGAGCTCTCCATCAGCAGCACAGCTCCGTTATACCGTACGAAGAGAGTGCAGGCCATGGCTACTGCGAAGGAGCCGGAGAGCCCCGGAGGAAAGGGTCGTCCTCCTCATCCGTGTGCTTGCGGAATGTGGATTTCTGCGAAGGATTCACACGGCCTCTGCATCTCCTGTTTGGGCGCTAAACACGCTCAGGCAGCTCTGTCTGACCCCGAGGGCTGTCCCCACTGCGTAACATTCTCGCTTAAAACCCGAGAGCGGAGACTCCGCGTGGCAGTGGCTGGGAAGTCGGACCCGTGCCTCTCTGCTCAACCCAGAGAGGAACCCCTGGATTGTCCGCAGACCGCCAACTCGTGGGGAGAGATGATGGAGAGAGTGTCACCCGTCCTTCCCCCGCTGTTCGACGATCCTTTAGCGGGAGAGGAAGATGACGACGACGAAGTTTTATCGACCATCCTCGAAGACGAGGATGACGATGAGGAAGATGCCATTCTTCCCCCGACTCAGTCGCGTCCGCCGAGTGCACAGGACGAGAGCTCACCCTCCCCTGTGCAGACGGACACAGATTTAATCGAGGTCTGTCGCAGGGCCGCGGCTAGATTGTCGATCGACTGGCCATCTCAACCTGCAGGCCAAGGGGCTGAGAGAGACCTGTATGACGGTAAGAGACTGCCGTCACGTCTCCCTCCAGCGAGACAGTTCATTCCTGCCGTCCCAGCCTGTGTGGCTGAAATGAAAACTTTTTGGGACAAGCCTTTTTCCCACCGAGTACCCGTCAAAGGCTTCTCGAGGCTGGATGTCCAGGGAATGGAGGATTTGGGGATGGCAGATCCTCCCCCGGTGGAATCATCTGTTGCAAATCATTTGCACCCGAGTCGCAGGGCAGCGCTTTCTTCAACGGGAGCCTCGCTGCCAGGGAAAACAGAGCGCTTCGCCGCCTCTGTTTTTCAAAAGAGCTACAGATCCTCTGCACTCGCCGTCCGTGCTTTGAACGCGACGTCCCTCCTCACGGCCTATCAAGCGGAGTTACTAGAGGAGATGGGTCGTCAGCTGGACTCCGGATCTCCCAACCCAACGCTCTGGGAGGAGATATGCGTCATCGCGGATTTAAACCTGCGCACATCGCGCGGAGCGGTTCAGAGCTGCGGTCGGAGCATGGGTTTGGCGGTTGTGGGTGAGAGATCGCTATGGCTGGGCTTGTCAGGCCTCTCTGACAAGGAGAAGGTACAGTTTTTGGATGCCCCTATCGATCCAAAGGCAATGTTTGGCGCGACGGTTACAGCGATGCGTCAACAATGTGACCTGAGGAAAAAAGAGGGAGAGGCATTCGAGGTCTGTCTTCCCAGAAAGCAGGCGGCTCGGACTTATCACCCGAGCCGAGCGAATTTCAGACCTGCAGGGAGAGGAGGCCATTCTGACCATCAGCTTTCCCGTCCTGCCCCACCACAACAGCCAGGAAACGCGGGCCCGCAATCTAAGCCCGTTTTTGCGAGACCGAAACAGTCTTTCGCAGCCGCAGCTGCAAAACACCGATCGGCCACCCCGCAGGTAAACAAAAAGAGGCGCTCGACCTGAGACATCAGTTCGGCATCAGGAAGGTTTTGGAGACAGCACTCAGGGTTTCTCTGTCCCATCCCTTCAAGTCAATTCCTTTCTCCCTCCCTCGGGGAAAAGGAGAAGGAAGGTAAACGTTTGTGTGGACAGTTCGAAGTCCAATGTGTACGGGAGAGTGGCCCATGTTCCTCAGGTGCCCCCCAAATATTGTATTGTCTCTCCCTCCAACTATGAGTATGGTTCTGAGGGAGGAAGGACAAAAGTTCATAAGCATCACTTCACGAATAAAGTTTTCTCTGACGCATCCAGGCCAAGGGCCGAGGGCGCAGAGTGGGATGAGTATAAAGAAAAAAGATCACAAAAAATTAAAACAATCACTAATAGAGACGAATATAACTCCTACACTGGAGCGGTATTCCCCCCCTTCGCCACTAGAGCGTGCTGCAGCACCGCTAGTGAGCGAAGCCGGGATGGGGCCACTCGCTGCTCAGACTATAAACTGGCGCGCATGCGCAGTTCATCCCTGGGTGTTAACCACGATAGAGAGGGGATAAAGACTTCAATTCTCTGTAAAACCTCCTGTATTCAATGGTGTGGTGATTTCAGTGGCCCAGGGGGACGCAGCTCAGGTTTTAGAGGAAGAAATATCCTCTTTAATGAGGAAAGGAGTGATAAGAGTGATTCCAACGAAGGAGAGCCAAATGGGCTTCTACTCCCGTTATTTTGTGATTCCCAAAAGAGGGGGAGGTCTCCGTCCCATTTTGGATTTACGGATCCTCAACAAACACCTCAGAAAATACAAATTCAAAATGCTTGCGCTTTGAACTGTGTGTCAAAGTATTCGTCAGGGGGATTGGTTCACCTCAGTGGACCTCCAGGACGCATATTTTCACATAGATATTTTGCCTGCTCACAGGAAATATCTGAGGTTCGCTTATCAGGGCACAGCATACGAGTACACGAAAATCCCCTTTAGCCTCGCTTTAGCGCCCAGGGTATTCAGCAAATGTGTGGAAGCAGCTCTGACACCGTTAAGGAACGAAGGGATCAGAGTTTTATCATATCTGGACGATCTGCTCATCTGCGCGCCGTCCCCGCGGCAGGCAGAGAGCGATACGCACACACTAGTGACGCATCTGGAGAGATTAGGTTTCAAAATAAACCAGACGAAGAGTTGTCTATCTCCCTCACAAGAAATAGTCTACTTCGGTCTGAGGTTGAATTCAGTGATGTTTCAAGCTTTCCTATCAGAGGAACGCATCGAGACATTTCACAGCTGCCTCTCCCTTTTTCAAAGAGGGAGATCAGTCTCTTTCAGAACGTGTCTTCGGCTACTGGGTCTGATGGCCTCAACCGTGTCAGTGGTTCCCCTGGGACTGCTGCGAATGAGGGATTTTCAGAACTGGACTGCGTCACAGGACATTCGCCCCATGAGCCGTCTCAGTCGCAGAGCGCGCGTCTCACCAGAGTGCATGAGCGCTCTCTGTCATTGGAGAGCCCCGTCTTTTCTCAGGACAGGATGCCCTCTGGGGCCTGTTGTAATGAGGAAAGTGGTGACGACAGATGCATCTCTCACGGGCTGGGGGGCAGTGTTCGAGGGCAGAACAGTGAGAGGAGTTTGGTCTCCTGCACTGAGAGAGAAGCACATAAATTTTCTAGAACTACTGACAGTGTTACTAGCTCTGAGACATTTTGTGCATCTTCTCAAGAATCATCATGTATTGGTCAGAACAGACAATACAACGGTGATAGCCTACATAAATCGGCGGGGAGGAGTACGTTCTCACAAACTTCACTTGTTAGCGAAAGAACTGATTTTGTGGAGCAGCGGGACCCTCCTGTCGTTACGCGCGACGCATGTTCCGGGATTAATGAACGGGGAGCAGATCTACTGTCCAGAGGAATTCCTCTGTACGGGGAGTGGAGACTTCATCCCCAAGTAATCCTTATGGTGTGGCAGAGATTCGGCCAGGCCGCCGTAGATCTCTTCGCATCGCGCGAAGACGCGCATTGTTCCCTGTTCTTTTCTCTGGCCGGCGACGCGCTTTCGAAAGCTCCGTTCGAGCCCATTGATAAGATTGCCTTGAAGCTTCTCACTTTTAAGACGGCTCTGTTACTCGCTCTTACTACAGCAAGAAGGGTGAGTGAACTACATGCTCTATCAGTTCACCCGTCATGTATGATGTTCGCTCCGGGTGGCCAAAAGGTAACTTTGAGAACTAACCCGGCGTTTTGCCTAAAGTGTTTGATCACGCTAGTGCAGTTCAGTCAGTGGACCTGCTAGCTTTTCATTCACCACCCTTTTCATCCCCAGAGGAGGAGCGGTTACACGGTTTATGTCCAGTTCGTACTCTGTATACGTATGTTCAGAGAACCCGCACACTTCATAAGAGCAATCAGCTATTTGTCTCGTGGGCGGACTCGTACAAAGGAAAACCTATATCCCGTCAACGCCTCTCTCACTGGGTGGTGGAGGCCATCGTGTTATGTTACAGTAATACGAATATAGAGCCCCCAGCAGGACTACGAGCACACTCTACTAGAGGCATTTCTGTTCGAGAGATTTGCGCTGGTCTTCTCCGCACACATTTACTCGGTTCTATAGGCTGGATGTGACAGAACCCTCCCTGGCCCACTCAGTCCTGGGAGTGAGTAGTCAGGTTGTATAAACACAATTTTTTATTCGAGGGAGAATTGCTCATGTCATTCTGTTTCACCTCCATCGGGAGCTATGATTCAGTTGATTACCCACTCTTTCTTTAGTCTGCTTCGTCAGCATATCGGCAATTCGGGAGTGGTCTATATCCCGCAGTGAGATACTGAACGAATGTTAGAAAGAGAACGTTAGGTTACTAACGTAACCCCGGTTCTCTGATAACATGAAGTGCGGTATCTCACAAACGTTGCCCTCCTTGCCTGTTCTGCACGGAGAAGAGATATGCGGAGAATGACGAAACGGCAGGTAGCTGCGGTTTATATACAGGGAGGTAGGACTCCCTGATCGCTGCAGCGATTGGTCTGCCATGGTTGGCAGACGTGGTGTTATTGGTGCTTCCGCGAACGGTCACGCCTAGAGGCGGTCCCGCAGTGAGATACCTCACTTCATGTTATCAGAGAACCGGGGTTACGTTAGTAACCTAACGTTAGTTTTTAGTTTGAAGTTATAAACGTTGGAAGTAACACAATCTTTTGAACGTGCGTACAATGTCTATGTTTAATTTTATGTTTTGGAAGTAAACATTCAAAAAGAAGACAGTTTGTTTGCTGGTGTTTCAAATACTGGTTGTAGTCCAGTATTTGAGTATATGTAGTCTTCTGGTACAGAAGAATTAAAAGCAACTAGGTGCCACAACATTAGTCAAAGAAGTGGCTAATACAAAGCTTGCTGTTTGAGGAAGCAGCGGATCGGACTTTAGTGCCGCAAACGAGCGAGAGAGAGCCGCTACGGACCGACACGAGCCCGCAGTTTTGCCACCGTTTGAGAGAGTGATGCTGCGCGCTGAAGTGTGGACCTTTTTCTTCAGAAGACGGAGACAGAGGAATACGGTAACGAAAACTACTTCTTATCTGTGTGGATTATCAAGGAAAGACGCGATACAGACGCAATAAGATATCGGCTGCGTCCGAAATCGCCTACTCAGTGAGTAGGTACTTAATTTCAATGAGTAGGTACTTAACGAGTGCTAAAAGAGTGTGAATGAAATCTCGTTGAGTATGAATGCGATCCGGAAATCATCCGCCATGTTGACGTTATCATGTGACCTATAACGTTATCGCAAGATATGACCGACAGGTGCACTAACACCTGATTAATAAAAAAAAAACAAAAAAAAAAACACACACCTGATTTCATCAGTAGCTCGTCAGCCATACCCAGGTTTCTGCATCATCAGCAAATATGTTGGCAATTTCTGAACAATCTGCACAAATGAGACTTCGGGCAGCCACTTGAAGATCTCGCCTTTGGAGAAGACTGATTTTATACTCTAAAAGTGTAAGTGTACGAATTCTTAAAAAATTAACATTAGCCCAGAATGATTGCACTATAATATTGATAGATGCTGACCATTACGTAATTATATTACAATTTTGTTTTACTGAAAATGATAGTCAACAACACATGAAACAAATCTTTATTAAAATTTCTCATTCTAACAAGCTATAACATATTTACAGGTATTCAACCCCACATCCTACTGCCATCTCAACAGAGCTGTGCCAATTCTGCAGCTTTTTTTGGATCAAGCAGCTGACCACCGTTCCCACCTTCGCCTGTCTTTGCCGTCCATCATGTCCCTCATTGGTGCACTCAGATGGGAACCTGACCATGGATGGGAGATGGGTGCTGAGGAACAGCCCTTTCTACACTGGCAGCCTTTACCCACCACCAGGCAAGTGCATCCTCGGGGATGGTGGCTATCCTTGTCTGAGTGCACCCATCTGCCTCATCACGCCATATAGAGAGCCTGTACAGAATCCTGTGCAGGCTCGTTTCAACAGCAAGCACTCCCGTGCCCGGAACATCGTGGAGAGAGCTTTTGGGATGCTGAAGACACGTTGGCGTTGCATTTTCTTCAAGGCCCTGCCTTCGTGCCTGAGGTGGTCGCGTGCTGTGCAGTGCTTAACAATCTCGCTCTTCTCAATGGCGACATCGTTGAGCCAGAGGATGAGGAAGACCATGATGACAGGCCCCCGGAACCACAAAACCTCCAAGCAGGAGTAGGAGAAGATGTGCGGGACAATCTGGCTGCTGCGGTGTCTGCACCAAACATCTATGTGCCTGCTCTACATGAGCATGATTACCTGTAAAACATTAAAAAATATTTTACAATTCATGTCAGCATTCTGTTTTATGTTAACAGCTTCATTTCACATGTTTACAATTACAAGCTAATTTTTAGAGCTTTATTAGTTTTGTGGTGTAGTGGGCTCAACTACTGAACTGGTAAGCAGAAGGTTGCTGGTCATCTCTGACCCTGGAGCAAAGTGGCTTGCATGAAGACATACTGGTGGTGACGGTTCTAATGTCCCTGTAACAAATGCACTGTAAGTCATTTGGAAAAAAGCATCTGCCAAATGCATAAATGTAATTGATTTTTGTAAAGCCTTTTTTTAATTGTCTTTTTAATTGCCATAAACACTTAAAGCTGCTTTTTTTTAGTTCAAGATACTACTATAATACAAAATGCATACATTTTCTGCAATTTCTATTTGGTGGGTTAAAAAAACAGGGATCAAACAACATGAAAGCAAGTAAATACTGACTGAATTTAAATGTTTGGATGCAGTAACCAATTAGGGTTAATTAGGGTTTTTCATACCCTAATTATACACACCTGAACAATCTATTTAAACCAATTAATGACCAATTGAAAATTCCTGACAGGTGTGTTGGAACTGAACCATCATGTGCTCTGTATGCATTTATAAGTCACATAACACACAATAAAACTATTGTTTGAAAGTGTTTTAGGACATTACACCATATTCACAAAACATTCATCACTTCATAAATATTTCAATTTATCAATGTTATCACTATCTCAAGGTTATAACTAAATATCTCCAAGTCTATATATACTGTGAATGCCTAGAAATTGTTTGTTTTATATACATAGTATTGTGCAAAAGTATTAGGTCACCATTTGATGTTGTAGCAATGATATAACAGTGATATAATGACCTTATGTGGCAAGAATTTAGTGTGACCTCTTCTACACTTCAGCAACAGAAGGAAACTGGCTTTCTTAAACTTAAATGGAAAAGAACTGGAAGCCCAGGAAAACTTCTGACTAGAAGTAATGTGAGACGCTTCACAGAGTTTCTTGTTTGACAGATTCTTACTGATGTTTGCCTAAAGAAGACATCTTGTAAATTTTTTTTTTTTTTAATTTGTGTTCATATCTTCATTATTTTCTGTTTTTATCTTAATAAAGAGCAAAATATGAATGATCATTCAAGCATTGCTAAAACAACAAAGCTGGTTGTGCCTTATGATTTTTGCACAGTACTGTACACATTCTTCTATTTGAAAATATGTTTGTTCTTATTAAACAAACCCAAGTTTGTAAATGATCAGAAGATGCTTTTGTCTTATTTATTTTTTTGCAAGAATTTCAAGGAGGGAAAGGAATCTTTCATCCCTTTGCTTTGTCTCCCTCTCTCTCCTTTCCTCTCTCTCTCTCACTTCCTGTTGCCATCTCTCTTCTCTTTCTCTTGCTTCTCTTTCTTGTCTTTTCCTTCTCACTTGTCTCTCTCGTTCTCTTTGGTCCTCCTTCTCCATTTCTCTCCATCGTCTCTCCTCCCTCTCAGCAGCTTCCCGCTCTCTCTCCGCTTCCCTCTCCTCCATCTCTCTGATTATGTCCTCCAGGTCTTTTGGCCTTTTCCGTGTAGCCCTCGCTGGCTCTGGGGTCACTGAGGATGAAGAACACACAGCAACATCTGGGCCAGATGAGCTAATAAGGGCAGGTGGAGTGATGGAGGTTCTGCCTCCAATTGTCTCATCCATGGCACTGTACCATTTCCAGGATGCTACTGTGGGTTCTCCATCCTCAGTGCTAACACCGGTCTGTGGACATTTCAGATCCTACAAAAATGTGCAAACATAATACAAAAGCAGTCATTTTAATAGCACAATCTCATTTCATTTCTTTATTAGAAGTAACAAAATGATCTTACTTTATATTTTTGTTTGAGGTTTTCCCTTTTTTTTTTTTTTTTTTTACAAATGCCGTCGTCACCTTTCCTTGCAGGTCCTGCTCCACCACAAAAGATCTGCAGCAAATGAACAGAAATAAATAATCACAAAAGTGCTGTAATAACTCTGAAATTACAATAGTTGAAATAAACTACAACTTAAGATTTAAATAGATTTTTTTATTAATTTCTTTTGTATACTCACTCAAAACCTTTGATGGCAGCATTCCTCTTTCTGGTCAAGAGGGTTTCATTAGCCACTCTCCACCGGATAAGCAGACGTGTGTGTTCATCTGTCCCTGTAACATCCAAACAAGATTCAAGTTACCTCTGAGATTTGAGTGCTCAAAACTACATGTACATGTTGAGGTAGTTGATTGTGTTAAGTGACTTTTTATCCAACACAAATGTTCCTCCATTTTTCAACAGTACTAATGAACAAATAAAATATTCATTATATTTACTTACTTTATGGAAATGTGTGTACATTCGTACAATTCAGTGTTTGCAATAGATGAATGCAAGTACACAATAGCACACATATACATCATTCAGATGTCTACTTCATATCTAGGACCTATTAGACACACTCATATGAAATTCATATGGAAGATTTTCCAGCCAGATATTAAATAGACATTTGGTAATGCTATTTCAGATGTATATGGTTTAAAATGTATGTAAATCCACTTTGGAGACGCACGTGTGCTTCCTAGAACTCCACTGACAGCTATACTTAATAAAACGTGTTTTTACAGAAAATATCACAACTATACATACCATTTAGTGTCTTTACACTTTAAACAATTTGCTCTACAGTAGTTCAACAAATGCTAATTTAAAACAAGGAACCATGTTTTTGGTTTGTAATACTCACATTCGTTACCACACTTTTCCGTCATGTTCGATTATAACGATCCTCTTCTTCTTCTTCTTCTTCTTCTTTATGACGTATCCTCTCCCATGGCCTCCTGGGACAGGAAAGTACTTTTCGGAAAGCGCTCAGGAATCTGGGCGGAAGCAGTAGGCCATCTGGGAACTTCTCGACTACTCTTTTATGACTACTAAGATTTCGGACATACTTATTCGCTCACCTACTGCTTTTCCCCTACTACAGGGAGTGCAGAATTATTAGGCAAATGAGTATTTTGACCACATCATCCTCGTTATGCATGTTGTCTTACTCCAAGCTGTATAGGCTGGAAAGCCTACTACCAATTAAGCATATTAGGTGATGTGCATCTCTGTAATGAGAAGGGGTGTGGTCTAATGACATCAACACCCTATATCAGGTGTGCATAATTATTAGGCAACTTCCTTTCCTTTGGCAAAATGGGTCAAAAGAAGGACTTGACAGGCTCAGAAAAGTCAAAAATAGTGAGATATATTGCAGAAGTATGCAGAAGTCTTAAAATAGCCAAGCTTCTGAAGCGTGATCATCGAACAATCAAGCGTTTCATTCAAAATAGTCAACAGGGTCGCAAGAAGCGTGTGGAAAAACCAAGGCGCAAAATAACTGCCCGTGAACTGAGAAAAGTCAAGCGTGCAGCTGCCAAGATGCCACTTGCCACCAGTTTGGCCATATTTCAGAGCTGCAACATCACTGGAGTGCCCAAAAGCACAAGGTGTGCAATACTCAGAGACATGGCCAAGGTAAGAAAGGCAGAAAGTCGACCACCACTGAACAAGACACACAAGCTGAAACGTCAAGACTGGGCCAAGAAATATCTCAAGACTGATTTTTCTAAGGTTTTATGGACTGATGAAATGAGAGTGAGTCTTGATGGGCCAGATGGATGGGCCCGTGGCTGGATTGGTAAAGGGCAGAGAGCTCCAGTCCGACTCAGACGCCAGCAAGGTGGAGGTGGAGTACTGGTTTGGGCTGGTATCATCAAAGATGAGCTTGTGGGGCCTTTTCGGGTTGAGGATGGAGTCAAGCTCAACTCCCAGTCCTACTGCCAGTTTCTGGAAGACACCTTCTTCAAGCAGTGGTACAGGAAGAAGTCTACATCCTTCAAGAAAAACATGATTTTCATGCAGGACAATGCTCCATCACACGCGTCCAAGTACTCCACAGCGTGGCTGGCAAGAAAGGGTATAAAAGAAGAAAATCTAATGATATGGCCTCCTTGTTCACCTGATCTGATCTGAGAACCTGTGGTCCATCATCAAATGTGCGATTTACAAGGAGGGAAAACAGTACACCTCTCTGAACAGTGTCTGGGAGGCTGTGGTTGCTGCTGCACGCAATGTTGATAGTGAACAGATCAAAACACTGACAGAATCCATGGATGGCAGGCTTTTGAGTGTCCTTGCAAAGAAAGGTGGCTATATTGGTCACTGATTTGTTTTTGTTTGGTTTTTGAATGTCAGAAATGTATATTTGTGAATGTTGAGATGTTATATTGGTTTCACTGGTAAAAATAAATAATTGAAATGGGTATAAATTTGTTTTTTGTTAAGGTGCCTAATAATTATGCACAGTAATAGTCACCTGCACACACAGATATCCCCCTAAAATAGCTAAAACTAAAAACTAAAACTTCCAAAAATATTCAGCTTTGATATTAATGAGTTTTTTGTGTTCATTGAGAACATGGTTGTTGTTCAATAATAAAATTAATCCTCAAAAATACAACTTGCCTAATAATTCTGCACTCCCTGTATATAGTAGAGAAGTAGGCGATTTCGGACGTACTTCAAGTAGACATACGTCCGAATCTCGCGAGAAATAGTACGTCACCGAGGTAATTCTCGCCTACTCTTTTATGACTACTAATGTTTCGGACATACTTATTCGCTCGCTTACTGCTTTTTGCCTACTCAATAGTAGAGAAGTAGGCGATTTCGGACGCAGCCATCGAGTGAGTTCGCCAGAGAACGAAAATAGGTCTACTTCTCCCTGCAAAACGTATGCTGATAGCAAGCTCTGATTCAGCTAATGTGGAGTTATAGCGATCTTTAAGAAGTTGTTTGGCACTCAGTTTAATAAGAAAAGTACCTTTGAAGAAAGTGCTTGAAACGTTTGCATACAATTAGAGCATTAACTCTGCAATTTTTAAGATGGCTGAGGAAGATGAACAGATTTGACTGAAGATGAAAAAAGCCATGATCAAGAGAACTGGTTCGAACCTAAAATGGCAACAATTAGAGGATTTATGAAAACGACTAAAAATTGGATTGCAGCTAAGAATGAACCCATACTGACAGTGGAAAGGGTACTGCAAGAAGAAAATAACGTGGATGATTGTCTGCTAGAAACTGTTGAACCAAATGACAGCATTTCACAGGTGGGGGTTAGCGATGTTAGCCATGCCAGTCCACGTGGATCACGAGTAAGTCGCACCTCAGCTGCTTCACAATTATTGTCAACAAGAGCTAGACAGGAAGCGGAACATGCAGCCTGCTCAAACGTGCTGCAGCGCTAAAGAAAATGCAACAGCTTGAGTTTGAAGCAGCTAGAATAAAAGCTGAAAAGGAGGAGTTAGAGCTGGAAACTGCGTTAGCTGAGAGTAAAGCAAAAATAAGGGTGCTTAAAGAATATGAAAGATCTGAAGATGGTTTTAGCAGCTATGTGGTGCAAAAGCCACAAGATGGGCACGTGAAGGAAAGAACTAGCATTATGCTTCCACTGCAAGCTAATACGAGCACTCATGTTCAACCACAAAACACCGCATGCCCGAATACAACATCAATCTCAAACAGTCTCCAAATATCTGTCTAATGCTCAACCCAACAGAGGTGATGACGTACTAGCAGTTATGCAAAAACAGAATCTAATCACTGAGCTACTTGTAAAACAACAGCAGCTATCTCATCTACCAACAAAGGACATTCCTGTGTTCAAGGGTGATGCGCTACAATACAAATGTTTCATAAGGGCGTTTGAGCACGCAATAGAGCAGAAAATTGTACTTCTTGGAACAGTCTACAGCCGGTGAACCTCAAGAGCTTGTTCGCAGCTGTGCTCATATGACACCTAACAAAGGCTACTGCGAGGCGAAGCAACTACTTCATAAGCACTATAGGGATGAATTACGGATTGCCAGTGCGTACATTGACAAAGCACTTAAATGGCCTCAAGTGAAGTCTGATGATGGGAAAGCATTGAGTGCCTATGCAATGTTTTTGATTGGATGTCATAATACAATGGAAGACATCAAATTTTTAACTTTCGGACAGTGGTTTCAAAGCTACCGTAAAAATTGAAGGAACGTTGGCATGCTGAAGCTTATGATATGAAAGAGCGAAGAGGCAGGAGAGCAAAGTTTGCTGATTTGGTAAGCTACATAGATCGCCAAGCTAGAATAGTGATGGATCCCCTCTTTGGTAATATTTCAGACAGCCGCCCAATCCCAAGTGGAAAAAACTGACCAAAAAGAAAGGCATTATGGAAGGAAAGATGCACGAGGAAGCAGTTTTGCAACCAATGTTTCCACCGAAAGCAGTGGGCCTCAAAAAACGCATGTTAAGCCAGCAAAGTCAAGTAAAACTGTGAGTGCCTTTGAGAAGCCGTGTTTGTACTGCCAACAATCTCACACCATTGCCTCATGCAGCAAAATCAAACACCAACCACATAAAGAGCGTGTGGATTTCTTAAAATAGAAGGGCTTGTGTTTTGGATGTTTAGTTCCGGGTCATCTTAGCAAATTCTGCCAAAGAAGAATTGAGTGTAAAGAGTGTGCTTTAAAGCAGGGGTTTTCAAAGTCTAAGACAGTGGGCTTCCCTTTTGACACAACTTACCCGATGGCGCCCCCCCCCCTTTTTTTGCAATTTAAAATTGTAAGAACTGTCCATCCCAGTCAAAACTGTCAGATGATCTTTAACAGAGAGTGGGGAAAAATTTAAACAACGCCAAAATTTAAATATATCTACTATTGATTAATATGCTTACATAATTATATCCCTACCTTAGTGAGCGGTATGCTTTTGTTTCCTCGCTGCGCAGAGTAGACTAATTCGTGGTTGTAGTGACGTCAGAAACAGACGAAGGTCATCCTCCACTTGAAGACGTGAACGATATTTGTTCTTGATGAAAGTCATAGTAGAAAATCCTGACTCGCACAAATACGTTGAAACGAATGGTAAAAGTTTCCTCAGTGCTCTTTCTGTGAGTTCAGGAAATTCATTTTGAACAGAGAGCCAGAAATGTCCAATGGAAGTGTGTGTAATCATTTGCTCCAGTTCATGATTACTAGTCAGATCAATCAAAGCCTCTTCATCTTGCATAGACAGTGCGTCACTTTCTGCTGGCTTGAACTTGAATGGATTGCGAATCCACTCATCCTGGATTGTCTCATTGGAAAAATAGTGTGTGAATTGCTGACACAGACCCCTTAGGTGTTCAGCGACCGAAGGCTGAATAGGAACCACTGTCGGCCCTGCCTGTTGCATGAAGTCAGCCAGCGTAGGAAACATGTCCAAGCATCCTCTCTCCACACGAGTGGCCCATAGATCTAGCTTTCTCCGGAACGAGGACACTTGCTCAAATGCCGAAAACACATTGCTGTCTCTGCCCTGCAATGATGTATTAAGCGTGTTGAGGCGTTCGAATATGTCCGACAAATAAGCCAACTTTGCGATCCAGCTCGAATCAGTCATGTGCTGTGCCAGTGGGGATTGAACATTTGACAGAAAAAGTAGTACTTCCTCACGCAAATCAAAAAGTCGTGATAGAACTCTGCCCCGAGACAGCCAGCGGACTTCGGTGTGCAGAAGCAGCTGTTTGTAATGCGCTCCCAATTCATCGCATAAAATATGGAAAAGTCGAGCATTTAGAGGTCGTGCTTTTATCAGGTTGATAATTTTCACAGCTTCGATTTTTTTGAAAATGTGTTCACCTGTTGTGTGGGTGGGCAAAGGACTACTAAATAGAAACTATTCTTGAATGTCCATGTTTTTCACGTACCGCACATATGTTAACAGCTGAGCGCAGCTGGCCACATCGGTGGATTCGTCAATCTGAAGTGCAAAACATGGGCTGTGTCTGACGCTGTCTAACACTTGCTCCTTCACATCCTGTGCCATTTCTGAGATGCGCCGACTTATTGTGTTGTCAGAGAGTGGAACAGAATCGATCTTAGAAGCTGCTGCCTCTCCTAGCATCACGGAACACAGGTCTTTTGCTGAAGAAAGAATTAACGTCTTTCCAATGGTATGTGCTTTTCCTGCCTTGGCAATACGCAATGCAACGCGATATGAAGCTTCAGTGGCCTTTCCATTTAATTTGACAAAATCTTGCACAACTTTTTTCTGACCTTGAAAGCTTTGAAGTTTTCTCTTGAAAAATTCTGGAGGTTTTCCTGCTACCTCAACATGCTTGGTTTCAAGGTGTCGCTGAAGTTTTGCAGGTCTCATGCTGTCATTAGCCAAAATATCTTGACAGACCACACATAAAGGTCGTGGTTCATCAGCTGGTCCTGTCCACGTAAATCCTAAATTTAAATAATGATCATCATATCGACGTCTTTTTGGTTTAAGCCCTGAAGTTGAAGGCTTTGAATTGGGTGGTCTCAGAAACCGCTCCATTTCATTAATAGCCATAAACCTATATTGGCGGGCTTGCAAAACAGCAGCGAATTCACAGTTATGGCCTTCTGGGTGAAAAATGTTTTTCATATTTTTGACTTATTATTTTTTAGTATCGTTTAAATAAAAACATTTAAATATAATAAAAAATACATATAATAATTAAACTAAATAATTATATATTTTTTTTATTATAATTTTCCCCCGCGCCTCCCCTGACATGCTGTGGTGCCCCCCAGGGGAGGCGCGCCCCACACTTTGAAAACCGCTGCTTTAAAGCATCCAGACATTTTGCACACAATAAAAGAAAAAGGTTCTGTCTCACCTGAAAAGGAGGATGGTCAGCATGGAAGTGAAGTATCGTGTGCTCAAGTTTCTGTTCTGCGAGAGTCCTACAGCCTCACGGGGGCCGGAGAATTGGAATGTGTGCTGTCAATAGTACCGGTGAAGATCAAGTCGAAAAGGAGTGACAAGTGAGTTGAAACATACACCTTTCTGGACCCGGGAAGCACAGCAACGTTCTGCACAGAAGACCTACAAAGGAAACTAAATGTTTAAGGGAAACCGACACAAATACTTCTTAGCACCATGGGTCAAGACAAACCTGGAGAACAGAAGCTCATAAACAGTTTCGTCATATCAGACCTGGAAGTGTGCGGGTTGGAAGACACCAAGTTCATTGAGCTATCTAAGGTGTTTACTAATAGCAACATACCTGTTCACACCGAGAACATACCTAAACAGTCACATACACAGAAGTGGCCTTATCTCAATGAAGTACGTTTGTCAGAGATAGAAGCGGATGTAGGCCTGCTTATTGGAGCTAACTGTTCAAGAGCAATGGAGCCATGGCAAGTTATTAATGCTGAGGATGGAGGCCCTTATGGCGTGAATACTGCCATTGGCTGGGTTGTGAATGGGCCTGTAAGAAAGGAACTGGATGATGCAATGAATGAAACGCCTACCTTTTCAGTAAACAGAATTTCTGTGATGGAATGAGAAGTTGCTGGTCCAACAGTATAATGCTGATTTTCCAGAGCGTAACTACGATGACCGAGAGAAGATGTCTCATGATGTCACATGTGTTTCAGTTCTGTCATGTTTTAGTTACGTCATGTCTGCACCTGTCTTCATTTTCCCCTGATTAGTTAACTTCCCCCACCTGTGTTCATTAGTTCAGTCTGTGTATTTATACTTCCCGTTCTGTTCTTCCTTTGTCGGTTCTTGTTTGTGCTATGCACACTGTTGCGTGTTCCTGTCATTTAAATAAAACTACTTGTTATTCGTTACCCTCGTCTCCTGTCATCCCGAGCGTTACACATGAAGACAAACAGTTTTTGCAATCTGTGCAGAAAACTACAGTGTTTGAGAACGGGCATTACAGCATTGGACTGCCACTCAGGAATGAGAAGCTCCAAATGCCTAATAACCATTGTGTGGCGGAACAGCGCATAGCCTGTTTGCTTAGGAAGTTCAAGAAGAATCCTGAATTCTTTGAAGAGTACAAGATTTTTATGGAGACCATCATTGACAAAGGCTACGCTGTCAAAATTCCAGTTCAACAGCTGAACCGTGACGACAACAGGCTGTTTTACAAACCACATCACGGGGTGTATCACCCGAAGAAGAAGAGAAGAAGAAAAGAAGAAGAAAAGAAAGCTGTGGGTGGTCTTCGACTGCACAGCTTCGTTTCAGGATAGGTCTCTGAATAGTGAACTGCTCCAAGGACCCGACTTGAACAACATGTTAGTTGGTGTGCTTTTAAGATTTCGTGAGGAGCCAGTAGCTATAATGGCAGACATCGAGTCGATGTCTCATCAGGTCAAGATACCGGCACATGGCACGGACCTACTCCGTTTTCTTTGGTGGCCTAACGGCAAGTTGAATGAACCTATGGAGGAATTCCAAATGACCGTGCACCTCTTCGGAGCCACTTCTTCACCAAGTGTTGCCTCATATGCACTGAAAAGAACTGCTGAAGTTCACAAGGCTGATGTATCTCCAGAAGCTGTCCAGACAGTTCTGCACAACTTCTACGTAGATGACTGTTTGAAGAGTGTAGCAAAAGAAGAAGATGCGGTGACCTTGGCTAAAGATTTCCGTACCTTGTGTGCCAGCGGATGCTTTGCTTTAATGAAATGGATGAGCAATAGCAGGAAGGTGTCAATGTCAATCCCTGAAGTACATAGAGCTAGCGAAGTGAAAGACCTAGATTTAAGACATGACGCTTTGCCAGTCGAGAGGACCCTCGGTGTACAGTGGGACACACATACTGATACTTACACCTACAGTATTAAGCTGCAAGACAAGCCGATGACCAGAAGAGGCATATTATCAGTTGTGAATTCCATTTATGACCCCCTTGGCTTTCTGGCTCTGGTCATCTTGCCCGCTAAACTCCAGTTGAAAGATCTTTATAAAGAACGATACGGATGGGATGAGAACGTTGATGGAAAACACGCTGAATATTGGAAAAGATGGATTGAAGATGTCCATCTCTCTACCTTCCATGTGAGCAGGTGTTTGAAGCCTATTGATTTTGGATGCACTGCAGCAGCATGGTTACATCCTTTTTCAGACGCTTCAGAGTCCGCATACTGTGTCTTACCTGCTGCTAGAGAATAGCCAATTTGAGAAGTGTTGTGCATTCCTCATGGGGAAGTCAAGAGTGGCCCCACTCAAACTGGTCACCATTCCCAGGCTTGAGTTGACCGCAGCAGTTGTCGCTGTTAAAATAGATAAAATGTTACATCAAGAGCTTCAAGTTCCACTGCAACAATCTATTTTTTGGACAGACAGCACTATAGTGCTCAGATATATTGACAGTGAAATTGCTCGTTTCAAAACCTTCGTTGCAAACAGAATCTCATTGATCCGAGAAGCAACCAAGCCATCGCAATGGAAGTACGTCAGAACAATGGAAAATCCTGCAGATCAAGCCAGCAGGGGACTGAAAGCTAAAAGTTTGGTGCAAGGAGAAACCTGGATCAATAGGCCAGACTTCTTGCTGAACAATGAATGTGACTGGCCGAAACAGCCTGCGTGAAGGAAAGAAAGCCTTCAAAATGATCCGGAAGTCAAGAATGGAGCTACAGTCAACATGATCAAAGTTGAAGAAAACATAGAACCAATTGACAAACTGATCAACTATTACTCGGACTGGCATAAATTAAAAAGATCAGTGGCCTGGATTTTAAATTTGAAGGAAAATCTGTGGAAACTGAAAGAGAAAAGAAAGGAAATATCAAGAACGACCAGGCAAGCTGAAAAGAATCCTGAAAAGGAAAGATCAAAGTTGGAACAACAAATGAAAAAATTCAAACAAACAGAAAAGAAATCACTTACCTTGGATGAACTAGTTGCTGCAGAATCAGCTATGTCTTGGCACAATTGAGATGCAGGTATTGGATCCCACAAGCCAATTCTGCAATTCGAAAGATAATCAACAAATGTACAGTGTGCCACAGGAATAATGGAAAGATTGGTGAGCAAAAGATGGCAGACCTGCCTGAAGATAGGCTCTTGCCAGACAAGCCTCCTTTCACAAATACCAGAGTTGATTTCTTCGGGCCGTTTGATGTCAAGCGGGGCCGGGGTACAGCCTGCATTGGCGCCGTTGTATGCGAACTGATCTGAGCCGGACGATTACATCACTGTTTTCTCCAGTGCTGCTATACCTAAATTACCTAGACTAATAACTACTGATCTTTGCAACGGAATGAATCAATAATATATAGAATAAGCTGCACAATGACACCATTTTCTTATTAATGTAAAGCTGCTTTGCCACAATTTGCATTGTAAAAAGCACTATATAAATAAAGATGACTTGACTTGACTTGACTACAGTTAAAAGGTACAGCGTGATGTTCACTTGCCTCACTCTCAGAGTGGTGCACATCGAAGTTGCAGATAGTCTAGACACAGACTCCTGCATTAATGCAATCCATCGCTTTATGTGCAGAAGAGGTCAAGTTACCATCATGCGTTCTGACAATGGCACAAATTTTGTGGCCAGTGAAAGAGAGTTGAGAGAAGCCATTCAACTGGATAACTACAAGATTGAAAAGGCCTTGCAACCAAATGGAATAAAGTGGATATTTAACAGACTGTGCGAAGAATCCTTAACTCCCTTTTGAAAGAGCAAGCAGTGAATGATGATTGTCTTCTCACAATAGTCGAAAGTATTATCAACGGCAGGCCGCTTACAACTGTTTCAGATGACATGAACGACTTAGAACCTCTAACACCCAATCACTTACTGCTGTTGAAATCTCAACCCGACATGCCTCCAGGGATTTTCAGCAAAGATGACATGTACACAAGAAGGAGATGGACAAGGTCCAGTATCTAGTGGATTTATTTTGGACTAGATGGACACGTGAATACCTTCCACTTCTTCAGGAGCGCCAGAAATGGCTAAAGCCAACTTCATGACAGGAGATGTTGTGCTAGTGGACAGTTCTTCCCCAAGGAACTCCTGGCTCATGGGAAAAGTAGTTGAAACATTGCCAGGCTCTAATGGAACAGTACAAAGAGTGAAGATAAAGACCAAGACCAACACTCTGGAAAGGCCTGTAAACAAACTGTGCTTATTGGAAGAGGCGACGTCAGAAGAGTGAATAAAGAAGAAACAAGTTGATAGTTTATGGACATTTAAAAATAGTTTGGGTCTCAGTATTTAAGTTTATAATTGCTTAGTCCTCCTGCCTAAACAATTAGGGGCCGGATAATGTAAGAGCCACATAAGGACTAGTTCATTTGAAATAATTTAGTTTAAACAATAAAAAAAGATTTCATTAAAACTAATAAGGAATGTATTGTTTTAAAATGCATTTCAGTATTTTGAGCTTCCAGTTAGATAGCACTACGTCATAATGGAAGTGAATGAATGTAGTTAGTTTTTAATTTGAAGTTAGAAACGTTGGAAGCAACACATTTTTTTGATCGTGCGTACAATGTCTATGTTTAATTTTATGTTTTGGAAGTAAACATTCAAAAAGAAGACAGTTTGTTTGCTCGTGTTTCAAATACTGGTTGTAGTTAGACTGACTTCAGAAAGTTGTAAAGAAGAATTAAAAGCAACTTGGTGCCACAACAACAGGATTTTGAAAATCGGTCGACCACCACCAGTACTCATGTGATTCCAAACTGGGAGACCTGTGATAAAGTCTACTCCTAGGTGTGACCAGGGACGATTTGGAAGGAAGTTGGCGAGGAGACTTCGAGATGGCACAGTCAGGGCAACCTAAGACAAACCTCCTTACATCCTGGGACATGTTGGGCCACCAGAAGCAATCTTTCAGCAACGTAACAAGGTACAACCAAGGTAACATTGGTCCCTGTCAATGCCTCCAATGGAGCCAATGCCTCCATTCCTCGAGCACTAGTTTAATGACAAGGAGTTCCCTGTTGCCAATATCGTAATTCCTCTCTGCCGGACTGAGCTTCCGTGAGAAGACGACACATGGATGGAGGCGAGCTGGAGTCCCCTGCTGCTGCGAGAGCACCGCTCCAACTCCTGTGGTGGAGGCGTCAACTTCAACAATGAATGGGTGGTTGGGGTCAGGTTGGATGAAAAGCGGTGCACTGGTGAAGGCTTCTCGGAGTTGGTTGAATGCTTCTGTGGCTGCTGGTGACCAAGACAGAGACTTGGGTTTGTTTTTCAACAGATTGGTGAGTGGATTGGAGATGGAGCTATAATTCTTAATGAACCGATGGAAGAAATTGGAAAAACCAAGAAAACGTTGGAGTTCCTTTATTGTGGTCGATATTGGCCAGTTCTAGATTGCTGCCACCTTCCCCTCATCCATCTAAATCCCTGTGTTGCTGATGTGGTTCCCAAGGAAATGGACTGAGGACCAGTGAACGAGCACTTCTCTGCTTTTAGGTACAGGTGATGCTCTCTCAGACGGGTGAGGATCTCCGCAACATGCTGGCGATGTTCGGCCAAGCTCCAGGCGTAAATAAGGATGTTGTCTATGTAGACGAGGACATATTTATGGAGGATCTGATGGACCCGGAACACCTCATGCATGAAGTCCTGGAATATGGAGGGGGCATTAACCAGCTCATTTGGCATAACGAGATATTCGTAGTGCCCTGTAGGTCTTACAAACTCTGTCTTACACTCGTCCCCCTCACATATCAGGATGAGGTTGTATGCGCTGCGGAGGTCCAACTTGGTAAAGATAGAGGCACCACGGAGATGTTTGAGAGCTGCCGGGACGAGGGGAAGTCCCAGGAACTTAACGGTGATCCTATTGGGAGCCCGATAGTCAATACAAGGTCGCAAGCCTCCATCTTTCTTGGCCACAAAGAAGAAACTTGAAGCAGCAGGGGATCTGGAAGGGTGGATGTATCCTTGTTGTAGAGCCTCCTCGATATACTCCTCTCCTTCTGCTCAGGAAGCGAAAGAGGGTATGAACAAAGACATGTGCTTTGCTGTCTCAACCCCCTCTCTCATGCTACAAGGGCCATTTGGAAGACACAAAGGTGCTGATAGTGATCAAGACCTGTAGGCCAAGATGCCTGTGCATCTGGGGTCTATGAATTGTCACACCTTTAGTACAGTGGGGGAAGTTTTACTTCTGATTGGTCAGTTTGAATGTCTCACATTTGGGTTACAGTCACATGGTCAAGGAAGGGATAAAAGAAGATTGTTACTAAGGATTATTATTGGGGCCCAAGCCACTGAGGCGCACATCAATATTGTCGACCAGTAGACATGGGCAAAGCCTTAAAAACGGGCGTGGAGGAGGGGCTCTATAGCGCCATCTTTTGACAAAAGTTGGAGGGTTAGTTTAACCTACATCACCAAACTCGATACACATATTGTGCTCATTAAGCCAGACAACTTTCTAATTCATAGTCATTACCTCCGACCAACAGGAAGTCAGATATTTTGGTTTGAATGTGGATATTTTGAATAATCAAGTTCTGAATTTTTAGCTACTCCTCTTAGGGAATTCATGCAATCGTCACCAAACTTTCTGAACATGATGACAACATACTGAAGATGCTAAATTGCGAACGATTACAGTACATCTCAAATGGTGTTGCGACGAAGGTTTAAATTAAGAACAAAAAGGGAATTAGGAAGTTGTCAATTATTCATGAATAATTGAAATATACACACCTAATTTCTATATTTAATAGTACAAATATCATAAATGAACACATTTTAATTTATTATTTTAATTTCAAGATGTATGTGTAAATAAAAAAGAGGCTGAAAAGTACTCTTAAAATAATTGAAATGATAATCAAATGTCATATTTATAATGAGCACTAGAGGGCAGCATATGCCTATTTTTGAAATGACACTCAATGATGATTCATGACACTAAACAAAATTCTCCTCTGAATTATACACTGTTTATTTCTATATACAACATTTTTTGTAATCAATGTAGTATGTTTAACTTAAAAATAAGCACAATAACGATCTGTTTAAGGACAAGAACTAAAAAAGAAATTTAATAATAATCAAAAGATGGCACTATAAGGTTATTTTTAAACGTTTGATACAATTCTTTTGTATTATAATTGTAACCCTTGTTATGGTATTTGAGCAGAGGGATTAATTCATGTATAAGGGACAATAATTCACTTTAAGATTTATGAATTATTGTGGGTCAAATTATAATCCGATCTAGGCCAATTCAGAAGATATCTGGATTCGTGAGAGGCAGGAACACATACACATGCGAAATGTGAACACAAATCTTTATATAGAAAATGCAAATTTAGGAAAAAGAGGGAAATTCAAATTACACTAATTGAAAATATTAACAACACTATACAAAAGACAAAATAAACTACAGTAACAACTAGGAAAATAAAGTAATAAACTCAAATATCAATTCTTAAATCAATTGCACAAATCAATCCACTGTAAACACTTTTTTTTACAAAGCAGGATTTGTATGAATGCGTATTCGGTTCAGCAAAATCAACTCTTAAGATTCACAGTTCAACAAATTGTCAATTTGAACAACTACAAATTGCGTTTCCAAGTTCTCAGATCTTTTAAATCAATAATCCAATGTTCAAAAAGAGAAAAAAAAATCAAAGTGTCACATATATTCAAACCTCCAAAACTGATGGAATGCTTTGTAGAAAGCGAATGATACCGACGTCAGCAAAGAAGAGGGGTAGATGCTTCCATTTTACGGTTGGCTCGCCATCTTCACGAAGTGAAGAGATCCAGACTCTAAATATCAAAAAAAAACTGGCCTGTGCATAAACACACAGAACAAAACTCTCAATAAATCGACATATACATTAATTCAATAAACTTACACATTCTATACATCATTTTCTATATAACAACGTATACATTCACTTAACATATGTCATTCTCTAAAACAACGTATACATTCACTGAATATTTTCTTTCTTCAATTACATTAACACACCATTAAATCGTTATATTTCAACATATATAATCCCTGCGGATTGCTAAGGCTGGCTTCAAATCATCTGTTCTCATCCTACTGGATCTATCTGCTGCCTTCGACACCGTAAACCATCAAATTCTTCTGTCCACCCTCTCGTCACTGGGCATCTCAGGTACTGCGCTTCAGTGGTTTGAGTCCTATCTCACAGGTAGGTCTTTCAGAGTTGCCTGGGGAGGGGAGGTATCCAAACCTCATGAACTGATCACTGGGGTTCCTCAGGGTTCAGTTCTTGGTCCCCTCCTATTCTCCATTTATACTACATCACTGGGTCCCATCATACAGGCACATGGTTTCTCCTACCACTGCTATGCTGATGACACACAACTCTACCTGTCCTTCCAACCAGATGATTCCACAGTAGCTGCACGAATCTCAAGCTGTCTGGCGGACATCTCGACGTGGATGGAAGAACACCACCTGCAGCTCAACCTGGCAAAGACTGAGCTTTTAGTCTTCCCTGCCACTCCTACTCTTCAACATGACATCAACATACAGCTTGGTACAACCACCATTACCCCATCAAAGTCGGCCAGAAATCTTGGAGTTATCTTCGATGACCAACTGACCTTCAGTGACCACATCTCAAAGACGGCGCGGTCATGCAGATTTGCACTTTGCAACATCAGGAAAATCCGTCCCTTCCTGACTGAGCACGCAACACAACTGCTTGTCCAGGCCCTGGTCATTTCAAGGCTTGATTACTGCAATGCTCTTCTGGCTGGTCTGCCGTCAAGTGCAATCAAACCTCTTCAAATGATCCAGAATGCTGCTGCACGTCTTGTCTGCAACGAGCCTAAGAGAGCCCACGTCACGCCCCTCTTCATCTCTTTGCACTGGCTACCCCTTGCTGCTCGCATCAAGTTCAAGGCGCTGATGCTTGCTTACAGATCCACCACAGGCTCTGCACCTTCCTACCTCCACACACTGCTACAACGCTACGTCCCCACCAGAAGCCTGCGATCGCTAAAGGAACGAAGACTTGTGGTACCATCACAGAGAGGCACAAAATCACTCTCCAGAACATTCTCCTTCACTGCTCCCTGCTGGTGGAATGATCTCCCTACTTTCATCAGGAACGCAGATTCCCTGGCAATATTCAAGAGACAGCTGAAAACTCATCTCTTCCGTGAACACCTAATCCCTTCATAAAAAAAAAAAAAAAAAAAAAAAAAAAAAAAAAACCCTATCCTTCCCTTTTTCCCTTCCTACTCTAGCTTATGGTACTGAGCAATGTATGAAACTTGTATTGTGAGCACGTCCTGTGTTATTTGCCAATTCATGAAGAATCGCTTGTTTGTTTTCCTCACTTGTAAGTCGCTTTGGATAAAAGCGTCTGCTAAATGACTAAATGTATATGGTAAACAAACATATAATTTATCTTTAACTCACCGATTTCCTTGTGTATTAATGTTATTTCTCTGTTCTTTTCTAGGTTTCTCGCGGATGACGCAGTGCGGACGACGGTCACACGATCAACACTATGTAAGTAGGTGATTTCTTCAATAAGATATCTATAAAGACTTACAAATCTTGTTCTCTCAAATGCGTTATTTGTCGAAATAAAACAAATCGAGGTTTCTCTTCTGTTCTGTTCACATTCTCGTCTGAATCAGTTTCTCATCTGATCTGTTCTCGTTTATTCTATTGCGGTATATATCTCTGGGCGGAGTTATCTTGACCTTTTCTTGATCTTGATTTTTTTTTTTTTTTTTTTTATGTTGTTAGTGCTCTGTATTATATTAGGTAATATTATAATAATACAAATATTATAAATAAACATGGATGCATATATTAAGACATTATTAAAGACTATTTTCTGTCACAGTGTAGATTTTATTTTATTTTTTTATCTAAAGTGAATCTGAGTTAACTTACTGATGAAACAGTCTGTGTGTGTGTGTGTGTGTGTCTTTCTCTGTGTGTGCCTCTATCTCTCTCTCTCTGTCTCTGTGTGTGTTTTACAGTCTGGCAGGTTTAACACTTTCATTGGTGTGTCCTTTTGTCTGCATTATAGGATAGAAAATCTCAAAAAAATAAAGGCCTAGAACAAATTCAGTTGTAGTACACTGACTAATGATAACTTCACACTCATTTGAAACTGAGCTATGACACGATATCACTATCCGGACAGGACTAGTTTTCTAAACGATGTTTGAGTTTCAATTCTTATCATCCAACATCTGTGTTTTCATGTGCTGATTTAAACAGAAATCAAATCAGTCTGCTTTTCACATAGGAGGGAGTGTGTGTTTTCTAGACATGGACGTTACACAAGCTCACATGCCGCGTTGGCAAGCATCACGCATGACAAATATGTCTTTAGATTAATTATTTATTGATATAATTATATTTTATTAAAAAGATTAAATTTCACACGATTTATAATAATCTTTCGTAAGTGAGAAATAAAATCTAGACACACATCTTACTCATACCTGACGCTTATTTGGCTCCATTTGTTAATTTTCTAATTTTATTTTTTCGTCGGATATTTCATCGCATATTGGAATTAAATGAAAGCATCCTTTTGGTGCATAATATTGGTGCGCAAACGGTAGCTCAGCTAGGCCAAAAAACACATTCTGAACTCACTTGAAAGTGACATATGACATCCTATAAAATTAAATTAATCTAAATTTAAATTATCTCATAGATGTGTCTGTTGTGGTTTGTGATCATGTGGGGACCAACTGCTGCAGTAAATGTGGTGAATTCAAATGACTTTGACATGGTTGCCTTGTTTGCCTTGAAGCCACCAGGCTTGGGCCCGTCATCGCTGCTTGAAAGGGCGAAAGCCCTATTGTTTTCCTTAGGATTTATTAAGGCCCAAGCCCTGAAAGGGCGAAGGCCCTATTGTTTTCCTTAGGATTTATTAAGGCCCAAGCCCTGACAGGGCGCAGGGCCCTATTGTTCTTCTAAGGATTATTATTTTTTTTTATTATTTTTTTTTTTCAAACATTCAGGGCTTTTTGGGAGCCTTAACATGCTCAAAAACTCTTGAAACTTTGCACACACATTGGAACCTGCGGCCATTAGGACGTCACAGAGGCTGGGACCCAGGCATGGCAGGGGGGCTCGACAGCGCCCCCTTGAATATGGTCCAAAAACTTGGTCCATATATCAAACGCGCTTGCACATATTAGTATGAAACTCGGCACACATGAAGACCTCATCGGGCCTGACAACTTTCATGCTTTCGTGATCACGAAATCATGAAAGCTCCTCTATTATAAGTGTTTTTAAACCTTATTCATTAAAACATTCAAGCAATTAGACAAGATTCGATCACAAGAACATATTAAAAAGCTTCATTTAGAGTTTTTAAGATTTTCTGTCACACAAAGAGACGCGCAGCATCTGTAATAATGATCGCGCCCAATTATACAAATAACTACATCTTTACACATGCAAGGATTTTAAAAAATAAAACTAAAATATAAACTTCTGCAAATAAATCGTATTTGGATCGTTATCATTTATATTACATTCGTGCTCTCCTCATACATTGCACGCACACACATTCAGACAGTTCACGAGCCCGAATGTCTCTCTGGGTTTTAGTCTTGCAGGTTTAACACTTTCATTGCTGTCTCCTTTTGTCTGCATTATGGAATAGGAAATATCATAAAAATAAATTCATAGAACCAGTTCAGTTGTCGTGCACTGACTATATGGTTCTATATAATTAGTTTAATAATATGGTTAATAATAACGTAAAATACCTTAAGATAAATTAAATGGAACCTGGGTGAATTTAAAATAAATGTATTATATTTCAGATCAATATACTTGTTTTCTTTAAAATATTTCTTCTGAATATCTCTCTTTCCCTCTCTCTCTCTCTCTCTCTCTCTCTCTCTCTCTCTCTCTCTCTCTCTCTCTCTCTCTGTGCGCATGTGAGGAAAGTTCGGGAGGAGTGTATGAGTGACTGAGCGGCGTGTTTGAGTGAGTTTCAAACTTTTTCCTTTTTCTTTCTTTCTAGATTAAGGTACATATTGTTTGAGCTTGTAAAAATAACGATGGGTTTCTAATAATTGTTTGCTGACTTTTTCGGCAAAAGAGAGAAGCAATGAGAGATGCATTCATTCCGGTTTTACCGCTGTCTAACCCCTCAAAAAAAGTGATCCTCTCCAATGTTCCTCCGTTTATTCCTAATGATACACTTGAGCGCATTCTTGGGCGTTATGGTAAATTAATGGGACCGGTTAAAATGATTCCGCTTGTTTTAAAAAACCCAGAACTGAAACACATCATGTCATTTCGACGTCACACGTACATGATTTTAAATGCTGAATTTCAAAATCTTCAAGTTGCTGTAAAACTGACGTTGAATGGGAAAGATTACACGATCTTTGTCACTGTTGAAGTGCTTTACTTGTGGGGAAACAGGGCCATGTGAGACAATCGTGTCCTTTGAATATGGAGCCTGAAAAGGAGAAGAAGGAGAGTAACTCCGTAGTGGAAGTGATGCCTGCTGCTGTAGATAACAGCGCAGAAAGTAATGTTCAGCAAGATGAAACTGCTGCTTTACCTGACAATGAAGAGGGCTCTAATGTTATTGCAAAAGATTTTCCTATTGAAGATACAGACGGGGCTTCCATTATAAGTAAACATGTACATGAAAGTGTGAATGTTGATGAGGAGCTTATAGCTCCCGGGGTAGTTAGAGATTCAGAATACCCAGAAAAGCAAAGAGAGCTCGAAAACTTGCAGCTACAGAGTAGCCTGTTACAGGGTGATATAGATCTGTTGTCACAGAGAACTGATGACTTGTCTGAGAATGACTCTGAAGGTGAATGTCCAGATACTGGAGAAGAGTATGATGCAAATTCACAATGAAATTCTGTGGGAAATTTTCTTACTTCCCAGTTAAAGCCTCCATTTTATACAGTTCAACAGTTGAGTACCTTCCTGGACTCTACTAAGAATCAGAGGAAACCCAAATTGGAAAAATATTTTCCTGATTTGGAACTTTCCGTTAAGTCTGCTGCTATTGCTATGCGAAAGGTGACGTTGGAGGAACTGGATCAACCAAAACGCTACAGGCTTAAAAAACTTGTCAGCACAGTTAGAAAAGGTTTAAATTTACATTTGAAAAAAACATTGATCCTATGAAAGTGTTAAAGAGCAGATGAGGTGGGTTGCTTTATACCCCATTATAATTATTGTAATGTTTTTTTTTTTAATATCGGATCTTTAAATATTAATGGTTGTCGTAGTACTGTACTGGTTCTCAGTCGGAAAAGGGTGGCTTGTCCTCTTCAGGTTGGTGGAGAGCTCCTGCCTCAAGTGGAGGAGTTCAAGTATCTTGGGGTTTTGTTCACGAGTGAGGGAAGGAAGGAGCGTGAGGTTGACAGACGGATCGGTGCAGCTTCTGCAGTAATGCGGTCGATGTACCGGTCTGTCATGGTGAAGAAGGAGCTGAGCTGCAAGGCGAAGCTCTCGATTTACCGGTCAATCTACATTCCTACTCTCACCTATGGTCATGAGCTTTGGGTCATGACCGAAAGAATGAGATCCCGGATACAGGCGGCCGAAATGAGCTTTCTCCGCAGGATGGCAGGGCGCTCCCTTAGAGATAGGGTGAGGAGCTCGGTCACTCGGGAGGAGCTCAAAGTAGATCCTTTGCTCCTTCACATCGAGAGGAGTCAGCTGAGGTGGCTCGGGCATCTGTTTCGGATGCCTCCTGGACGCCTCCCTAGGGAGGTGTTCCGGGCATGTCCCACCGGGAGAAGGCCCCGGGGAAGACCTAGGACACGCTGGAGAGACTATGTCTCTCGGCTGGCCTGGGAACGCCTCGGTGTCCCCCCGGAAGAGCTGGAGGAAGTGTCTGGGGAGAGGGAAGTCTGGGAGTCTCTGCTCAGACTGCTGCCCCCGCGACCCGGCCCCGGATAAGCAGTGGAAGATGAATGAATGAATGTAGTACTGTAAAAAGAATCAATCTCTTTAATTATTTAATTCTTAAAAAGGCGGATGTGATTTTTCTTCAGGAAACGCACACAGATTTGCAGAACCAGTCTCAGTGGTTTAGTGATTGGAAGGGTAATGCACTTCTGAGCCATGACACAAATGTTAGTGCAGGGGTTGCTATTTTGTTTTCTCCCCGGGTTGACGGTATTTTAAAGAGTTTTGAGATAATACTACACTGTTAAATGTCGCTGTAGATTTAGCAGCACATTACTGTAAAAACCAACAGTACAATACTGCATTTTATAATATAGTGCAATACTGTAATTTGCATTGCATTCTGGGTAATTTTGAAAGTCGTGACGTGTTGTCAAGTATGGTGACCCATACTCGAAATTGGTGCTCTGCATTTAACCCATGCCAAGTGCACACACACAGCAGTGAGTAGTGAACACACACACATACACTCAGTGAACACACACCCGGAGCAGTGGGCAGCTATTGCGACACCCACCTTCAATTCCTGCCGGCGTGGGAATCGAACCGGCAACCTTCACGTTACAAGCCCAACTCCCTCACCATTAGGCCACGACTACCCCGTAGTCCAGGGGAGAGCGCGAACCCAGTCCCCCACTACCATAAATTATGCAGTCGAGATTCCCACATTTGGGGAATTCGCAGAGGTCAGCACAACCGGAGTGCAATGGCCACGCCTCGCCCTGGGTGAACCACCTTCCCCCAGTACCTAATTTTGTTTGAGCGGGAACATTTTACAGTACATTTTAGTGTTGCTGTAACCTAGCTGTAACTTGGCTGTAATATGCCATGTAATAATACAGCATTGCTGTAAACAGCGCCCCCTTACTGACATCAGAGCACAACTGCAGCAGCTCACTCTCGGATGTCTGGACGTCTTACTCGGTGGATATCTGGAAGTTTGGTAAGTTAATTTTAATTTGTATAATTAGGTTTTAGTATTTTACTCTATAGTGTACGGAGCTTTTATTGTGAAATGACAGTGGAAGTTAACTTAGGCGTTACTCACGGTTTCCCGCTTGTCCCGACATTTTCAAATCTCAATCAAAACTCGGTGAATTACTCGTTTATTTCGACCAAACCAGACCTGGTGATTGTTAAAACGATGAAAAGATTAATTCAAGATGGTTTGTGTGAGTTTTATTTTGTTTCTGTCGAGTTTGAATATATGTTTTACGATGGTCTGCGAAGTAAATTTACTGCGTTTGGTAACGGAGTCTGGTAACGCTAGGTTTGAAGGATCATATGATAACAAAAATGTCTATCTCTGTGGGGATCCTTTCCATAATGTTCAATCCGACTCTGTCAGCAAAAGCTGATATAAACTGTATTATAATAGATGTACATTGACTGTGCTCAAACACCTAAAAAGATTTGCAGTCAGTTTCCCGGATGACGGCTGCAGCGGTCGCGTTCAAAACTGGACCTGTTTGAACAAGTCGTTTAGACACAAGAATACGTTAAAACAAGGATAATATACTTTTCTTTGCAACGTAAACGGGTGATTTTGGCTCAGAGAGATTGGCTATTGGTACCAGTTTCGCATTTTACTTCGTTTGATTTAACTTAGACGGAAGACCCAGTTTTGCGTTGTGATTGTAATGACAAATATTGATTAATTAAAATATGAATAAAGGTATAAATTACCTTTATCACAGTTAATAATGATCTATTAGTCAACAAAGACCGATGCATGCCAAAAAAGTAAGTTAGAATTTTTAGAAGCAGAAGCTTATCATTTTTTACTATAGATGTGTGGTTGGAGTGTATGAAATACAGTGATGTGTAGCTTATACATCCTCAACAAGCAATACATAACTAAATAAAATGTATTTTGATTTCTTACAGCTCTACAGTGTGAGACAGTTATCTTTGCAGCCTGGGAATGAGTTTTCTGTAAGTATTAGCCATTTTAATACAATGTTTTAAAAGGTTAGTTCACCCAAAAATGAAATGTATATTAATTGACTGGTATGATATTGGTAACAGGTTCCTGGTCAACCCTGACGATGGAAATGCCAGATAGAAGAAGTGTACTGCCAGACAGGGAGTCAGAAAGAGGACCAAGAGGGTGGTGCAGAGGAAGGTGACGGCCATCAACCCACATGCCAATAGTTTTATTCAGTCCTTGATGGAGTTTGAATGGAAAACTTCAAACTGAAGCCTGCTCCCCCGTTAGTGGGACACTTGTTGTTTTTTTTAGTTGTTGTTGCTCACTTGTCATTCTTTTACCCAACCCAATCCTCAAGTTCTCATTTCTTGTTTTTTTTGTTCCATTTACAGATTTGTGCACACTTGGGATAGTTGATCCAAAAAATACAAATTCTCTCATCTAGTCACCTTCAAGTAATTCCAAACCTGTACAAGTTTCTTTCTTCTGCTGAACACACAATGAATGTTTGTGACCAGACAGTTGATGTTTTTTTCCCTACTATGCAAGTCAATGGTTACAGTCAACTGTCGTCTGGTTACCAGCATTCTTTAAAATATCTTGTGTTCAGGTGACAGAATTTTAATTTTTGGGTCAACCAAAAAAAAAAATTCTTTTTTTTTCTTCCTGTAAATGTATATATTATAATAACTACATATATAATTATAATATTAACATTATTAGTAATTATTTTGAATATTATAATAATATTTTGCAGTAATGAATCAATATAGATATTACAGTACAGTACTGTATTATTAATTACAGCAGAAGCAGACTAAAATTAGAAAATGCTGTAAAAATACAGTAAAATACTGTTTTGTAGAATTACAGCACTCTTCTTGTGTACTGTAAATTAAATTACAGTACAATTACTGTATATGAAAATACAGTAACTTGCTGGCAACCGTGCTGCCAGTACTGTACTGTAAAAATACAGGAAAATTGTTAACAGTGTAGGAAGAATTTTACGAGTAGATGTTGCTTTAGGTGACACAATTTTTTAATGTACAGTATATGCTTCAAATGATGGCCGAGAGCGTATTACTGTTTTTGAGAAACTATCAGATGCGTTATCAAACTGTCCTCAGGATAATATTATTGTACTGTGAGGGTGATTTTAATTGCACTTTAAATCAGCAGTTGGATCGTAATCATAATGAACCACATCCTCCTTCAGCTAAGACTTTTTTTTTTTTTTTTTTTTTTTTATATTATATTTATTGTGGTATTTTCGGGTACACAGACAGATGGACAGTACAATCACATTACAGGAACAAACATGACTATACAGAGAAAAAAAAAAAAAAAAAAAAAAAAATTAGAAATAAAAAAAAAAAAATAAATAGATAAAATAACAAAAATAAAACCTACTTCCATTAGAATCATGCTTGCAGTTAACAACAACGCTAAACACAGGCACATGAAAACAGAACATGTTTTTGCCCAGCAAGGAATGAATAGGGGTCAAATTAAGGAAAAAGATTAGCGGAAACGACAGTCAAATGACAATGAAAAATGAAATATTAAGTTGCTTTGTCAATGGTTTTTAACAAGTGATTGAAAAGAGGTCTCCAAGAAACTTCAAACTTATCTATATTACCAGAAATACTATATCTGAGTCTTTCCACATGCAGAGTGGAAGAAAGCTCTGATAGCCAGATCTTGAATAGTGGCTTCGAGTTTTTCTTCCACACACAGAGTATAGTTTTTTTGGCGATCATCATGCCATACTGTATAGGCAATCGGATAGCATGATTAAGGCGCTGCAGGGAAGTTGACCAGCCGAGAATGGCAGTTGCAGGGTCTACTGGGAGCTCACATGCATAGGCATCAGAAAGAAAATGAAAGACTTCTGACCAGAATTCACCAAGTTTTGGGCATCCCCAGAAAAGATGACCAAGAGAGCCCTCTGCGGATTCACATTTATTGCAGAGAGGGGAGATAGTGGGATAGAAAGTATTGAGTTTAACCCTAGAGTAATGCAATCTGTGCAGCACTTTATACTGAATAAGCTGGTGCCTAGCGTTAATGGAACAGGTGTATATATTTTTAAGACATTTTCCCCAGTCCTCATCAGAGATTTGAATATCTAGTTCCTCTTCCCAATTGTTTTTCAGATGGGTAGTAGAAATATCTAGCTGACTCCTAAAAAAGTCAACAAATTTTGTAATTAATTTAGGGGTGTTGGGAATGCAAGTAAGCAGTTTGTGCAGTTCATTATCAGTTGATAATATTTCAAAGTTTGGCACAGTGGAACGAACATAATTTCTAACATGTAAATATCTGAAGAAGTGTGATGCAGGAAGGTCAAATTTCTCTGCTAGTTGAGTGAATGTGGCAAAATTATTGTCAATATATAAATCTCTCAAGGTAATGATTCCTTTTCTAGCCCAACCTGTGAACACTGGGTCTAATAGTGAAGGTTTAAAAGCATGGTTACGACAGATAGGAGTAAGAAGAGAGGTGTTTGGCAAATTAAATGTCTTAACAATCTGAAGCCATATTCTAAAAGAGTTGTTAATCATAAATTGTGATCCTGCTGAAGCTTTAAATGTCTCTGGGACAGCAAAAAGCAGTGAGGAGAGGGAACAATTTGAAGTGCCCCGCTCAATCACTAGCCATGAAGGGATGTCAGCTGAAGGACTGTCTGGGCGTGGGTCCTGCCAGTAAGTTAAGGATCTACAATTGGCAGCCCAATAGTAATGTTGAAAATTTGGCAAACCCAAACTCCCCAGCGATCTAGGCTTGCAGACATGTATTTTAGATATTCTATGAGCTTTGAAACCCCAGACAAATGGGAGCACAATAGAATCTAAGCTTTTAAAAAACTTTTTGGGCAAATAGATAGGTAGATTCTGGAAAAGATACAGAAATCTAGGTAACGTCACCATCTTAATAGCATTCACACGTCCCATCATTGACAGTGGTAGGGTCCTCCAGCATTTTATATTGTTCTTTAGGTTTTCGAGCATTGTTGAGTAGTTAAACTTGTATATATCCTTAGGGTTTTTAGGTATATTAATTCCAAGATATTTCAGACTGTTTATGGCAATTTTAAAAGGTAGAGTACGCATAAAATTTGGATCAATGTTTGTCACAGCCATAAATTCGCTTTTTTGCCAATTTACTGAGTAGCCAGAGAGTTTACCGAATTTTTCTAAAAGATTTAGTAAGGGTGGGATAGACTGTTCTGGGTTTCTGAGATAAAGAATAATGTCATCTGCGTAGAGGGAAATTTGGTGATTAATTCCACCTAAATTCAGAGGCGAAATTAGAGGACTCCTTTTAATTGCAAGGGCGAGAGGTTCAATTGCAATAGCAAAAAGCAAGGGCGAGAGAGGGCAGCCCTGACGGGTGCCTCTGTGTAATTGGAATTGAGGTGACTTGTTAAAATTAGTAAGAACTGAGGATGTAGGAAAGGCGTATAACATCTTCACCCAAGAGGCGAAGGCGTCACCCATGTCAAATTCTCTAATCACAGCTAGAATATAATCCCATTCAATTTGGTCAAACGCCTTTTCTGCGTCTAGGGCAAGAATTGCGACACTAGCTTTAGGATCAAATCTGTTATATAAAATATTCATTAAACGCCTAACATTGGAAAAAGAAAAACGGCCGGGAATAAAACCAGATTGGTCATGGTGAATAATTTTCCCAATGCATTTATTTAATCTATTAGCCAAGATTTTAGTAAAAATTTTTAAATCCGAGTTCAAAAGAGCTATGGGGCGATATGATGAAGGGTCAGTTTCTTCTCTACCTTTTTTAAGAATTAGGGAGATATTTGCATCATAGAGGGACTGGGGGAGTTTACATCTGCCAATTGAATGATTGAACATCCTCAACAACAAAGGAGAGAGTACCAGCGCAAATTTTTTATAAAATTCGATCCCGAATCCATCTGGGCCAGGCGCCTTGCCACTCGGGAAAGATTTAATAGCATCTAGTATTTCCTCTACTGTTATGTCCGCGTTCAGAGCTGTCTGCTCTATGCACCCCAATTTTGGTAGATGTAATGAATGGAGAAAATTAGCTAGTGCTGAGGGGTCCGAACATCCCTTTGATTTGTATAGCTCTTCGTAAAATTCTTTAAATGTATTATTGATTTCACTGGGATTTGTTAAAACAACACCATTCTTGTTCTTGATTTTGTGAATTGCCCTTGAAGCTTGTAGCCCCCTCAACTGTCGAGAAAGCAATTTATCTGGTTTATCCCCAAGTTCAAACTGCTTTTGCTTGACTTTTAACAACATATTATTAACGTGGTTCGAGAGAATCAAGTTATATTCCAATTTAAGTGCTGTAATTTCATTGAGCACATCCGAATCTGCAGAATCTCTATAAGCATCCTCCAGTTGAGTGAGGCAATTATCAATTTCTGTAAGGCGTTTTACCCTTTGCTTTTTTAGCCTAGACTCATATGAGATAATGTGTCCTGTCAAGACAGCCTTTAGGCTTTCCCATAAGGTGGAATCAGAAACCTCGCCCGTGTCGTTGAATTTGAGAAACTCAACAAGTAACTCTGTTAGTTGTTCACAAAATTTGGCGTCTAAAAGCAAGTTAGGATTAAAACGCCAGTTATAGCTGGGCTTAATTTCAAGGAGATCTAAAGATATTGTCACTGGTGAATGATCGGAGATAATTCTATTGTGATGTTTCAGTGATTTAACACAAGGGATAATTTTAGAATCAACTAAGAAGAAATCTATCCTAGAGTATGATTTGTGAACTTGTGAAAAGAAAGTATACTGCATGTCTGTTGGGTATTTTAGTCTCCAGATATCGACTAGATCAAAAGCGGTAATTAAATCATTAAGAACAGTGGTAGAGTTGGCCAAGGGTATGCCAGAGCGGGAAGGGAATCTATCAAGAGAAGGATCCAACACTAAGTTAAAATCACCACCAATTATCAGGTGCGTGTTCAGAGTGTTTGGTAGAAGATTAAAGACTCTGCGGAAAAAAGCAGGGTCATCAAAATTAGGTCCATACACATTAAGCAGTGTGACATGAATTGAGAAGAGTAGACCAGAAACAATTAAATAGCGGCCATTAGGATCACTTATAGTAGATATATGCTTAAAAGAGGCCGATTTACGAAACAAAATCGCTACTCCTCTGGCTCTAGATGAGAAAGTAGATTGGAATACCTGAGAGATCCAGTTGCATCTCAGTCGCCTTTGTTCAGAGTGTCTAATATGTGTCTCTTGTAGAAATATTATGTCAGCAGAGATGGACTTCAAATAAGAAAAAACTTTAGCTCTTTTAATTTGGTTATTTAATCCCCTGACATTCCAGCTGGCGAGAGTGACATTGCCACCTTTAAGTGGCAGCCCCATACTACTAGTCATGGTGTGGGCTAAAATATCTTGCGTAATGCCAACTGCAAAAGAAATTCAAATAGATCTCAACCAGTGAAGGAGTTATACAAACACAAAACACTAAACACGGGACAAAAAAAAAAACGGAACCACCCACCCTCCCCCTTCCTACAGCTTCCCCAAACGAAGCCGGGAAAAAAACCCTCATAGGAACAGTGGAGCTGCTGGCAGCAGAAGGAGAAGAAAACCTGCCTACAAAAGTAGTCTCTGACAGAGAGATCAGGGGCTCCCCAACAGCCTCCGAACAACTATGTAAATAACAAAAGAATTGCTCAATAAGCCTGACCAATAGTGCATGTATCACACATCTATTGTAACAAAGGGTTTTAACATTATTAAAATAATTTCAAGAATGTGCATTTTACAACAGATAGTCTTAAAAATGTAAATGCAAGTAAAGCATAACATATATAATCTGAACAGATAGACACAAAGGTCTATGAAAAAGTCTTTCTTTTTTTTTTTTTTTTTTCCTCCCCCTTATTTTTTTGTGCGTGAAAATATACTCACAACCTCTTATAATAGGCCGCTAGTAAACAGAAGGAATGATGATTGAAGTCTTTCAGCCATGGTAATAGCATTGAGAAAGTCCCAAGCAGCAGATCAAGAAGGTTCTTGTTCAGTGATGGTGTTCACAAACACCTCAGCCTCCGAAACCGAACCAAAGATTTTCTTGTTGGTACCCTGGGTGACAATCAGACGTGCAGGGAACAGCATTCCGAATCGGATACCGGCTTCCTTCAACTTCTTCTTCACTCCGTCAAACGCCCTTCGTTGTGCAAGTACCTCTGCTGTGAGATCTGGGAAGATGGAGATTTGTATTCCGTTATATTTTAGAGGCGAGTGTTGCCGCGCGAGCCGAAGGATCGTCTCCTTGACCGGGTAGTGGTGTATCCTCGCAATCAGGATTCGAGGACGCCCTCCTTTTGATGGTAATGGCCCGGTGCGGTGTGCACGGTCAATTTTAATCCCCCCAGGAAAGTTCTCGGTTCCCAGAAGGGTCGGGAGGAGTTTTTCCACAGACTCCGTTGGGCGACCGGACTCCACATTCTCGGGTAGGCCGACAATTTTAATATTCTGTCGCCGGGAACGGCCCTCGAGGTCATCCACTTTAGCACGTAGGGCCTTATTAGCAGCTAGGATTTCCTGACAGGAGGCCTCCAGTGCAGAAATGCGGGTTTCGTGCTCAACTTTAACACACTCAAGATCCGAGATACGCGTGGTGGTTTCAGACAACGCTGTTTGTAATTGAGATAAAGTCGCTTCCAACGAGTTAAATCTGTCGTTCATGCTGTTATTCATAGTTTGAATAGCGGAGAGAATATCTGACGAATCTGGGGCCGGGCCGCGATCACAATCAGTCTCGTGTTCTTTAGACGACGCACACTCGGCCAGTTGTTCATCTATGTAGGTTGGAAGGTCACCTTTCTTGGATTTAGCCTTCTTCATCTCACTGTTAGATGTTGTTGAGCAAACTTTCGTAATAAAAGTAGTCAAAAATACAAATTTATAGAGGCTTATTGAGGGAGCTCCCCGAATTTTCGTCCACTCCATGTGGTGCTCTCTAGCGCCCCCCCTTCAGCTAAGACTTTTATAGACTTCTGTTGATCATTATAATTTTGTTGACTTGTGGAGAGAGACATTTCCTGGACTTAGACAGTATACTTGGATAAAAATGAACTCAAATAATATGTCTGGAGCTAGGCTTGTTCATTTTTACGCTGAAGCATGTAATAGAGGAAGGTTTTTTAGGAATTCTATTTCACCTACTTTTCTCTCAGATCATCATTATATTTCTATGGCTATTTCTGTTGAGTCCACTAAATCCTATAAATCACTCTGGCACTTTGATAATAGGTTATGTTGTGGAAATTCAAGGAAAGACTCAGAGTCAGTAATATCAGAGAAGGTAGATTTATTTTACTTGCAGCAAGGACTCGTCTCACACATACAGCAGAGCATGCATGAGAGGAGTGAGGAGCTAGTCTCTCACCTGTTCTATTTATACTTAACATCTTAATGCTTTGCACACACTTTACGCCTACACCTCTCAAAACATCATTCGCTTAGCACAGGATGTGGTTTCTATTAACTGCCCTTTGTTAGTGAGAAGTCCATCTTGTCACCCAAGTTTCTTAGAACTACGCTCCCCTAAGGTCCTTTCAGCCGACAGCCACATCCTGTTGTTCTGCCTTGAGCAGTTACAGAGAAAATGTCATGAGAGACACTATAATATGAACACTTATAACTTCTTAATGCCTTATGCCCATAAGCTTATTAAAAATCAAATGAAAGATAAAAATTTCCATTACATTCCACTCTTTGTCCGAATGACATTTTATCCAATTCTAACTCTGGTTTCCCTTTTCATTAGAATCTTCATTACCAGTGGTTTTCTTCGTCACCTGAATCCTCATCTGGCCTATATGCGGGATTCCCTCCTGATGGGCCAAAACTACCATACATTGCTCTCCCTCTTTATGTAGAGATTCACAGGTCTGGTACACTCTGTCTATTGGGTTGCATAGAAAAGTTGCATTTCTTCCCTTTCTCACATGGATCCCTCCTCCCTTGCCGATCCCTAATGCTGTCTGTAGACACAGGATTCCCAGTGCCACCGCCAGCATCCAAGGCGATTTAGGGGCCATATTAAGACTGGTTTCTTTCTCTCTATTGTCACACTCCCTTGTGTTTCGTCTACACTCGGTACCCACCCTTTTGGAGTTAATACTAAGACCACTTTTGTGTATTCTCCTTCCCCACAGTCAGTTATAGTCTCTTTAACACCGGCTATAACAGCCGGGTCACTTAGCACTGTTTGTCTGGCCTGGGTCTCGAAGTTTTGTTGTTCCCTTCTGGTGGCTCCTGGGTTGCTCCTTGGGATGGGCCAGTTGGGGTGGAGGTCGAACTGTCCTGCCTGTCCTCGGTATCCTCGTCCCCAGGGTTTCCAGCTCCCTGTAAGCTCTCGTCGGGGCCTGGCACCCTTTTGCAGTGGTTTACGTGTATCCAGGTTGCTCTCTCAGCTACCTTGACTGCAGTTCTGGTGGTCAGCAACACCAGGAACGGTTCCACCTCTCTGCTTTCCACGTTCGCCTTCTGCAGTCCTTAACCATGACCCAGTCTCCTGGCTCGATCCGGTGGGTCACCTCGCCTTTGCTGCGGTCTGGTCTCACCTGTTTCACCTGGACAGAGATATCACGAGCAACCTTTCCCAGATTAATGCAATATTCCAGCATGCTTTCTAACCCATAAATTCCTTCTGTACCCACTGAGGGAGTGCTCCACCCCATATGGGGTGGCCTTCCCCAGAGCATTTCATATGGTGTCAGGCACATCACAGGTCTTACCCTCATTCTCATGTACATTAATGCCACTGGGAGAGCATCAGTCCACCCCAGGCCAGTTTCAGCCATTATCTTTGCTAATTTTGCTTTCAGAGTCCCATTTTCCCTCTCCACTGCCCCTCCAGAGGTTGGCTTATAGGCACAGTGATGTGTGAGGTTTATTTTTAGCTGTTCCCCCAATTGTCTTATAGCTGAATTAACAAAATGTGCCCCATTGTCACTTGATATCTTCTGGGGTATTCCCCACCTTGGAACTATTTCTTTCAGTAACATTTTTGCTACCCCCGTTGAGTCTGCCTTAGTGGTGGGCATTGCCTCCACCCATTTGGAGAACATGTCCACCATGACCAGACAGTACTTTTTACCTTTGTGGGGGGTTAGTTCTATGTAGTCCATCATTACGTGTGCCATTGGTTCGCCTGGCGTAGGATGGCTTGCTCTCTCCACTCTTTCACCCCTTCCTGTGTTGTACCTGGCACATGTCACACATTTCTCGCAATATTTTCCTGCCGCTGTGGAAAACCCTTTTGTGAAAAATGACTCATTAATACTGTTAAGCATAGCCCCTTTACCTGCATGATCTAATCCGTGTGTTATTTGGCAATACATTTGGAAAAAATGTCTGGGTAGACATGGTCTGTTTTTGCCATGTACTTGGCCTCTCCATACCCCCTTTGAGTCTTTTGAACAAAAGGCGTTTTTCCAATCAGATAGATCTTGGGGGGTGGCCCATTTTTGCATATCAGTTAGACTAAGAGTGTCATCCGTGCTGAATGTGCTTTGTGAATGGAGCTTCCGTCTACATAGAACGTGCAATCTGGGTTAGTAAGCGGTGTGTCCTGTAAGTCAGGGCGCGGCGTGCACATGACGGACAGGACGGAAAGACAGTCATGTCCCTCCCCATCTTCAGGGAGCGGCATGAGTGTAGCTGGGTTAATTGTGGTGCAGCGTTTTACAGTGATGTTTGGCATATCAAGTAAAGTAGTGCTATACCGTAACCATCTGGCAGCGGACAGGTGTGAGGTCTTTTGTTCCAATAGAATGACTGATACACTGTGTGGGACCAGAAGTGTCAATGGGCTATAACCCACATAATCTCTGCTTGACATTACTGCTTTTTCTGCTGCAGCTACTGCCCTCAGACAGCCTGGCAGGCCCTGTGCTACTGCGTCTAGTTTGGATGAGAAATAGGCCACTGGCCTCAATTTGTCTCTGTGTGTTTGGCACAACACGGAGGTCATGTACCCACTTTTCTCATCCACGCATTGGGTGAATGGCTTCTGTGGATTAGGCAGGCCCAGTGTTGGGGTCTGCTGTAAAGCCAATTTTAGATCAGTGAAGGCTCTTTCTGCTTCCGCTGTCCATGTGATTTTGTCCTGTGGTTTCATACCATTGCCATGTATAAGGGAGGTTAGCGGACTTTCCCTCTCCGCATAACTTGCTATAAACGTTCGACAATATGATACCATTCCTAGGAATGACATCATCTGTTTCTTTGTTATTGGTCTTGGTATGGAAGCCACAGCTTCTATGCGTTTCTTTGATAACTTCTTTTCAGGGCCCGTCAGTACATGTCCCAAAAATGTCACTTCTGGTACGCACACTTTTACCTTTTGTGGGTTGACCTTATGACCTTCCTCTGCCAGATGGTTCAGGAGGCTCACGGTGGCCTCCATGCACACGTCAGCGTCGCTTGCGCATAGGAGCAGGTCGTCCACATATTGTAGAAGAGCCACTCCCTCTGGCAGAACGAGTCTCTCTAGGCTGCGTCGGAGGGCCTCGTTGTAAATGGTTGGGCTCTCGCAGTAACCTTGACACAGCCTAGTCCAGGTGTACCTCCTCCCCTTAAAGGTGAAGGCAAACCAGAACTGGCTGTCCTTATGCACTGGAACAGAGAAGAAAGCATTTGAGATATCCACAGCTATATAGAATTTTGTGTCAGGTGGAATTTGAGACAGTATAGTATATGGATTTGGAACGTTTGGGGCCCTGCTGACTATTGCTGCATTTACAGCTTGCAAGTCCTGCACGAATCTCCACTTTGTGGGCATCCCTTTTTCTCTTATCTTTTTTACTGGAAAAATTGGGGTGTTAACAGGTGACGATTCACATTCTACTATTATTCCCCTCTCCAGCAGAGACTGGAACACGGGTGTTATGCCATCCAGGGCCTCCTTTTTGACTTGATATTGTTGTTGCCTTGGTCTGAACTCGCTTTTTGGAGTAATTTGGACCGGCTTGCAGGTTTTAATTAGCCCTACATCATACTTATCTATAGCCCACAGTCCTTTTGGAACTGGTAGGTCTCTTGGATCTATTCCTGTGTTTGTCTGTTCCAGTGCAGAAAAGATAATGCGATTACATTCTTTACTTTCAATCATTTCTTTTTTATACGCTGCACATTGCTCAGAGTAATAGATGCCTGTGTCATGAGTCTCAGTCCAGTCAGTGGCTTCACTACACCCTTTTACGAAGGGTCCTAAATCTTTCCATTCATCCATCCTGCCTTTTGCTAGGGACAGATGTGGAACCGCATTCTCAACTCTGTACACTGACTGTGCTTCTTCGGTCAGAGTCACCTACACTGCACACTTGTGTTCTTTCCAATATGCATTAGTCAAGGTTATTTCATCTGACTGCCTCCCTGCCCAAATTCCTTCATATTCGGGGTCCGGTGTCCACGTCACGTTTGCTGTGACATACACATCGGAGACCTTCTGAAAATCACTATTTACACACACCATCATGCAAATTCCCGTAAATCTGACCCTTCCGGCCATAACCATTCATAAACTGTCATTTTTGGCTCTTTTGCACATCGTACATTCATTCCTTCAGTATCACAGTCTATTTTGATCCCTAATTTACACATTACATCTCTTCCTAATAAATTCCAGGGGCATTGATCACTAACCAGCATTTTTGTTTCACATTGTTTACCACAGAGAGAGATTTTCACTGGGCGGGTGAAGGGTTCTCTTAACACTTCACCCGAGGCTACAATGCTGTCTTCATATTCATTACTTATTATTATGCCCCTTGGTAGTTCAGATCTCTTAATTACTGTAATAGCAGCCCCAGTATCCACTAAGAATTTTACTTTTGTGTTATTTACATCAATCATTATCCAGGGGTTGCTAACATCAGTTTTCATCATGCGTAAGCTTTCTTCATTGCACAGAGCAGGAAATAAAAGATCAGTACTCACCCCCTCCTCTCTCTTCCCACCTGGTCAGTCTGCATGTTGTTTTTGCTGGTGTTGCTTTCCCCCTGTAATGTTGGGGCACTCAGACTTCCAATGGCCCATTTGTCCGCAGTTGAAACATTGTCCATCGTTCCTTTGTCCTGTCCATCTTGCTCCCCCTCTTCCTCTTCCTCTGCCTCTGCCTCTCCCCCTTTGCCAGTCCTTTTGTATTTGGACTTGACTTTCCAGGTTGGTGAGGTGCAGGGCTCGTACCTTCTTTTCTATCTTGTCCTTGTCGACGTTTAGCTGGTTCTCTTTATGTCGGGCGTGATGCATCACACAATCCAAGGATTCCGTTTCATACCCCACACAGGACGATAAAACACCTTTCTTTATTTCAGGGAGCAGTCCTTGTAGGAGATGGACCTTCAGGTGGGCTTCGTACGCTGGATTTGGAACGGTCCCAGCTCTCTTCGGGACTCCTCCGTGATGGTCAAAGACCTCGGTGAGTCTGTTGAGGTAGTCATCAACACTTTCATTTGATTTTTGTTTGCAGGTGTTGATTTTACCTGGATTGGCTGGAGTGGTGAAAGTCTCTTTTATGTTTTGACAGAATTCGTTAACAGCGGCTCTGTAGTCGTTTTCCGTGTCCCATTCGCCTCTGTCGCATCGGACGCTTGCCATCCATTTCCCTTCCATTTTCCGGCCTGCGCTCAGTCCGTTCTTTTTGATGAATATCTTTTTAGCTTCTTCCGCGGTGGGGCTGCATTCCTTGCAGAACTCCTTCCATGCTTCACTCAGAACCTCTCCCCCAGAGTCGATTCCTGGAAGACTGGCACCTATTTCTGCAATCTCAGAGGGACTCCATTGTCTTTGTACGTACATAACACCATCAGGACCACTTCGACCAGTTTGCTGCTCCTTAAGTTGTAAGATCCCTTCTTTTCTTCTTTTCGTTCGTCTTCGGATGGTTTCTTTGATTCTGGGTCCGGTAGTTTTGGGTAGAGGCCGGACGAGGAGGAAGACGGCGGCTGTTGTGGTTGTTCTTCCTGGTTTGGTCTTTGTCTATTCGGATTATAGGGAGGGGGTCGGTCGTCTTCCTCCAGGTGGGTTTTGAGGAGTCGGGAGTTCGTACCTGGGAAAGAAGACTGAGAGAGAGAGTTTCCCTAACATAGGTTGCGCTTTTCTTTCTTTTTGGGGAGAGTAAGGACAACCTGGTAATTCTTTGGAGAGTGAGGCTTTTAATTTGGCGCTCGCCTCCTCCACGAACATATCTATTGTTTCTAAAATTTCTGGCAAGGGCGGATCCCCCTTTCTTGGTCTTAATTTATCTGCCAATTCTCGTCTCAATCTTTGATTTCCAGAGACACTAAAACCTATTGTATACCCTTTTCCTTTTAGCCATTTTACATGTTCTAACCATTTTACCCCATATTTTCTCACGAGAAATTTCTCATCCTTCTCTGATAAACCACTCTCAGTATTATGCCTGGGCTTTTCGCCCCTATCTTTTCTTGAGAGTTCCCCATTATCACAGGCGGATACTATTCCTCTGAGTAACTTTAAGACATGTACTTTATCACAGGCGGATACTATTCCTCTGAGTAACTTTAATTTTTTTATCACAGGCGGATGCTATTCCTCTGAGTAATTTTAAGACGTGCACTTTCTAGCGTATTACCCAACGCCCAGCTCCCTTTCTGATTTGTCTGCGTGTTACCCGACGCCCAGCTCCCTTTCTGATTTGTCTAGCATGTTACCCGATGCCCAGCTCCCTTTCTGATTTGTCTAGCGTGTTACCCGACGCCCAGCTCCCTTTTTTGATAATATTTAAAATCACTTTACCGTTGTATTCCTTGATTCCACGGGTTCTTTCTTGGGATGCCGTTTCCCAGGGAAATCCAACTCCCACTTCCCTCAGAAGGGGGTTTGGGTCATCACCAGTTTTAGTTGATGAGCTGATCAGGCCGTTGTCTCTCCCTTAGGATTGGCATCCCATCCTCGTCGCCATTCTGTTGTGGAAATTCAAGGAAAGACTCAGAGTCAGTAATATCAGAGAAGGTAGATTTATTTTACTTGCAGCAAGGACTCGTCTCACACATACAGCAGAGCATGCATGAGAGGAGTGAGGAGCTAGTCTCTCACCTGTTCTATTTATACTTAACATCTTAATGCTTTGCACACACTTTACGCCTACACCTCTCAAAACATCATTCGCTTAGCACAGGATGTGGTTTCTATTAACTGCCCTTTGTTAGTGAGAAGTCCATCTTGTCACCCAAGTTTCTTAGAACTACGCTCCCCTAAGGTCCTTTCAGCCGACAGCCACATCCTGTTGTTCTGCCTTGAGCAGTTACAGAGAAAATGTCATGAGAGACACTATAATATGAACACTTATAACTTCTTAATGCCTTATGCCCATAAGCTTATTAAAAATCAAATGAAAGATAAAAATTTCCATTACAGTTACTTCAGGATCACTGCTCTTTTCACCTTTTTTGGAATTCTTGGAGAGAGGAGAGAGTAAATTTCCCATCTTTAAGTCAATGGTGGGATGTGGGCAAGGTGCAGATTAAAGTTTTTTGTCAGCAATTTACTGCACATAGCAGGGGTGCCTTACTAGAGAAAAGGAAAGCCTTTGAACAAGAAATCCTTGGACAGAGCAGTCATGATACTACAGGATTCGTTTCTACTGACTCTTTTGAAAGGAATAAATTTCTTCTACGCAGCTTAGCGGAAGAACAAGGCAAACTGCCCTTTTAAGGGCAAAGTTTACCCGTATAAATGATATGGATTCTCCTACTTTTTTTTTCTTTGGACTTGAGAAAAAGCCAAGAGCGCATAAGCATCTTCATCAACTGAAACTTCCAGATGGAAGAGTATTAACAACACAAATGGAAATGAATGCTTTTGCTATTTCTTTGTATGAAGATTTATATCATTCAGAGCCATGTAATGGAGAAGATATTTATGTACTTCTGAGGGATTTGCCACAATAATCAAAGAAGGACCAGATGGATCTTGAGAGCCCTTTCACAATGGCTGAACTTATGAGAGCTGTCCAAGAGTTAAATCCTGGGAAGTCACCTTGGATGGTCTTTCAGCTGAGTTTTATAGGGCTCTTTGGAACTTAATTGGTCAGGACTTGTATGATGTTTTGGTGGTAAGTATTGAAAGAGAGACTCTTACTCTAAGCTGTCGGAGAGCTGTTTTAACTTTGAACCCCAAAAAAGGAGACCTTGGTTGTTTAAAGAACTGGCACCCTGTCTCCTTGCTGTGTGTTGATCTAAAGTTCCCATTCAGTCGGTCACTTTGACGTACGTCGGATGACCGCCGAATAGGAATCTCGCTAGAGAGGCCAATCTACTTCGAGTGTAACTAAAACGATCCAATGCACATTGGCATGCAATCATATGCAACAGCTGCTCACCTCGCAGCGCGGGTATATAATGAGCAGCAGGTGCATTGCATCTTTAGCTTTTCGCTTCGGAGCCGAACCTTCATGGTCTCTACGGAGTGTGACGAGAGAAAAAGAAGTTCTTTTGGCTGGATTCTCTTCAGCAGAGTGCAGGCGGACAGTGCAGCAGCAGAGCCGCGCTCTTGTGTGTTCTTTGTTTATCTTGTTTGTGATGTAACGGTGCGCTGTGAGAGAGCGCGCAAAAGCTGTTTTCACAGCTGGTAAGAGCGGCAAGAGTGAGTGCACACGACAGGCTGCACTTTCCCCTGTCTGGGTGCTGCGGTCTTCCCCTGCGTGCTTCGGCACTTGATAGAGCAGTCCCTAAAAGAGCTCGCACGAGTAGTTTGCGTCTTTTTAAAGATGTCGTACTGCTTGTGTGTTTCTGGATGTGGGAACCAACCCCCTGGGAACCCTCACCCCTCCCGCACTCTGCAGCCAGTAGAGCTGCTGGGGGAGCGTGTGTTGGACCGCCCCAGAGGTGTGTACCATCCGTATCTTTCGGGGCTCCCCAGGACGACCAGATGTCGATCACTGCATCGGAGGGTGAGCCTGATACTTTCGAGGATAATGATTCGGCGCAGCTGCCTCCCTCGGGAAGGGTAGCTGTGCCCGAGTCGGACCCGGAAATGATGGCTATGCTTTCCCGGGCTGCCAACAGGGTCGGGCTTGTGTGGAATCCTCCACCGTGTCCCGAGCCCTCGAGGCTGGACGATTGGTTTCTTTCTCCCCGGAGGTGCATGAAGAGATCACTGGCACGTGGAAGGCACCTTTTACTGCCCGAAACCGTGCCAGTGGGACCTCCACCCTCACCACCCTTGATGGCGGTACGGCGAAGGGATATTCGCGCATACTCCCTGTGGAGCGGGCCGTTGCTATGCAACTGTGCCCTAACTCCACCTGGCGGGGGGAGCCGTCTCTCCCTTCCTGGGCCTGTAAGTACTCGTCGGACCTGACCGGCAAGGCTTACCAGGTCTGCGGGGAAGCCGCTTCCGCCTTACACGCTATGGCGTTGTTGCAGGTCCATCAGGCCAAGGCACTGAAGGACCTGCACGAGGGTGGTCACGATCCACAAGTTTTCCAAGAACTTCGGGCCGCAACGGACCTCGCGCTTTGGGCGATGAAGGTCACTGCGCGGTCAGTGGGTCGTGTGATGTCCTGGCTGACATGAGGGATACCGACAAGGTCAGGTTTCTTAATGCCCCCATGTCCCAGGCCGGCCTCTTCGGCGACGCAGTCGAGAACTTCGCCCAACAGTTCTCAGCTGTACAGAAGCAGTCTGAGGCCATCAGCCACATCCTGCCAAGGCGGTCAGCTGCTGCACCTCCACCGCCCGCAGCACCTCAGGCTGCTCGTCACCGAGGGCACTCCCCCGCGTGGAGCCAGTCATGGTCGGGGTGCCCAGCCAGCGGTACCCAAATTTTCAATAAAAGAGCAGTTTCCTCCATCTCCGGGTCCGAAGAGGACTCGGAGAGCAGTGGGAGGGCTAGAACCTCACCACTCTCATCCTCCTCTTCTGTTGCCAGCGGACAGCAGCGCGCATCAGGCAGCTAAGGCTTCGCCTGCTCCCACTGCCCTTCCGTGGAACCAGGTAAGTGTTGCACAGCACACTCTGACCCCGCCTCGGGCTGCCTCACAAAGAGAGCCTCCCGGGCCGCGTCCCTGCGTTCCACCTCACTGCCCCATGGCGGGTACGCCTGCAGTCCCTTTGGTCCCGCTTGTACGGCCTCTGCGAGCCTGGTTAGCGCCAGTCCGTCTCGCTGGCTCATTCGGACCATCAGGCTTGGCTATGCGATTCAGTTTGCCCGGCGTCCACCGAGGTTCAGGGGCATCCACTTCACTTCAGTGAAAGCTGCCGATGCTCCTGTCTTGCGTGCGGAGATCGCGGTCCTACTGGCGAAGGACGCGATAGAGCCTGTCCCTCCAGCCGATATGAAGTCGAGGTTCTACAGCCCCTATTTCATTGTACCCAAGAAAATTTGGTGGGTTACGACTGATCTTGGACCTGCGAGTTTTGAATCGGAGCATTCACAAGCTACCGTTCAAAATGCTCACGCAGAAACGCATTTTCGAGTGCATCCGTCCCCGAGATTGGTTTGCAGCGATCGACCTGAAGGACGCGTACTTTCATGTCTCGATCCTTCCGCGTCACAGGCTATTCCTGCGATTTGCGTTCGAAGGTCGAGCATATCAGTACAGAGTCTTACCCTTCGGGCTGACCCTGTCTCCCCGCGTCTTCACGAAGGTCGTGGAGGGAGCCCTTGTTCCCATGAGAGAACAGGGTGTTCGCATCCTCAACTATCTAGACGACTGGCTCATTTGGTGCTCAGACACCTCAGCCAGCTGGGTCTTCAGGTCAACTGGGAAAAGAGCAAACTCTCCCCCGTGCAGAGGATCTCTTTTCCCGGTATGGAGTTAGACTCGGTCGAACAGACAGCATGCCTCACAGAGGAACGTGCTCAGACGGCAGTCCCACTGAAATTCTTTCAGAGGCTCCTGGGGCATATGGCGGCCGCAGCGGCAGTAACTCCACTCGGTCTGCTTCATATGAGACCGCTTCAACACTGGCTCCACGGGCGAGTCCCGATCACTCCAGAGTGCCGCCATACCTTCAGCCTGTGGTCGGACCCCTTGTTTTTTCGGGCCGGAGTGCCCCTGGAGCAGGTGTCCCAGCATGCTGTGGTTTTCACGGATGCCTCGGCCACCGGCTGGGCCACCACGTACAATGGGCATGCAGTGTCAGGGGTGTGGACCGGCCCCCAACTGCAGTGGCACATCAATTGCCTCGAGTTGTTGGCAGTACGGCTCGCCCTGAGCCGCCTCAAGGGGCCTCTTCAGGGCAGGCATGTACTCGTCCGTACGGACAACACTGCGACCGTTGCGTACATCAACCGTCAAGGTGGTGTTGTGGAAATTCAAGGAAATACTCAGAGTCAGTAATATCAGAGAAGGTAGATTTAATTTTTTACTTGCAGCAAGGACTCGTCTCACACATACAGCAGAGCATGCATGAGAGGAGTGAGGAGCTAGTCTTTCACCTGTTCCATTTATACTTAACATCTTAATGCTTTGCACACACTTTACGCCTACACCTCTCAAAACATCATTCGCTTAGCCCAGGATGTGGTTTCTATTAACTGCCCTTTGTTAGTGAGAAGTCCATCTATTAACTGCCCTTTGTTAGTGAGAAGTCCATCTTGTCACCCTAGTTTCTTAGAACTACGCTCCCCTAAGGTCCTTTCAGCCGACAGCCACATCCTGTTGTTCTGCCTTGAGCAGTTACAGAGAAAATGTCATGAGAGACACTATAATATGAACACTTATAACTTCTTAATGCCTTATGCCCATAAGCTTATTAAAAATCAAATGAAAGATAAAAATTTCCATTACATTCCACTCTTTGTCCGAATGACATTTTATCCAATTCTAACTCTGGTTTCCCTTTTCATTAGAATCTTCATTACCAGTGGTTCTCCTTCCCCACAGTCAGTTATAGTCTCTTTAGCAACGGCTATAACAGCCGGGTCACTTAGCACTGCTTGTCTGGCCTGGGTCTCGAAGTTTTGTTGTTCCCTTCTGGTGGCTCCTGGGTTGCTCCTTGGGATGGGCCAGTTGGGGTGGAGGTCGAACTGTCCTGCCTGTCCTCGGTATCCTCGTCCCCAGGGTTTCCAGCTCCCTGTAAGCTCTCGCCGGGGCCTGGCACCCTTTTGCAGTGGTTTACGTGTATCCAGGTTGCTCTCTCAGCTACCTTGACTGCAGTTCTGGTGGTCAGGAACACCAGGAACGGTCCGTTCCACCTCTCTGCTTTCCACGTTCGCCTTCTGCAGTCCTTAACCATGACCCAGTCTCCTGGCTCGATTCTGTGAGTCACCTCGCCTTTGCTGCGGTCTGGTCTCACCTGTTTCACCTGGACAGAGATATCACGAGCAACCTTTCCCAGATTAATGCAATATTCCAGCATGCTTTCTAATCCATAAATTCCTTCTGTACCCACTGAGGGAGTGCTCCACCCCATATGGGGTGGCCTCCCCCAGAGCATTTCATATGGTGTCAGGCACATCACAGGTCTTACCCTCATTCTCATGTACATTAATGCCACTGGGAGAGCATCAGTCCACCCCAGGCCAGTTTCAGCCATTATCTTTGCTAATTTTGCTTTCAGAGTCCCATTTTCCCTCTCCACTGCCCCTCCAGAAGTTGGCTTATAGGCGCAGTGGTGCGCGAGGTTTATTTTTAATTGTTCCCCCAATTGTCTTATAGCTGAATTAACAAAATGTGCCCCATTGTCACTTGATATCTTCTGGGGTATTCCCCACCTTGGAACTATTTCTTTTAGTAACATTTTTGCTACCCCCGTTGAGTCTGCCTTAGTGGTGGGCATTGCCTCCACCCATTTGGAGAACATGTCCACCATGACCAGACAGTACTTTTTACCTTTGTGGGGGGTCAGTTCTATGTAGTCCATCATGACGTGTGCCATTGGTTCGCCTGGCGTAGGATGGCTTGCTCTCTCCACTCTTTCACCCCTTCCTGTGTTGTACCTGGCACATGTCACACACCTCTCGCAATATTTTCCTGCCGCTGTGGAAAACCCTTTTGTGAAAAATGACTCATTAATACTGTTAAGCATAGCCCCTTTACCTGCATGATCTAATCCGTGTGTTATTTGGCAATACGTTTGAAAAAAATGTCTGGGTAGACATGGTCTGTTTTTTCCATGTACTTGGCCTCTCCATACCCCCTTTGAGTCTTTTGAACAAAAGGCGTTTTTCCAATCAGATAGATCTTGGGGGGGTGGCCCATTTTTGCATATCAGTTAGACTAAGAGTATCATCCGTGCTGAATGTGCTTTTTAGCATGTGTGATGACAGTGGCATGGAGCATGCAGCTTTTGCAGCTTTGTCTGCTCTGTCGTTTCCTTTGCCAATGTCATCTTTTGCACCAGTATGTGCAGCACATTTCATGACTGATATTTGTTTTGGTAATAAAATTGCTTCCAGTAGGGCTGCTACTTTCCTATGGTGTAATATTGGTTTTCCATCAGCTTTCAGAAATTGTCTCTGTTTCCATAATGCCCCAAAGTCATGCACTACCCCGAACGCGTATCTGCTATCCGTGTAGATGTTTACTGTTTTATCTTTAGCGAGCTCGCAGGCGCATGTTAGGGCTGTTAGTTCTGCCGCTTGCGCAGACAGTGGTCCAAGTGGCCCACTTTCAATCACCGCGTGGTCAGTCACTACTGCGTATCCGGACACAGTTGTGTTGTTGACCTTGGTGGAGCTTCCGTCTACATAGAACGTGTAATCTGGGTTAGTAAGCGGTGTGTCCTGTAAGTCAGGGCGCGGCGTGCACATGACGGACAGGACGGAAAGACAGTCATGTCCCTCCCCATCTTCAGGGAGCGGCATGAGTGTAGCTGGGTTAATTGTGGTGCAGCGTTTTACAGTGATGTTTGGCATATCAAGTAAAGTAGTGCTATACCGTAACCATCTGGCAGCGGACAGGTGTGAGGTCTTTTGTTCCAATAGAATGACTGATACACTGTGTGGGACCAGAAGTGTCAATGGGCTATAACCCACATAATCTCTGCTTGACATTACTGCTTTTTCTGCTGCAGCTACTGCCCTCAGACAGGCTGGCAGGCCCTGTGCTACTGCGTCTAGTTTGGATGAGAAATAGGCCACTGGCCTCAATTTGTCTCCGTGTGTTTGGCACAACACGGAGGTCATGTACCCACTTTTCTCATCCACGCATTGGGTGAATGGCTTCTGTGGATTAGGCAGGCCCAGTGTTGGGGCCTGCTGTAAAGCCAATTTTAGATCAGTGAAGGCTCTTTCTGCTTCCGCTGTCCATGTGATTTTGTCCTGTGGTTTCATACCATTGCCATGTATAAGGGAGGTTAGCGGACTTTCCCTCTCCGCATAACTTGCTATAAACGTTCGACAATATGATACCATTCCTAGGAATGACATCATCTGTTTCTTTGTTATTGGTCTTGGTATGGAAGCCACAGCTTCTATGCGTTTCTTTGATAACTTCTTTTCAGGGCCCGTCAGTACATGTCCCAAAAATGTCACTTCTGGTACGCACACTTTTACCTTTTGTGGGTTGACCTTATGACCTTCCTCTGCCAGATGGTTCAGGAGGCTCACGGTGGCCTCCATGCACACGTCAGCGTCGCTTGCGCATAGGAGCAGGTCGTCCACATATTGTAGAAGAGCCACTCCCTCTGGCAGAACGAGTCTCTCCAGGCTGCGTCGGAGGGCCTCGTTGTAAATGGTTGGGCTCTCGCAGTAACCTTGACACAGCCTAGTCCAGGTGTACCTCCTCCCCTTAAAGGTGAAGGCAAACCAGAACTGGCTGTCCTTATGCACTGGAACAGAGAAGAAAGCATTTGAGATATCCACAGCTGTATAGAATTTTGTGTCAGGTGGAATTTGAGACAGTATAGTATATGGATTTGGAACGTTTGGGGCCCTGCTGACTATTGCTGCATTTACAGCTTGCAAGTCCTGCACGAATCTCCACTCTGTGGGCATCCCTTTTTCTCTTATCTTTTTTACTGGAAAAATTGGGGTGTTAACAGGTGACGATTCACATTCTACTATTATTCCCCTCTCCAGCAGAGACTGGAACACGGGTGTTATGCCATCCAGGGCCTCCTTTTTGACTTGATATTGTTGTTGCCTTGGTCTGAACTCGCTTTTTGGAGTAATTTGGACCGGCTCGCAGGTTTTAATTAGCCCTACATCATACTTAACTATAGCCCACAGTCCTTTTGGAACTGGTAGGTCTCTTGGATCTATTCCTGTGTTTGTCTGTTCCAGTGCAGAAAAGATAATGCGATTACATTCTTTACTTTCAATCATTTCTTTTTTATACGCTGCGCATTGCTCAGAGTAATAGATGCCTGTGTCATGAGTCTCAGTCCAGTCAGTGGCTTCACTACACCCTTTTACGAAGGGTCCTAAATCTTTCCATTCATCCATCCTGCCTTTTGCTAGGGACAGATGTGGAACCGCATTCTCAACTCTGTACACTGACTGTGCTTCTTCGGTCAGAGTCACCTGCACTGCACACTTGTGTTCTTTCCAATATGCATTAGTCAAGGTTATTTCATCTGACTGCCTCCCTGCCCAAATTCCTTCATATTCGGGGTCCGGTGTCCACGTCACGTTTGCTGTGACATGCACATCGGAGACCTTCTGAAAATCACTATTTACACACACCATCATGGCAAATTCCCGTAAATCTGACCCTTCCGGCCATACCCATTCATAAACTGTCATTTTTGGCTCTTTTGCACATCGTACATTCATTCCTTCAGTATCACAGTCTATTTTGATCCCTAATTTACACATTACATCTCTTCCTAATAAATTCCAGGGGCATTGATCACTAACCAGCATTTTTGTTTCACATTGTTGTCCACATTGTGAAGGGTTCTCTTAACACTTCACCCGAGGCTACAATGCTGTTTTCATATTCATTACTTATTATTATGCCCCTTGGTAGTTCAGATCTCTTAATTACTGTAATAGCAGCCCCAGTATCCACTAAGAATTTTACTTTTGTGTTATTTACATCAATCATTATCCAGGGGTTGCTAACATCAGTTTTCATCATGCGTAAGCTTTCTTCATTGCACAGAGCAGGAAATAAAAGATCAGTACTCACCCCCTCCTCCTGTTTCCCACCTGGTCAGTCTGCATGTTGCTTTTGCTGGTGTTGATTTCCCCCTCCCCCGTTGGGGCATTCAGACTTCCAATGACCCATTTGTCCGCAAATAAAACATTGTCCATCGTTCCTTTGTCCTGTCCACCTTGCTCCTCCTCTTCCTCTGCCTCTACCCCTTCCTCTTCCTCTTCCTCTTTGCCAGTCCTTTTGTATTTGGACTTGACTTTCCAGGTTGGTGAGGTGCAGGGCTCGTACCTTCTTTTCTATCTTGTCCTTGTCGTCGTTTAGCTGGTTCTCTTTATGTCGGGCGTGACGCATCACACAATCCAAGGATTCCGTTTCATACCCCACACAGGACGATAAAACACCTTTCTTTATTTCAGGGAGCAGTCCTTGTAGGAGATGGACCTTCACGTGGTCTTCGTACGCTGGTGTACGTACATAACACCATCAGGACCACTTCGACCAGTTTGCTGCTCCTTAAGTTGTAAGATCCTTTCTTTTCTTCTTTTCGTTCGTCTTCGGATGGTTTCTTTGATTCTGGGTCCGGTAGTTTTGGGTAGAGGCCGGACGAGGAGGAAGACGGCGGCTGTTGTGATCGTTCTTCCTGGTTTGGTCTTTGTCTATTTGGATTATAGGGAGGGGGTCGATCGTCTTCCTCCAGGTGGGTTTTGAGGAGTCGGGAGTTCGTACCTGGGAAAGAAGACTGAGAGAGAGAGTTTCCAGAGGGGGGCCAGTCTGGATAGGGATCATAGGGATCCCCTCCCCTGTGTTTTCGCCTGGCCCCTAACATAGGTTGCGCTTTTCTTTCTTTTTGGGGGGAGTAAGGACAACCTGGTAATTCTTTGGAGAGTGAGGCTTTTAATTTGGCGCTCGCCTCCTCCACGAACATATCTATTGTTTCTAAAATTTCTGACAAGGGCGGATCCCCCTTTCTTGGTCTTAATTTATCTGCCAATTCACGTCTCAATCTTTGATTTCCAGAGACACTAAAACCTATTGTATACCCTTTTCCTTTTAGCCATTTTACATGTTCTAACCATTTTACCCCATATTTTCTCACGAGAAATTTCTCATCCTTCTCTGATAAACCACTCTCAGTATTATGCCTGGGCTTTTCGCCCCTTTCTTTTTCTTGAGAGTTCCCCATTATCACAGGCGGATACTATTCCTCTGAGTAACTTTAATTATTATCACAGGCGGATACATTCCTCTGAATAACTTTAAGACTTATAATTTCATCACAGGCAGATACATTCCTCTGAGTAACTTTAAGTACTTTATCACAGGCGGATACTATTCCTCTGAGTAACTTTAATTCTTATCACAGGCGGATACATTCCTCTGAGTAATTTTAAGACGTGCACTTTCTAGCGTATTACCCGACGCCCTGCTCCCTTTCTGATTTGTCTGCGTGTTACCCGACGCCCAGCTCCCTTTCTGATTTGTCTAGCGTGTTACCCGACGCCCTGCTCCCTTTCTGATTTGTCTAGCGTGTTACCCGACGCCCTGCTCCCTTTTTGATAATATTTAAAATCACTTTACCGTTGTATTCCTTGATTCCACGGGTTCTTTCTTGGGATGCCGTTTCCCAGGGAAATCCAACTCCCACTTCCCTTAGAAGGGGGTTTGGGTCATCACCAGTTTTAGTTGATGAGCTGATCAGGCCGTTGTCTCTCCCTTAGGATTGGCATCCCATCCTCGTCCCCATTCTGTTGTGGAAATTCAAGGAAATACTCAGAGTCAGTAATATCAGAGAAGGTAGATTTAATTTTTTACTTGCAGCAAGGACTCGTCTCACACATACAGCAGAGCATGCATGAGAGGAGTGAGGAGCTAGTCTTTCACCTGTTCCATTTATACTTAACATCTTAATGCTTTGCACACACTTTACGCCTATACCTCTCAAAACATCATTCGCTTAGCCCAGGATGTGGTTTCTATTAACTGCCCTTTGTTAGTGAGAAGTCCATCTATTAACTGCCCTTTGTTAGTGAGAAGTCCATCTTGTCACCCTAGTTTCTTAGAACTACGCTCCCCTAAGGTCCTTTCAGCCGACAGCCACATCCTGTTGTTCTGCCTTGAGCAGTTACAGAGAAAAATGTCATGAGAGACACTATAATATGAACACTTATAACTTCTTAATGCCTTATGCCCATAAGCTTATTAAAAATCAAATGAAAGATAAAAATTTCCATTACAGTGGTCTACGCTCCCGTCGCATGTCACAACTCGCCCGCCATCTCCTCCTCTGGAGTCAGAAGCATCTGAGGTCGCTTCGTGCCATTCACATCCCCGGTGTGCTCAACCGTGCGGCCGACGAGCTCTCACGAGCTGCGCTGCCGGGAGAGTGGCGACTCCACCCCCAGGTGGTCCAGCTGATCTGGAGAGAGTTCGGAGAGACTCAGGTAGACCTGTTTGCCTCTCCAGAAACCTCCCACTGCCGGTTGTTTTACTTCCTGTCCGAGGGAACACTCGGGACAGACGCACTGGCGCACAGCTGGCCCCGGGGCCTCCGCAAATATGCGTTTCCCCCAGTGAGCCTACTTGCACAGACACTGTGCAAAGTCAGGGAGGACGAGGAGCAGGTCATGTTAGTTGCGCCCTATTGGCCCAACCGGACCTGGTTCCCGGAACTCTCACTCCTCGCAACAGCCCCTCCCTGGTCCATTCCTCTAAGGAAGGACCTTCTTTCTCAGAGATGGGGCACCCTCTGGCACCCGCGTCCAGACCTCTGGAAACTCTATGTCGGAGGTTCTAGGTGACTTACCCCCAGAGGTACTTAACACCATCGCTTCGGCCCGTTCACCGTCTACGAGACGTGCTTACGCCCTGAAGTGGAACCTGTTTGTCAAGTGGTGCACTTCTCGCCGAGAAGACCCCCGAAGATGCTCGATCGGAGTCGTGCTTTCCTTCTTGCAGCAAGGGTTGGAGCGTAGGCTGTCCCCCTCCACCCTCAAGGTCCATGCTGCTGCTATATCGGCATACCACGACCACATAGATGGCAAATCTGTTGGTAAGCACAACCTGGTCGTCAGGTTCCTTAGGGGGGCGAGACGGTTAAATCCTCCTCGTCCCCCCTCCATACCCTCTTGGGACTTGGCTCTGGTGCTGAGAGCACTCCAGAATGCTCCCTTTGAGCCTTTGCAGCCAGCAGACTTAAAGATTCTGTCTATGAAGACTTTGCTGCTGGCTGCATTGGCCTCCATCAAGACGGTACGGGACCTGCAGTCTTTTTCGGTCAACGAATCGTGCCTAGAGTTCGGCCTGGCTATGTCCCAAGGTTCCTACCACTCCCTTCAGGGACCAGGTAGTGAGCCTGCAAGCGCTGCCCTCGGAGGAGGCAGACCCAGCCCTGGCTTTGCTCTGTCCAGTTCGCGCTTTGTGACTGTACATAGACAGAACTCAAAGCTTCAGGACCTCAGACCAGCTCTTTGTCTTTTACGGAGGCCAGCAGAAGGGAAAGGCTGTCTCCAAGCAGAGGATGGCCCACTGGATAGTGGATGCCATCGCCCTTGCTTACCAAGCTCAGGGCGTGCCCTGCCCGCTCAGGTTGCATGCACACTCAACAAGAGGTGTTGCGTCCTCCTGGGCGCTGGCTCGTGACGCCTCGCTGACAGACATCTGTAGACCTGCGGGCTGGGCGACACCTAACACGTTCGCTAGGTTCTATAGCCTTCGTGTTGAGCCGGTCTCCTTCCGTGGTCTCGCCTCAGGTCAGAGGCACGGAGAGGCCCCGGCGTAGTGTCGGCTTGCTGCGCTTATATGTGCTTATTCTCCAGAGAGTCCCTACAAGGCAGACCCTGTCGAGTCCTCCCATCTCCCTTCGGCAGCCGACGTGGCGGAGCGTCTGGCGCCAGGCCTATACTCCGCTGCATCCTTGAGAACCGGATTAGGCTGGGTTCCATATGAGTGACCCTACTGGGATCCCATATGTCTGGTTCCACGGTTACTCCTAATCGAAGCCCGTGTCTTTCCCTCTGGGAGAACCCCCCTCTCGTCAAGTGGAGTCACCCCAGTTCTTCCATATGACAACCCCACTGTTAGTCCATTTTCTTCCACGTAACTCCTTTGGGGAAGGATGTGGCTTCCGCAGCGTCCCTTTTACATGAAGGGTACGCTTCCCAGTGTTATCCAATAGTCTCACTGAATGGGTTTGGGAACAGCAGTGATCGACTCTCTCTGTGTTAGCCCTGTCCCACCGTCCTCAGGCAAGGAGGTTCAGGTGGCTTACAACAGAGCGCTGGAAGAGGGCAGCTCCTGTGGCGCTTTGGTAGGGATTCCTATTCGGAACAGCAGTGATCGACTCTCTCTGTGTTAGCCCTGTCCCACCGTCCTCAGGCAAGGGGGTTCAGGTGGCTTACAACAGAGCGCTGGAAGAGGGCAGCTCCTGTGGCGCTTTGGTAGGGATTCCTATTCGTCGTTCATCCGACGACTGAATGGGAACGTCTTGGTTACATAGGTAACCCTCGTTCCCTGAAGGAGGGAACGGAGACGTACTTCCCGTCGCCACAGTTACTGTACCCCGCTGATGCTGCCGCCTATCTGGTTCGGCTCCTCAGCGAAAACCTAAAGATGCAATGCATCTGCTGCTCATTATATACCCGCGCTGCGAGGTGAGCACCTGTTGCATATGATTGCATGCCAATGTGCATTGGCTCGTTTTAGTTACACTCGAAGTAGATTGGCCTCTCTAGCAAGATTCCTATTCGTCGGTCATCCGACGTACGTCTCCGTTCCCTCCTTCAGGGAACGAGGGTTACCTATGTAACCGAGACGATCTTTTCAAAAGCCTTGACCAACAGATTGAAGAACTTTATAGAAACTGTTATTCACAATGATCAGTCTTATTGTATCCCTAACCGAACAATATTTGATAACCTCTTTTTGGTTAGAGACATTATTACAGTGGCTAAAAAGACATAACCTGGACATTGGCCTTCTATCTTTGGATCAAGAAAAGGCCTTTGATAGAGTGGATCACTCTTATTTATTCAAGACTCTTGAGGCTTTTGGATTTGGTCATAATTTTGTATCTTGCATTAGGCTCATGTATAGTGATATTTATAGCATGTTAAGAGTAAATGGTACATTAACAAGACCTTTTTCAGTGACAAGAGGAATAAGACAAGGGTGTCCTCTATCAGGTTTACTCTATGCTATTTCAATTGAGCCTTTTTTAAGTCTCCTGAGAAAAAGAATATGTGGTATTGGTGTTCCTGGCTGCCCTAAAGTTCCCCAAGTGAAACTTACTGCATATGCAGATGATGTAACTCTGATAATTAGGAATTCAAATGATGTTGAAAATATAATTTCATGTTTGAATATTTTTCAGAAAGCTACTTCTGCATGTATAAATTGGGAAAAATGTACTTCTTTATTGATGGGTGCCTGGCAAAGTACAGGACCTCCTTAGTTGCCAAAGCAGGATGGTTTAAAAGTTCTTGGTATTTATTTTTGTTGCGTAAACGTTCTGGATATTATTTTGTGAATAAATTGGTAAATTATGTTTGAGCAAACAATCAGTCACGTCGCAGTTTAAATTCAGTTTAAGCCACTGGAGTCCCATGGAGTACTGTAATGGTGTCTTTTTCCTACCTTTCTGTCCTTGGAGTGATAGTTGCGTTGGATCTCTATGGAGAGACTGAAACCTCTCAGATTTCATCAAAAAGATCTTAATTTGTGTTCTGAAGATGAATGAAGGTCTTACGGGTGTGGAACGTCACGAGGGTAAAAAATGTCAGAATTTGCAATTTTGGGTGAACTAACCCTTTAAGGAGAGAGTAAATGGGAAGACATTTTAAGCTTGAAGAATGGCACAGTGATCCCTGTCACACTCTGGATTTAGAAAGTCACACTTCAGTAATACATTGTAAAGAACATCTGAAATTAAAATGAAATGAGCTTCCAGTAGCATATTGTAAATTTCTTTACATGTTCTACAAAAAAAGTTGGTATCAAAACTTTAGTGGGAAACGGGCACACAAATGTACAGTGTATAAATTTAGCTACATCCACTTAAAGCATTTAAAACTAAATTAACTAGATTAAAATTTCACCCGTTGTCTGCTACCTGTAAATGAACTTTGAGACGAAAACTGAGGCGATAACTTACACCGAGAAAGACGTGCGCTATGCAATTCACTCCTACTGAAAAACCTAGCTGTTCCACCATCCCCCACCGCGTAAAAAACATACTGCCAAAAGGCGGCAAATTCAAAAACCTTCTTAATAAAATAATCCAACGAACACTATTACATTTCCCTCTATATTCGAGTAACTTTCCACAATGATAGAACAAAAATATGCAACCAGCTGCGATAATGCACACATACACTTAATTTGAGGAAAAAATAAATTTAGCTACACCCACTGTCTCAAAGCGCAAAATTAAATAAAATTAATAAGATTAAAAGTGAACACACTTATTTTAGATTCACCCATCTGCTTCCTGCTTCAAACTTCACACTTAAAATGCAGACAACTTACATTGAAAAAGACGTGTCACTCACTCTTGCCAACTAAGGTTAGTTTCTCTCCTCCCCCACAGATCACGTGCTAATTTACGGTAAGAAACTGTAATTTTTGAAAACGGTTCAGTACTGTTAATTTTTGCTGTAAATTTACAGCAATTTTTTACAGTGCATCAATGTAAAAATGCTGGTCAGGATGTTGACTTGTTGTCTCTTTATAAATCCTTGGTAGAATTTAGGGTTGCTGTTGAATTTGCATATTACAAACAAACTGATAATGTACCCTTTTTCAAAAGGAGGTGGGGTGTGAGAGATGCTTTAGTGACACTGAGTGAGTTTGGAAATATGTTTTTTAATTGGTAAAATCGTGTTTTTTTGTGCATTATTTTGGTAATGTTTTAAGAAAAATGGTGTAAATTAAAACTGGGTTTTAAAAGTCAAAAAAGTCTCTCTCTCTCTCTCTCTCTCTCTCTCTCTCCCTCTCTCTCTCCCTCTCTCAGGGTCTTGCAGGTTTAACCCTTTCATTGCTGTCTCCTTTTGTCTGCATTATAGGATAGGAAATCTCTTAGCCCTTCTCTTCTATAAATTTGGATAAAGAAATAAAGGCAAAGAATCAGTTCATTTGTATTTCACTGACTATTTAGTTTTATATAATCAGTTTAACAATATAATAAGATAAATTCAGCTGAATATATATCACTTTGAACTGCTAATGATAACTTTGCTATGATATGATCGCTTATAGTTAGTATTATATTTGAATGTATATATTAAGACAATGTCAAAGATTAATTTCTGTCACAGTATAGACTTTATTCTTATTGTTTAAAATGTTATTGAATAATCTGACTCAACTAACTGGTCAGTCTCCAACTGGAGACACTATTTAAATTCATTTTGCCCGCCATGCCCAGTTTTCCTTAAACCACCGAGGTGGCGGTGCTACCGGCTTGGGCCCGCCCTTTGCTGCTTGCAGCTAAATTTATTTTATTTTTTTAGGTTTTTGGCACTTTTGGTGCCCTTAACATGCACGAAAACTCTTGAAACGTTGCACACACATTGGAACCCGCGGCCATTAGCATGTCACAGAGGCTGGGACCCGGGTGTGGCAGGGGGGCTCGACAGCGCCCCCTTAAATGGGGTCCGAAATCTTGGTCCATATATCAAACACGCTTGCATGTATTAGTATGAAACTCATCGGTGTAGACCTCATCAGGCCTGACAACTTTCGTGCTCTAAGTTGTACGCCGCCTCAACAGGAAGTGAGCTATTATGGGTTGTTTGAAAAACGCATGCTCTGGAATTTGATATACTCGTCCTAGGCGCTTAATCAGATCACCACCAAACTCGGTCAGTATGAAGTCAAGACATTGATGATGCAAAATTGTCAGCAGATTTTTGATATCTCAAACGGTTTGCCCGTGGCGAGCCAACAAATTTATGGCGAGAAAACAGAAACAGGAAGTGCGTTATAACTTTTGCATACATTTATTGATTTTTATGAAACTTCAGCTGTGTGTTCATTGTAGGAGCCCGAGCACATGGATGTGACTATTGTGAGTCAAAGATATAGCGCCACCAATTGGCAGCAGGAAATGTGTCACTTTCAAAATTCTTTGAGATCACCCTCTTATTTTTGCCCTATTTGCTTCAAACTTCTTCATTGTAATGTCAAAACATTTCAGATGTAGACATGTGAATGTCTTTGTGATATCTTAAATATTGTTGCCATGGCAAGACGTCAAACTTTAATAATATTCTTGGGTGTTTTTGAGGCGGTTCAAATTGCATGAAACTCGACACACATATCAATATTGTCGACCAGTCGACATGGACAATGCCTTAAAAATGGGCGTGGTGGAGGGGCTCTATAGCAGTGGTTCCCAACCTTTTTCCTTGGGGCCCCCCCCCCATGTACATATTTAACAATCTGAGCCCCCCCCCCCCTGTATGTATGTATATATATATATATTATATATTCATTATATATTATATTAAATAATATGTAATTAATAATATATATATATATATATATATATATATATATATATATATATATATATATATATATATTAATATTAGGGCTGTCAAATGATTAAAAATTTTAATCAAATTAATCAGAATTTTCAGTGGATTAATCATGATTAATCACTATTTGCAAATAATAGGAATTGAAATACCAGGTTCCCATTACTTCTCTTTCTTTACTCAATTTACTTGCACGAGCCTGTTTACATTTTCGCAGGACAGGGCAGCTCAATTCTTCTGAACATGTACAATTTACATTACTGAAACCACATAAAGAACAGACATGTATTTCAAAGAACTTGTTCATGTTTATTAAACACATGGGAAAAAGAATATAGAAAAAACACATATTTATCTTTCTTTGCACTGCATGAGCCAGTTGCTCAAACAGACGTCTACCGAGCCGCGCTAAACGCCTCAAGCCTTGTTTATACTCGACGCGTCCGCACGAGCGCGAGTCTCCAGACAGCGCGCGCACCTCTCCAAACGGCCGCGCGACACCCAGGCGCGCGTAAACGTGTCTTTACATTGACTTAACATTGAAATCACTCGCGCCAGACGCTCTATTCGCGTTTGGTGTGAACGCAGCATAACCGTTATCTCTCCAACTACGGGCTAGGCTTTTGTTTTTCCTTTTGATTTTGCCGTTACGATGACAACAAGCACATTGAGAAAGTGACGGTGTGCGCGCAAAATTTAAATAATTATTTTATATAAGAGATACATTTTTACTACCTTATCTTGGCATTGTAAGCATATGATTTTTAAAAAACTTAAAACAATATTTTTATCTAAAATTATTAGTGGAATATTTTATGCATTTTTATTCACCTCAAAGCATATCTGCTCCCGCGCCCCCCCTGTGAATTCTGGCGCCCCCCCGAGGGGGGCGCGGACCCCAGGTTGGGAACCAATGCTCTATAGCATCATCTTTTGTCAAAAGTTGGGGGGTTAGTTTAACCTACAGTCACCAAACTCGGTACACATATTGTTCTCATTTAGCCGGACAACTTTCTAATTTACAGTCATTAACTCCGACCAACAAGAAGTCAGATATTTTGGTTTGAATGTGGATATTTTGAATAATCAAGCTCTGAATTTTTAGCTACTCCTCTTAGGGAATTCATGCAATCGCCAGCAATCTTTCTGAACATGATGACAACATACTGAAAATGCCAAATTGCAAACGATTATAGTACATCTCAAATGGTGTTGCCATGGCGAAGGTTTAAATTAAGAAAAAAAAAATTTTTTTATTTGAATCACAGAATGAGCACTAGAGGGCAGCAAATACCTATTTTTAACCTGGGTTGAGAAGACAAAACATTTTTTTAGAGACATTGTTAATAGACATTGTTTTAACAATACTTTAAAAAAGAATGTTTCTCATATCTTGTAAAGTCATTGTTTGTCTTAAATTAAACTAAGATTGTATGTTTGGTAATGAACCTGGATGAATTTAAAATGAAAATACAATTTTCAAATCAATATATTTGTTTTCTTTAATATGTTGTATTTTGAGATGGCACTCAATGATAATTCATGATACTAAACAATATTCTCCTCTGCATTATACACTGTTTATTTCTATATACAATAATGCTAACATTGAATAAGAAATTCAAACGTTTTTTTTTAATCAATGTAGTATGTTTAACTTAAAAATAAGCACAATAACGATCTGATTATGGACAAGAAATAAAAAATACATTTAATAATAATCAAAAGGTGGCACTATAGGGTTATTTTTAAACAAGGTTAGATATAATTCTAAACAGATTTAAAGTGCAATAAATTGTATTATAATAATGTTTTTCGCATACTCTAATGTCATGTATATTTAGTTATCAAAGACCACTTTTTATCATGTTTAGATTTAAATTTTTGTTTAAAATGTTGTTAGGGTTAGTTATTATTAGGTAATATTATAATACTGCAAATATTAAAAATAAACACATTTTAATTCATTATTTAATTTCAAGAAGTATGTGTAAATAAAAATTAGGCAGATAAGGGTTCTTTGGTTTTCTCTGTCTCACTGTACTTACCATCCCCCATTCCCTAAGTCTCACTCTTTCTGTGTCTGTTTTACATCATTGATCAGTTCTTTAAACCTTTGGGTTATTTTTAAACAAGGTTAAATAAAATTCTGAACAGCTTTAAGTACAATAATTTGTACTATATTCAATGTTTTCCCCATACTCTATTGGCATGTATATTTAGTTATCAATGACTATTTTTTGTCACGTTTAGATTTTAATTTTAGTTTTTGCTTAAAATGTTTTTGTCAGCATCATTACTCCAGTCTTCAGTGTCACATGATACCTCAGAAATAATTGTAATATGCTGATTTATTATCAATGTTAAAAATATTGTTTTTTATTAAAATTAGAAATTATCATTATCTGGGTTTTTTTTTAATTAAATTAACAATTCATGCAATCGCCAGCAAACTTTCTGAACATGATGACACCATCTCAAATGGTGTTGCCATGGCGAAGGTTTAAATTAAGAACAAAAAGGGAATTTGGAACTTGTCAATTATTCATGAATAATTGAAATACACACACCTAATTTCTATATTTAATAGTAATAATATAATAAGTCATAAACAAACACATTTTAATTTATTTTTTAATTTCAAGATGTATGTGTAAATTAAAATGAGGCAGAACAGTACTCTTAAAATAATTGAAATGATAATCAAATGTTATATATTTATAATGAGCACTAGAGGGCAGCATATACCTATTTTTAAACAGGGTTGAGAAGTTTTAACAATACGTAAGTCTTATAATAATACTAATAAGAGTCTCTCATATCTTGTAAAATAGTTGTTTGACTTAAATTAAATTAAGATTGTATATTTGGAATCTTGATGAATTGAAAATTAAATGTACAATTTTCAGATCAATATATTTGTTTTCTTTAAAATGTTGTATTTTGAGAACGAGCTTCGGGAAGACTCAATGATAATGACACTAAACAATATTCTCCACTGAATTATACACTGTTTATTTCTATATACAATAACACTAACATTGAATAACATTGAATTAAATTCAAACGGTTTTTTTTAATCAATGTAGTGTGTATGCAACAGGAAGTCAGATATTTTGGGTTGAATATGGATATTTTGAATAATCAAGCTCTGAATTTTTGGAAAAACGGTATCGTGGCTCCCTCTAGTGGATAGTACTGCACGTGTATCACATTATTTCTGTTCACTCATTGAAGCACACGATTCCCGTGTTTAGAAAGATCTGCTTTCGTTTTACAACTCATGACAGTCTTCGCTTACATGTGTTTTTTAATCTCATTAATTAAAACTTTCAAGCGATTGTATAATATACAAGCAAAGAAACACATGAAAAAGATTAATTTACTGATCGCGAGTATTGAAATAAAGAGCCACTCTCATGTTATAGACGGAGAGAACGCTGGCTTTCGTTTTAAAATTCAGGCCACTTCGTCATGTAAATGTGTTTTTTAACCTTATTTATTAAAACATTCCAGCGATTCTACAATATACAAGTAAATAAACACATGAAAGACATTCATGTAGAGATCGCGAGCCGTGTTGTTTGACAGTTTGATGATGTCTGTGAATGATCACGAACTCATTTACATGTGTTTTTTAACCTTATTAAATAAAACATTCCAGTGATTACACTAGATTCTATCACAAGAATGTATTAAAGAGCTTCATTTTGATTTTGGAAGGTTTTCTGTGACAATTACAGACGCGCCACGTCACGTCGAGAACGATCGCTTCCTGAAACTCGTTCATTCTCGCGTCTATCAGTCTCTTTTATCATTTCTTCTCCATGTTATTTTCATTTCTTTGTTTGAATGTTTATGTCTATGACTGTGTTAATGTGTTGACGCTGTGTGGCATCTGTGCAAACTTCATTTCGGATTTAACGGATTAAACAAAGAGCCGCGCGTCATTTCTCTGAAAGCGAGTGATCAAGACCTCATGAAAGCTCCTCATTTATAAGTGTTTTTAAACCTTATTCATTAAAACATTCAAACGATTAGACAAGATCCGATCACAAGAACATATTAAAGAGCTTCATTTAGAGTTTGGAAGATTTTCTGTCACACAAAGAGTTGCGCAGCATCTCCTAATAATAATCGCGCCCAGTTATACAAGTAACTACATCTTTACACATGCAGGGATTTTAAAAAATAAACCTAAAATATAAACTTCTGCAAATAAATCTTATTTGGATCATTATCATTTATATTACATTCGTACTCTCCTCATACATTGCACCCACACACATTCAGACAGTTCATGAGCCCAAAGCTCTCAATTAAAAGGGCAATGCCTCTTAAAGCGGCAATAACTTTAGCTTTAATCTTCTGAATGCATAATAAGTGTGTATGCACTTTCCCCCTGGTTGCACTTCAAGGCTTTCCCAAGCCAACATCAAAGTTTGTTCTACGAACTTTAGCTTCTAGTTTCTATATACAATAATACTAAAATTGAATAAGAAATTTAAACGTTTTTTTTTAATCAATGTAGTGTGTTTAACTTAAAAATAAGCCGATTAATGATCTGTTTGAGGACAAGAAATCTAATATTTAGTAACAACTAAAAGATGGCACTATAGGGTTATTTTTAAACAAGGTTAGATAAAATTCTGAACAGCTTTAAAGTACAATAATTTGTATTATAATCAATGTTTTCCCCTTACTCTATTGGCATGTATATTTAGATATTATCAAAGACTACTTTTTGTCACGTTTAGATTTTAGTTTTTGTTTAAAATGTTGTTAAATCTTCTGAATCTCTGTCTCACTGTACTTACCATCCCCCATTCCCCATTCCTTAAGTCTCACTCTGGTTCTATATAATTAGTTTAATAATATGGTTAATAATAACGTAAAATACCTTAAGATAAATTCAATGGAACCTGGATGAATTTAAAATGAATCTACTATATTTCAGATCAATATATTATTCTTTGAAATATTTCTTCTGAATCTCTCTCTCTCTCTCTCTCTCTCTCTCTCTCTCTCTCTCTCTCTCTCTCTCTCTCTCTCTCTCTCTCTCTCTCTCTCTCTCTCTCTCTCTCTCTCTCTCTCTCTCTCTCTCTCTCTCTCTCTCTCTCTCTCTCTCTCTCTCTCTCTCTCTCTCTCTCTCTCTCTCTCTCTCTCTCTCTCTCTCTCTCTCTCTCTCTCTCTCTCTCTCTCTCTCTCTCTCTCTCTCTCTCTCTCTCTCTCTCTCTCTCTGGGCATGTGCTGAGTGAGTGGGCGGTGCGTTGAGTGTGAGCGTTTGACCGGTGTGGTGTGTCAGGTACGAGTGTTTGATATTTTCTATCTTTTTATTTCGTATTAATTTCTTGGTGGTAGATAAGGAGGGGTATAGCATACCAGGGCTTCTGCCCTCGGTTTTGTTTGGGGGGCATGGCTGCCTCAGATAGCGTAAGTTATGATTTTCTGACACGCCGCCGCCATGGCGTTAAAATAGATTCAATTGTAAGTGTAGAGGAATTGGGCATGAAAATATTGTATCTGTATCTCGTATGAACAGCGCTATTGTTGTATTTTTGAAGACGATTGACTTAGCGAATCAGTTGGTAGAAAATGGGATCGTGGTTAATGACATTTTTACTCCGGTTCTCCCTCTTTCCACCCCCTCGAAAAAGGTAACTCTTTCGAATGTACCACCTTTCATTTCAAACGAAGTCTTGTCTAGAATGCTTTCTCGCTATGGCAAAATAGTTTCCCCAATTAAGATGATTCCAATTGGGTGTAAGTCTCCACTGTTGAAACATGTTGTGTCATTTAGGCGTTACGTCTATATGATTCTACAAGATAGCGTTGATGATTTGGATCTGTCTTTAAACTTTCGTCATAACGAATTTAATTATGTCATTTTTGTTACAACAAATGGTATGAAATGCTTTGGTTGTGGCGAGACAGGACATCTTGTCCGCGCTTGTCCGGCCAAATTGAATAATCATGCCGATAGTCATCCACCGGCTAACGGTGAGACGAATGACGATGCACGCGTTCTAGATATGGAAAATGATACTGATGCATTGCCTGCTGTTGTTGAGGTGCCTGGTACAAGTTCAGTTCAAAAATTGGTATCAGTAGCAAATACTGAAAGAATAATAGGAGTTTTGCCAACAGTTAAGTCTACCAAAGAGCAAAGTGTTGCTGCCGCTCTGGCGGAGAAAGTTCAATCATCCGCAGCGAGCGTTCAGGCAGCGGGTCAGGAGTTCGAGTCGCGAGACGGTGACGGGCCTGCTGCAGCTATGGAGAAACCTTCTTCAGACAATATAGAGCAGAATCAGTGTTCCGTGATGGATTTAGATGATTGTGCTTTTAAAACGCCTCAAAAGAGAAGGTTAAAACAGCAACATATTAACAAACAAACAAAAAGAATGGATAATTGTGACTTTGAGTCATACTGATACAGAGAGTGAAGGTGATTTCTCTGAATGTAGTATTTCATGTAGTTTACCTCAGAGTGGATTTTCCAACCGGCTTTATACTGTGGAGGATATAAAGTCTTTTCTTAAAGTAACAAAAAATGCAAGAAAAGTGCGAGTTGAAGAATATTTTCCTGATGTGGCACAATTTATTGAAAAAGCAAAGGCTTTTAAGAGTGATGGAGGTTTTACTAACCAGGAAGTCTATCGATTAAAGAAAATTCTTGTGAAACTTAATGCCCAAACAGGACTCAGTGGTAACAATGATGATGTCTAATTATCATCTTGAGTATTTTTTCCTCCGGCTGTACTTGTTATGTTTTTTTTCTCTTTTTTTTTCCTTTATGGGAGAATTCTCTGTTACTTCTCTAAATGTGAATGGAGCCAGAGATATTAAGAAAAGATTTCAATTATTTGAGTTATTTAATCAGAAGAAAATAGATGTTCTTTTTGCTCAAGAAACACATAGTGATATTTTAAATACTTCTGATTGGGCAAGAGAATTTGATTGCTTATCTATTTTAAGTCATTTGACCACAACTAGTGGTGGAGTTGCTATTTTATTTTCTAAGAATTTCTTTCCCTCTTCTTATCAAGTGGAGGAAATTATAAAAGGAAGACTTTTAAAAGTTATAGCTCAGTTTGAAAATCACTCCTTTATTTTCATTTGTGTGTATGTTCCAAATAATGCTTTAGAGCGAATGATCTTTCTAGATACTCTGAGTAATGTTTTAGGTAATTGTAATTCAGAAGATGTATTATTACTAGGTGGGGATTTTAATTGCACTGAGCAGATCCTCGATAGAAATCACATTGAGCCGCACATGCCTTCAAGAAAACGCCTCGTTCAGTTATTGAAGTCGCATGAGATTGTTGATATTTGGAGGAATTTTAATGGAATTCAGAGGCAATATACATGGGCTCATGCTTATGACAACTCAATTTCATTAGCAAGGTTGGATAGATTCTATGGTTTCAAACACCAGCTTAGTTTTTTTAGAAGCTGTTCAATTGTTCCAGTAAGTTTTTCTGATCACAGCTTGATAAGGTGTGTTGTGTCTTTGAGCTCCATTAAGCCAAAAAGTGCCTACTGGCATTTTAATAACACCTTATTATGTGATAAGCATTTTAAAGATATTTTTAAAGAATTTTGGAACAATTTTAGAACTTTGAAGTCTTCTTTCCAGTCTTTACGGCAGTGGTGGGACTTTGCAAAAGTACAAATTAAGCAGTTGTGTCAACAATATACTCACAACGTCACAAGAGACATAACCCACTCTCTGAATATAATAGAGAAAGATCTGGTAGATCTTCAGGGGCTCACTGATAGTACAGGAAATTTGACCCATTATGAGACATTTAATAAAAAGAAAAATTTATTAGCTGAGCTGCTGGACACGGTTGCACAAGGAGCTCTGGTCAGGTCTCGCTTTCAGAGCGTAGAGCTAATGGATGCACCCTCAAAATTTTTCTTCAAATTAGAAAAGAAAAATGGGCAAAGAAGGTTTATTCATGCCTTACGCTCAGATGCTGGAATCTTATTGTCAGATCCTTCTGACATTCGAAAAAGAGCAGTTTGTTTTTATAAAGAGCTGTACAAAAGTGAACTCACACATGAGCAAACGGCTGTGAATTTGTTTCTTGAAAATCTGGAAAAAGCTCTCCAAGGTATGGAGTGTGGCAAAGTGCCTGGAGTCGATGGGATATCAGCCGACTTCTATAAGTCCTTTTGGCCAGAAGTGGGTCCAGATCTGTTGGAGGTACTGGGGGAAAGCCTAGCCAGTGGGCAATTACCCATAAGCTGCCGAAGAGCAGTCCTCACTTTGTTGCCAAAAAAGGGAGACTTGAACGACATAAAAAACTGGAGACCAGTGAGTTTGCTGTGCAGCGATTATAAACTGCTCTCTAAAGCTCTAGCAAATAGATTGGGAGAGGTATTGGAGCAAGTGATCCATCCTGACCAGACTTATTGTGTACCGGGTAGACGCATTTTTGATAATATATCTTTTATTAGAGATGTTTTGGACCTTGGGAAGAGTCTCAACATAGATTTTGGCCTGGTGTCATTAGATCAGGAAAAAGCTTTTGATCGAGTGGAGCACAATTATTTATGGGATGTCTTGGCAGCTTTTGGTTTTAGCCCTGATTTTATCTCTATGATAAAGGTTTTGTACAGTGATGTTGAGAGTATATTGAGAGCTAATGGTGACTTATGCGCTCCTTTTATGCGGCACCATATTGGTCGGAAATTGGTTAAATGGAGAGCCAAGTCTCCCAAATGGGCTAACCTGGTCGAGGGAGGGTTTTAAATACCTTGGAGTGTTTTTAGGAAGTGAAATGGTTGTGAAGAAAAACTTTGAAGGGGTGGTCGAAAAAATAAAAGGTCGTTTTGACAAATGGAAATTTTTGCTTCCAAAAATGTCATATAGGGGGCGTATATTGTTAATTAACAACCTGGTAGCATCTTCTCTCTGGCATCGGTTAATTTGTGTGGATCCTCCACCAGATTTTTTATTAAAGGTTCAGTCAATGTTAATTGATTTCTTTTGGGACAAGCTGCACTGGGTTCCAAAAGCGGTTTTGTATTTGCCAAAGGAAGAGGGAGGACATGGACTAATTCATCTACAGAGCAGAACAGCAGCTTTTCGGCTTCAATTTGTACAGAGACTCTTGACTGGATCAGCGGACTCAAATTGGAAGTCTATAGCCTTTGCTATTCTACGGAATTTTGAGGGCTTAGGCCTGGACAAAACTTTGTTTTGGTTAGATCCCAAAAAGATGGATGTTACCAAGTTACCTGTTTTTTATCGGAACCTTTTTAAAGTTTGGTCTCTCTTCACAATAAAAAGATCCAGTACAAGCTCATTGCACTGGTTATTGCAAGAACCTTTAATTCATGGTTCACGCATGGACATTTCTCATGAAGGACCGCTCCCTGCACTTGAAGGAATTCTTCTTTCTTCCAGAGTATCGACACTTGGGCATCTATCGAGGATAGCAGGATTAGGTTTCAACAATGTTGAATCAGTGGCTGGACATTTGGGTCTTCACTCGAAACGCATAATAGCTAAACTTCTTGAAAAGTGGAGGCTTGTTCTCACAGTTGCAGAAGTCAGACTGCTGGAGGACTACTCAAAGGGATTAATTTCTCCAGACTGTAAAGATCCTTTTCCTAATCTTTTGTTATTTCCTAAATTAGAAGATTGTAAAGGGGTTTTTTTATTATCTGAAAATTTGATTTTAACTGGTTCTGAGCCGGCTTCTGGAAAAGCCTTGTATAAAAGCTGTGTCAAATCTCTGAATAAAAAGTTATTAGATAACAGAGTAGATACACCCTGGCGTACTATCCTCCAGTTAGAAGAAAGTTCAAAACCAGAATGGAGAGCTCTTTATAAGTCACCATTGGCTAAGAAAATAGGGGACTTACAGTGGAGAATTTTGCATGGTGCAATTACTGTCAATTCTTTTATTTCTGTTTTAAATCCTGATGTTGGTTCATGGTTGCCCTTTTTGTTTACAAAGAGAGACTGTGTTTCACATGTTCATGCAATGTTTTAGACTAAAACCATTGTTCATTGTGTTGCAGAATTTTTTTGTTTGTTTTGGTGAAACCTTTTCTATTAGATTTTTTATTTGTGGTTTTAAGTATGTGCAGAGACACCGTATTAAGTGTCAGCTTCTTAATTTTTTATTAGGCCAAGCTAAAATGGCAATTTACAATACTAGAAAGATCAAGATTGAACAAAACTTGAATTGCGATTTAAGAGCTGTGTTTTTCAATTCTGTAAAGTCCAGAATTCTAGTTGATTTTCATTATTTTAAAGCAATGAATGATCTTGTTTCTTTTCATTTCATTTGGTGTTTCAAAGAAGCTTTGTGTGAGGTCATTGAAGATAATCTATACTTTGCACCTCTCTTAAGTTAATTTTGTTTTTTTGTTTATTAGTGTGTTAAATGGCTGGATAATGTTTTAGATTTTGTAATAAAGGACATTTAAAATTCTCTCTCTCTCTCTCTCTCTCTCTCTCTCTCTCTCTCTCTCTCTCTCTCTCTCTCTCTCTCTCTCTCTCTCTCTCTCTCTCTCTCTCTCTCTCTCTCTCTCTCTCTCTCTCTCTCTCTCTCTCTCTCTCTCTCTCTCTCTCTCTCTAGCGGAGTGCATGCTGGGAGTGCGTCGGTGAGAGTGATTGTGGAAAACTTTTTTTTCAAACTTTTCTTTTTTCCCCTCACGAGTTAGTGTTAAAAGATTATAGAAAACAAATTGTAACGTTTTTGTGTTTTTTGCGCGGTTTTCAGACGCCGGAATGGCGTCTTTTCCCGTGCAAGGAACGCCAACTCTGTCACTCCAGAATGGGTGCAAGTGTGTCCCAGAGGCCGGAGTGACAGTGGAGGAGCTGCTTTTAGTTATAGGAGAGCAGGTGGGGTTTGAAAATATAATTTCGGCTTCACGGATGAACAAGGCGATCGTAGTGTTTTTAAAATCCGACTCCCTTGTTAACCAGTTGACTGTGAGCGGAATATGGGCGAAGGAAGCGTTTGTCACAGTAACCCCGCTTTCCGCCCCTGCAACGAAAATCATCATTTCAAACATTCCGCCGTTTATACCGAATGACACCATCACGAAAGAACTGCAGAGGTTTGGAAAGATTGCAAGCCCTGTCAGAATGATCCCGCTTGGATGTAAGAACGATGCGCTTAAACACGTTCTTTCGTTTAGACGCCAAATATTTATGTTCTTGAATTCTCAAGTTAGAAGTGTCTTTCCGCGTTAATCACGGAGACAATTCGTATATGGTTTACGCCAGCCATGAGAACCTGAAGTGCTTTGAGTGTGGAGATTTAGGCCATAAACGCTTCGCATGTCCACACAAAGATGCCCAGCGTGCGTCTACATCTCGTGGTGATGCAGTTAACATTGATCCACAAACGAGTGTAAGTGAAGAACAGAGAACTGAGGAGCAGGAAGAAAGGCCTACAGAGGAGGGCAAGATGCAGGAGGTGAGTGAGGTTAATGCCCAACAAACACAGAACGTTGCCTCAACGTAGCCAACCTTTTAGCAACGTTGTAACAACATGGCTAAAAGGTTGTTGGTTCTACATTGTGTCGTTAAGGTTGTTACTGTGCTGTCACAATGTTGCCATTCAACCACGGTTCAGGACCATTGCTGAAGGTTGTGCTTAGGCTGTCTGGACAACCATTGTAAGACATGCACTCGTCACTGTTCCGACGCGCATTTTAAATTTGAACAGACCGTTGGGCCGTTATTCTTCTTCAAGCCAGGATACGTGAGTGTTGCTTATGATTTCTCTTTTAGATAAATAAGATATGTAAATATCCAAACAAAACCTACAATTTTCATGTCTAATGTGAGATTTATTTGTTCTCTGAATAAACTGAGTGGACAGAATAGCTGATAATTCACATACCGGGTAGTTTGCGATCAGGTTTGGTGTAAGTTAATGCTAAGTTAATTATATTACTTTCAGAAGTACATGTACATGCTGTGAATGTGTATCAAGCTGTATGTAGTTCTGCCTTTGATAAACATGGAGATGAAACTGATGATATTGATAAGAGTGAGACCCAGAGTGCTATGGAATATGTGTGTGAAATTACTGATGTGACACAGGCTGAAAGCTTAGAGGAAAATATGGTTGATGAGATGGATAATTTATCCCAGTGACGATGATCAGTGGACGGAGGGCGTAAGAGGAACTGATAAAGATGTGTATACAGTTGAAGAAATTAATGCATTTCTTGATAAAACTAAAGGAAAAGCTGGTGTTGAAGTAAGTAATTACTTTCCTGATATTGACAAGTTTATCTCCTCTGTGATGTGGGCTAGGAAAGTGAGTAGCTATGAAGAGCTCTCACAACAGAAGCGGTTTCGTTTGAAAAAACATATTACTGGTCTTAGACAAGGCAAAAGGACAGGGAAAGCGAGGGGAAAAACTAAATAATTTCAATGGCTTTTTCTTCTTCTTTCTGTTTCTTCCTTTTTCCCTTGATTATGGAGATCTTGCGGGTGGGATCAATTAATATAAATGGAATGAGGGATGGGAAGAAAACTAGTTTATTGTCAGAAATAATACAGTTGAAAGATCTGAGTGTTGTTCAAGAAACCCATAGCAGTCAAGACAATGAGATTGATTGGGGCTTGTGGTGGGAAGGAGAAAGAATCCTTAGTCATGGGACCAATTTAAGTGCTGGAGTGGCTGTGCTTTTTTCCCCTGCTCTTAAAACTAAGATTTTATCAAAAAATGAAGTGGTACTAGGGAGATTACTGGTTGTAAGGGCTAAAATTAGGAGTTTTCATTTTTTGTTTGTAAACATCTACGCGCCTAATATAGGAGCAGACAGGGTACAGTTTTTTAATAAACTAGAGCACATTTTAAAACAACAGCAAGATGGTGATGTTATTGTATTGGGAGGAGATTGGAATTGCACTTTAGACTTTACACGAGATAGGAATGGAGAAGAACCTCATGCACAACTATTTCTTTAGCTAATATTATAAAAAATTTTAATTTCTCAGATGTGTGGAGAGAGCATAATCCATCAGCACAGCAATATACATGGATGAAAGTCAGCAATGGAAGTGTTTCTGGTGCACGTTTGGATAGATTTTATATCTCACACAATATGAGAAATAAGATTGTTAATGCTAATATCATCCCAACTGTTCTTTCTGATCATAAACTTATCACAATTGAGTATATGTTAACTGAAAGAAAGTATACAAGTTATTACTGGCATTTTAATGTTAAACTTTTGGATGATAAACAGTTCTGTGAGAGTTTTAAACTTTTTTTGGGAGAACTGGAAAAGTGAAAAATGTATTTATGAAAGTATTATTCAATGGTGGGAAGTTGGCAAAGTGCACATAAGAGGTTTTTGTCAACAATACACATCTCATTCTTCTTTAATTCTGAAAAGGACATTAGAGTGGTTGGAAAAAGAGATCATGGACATTGAAAAGAGTATGAATGATGATAATTCTAGGAATCTTCAAGAATTGTGGACTGAAAAAAAAATCAGTTAAGCTCCTTTTTAAATGAAAAAGTTAAAGCACTTGTAAGAAGTCGTTTTGCAACAATAAGAGACATGGATGGACCTTCTTCTTATTTTTTTAACTTGGAGAAAAAAGCAGGTCAAGAAAAACAGATGTGTGTTTTAAAGGATGACAATGGACGTAATACTTAAGACCCAATGGTGATGCGCAAACTCGCTGTGGATTTTTATTCTAATTTATATGCTGCTGACAAATTAGATGAACAGTACAAGAATCAACTGTTACAAGATCTTCCTGTTTTAACTTTGGGACACAAACAATCTTTAGAGACTGAACTCACGTTTGAAGAGATTACTGCTGCTGCTATGGGACTTTCCTCAGGACGTACGCCAGGACTGGACGGATTACCTGCTGAATTTTATAAGAGTTTTTGGAATGTCATTGGTATTGATTATTTTGAGGTGATCCAAAAATGTGTCAAAGAAGGAATTCTTCCTTTGAGTTGTCAGCGGGCAGTTTTAACGCTACTCCCCAAAAAAGGTGACTTGACATTTTTAAAGAACTGGAGACCTGTAGCAATTTTATGCTCTGATTATAAATTTTTTTCCAAAATGTTTGGCCAATAGGGTAAATGCTGTACTGTACACAATTATACACAAAGATCAGTCTTATTGTATAAAAAATAGGTCTATAATAGACAATTTATATTTGGTACGGGACATTTTTGATTTTGCCTCTTGCAATAATACAAATATGGGCTTCCTGTCATTAGACCAGGAAAAAGCTTTTGATAGAGTTGATCATTTGTTTCTTTTTGATACTTTAAAGGCTTTTGGTTTTGGAGACATTTTTATTTCCAAAATAAAACTGCTGTATGCTGGGGCCACATGTATGATTAAAATAGCTGGTGGTCTCAGTATTCCTGTGGAAGTCAGTAGAGGCATTAGGCAAGGTTGTCCTATTTCAGGTCAGCTTTATAGTATAGCCATTGAGCCTTTACTATGTAGACTGAGAAGACAGCTAACAGGCCTACAGGTCAATACTTTGGATTTTACGTGTCCTATCAAGCTCTCTGCTTATGCAGATGATGTTACTGTTTTAATTAGACATCAAAACGATGTTGAATGTGTAAAAACAGCTTTGGAATGTTATGGGAATGCGTCTTCAGCCAAAGTTAACTGGCAAAAAAGTGATGCTCTGTGGTGTGGTCAAGAATTTACTAGTCCAACGTTACCTGGTGGTTTGCAGTGGGGGAGAGCGGGTTTTAAATATTTAGGTGTTTTTTTAGGGACAGATGAATATAGAGAAAAGAATTGGGAGGGTCTTGTGGAGAAAGTGTGTGCTCGGTTGTCTCACTGGAAATGGTTGCTACCCCGGCTGTCCTATAGGGGGAGAACCCTGGTCTGTAACAACCTGGTCGCATCATCTTTGTGGCACAAAATGATGACTCTAGAACCTCCGGAAGATCTAGTTAAAAGAATCCAGCAGTGCCTGGTGGACTTCTTCTGGTCAGGACAGCACTGGTTGAAGGCATCAGTGCTCTATCTGCCAATACAGGAAGGAGGACAGGGGCTGGTCGACATCAAATCCAGAGTCAGAGCTTTCAGACTCCAGGCGGCTCAGAGACTCCTGTATGGTGAGGACGTAAGCTGGACCGGGGTAGCCTGTGCCCTTCTGAAGAGAGCAGGCAACATGGGATTAGACCGCCACTTATTTCTTATGGACACAGAAAAACTGAACTTGACAGGACTGACACCTTTTTACAGAGCAATGTTAAAAATTTGCACATTTTTCAGTTTTTCTCGGGAGCAAAATGGAGTGAACAGACTATGGCTGAGAGAAGAACCACTGCTTTTTAATCCAGCACTTGACTTGGATGTTTTTAAATCTGGATCCCTCAGAAAAGCATTGTGGAATGCAAAGATTACAAAAATTGGACATTTTGTTTCTGAGGAAGGATGGATTTCTGCTGAGAATCTGGCTTTAAAACTCGACATGAGATCAGTTCGAGTGGCAGATAGACTGTTGACTCAAATCTTTGAGTTTTTACCACCTGATTTTAAACAGTCTTTAGAGACATCGGCTGGAGAGGAGGAATTTCCTGTCTTCCCGGAGCTGAACCTTTCAGCTGATACTGGAACATGGCAAGAAATGGAGAATGGTTTGCTTTCTTTTAAGACACCCCAGCTGGGACTGTTTAGAAATGCTGGAAAGAAAGCAATCTATGTACTATGTGTAAAGGTGTCACATCTTCTTCAGCTTCAGAGTGTGAAGGAATCTAAATGGCAAGAGATTTTTGGGTCAGGCGTTTCCCCTAAAGGCTGCTGGAGGACCTTGTACAAACCTCCCATTGAGAAAAGAACTGGAGACCTGCAGTGGAGGATTGTGCATGGTATAATAGCCACAAACAGACACAGAGCACACCTTGACCCACAGGTTGGGGAGGGCTGTCCTTTTTGTGGGGAACAAGAGACTGTTTTCCATTTATTTTTTAATTGTGTAAGATTACAACCATTATTTTATAAAATAGAAGAGTGGTGTCAAACCCTGGGGGAAGTTTTTACTCCTGAAAGGTTTATTTTTGGGCCAAAATACAGTAAAAGCAAAATGAGGAGTCATGTTTTACTAAATTTCTTATTTGGACAAGCAAAGATGGCAACATGGTTGTCAAGAAAAAGTAAATTGAATGACAATGGGTCAACTGATGCTGTTTTAATCTTAAAAGGATTAATAAAATCCCGTATTAAAATAGAGTATAGATATTACAAGTTGGTAAATGATATGCAGATGTTCAAATGTAAATGGGAAATTAATCAGTGTATTTGTGAAGTTGACTCTGATGAAAGCTTGAATTTTTATATTTGAGTGAGTTTTTGTTTTTTGTAAAACTATACCAAAAATGTGATTATTTTAACTTATTTTTTTATTTTTTGATGTCAATTTTTAAATTTTGTTAACTTTTTGTAATAAAGAGACCGTCAAAGTCTCTCTCTCTCTCTCTCTCTCTCTCTCTCTGGTTGGAGAGAAATGGGTGGAGCTTTGAGTGAGAGCGTTTGTCCTGTGTGGTGTGTCAGGTACGAGTGTTTTTTTTTCTATCTTTTCTATCCTTTTATTTCGTATCAGTTTCTTGGTGTTTGACAAGAAGGGCTATAGTATACCAGGGCTTTTGCCCTCGGTTTTGGTTGGGGGGCATGGCTGCCTCAGGTAGCGCGAGTTTTGATTTTCTGACACGCTGCCATGGCGTAAAAATAGATTCAGCTGTAAGTGTAGAGGAATGTAGCCTGGCTATCGGAGTAGCGATTGGGCATGAGAATATTGTATCTGCGTCTTGTGTGAACAGCGCTATTGTTGTATTTTTGAAGACAATTGACTTAGCGAACCAGTTGGTAGAAAATGGGATAGTGGTTAATGACATTTTTATTCCGGTTCTCCCTCTTTCCACCCCCTCGAAAAAGGCAACTCTTTCAAATGTATCACCTTTCATTTCGAATGAAGTTTTGACCAGAACGCTTTCTCGCTATGGCAAAATAGTTTCTCCGATTAAGATGATTCCAATTGGGTGTAAGTCCCCACTTTTGAAGCATGTTGTGTCATTTAGGCATTACGTATATATGATTCTACAAGATAACATTGATGAACTGGATCTGTCTTTAAACTTTTGTCATAGCGAGTTTAATTATGTCATTTTTGTCACAACAAATGGTATGAGATGTTTTGGTTGTGGCTAGACAGGGCATCTTATCCGCACTTGTCCGGCTAAATTGAATAATAAGGCCAATAGTCATCTACCGGTTGACGGTGAGATGATTGACGGTGCAGGCGTTGTAGATATGCAAAATGATACTGCTGCTTTGCCTATTGTTGTTGAGGTGCCTGGAACAAGTTCAGTTCAAAAATTGGTACCAATAGCGGATACTGAAGGAGTAGTGGGAGTTTTGCCGACAGTTAAGCCTACCGAAGGGGAGAGTGTTGCTGTCGCTTTGGCAGAGAAAATTAAATCATCCGCAGCAAGCGTTCAGGCTGCGGGTCAGGAGTACGAGACAGTGATGGCCCTACTGCACCTATTGAGCAACCTCTTTCAGACAATATAGAGCAGAATCAGTGTTCCGTGATGGATTTAGATGATTGTGCTTTTAAAATGCCTCAAAAGAGAAGGTTAAAGCAAAATCATATTGGCAAACAAACAAAAAGAATGGATAATTGTGACTTGAGTCAGACTGATACAGAGAGTGAAAGCGATTTCTCTGAATGTAGTGTTTCATGTAGTTTACCTCAGAGTGGATTTTCCAGCCGGCTTTATACTGTGGATGATATAAAGTCTTTTCTTAAAGTAACAAAGAAAGGTGCGAGTTGAAGAATATTTTCCTGATGTGGCACAATTTATTGAAAAAGCAAAAGCTTTTAAGGGTGATGGAGGTTTTACTAACCAGGAAGTCTATCGACTAAAGAAAATTCTTGTGAAACTTAATGCCCAAACAGGACTCAGTGGGAGCAATGATAATGCCTAATTGTCATCTTGAGTTTTTTTTTTTTTTTTTTCCTTTATGGGAGAATTTTCTGTTGCTTCTCTAAACGTGAATGGGGCCAGAGATATTAGGAAAAGATTTCAATTATTTGAGATAATTAAGCAGAAGAAAATAGATGTTCTTTTTGCTCAAGAAACACACAGTGATATTTTAAATACTTCTGATTGGGCAAGAGAATTTGATGGCTTAGAATTTTTTACCCTGTTCTTATCAGGTAGAGGAAATTATAAAAGGGAGACTTTTAAAAGTTATAGCTCAGTTTGAAAATCACTCCTTTATTTTCATTTGTGTGTATGTGTCACAGAGGCGAACTCCGTGATTCCCTCCTCTGACCGGCAGAGGGCGCCCTCGCCCGAATACTGACACTCGCATACACTGTCCTCACTACATTTCCCATAATCCCCATACCTCGGCGCTGATTGCGGTTCCAGCTGCAAGTCATTGACAAACAGTATTTAAGACTACCCTGAACTCTAAGTTAAGACGAAGTCTTGTTCCCGTTAGGCACAATTCCAAGCGTTATTTACCCGTGTTTTTTTTTTATGAGGGGATCAAGTGTTCACGGAAGAGGTGAGTTTTCAGCTGTCTCTTGAATATTGCCAGGGAATCTGCGTTCCTGATGAAAGTAGGGAGATCATTCCACCAGCAGGGAGCAGTGAAGGAGAATGTTCTGGAGAGTGATTTTGTGCCTCTCTGTGATGGTACCACAAGTCTTCGTTCCTTTAGCGATCGCAGGCTTCTGGTGGGGACGTAGCGTTGTAGCAGTGTGTGGAGGTAGGAAGGTGCAGAGCCTGTGGTGGATCTGTAAGCAAGCATCAGCGCCTTGAACTTGATGCAAGCAGCAAGGGGTAGCCAGTGCAAAGAGATGAAGAGGGGCGTGACGTGGGCTCTCTTAGGCTCGTTGCAGACAAGACGTGCAGCAGCATTCTGGATCATTTGAAGAGGTTTGATTGCACTTGACGGCAGACCAGCCAGAAGAGCATTGCAGTAATCAAGCCTTGAAATGACCAGGGCCTGGACAAGCAGTTGTGTTGCGTGCTCAGTCAGGAAGGGACGGATTTTCCTGATGTTGCAAAGTGCAAATCTGCATGACCGCGACGTCTTTGAAATGTGGTCACTGAAGGTCAGTTGGTCATCGAAGATAACTCCAAGATTTCTGGCCGACTTTGATGGGGTAATGGTGGTTGTACCAATTTATTAAAAGATTTCAATGTTTTTTCTTCTACAAGGGTAAATTGGTCTAAATGCAGAGCCATATTGGTCGGAAGTTGGTTAAATTGAGGGCCAAGTCTCCCAAATGATTTAACTTAGTCTAGGGAGGATTTTAAATACCTTGGAGTGTTTTTAGGAAGAGAAATGGTTGTGGGGAAAAACTTTGAAGGGGTTGTCGAAAAAATAAAAGGTTGTCTTGACAAATGGAAATATTTGCTTCCAAAAATGTCATATAGGGGTTGTATATTGATAATTAACAACCTGGTAGCATCTTCTCTCTGGCATCTTTTAATTTGTGTGGATCCTCCATCAGATTTTTTGTTAAAGGTATGTTGTCGCCAGTTCGCAGTCACTTCAGATGATTCAAAGTAGTTGGTCAAGAAAGCTCTCAGAGTCAGAAGTTCCAAGTCTTCAGAGATGAACTTTATTGCCGGTAATGAAGTGAGATGTCAGCTTTGCATCAGCTCAGCATCCAGCCTAACATCTGATCTATACAGTATCAGTCTGCTCATTTTATATATTTTTCTTATCGTAAAGATCCAATGGGAGTTCTCGCACTTATCTTTTTCTTCAGACCCCTCCTTGATGATGGTTTACGAATTCTTCCATATTCATTAGATAATGGTGGCCAATCACTACGCGTTTTATTTTTAAAAAATATGTCTCTTATGTCTCTTAATTTACCTTTTTAATTAAATATCCCTTTCCTTAGCTGGGTAGTGGTCATTATTAATTTTTTCTGATCCCTCACCCTTCATGTTTGTGTGAGTGATGGTCTTTTTAGCTTGTAGGGTCAGGACTTTCCCGGTACTGAGGCCTCTTCCCAAAGTTATTCTCCCGTTCCTTTAAGCCATATATCACTTTTAGACATCCCTAGCATTTTCTTCTCATGAAGAACCTTTATAGTTCATACACCTGCTTGTCAATGGTCATTTTCTTCTCATGAAGACCCTTTATAGTTCATACACCTGCTTGTCAATGGATTAGCGCATCAATGGTTCTTCATAAAATAGTAATAAATTTTCTCCAACAGGTTCAGTCAATGTTAATCGATTTCTTTTGTGACAGATAGCACTGGGTTCCAAAAGCGGTTTTGTATTTGCCAAAGGAAGAAGGAGGACATGGACTAATTCATTAACAGAGTAGAACAGCAGCTTTCCGGCTTCAATTTGTACAGAGACTCTTGACTGGATCAGCGGACTCAAATTGGAAATCTATAGCCTTTGCTATTCTACGAAATTCCTGCACTTGAAGGATTTTTACTTTCTTCTAGAGTATCGACACTTGGACATCTATCGAGGATAGCAGAAACAGGTTTCAACAATGTTGATTCAGTGGCTGGACATTTAGCTCTTCACTCGAAACGCATAATAGCTAAACTTCTTGAAAAGTGGAGGCTTGGTCTCACAGTAGCAGAATTCAGACTGCTGGAGGACTATTCAAAGGGATTAATTTCTCCAGACTGTAGAGACCCTTTTCCTAATCTTTTGTTATTTCCTAAACTAGAAGATTGTAAAGGGGTTTTTTTATTATCTGAAAATTTATTTTTAACTGGTTCTGAGAAAAGGCTTCTGGAAAAGCCTTCTATAAATGCTGTGTCAAATCCTTGAATAAAAAGTTATTAGATAACAGAGTGGATACACCCTGGTGTACTATCCTCCAGTTGGGGGAAAATTCAAAACCGGAATGGAGAGCTCTATATAAGTCACCATTACCTAAGAAAATAGGAGATTTACAGTGGAGAATTTTGCATGGTGGAATTGTCGTCAATTCTTTTATTTCTGTTTTAAATCCTGCTGTTGGTCAAGGTTGCCCTTTTTGTTCACAAAGAGAAACTGTGCTTCATATGTTTATGCAATGTGTTAGATTAAAACTATTATCCATTGTGTTGCAGAATGTTTTCGTTTGTTTTGGTGAAACCTTTTCTATCAGAATTTTTATTTGTGGTTTTAAATATGTGCAGAGACACCGTTTTAAGTGTCAACTTGTAAACTTTTTATTAGGCCAAGCTAAAATGGCAATTTATAATACTAGGAAACTTAAGATTGAACAAAACTTGAATTGTGATTTAAGAGCTGTGTTTTTTAATTCTGTGAAGTCCAGAATTCTAAATGATTTTCATTATTTTAAAGCCATGAATGATCTTGTTTCTTTTGATTTGGTGTTTTAAAGAAGCTTTGTGTGAGGTTATTGAAGATAATCTGTACTTTACACCTCTTAAGCTAATTTTGTTTTTTGTTTATTAGTGTGTTAAATGGATAATGTTTTAGATTTTGTAATAAGAGATCTATGAAATTCAAAAAATTCTCTCTCTCTCTCTCTCTCTCTAGCCCTTCTCTTCTATAAATTTGTATAAAGGCAAAGAACCAGTTCATTTGTATTTCACTGACTATTTAGTTTTATATAATTAATTTAACAATATAATAAGATTCTGGTTAAACTCCATCCACAAACAGGATAGAATCATTTTTTTTAAAGTCACTGTATCAACAACTCTTAGTATACCTGGAGTGGGGGAATGGATTTTGACAGCTGTATTTTTGCTGTCGAATTCTGTTCCCCCTCATGTTATGTGCAAAATTAGGTTCTAATACTTATCAAACTGGCTGGTATTCACTCCTACTGATAGCCGAGTTGACTGTGCGCATACAATTGGTGCTATTGTGCACAAAGACCTAAGTTCAAATCTCATCAGTTTTTTTCCCTATTTTGCTTCCTGGCAGCATATTTCATTTCGTAATAAATGGCAAAAAGGCAAAACATGAACATTTAAACTGATGCTGAGTCGTTTTCTGAGCGTGCACTATTTCTCAGAAAAACGACTAAGTTTCAAAATTCAATGAAATTTCTATACCTACTCATTGACTCCTGAAAGGCTGATGTAACAACAGATGGAGTCAATGAGTGTGTATAGAAATTTCAAGATTGATGACTGAAACATGTTCAATGGGTCAAATAGTGGCTACTCTATGGTTAATGTATCACAACAAGGAGTCAATTGGGTAGGAATAGAAAGGTCAAAATCGACGACTCTTGGGCCCGATATGAGTCCATTTGGTCAAACATTGACTTCGGAATGACTGATGTAACACCAGAAAGAGTCAATGAGTATGTATAGAAAGTTCAAGATCAAGGACTGAAACATGTTCAATGGGTCAAATATTTGTAACTCTATGGCTAATGTATCAACAAAAGGAGTCAATTGGGTAGAAATAGAAAGTTCAAAATCGACGACTCATGGGCTAGATATTAATATTTTATGTAAAATATAGACTTCTGAAAGGCTGATGTAACAACAGAAGAAGTCTATATTTTACATAAAATATTAATATCTAGCCCATGAGTCGTCGATTTTGAACAACCATTCAGAGTCCATATATGATCTAAAATACTAATATATGGCCCAAGAGTCATTGATTTTGAACTTTTTAGTTCTACCCATTGACTCCTTCTGGTGATAGTTCAGCCAATTTTTGACCAACTGAACAAAATACTAATATATGGCCCAAGAGTCACCGATTTTGAACTTTCTATTCCTACCCAATTGACTCCTTCTGCTGATACATTAGCCATAGAGTAGCTAATATTTGACCCATTGAACATGTTTCAGTCCTTGATCTTGAACTTTCTATACAAGCTCATTGACTCCTTCTGATGTTACACCACCCTGATAGCACACGTACGTCTAGCCAATGTCGACCCAATGCAGTAAGTTCGGCACGATATCGCTTAGAGAGCGTTTGCTCATTGGGAAAATGTCACTGAGACGTCGGGATCTGATCGCGAATGTTCTCCGGCCGACGTGCAAAAGATGCAAAGCTGTGAATCCCGGCCGCTTTGCAGGTGCTTTCTAGGACCTGTATTTATTTAGGCTGAGCCTCTCGGGCTCCACCCAGGTAGCACCCTGACACAGAATCAACCTAGAACTTTTTACAAAGCATCAAAAACCAACGAAAAATAGAAGCCGATGGTTCGCTTACCTTCTGCTGAAAGATCTGATGACAGTTGAATAAAACTACGTTACAGAATAAACACGTTCAACATGAAATCGATCTGGTTTGATTACCTCACGTTGAAACGATGTTGATTTCAGTTGGGTGAAAGCTTCAAACAATTAATGCATTTTCTGTTTTAAAAAACTTAAATACTAACAGATAAATTAGCCGTTGTGTAATAATCACACATCACATTCGGTTAAAATTGCTTTAATATTTACAAAATAATTAAAGCCTACAAATACTATACCTCAATATGACTAACAGAACAGACATTTACATTCAAATACGCAAGAGGTATTCAAGTAAATTACAGGCTATTATAAAAAGTCTCAAGTTACAAAATGCAATATTACTCAAGAATAAAACTGGTCATGTTCTTTTGTACCAAATGCGTTATTTTTATTGGTGCACAAAAGGAGAGTGAGGCAGAACATCATGAGTCACAATTTACCATCACTGTTTCTTTTCTAATGGTGACTGAGACTCTCTGACTCTCCTTTTGTATTCCACAAAAATAAATACATATGGGTGAGTAGATGGTTTATAAAGAAATCTTACCCTTGAAATTAGAGGACAGAAGAATATAGCAGATGAATTGGTTTTCCTTTGCGATTAAAATGTAAGTTCCTCGCTCTTGTATTATCAGGAATGTAAACTCCTTGGGTGAAAAAGGTGACAAAGATGTAACCAACAATTTCAATACCATAGACAAAACCATTTTTAAATTACTTTTTTTAAAACACATATTATGGGGCAAAAAAGGGTTTAACTCACACTGAAAAGTCATTATTAAATACCCATGAGAAGGATGCAATACTAGATAAAAAAGAAAACTATATGATCATTGGAGAAGAAATACTGATCGGGTCAGCAGGGTCCAGCCAATCCCTTGTTAACAACTAAATATCAATTGTTTATATATTGATTATATACACAATTAATAGTACAGTCGTGGCCAAAAGTTTTGAGAATTACATAAATATTAGTTTTCACAAAGTTTGCTGCTAAACTGCTTTTAGATCTTTGTTTCAGTTGTTTCTGTGATGTACTGAAATATAATTACAAGCACTTCATACGTTTCAAAGGCTTTTATCGACAATTACATGACATTTATGCAAAGAGTCAGTATTTGCAGTGTTGGCCGTTCTTTTTCAGGACCTCTGCAATTCGAATGGGCATGCTCTCAATCAACTTCTGGGCCAAATCCTGACTGATACCATTCTTTCATAATCACTTCTTGGAGTTTGTCAGAATTAGTGGGTTTTTGTTTGTCCACCCTCCTCTTGAGGATTGACCACAGGTTCTCAATGGGATTAAGATCTGGGGAGTTTCCAGGCCATGGACCCAAAATTTCAACGTTCTGGTCCCCGAGCCACTTAGTTATCACTTTTGCCTTATGGCACGGTGCTCCATCGTGCTGGAAAATGCATTGTTCTTCACTAAACTGTTGTTGGATTGTTGGAAGAAGTTGCTGTTGGAGGGTGTTTTGGTACCATTCTTTATTCATGGCTGTGTTTTTGGGCAGAATTGTGAGTGAGCCCACTCCCTTGGATGAGAAGCAACCCCACACATGAATGGTCTCAGGATGCTTTACTGTTCGCATGACACAGGACTGATGGTAGCGCTCACCTTTTCTTCTCCTGACAAGCCTTTTTCCAGATGCCCTAAACAATCGGAAAGGGGCTTCATCGGAGAATATGACTTTGCCCCAGTCCTCAGCAGTCCATTCACGATACTTTCTGCAGAAGATCAATCTGTCCCTGATGTTTTTTTTTGGAGAGAAATGGCTTCTTTGCTGCCCTTCTTGACACCAGGCCATCTTCCAAAAGTCTTCGCCTCACTGTGCGTGCAGACGCACTCACACCTGCCTGCTGCCATTCCTGAGCAAGCTCTGCACTGGTGGCACTCCGATCCCGCAGCTGAATCCTCTTTAGGAGACGATCCTGGCACTTGTTGGACTTTCTTGGACGCCCTGAAGCCTTCTTTACAAGAATTGAACCTCTTTCCTTGAAGTTGCTGATGATCCTATAAATTGTTGATTTAGGTGGAATCTTAGTAGTGTAGGAATTGAGGACGAACCAGACAAATGAATCTTCCAAATGATTCATTCAAAAATAATTCCATATAAACTCATCTCAGTTATTCAAAGCGTCACTGGACCCAAGATCAATCAACGTATTCGTGGCTCCAGTCCATCTGAAACCCCCCCAGCTATGCCCAGCTGAGGTGAGAGACCAAATGTTTAAAGACAATGCAACTGGAGCCACAAAAGGATAACACCAGAATGTTTGGTCTTCAAAGACAGAGATAAAACAGGCCACCTTGTGTGAACCCTTGAGTGTCACAATCAAAATCCACAGAAAACTCAACAGTGACTCCTATATACGAACTGCTTAAATGGTTCCAAAACCATTCTAAACGGACTTGTAATCAAACAGCGTTCGATTGCATAATTCCATGTCATGCATACACACTATACATGTGACCTGTTATGCGCAGATCACTCACAATTCATGTAATTGTTATAACTTTTGAATAGTTGATTGAAAGTATGTGTTGTTTGTAATGAAACTGAAGCCCCTCTCATAACTCAAAATATGGCTTGAATGAAATCTGTGTAAAATGCATTGTATTCTTTTTAGAGTAATCTAGACTAAACTGTACTTCTGTACCCCTCTGAAAGTTCAGATAACAGGTCGTAAACGACCAGAGGGAGGAGACAGTCACCTCTGAAACAAAGACCGCATCTAATTGGTTAGAACTCCTAAAAGAGGTGGGACGAACCACAGTTTAAATGTTCAGTACACCAGAGTTTCCTTGAGCCTTTTTAGCCTTTTGTTTGTTTGCCTTTAGCCTATTGTTTTATTTTGCCTTTAGCCTTTTTTTGTTTGTTTTACTTTTTGTTGTTTTTTTTTATCTTAAGTTATTTTATTATTAATATTTTAAGTTACAGCTTAGCAGAAGTTGTCTCAGAGAATAAGATTAGAACAAATTAGTTTAAGTCGAGACAAAGACCAAGAAACAGACGGTGACGAGCAGCCAGGCACTTTCATTCAAGCCATCCAACTGACTTTCGTCTCACTCGCTTTCCTTTCTTTTACTTTAATTTTCTTTCTTTCCGTCGAGAGTCTCGTGTTCTAAGTTAAGTTTTGTCGCAAAGTTAAACGACTCTACAGTCTTTGCCGCCTCAACTTCAAACTTCAGCCACGAGGGAACCTCCATTCATTGGCAGCAATCAGGACCGGAAAGACCTTCAACAGATCAACGAACCCGGGGAACCCCTTTCTCCAAGCCAAAGGACGCCGACAAGGAACCCCCATTTAAAGACCGGCTACACGTGCAAGTACCTCCAGATTCTATAGCTGAACTGGTGCATTTATTTAAAATATAATAACCCGCCTAAGAAGTGATAAAAGGGTTAAATTAGTGATTGATGGTTCGTTCAGATCAGGTCTCATGAAATGCATATATTGCTAGAAATTTTCATCATTTCACTCTCTTAAACTCATTCTTTCCTCTCTTCCTTCCTCTCTGCAACTGCAAGTGTGAATGTGTGTGTGCGTGTGTGTTTGTGTTAGATATTAGTTTAAGTGTTAGTATAGTCAATAAAGTGCCCTTTATATTTTAAAGAGAAGTGTCTTGTGTTATGTGCTTTTTAATTTAATGTCTTAAACTGCCAATCTATGTTACCTTACTAAAGGGTGTTTTTAAGATAGTTGAAGTCGCTACAGAGCTTATTTACGGCCCGCACAAGTGAACGCTGGACGATTCAGTTGCTCGGTTGGTAAAATAAGTGACTCATTTAGAATTTCTTATAAATAAACTAATTAATAATTACTTTGAGCTTAATTCGCTTACAGTAGCCACAATACCCTTGCCTGTGAAGCCATTTTTATGCAACGCAATGATGGCTGCATGCGTTTCTTTGCAGGTCACCATGGTTAGCAATGGAAGAACAATGATTTCAAGCATCACCCTCCTTTTAACATGTCAAGTCTGCCATTCTAACCCAATCAGCCTGACATAATGATCTCCAGCCTTGTGCTCGTCAACATTCTCACCTGAGTTAACAAGACGATTACTGAAATGATCTCAGCAGGTCCTTTAATGACAGCAATGAAATGCAGTGGAAAGGTTTTTTTGGGATTAAGTTAATTTTCATGGCAAAGAAGGACTATGCAATTCATCTGATCACTCTTCATAACATTCTGGAGTATATGCAAATTGCTATTATAAAAACTTAAGCAGCAACTTTTCCAATTTTTAATGTTTATGTAATTCTCAAAACTTTTGGCCACGACTGTAGTTAATACGATGGACGTGGTTTGGCATTGGTAAAATGTGATTAAAATGACAGTGGAATTTGTATTTGTAGAGAATATTTCAGTAAAGTCATTGAGAATGTGTATTAGGAGATGCAAACTTGTAGTTTTCTTTTCTCTCTCACAAACACAGTTACATTCATACATAAACAACATACAAATCCTATTCTACAAACCACAAATTAAGAGACTCATAGGCTCACATTTTTGTAGATCACTCAAATAATGTTTGTAATGAAAAAATCCTATCATCCATAAAAATGACTTGTATCCCTCTCAAACATAGTCCTGAATACTGATTGTAAAATAGTAATATTTATAATAATTAGCTAGTTTGCATTTATTGCCAAAACCGCAATTCTACAGTGCAAGGAAATTTCTGGGTGCTGCTGTGTTGATCACTGATTGATTAATAATGACAAGAACATGTTTATCACTGAATACAGCATAAGTGTGTGAGTGGGATCTCATATACTGATATGTCATATGTCAGATTTCGCATATCAGTTCACAAAAAAAAAATGTCTATGACCTCACACTTTTAATACAGGTGTGCAGCAACTGCAGAATAAGTGTTTTTCATTTCATTCATGTACACAAAAATGTGGGAGACCAGAAACGCAAGCTCATGTAAAAAGTTTGGTTTGGTGAACTCTGACCTGTGACTTCCCATCAAACGAATGTGTGTAAAGAGTAGATACTTGTTATATGGTGTGATCTCTCAGCTGAATTCAAAGAATTTTTTATTTTAGTAAAGCTGAGGGGATTGTATATTTTTATATTTTGAATATACAATTTGTTAAATGTTGAATTCATTCATACAGTGTCCGAAGAAATTTCGCATGCTCAAAGTCTAGCATGTCCGCAGCTTCAATGCGAGCATATGAATTTCTTAATTTTTAAGTTATACAATAGGACACATGTACCACCAGAAAAGAATTTGAAAAGGTGTAACCATTGTGTTTTTTGTGAGAGAGAAGTTTGCAACTTCTAAAAAAACCTTTTTCTCTGTGACTTTAAATTTACTCATATGTAACTATTGTTTAAAACTACAAACCCCACTGTCACAGGTGCTCAGTTTTACTATAGTAATACCCTCAAAGAACATGGTAGTAATCAGGCGTCCATACAGAAGCAGAGGTCAGTGTGGTGTACTGTTGGTACATCTGTCCAGACCAATATCTGATGTCTTCATGCCTTCAACTGGAGATCCCTGAGAATCTGGAATAACAATAGTACAGTTCAAAAACCGTCGTACATATTCATTACAAAGTGTTTCATCTGGCATCACAAATTATCATTCCAGGTCCAATTTAATTTTAGCTCAATACACAATATTTGTGGCATAATATTGTCCAAAAGAAACGGTTTTGACTTGCACTCTGAATATTCCTTTAATTTAACAAAATTAATGTAAAATTAATATAAAATATAAAGCATCCATGCATTTACAAACCTCATTTGGGTTAATATGATGGTGGAAAACTTGAATCAGTGTTACACAAGAACGTCTGTCAGTGATGTGTTGTAAAGAAAAAGACATTTAACACAGTAAAGCTGTATTTTCACAGTTGGTCATTTTATAATAAATCAATTGTTTTTAAAAGATCTTGTTAATAACTTTGCTTAATAATACTTATTAGTAGTAGTAGTAGTTGTATTAGAATATATACATTTTTCCTAAACGCAAGTCATGCCCTACTCATAACTTGAAGCATGCTCTAATTCTAGTCAAATTAGCATATTTTTCAAGCTAATAATGTAACATTAAAAACCTCTTCCGGAAGCTCAAACATAACATACGAGAATGAACTGTTGGTTACGCAGCACATTTGAGCTTTCGGAGAGGTTTGTTCTTTGCGTTGTTCAAGTTAGGTTGAGCTTCTGCTTATGTTCGCCAGTCATTGTTTACATGCAAGTAAAAGTCTAAATTAAATTTGTTTATCATAACAAGCGATCACTTCTCTTCAGAAAATCTGGACTAAACCACTCGATTCATATGGATTAGTTTTCCGATCTCTTTATGAAGTTTTTGAAGCATAAAAGTGGAAGTTACAAAGGCAGTCTATGGAAGGAAATCAATATTTTTGACACCTGCTCACAGAAGTTATATCATGTAACTCACATGGACAGTGGCAGTTATTGTGAAACTCACCATCTTCATGTAATGAGTGTAGATGACATCAAGGCCTTGTCCTGAAGAATGTCAGCGCCAAACTCTAGGGATTACATCTGTTAACAAGAGCACAGCCATAAGTGTGAGAACTCTAATGATATCTTTACCCCCTGATATTGTATTGGTGATATAAGTCAAACATTTTAGAGGCTAAGTGAGTAAGCTGACCAGATTTCTTTGAAAAATAACTTGCATGCCTAAAGTTGTCAACCGACTGAACCACAGTCAGCATTTAAAGTAAAAAGTACTTAAGTCAGTACAAAATACATACAAATAAATAAATAAATAACAGTGGAACACTGTAGTATGGTGTCAAAACAGAACTAGAGAAAATATATTAATCTTTATTTCATAACAATATTATTTGTCACTTTTCACAGACAGTCTCAGTAAGGTTTAAACTGTGAGACTTCTTTCAAAAACATAAATCTAACAGATCCCAAACTTGCGTGCAACATTTCTCAGAAAAACGACTAAGCGTCAAAATTCCTCTGTGTACCATTTCTCAGAAAAACGACTAAAAGTGTCAAAATTCCTCCGTGTATCATCTAACTGGGGGAGCCACGGCTTGTCTCGGAAGCAGGCTGTGTGTGTGTCTTTCCAAAATCGATGACTCTTGGGCCATATATTAGTATTTTAGGTCAAATATGGACTCTGAATGGCCGATGTAACAACAGATGGAGTCAATGAGTGTGTATAGAAAATGCAAAATTGATGACTGAAACATGTTCAATGGGTCAAATATTGGCTACTCTATCGCTATTGTATCACAAGAAGGAGTCAATTGGTTAGGAATAGAAAGTTCAAGATCAAGGACTGAAAAATGTTCACTAGTTCAAATATTGGCTACTCTATGGCTAATTTATCACCAGACGGAGTCATTTGGGTAGAAACAGAAAGTTCAAAATTGATGACTCTTGGGCCTGATATGAGTCCATTTGCTCAAATATGGACTTCTGAATGACTGATGTAATATCAGAGGGAGTCTATGAGCAGGTATAGAAAGTTCAAATTCAAGGACTGAAAAATGTTCACTAGGTCAAATATTGGCTGCTATATGGCTAATATATCACCAGAAAGAGTCAATTGGGTAGAATTAGAAAGTTCAAAATCGACGACTCCTGGGCCCGATATTAGTCCATTTGTTCAAATATGGACTTCTGAATGACTGATGTAACATCAGAAGTCAATGAGCATATAGAAATATCAATATCGATGACCGAAACATGTTCAATGGGTCAAATATTGGCTACTCTATGGCTAATTTATCACCAGAAGTAGTCAATTGGGTAGAAACAGAAAGTTCAAAATCCATGACTCTTGGGTATATGTTTTCTCCTCATATCACAACCAAATGAAGTAGATCTATGCAATTTTACATTATCTCTTCAATGTTAACTCTATGCAAGGCAGAATGAGTTAATGCTGGTACACTTAGTCTTTTTTTTTGAGAAATGGTGAATGCTCAGAAAAACGGCTAAGTGTCAAAATTCTTCCGTGTGAACCGTGCAGTGCGTGTCTCTGCTCAAGCCGGAGAGAGTGTGACGTAGGCGGCTTAAAGGTGTAAGGAAGGGCCCCTCTGTAAATCAGCTCAACTCACACTTCTCTCCAGCTTCTCTCCACTAATTTATTAAAAATATGCCCTTTAGTCATTATGTTTAAGAAATGCTCAAGATTGAGTGCTCTTTGTCCAGAAATATATGCACGGGATCAAACATCCACTTCTGAATGGCTGACGGAGTCAAACAGTTTGACAAATAAGACTTTATACAAAAGACTAAAATGTAGTACACTTTGACTAGAAATATGTTCAGTTCGTCACAAATGGAGTTTTGTATGTCTGATTTAACATCAGAAAAATGCAATGAGTATGAAAGTATGGAAAGTTCATGATCTAGGAAACTTAAGCCAGAAATATGTACAGCAGGTTCTTGTATGCAATGTCGTGCATTGCAATGTACATAAGTTTTCTTAACGGAATGAGATAGTTCATATATTTACAGCGACGCAACAAGTGCATATCTTATATTGTGCTCCGTGCAATGCAACGGCACATACGTTTTCTCATCATTGCACAACCAAATGAGGTACATCTATGCAATTGTGCATTATCTTTTCAAAAGCACATATCTTAACTCCATGCACAGCAGAATAAGTTAATGCTGGTACACTTAGTCGTTTTTCTGAGAAATGGTGGACGCTCAAGAAAGAGGCTAAGTGTCAAAATTCCTCCGTTTCAGTCATCGATCTTGAAATTTCTATTCTTACTCATTGACTCCTTCTATTGTTACATCAGCCATTCAGAAGTCTGTATTTGATATAAAATACTAATATCTAGCCCAAGAGTCATCAATTTTGAACTGTTTATTTCGAACCATTGACTTCTTCTGGTAATACATCAGCCATATAGTAGCCAATATTTGTCCTACTAAACATTTTTCAGTCCTTGAATTTGAACTTTCTATATATGCTCATTGAGTCCTTCTGATGTTACATCAGTCATTCAAAAGTCCATATTTTACCAAATGGACTCATATCAGGCCCAAGAGTCATCGATTTTGAACTTTCTGTTTCTACCCAATTGACTCCTTCTGGTGATATATTAGCCAATTTTTGACCCAATGAACATATTTCAGTCCTTGATCTTGAACTTTCTATCCTACCCAATTGACTCCTTTGTGTGATTCATTAGCCATAGAGTAGCCAATATTTGACCCATTGGACATGTTTCAGCCGTTGATCTTTAAATTTCTATACCTTCTCATCGACCCTTTCTGATGTTATATCAGTCATTCAGAAATCCATATTTTACGAAATGGACTAATATCGGGCCCAAGAGTCATCGATTTTGAACTTTCTATTTCTGCCCACTGGACTCCTTCAGGTGATACATTAGCCACAGAGTAGCCACTAATTGACCCATTGGACATGTTTCAGTCCTTGATCTTGAACTTTCTATTCCTACCCAATTGACACCTTCTTGTGATACATTGGCCATAGAGTAGCCAATATTTGACCCATTGAACATGTTTCAGTCATCAATCTTGAAATTTCTATTCACACTCATTGACTCCATCTGTTGTTACATCAGCCATTCAGAGTCCATATATGACCTAAAATACTAATATAAGGCCCAAATGTCATGGATTTTGAACTTTCTGTTTCTACCCAATTGACTCCTTCTGGTGATAAATTAACCAATATTTGACCCATTAACATGTTTCATTCATGGATCTTGAAATTTCTATACCTACTCATTGACTATTTCTGATGTTATGTTAGTCATTCAGAAATCCATATTTGACCAAATGGACTCATATCGGGCCCAAGAGTTGTCAATTTTGAACTTTCTATTTCTGCCCACTGGACTCCTTCTGGTGATAGATCAGCCATACAGTAGCCAATTTTTGACCTAGTGTACATGTTTCACTCCTTTATTTTGAATTTTCTATACATACTCATTGACTCCTACTGATGTAACATCAGTCATTCAAAAGTCCATATTTGACCAAATTGACTCATATCGGGCCCAAGAGTCGTCAAATTTGAACTTTCTATTTCTGCCCACTGGACTCCTTCTGGTGATAGATCAGCCATACAGTAGCCAATTTTTGACTTACTCAACATGTTTCACTCCTTGATCTTGAACTTTCTATACATACTCATTGACTACTTCTGATTTTACATCAGTCATTCAGAAGTCCATATTTGACCAAATGGACTTATATTGGACTTAATCGAGTCATCGATTTTGAACTTTCTATTTCTACCCAATTGACTCCTTCTGGTGATAAATTAGCCATAGAGAAGCCAATATTTGACCCATTGAACATGTTTCAGTCATGGATCTTGAAATTTCTATATGTACTCATTGACTCCTTCTGTTGTTACATCAGCCTTTGAAAAGTCTATATTTGACATGAAATACTAATATCTAGCCCAAGACTCATCAATATTGAACTTTTTATTTCTAACCATTGACTTCTTCTGGTAATACATCACCCATACAGTAGCCAATATTTGACATAGTGAACATATTTCAGTACTTGATCTTGAACTTTCTATACATACTCATTGAATACTTCTGATGATACATCAGTCATTCAGAAGTCAATTTTTGACCAAATGGACTCATATCAATTTTGAACTTTTTATTTCTAATTTTATTTTCTTATCTCATATGGTAAATATAAGCTATGCACTTGTTGCGTTGCAGTGCCTATAAGAACTAACTCATTCCGTTAAGAAAACTTATGTCCATTGCAATGCATGGCATTGCGTATAAGAACCTGCTGTACATATTTCTGGCTGAAGATTCCAAGATCATGAACTTTCAATACCTTCATACTCATTGCATTTTTCTGATGTTATATCAGACATACAAAACTCCATTTGTGACAAAATGAACATATTTCTAGTCAAAGTGTACTTCATTTTAGTTTTTTGTATAAAGTCTGATTTGTCATACTTTTTTCAGAAAAACGAGTAAGTGTCAAAATTCCTCCGTGTAACACATCTCAGAAAAACGACTAAAAGTGTCAAAATTCCTCCAGGCTGTGTGTGTGTCTCTCCTCAAGCCGGTGAGAGTTTGAGTTGAGCGGATTCACAGTGAAGCACTTCCTTACACCTTCAGGCCGCCTACCTAACACTCTCTCCAGCTTGAGCAGAGACACACAGTGCACGGTTCACACGGAGGAACAGAGCACAATATAAGATATGCACTTGTTGCGTTTCAGTGTATATAAAATGCTTAATGACCAAAGCGCATATTTTTAATAAATTAGTGCTCAAACATGAACTTTCTGTTACTTTTTATTCTTTTTCAATAACTCTCCGCATCGACTTATTCTGATGTTACAACAGCCTTACAGCAGTCAGTTGACTACATGGTTCCTATAGAGCGAATTCACAGCGAAGCCCTTCCTTACACTTTCAAGCCGCCTACCTAACACTCTCTCCGGCTTGAGCAGAGACACACAGTGCACGGTCCATACGGAGAAATTTTGACACTTAGTCGTCTTTCTGAGCGTGCACCATTTCTCAAAAAAACGACCAAGTCTACCAGCATTAACTCATTCTGCTGTGCATGGAGTCAACATATCTGCTGTTGAAAAGATAATGCAAAATTGCATAGATGTACCTCATTTGGTTGTGCAATGAAGAGAAAACATATGTGCTGTTGCATTGCACAGAGCACAATATAATAAATGCACTTGTTGCGTTTCAGTGTATACAAAAATACTTAATGACCAAAAGGAATATTTTTAATAAATTAGTGCTCAAACATGAACTTTCTGTTACTTTTTATTCTTTTTCAATAACTCTCCGCATCGACTTAATCTGATGTTACATCAGCCTTACAGCAGTCAGTTGACTGCATGGTTCATATGGAGCGAATTCACAGCGAAGCCCTTCCTTACACCTTCAGGCCGCCAACCTGACACTCTCTCCGGCTTGAAGAGCGACACACACTGCCTGGTTCAAACGGAGGAATTTTGATACTTAGTCGATTTTCTGAGCGTCCATCATTTCTCAAAAAAACGATTAAGTGTCAAAATTCCTCCTTTTACTTCATCTCAGAAAAATCACTAAAAGTGTCAAGATTCCTCCAGGCTGTGTGTGTGTCTCTCCTCAAGCCGGAGAGAGTTTGAGTTGAGCGGATTAACAGCGAAGCCCTTCCTTACACTTTCAAGCCGCCTACCTAACACTCTCTCCGGCTTGAGCAGAGACACACAGTCCACGGTTCACACGGAGGAACAGAGCACAATATAAGATATGCACTTGTTGCGTTTCAGTGTATATAAAAATGCTTAATGACCAAAGGGCATATTTTTAATAAATTAGTGCTCAAACATAAACTTTCTGTTACTTTTTATTCTTTTTCAATAACTCTCCGCATCGACTTAATCTGATGTTACATCAGCCTTACAGCAGTCAGTTGACTGCATGGTTCATATAGAGCGAATTCACAGCGAAGCCCTTCCTTACATCCTTACATCGATTGCTCCTGTCTGCCTCACTGCTGAATTGTTTGAGTCTGTTGCTCCGTATAGCTTTGTTTTGAATCTATTTATTGTCATTGTTTGCTGTCTACTTTATCTTCACTATATATCTGATATTGTCTTATATTGCCTATCACATTAATCTGACATCGCTAGTTTTTAATCTTTTAATCTAAATCACCATCACAACGCGTTAGCATTACGCTAGTTTGTGTTATCCGTGCCCACCGTCATTTCTGTCGCACTCTCCTTTTTCTACAAGTTCATCAAACAACTGGTAAGTCGGATCGGTCTACGAACACGGTAAGCTATGTCATCTTCTCCTTTCATTGTTACTTGCACTGCCTGTCACATGCATAGTTTAGCTTTTTCTGTCAGCGATGAGGCATTCACATGTCATAAATGTAGGGAAGTAGTCAGGCTGACAGAGAAAATCTCAGAATTAGAGACACGCATCCAAACTTTAATTGAGGATAGTAAGAATGCAAGGGCTTCAGATACTGTTTTGGATGCGACTAGCTTAGCGAACTCCGTACATTGTTCGGTTCCGGCCGTAGAGCCCGTGCAGCAGGGCAACTTTGTGACTGTGAGGCGGCCTAGTCGTGGGAAAAAACACCACTCTTCCGTTCCGATTAGAACATCAAACAGGTTCTCCCCACTCAGTGACGCACCCACTGAGAATCCTGTTGAAAGTGCCCTAGTTATTGGCGATTCTATTACACGGAACGTGAAAATAGAGACACCAGCCACCATAGTCACATGTTTGCCGGGAGCCAGAGCGCCTGACATCAAAGCAAATTTAAAAGTGCTGGCTAATGCTAATCGTAAATACTCTAAGATTGTTATTCACGTCGGCGCTAATGATGTTCGACTTCGCCAGTCGGAGATCACCAAAATTAACATTAAAGAGGTGTGTGAAACCGCACGTATGATGTCAGACACTGTAATTTTTTCTGGACCCCTTCCTGCTCGTAGGAGTGATGAGATAATTAGCAGACTTTCATCACTCAATGGCTGGCTGTCTAAGTGGTGTCCACAGAATAATATAGGTTTCATAGACAATTGGAAAAGTTTTTGGGGCAGACCTGACCTGTTGAAAAGAGATGGTATTCATCCCTCCTGGGGTGGTGCCGCTCTTCTCTCTAGTAATATGGCACATAGTCTTAGAGCTCAACCTTGACTAACTGGGGCCCAGGTCAGGAAGCAGACAGACTGGCTAAACCGACCGTCTGCTAGCTGTCTCACGTCACAGAATTCAGATAAATCCCAACACATAGAGACTATTTCACCTAGATATTATCACATAGAGACTGTGTCTGTACCCCGAACTAATAAATACAGAAAACTTCCAAACCCATTTGCGGGTGATAATTTAATAGATGTTCAACAAGTAGTAAACAGAGATTATAAAGATAAACAAATGATAAAGCTTGGGTTGCTGAATATTCGATCCCTTTCTTCAAAAGCACTTATAGTAAATGATATTATCACAGAAAATAATCTAGATGTGCTGTGTTTGACAGAAACCTGGCTAAAACCAGACGATTACATTACTTTAAATGAGTCTAGCCCTCAAGGTTACTATTATCGACACGAACCTCGTCAGAAAGGTAAAGGGGGAGGTGTTGCTGTTATCTATAGTAATATCTTTAGTATTACTCAAAAGTCTTTCAAATATATCTCGTTTGAAGTGATGGTGCTCTATGTAACGTTATATAATGTAAGTGACAAATCTCATTTGAAATTTGTGTTGGCTACTGTATACAGGCCACCAGGGCACCATACAGACTTTATCAAAGAATTTGCTGATTTTCTCTCGGAGTTAGTACTGGCTGTGGATAAAGTCCTCATTGTTGGTGATTTTAATATACATGTAGATAATGAAAAAGACGCTTTGGGATTGGCATTAACAGATATTTTAAGCTCTATTGGAGTTAGACAACACGTGTCAGGACCAACTCATTGTCGTAATCATACTCTAGATCTAATATTGTCACATGGAATCGATATTGATGCCGCAGATGTCGATAATTCTGCAGCAGAGCGATGACGTCTCAGATCATTATCTAGTCTCATGCGTGCTACATTTAACCAAGGCTGCAAAACCGCCTGTCTGCCATAAATATGTTAGAACCATCACTTCCACCACTAAAAACTGCTTTATAAATAATCTTCCTGATCAGTTTCATCAACTTAGCAAACCAGACAGCTTAGAAGAACTCGATGTTGCAACAGAAACTATTGACGCTCTCTTTTCCAACACTCTAGACTCTGTCGCTCCTTTGCGCTTAAAAAAGATTAAGGATATTAGTCCAACGCCATGGTATAACGAGCACACTCGGGCCCTTAAGAGAGCAGCAAGAAAAATGGAGCGCAGCTGGAAGAATTCAAAACTAGAAGTTTTTCGGATTTCATGGAGAGAGAAAATGATGGAGTACAGAAAGGCCATAAAAACCGCTAGATCTGCTTATTTTTCAAATCTTTTAGAAGATAATAAACACAACCCTAAGTATTTATTTAATACAGTGGCTAAATTAACGAGAAATACAGCCTCAACTTCTGATGTTTCCAAACAGCACAGCAGTAATGACTTTATGAACTTCTTTACTTGCAAGATTGACAACATTAGAGAGAAAATTATAGCCATGCAACTGTCTACTACAGTATCACATCAGACAGTGGATTGTAGTATCCCTGAGGAAAAATTCCATTCATTCGCTGTTATAGGAAAGGAAGAATTATCTAAACTTATTAAATCATCAAAATCAACAACATGTATGTTAGACCCTATACCGACTAAGCTATTGAAAGGGATGCTTCCAGAGGTCATAGATCCTCTTCTTAAGATCATTAATTCATCTTTATTACTAGGTTACGTACCGAAAAATTTTAAGCAGGCTATTATCAAACCTCTTATTAAAAAACCACAACTTGATCCTGGTGAATTAGTCAATTACAGACCGATTTCCAATCTACCTTTTCTGTCAAAAATACTAGAAAAGGCAGTATCATCTCAACTTAGTTCCTACTTGGAAAGAAATGGTATCTGTGAGGATTTCCAGTCAGGATTTAGACCGTACCATAGTACTGAGACTGCTCTCATTAGAGTTACAAATGATTTGCTCTTATCATCAGATCGTGGTTGTATCTCTCTATTAGTGTTACTAGACCTCAGTGCTGCTTTTGACACTATCGACCACAATATTCTTTTGAATAGACTAGAAAATTATGCTGGAATTAGTGGAAATGCATTGGCATGGTTCAAATCATACTTATCTGACCGTTATCAGTTTGTAGTAGTAAACGAAGAGATGTCATTTCGATCACAAGTTAAACATGGAGTACCACAAGGCTCAGTTCTAGGACCGTTGCTTTTCACTCTGTACATGCTACCCTTGGGAGATGTCATTAGGAAGCATGGCATTAGCTTTCACTGTTACGCTGATGATACTCAGCTCTATATTTCCTCGCGCCCCGACGAAACCGACCAATTCTCAAAATTAACAGAATGCGTAGCTGATATAAAAAATTGGATGACTAGTAATTTCCTACTACTAAATTCAGAAAAAACAGAGATTCTAATTATTGGACCAAAAACTTCTGCACATAATAACCTAGAATACTGTCTAACACTTGATGGCTGCTCTGTTAAGTCGTCTTCGTCAGTTAGGAACCTGGGTGTGCTCTTTGATACCAATCTTTCATTTGAATGCCACATTTCTAGCATATGTAAAACCGCATTCTTCCATCTTAAAAACATATCTAAATTGCGACATATGCTCTCAATGACAAATGCGGAACAGCTAGTTCATGCGTTTATGACCTCGAGACTAGATTACTGTAATGCTCTACTGGGTGGTTGCCCTGCTCGCGTGATAAACAAATTACAGCTGGTCCAAAACGCAGCTGCTAGAGTCCTTACTATAACCAGGAAGTATGAACATATTAGTCCGGTTCTGTCAAAACTGCACTGGCTCCCTATTAAACATCGTATAGATTTTAAAATCTTGCTAATTACTTACAAAGCACTAAATGGCTTAGCTCCCCAGTACCTGAGTGAGCTTTTAATGCATTATAGTCCTTTGCGTCTATTACGATCTCAGAATTCTGGCCAGTTGTTAATACCTAGAATATCAAAATCAACCGCGGGCGGTAGATCCTTTTCCTATTTGGCACCTAAACTCTGGAACAATCTTCCTAGCATTGTTCGGGAAGCAGACACACTTTGTCAGTTTAAATCTAGACTAAAAACGCATCTATTTAACCTGGCATACACATGACGCACTATAAACTCTTGTCCTCATATCCGTTAAAGGATTGTTAGGCTGCATAGATCAGGTCAGCCGGAACCGGGAACACTTACTATAACACCAGATGTACTCGTTACATCGGAAGAAGAATGGCGTCTACGCTAATTTTTTGTCTCTCTGCTTATCCCGAGGTTTACCAATTAACATGATTGGCTGGATCCGGGCTGTGTCCGGGTCGGACGGGGAACCTGTGCCTGTGTGCGGCAGCAGTGTGGCCCTGTGGTGTCGGCGGAGACCGTGTGAACGAGCTCATCCTTTGTGAAGACCTTACCGACTCATCAGCCAGCGGCACATATCCCAACAAACCGTCCCATATCGGCGTGATCAAAAAGATCTTAAATTAGATGGAACTAGATTAAATATTTTGACTTTTGCGATTCCAAATCAGTTTAATGACCTATAACTCTGCCTGAGTATCGGACAAGTGTTCACTGTTGGCCAGAGGAGAACTGGCCCCCCAACTAAGCCTGGTTTCTCCCAAGGTTTTTTTCTCCATTTGTTGGAGTTTTGGTTCCTTGCCGCTGTTGCCTTTGGCTTGCTTAAGTTGGGGACACTTGCTTGATATTCAGCAGTGTTTTTGATATGCCTGCATTGGTGCCGTTGTATGCGAACTGATCTGAGCCGGACGATTACGTCACTGTTTTCTCCAGTGCTGCTATACCTAAATTACCTAGACTAATAACTATTGATCTTTGCAACGGAATGAATCAATAATATATAGAATAAGCTGCACAATGACACCATTTTCTTATTAATGTAAAGCTGCTTTGCCACAATTTGCATTGTAAAAAGCGCTATATAAATAAAGATGACTTGACTTGACTTACACCTTCAGGCCGCCTACCTGACACTCTCTTCGGCTTGAAGAGCGACACACACTGCCTGCTTCACACGGAGGAATTTTGACACTAAGTCGATTTTCTGAGCGTCCATCATTTCTCAAAAAAACGACTAAGTGTCAAAATTCCTCCTTTTACTTCATCTCAGAAAAATCACTAAAAGTGTCAAGATTCCTCCAGGCTGTGTGTGTGTCTCTCCTCAAGCCGGAGAGAGTTTGAGTTGAGCGGATTCACAGCGAAGCCCTTCCTTACACTTTCAAGCCGCGTACCTAACACTCTCTCCGGCTTGAGCAGAGACACACAGTGCACGGTTCACACGGAGGAACAGAGCACAATAAAAGATATGCACTTGTTGCGATTCAGTGTATATAAAAATACTTAATGACCAAAGGGCATGTTTTAATAAATTAGTGCTCAAACATGAACTTTCTGTTACTTTTTGTTCTTTTTCAATAACTCTCCGCATCGACTTAATCTGATGTTACATCAGCCTTACAGCAGTCAGTTGACTGCATGGTTCATATGGAGCGAATTCACAGCGAAGCCCTTCCTTACACCTTCAGGCCGCCAACCTGACACTCTCTCCGGCTTGAAGAGCGACACACACTGCCTGGTTCAAACGGAGGAATTTTGATACTTAGTCGATTTTCTGAGCGTCCATCATTTCTCAAAAAAACGATTAAGTGTCAAAATTCCTCCTTTTACTTCATCTCAGAAAAATCACTAAAAGTGTCAAGATTCCTCCAGGCTGTGTGTGTGTCTCTCCTCAAGCCGGAGAGAGTTTGAGTTGAGCGGATTAACAGCGAAGCCCTTCCTTACACTTTCAAGCCGCCTACCTAACACTCTCTCCGGCTTGAGCAGAGACACACAGTCCACGGTTCACACGGAGGAACAGAGCACAATATAAGATATGCACTTGTTGCGTTTCAGTGTATATAAAAATTCTTAATGACCAAAGGGCATATTTTTAATAAATTAGTGCTCAAACATGAATTTTCTGTTACTTTTTATTCTTTTTCAATAACTCTCCGCATCGACTTAATCTGATGTTACATCAGCCTTACAGCAGTCAGTTGACTGCATGGTTCATATAGAGCGAATTCACAGCGAAGCCCTTCCTTACACCTTCAGGCCGCCTACCTGACACTCTCTCCGGCTTGAAGAGCGACACACACTGCCTGGTTCACACGGAGGAATTTTGACACTTAGTCGTTTTTTTGAGAAATGATGGACGCTCAGAAAATCGACTAAGTGTCAAAATTCCTCCTTTTACTTCATCTCAGAAAAATCACTAAAAGTGTCAAGATTCCTCCAGGCTGTGTGTGTGTCTCTCCACAAGCCGGAAAGAGTTTGAGTTGAGCAGATTCACAGCGAAGCCCTTCCTTACACTTTCAAGCCGCCTACCTAACACTCTCTCCGGCTTGAGCAGACACACACAGTGCACGGTTCACACGGAGGAACAGAGCACAATATAAGATATGCACTTGTTGCGTTTCAGTGTATATAAAAATGCTTAATGACCAAAGGGCATATTTTTAATAAATTAGTGCTCAAACATGAACTTTCTGTTACTTTTTATTCTTTTTCAATAACTCTCTCTAATAACACTCTCTAATAACGACTCTCCGCATCGACTTAATCTGATGTTACATCAGCCTTACAGCAGTCAGTTGACTGCATAGTTCATATAGAACGAATTCACAGCGAAGTCCTTCCTTACACCTTCAGGCCGCCTACCTGACACTCTCTCCGGCTTGAAGAGCGACACACACTGTCTGGTTCACATGGAGGAATTTTGACACTTAGTCGTTTTTCTGAGCATGCATCATTTCTAAAAAAATCGACTAAGTGTCAAAATTCCTCCTTTTACTTCATCTCAGAAAAATCACTAAAAGTGTCAAGATTCCTCCGTGTGAACCGTGCACTGTGTGTCTCTCCTCAAGCCAGAGAGAGTTTGAGTTGAGCGGATTAACAGCGAAGCCCTTCCTTACACTTTCAAGCCGCCTACCTAACACTCTCTCCAGCTTGAGCAGAGACACACAGTGCACGGTTCACACGGAGGAATTTTGACACTTGTGTACCAGCATTAACTCATTCTGCTGTGCATGGAGTTAACATATGTGCAGTTGAAAAGATAATGCAACATTGCATAGATGTACCTCATTTGGTTGAGCAATGAAGAGAAAACATATGTGCTGTTGCATTGCACAGAGCACAATATTAGATACACGCTTGTTGCGTTTAAGTGTATATAAAAATACTTAATGACCAAAGGGCATATTTTTAATAAATTAGTGATCAAACATGAACTTTCTGTTACTTTTTATTCTTTTTCAAAAAACTCTCCGCATCGACTTAATCTGATGTAAGGCATCAGCCTTACAGCAGTCAGTTGACTGCATGGTTCATATAGAGCGAATTCACAGCGAAGCCCTTCCTTACACTTTCAAGCCGCCTACCTGACACTCTCTCCGGCTTGAGCAGAGAAACACACCGCATGGTTCACACGGAGGAATTTTGACACTTCGTCGTTTTTTCTGAGCGTGCACCATTCTCAGTAAAACGACTAATTGTCAAAATTCCTCCGTGTACCATATTTTAGAAAAACGACTAAAAGTGTCAAAATTCCTCCGTGTACCTTTGCCCGGGGGTGTTACTTTGTGCCTAGGAAGCAGGCTGTGTCTGTGTCTCTCCTCCAGCCGGAGAGAGTTTGAGTTGAGCGGATTCACAGAGCGACCCTTCCTTACACCTTCATGCCGCCTGCCTCACACTATCTCCGGTTTGAGCAGAGACACACACTGCATGGTTCACACGGAGGAATTTTGACACTTAGTCGTTTTTCAGAGCGTGCACCATTTCTCAGAAAAACGACTAAGTGTACCAGCAATAACTCATCCGTCTGTGCATGGAGTTAACGTGTGCTGTTGAAGAGATAATGCAGAATTGCATAGATTTACCTCATTTGGTTGTGCAATGAAGAGAAAACATATGTGCTGTTGCATTGCACAGAGAACTCAAACATGAACTTTCTGCTACTTTTTATTCTTTTTCCATAACATTTCCTCGTTGACTTAATCTGATGTTACATCAGCCATACAGCAGTCAATGGACTGCATGATTCACAGAGCGACCCTTCCTTACACCTTCAAGCCGCCTGCCTCACAATATCTCCGGCTTGAGCAGAGAAACACACCGCATGGTTCACACGGAGGAATTTTGACACTTCGTCGTTTTTTCTGAGCATGCACCATTTTCAGTAAAACGAGTAAGTGTACCAGCACTAACTCATCCGTCTGTGCATGGAGTTACCGTGTGCTGTTAAATTGCATATAGCACAATATAAGATATGCACTTGTTGCGTTGCAATGCATACAAGAACTAACTCTTTCCGACATCATTCTGAAATCAGTCATTCAGAGTTCCATATTTAACCAAATTGACTTGTATCAGGCCCAAGAGTCATCGATTTTGAACTTTCTGTTTCTACCCATTTGACTCCTTCTGGTGATACATTAGCCATAGAGTAGCCAATATTTGACCCATATATCAGTCGTCAATCTTGAAATTTCTATACACACTCATTGACTTCTATTCTTACATCAGCCATTCAGAAGTCTATATTTGATATAAAATAGTAATATCTAGCCCAAGAGTCATCAATTTTGATCTTTCTATTTCTGCCCACTGGACTCATTCTGGTGAAAGATCAGCCATAGAGTAGCCAATTTTTGACTTACTGAACATGTTTCACTCCTTGATCTTGAACTTTCTATTCTTTCTATTTCTTTTCTAACTCATTGACTACTTCTGATTTACATCAGTCATTCAGAAGTCCATATTTGACTAAATGGTCTTGCCCAAGAGTCATCGATTTTGAACTTTCTGTTTCTACCGATTTGACTCCTTCTGGTGATCCATTAGCCATAGAGTAGGCAATATTTGACAAATTGATTGTTTCAGTCATGGATCTTGAAATTTCAATACCTACTCATTGAATCTTTCTGATGTTATGTCAGTCATTCATAAGTCCATATTTAACCAAATTGACGTATTTCACGTGTTTCAGTCATCAATCTTGAAATTTCTAGACACACTCATTGACATCTTCTGATGTTACATTGGTCATTCAAAAGTCAATATTTGACCAAATGTACTAAAATCGGGCCCAAGAGATGTCTATTTTGAACTTTTTAGTTCTACCCTATTGACTCCTTCTGGAGATAGTTCAGCCAATTTTTGACCCACTGAAAATATTTCAGTCCTTGATCTTGAACTTTCTATTCCTACCCAATTGACTCCTTCTTGTGATACATTAGCCTTAGATTAGCCAATATTTTACCCATTGGACATGTTTCAGTTATGGATCTTGAAACTTCTATACCTACTTATTGACTCTTTCTGAGGTTATATCGGTCATTCAAAAGTCAATATTTGACCAAATGTACTAAAATAGGGCCCAAAAGTCGTCGATGTTGAGCTTTTTAGTTCTACCCTTTGACTCCTTCGTGTGATAAATTAGCCATAGAGTAGCCATTATTTGACCCATTGAACATGTTCCAGTCATGGATCTTGAAATTTCTATACCTACTTATTGACTCTTTCTGATGTTACATCGGTCATTCAAAAGTCAATATTTGACCAAATGTACTAAAATCGGGCCCAAGAGTCGTCTATTTTGAACTTTTTAGTTCTAACCTATTGACTCCTTCTGGCGATAGTTCAGCCAATTTTTGACCCACTGAAAATATTTCAGTCCTTGATCTTGAACTTTCTATTCCTACCCAATTGACTCCTTCTGGTGATAAATTAGCCATAGGGTAGCCAATATTTGACCCATTGAACATGTTTCTTTAATGGATCTTGAAATTTCTATAACTACCTATTGACTCTTTCTGATGTTACATCGGTCATTCAAAAGTCAATATTTGACCAAATGTACTAAAATCGGGCCCAAGAGTCGTCGATTTTAAACTTTTTAATTCTACCCATTGACTCCTTCTGGTGATAAATTAGCCATAGAGTAGCCAATATTTGACCCATTGAACATGTTTCAGTCATGGATCTTGAAATTTCTATACCTACTTATTGACTCTTTCTTATGTTACATCGGTCATTCAAAAGTCAATATTTGACCAAATGTACTAAAATCGGGCACAAGAGTCATCTATTTTGAGCTTTTTAGTTCTACCCTTTGACTCCTTCTGGTGATAAATTAGCCATACAGTAGCCAATATTTGACCCATTGAACATGTTCCAGTCATGGATCTTGAAATTTCTATACCTACTTATTGACTCTTTCTGATGTTACATCGGCCATTCAAAAGTCAATATTTGACCAAATGTACTAAAATCGGGCCCAAGAGACGTCTATTTTGAACATTTTAGTTCAACCCTATTGACTCCTTCTGGAGATAGTTCAGCCAATTTTTGACCCACTGAAAATATTTCAGTCCTTGATCTTGAACTTTCTATTTCTACCCAATTGACTCCTTCTGGTGATAAGTTAGCGATACAGTAGCCAATATTTGACCGTTTGAACATGTTTCAGTCATGGATCTTTAAATTTCTATACCTACTTATTGACTCTTTCTGTTGTTACATCGGTCATTCAAAAGTCAATATTTGACCAAATGTACTAAAATCGGGCCCAAGAGTCGTCTATTTTGAACTTTTTAGTTATAGCCTATTGACTCCTTCTGGCGATAGTTCAGCCAATTTTTGACCCACTGAAAATATTTCAGTCCTTGATCTTGAACTTTCTATTCCTACCCAATTGACTCCTTCTGGTGATAAATTAGCCATAGAGTAGCCAATATTTGACCCATTGAACATGTTTCAGTCATGGATCTTGAAATTTCTATACCTACTTATTGGCTCTTTCTGATGTTAAATCTTTCATTCAAAAGTCAATATTTGACCAAATGTACTAAAATCGGGCCCAAAAGTCGTCTATTTTGAACTTTTTAGTTCTACCCTATTGACTCCTTCAGGAAATAGTTCAGCCAATTTGTGACCCACTGAAAATATTTCAGTCCTTGATCTTGAACTTTCTATTCCTACCCAATTGACTCCTTCTGGTGATAAATTAGCCATAGAGTAGCCAATATTTGACCCATTGAACATGTTTCAGTCATGGATCTTGAAATTTCTATACCTACTTATTGACTCTATCTGATTTTACATTGGTCATTCAAAAGTCAATATTTGACCAAATGTACTAAAATAGGGCCCAAAAGTCGTCGATTTTGAACTTTTTAGTTCTACCCTTTGACTCCTTCTGGTGATAAATTAACCATAGAGTAGCCAATATTTGACCCATTGAACTTGTTTCAGTCATGGATCTTGAAATTTCTATACCTACTTATTGACTCTTTCTGATGTTACATAGAACATTCAAAAGTCAATATTTGACCAAATGTACTAATATCGGGCCAGAGAGTCGTCGATTTTGAACTTTTTAGTTATACCCTATTGACTCCTTCCGGCGACAGTTCAGCCAATTTTTGACCCATTGAAAAATATTTCAGTCCTTGATCTTGAACTTTCTATTCCTTCCCAATTGACTCCTTCTGGTGATAAATTAGCCATAGAGTAGCCAATATTTTACCCATTGGACATGTTTCAGTCATGGATCTTAAAATTTCTATAACTACTTATTGACTCTATCTGATGTTACATCGGTCATTCAAAAGTCAATATTTGACCAAATGTACTAAAATCGGGCCCAAGAGTCATCTATTTTGAACTTTTTAGTTCTACCCTTTGACTCCTTCTGGTGAATAATTAGCCAGAGAGTAGCCAATATTTGACCCATTGAACATGTTTCAGTCATGGATCTTGAAATTTCTAGACCTACTTATTGAATCTATCTGATGTTACATCGGTCCTTCAAAAGTCAATATTTGACCAAATGTACTAAAATCGGGCCCAAGAGTTGTCTGTTTTGAACTTTTTACTTCTACCCTATTGACTCCTTCAGGAGATAGTTCAGCCAATTTTTGACCCACTGAAAATATTTCAGTCCTTGATCTTGAACTTTCTATTCCTACCCAATTGATTCCTTCTGGTGATAAATTAGCCATAGAGTAGCCAATATTTGACCCATTGAACATAATTCAGTCATGGATCTTGAAATTTCTATACCTACTTATTGACTCTATCTGATGTTACATCGGTCATTCAAAAGTCAATATTTGACCAAATGTACTAAAATCGGGCCCAAGAGTCATCTATTTTGAACTTTTTAGTTCTACCCTTTGACTCCTTCTGGTGATAAATTAGCCATAGAGTAGCCAATATTTGACCCACTGAACATGTTTCAGTCATGGAGCTTGAAATTTCTTTACCTACTTATTGACTCTTTCTGATGTTATATCGGTCATTAAAAAGTCAATATTTGACCAAATGTACTAAAATCGGGCCCAAGAGTCGTCTATTTTGAACTTTTTAGTTCTACCCTTTGACTCCTTCTGGTGATAAATTAGCCATAGAGTAGCCAATATTTGACCCATTGAACATGTTTCAGTAACACATCTTGAAATTTCTATACCTACTTATTGACTCTTTCTGATGTTACATAGATCATTTAAAAGTCAATATTTGACCAAATGTACTAATATCGGGCCAGAGAGTTGTCGATTTTGAACTTTTTAGTTCTACCCTATTGACTCCTTCAGGAGATAGTTCAGCCAATTTTTGACCCACTGAAAATATTTCAGTCCTTGATCTTGAACTTTCTATTCCTACCCAATTGACTCCTTCTGGTGATAAATTAGCCATAGAGTAGCCAATATTTGACCCATTGAACATTTTTCAGTCATGGATCTTGAAATTTCTAGACCTACTTATTGAATCTATCTGATGTTACATCGGTCCTTCAAAAGTCAATATTTGACCAAATGTACTAAAATCAGGCCCAAGAGTTGTCTATTTTGAACTTTTTACTTCTACCCTATTGACTCCTTCTGGTGATAAATTAGCCATAGAGTAGCCTATATTTGACCCACTGAACATGTTTCAGTCATGGAGCTTGAAATTTCTTTACCTACTTATTGACTCTTTCTGATGTTATATCGGTCATTAAAAAGTCAATATTTGACCAAATGTACTAAAATCGGGCCCAAGAGTCGTCTATTTTGAACTTTTTAGTTCTACCCTTTGACTCCTTCTGGTGATAAATTAACCATAGAGTAGCCAATATTTGACCCATTGAACATGTTTCAGTCATGGATCTTGAAATTTCTATACCTACTTATTGACTCTTTCTGATGTTACATAGAACATTCAAAAGTCAATATTTGACCAAATGTACTAATATCGGGCCAGAGAGTCGTCGATTTTGAACTTTTTAGTTATACCCTATTGACTCCTTCCGGCGACAGTTCAGCCAATTTTTGACCCATTGAAAATATTTCAGTCCTTGATCTTGAACTTTCTATTCCTACCCAATTGACTCCTTCTGGTGATAAATTAGCCATAAAGTAGCCAATATTTTACCCATTGGACATGTTTCAGTTATGGATCTTGAAGTTTTTATACGTACTCATTGACTCTTTCTGTATTTAGGTCAGTCATTCAGAAATCCATATTTGACGAAATGTATTAAAATCGGGCCCAAGAGTCGTTGATTTTGAACTTTCTATTTCTACCCAATTGACTCCTTCTGGTGATAAATTAGCGATAGAGTAGCCAATATTTGACCCATTGAACATGTTTCATTAATGGATCTTGAAATTTCTATAACTACCTATTGACTCTTTCTGATGTTACATCGGTCATTCAAAAGTCAATATTTGACCAAATGTACTAAAATCGGGCCCAAGATTCGTCGATTTTAAACTTTTTAGTTCTACCCTTTGACTCCTTCTGGTGATAAATTAGCCATAGAGTAGCCAATATTTGACCCACTGAACATGTTTCAGTCATGGATCTTGAAATTTCTATACCTACTTATTGACTCTTTCTGATGTTACATAGATCATTCAAAAGTCAATATTTGACCAAATGTACTAATATCGGTCCAGAGAGTCGTCGATTTTGAACTTTTTAGTTATACCCTATTGACTCCTTCCGGCGACAGTTCAGCCAATTTTTGACCCATTGAAAATATTTCAGTCCTTGATCTTGAACTTTCTATTCCTACCCAATTGACTCCTTCTGGTGATAAATTAGCCATAAAGTAGCCAATATTTTACCCATTGGACATGATTCAGTTATGGATCTTGAAGTTTTTATACGTACTCATTGACTCTTTCTGTATTTAGGTCAGTCATTCAGAAATCCATATTTGACGAAATGTATTAATATCGGGCCCAAGAGTCGTTGATTTTGAACTTTCCATTTCTAACCAATTGACTCCTTCTGGTGATAAATTAGCGATAGAGTAGCCAATATTTGACCCATTGAACATGTTTCATTAATGGATCTTGAAATTTCTATAACTACCTATTGACTCTTTCTGATGTTACATCGGTCATTCAAAAGTCAATATTTGACCAAGTGTACTAAAATCGGGCCCAAGAGTCGTCGATTTTAAACTTTTTAGTTCTACCCTTTGACTCCTTCTGGTGATAAATTAGCCATAGAGTAGCCAATATTTGACCCACTGAACATGTTTCAGTCATGGAGCTTGAAATTTCTATACCTACTTATTGACTCTTTCTGATGTTACATCGGTCATTCAAAAATCAATATTTGACCAAATGTACTAAAATCGGGCCCAAGAGTCGTCGATTTTAAACTTTTTAGTTATACCCTTTGACTCCTTCTGGTGATAAATTAACCATAGATTAGCCAATATTTGACCCATTGAACATGTTTCAGTCATGGATCTTGAAATTTCTATACCTACTTATTGACTCTTTCTGATGTTACATAGAACATTCAAAAGTCAATATTTGACCAAATGTACTAATATCGGGCCAGAGAGTCGTCGATTTTGAACTTTTTAGTTATACCCTATTGACTCCTTCCGGCGACAGTTCAGCCAATTTTTGACCCATTGAAAATATTTCAGTCCTTGATCTTGAACTTTCTATTCCTTCCCAATTGACTCCTTCTGGTGATAAATTAGCCATAGAGTAGCCAATATTTTACCCATTGGACATGTTTCAGTTATGGATCTTGAAGTTTTTATACCTACTCATTGACTCTTTCTGTATTTAGGTCAGTCATTCAGAAATCCATATTTGACGAAATGTATTAATATCGGGCCCAAGAGTCGTTGATTTTGAACTTTCTATTTCTAACCAATTGACTCCTTCTGGTGATAAATTAGCGATAGAGTAGCCAATATTTGACCCATTGAACATGTTTCATTAATGGATCTTGAAATTTCTATAACTACCTATCGACTCGTTCTGATGTTACATTGGTCCTTCAAAAGTCATTATTTGACCAAATGTACTAAAATCGGGCCCAAGAGTCATCTATTTTGAACTTTTTAGTTCTACCCTTTGACTCCTTCTGGTGATAAATTAGCCATAGAGTAGCCAATATTTGACCCACTGAACATGTTTCAGTCATGGAGCTTGAAATTTCTTTACCTACTTATTGAATCTATCTGATGTTACATCGGTCCTTCAAAAGTCAATATTTGACCAAATGTACTAAAATCGGGCCCAAGAGTTGTCTGTTTTGAACTTTTTACTTCTACCCTATTGACTCCTTCTGGTGATAAATTAGCCATAGAGTAGCCAATATTTGACCCATTGAACATGTTTCAGTCATGGAGCTTGAAATTTCTTTACCTACTTATTGACTCTTTCTAATGTTATATCGGTCATTCAAAAGTCAATATTTGACCGAATGTACTAAAATCGGGCCCAAGAGTCGTCTATTTTGAACTTTTTAGTTCTACCCTTTGACTCCTTCTGGTGATAAATTAGCCATAGAGTAGCCAATATTTGACCCATTGAACATGTTTCAGTAACGCATCTTGAAATTTCTATACAAACTTATTGACTCTTTCTGATGTTACATAGATCATTCAAAAATCAATATTTGACCAAATGTACTAATATCGGGCCCAAGAGTCGTCTATTTTGAACTTTTTAGTTCTACCCTATTGACTCCTTCAGGAGATAGTTCAGCCAATTTTTGACCCACTGAAAATATTTCAGTCCTTGATCTTGAACTTTCTATTCCTACCCAATTGACTCCTTCTGGTGATAAATTAGCCATAGAGTAGCCAATATTTGACCCATTGAACATTTTTCAGTCATGGATCTTGAAATTTCTAGACCTACTTATTGAATCTATCTGATGTTACATCGGTCCTTCAAAAGTCAATATTTGACCAAATGTACTAAAATCGGGCCCAAGAGTCGTCTATTTTGAACTTTTTAGTTCTACCCTTTGACTCCTTCTGGTGATAAATTAACCATAGAGTAGCCAATATTTGACCCATTGAACATGTTTCAGTCATGGATCTTGAAATTTCTATACCTACTTATTGACTCTTTCTGATGTTACATAGAACATTCAAAAGTCAATATTTGACCAAATGTACTAATATCGGGCCAGAGAGTCGTCGATTTTGAACTTTTTAGTTATACCCTATTGAATCCTTCCGGCGACAGTTCAGCCAATTTTTGACCCATTGAAAATATTTCAGTCCTTGATCTTGAACTTTCTATTCCTTCCCAATTGACTCCTTCTGGTGATAAATTAGTCATAGAGTAGCCAATATTTGACCCACTGAACATGTTTCAGTCATGGAGCTTGAAATTTCTTTACCTACTTATTGACTCTTTCTGATGTTATATCGGTCATTAAAAAGTCAATATTTGACCAAATGTACTAAAATCGGGCCCAAGAGTCGTCTATTTTGAACTTTTTAGTTCTACCCTTTGACTCCTTCTGGTGATAAATTAGCCATAGAGTAGCCAATATTTGACCCACTGAACATGTTTCAGTCATGGATCTTGAAATTTCTATACCTACTTATTGACTCTTTCTGATGTTACATAGATCATTCAAAAGTCAATATTTGACCAAATGTACTAATATCGGTCCAGAGAGTCGTCTATTTTGAACTTTTTAGTTCTACCCTTTGACTCCTTCTGGTGATAAATTAACCATAGAGTAGCCAATATTTGACCCATTGAACATGTTTCAGTCATGGATCTTAAAATTTCTATAACTACTTATTGACTCTATCTGATGTTACATCGGTCATTCAAAAGTCAATATTTGACCAAATGTACTAAAATCGGGCCCAAGAGTCATCTATTTTGAACTTTTTAGTTCTACCCTTTGACTCCTTCTGGTGAATAATTAGCCAGAGAGTAGCCAATATTTGACCCATTGAACATGTTTCAGTCATGGATCTTGAAATTTCTAGACCTACTTATTGAATCTATCTGATGTTACATCGGTCCTTCAAAAGTCAATATTTGACCAAATGTACTAAAATCGGGCCCAAGAGTTGTCTGTTTTGAACTTTTTACTTCTACCCTATTGACTCCTTCCGGCGACAGTTCAGCCAATTTTTGACCCATTGAAAATATTTCAGTCCTTGATCTTGAACTTTCTATTCCTACCCAATTGACTCCTTCTGGTGATAAATTAGACATAGAGTAGCCAATATTTTACCCATTGGACATGTTTCAGTTATGGATCTTGAAGTTTTTATACCTACTCATTGACTCTTTCTGTATTTAGGTCAGTCATTCAGAAATCCATATTTGACGAAATGTATTAATATCGGGCCCAAGAGTCGTTGATTTTGAACTTTGTATTTCTAACCATTTGACTCCTTCTGGTGATAAATTAGCCATAGAGTAGCCAATATTTGACCCATTGAACATGTTTCAGTCATGGATCTTGAAATTTCTATACCTACTTATTGACTCTTTCTGATGTTACATAGATCATTCAAAAGTCAATATTTGACCAAATGTACTAATATCGGGCCAGAGAGTCGTCGATTTTGAACTTTTTAGTTATACCCTATTGACTCCTTCTGGAGACAGTTCAGCCAATTTTTGACCCACTGAAAATATTTCAGTCCTTGATCTTGAACTTTCTATTCCTACCCTATTGACTCCTTCTGGTGATAAATTAGCCATAGAGTAGCCAATATTTTACCCATTGGACATGTTTCAGTTATGGATCTTGAAATTTTTATACGTACTCATTGACTCTTTCTGTATTTAGGTCAGTCATTCAGAAATCCATATTTGACGAAATGTATTAATATCGGGCCCAAGAGTCGTTGATTTTGAACTTTCTATTTCTACCCTTTGACTCCTTCTGGTGATAAATTAGCCATAGAGTAGCCAATATTTGACCCACTGAACATGTTTCAGTCATGGAGCTTGAAATTTCTATACCTACTTATTGACTCTTTCTGATGTTACATCGGTCATTCAAAAGTTAATATTTGACCAAATGTACTAAAATTGGGCCCAAGAGTCGTCGATTTTAAACTTTTTAGTTCTACCCTTTGACTCCTTCTGGTGATAAATTAGCCATAGAGTAGCCAATATTTCACCCACTGAACATGTTTCAGTCATGGATCTTGAAATTTCTATACCTACTTATTGACTCTTTCTGATGTTACATAGATCATTCAAAAGTCAATATTTGACCAAATGTACTAATATCGGTCCAGAGAGTCGTCGATTTTGAACTTTTTAGTTATACCCTATTGACTCCTCCTGGTGATAAATTAACCATAGAGTAGCCAATATTTGACCCATTGAACATGTTTCAGTCATGGATCTTGAAATTTCTATACCTCCTTATTGACTCTTTCTGATGTTACATAGAACATTCAAAAGTCAATATTTGACCAAATGTACTAATATCGGGCCAGAGAGTCGTCGATTTTGAACTTTTTAGTTATACCCTATTGACTCCTTCCGGCGACAGTTCAGCCAATTTTTGACCCATTGAAAATATTTCAGTCCTTGATCTTGAACTTTCTATTCCTTCCCAATTGACTCCTTCTGGTGATAAATTAGCCATAGAGTAGCCAATATTATACCCATTGGACATGTTTCAGTCATGGATCTTGAAATTTCTATACCTACTTATTGACTCTATCTGATGTTACATCGGTGATTCAAAAGTCAATATTTGACCAAGTGTACTAAAATCGGGCCCAAGAGTCGTCGATTTTAAACTTTTTAGTTCTACCCTTTGACTCCTTCTGGTGATAAATTAGCCATAGAGTAGCCAATATTTGACCCACTGAACATGTTTCAGTCATGGAGCTTGAAATTTCTATACCTACTTATTGACTCTTTCTGATGTTACATCGGTCATTCAAAAATCAATATTTGACCAAATGTACTAAAATCGGGCCCAAGAGTCGTCGATTTTAAACTTTTTAGTTATACCCTTTGACTCCTTCTGGTGATAAATTAACCATAGATTAGCCAATATTTGACCCATTGAACATGTTTCAGTCATGGATCTTGAAATTTCTATACCTACTTATTGACTCTTTCTGATGTTACATAGAACATTCAAAAGTCAATATTTGACCAAATGTACTAATATCGGGCCAGAGAGTCGTCGATTTTGAACTTTTTAGTTATACCCTATTGACTCCTTCCGGCGACAGTTCAGCCAATTTTTGACCCATTGAAAATATTTCAGTCCTTGATCTTGAACTTTCTATTCCTTCCCAATTGACTCCTTCTGGTGATAAATTAGCCATAGAGTAGCCAATATTTTACCCATTGGACATGTTTCAGTTATGGATCTTGAAGTTTTTATACCTACTCATTGACTCTTTCTGTATTTAGGTCAGTCATTCAGAAATCCATATTTGACGAAATGTATTAATATCGGGCCCAAGAGTCGTTGATTTTGAACTTTCTATTTCTAACCAATTGACTCCTTCTGGTGATAAATTAGCGATAGAGTAGCCAATATTTGACCCATTGAACATGTTTCATTAATGGATCTTGAAATTTCTATAACTACCTATCGACTCGTTCTGATGTTACATTGGTCCTTCAAAAGTCATTATTTGACCAAATGTACTAAAATCGGGCCCAAGAGTCATCTATTTTGAACTTTTTAGTTCTACCCTTTGACTCCTTCTGGTGATAAATTAGCCATAGAGTAGCCAATATTTGACCCACTGAACATGTTTCAGTCATGGAGCTTGAAATTTCTTTACCTACTTATTGAATCTATCTGATGTTACATCGGTCCTTCAAAAGTCAATATTTGACCAAATGTACTAAAATCGGGCCCAAGAGTTGTCTGTTTTGAACTTTTTACTTCTACCCTATTGACTCCTTCTGGTGATAAATTAGCCATAGAGTAGCCAATATTTGACCCATTGAACATGTTTCAGTCATGGAGCTTGAAATTTCTTTACCTACTTATTGACTCTTTCTAATGTTATATCGGTCATTCAAAAGTCAATATTTGACCGAATGTACTAAAATCGGGCCCAAGAGTCGTCTATTTTGAACTTTTTAGTTCTACCCTTTGACTCCTTCTGGTGATAAATTAGCCATAGAGTAGCCAATATTTGACCCATTGAACATGTTTCAGTAACGCATCTTGAAATTTCTATACAAACTTATTGACTCTTTCTGATGTTACATAGATCATTCAAAAATCAATATTTGACCAAATGTACTAATATCGGGCCCAAGAGTCGTCTATTTTGAACTTTTTAGTTCTACCCTATTGACTCCTTCAGGAGATAGTTCAGCCAATTTTTGACCCACTGAAAATATTTCAGTCCTTGATCTTGAACTTTCTATTCCTACCCAATTGACTCCTTCTGGTGATAAATTAGCCATAGAGTAGCCAATATTTGACCCATTGAACATTTTTCAGTCATGGATCTTGAAATTTCTAGACCTACTTATTGAATCTATCTGATGTTACATCGGTCCTTCAAAAGTCAATATTTGACCAAATGTACTAAAATCGGGCCCAAGAGTCGTCTATTTTGAACTTTTTAGTTCTACCCTTTGACTCCTTCTGGTGATAAATTAACCATAGAGTAGCCAATATTTGACCCATTGAACATGTTTCAGTCATGGATCTTGAAATTTCTATACCTACTTATTGACTCTTTCTGATGTTACATAGAACATTCAAAAGTCAATATTTGACCAAATGTACTAATATCGGGCCAGAGAGTCGTCGATTTTGAACTTTTTAGTTATACCCTATTGAATCCTTCCGGCGACAGTTCAGCCAATTTTTGACCCATTGAAAATATTTCAGTCCTTGATCTTGAACTTTCTATTCCTTCCCAATTGACTCCTTCTGGTGATAAATTAGTCATAGAGTAGCCAATATTTGACCCACTGAACATGTTTCAGTCATGGAGCTTGAAATTTCTTTACCTACTTATTGACTCTTTCTGATGTTATATCGGTCATTAAAAAGTCAATATTTGACCAAATGTACTAAAATCGGGCCCAAGAGTCGTCTATTTTGAACTTTTTAGTTCTACCCTTTGACTCCTTCTGGTGATAAATTAGCCATAGAGTAGCCAATATTTGACCCACTGAACATGTTTCAGTCATGGATCTTGAAATTTCTATACCTACTTATTGACTCTTTCTGATGTTACATAGATCATTCAAAAGTCAATATTTGACCAAATGTACTAATATCGGTCCAGAGAGTCGTCTATTTTGAACTTTTTAGTTCTACCCTTTGACTCCTTCTGGTGATAAATTAACCATAGAGTAGCCAATATTTGACCCATTGAACATGTTTCAGTCATGGATCTTAAAATTTCTATAACTACTTATTGACTCTATCTGATGTTACATCGGTCATTCAAAAGTCAATATTTGACCAAATGTACTAAAATCGGGCCCAAGAGTCATCTATTTTGAACTTTTTAGTTCTACCCTTTGACTCCTTCTGGTGAATAATTAGCCAGAGAGTAGCCAATATTTGACCCATTGAACATGTTTCAGTCATGGATCTTGAAATTTCTAGACCTACTTATTGAATCTATCTGATGTTACATCGGTCCTTCAAAAGTCAATATTTGACCAAATGTACTAAAATCGGGCCCAAGAGTTGTCTGTTTTGAACTTTTTACTTCTACCCTATTGACTCCTTCCGGCGACAGTTCAGCCAATTTTTGACCCATTGAAAATATTTCAGTCCTTGATCTTGAACTTTCTATTCCTACCCAATTGACTCCTTCTGGTGATAAATTAGACATAGAGTAGCCAATATTTTACCCATTGGACATGTTTCAGTTATGGATCTTGAAGTTTTTATACCTACTCATTGACTCTTTCTGTATTTAGGTCAGTCATTCAGAAATCCATATTTGACGAAATGTATTAATATCGGGCCCAAGAGTCGTTGATTTTGAACTTTGTATTTCTAACCATTTGACTCCTTCTGGTGATAAATTAGCCATAGAGTAGCCAATATTTGACCCATTGAACATGTTTCAGTCATGGATCTTGAAATTTCTATACCTACTTATTGACTCTTTCTGATGTTACATAGATCATTCAAAAGTCAATATTTGACCAAATGTACTAATATCGGGCCAGAGAGTCGTCGATTTTGAACTTTTTAGTTATACCCTATTGACTCCTTCTGGAGACAGTTCAGCCAATTTTTGACCCACTGAAAATATTTCAGTCCTTGATCTTGAACTTTCTATTCCTACCCTATTGACTCCTTCTGGTGATAAATTAGCCATAGAGTAGCCAATATTTTACCCATTGGACATGTTTCAGTTATGGATCTTGAAGTTTTTATACGTACTCATTGACTCTTTCTGTATTTAGGTCAGTCATTCAGAAATCCATATTTGACGAAATGTATTAATATCGGGCCCAAGAGTCGTTGATTTTGAACTTTCTATTTCTACCCTTTGACTCCTTCTGGTGATAAATTAGCCATAGAGTAGCCAATATTTGACCCACTGAACATGTTTCAGTCATGGAGCTTGAAATTTCTATACCTACTTATTGACTCTTTCTGATGTTACATCGGTCATTCAAAAGTTAATATTTGACCAAATGTACTAAAATTGGGCCCAAGAGTCGTCGATTTTAAACTTTTTAGTTCTACCCTTTGACTCCTTCTGGTGATAAATTAGCCATAGAGTAGCCAATATTTCACCCACTGAACATGTTTCAGTCATGGATCTTGAAATTTCTATACCTACTTATTGACTCTTTCTGATGTTACATAGATCATTCAAAAGTCAATATTTGACCAAATGTACTAATATCGGTCCAGAGAGTCGTCGATTTTGAACTTTTTAGTTATACCCTATTGACTCCTCCTGGTGATAAATTAACCATAGAGTAGCCAATATTTGACCCATTGAACATGTTTCAGTCATGGATCTTGAAATTTCTATACCTCCTTATTGACTCTTTCTGATGTTACATAGAACATTCAAAAGTCAATATTTGACCAAATGTACTAATATCGGGCCAGAGAGTCGTCGATTTTGAACTTTTTAGTTATACCCTATTGACTCCTTCCGGCGACAGTTCAGCCAATTTTTGACCCATTGAAAATATTTCAGTCCTTGATCTTGAACTTTCTATTCCTTCCCAATTGACTCCTTCTGGTGATAAATTAGCCATAGAGTAGCCAATATTATACCCATTGGACATGTTTCAGTCATGGATCTTGAAATTTCTATACCTACTTATTGACTCTATCTGATGTTACATCGGTGATTCAAAAGTCAATATTTGACCAAATGTACTAAAATCGGGCCCAAGAGTCATCTATTTTGAACTTTTTAGTTCTACCCTTTGACTCCTTCTGGTGAATAATTAGCCAGAGAGTAGCCAATATTTGACCCATTGAACATGTTTCAGTCATGGATCTTGAAATTTCTAGACCTACTTATTGAATCTATCTGATGTTACATCGGTCCTTCAAAAGTCAATATTTGACCGAATGTACTAAAATCGGGCCCAAGAGTCGTCTATTTTGAACTTTTTAGTTCTACCCTTTGACTCCTTCTGGTGATAAATTAGCCATAGAGTAGCCAATATTTGACCCATTGAACATGTTTCAGTAACGCATCTTGAAATTTCTATGCCTACTTATTGACTCTTTCTGATGTTACATAGATCATTCAAAAGTCAATATTTGACCAAATGTACTAATATCGGGCCAGAGAGTCGTCGATTTTGAACTTTTTAGTTATACCCTATTGACTCCTTCCGGCGACAGTTCAGCCAATTTTTGACCCATTGAAAATATTTCAGTCCTTGATCTTGAACTTTCTATTCCTACCCAATTGACTCCTTCTGGTGATAAATTAGCCATAGAGTAGCCAATATTTTACCCATTGGACATGTTTCAGTCATGGATCTTGAAGTTTTTATACGTACTCATTGACTCTTTCTGTATTTAGGTCAGTCATTCAGAAATCCATATTTGACAAAATGTATTAATATCGGGCCCAAGAGTCGTTGATTTTGAACTTTCTATTTCTACCCAATTGACTCCTTCTGGTGATAAATTAGCGATAGAGTAGCCAATATTTGACCCATTGAACATGTTTCATTAATGGATCTTGAAATTTCTATAACTACCTATTGACTCTTTCTGATGTTACATCAGTCATTCAAAAGTCAATATTTGACCAAATGTACTAAAATCGGGCCCAAGAGTCGTCGATTTTAAACTTTTTAGTTCTACGCTTTGACTCCTTCTGGTGATAAATTAGCCATAGAGTAGCCAATATTTGACCCATTGAACATGTTTCAGTAACGCATCTTGAAATTTCTATACCTACTTATTGACTCTTTCTGATGTTACATAGATCATTCAAAAGTCAATATTTGACCAAATGTACTAATATCGGGCCAGAGAGTTGTCGATTTTGAACTTTTTAGTTATACCCTATTGACTCCTTCTGGCGATAGTTCAGCCAATTTTTGACCCACTGAAAATATTTCAGTCCTTGATCTTGAACTTTCTATTCCTACCCAATTGACTCCTTCTGGTGATAAATTAGCCATAGAGTAGCCAATATTTGACCCATTGAACATGTTTCAGTCATGGATCTTGAAATTTCTATACCTACTTATTGACTCTATCTGATGTTACATCGGTCATTCAAAAGTCAATATTTGACCAAATGTACTAAAATCGGGCCCAAGAGTCATCTATTTTGAACTTTTTAGTTCTACCCTTTGACTCCTTCTGGTGAATAATTAGCCAGAGAGTAGCCAATATTTGACCCATTGAACATGTTTCAGTCATGGTTCTTGAAATTTCTAGACCTACTTATTGAATCTATCTGATGTTACATCGGTCCTTGAAAAGTCAATATTTGACCAAATGTACTAAAATCGGGCCCAAGAGTTGTCTATTTTGAACTTTTTACTTCTACCCTATTGACTCCTTCTGGTGATAAATTAGCCTTAGAGTAGCCAATATTTGACCCATTGAACATGTTTCAGTCATGGAGCTTGAAATTTCTTTACCTACTTATTGACTCTTTCTAATGTTATATCGGTCATTCAAAAGTCAATATTTGACCAAATGTACTAAAATCGGGCCCAAGAGTCGTCTATTTTGAACTTTTTAGTTCTACCCTTTGACTCCTTCTGGTGATAAATTAGCCATAGAGTAGCCAATATTTGACCCATTGAACATGTTTCAGTAACGCATCTTGAAATTTCTATGCCTACTTATTGACTCTTTCTGATGTTACATAGATCATTCAAACGTCAATATTTGACCAAATTTACTAATATCGGGCCAGAGAGTTGTCGATTTTGAACTTTTTAGTTATACCCTATTGACTCCTTCTGGTGATAAATTAGCCATAGAGTAGCCAATATTTTACCCATTGGACATGTTTCAGTCATGGATCTTGAAGTTTTTATACGTACTCATTGACTCTTTCTGTATTTAGGTCAGTCATTCAGAAATCCATATTTGACAAAATGTATTAATATCGGGCCCAAGAGTCGTTGATTTTGAACTTTCTATTTCTACCCAATTGACTCCTTCTGGTGATAAATTAGCGATAGAGTAGCCAATATTTGACCCATTGAACATGTTTCATTAATGGATCTTGAAATTTCTATAACTACCTATTGACTCTTTCTGATGTTACATCAGTCATTCAAAAGTCAATATTTGACCAAATGTACTAAAATCGGGCCCAAGAGTCGTCGATTTTAAACTTTTTAGTTCTACGCTTTGACTCCTTCTGGTGATAAATTAGCCATAGAGTAGCCAATATTTGACCCATTGAACATGTTTCAGTAACGCATCTTGAAATTTCTATACCTACTTATTGACTCTTTCTGATGTTACATAGATCATTCAAAAGTCAATATTTGACCAAATGTACTAATATCGGGCCAGAGAGTTGTCGATTTTGAACTTTTTAGTTATACCCTATTGACTCCTTCTGGCGATAGTTCAGCCAATTTTTGACCCACTGAAAATATTTCAGTCCTTGATCTTGAACTTTCTATTCCTACCCAATTGACTCCTTCTGGTGATAAATTAGCCATAGAGTAGCCAATATTTGACCCATTGAACATGTTTCAGTCATGGATCTTGAAATTTCTATACCTACTTATTGACTCTATCTGATGTTACATCGGTCATTCAAAAGTCAATATTTGACCAAATGTACTAAAATCGGGCCCAAGAGTCATCTATTTTGAACTTTTTAGTTCTACCCTTTGACTCCTTCTGGTGAATAATTAGCCAGAGAGTAGCCAATATTTTACCCATTGAACATGTTTCAGTCATGGTTCTTGAAATTTCTAGACCTACTTATTGAATCTATCTGATGTTACATCGGTCCTTGAAAAGTCAATATTTGACCAAATGTACTAAAATCGGGCCCAAGAGTTGTCTATTTTGAACTTTTTACTTCTACCCTATTGACTCCTTCTGGTGATAAATTAGCCTTAGAGTAGCCAATATTTGACCCATTGAACATGTTTCAGTCATGGAGCTTGAAATTTCTTTACCTACTTATTGACTCTTTCTAATGTTATACCGGTCATTCAAAAGTCAATATTTGACCAAATGTACTAAAATCAGGCCCAAGAGTCGTCTATTTTGAACTTTTTAGTTCTACCCTTTGACTCCTTCTGGTGATAAATTAGCCATAGAGTAGCCAATATTTGACCCATTGAACATGTTTCAGTAACGCATCTTGAAATTTCTATGCCTACTTATTGACTCTTTCTGATGTTACATAGATCATTCAAAAGTCAATATTTGACCAAATGTACTAATATCGGGCCAGAGAGTCGTCGATTTTGAACTTTTTAGTTATACCCTATTGACTCCTTCCGGCGACAGTTCAGCCAATTTTTGACCCATTGAAAATATTTCAGTCCTTGATCTTGAACTTTCTATTCCTACCCAATTGACTCCTTCTGGTGATAAATTAGCCATAGAGTAGCCAATATTTTACCCATTGGACATGTTTCAGTCATGGATCTTGAAGTTTTTATACGTACTCATTGACTCTTTCTGTATTTAGGTCAGTCATTCAGAAATCCATATTTGACAAAATGTATTAATATCGGGCCCAAGAGTCGTTGATTTTGAACTTTCTATTTCTACCCAATTGACTCCTTCTGGTGATAAATTAGCGATAGAGTAGCCAATATTTGACCCATTGAACATGTTTCATTAATGGATCTTGAAATTTCTATAACTACCTATTGACTCTTTCTGATGTTACATCAGTCATTCAAAAGTCAATATTTGACCAAATGTACTAAAATCGGGCCCAAGAGTTGTCTATTTTGAACTTTTTACTTCTACCCTATTGACTCCTTCTGGTGATAAATTAGCCTTAGAGTAGCCAATATTTGACCCATTGAACATGTTTCAGTCATGGAGCTTGAAATTTCTTTACCTACTTATTGACTCTTTCTAATGTTATATCGGTCATTCAAAAGTCAATATTTGACCAAATGTACTAAAATCGGGCCCAAGAGTCGTCTATTTTGAACTTTTTAGTTCTACTCTTTGACTCCTTCTGGTGATAAATTAGCCATAGAGTAGCCAATATTTGACCCATTGAACATGTTTCAGTAACGCATCTTGAAATTTCTATGCCTACTTATTGACTCTTTCTGATGTTACATAGATCATTCAAAAGTCAATATTTGACCAAATGTACTAATATCGGGCCAGAGAGTCGTCGATTTTGAACTTTTTAGTTATACCCTATTGACTCCTTCCGGCGACAGTTCAGCCAATTTTTGACCCATTGAAAATATTTCAGTCCTTGATCTTGAACTTTCTATTCCTACCCAATTGACTCCTTCTGGTGATAAATTAGCCATAGAGTAGCCAATATTTTACCCATTGGACATGTTTCAGTCATGGATCTTGAAGTTTTTATACGTACTCATTGACTCTTTCTGTATTTAGGTCAGTCATTCAGAAATCCATATTTGACAAAATGTATTAATATCGGGCCCAAGAGTCGTTGATTTTGAACTTTCTATTTCTACCCAATTGACTCCTTCTGGTGATAAATTAGCGATAGAGTAGCCAATATTTGACCCATTGAACATGTTTCATTAATGGATCTTGAAATTTCTATAACTACCTATTGACTCTTTCTGATGTTACATCAGTCATTCAAAAGTCAATATTTGACCAAATGTACTAAAATCGGGCCCAAGAGTCGTCGATTTTAAACTTTTTAGTTCTACGCTTTGACTCCTTCTGGTGATAAATTAGCCATAGAGTAGCCAATATTTGACCCATTGAACATGTTTCAGTAACGCATCTTGAAATTTCTATACCTACTTATTGACTCTTTCTGATGTTACATAGATCATTCAAAAGTCAATATTTGACCAAATGTACTAATATCGGGCCAGAGAGTTGTCGATTTTGAACTTTTTAGTTATACCCTATTGACTCCTTCTGGCGATAGTTCAGCCAATTTTTGACCCACTGAAAATATTTCAGTCCTTGATCTTGAACTTTCTATTCCTACCCAATTGACTCCTTCTGGTGATAAATTAGCCATAGAGTAGCCAATATTTGACCCATTGAACATGTTTCAGTCATGGATCTTGAAATTTCTATACCTACTTATTGACTCTATCTGATGTTACATCGGTCATTCAAAAGTCAATATTTGACCAAATGTACTAAAATCGGGCCCAAGAGTCATCTATTTTGAACTTTTTAGTTCTACCCTTTGACTCCTTCTGGTGAATAATTAGCCAGAGAGTAGCCAATATTTGACCCATTGAACATGTTTCAGTCATGGTTCTTGAAATTTCTAGACCTACTTATTGAATCTATCTGATGTTACATCGGTCCTTGAAAAGTCAATATTTGACCAAATGTACTAAAATCGGGCCCAAGAGTTGTCTATTTTGAACTTTTTACTTCTACCCTATTGACTCCTTCTGGTGATAAATTAGCCTTAGAGTAGCCAATATTTGACCCATTGAACATGTTTCAGTCATGGAGCTTGAAATTTCTTTACCTACTTATTGACTCTTTCTAATGTTATATCGGTCATTCAAAAGTCAATATTTGACCAAATGTACTAAAATCGGGCCCAAGAGTCGTCTATTTTGAACTTTTTAGTTCTACCCTTTGACTCCTTCTGGTGATAAATTAGCCATAGAGTAGCCAATATTTGACCCATTGAACATGTTTCAGTAACGCATCTTGAAATTTCTATGCCTACTTATTGACTCTTTCTGATGTTACATAGATCATTCAAACGTCAATATTTGACCAAATTTACTAATATCGGGCCAGAGAGTTGTCGATTTTGAACTTTTTAGTTATACCCTATTGACTCCTTCTGGTGATAAATTAGCCATAGAGTAGCCAATATTTTACCCATTGGACATGTTTCAGTCATGGATCTTGAAGTTTTTATACGTACTCATTGACTCTTTCTGTATTTAGGTCAGTCATTCAGAAATCCATATTTGACAAAATGTATTAATATCGGGCCCAAGAGTCGTTGATTTTGAACTTTCTATTTCTACCCAATTGACTCCTTCTGGTGATAAATTAGCGATAGAGTAGCCAATATTTGACCCATTGAACATGTTTCATTAATGGATCTTGAAATTTCTATAACTACCTATTGACTCTTTCTGATGTTACATCAGTCATTCAAAAGTCAATATTTGACCAAATGTACTAAAATCGGGCCCAAGAGTCGTCGATTTTAAACTTTTTAGTTCTACGCTTTGACTCCTTCTGGTGATAAATTAGCCATAGAGTAGCCAATATTTGACCCATTGAACATGTTTCAGTAACGCATCTTGAAATTTCTATACCTACTTATTGACTCTTTCTGATGTTACATAGATCATTCAAAAGTCAATATTTGACCAAATGTACTAATATCGGGCCAGAGAGTTGTCGATTTTGAACTTTTTAGTTATACCCTATTGACTCCTTCTGGCGATAGTTCAGCCAATTTTTCACCCACTGAAAATATTTCAGTCCTTGATCTTGAACTTTCTATTCCTACCCAATTGACTCCTTCTGGTGATAAATTAGCCATAGAGTAGCCAATATTTGACCCATTGAACATGTTTCAGTCATGGATCTTGAAATTTCTATACCTACTTATTGACTCTATCTGATGTTACATCGGTCATTCAAAAGTCAATATTTGACCAAATGTACTAAAATCGGGCCCAAGAGTCATCTATTTTGAACTTTTTAGTTCTACCCTTTGACTCCTTCTGGTGAATAATTAGCCAGAGAGTAGCCAATATTTGACCCATTGAACATGTTTCAGTCATGGTTCTTGAAATTTCTAGACCTACTTATTGAATCTATCTGATGTTACATCGGTCCTTGAAAAGTCAATATTTGACCAAATGTACTAAAATCGGGCCCAAGAGTTGTCTATTTTGAACTTTTTACTTCTACCCTATTGACTCCTTCTGGTGATAAATTAGCCTTAGAGTAGCCAATATTTGACCCATTGAACATGTTTCAGTCATGGAGCTTGAAATTTCTTTACCTACTTATTGACTCTTTCTAATGTTATATCGGTCATTCAAAAGTCAATATTTGACCAAATGTACTAAAATCGGGCCAAGAGTCGTCTATTTTGAACTTTTTAGTTCTACCCTTTGACTCCTTCTGGTGATAAATTAGCCATAGAGTAGCCAATATTTGACCCATTGAACATGTTTCAGTAATGCATCTTGAAATTTCTATGCCTACTTATTGACTCTTTCTGATGTTACATAGATCATTCAAACGTCAATATTTGACCAAATTTACTAATATCGGGCCAGAGAGTTGTCGATTTTGAACTTTTTAGTTATACCCTATTGACTCCTTCTGGTGATAAATTAGCCATAGAGTAGCCAATATTTTACCCATTGGACATGTTTCAGTTATGGATCTTGAAGTTTTTATACCTACTCATTGACTCTTTCTTTATTTAGGTCAGTCATTCAGAAATCCATATTTGACGAAATGTATTAAAATCGGGCCCAAGAGTCGTCGATTTTGAACTTTTTAGTTCTACCCAATTGACTCCTTCTGGTGATAAATTAGCCATAGAGTAGCCAATAATTGACCCATTGAACATATTTCAGTCATGGATCTTGAAATTTCTATACCTACTTATTGACTTTTTCTGATGTTACATCGGTCATTCAAAAGTCAATATTTGACCAAATGTACTAAAATCGGGCCCAAGAGTCGTCTATTTTGAACTTTTTAGTTCTACCCTTTGCCCCCTTCTGGTGATAAATTAGCTATAGAGTAGCCAATATTTGACCCATTGAACATGTTTCAGTCATGGATCGTGAAATTTCTATACCTACTTATTGACTCTTTCTGATGTTACATCGGTCATTCAAAAGTCAATATTTGACCAAATGTACTAAAATCGGGCCCAAGAATCGTCTATTTTGACCTTTTTAGTTCTAACCTTTGACTCCTTCTGGTTATAAATTAGCCATAGAGTAGCCAATATTTGACCCATTGAACATGTTTCAGTAACGCATCTTGAAATTTCTATACCTACTTATTGACTCTTTCTGATGTTATATCGGTCATTCAAAAGTCAATATTTGACCAAATGTACTAAAATCGGGCCCAAGAGTCGTCTATTTTGAACTTTTTAGTTCTACCCTTTGCCCCCTTCTGGTGATAAATTAGCTAGAGAGTAGCCAATATTTGACCCATTGAACATGTTTCAGTCATGGATCGTGAAATTTCTATACCTACTTATTGACTCTTTCTGATGTTACATCGGTGATTCAAAAGTCAATATTTGACCAAATATACTAAAATCGGGCCCAAGAGTCATCTATTTTGAGCTTTATAGTTCTACCCTTTGACTCCTTCTGGTGATAAATTAGCCATAGAGTAGCCAATATTTGACCCATTGAACATGTTTCAGTCATGGATCGTGAAATTTCTATACCTACTTATTGACTCTTTCTGATGTTACATCGGTCATTCAAAAGTCAATATTTGACCAAATGTACTAAAATCGGGCCCAAGAGTCATCTATTTTGAGCTTTATAGTTCTACCCTTTGACTCCTTCTGGTGATAAATTAGCCACAGAGTAGCCAATATTTGACCCATTGAACATGTTCCAGTCATGGATCTTGAAATTTCTATACCTACTTATTGACTCTATCTGATGTTACATTGGTCATTCAAAAGTCAATATTTGACCAAATGTACTGAAATAGGGCCCAAAAGTCGTCGATTTTGAACTTTTTAGTTCTACCCAATTGACTCCTTCTGGTGATAAATTAGCCATAGAGTAGCCAATAATTGACCCATTGAACATATTTCAGTCATGGATCTTGAAATTTCTATACCTACTTATTGACTCTTTCTGATGTTACATCAGTCATTCAAAAGTCAATATTTGACCAAATGTACTAAAATCGGGCCCAAGAGTCGTCGACTTTGAACTTTTTATTTCTGCCCATTCACTCCTTCTGGTGATAAATTAGCCATAGAGTAGCCAATATTTGACCCATTGAACATATTTCAGTCATGGATCTTGAAATTTCTATACATACTTATTGACTCTTTCTGATGTTATATCGGTCATTCAAAAGTCAATATTTGACCAAATGTACTAAAATCGGGCCCAAGAGTCGTCTATTTTGAACTTTTTAGTTCTACCCAATAGACTCCTTCTTGTGATAAATTAGCCATAGAGTAGCCAATATTTGACCCATTGAACATGTTTCAGTCATGGAATATTTAAATTTCTATACCTATTTATAGACTCTTTCTTATGTTATATTGGTAATTCAAAAGTCAATATTTGACCAAATATACTAAAATCGGGCCCAAGAATCGTCTATTTTGACCTTTTTAGTTCTATCTTTGACTCCTTCTGGTTATAAATTAGCCATAGAGTAGCCAATATTTGACCCATTGAACATGTTTCAGTAACGCATCTTGAAATTTCTATACCTACTTATTGACTCTTTCTGATGTTATATCGGTCATTCAAAAGTCAATATTTGACCAAATGTACTAAAATCGGGCCCAAGAGTCGTCTATTTTGAACTTTTTAGTTCTACCCTCTGCCCCCTTCTGGTGATAAATTAGCTATAGAGTAGCCAATATTTGACCCATTGAACATGTTTCAGTCATGGATCGTGAAATTTCTATACCTACTTATTGACTCTTTCTGATGTTACATCGGTCATTCAAAAGTCAATATTTGACCAAATGTACTAAAATCGGGCCCAAGAATCATCTATTTTGACCTTTTTAGTTCTAACCTTTGACTCCTTCTGGTTATAAATTAGCCATAGAGTAGCCAATATTTTACCCATTGGACATGTTTCAGTTACGGATCTTGAAGTTTTTATACCTACTCATTGACTCTTTCTGTATTTAGGTCAGTCATTCAGAAATCCATATTTGACGAAATGTATTAATATCGGGCCCAAGAGTCGTTGATTTTGAACTTTCTATTCCTACCCAATTGACTCCTTCTGGTGATAAATTAGCCATAGAGTAGGCAATATTTTACCCATTGGACATGTTTCAGTCATGGATCTTGAAATTTCTATACCTACTTATTGACTCTTTCTGATGTTATATCGGTCATTCAAAAGTCAATATTTGACCAAATATACTAACATCGGGCCCAAGAGTCGTCGATTTTGAACTTTTTAGTTCTACCTTTGACTCTTTCTGGTTATAAATTAGCCATAGAGTAGCCAATATTTGACCCATTGAACATGTTTCAGTCATGGATCTTGAAATTTCTATACCTACTTATTGACTCTTTCTGATGTTAAATCTTTCATTCAAAAGTCAATATTTGACCAAATGTACTAAAATCGGGCTCAAGAGACGTCTATTTTGAACTTTTTAGTTCAACCCTATTGATTCCTTCTGGAGATAGTTCAGCCAATTTTTGACCCACTGAAAATATTTCAGTCCTTGATCTTGAACTTTCTATTTCTACCCATTTGACTCCTTCTGGTGATAAGTTAGCGATAGAGTAGCCAATATTTGACCGTTTGAACATGTTTCAGTCATGGATCTTTAAATTTCTATACCTACTTATTGACTCTTTCTGATGTTAAATCTTTCATTCAAAAGTCAATATTTGACCCATTGGACTTGTTTCAGTTATGGATCTTAAAATTTTTATTCCAACTCATTGACTCTTTCTGAATTTAGATCAGTCATTCAGAAATCCATATTGGACCAAATGTACTAAAATCGGGCCCAAATTCGTCGATTTTGAACTTTTTAGTTCTACCCAATTGACTCCTTCTGGTGATAAATTAGCCATAGAGTAGCCAATAATCGACCCATTGAACATATTTCAGTCATGGATCTTGAAATTTCTATACCTACTTATTGACTCTTTCAGATGTTACATCAGTCATTCAAAAGTCAATATTTGACCAAATGTACTAAAATCGGGCCCAAGAGTCGTCTTTTTTGAACTTTTTAGTTCTACCCAATAGACTCCTTCTTGTGATAAATTAGCCATAGAGTAGCCAATATTTGACCCATTGAACATGTTTCAGTCATGGAATATTTAAATTTCTATACATATTTATAGACTCTTTCTGATGTTATATTGGTAATTCAAAAGTCAATATTTGACCAAATATACTAATATCGGGCCAGAGACTCTTCGATTTTGAACTTTTTAGTTATACCCTATTGACTCCTTCCGGCGACAGTTCAGCCAATTTTTGACCCATTGAAAATATTTCAGTCCTTGATCTTGAACTTTCTATTCCTACCCAATTGACTCCTTCTGGTGATAAATTAGCCATAGAGTAGCCAATATTTTACCCATTGGACATGTTTCAGTCATGGATCTTGAAGTTTTTATACGTACTCATTGACTCTTTCTGTATTTAGGTCAGTCATTCAGAAATCCATATTTGACAAAATGTATTAATATCGGGCCCAAGAGTCGTTGATTTTGAACTTTCTATTTCTACCCAATTGACTCCTTCTGGTGATAAATTAGCGATAGAGTAGCCAATATTTGACCCATTGAACATGTTTCATTAATGGATCTTGAAATTTCTATAACTACCTATTGACTCTTTCTGATGTTACATCAGTCATTCAAAAGTCAATATTTGACCAAATGTACTAAAATCGGGCCCAAGAGTCGTCGATTTTAAACTTTTTAGTTCTACGCTTTGACTCCTTCTGGTGATAAATTAGCCATAGAGTAGCCAATATTTGACCCATTGAACATGTTTCAGTAACGCATCTTGAAATTTCTATACCTACTTATTGACTCTTTCTGATGTTACATAGATCATTCAAAAGTCAATATTTGACCAAATGTACTAATATCGGGCCAGAGAGTTGTCGATTTTGAACTTTTTAGTTATACCCTATTGACTCCTTCTGGCGATAGTTCAGCCAATTTTTGACCCACTGAAAATATTTCAGTCCTTGATCTTGAACTTTCTATTCCTACCCAATTGACTCCTTCTGGTGATAAATTAGCCATAGAGTAGCCAATATTTGACCCATTGAACATGTTTCAGTCATGGATCTTGAAATTTCTATACCTACTTATTGACTCTATCTGATGTTACATCGGTCATTCAAAAGTCAATATTTGACCAAATGTACTAAAATCGGGCCCAAGAGTCATCTATTTTGAACTTTTTAGTTCTACCCTTTGACTCCTTCTGGTGAATAATTAGCCAGAGAGTAGCCAATATTTGACCCATTGAACATGTTTCAGTCATGGTTCTTGAAATTTCTAGACCTACTTATTGAATCTATCTGATGTTACATCGGTCCTTGAAAAGTCAATATTTGACCAAATGTACTAAAATCGGGCCCAAGAGTTGTCTATTTTGAACTTTTTACTTCTACCCTATTGACTCCTTCTGGTGATAAATTAGCCTTAGAGTAGCCAATATTTGACCCATTGAACATGTTTCAGTCATGGAGCTTGAAATTTCTTTACCTACTTATTGACTCTTTCTAATGTTATATCGGTCATTCAAAAGTCAATATTTGACCAAATGTACTAAAATCGGGCCCAAGAGTCGTCTATTTTGAACTTTTTAGTTCTACCCTTTGACTCCTTCTGGTGATAAATTAGCCATAGAGTAGCCAATATTTGACCCATTGAACATGTTTCAGTAACGCATCTTGAAATTTCTATGCCTACTTATTGACTCTTTCTGATGTTACATAGATCATTCAAACGTCAATATTTGACCAAATTTACTAATATCGGGCCAGAGAGTTGTCGATTTTGAACTTTTTAGTTATACCCTATTGACTCCTTCTGGTGATAAATTAGCCATAGAGTAGCCAATATTTTACCCATTGGACATGTTTCAGTCATGGATCTTGAAGTTTTTATACGTACTCATTGACTCTTTCTGTATTTAGGTCAGTCATTCAGAAATCCATATTTGACAAAATGTATTAATATCGGGCCCAAGAGTCGTTGATTTTGAACTTTCTATTTCTACCCAATTGACTCCTTCTGGTGATAAATTAGCGATAGAGTAGCCAATATTTGACCCATTGAACATGTTTCATTAATGGATCTTGAAATTTCTATAACTACCTATTGACTCTTTCTGATGTTACATCAGTCATTCAAAAGTCAATATTTGACCAAATGTACTAAAATCGGGCCCAAGAGTCGTCGATTTTAAACTTTTTAGTTCTACGCTTTGACTCCTTCTGGTGATAAATTAGCCATAGAGTAGCCAATATTTGACCCATTGAACATGTTTCAGTAACGCATCTTGAAATTTCTATACCTACTTATTGACTCTTTCTGATGTTACATAGATCATTCAAAAGTCAATATTTGACCAAATGTACTAATATCGGGCCAGAGAGTTGTCGATTTTGAACTTTTTAGTTATACCCTATTGACTCCTTCTGGCGATAGTTCAGCCAATTTTTCACCCACTGAAAATATTTCAGTCCTTGATCTTGAACTTTCTATTCCTACCCAATTGACTCCTTCTGGTGATAAATTAGCCATAGAGTAGCCAATATTTGACCCATTGAACATGTTTCAGTCATGGATCTTGAAATTTCTATACCTACTTATTGACTCTATCTGATGTTACATCGGTCATTCAAAAGTCAATATTTGACCAAATGTACTAAAATCGGGCCCAAGAGTCATCTATTTTGAACTTTTTAGTTCTACCCTTTGACTCCTTCTGGTGAATAATTAGCCAGAGAGTAGCCAATATTTGACCCATTGAACATGTTTCAGTCATGGTTCTTGAAATTTCTAGACCTACTTATTGAATCTATCTGATGTTACATCGGTCCTTGAAAAGTCAATATTTGACCAAATGTACTAAAATCGGGCCCAAGAGTTGTCTATTTTGAACTTTTTACTTCTACCCTATTGACTCCTTCTGGTGATAAATTAGCCTTAGAGTAGCCAATATTTGACCCATTGAACATGTTTCAGTCATGGAGCTTGAAATTTCTTTACCTACTTATTGACTCTTTCTAATGTTATATCGGTCATTCAAAAGTCAATATTTGACCAAATGTACTAAAATCGGGCCAAGAGTCGTCTATTTTGAACTTTTTAGTTCTACCCTTTGACTCCTTCTGGTGATAAATTAGCCATAGAGTAGCCAATATTTGACCCATTGAACATGTTTCAGTAACGCATCTTGAAATTTCTATGCCTACTTATTGACTCTTTCTGATGTTACATAGATCATTCAAACGTCAATATTTGACCAAATTTACTAATATCGGGCCAGAGAGTTGTCGATTTTGAACTTTTTAGTTATACCCTATTGACTCCTTCTGGTGATAAATTAGCCATAGAGTAGCCAATATTTTACCCATTGGACATGTTTCAGTTATGGATCTTGAAGTTTTTATACCTACTCATTGACTCTTTCTTTATTTAGGTCAGTCATTCAGAAATCCATATTTGACGAAATGTATTAAAATCGGGCCCAAGAGTCGTCGATTTTGAACTTTTTAGTTCTACCCAATTGACTCCTTCTGGTGATAAATTAGCCATAGAGTAGCCAATAATTGACCCATTGAACATATTTCAGTCATGGATCTTGAAATTTCTATACCTACTTATTGACTTTTTCTGATGTTACATCGGTCATTCAAAAGTCAATATTTGACCAAATGTACTAAAATCGGGCCCAAGAGTCGTCTATTTTGAACTTTTTAGTTCTACCCTTTGCCCCCTTCTGGTGATAAATTAGCTATAGAGTAGCCAATATTTGACCCATTGAACATGTTTCAGTCATGGATCGTGAAATTTCTATACCTACTTATTGACTCTTTCTGATGTTACATCGGTCATTCAAAAGTCAATATTTGACCAAATGTACTAAAATCGGGCCCAAGAATCGTCTATTTTGACCTTTTTAGTTCTAACCTTTGACTCCTTCTGGTTATAAATTAGCCATAGAGTAGCCAATATTTGACCCATTGAACATGTTTCAGTAACGCATCTTGAAATTTCTATACCTACTTATTGACTCTTTCTGATGTTATATCGGTCATTCAAAAGTCAATATTTGACCAAATGTACTAAAATCGGGCCCAAGAGTCGTCTATTTTGAACTTTTTAGTTCTACCCTTTGCCCCCTTCTGGTGATAAATTAGCTAGAGAGTAGCCAATATTTGACCCATTGAACATGTTTCAGTCATGGATCGTGAAATTTCTATACCTACTTATTGACTCTTTCTGATGTTACATCGGTGATTCAAAAGTCAATATTTGACCAAATATACTAAAATCGGGCCCAAGAGTCATCTATTTTGAGCTTTATAGTTCTACCCTTTGACTCCTTCTGGTGATAAATTAGCCATAGAGTAGCCAATATTTGACCCATTGAACATGTTTCAGTCATGGATCGTGAAATTTCTATACCTACTTATTGACTCTTTCTGATGTTACATCGGTCATTCAAAAGTCAATATTTGACCAAATGTACTAAAATCGGGCCCAAGAGTCATCTATTTTGAGCTTTATAGTTCTACCCTTTGACTCCTTCTGGTGATAAATTAGCCACAGAGTAGCCAATATTTGACCCATTGAACATGTTCCAGTCATGGATCTTGAAATTTCTATACCTACTTATTGACTCTATCTGATGTTACATTGGTCATTCAAAAGTCAATATTTGACCAAATGTACTGAAATAGGGCCCAAAAGTCGTCGATTTTGAACTTTTTAGTTCTACCCAATTGACTCCTTCTGGTGATAAATTAGCCATAGAGTAGCCAATAATTGACCCATTGAACATATTTCAGTCATGGATCTTGAAATTTCTATACCTACTTATTGACTCTTTCTGATGTTACATCAGTCATTCAAAAGTCAATATTTGACCAAATGTACTAAAATCGGGCCCAAGAGTCGTCGACTTTGAACTTTTTATTTCTGCCCATTCACTCCTTCTGGTGATAAATTAGCCATAGAGTAGCCAATATTTGACCCATTGAACATATTTCAGTCATGGATCTTGAAATTTCTATACATACTTATTGACTCTTTCTGATGTTATATCGGTCATTCAAAAGTCAATATTTGACCAAATGTACTAAAATCGGGCCCAAGAGTCGTCTATTTTGAACTTTTTAGTTCTACCCAATAGACTCCTTCTTGTGATAAATTAGCCATAGAGTAGCCAATATTTGACCCATTGAACATGTTTCAGTCATGGAATATTTAAATTTCTATACCTATTTATAGACTCTTTCTTATGTTATATTGGTAATTCAAAAGTCAATATTTGACCAAATATACTAAAATCGGGCCCAAGAATCGTCTATTTTGACCTTTTTAGTTCTATCTTTGACTCCTTCTGGTTATAAATTAGCCATAGAGTAGCCAATATTTGACCCATTGAACATGTTTCAGTAACGCATCTTGAAATTTCTATACCTACTTATTGACTCTTTCTGATGTTATATCGGTCATTCAAAAGTCAATATTTGACCAAATGTACTAAAATCGGGCCCAAGAGTCGTCTATTTTGAACTTTTTAGTTCTACCCTCTGCCCCCTTCTGGTGATAAATTAGCTATAGAGTAGCCAATATTTGACCCATTGAACATGTTTCAGTCATGGATCGTGAAATTTCTATACCTACTTATTGACTCTTTCTGATGTTACATCGGTCATTCAAAAGTCAATATTTGACCAAATGTACTAAAATCGGGCCCAAGAATCATCTATTTTGACCTTTTTAGTTCTAACCTTTGACTCCTTCTGGTTATAAATTAGCCATAGAGTAGCCAATATTTTACCCATTGGACATGTTTCAGTTACGGATCTTGAAGTTTTTATACCTACTCATTGACTCTTTCTGTATTTAGGTCAGTCATTCAGAAATCCATATTTGACGAAATGTATTAATATCGGGCCCAAGAGTCGTTGATTTTGAACTTTCTATTCCTACCCAATTGACTCCTTCTGGTGATAAATTAGCCATAGAGTAGGCAATATTTTACCCATTGGACATGTTTCAGTCATGGATCTTGAAATTTCTATACCTACTTATTGACTCTTTCTGATGTTATATCGGTCATTCAAAAGTCAATATTTGACCAAATATACTAACATCGGGCCCAAGAGTCGTCGATTTTGAACTTTTTAGTTCTACCTTTGACTCTTTCTGGTTATAAATTAGCCATAGAGTAGCCAATATTTGACCCATTGAACATGTTTCAGTCATGGATCTTGAAATTTCTATACCTACTTATTGACTCTTTCTGATGTTAAATCTTTCATTCAAAAGTCAATATTTGACCAAATGTACTAAAATCGGGCTCAAGAGACGTCTATTTTGAACTTTTTAGTTCAACCCTATTGATTCCTTCTGGAGATAGTTCAGCCAATTTTTGACCCACTGAAAATATTTCAGTCCTTGATCTTGAACTTTCTATTTCTACCCATTTGACTCCTTCTGGTGATAAGTTAGCGATAGAGTAGCCAATATTTGACCGTTTGAACATGTTTCAGTCATGGATCTTTAAATTTCTATACCTACTTATTGACTCTTTCTGATGTTAAATCTTTCATTCAAAAGTCAATATTTGACCCATTGGACTTGTTTCAGTTATGGATCTTAAAATTTTTATTCCAACTCATTGACTCTTTCTGAATTTAGATCAGTCATTCAGAAATCCATATTGGACCAAATGTACTAAAATCGGGCCCAAATTCGTCGATTTTGAACTTTTTAGTTCTACCCAATTGACTCCTTCTGGTGATAAATTAGCCATAGAGTAGCCAATAATCGACCCATTGAACATATTTCAGTCATGGATCTTGAAATTTCTATACCTACTTATTGACTCTTTCAGATGTTACATCAGTCATTCAAAAGTCAATATTTGACCAAATGTACTAAAATCGGGCCCAAGAGTCGTCTTTTTTGAACTTTTTAGTTCTACCCAATAGACTCCTTCTTGTGATAAATTAGCCATAGAGTAGCCAATATTTGACCCATTGAACATGTTTCAGTCATGGAATATTTAAATTTCTATACATATTTATAGACTCTTTCTGATGTTATATTGGTAATTCAAAAGTCAATATTTGACCAAATATACTAAAATCGGGCCCAAGAATCGTCTATTTTGACCTTTTTAGTTCTACCCTTTGACTCCTTCTGGTTATAAATTAGCCATAGAGTAGCCAATATTTGACCCATTGAACATGTTCCAGTCATGGATCTTGAAATTTCTATACCTACTTATTGGCTCTTTCTGATGTTACATCGGCCATTCAAAAGTCAATATTTGACCAAATGTACTAACACTGGGCCCAAGAGTCGTCTATTTTGAACTTTTTAGTTCTAGCCTATTGACTCCTTCTGGCGATAGTTCAGCCAATTTTTGACCCACTGAAAATATTTCAGTCCTTGATCTTGAACTTTCTATTCCTACCCAATTGACTCCTTCTGGTGATAAATTAGCCATAGAGTAGCCAATATTTGACCCATTGAACATGTTTCAGTCATGGATCTTGAAATTTCTATACCTACTTATTGGCTCTTTCTGATGTTAAATCTTTCATTCAAAAGTCAATATTTGACCAAATGTACTAAAATCGGGCCCAAAAGTCGTCTATTTTGAACTTTTTAATTCTACCCTATTGAATCCTTCAGGAGATAGTTCAGCCAATTTTTGACCCACTGAAAATATTTCAGTCCTTGATCTTGAACTTTCTATTCCTACCCAATTGACTCCTTCTGGTGATAAATTAGCCATAGAGTAGCCAATATTTGACCCATTGAACATGTATCAGTCATGGATCTTGAAATTTCTATACCTACTTATTGACTCTTTCTGATGTTATATCGGTTATTCAAAAGTCGATATTTGACCAAATATACTAAAATCGGGCCCAAGAATCGTCTATTTTGAACTTTTTAGTTCTACCCTTTGACTCCTTCTGGTGATAAATTAGCCATAGAGTAGCCAATATTTGACCTATTGAACATGTTTCAGTCATGGATCTTGAAATTTCTATACCTACTTATTGACTCTTTCTGATGTTATATCGGTCATTCAAAAGTCAATATTTGACCAAATGTACTAAAATCGGGCCCAAGAGTCGTCTATTTTGAACTTTTTAGTTCTACCCTATTGACTCCTTCAGGAGATAGTTCAGCCAATTTTTGACCCACTGAAAATATTTCAGTCCTTGATCTTGAACTTTCTATTCCTACCCAATTGACTCCTTCTGGTGATAAATTAGCCATAGAGTAGCCAATATTTGACCCATTGAACATGTTTCAGTCATGGATCTTGAAATTTCTATACCTACTTATTGACTCTATCTGATGTTACATTGGTCATTCAAAAGTCAATATTTGACGAAATGTATTAATATCGGGCCCAAGAGTCGTTGATTTTGAACTTTCTATTTCTACCCAATTGACTCCTTCTGGTGATAAATTAGCCATAGAGTAGACAATATTTGACCCATTGAACATATTTCATTCATGGATCTTGAAATTTCTATACATACTTATTGACTCTATCTGATGTTACATTGGTCATTCAAAAGTCAATATTTGACCAAATGTACTAAAATAGGGCCCAAAAGTCGTCGATTTTGAACTTTTTAGTTCTACTCATTGACTCCTTCTGGTGATAAATTAGCCATACAGTAGCCAATATTTGACCCATTGGACATGTTTCAGTTACGGATCTTGAAGTTTTTATACCTACTCATTGACTCTTTCTGTATTTAGGTCAGTCATTCAGAAATCCATATTTGACGGAATGTATTAATATCGGGCCCAAGAGTCGTTGATTTTGAACTTTCTATTTCTACCCAATTGACTCCTTCTGGTGATAAATTAGCCATAGAGTAGCCAATATTTGACCCATTGAACATGTTTCAGTCATGGATCTTGAAATTTCTATACCTACTTATTGACTCTTTCTTATGTTACATCGGTCATTCAAAAGTCAATATTTGACCAAATGTACTAAAATCGGGCCCAAGAGTCATCTATTTTGAGCTTTTTAGTTCTACCCTTTGACTCCTTCTGGTGATAAATTAGCCATACAGTAGCCAATATTTGACCCATTGAACATGTTCCAGTCATGGATCTTGAAATTTCTATACCTACTTATTGACTCTTTCTGATGTTACATCGGCCATTCAAAAGTCAATATTTGACCAAATGCACTAAAATCGGGCCCAAGAGACGTCTATTTTGAACATTTTAGTTCAACCCTATTGACTCCTTCTGGAGATAGTTCAGCCAGTTTTTGACCCACTGAAAATATTTCAGTCCTTGATCTTGAACTTTCTATTCCTACCCAATTGACTCCTTCTGGTGATAAATTAGCCATAGAGTAGCCAATATTTTACCCATTGGACATGTTTCATTCATGGATCTTGAAATTTCTATACATACTTATTGACTCTATCTGATGTTACATTGGTCATTCAAAAGTCAATATTTGACCAAATGTACTAAAATCGGGCCCAAAAATCGTCGATTTTGAACTTTTTAGTTCTACTCATTGACTCCTTCTGGTGATAAATTAGCCATAGAGTAGCCAGTATTTTACCCATTGGACATGTTTCAGTTACGGATCTTGAAGTTTTTATACCTACTCATTGACTCTTTCTGTATTTAGGTCAGTCATTCAGAAATCCATATTTGACGAAATATATTAATATCGGGTCCAAGAGTCGTTGATTTTGAACTTTCTATTTCTACCCAATTGACTCCTTCTGGAGATAGTTCAGCCAATTTTTGACCCACTGAAAATATTTCAGTCCTTCATCTTGAACTTTCTATTTCTACCCAATTGACTCCTTCTTGTGATACATTAGACTTAGAGTAGCCAATATTTGACCCATTGGACTTGTTTCAGTTATGGATCTTAAAATTTTTATTCCAACTCATTGACTCTTTCTGAATTTAGATCAGTCATTCAGAAATCCATATTGGACCAAATGTACTAAAATCGGGCCCAAGAGTCGTCGATTTTGAACTTTTTAGTTCTACCCAATAGACTCCTTCTGGTGATAAATTAGCCATAGAGTAGCCAATATTTGACCCATTGAACATATTTCAGTCATGGATCTTGAAATTTCTATACATACTTATTGACTCTTTCTGATGTTATATCGGTCATTCAAAAGTCAATATTTGACCAAATGTACTAAAATCGGGCCCAAGAGTCGTCTATTTTGAACTTTTTAGTTCTACCCAATAGACTCCTTCTTGTGATAAATTAGCCATAGAGTAGCCAATATTTGACCCATTGAACATGTTTCAGTCATGGAATATTTAAATTTCTATACCTATTTATAGACTCTTTCTGATGTTATATTGGTAATTCAAAAGTCAATATTTGACCAAATATACTAAAATCGGGCCCAAGAATCGTCTATTTTGACCTTTTTAGTTCTACCCTTTGACTCCTTCTGGTTATAAATTAGCCGTAGAGTAGCCAATATTTGACCCATTGAACATGTTCCAGTCATGGATCTTGAAATTTCTATACCTACTTATTGACTCTTTCTGATGTTACATCGGCCATTCAAAAGTCAATATTTGACCAAATGTACTAACACTGGGCCCAAGAGTCGTCTATTTTGAACTTTTTAGTTCTAGCCTATTGACTCCTTCAGGAGATAGTTCAGCCAATTTTTGACCCACTGAAAATATTTCAGTCCTTGATCTTGAACTTTCTATTCCTACCCAATTGACTCCTTCTGGTGATAAATTAGCCATAGAGTAGCCAATATTTGACCCATTGAACATGTTTCAGTCATGGATCTTGAAATTTCTATACCTACTTATTGGCTCTTTCTGATGTTAAATCTTTCATTCAAAAGTCAATATTTGACCAAATGTACTAAAATCGGGCCCAAAAGTCGTCTATTTTGAACTTTTTAGTTCTACCCTATTGACTCCTTCAGGAGATAGTTCAACCAATTTTTGACCCACTGAAAATATTTCAGTCCTTGATCTTGAACTTTCTATTCCTACCCAATTGACTCCTTCTGGTGATAAATTAGCCATAGAGTAGCCAATATTTGACCCATTGAACATGTTTCAGTCATGGATCTTGAAATTTCTATACCTACTTATTGACTCTTTCTGATGTTATATCGGTTATTCAAAAGTCGATATTTGACCAAATATACTAAAATTGGGCCCAAGAATCGTCTATTTTGAACTTTTTAGTTCTACCCTTTGACTCCTTCTGGTGATAAATTAGCCATAGAGTAGCCAATATTTGACCTATTGAACATGTTTCAGTCATGGATCTTGAAATTTCTATACCTACTTATTGACTCTTTCTGATGTTATATCGGTCATTCAAAAGTCAATATTTGACCAAATGTACTAAAATCGGGCCCAAGAGTCGTCTATTTTGAACTTTTTAGTTCTACCCTATTGACTCCTTCAGGAGATAGTTCAGCCAATTTTTGACCCACTGAAAATATTTCAGTCCTTGATCTTGAACTTTCTATTCCTACCCAATTGACTCCTTCTGGTGATAAATTAGCCATAGAGTAGCCAATATTTGACCCATTGAACATGTTTCAGTCATGGATCTTGAAATTTCTATACCTACTTATTGACTCTATCTGATGTTACATTGGTCATTCAAAAGTCAATATTTGACGAAATGTATTAATATCGGGCCCAAGAGTCGTTGATTTTGAACTTTCTATTTCTACCCAATTGACTCCTTCTGGTGATACATTAGCCATAGAGTAGCCAATAATCGACCCATTGAACATATTTCAGTCATGGATCTTGAAATTTCTATACCTACTTATTGACTCTTTCTGATGTTACATCGGCCATTCAAAAGTCAATATTTGACCAAATGTACTAACACTGGGCCCAAGAGTCGTCTATTTTGAACTTTTTAGTTCTAGCCTATTGACTCCTTCTGGTGATAAATTAGCCATAGAGTAGCCAATATTTGACCTTTTGAACATGTTTCAGTCATGGATCTTGAAATTTCTATACCTACTTATTGACTCTTTCTGATGTTATATCGGTCATTCAAAAGTCAATATTTGACCAAATGTACTAAAATCGGGCCCAAGAGTCGTCGATTTTAAACTTTTTAATTCTACCCATTGACTCCTTCTGGTGATAAATTAGCCATAGAGTAGCCAGTATTTTACCCATTGGACATGTTTCAGTTACGGATCTTGAAGTTTTTATACCTACTCATTGACTCTTTCTGTATTTAGGTCAGTCATTCAGAAATCCATATTTGACGAAATATATTAATATCGGGCCCAAGAGTCGTTGATTTTGAACTTTCTATTACTACCCAATTGACTCCTGGTGATAAATTAGTGACAGAGTAGCCAATATTTGACCCATTGAACATGTTTCAGTCATGGATCTTGAAATTTCTATACCTACTTATTGACTCTTTCTTATGTTACATCGGTCATTCAAAAGTCAATATTTGACCAAATGTACTAAAATCGGGCCCAAGAGTCATCTATTTTGAGCTTTTTAGTTCTACCCTTTGACTCCTTCTGGTGATAAATTACCCATACAGTAGCCAATATTTGACCCATTGAACATGTTCCAGTCATGGATCTTGAAATTTCTATACCTACTTATTGACTCTTTCTGATGTTACATCGGCCATTCAAAAGTCAATATTTGACCAAATGTACTAAAATCGGGCCCAAGAGACGTCTATTTTGAACATTTTAGTTCAACCCTATTGACTCCTTCTGGTGATAAATTAGCCATAGAGTAGCCAATATTTGACCCATTGAACATGTTTCAGTCATGGATCTTGAAATTTCTATACCTACTTATTGACTCTTTCTTATGTTACATCGGTCATTCAAAAGTCAATATTTGACCAAATGTACTAAAATCGGGCCCAAGAGTCATCTATTTTGAGCTTTTTAGTTCTACCCTTTGACTCCTTCTGGTTATAAATTAGCCATAGAGTAGCCAATATTTGACCTATTGAACATGTTTCAGTCATGGATCTTGAAATTTCTATACCTACTTATTGACTCTTTCTGATGTTATATCGGTCATTCAAAAGTCAATATTTGACCAAATGTACTAAAATCGGGCCCAAGAGTCGTCGATTTTAATCTTTTTAATTCTACCCATTGACTCCTTCTGGTGATAAATTAGCCATAGAGTAGCCAATATTTGACCCATTGAACATGTTTCAGTCATGGATCTTGAAATTTCTATACCTACTTATTGACTCTTTCTGATGTTAAATCTTTCATTCAAAAGTCAATATTTGACCAAATGTACTAACACTGGGCCCAAGAGTCGTCTATTTTGAACTTTTTAGTTCTAGCCTATTGACTCCTTCTGGCGATAGTTCAGCCAATTTTTGACCCACTGAAAATATTTCAGTCCTTGATCTTGAACTTTCTATTCCTACCCAATTGACTCCTTCTGGTGATAAATTAGCCATAGAGTAGCCAATATTTGACCCATTGAACATGTTTCAGTCATGGATCTTGAAATTTCTATACCTACTTATTGGCTCTTTCTGATGTTAAATCTTTCATTCAAAAGTCAATATTTGACCAAATGTACTAAAATCGGGCCCAAAAGTCGTCTATTTTGAACTTTTTAGTTCTACCCTATTGACTCCTTCAGGAGATAGTTCAGCCAATTTTTGACCCACTGAAAATATTTCAGTCCTTGATCTTGAACTTTCTATTCCTACCCAATTGACTCCTTCTGGTGATAAATTAGCCATAGAGTAGCCAATATTTGACCCATTGAACATGTTTCAGTCATGGATCTTGAAATTTCTATACCTACTTATTGACTCTTTCTGATGTTATATCGGTTATTCAAAAGTCGATATTTGACCAAATATACTAAAATCGGGCCCAAGAATCGTCTATTTTGAACTTTTTAGTTCTACCCTTTGACTCCTTCTGGTGATCAATTAGCCATAGAGTAGCCAATATTTGACCTATTGAACATGTTTCAGTCATGGATCTTGAAATTTCTATACCTACTTATTGACTCTTTCTGATGTTATATCGGTCATTCAAAAGTCAATATTTGACCAAATGTACTAAAATCGGGCCCAAGAGTCGTCTATTTTGAACTTTTTAGTTCTACCCTATTGACTCCTTCAGGAGATAGTTCAGCCAATTTTTGACCCACTGAAAATATTTCAGTCCTTGATCTTGAACTTTCTATTCCTACCCAATTGACTCCTTCTGGTGATAAATTAGCCATAGAGTAGCCAATATTTGACCCATTGAACATATTTCATTCATGGATCTTGAAATTTCTATACATACTTATTGACTCTATCTGATGTTACATTGGTCATTCAAAAGTCAATATTTGACCAAATGTACTAAAATAGGGCCCAAAAGTCGTCGATTTTGAACTTTTTAGTTCTACTCATTGACTCCTTCTGGTGATAAATTAGCCATAGAGTAGCCAATATTTTACCCATTGGACATGTTTCAGTTACGGATCTTGAAGTTTTTATACCTACTCATTGACTCTTTCTGTATTTAGGTCAGTCATTCAGAAATCCATATTTGACGAAATGTATTAATATCGGGCCCAAGAGTCGTTGATTTTGAACTTTCTATTTCTACCCAATTGACTCCTTCTGGTGATAAATTAGCCATACAGTAGCCAATATTTGACCCATTGAACATGTTCCAGTCATGGACCTTGAAATTTCTATACCTACTTATTGACTCTTTCTGATGTTACATCGGCCATTCAAAAGTCAATATTTGACCAAATGCACTAAAATCGGGCCCAAGAGACGTCTATTTTGAACATTTTAGTTCAACCCTATTGACTCCTTCTGGAGATAGTTCAGCCAATTTTTGACCCACTGAAAATATTTCAGTCCTTCATCTTGAACTTTCTATTTCTACCCAATTGACTCCTTCTTGTGATACATTAGACTTAGAGTAGCCAATATTTGACCCATTGGACTTGTTTCAGTTATGGATCTTAAAATTTTTATTCCAACTCATTGACTCTTTCTGAATTTAGATCAGTCATTCAGAAATCCATATTGGACCAAATGTACTAAAATCGGGCCCAAGAGTCGTCGATTTTGAACTTTTTAGTTCTACCCAATTGACTCCTTCTGGTGATAAATTAGCCATAGAGTAGCCAATAATCGACCCATTGAACATATTTCAGTCATGGATCTTGAAATTTCTATACCTACTTATTGACTCTTTCTGATGTTACATCGGCCATTCAAAAGTCAATATTTGACCAAATGTACTAACACTGGGCCCAAGAGTCGTCTATTTTGAACTTTTTAGTTCTAGCCTATTGACTCCTTCTGGTGATAAATTAGCCATAGAGTAGCCAATATTTGACCTATTGAACATGTTTCAGTCATGGATCTTGAAATTTCTATACCTACCTATTGACTCTTTCTGAATTTAGATCAGTCATTCAGAAATCCATATTGGACCAAATGTACTAATATCGAGCCCAAGATTCGTCCATTTTGAACTTTCTATTTCTACCCAATTGATTCCTTCTTGTGATAAATTAGCCATAGAGTAGCCAATATTTGACCCATTGAACATATTTCAGTCATGGATCTTGAAATTTCTATACATACTTATTGACTCTTTCTGATGTTATATCGGTCATTCAAAAGTCAATATTTGACCAAATGTACTAAAATCGGGCCCAAGAGTCGTCTATTTTGAACTTTTTAGTTCTACCCAATAGACTCCTTCTTGTGATAAATTAGCCATAGAGTAGCCAATATTTGACCCATTGAACATGTTTCAGTCATGGAATATTTAAATTTCTATACCTATTTATAGACTCTTTCTGATGTTATATTGGTAATTCAAAAGTCAATATTTGACCAAATATACTAAAATCGGGCCCAAGAATCGTCTATTTTGACCTTTTTAGTTCTACCCTTTGACTCCTTCTGGTTATAAATTAGCCATAGAGTAGCCAATATTTGACCCATTGAACATGTTTCAGTCATGGATCTTGAAATTTCTATACCTACTTATTGACTCTTTCTGATGTTACATCGGTCATTCAAAAGTCAATATTTGACCAAATGTACTAAAATCGGGCCCAAGAGACGTCTATTTTGAACTTTTTAGTTCAACCCTATTGATTCCTTCTGGAGATAGTTCAGCCAATTTTTGACCCACTGAAAATATTTCAGTCCTTGATCTTGAACTTTCTATTTCTACCCAATTGACTCCTTCTGGTGATAAGTTAGCCATAGAGTAGCCATTATTTGACCCATTGAACATGTTCCAGTCATGGATCTTGAAATTTCTATACCTACTTATTGACTCTTTCTGATGTTACATCGGCCATTCAAAAGTCAATATTTGACCAAATGTACTAACACTGGGCCCAAGAGTCGTCTATTTTGAACTTTTTAGTTCTAGCCTATTGACTCCTTCTGGTGATAAATTAGCCATAGAGTAGCCAATATTTGACCTATTGAACATGTTTCAGTCATGGATCTTGAAATTTCTATACCTACTTATTGACTCTTTCTGAATTTAGATCAGTCATTCAGAAATCCATATTGGACCAAATGTACTAATATCGAGCCCAAGATTCGTCCATTTTGAACTTTCTATTTCTACCCAATTGACTCCTTCTGGTGATAAATTAGCCATAGAGTAGCCAATAATCGACCCATTGAACATATTTCAGTCATGGATCTTGAAATTTCTATACCTACTTATTGACTCTTTCTGATGTTACATCGGCCATTCAAAAGTCAATATTTGACCAAATGTACTAACACTGGGCCCAAGAGTCGTCTATTTTGAACTTTTTAGTTCTAGCCTATTGACTCCTTCTGGAGATAGTTCAGCCAATTTTTGACCCACTGAAAATATTTCAGTCCTTGATCTTGAACTTTCTATTTCTACCCAATTGACTCCTTCTGGTGATAAGTTAGCCATAGAGTAGCCATTATTTGACCCATTGAACATGTTCCAGTCATGGATCTTGAAATTTCTATACCTACTTATTGACTCTTTCTGATGTTACATCGGCCATTCAAAAGTCAATATTTGACCAAATGTACTAACACTGGGCCCAAGAGTCGTCTATTTTGAACTTTTTAGTTCTAGCCTATTGACTCCTTCTGGCGATAGTTCAGCCAATTTTTGACCCACTGAAAATATTTCAGTCCTTGATCTTGAACTTTCTATTCCTACCCAATTGACTCCTTCTGGTGATAAATTAGCCATAGAGTAGCCAATATTTGACCCATTGAACATGTTTCAGTCATGGATCTTGAAATTTCTATACCTACTTATTGGCTCTTTCTGATGTTAAATCTTTCATTCAAAAGTCAATATTTGACCAAATGTACTAAAATCGGGCCCAAAAGTCGTCTATTTTGATCTTTTTAGTTCTAACCTATTGACTCCTTCAGGAGATAGTTCAGCCAATTTTTGACCCACTGAAAATATTTCAGTCCTTGATCTTGAACTTTCTATTCCTACCCAATTGACTCCTTCTGGTGATAAATTAGTGACAGAGTAGCCAATATTTGACCCATTGAACATGTTTCATTAATGGATCTTGAAATTTCTATAACTACCTATTGACTCTTTCTGATGTTACATCGGCCATTCAAAAGTCAATATTTGACCAAATGTACTAAAATCGGGCCCAAGAGACGTCTATTTTGAACATTTTAGTTCAACCCTATTGACTCCTTCTGGTGATAAATTAGCCATAGAGTAGTCAATATTTGACCCATTGAACATGTTTCAGTCATGGATCTTGAAATTTCTATACCTACTTATTGACTCTTTCTTATGTTACATCGGTCATTCAAAAGTCAATATTTGACCAAATGTACTAAAATCGGGCCCAAGAGTCATCTATTTTGAGCTTTTTAGTTCTACCCTTTGACTCCTTCTGGTTATAAATTAGCCATAGAGTAGCCAATATTTGACCTATTGAACATGTTTCAGTCATGGATCTTGAAATTTCTATACCTACTTATTGACTCTTTCTGATGTTATATCGGTCATTCAAAAGTCAATATTTGACCAAATGTACTAAAATCGGGCCCAAGAGTCGTCGATTTTAAACTTTTTAATTCTACCCATTGACTCCTTCTGGTGATAAATTAGCCATAGAGTAGCCAATATTTGACCCATTGAACATGTTTCAGTCATGGATCTTGAAATTTCTATACCTACTTATTGACTCTTTCTGATGTTAAATCTTTCATTCAAAAGTCAATATTTGACCAAATGTACTAACACTGGGCCCAAGAGTCGTCTATTTTGAACTGTTTAGTTCTAGCCTATTGACTCCTTCTGGCGATAGTTCAGCCAATTTTTGACCCACTGAAAATATTTCAGTCCTTGATCTTGAACTTTCTATTCCTACCCAATTGACTCCTTCTGGTGATAAATTAGCCATAGAGTAGCCAATATTTGACCCATTGAACATGTTTCAGTCATGGATCTTGAAATTTCTATACCTACTTATTGACTCTTTCTGATGTTATATCGGTTATTCAAAAGTCGATATTTGACCAAATATACTAAAATCGGGCCCAAGAATCGTCTATTTTGAACTTTTTAGTTCTACCCTTTGACTCCTTCTGGTGATCAATTAGCCATAGAGTAGCCAATATTTTACCCATTGGACATGTTTCAGTTACGGATCTTGAAGTTTTTATACCTACTCATTGACTCTTTCTGTATTTAGGTCAGTCATTCAGAAATCCATATTTGACGAAATGTATTAATATCGGGCCCAAGAGTCGTTGATTTTGAACTTTCTATTTCTACCCAATTGACTCCTTCTGGTGATAAATTAGCCATACAGTAGCCAATATTTGACCCATTGAACATGTTCCAGTCATGGACCTTGAAATTTCTATACCTACTTATTGACTCTTTCTGATGTTACATCGGCCATTCAAAAGTCAATATTTGACCAAATGCACTAAAATCGGGCCCAAGAGACGTCTATTTTGAACATTTTAGTTCAACCCTATTGACTCCTTCTGGAGATAGTTCAGCCAATTTTTGACCCACTGAAAATATTTCAGTCCTTCATCTTGAACTTTCTATTTCTACCCAATTGACTCCTTCTTGTGATACATTAGACTTAGAGTAGCCAATATTTGACCCATTGGACTTGTTTCAGTTATGGATCTTAAAATTTTTATTCCAACTCATTGACTCTTTCTGAATTTAGATCAGTCATTCAGAAATCCATATTGGACCAAATGTACTAAAATCGGGCCCAAGAGTCGTCGATTTTGAACTTTTTAGTTCTACCCAATTGACTCCTTCTGGTGATAAATTAGCCATAGAGTAGCCAATAATCGACCCATTGAACATATTTCAGTCATGGATCTTGAAATTTCTATACCTACTTATTGACTCTTTCTGATGTTACATCGGCCATTCAAAAGTCAATATTTGACCAAATGTACTAACACTGGGCCCAAGAGTCGTCTATTTTGAACTTTTTAGTTCTAGCCTATTGACTCCTTCTGGTGATAAATTAGCCATAGAGTAGCCAATATTTGACCTATTGAACATGTTTCAGTCATGGATCTTGAAATTTCTATACCTACTTATTGACTCTTTCTGAATTTAGATCAGTCATTCAGAAATCCATATTGGACCAAATGTACTAATATCGAGCCCAAGATTCGTCCATTTTGAACTTTTTATTTCTACCCAATTGATTCCTTCTTGTGATAAATTAGCCATAGAGTAGCCAATATTTGACCCATTGAACATATTTCAGTCATGGATCTTGAAATTTCTATACATACTTATTGACTCTTTCTGATGTTATATCGGTCATTCAAAAGTCAATATTTGACCAAATATACTAAAATCGGGCCCAAGAATCGTCTATTTTGACCTTTTTAGTTCTACCCTTTGACTCCTTCTGGTTATAAATTAGCCATAGAGTAGCCAATATTTGACCCATTGAACATGTTTCAGTCATGGATCTTGAAATTTCTATACCTACTTATTGACTCTTTCTGATGTTACATCGGTCATTCAAAAGTCAATATTTGACCAAATGTACTAAAATCGGGCCCAAGAGACGTCTATTTTGAACTTTTTAGTTCAACCCTATTGATTCCTTCTGGAGATAGTTCAGCCAATTTTTGACCCACTGAAAATATTTCAGTCCTTGATCTTGAACTTTCTATTTCTACCCAATTGACTCCTTCTGGTGATAAGTTAGCCATAGAGTAGCCATTATTTGACCCATTGAACATGTTCCAGTCATGGATCTTGAAATTTCTATACCTACTTATTGACTCTTTCTGATGTTACATCGGCCATTCAAAAGTCAATATTTGACCAAATGTACTAACACTGGGCCCAAGAGTCGTCTATTTTGAACTTTTTAGTTCTAGCCTATTGACTCCTTCTGGCGATAGTTCAGCCAATTTTTGACCCACTGAAAATATTTCAGTCCTTGATCTTGAACTTTCTATTCCTACCCAATTGACTCCTTCTGGTGATAAATTAGCCATAGAGTAGCCAATATTTGACCCATTGAACATGTTTCAGTCATGGATCTTGAAATTTCTATACCTACTTATTGGCTCTTTCTGATGTTAAATCTTTCATTCAAAAGTCAATATTTGACCAAATGTACTAAAATCGGGCCCAAAAGTCGTCTATTTTGATCTTTTTAGTTCTAACCTATTGACTCCTTCAGGAGATAGTTCAGCCAATTTTTGACCCACTGAAAATATTTCAGTCCTTGATCTTGAACTTTCTATTCCTACCCAATTGACTCCTTCTGGTGATAAATTAGCCATAGAGTAGCCAATATTTGACCCATTGAACATGTTTCAGTCATGGATCTTGAAATTTCTATACCTACTTATTGACTCTTTCTGATGTTATATCGGTTATTCAAAAGTCGATATTTGACCAAATATACTAAAATCGGGCCCAAGAATCGTCTATTTTGAACTTTTTAGTTCTACCCTTTGACTCCTTCTGGTGATCAATTAGCCATAGAGTAGCCAATATTTGACCTATTGAACATGTTTCAGTCATGGATCTTGAAATTTCTATACCTACTTATTGACTCTTTCTGATGTTATATCGGTCATTCAAAAGTCAATATTTGACCAAATGTACTAAAATCGGGCCCAAGAGTCGTCTATTTTGAACTTTTTAGTTCTACCCTATTGACTCCTTCAGGAGATAGTTCAGCCAATTTTTGACCCACTGAAAATATTTCAGTCCTTGATCTTGAACTTTCTATTCCTACCCAATTGACTCCTTCTGGTGATAAATTAGCCATAGAGTAGCCAATATTTGACCCATTGAACATATTTCATTCATGGATCTTGAAATTTCTATACATACTTATTGACTCTATCTGATGTTACATTGGTCATTCAAAAGTCAATATTTGACCAAATGTACTAAAATAGGGCCCAAAAGTCGTCGATTTTGAACTTTTTAGTTCTACTCATTGACTCCTTCTGGTGATAAATTAGCCATAGAGTAGCCAATATTTTACCCATTGGACATGTTTCAGTTACGGATCTTGAAGTTTTTATACCTACTCATTGACTCTTTCTGTATTTAGGTCAGTCATTCAGAAATCCATATTTGACGAAATGTATTAATATCGGGCCCAAGAGTCGTTGATTTTGAACTTTCTATTTCTACCCAATTGACTCCTTCTGGTGATAAATTAGCCATACAGTAGCCAATATTTGACCCATTGAACATGTTCCAGTCATGGACCTTGAAATTTCTATACCTACTTATTGACTCTTTCTGATGTTACATCGGCCATTCAAAAGTCAATATTTGACCAAATGCACTAAAATCGGGCCCAAGAGACGTCTATTTTGAACATTTTAGTTCAACCCTATTGACTCCTTCTGGAGATAGTTCAGCCAATTTTTGACCCACTGAAAATATTTCAGTCCTTCATCTTGAACTTTCTATTTCTACCCAATTGACTCCTTCTTGTGATACATTAGACTTAGAGTAGCCAATATTTGACCCATTGGACTTGTTTCAGTTATGGATCTTAAAATTTTTATTCCAACTCATTGACTCTTTCTGAATTTAGATCAGTCATTCAGAAATCCATATTGGACCAAATGTACTAAAATCGGGCCCAAGAGTCGTCGATTTTGAACTTTTTAGTTCTACCCAATTGACTCCTTCTGGTGATAAATTAGCCATAGAGTAGCCAATAATCGACCCATTGAACATATTTCAGTCATGGATCTTGAAATTTCTATACCTACTTATTGACTCTTTCTGATGTTACATCGGCCATTCAAAAGTCAATATTTGACCAAATGTACTAACACTGGGCCCAAGAGTCGTCTATTTTGAACTTTTTAGTTCTAGCCTATTGACTCCTTCTGGTGATAAATTAGCCATAGAGTAGCCAATATTTGACCTATTGAACATGTTTCAGTCATGGATCTTGAAATTTCTATACCTACTTATTGACTCTTTCTGAATTTAGATCAGTCATTCAGAAATCCATATTGGACCAAATGTACTAATATCGAGCCCAAGATTCGTCCATTTTGAACTTTCTATTTCTACCCAATTGATTCCTTCTTGTGATAAATTAGCCATAGAGTAGCCAATATTTGACCCATTGAACATATTTCAGTCATGGATCTTGAAATTTCTATACATACTTATTGACTCTTTCTGATGTTATATCGGTCATTCAAAAGTCAATATTTGACCAAATGTACTAAAATCGGGCCCAAGAGTCGTCTATTTTGAACTTTTTAGTTCTACCCAATAGACTCCTTCTTGTGATAAATTAGCCATAGAGTAGCCAATATTTGACCCATTGAACATGTTTCAGTCATGGAATATTTAAATTTCTATACCTATTTATAGACTCTTTCTGATGTTATATTGGTAATTCAAAAGTCAATATTTGACCAAATATACTAAAATCGGGCCCAAGAATCGTCTATTTTGACCTTTTTAGTTCTACCCTTTGACTCCTTCTGGTTATAAATTAGCCATAGAGTAGCCAATATTTGACCCATTGAACATGTTTCAGTCATGGATCTTGAAATTTCTATACCTACTTATTGACTCTTTCTGATGTTACATCGGTCATTCAAAAGTCAATATTTGACCAAATGTACTAAAATCGGGCCCAAGAGACGTCTATTTTGAACTTTTTAGTTCAACCCTATTGATTCCTTCTGGAGATAGTTCAGCCAATTTTTGACCCACTGAAAATATTTCAGTCCTTGATCTTGAACTTTCTATTTCTACCCAATTGACTCCTTCTGGTGATAAGTTAGCCATAGAGTAGCCATTATTTGACCCATTGAACATGTTCCAGTCATGGATCTTGAAATTTCTATACCTACTTATTGACTCTTTCTGATGTTACATCGGCCATTCAAAAGTCAATATTTGACCAAATGTACTAACACTGGGCCCAAGAGTCGTCTATTTTGAACTTTTTAGTTCTAGCCTATTGACTCCTTCTGGCGATAGTTCAGCCAATTTTTGACCCACTGAAAATATTTCAGTCCTTGATCTTGAACTTTCTATTCCTACCCAATTGACTCCTTCTGGTGATAAATTAGCCATAGAGTAGCCAATATTTGACCCATTGAACATGTTTCAGTCATGGATCTTGAAATTTCTATACCTACTTATTGGCTCTTTCTGATGTTAAATCTTTCATTCAAAAGTCAATATTTGACCAAATGTACTAAAATCGGGCCCAAAAGTCGTCTATTTTGATCTTTTTAGTTCTAACCTATTGACTCCTTCAGGAGATAGTTCAGCCAATTTTTGACCCACTGAAAATATTTCAGTCCTTGATCTTGAACTTTCTATTCCTACCCAATTGACTCCTTCTGGTGATAAATTAGTGACAGAGTAGCCAATATTTGACCCATTGAACATGTTTCATTAATGGATCTTGAAATTTCTATAACTACCTATTGACTCTTTCTGATGTTACATCGGTCATTCAAAAGTCAATATTTGACCAATTGTACTAAAATCGGGCCCAAGAGTCGTCGATTTTAAACTTTTTAATTCTACCCATTGACTCCTTCTGGTGATAAATTAGCCATAGAGTAGCCAATATTTGACCCATTGAACATGTTTCAGTCATGGATCTTGAAATTTCTATACCTACTTATTGACTCTTTCTTATGTTACATCGGTCATTCAAAAGTCAATATTTGACCAAATGTACTAAAATCTGGCACAAGAGTCATCTATTTTGAGCTTTTTAGTTCTACCCTTTGACTCCTTCTGGTGATAAATTAGCCATACAGTAGCCAATATTTGACCCATTGAACATGTTCCAGTCATGGATCTTGAAATTTCTATACCTACTTATTGACTCTTTCTGATGTTACATCGGCCATTCAAAAGTCAATATTTGACCAAATGTACTAAAATCGGGCCCAAGAGACGTCTATTTTGACCTTTTTAGTTCTACCCTTTGACTCCTTCTGGTTATAAATTAGCCATAGAGTAGCCAATATTTGACCCATTGAACATGTTTCAGTCATGGAATATTTAAATTTCCATACCTATTTATAGACTCTTTCTGATGTTATATTGGTAATTCAAAAGTCAATATTTGACCAAATATACTAAAATCGGGCCCAAGAATCGTCTATTTTGACCTTTTTAGTTCTACCCTTTGACTCCTTCTGGTTATAAATTAGCCATAGAGTAGCCAATATTTGACCCATTGAACATGTTTCAGTCATGGATCTTGAAATTTCTATACCTACTTATTGACTCTTTCTGATGTTACATCGGTCATTCAAAAGTCAATATTTGACCAAATGTACTAAAATCGGGCCCAAGAGACGTCTATTTTGAACTTTTTAGTTCAACCCTATTGATTCCTTCTGGAGGTAGTTCAGCCAATTTTTGACCCACTGAAAATATTTCAGTCCTTGATCTTGAACTTTCTATTTCTACCCAATTGACTCCTTCTGGTGATAAGTTAGCGATAGAGTAGCCAATATTTGACCGTTTGAACATGTTTCAGTCATGGATCTTTAAATTTCTATACCTACTTATTGACTCTTTCTGATGTTATATCGGTCATTCAAAAGTCAATATTTGACCAAATGTACTAAAATAGGGCCCAAAAGTCGTCGATTTTGAGCTTTTTAGTTCTACCCTTTGACTCCTTCTGGTGATAAATTAGCCATAGAGTAGCCATTATTTGACCCATTGAACATGTTCCAGTCATGGATCTTGAAATTTCTACACCTACTTATTGACTCTTTCTGATGTTACATCGGCCATTCAAAAGTCAATATTTGACCAAATGTACTAACACTGGGCCCAAGAGTCGTCTATTTTAAACTTTTTAGTTCTAGCCTATTGACTCCTTCTGGCGATAGTTCAGCCAATTTTTGACCCACTGAAAATATTTCAGTCCTTGATCTTGAACTTTCTATTCCTACCCAATTGACTCCTTCTGGTGATAAATTAGCCATAGAGTAGCCAATATTTGACCCATTGAACATGTTTCAGTCATGGATCTTGAAATTTCTATACCTACTTATTGGCTCTTTCTGATGTTAAATCTTTCATTCAAAAGTCAATATTTGACCAAATGTACTAAAATCGGGCCCAAAAGTCGTCTATTTTGAACTTTTTAGTTCTACCCTATTGACTCCTTCAGGAGATAGTTCAGCCAATTTTTGACCCACTGAAAATATTTCAGTCCTTGATCTTGAACTTTCTATTCCTACCCAATTGACTCCTTCTGGTGATAAATTAGCCATATACTAGCCAATATTTGACCCATTGAACATGTTTCAGTCATGGATCTTGAAATTTCTATACCTACTTATTGACTCTATCTGATTTTACATTGGTCATTCAAAAGTCAATATTTGACCAAATGTACTAAAATAGGGCCCGAAAGTCGTCGATTTTGAACTTTTTAGTTCTATCCATTGACTCCTTCTGGTGATAAATTAGCCATAGAGTAGCCAATATTTGACCCATTGAACATGTTTCAGTCATGGATCTTGAAATTTCTATACCTACTTATTGACTCTTTCTTATGTTACATCGGTCATTCAAAAGTCAATATTTGACCAAATGTACTAAAATCGGGCACAAGAGTCATCTATTTTGAGCTTTTTAGTTCTACCCTTTGACTCCTTCTGGTGATAAATTAGCCATACAGTAGCCAATATTTGACCCATTGAACATGTTCCAGTCATGGATCTTGAAATTTCTATACCTACTTATTGACTCTTTCTGATGTTACATCGGCCATTCAAAAGTCAATATTTGACCAAATGTACTAAAATCGGGCCCAAGAGACGTCTATTTTGAACATTTTAGTTCAACCCTATTGACTCCTTCTGGAGATATTTCAGCCAATTTTTGACCCACTGAAAATATTTCAGTCCTTGATCTTGAACTTTCTATTTCTACCCAATTGACTCCTTCTGGTGATAAGTTAGCGATAGAGTAGCCAATATTTGACCGTTTGAACATGTTTCAGTCATGGATCTTTAAATTTCTATACCTACTTATTGACTCTTTCTGATGTTATATCGGTCATTCAAAAGTCAATATTTGACCAAATGTACTAAAATCGGGCCCAAGAGTCGTCGATTTTAAACTTTTTAATTCTACCCATTGACTCCTTCTGGTGATAAATTAGCGATAGAGTAGCCAATAATTGACCCATTGAACATATTTCAGTCATGGATCTTGAACTTTCTATTCCTACCCAATTGACTCCTTCTGGTGATAAATTAGCCATAGAGTAGGCAATATTTTACCCATTGGACATGTTTCAGTTATGGATCTTGAAATTTCTATACCTACATATTGACTCTTTCTGATGTTACATCAGTCATTCAAAAGTCAATATTTGACCAAATGTACTAAAATCGGGCCCAAGAGTCGTCGATTTTGAACTTTTTATTTCTGCCCATTGACTCCTTCTGGTGATAAATTAGCCATAGAGTAGCCAATATTTGACCCATTGAACATATTTCAGTCATGGATCTTGAAATTTCTATACATACTTATTGACTCTTTCTGATGTTATATCGGTCATTCAAAAGTCAATATTTGACCAAATGTACTAAAATCGGGCCCAAGAGTCGTCTATTTTGAACTTTTTAGTTCTACCCAATAGACTCCTTCTTGTGATAAATTAGCCATAGAGTAGCCAATATTTGACCCATTGAACATGTTTCAGTCATGGAATATTTAAATTTCTATACCTACTTATAGACTCTTTCTGATGTTATATTGGTAATTCAAAAGTCAATATTTGACCAAATGTCCTAAAATCGGGCCCAAGAGTCATCTATTTTGAACTTTTTAGTTCTACCCAATAGACTCCTTCTTGTGATAAATTAGCCATAGAGTAGCCAATATTTGACCCATTGAACATGTTTCAGTCATGGAATATTTAAATTTCTATACCTACTTATAGACTCTTTCTGATGTTATATTGGTAATTCAAAAGTCAATATTTGACCAAATGTCCTAAAATCGGGCCCAAGAGTCATCTATTTTGAACTTTTTAGTTCTAACCTATTGACTCCTTCTGGCGATAGTTCAGCCAATTTTTGACCCACTGAAAATATTTCAGTCCTTGATCTTGAACTTTCTATTCCTACCCAATTGACTCCTTCTGGTGATAAATTAGCCATAGAGTAGGCAATATTTTACCCATTGGACATGTTTCAGTTATGGATCTTGAAATTTCTATACCTACATATTGACTCTTTCTGATGTTACATCAGTCATTCAAAAGTCAATATTTGACCAAATGTACTAAAATCGGGCCCAAGAGTCGTCGATTTTGAACTTTTTAGTTCTACCCAATAGACTCCTTCTTGTGATAAATTAGCCATAGAGTAGCCAATATTTGACCCATTGAACATGTTTCAGTCATGGAATATTTAAATTTCTATACCTACTTATAGACTCTTTCTGATGTTATATTGGTAATTCAAAAGTCAATATTTGACCAAATGTCCTAAAATCGGGCCCAAGAGTCATCTATTTTGAACTTTTTAGTTCTACCCTTTGCCCCCTTCTGGTGATAAATTAGCGATAGAGTAGCCAATAATTGACCCATTGAACATATTTCAGTCATGGAATATTTAAATTTCTATACCTATTTATAGACTCTTTCTGATGTTATATTGGTAATTCAAAAGTCAATATTTGACCAAATATACTAAAATCGGGCCCAAGAATCGTCTATTTTGACCTTTTTAGTTCTACCCTTTGACTCCTTCTGGTTATAAATTAGCCATAGAGTAGCCAATATTTGACCCATTGAACATGTTTCAGTCATGGATCTTGAAATTTCTATACCTACTTATTGACTCTTTCTGATGTTACATCTGTCATTCAAAAGTCAATATTTGACCAAATGTACTAAAATCGGGCCCAAGAGACGTCTATTTTGAACTTTTTAGTTCAACCCTATTGATTCCTTCTGGAGATAGTTCAGCCAATTTTTGACCCACTGAAAATATTTCAGTCCTTGATCTTGAACTTTCTATTTCTACCCAATTGACTCCTTCTGGTGATAAGTTAGCGATGGAGTAGCCAATATTTGACCGTTTGAACATGTTTCAGTCATGGATCTTTACATTTCTATACCTACTTATTGACTCTTTCTGATGTTATATCGGTCATTCAAAAGTCAATATTTGACCAAATGTACTAAAATAGGGCCCAAAAGTCGTCGATTTTGAGCTTTTTAGTTCTACCCTTTGACTCCTTCTGGTGATAAATTAGCCATAGAGTAGCCATTATTTGACCCATTGAACATGTTCCAGTCATGGATCTTGAAATTTCTATACCTACTTATTGACTCTTTCTGATGTTACATCGGCCATTCAAAAGTCAATATTTGACCAAATGTACTAACACTGGGCCCAAGAATCGTCTATTTTGAACTTTTTAGTTCTAGCCTATTGATTCCTTCTGGCGATAGTTCAGCCAATTTTTGACCCACTGAAAATATTTCAGTCCTTGATCTTGAACTTTCTATTACTACCCAATTGACTCCTTCTGGTGATAAATTAGCCATAGAGTAGCCAATATTTGACCCATTGAACATGTTTCAGTCATGGATCTTGAAATTTCTATACCTACTTATTGGATCTTTCTGATGTTAAATCTTTCATTCAAAAGTCAATATTTGACCAAATGTACTAAAATCGGGCCCAAAAGTCGTCTATTTTGAACTTTTTAGTTCTACCCTATTGACTCCTTCAGGAGATAGTTCAGCCAATTTTTGACCCACTGAAAATATTTCAGTCCTTGATCTTGAACTTTCTATTCCTACCCAATTGACTCCTTCTGGTGATAAATTAGTGACAGAGTAGCCAATATTTGACCCATTGAACATGTTTCATTAATGGATCTTGAAATTTCTATAACTACCTATTGACTCTTTCTGATGTTACATCGGTCATTCAAAAGTCAATATTTGACCAAATGTACTAAAATCGGGCCCAAAAGTCGTCGATTTTAAACTTTTTTTTTTTTAAACTTTATTTTTTGAAATTTTAATTTTGACAAGAAAAAGAAAAGAAAAGAAAAACAGACAGACCAGGGAATATCGGGCAAACTCGTCGTAGACTAACAAAAGTGCTCAACATCATGTAAAACAGAAAAGGGAAAGAATAAATAAATAAAAGACAATGAGCAAGTACAGACATCTACATCTCAATATGTATTCGTATAAGATATCCATTTTTCCCAGTATGTTTCACATTTCTTTCGGGCATATCTCAGAGAGAAAGTCAACTTTTCCATAACATAAATTTCCTTGATTATCTCTATCCATTCAGCAATTGTCGGAGAATCTTTACTTAACCACTTCCTAGTTATAGCTTTCTTGCTGCCTGCTAAAAGTATTTGTAACAAATATCTATCTTTCTTTCTCAACCCTGTTGGTAGGTTTCCTAAATATATAACACTGAAATTAAACTCGAGGTCTGAGCCAAGTATTAACCCGACTACCCTCACCAACTCAGTCCAATACGAAGAAATATTGGGGCATTCCCAAAAGATATGAAAGTGACCAGCAGACACATTACCACACATTCTCCAACACTGACCATGTTCAGGGTTGTTACTCTGTGTCTTTTTTATATTGGGGGTTGTAAAGAATCTTAAAATGTTTTTCCAAGTGAATTCCCTCCACAAACCTGAGCTAGAGGTGGTAGATTGTGTCCTACATATATTCAACCAGTCTTCCTCACTTATCTTTATGTTGCCTTCTTTCTCCCACCTCTTTTTTACATATGTTGTTGAAAGCCCCCTGTCTAACTGTAGACATGAATATAACCTGGAAATCAACTTTCTGTTAGTATTACCCTTATATGCATCAGTGAATACTCTAATCAGATCTTTTCCCTTCTCTCCAATAATTTTAATATGTTTATCAAAGTGTTGTCTCAGTTGAAGGTATCTGAAGAAATCTTCCTTCCCTAAATTGTACGTTTCCATGAGATTTTTAAAGGTATCCAAACCATCAGTGGAGGATATTATACAGTACGAAGTGATCCCTGAATTAGTCCAGTGTTTAAATCTACCGTCCAGTCCAGCAGGTGCAAATTCTGTATCATATTTCACCCAACGTAATATTCGTACATTTCTTTCAAATTCCTTGTTTTTAAACAGTTTGTGCCAGATGTTAAGGGGGGCTGCCATCCCATTGCCTAATGTTTTCAGATGCTTTTTCAGGAGAGTTTTATCACCCAATATAGATTGGAGAGGTATGCTTATTTGATTTTGCTCTAGGTCCTTCCATTTTGCATCGTATGTAGGGTCACACCAACAGACCAGAGAACGTAATTGTGCTGCTCTGTAATAATCTTCCAAGCACGGTAGAGCCATACCACCCTTGTCCTTGGGGAGTTGTAATGTTTGAAATCTGATCCTTGGTTTTTGTTTTCCCCAAATAAAGGATGAGATAGCTCTATTCCAATCACTGAATTGCTTAGGAGGCACTTCAACAGGCAGGGATTGGAAAAGGAAAAGCAGCCTGGGTAGTACATTCATCTTTATAGCATCTATTCTGTTATACATATTCATAGGTAATAATGACCAACGGTTTAAGTCTGCTTTAATATCGGCTGTTATGGGGATGTAATTGTGGTCATAAATGGCCGAGACCTCTTTAGGTATTTGTACACCTAGATATTTAATTTTATTATTTTTCCATTTAAATTGACAGATTTTATAAATATTTTCTTGTGGTTCGTAGTTGAAAGTAAGCATTTGAGTTTTATGCAGGTTTAGTTTATAGCCATAATATGAACCAAATTCTTTAAGAAGAGATAATAATTTAGGCAAGCTTGCATTAGGACTGGTAAGTGTCATGAGTATATCATCCGCATATGCACATATCTTATGTTGTGTGTCTCCTAATACTACCCCCGTGATATCATTGTCTTCTCTAATTGCCTGTATCAGAGGCTCTATGAAGAGGGCGAAAAGAGTGGGACTAAGGGGACATCCCTGTCGACACCCCCTTTCAAGAAATATTGTTTTGGATAAATCCCCATTTATTTTAATTCTAGCCGTAGGGGAGGAGTATAAGGAGTTCAAGCATTTTATTACCTGGTCATTAAAACCAAAGCGGTTAAGGACCCGATATAAATATTCCCAACGGACAGAGTCAAAAGCCTTTTCGGCATCAAGACTTATAACTACAGATTCCATATCACTGTTTCTCATGTGGTCAATGAGGTGGAGAGCCCGTCTCACATTGTCTTGCGTTTGTCTGTTCTTTACAAAGCCTGTTTGATCTGTGTCTATTAAATCAGGGATTATATTTTCCAATCGTTTTGCAAGTATCGACGCATATAACCTATAATCTATGTTTAAAACTGATATAGGTCTATAGGAGCTGCAATCTGTTTTGTCTTTACCCATTTTAGGAATCACTGAGATTACTGCTTGTCTCCATGACACCGGGGGCTCTCCGCCTCCCAGAACATAGTTAAAACAGTCCTTTAGTATTGGTGTTATTGTTTCCCTATTGGTTTTGTACCATTCTGATGGGTACCCATCTGCACCTGGCATTTTATTTGTTTTTAATCTCGATATTGCCTTATTTATCTCACTGTCTGTTATCTCTTGAGTTATTATTTTGTTTTGCTCTGTCCCTATAGATGGTAAGTCCAAAGATGTTAGAAAGGATGATATGACAGCTGGCTCAGTTGTCCGAGGCTGAGCATATAATTTTGTATAGTACGTTTCAAAGGCGTTTTGTATGTCTTCCAAATTATGATACATCTCATTGGTCCTGGGGTCCCTCACTTTATGTATAAATCTCTCAGCCTGTTGTTTCCGTATTCTCCATGCCAGTAGTTTTTTAGATTTAGGGCCATTTTCATAGAAATTTTGTTTGATTAGTTTAGCTCTTGTCTCTACTTGATTTTCGTATAGGTTGTTTAGGGTTCGTTTAGTCTCTGTTATTTCATTTAGAATACTGGTATCCTTATACTCCATATGTTTTTTTTCTAGTGATTTTAGTTTTCCAATCAAGTCTTTGATTTGTCTCTCTTTTTCCTTTTTCTTCTGGGCCGACCACATCATAAGTTTACCCCTAATAACAGCTTTTTCAGCGTCCCATAATGTACTAGGAGATACTGCTCCGTTGTCATTATGGGTCATATAATCTCTAAATTCTGTCTTTATATATTTTTGACATTGAGGATCATTCAGAAGGCTAGTATTAAGTCTCCACAAAGTTTCTTTGGGCTTGTTGTCTAAATGTAATGTTAAGTACACCCCTGCATGATCGGAAATGTCTCTTACCCCTATATCACAATTTATAATCCTATGTCTATCCAAATTTAGCATAAAAAAATAGTCAATTCTTGAGTATACAGAGTGAGGGTGGGAGAAGAAAGTAAATTGTTTATCATATGGATGCAGTTCCCTCCATATGTCTATCATTCCGATTTCTTTAAGCATTTTTTTTAACATATAGTGCTTCGGGTCTTATATTTTTTGTTCTATTTGAGGAGTCCAGGGATGGCTGTAGCTGGATGTTCCAGTCCCCCCCACAAATCAATACACCTGATGCTTCCATAGAGATCATGTTAAAAACTTTCTTGATCAGCTGTTTATCATGTCCTGGTGGTCTATAGATATTCAATAATGTAACTTCTTTGTGATCGATAAAGCCTTTGATCATCAGGTATCGCCCTTCCTTGTCAGTAATTTGTGAGGAGAACTGGAAGTTTACATTATTTGAAATTAGAGTAGCAACCCCCCTCGCACTTCCTCCTTCGAAGGAGGAGTAATATGAATTTTTGAACCCCATCTTCCGTAACTTTTCATGTTCAATATTCGAAAGATGTGTTTCTTGCCAAAAAATTATGTCTTGTTTTTCCCTTTTCATTTTGGCAATTATTTTACTTCTTTTTATAGGATTATGTAATCCGTTTACATTTAGTGTGATTAATCTGTATTTTTGATGAGGCATTTTAATCAATATAAAGATAAAAGTGTTTATCATGACGCTTAACCATCCCTGGAGGGCCTGAACAAATGAACTTCTGTCTGTGAAACAAAATGAAACTTAACATATAAACACAAACACTTAACAGTAATGACTTCCATCTCTGAAGTGTGAATTCTACTTCCAAAACTAGAGGGGAAGCCCTACATCTGGGAGGGGCCCCTCTAAACATGGACCAAGATCTCTGATTACTTAAGATCAGAGCCGTCCACATAGAAAGAACAGGCACAAATTCCCAGGTGCGGTCATTTTCAATTCCTCGAACTTGCATAAGTAGGAAAATTCGCTTGGTCTCAAATTACCTCCTGAGAGTATGGATCGATGGAGACATATGGTGGTCTACAATCTTATCAGGCGGTCTATTCAAAATAATTTCAGTTACCCATGACGCCTTCGTTGCGTCGAAATCCCTTTAGTTTCTCCTGAATGTGTTTCATGCGTGTTTCTCGGTGACGACGTGATGTACCACCTGTCGATTCCCAGGGAGGTTGTCTTCGTTTCGTCGCGGGTGTAGCGTGGTCTTCCGCCGGGGATCCTGCCCCGCCGTTCGGCATCAATCCCCTTTTCTTCAGATCATCCATCGCTTCTGACGCGCTGTTGTAGATAACTGTCCCTGTATCAAAAAACACTCTAAGTTTTGCTGGATGAAGAGTCTGAAAACGGAGCCCCCGTTCTTTAAGAGCCTTTCTGATGGTGGAGTAGGCCTTTCTTTTCATAACTATTTCGGTTGGGTAGTCTTGCTCGAAGAACACTCTTTTTCCTTCACATTGGATGTTATTCTTCTTCCAGGCGGTGCGGAGCACCAGCTCTTTGATTTTATACTCCAAGAAGTAGACAACCATAGACCTCGGGTTTGCACCTTGCGGTGGTCTGGCTCCCAGTGATCGGTGACAGCGTTGTATAGCGAGGGTGACATCAGGGAGGGACAGCTCCGCTTTAATGAATGTTTCTAAAAACGCCTGTACATCGTCTCCCTCGGCCCCCTCTGGGATTCCATGGATGCGTATGTTGTTTCTGCGTGAACGCGATTCCAAGTCCGTCAGCCGCGCTTGCAATTTATCCTGGAGCTCCAAAGTGTGGGAGAGCAGCTCACTGTTTTCTGCACCCTGCTCCTCCATGTCGGCCACTCTCTGCTCCGTCTCCTCGACTCTGTCGGTTATTTCTTTTAGATCCGTAACAATAGCGTTTAGTTTTTGGCTAACTTCTTGACTGAAGTCCACCAATTCCTTCTTTAGTGGCCCCATTGTTTCGATAAATTCTTTTTTCAAGTCCAAACGGACCGCATTTATCTCGGCAATAATGTTGGCCTGGATAGCATCCATATCCTCGTGGTTAGTTTGCTTGCTAGCACCGTCGCCAGTATCTCCACTTTCAATTGGGGTTTTATCATCTATCTTCGGGTTTTGTTGCGATTTTCCTTTTGTCATTCTCTTGTTTCCCCCTCTCATGCTATAAATAACAACTTTTCCTATCTGGATAACCAGTATTTATTTCGGGGAAGTAAGACCACCTGGGAGCCTCAAACTTATGCTGCCGACCGCGTCTGCGCCATGCCGGAAGTCCGATTTTAAACTTTTTAATTCTACCCATTGACTCCTTCTGGTGATAAATTAGCCATAGATTAGCCAATATTTGACCCATTGAACATGTTTCAGTCATGGATCTTGAAATTTCTATACCTACTTATTGACTCTTTCTTATGTTACATCGGTCATTCAAAAGTCAATATTTGACCAAATGTACTAAAATCGGGCCCAAGAGTCATCTATTTTGAGCTTTTTAGTTCTACCCTTTGACTCCTTCTGGTGATAAATTAGCCATACAGTAGCCAATATTTGACCCATTGAACATGTTCCAGTCATGGATCTTGAAATTTCTATACCTACTTATTGACTCTTTCTGATGTTACATCGGCCATTCAAAAGTCAATATTTGACCAAATGTACTAAAATCGGGCCCAAGAGACGTCTATTTTGAACATTTTAGTTCAACCCTATTGACTCCTTCTGGAGATAGTTCAGCCAATTTTTGACCCACTGAAAATATTTCAGTCCTTCATCTTGAACTTTCTATTTCTACCCAATTGACTCCTTCTTGTGATACATTAGACTTAGAGTAGCCAATGTTTGACCCATTGGACTTGTTTCAGTTATGGATCTTGAAATTTTTATTCCAACTCTGTTACGACTCCCTTTTATTTTGGCATCTAGGAATTATAGGAGGTAACAAAAGAAAAAGAAATAATTAAGATGTATTAAGCAAAATGCTATTCTCTGCTATGGAGATGCGGTGTATGTGATCGAAAATAAACAGGCAGACAAAACGGAGTTAGATTTCTGCGTTTAGTAAAAGAAAACGTTCAACATTACAAAACTCCCATTAATGAACTTATAAACCAACATAATCAACAAATACCTATTTACAAATTATGCACATTGAATTAAAGAAAACAAAAGTGAGGGACAAGAGCGGTGCTAAAGAAAAGAAAATAATCAAACATAATCACTTCTAACTAGCACCAGTCAAAGACTAAACTAAACCAAAGAAAAAGAGAAAACACCTCTCCCAAAACCATACAGAACGTAACACCCTCACCCTTCAAAACAAACATATACACATGTTTGATAGAACCAACCTAAATCAGGAGACCCTATTCCTCAGACCCGAGACAGAGCATCTGCCACAACGTTATCTGTACCTTTCTTATACCGGATGTCGAGATTGTACTCCTGAAAAATCAGAAACCACCTCATCAATCTTTGGTTCTGATTACGCATACGTGAAATAAAGGTTAACGGATTATGGTCAGTATAGACAATCACAGGAAAAGTAGAAGAACCGACATAAACCTCGAAATGTTGGACTGCAAACAACAAAGCCAAAGCTTCCTTCTCTATTGTTGAGTAGTTCCGTTGACTTCTATTAAACTTTCTAGAGAAGTAACAAATGGGGTGATCGATTCCCTCCTTATCCTCTTGTAAGAGAACGGCGCCAGCTCCCATGTCACTAGCATCAACCTCCAATTTAAACACCAAGGAAAAATCTGGGGCAGCCAGGACAGGCTCACTGCACAACAGCACTTTAATATTATCGAAAGCTGTTTGACATTCAGATGACCAAACAAATAATTTCGAGGGGCTGAGTAAAGTAGTTAATGGGACAGCAACTAAAGAAAAATTACGACAAAAACATCGGTAGTAACCGGCCATACCCAAAAATCGACGCAATTCGCGTCGGGTTCTAGGCACGGGAAATTCGTTTATAGCCGCAATTTTAGCCATCACCGGACGCACCTGACCGTACCCCACCTGTTTACCTAGGTAGGTCACCGTAGCCTTACCAACTTCACATTTGGTCAAATTCAATGTTAAAGAGGCTTCCTGTAAACGCCTAAAAACAGTCTCTAATAGTGATACGTGCTCAGGCCAACTCTGCGAGTAAATCACTAAGTCATCAAGATAAGCATTACAGTTTGGAACATCAGCAAGAACTAGATTAACCAACCTCTGAAAAGTGGCTGCGGCATTCCGCAGGCCAAACGCCATAACCTTATATTGCAGAAAACAGTCTGGTGTTACAAAAGCTGAAATTTCTGATGCTCTAGGAGTTAATGGAACTTGCCAATATCCTTTAAGCATATCCAACTTACTCACGAACCTGGCAGAACCAACACTGTCCACACAGTCCTCCATTCTTGGCATTGGAAAACAGTCAGGTACTGTTACAGCGTTGACACGTCTATAATCAGTACAAAAACGTGCAGTACCATCCGATTTCTGTACTAAAAGACATGGTGAACTCCATGAACTAACACTAGGACTGGCCAAACCCTTTTCCAACAAGTACTGAACTTCTTTCTTCATTACCGTTCTTTTAATAGTGTTAACTCTATAAGGGTGTTGTTTAATCGGTCGAGCCTCACCTACATTGATGTCGTGCTGTAAAACGTTTGTAAGTGTGGGAACGTCACCCAATATAGAAGAAAACTTGTTCAAAAGTTTAACAACATCTTCTCTCTGATCAGTATCAAGGTGTACTAAAAAACTTGACAAATTGGCTAAAGTCTCAGAATTAGTCAATCTGGCAGACAATAATGGAGTATCAGACTCCATCAAGTCTCCCAAATCATCTAACTGTTCAGCAACTGAACTTGTGTCACACATGACCCCTACTGGACGGATGGAATCATCATCTTTCCCAGGAAAAGACCTCACAACATCCCTGTTATGGTAGGCTTTTAACATGTTGATATGACATACCCGTTTCTGACGCTTTCTGTCAGGTGTACTCAACACATAGTCCGTCACACCCCTCTTCTCCAGAATCTCATAAGGACCCGAAAAACGTGCTGATAACGCGGATCCAGGAATGGGAAGTAAAACCAGAACTTCGTCACCCACTGCAAAAGATCTATTTACAGCAGATTTATCATACCACGTTTTCATCTTGCTTTGAGCTTTAGTCAAAGACTCACGAGCTAGCATACAAGCTTTCTGAAGTCGGTCATGAAATTTACTCACATAATCTAACACATTTGTTTTTCTAGAATCTTCAAGGCCTAACATCCTCTCCTTCAGGACGTTCAGTGGTCCTTTTACAGCATGGCCAAACACCAGCTCCGATGGACTAAACTTGAGAGACTCCTGCACTGTATTACGGATTGCAAATAAAAACAAAGGAACACCTTCGTCCCACTCAGACTCTGACTCAATACAGTACTTCCTAAGCATTGCTTTTAGTGTTTGATGGAATCTTTCCAATGATCCTTGACTCTCCGGGTGATAAGCACTGGATATACGATGTGTAATATTAAGTGATTTAAAAACTTGGGCACACAATTTCGATAAAAAATTTGTACCCTGGTCTGTCTGGACGATTTTCGGTAAACCAAACGTGGTAAAGAACTTTATTAACGCTTTCACCACTGCCTTAGCTGTAATTTTGCGAAGTGGAATCGCTTCTGGGTATCTGGTAGCTGTACACATAACCGTCAATAAAAACTGGTTACCGGACTTGGCCTTTGGTAAAGGACCCACGCAATCCACTATGACATGCTCAAAAGGTTCACCTATGACAGGAATTGGAATCAAAGGTGCTGGTGGAATCACCTGGTTCGGTTTCCCGGCATACTGGCAAACATGACAAGTCTTACAAAATTGAACCACGTCACGCTTCAAACCATACCAAAAGAAATGTTGTAAAATACGATTGTATGTTTTTGTCACCCCCAAGTGTCCCGACAGCAAATGATCATGTGCCAATGATAGAATCTGCTGGCGAAAAATTGAAGGAGCCACCACCTGATAAACAACATTCCACTCGTCATCCATAGTGTTACTCTTATGCCACTTCCGCATCAGTAGATCGTCCTTCACAAAAAATAAGGCATTATTAAGTTCTGATTTCTCAGCCAATCTAAAGCATTTTACAAGTGAAATATCATTCTTCTGAGCTTTGATTAACTTCTCACGAGTTACGGTCGAAGTCAAAGGGTCACTCACTACAACCTCACTCACCTGATCACTAAAATCGGACTTATTCTCAGGCCCCTCTTCAACCTTCTGATCTACGCCTAAGAACGAGTCAGATAAAGACACCTCATTACATTTCTTTAATTGAGCATGTGTGATCACGCAAGCAGTAAAAGCATTTGGGTACCTCTGAGACAATTCATCAGAGCTATACTCTGTCGATAAAGTGTCAATCACCTCAAGTGAAGGTACGACTTTCCCTCCGGCCAAATCATTACCTAAAATAAAGGATACTCCTTTCACTGGTAATATCGGGCGTACTCCTACCTCTACAAAACCAGACACCAAGTCTGTTTGCAGGTGAATGCGGTGAACGGGGACTCTCATAATCTCCATACTAAAACTCTGGACCAGTCTACTAGATCCCACTGACGTCAGATCCGAAAAAGGCAAAACATCTGCACACACAAACGACTGGGCCGCACCAGTGTCCCTTAAAACTTGTACTTCGACCTGATCCTCCTCCTTACCCGATAGCGACACGTATCCCTGGAAAAGGAATGGATCAAATACACTGTCAACATCCTCTTTTGTCTGCTCAACATGCGTACTTTGACTGACAGCATTCACAAACGCAACCTCCTTTGTCTGAGAATGTTGTTTACGCCTTAAAGACAAACAATCTGCAATAACATGCCCTCTCTTATGACAGTAAAAACATTCCCGCATTTCTTTGGGCTTTTCAGCACTCAGTTTGGGCTGCTGAATTTTCACCGGCAACGTCGAATAACTTTTCTCAGCACCTACTGACTGAAAAACGTTTCTGTGCGTAAGCACAAATTCGTCCGCCAATACTGCTGCCTGAGATACAGCTGCTACTTTTTGTTCGTTCAAATACAAGACCATTTTTTCTGGAAGACACTGTTTAAAATCTTCAAGTAATACAAGTTCTCTAAGAGACGTAAAATCGTCCACTTTACTAGAAGTACACCATCTATCAAAAAGAATTCCCTTATCTCTAGCGAATTCAACGTAGGTTTGACTGGCGTTTTTTCTACGAGTACGAAATTGCTGCCTATAGGCCTCTGGAACTAATTCATAAGCCCTAAGTACAGCCAACTTAACCACATCGTATTTAAGGCTATCTTCTAAAGACAAAGTTGAATAAACTTCCAAAGCTTTACCAGCTAATTTGCACTGTAATAACAAAGACCATACCTCTTTTGGCCAATTCAAAGAAGTCGCGATCTTTTCAAAAGCGTTAAAATAACTATCCACTTCTGATTCACGAAAACTTGGCACCAAAGCAATATGCTTACCCACGTCAAAAGTGGTTGAATTCGAATTAGCACTTACCGGAGAGAAGTTTCGCTGGACAGAGGGACCTACCGCGTCCTTTGCCGCCTCAATGTCCAACTGCCGCAGCTTAATTTCCTTTTCGGCTTCAATTTCGAGCTTGCGGACCTGTAGACGCAAGTCTAACTCTGCCTGGCGGACCTGTGCTCGCTCTTGAGCCTCCGCACGGAGCCGAGCGATTCGCACTTTCAACTGTACCTCCCCTGTTGATTTAGGAGAACCTAGTGAAAAAGGTTCAAAAGGTGAAAGAGTTGCCCCAACTTTAGCCTCCGCTGCGGTTGCGGCTAACTCACCTTCCCTTCTACCTACTTCCACCACATCCTGCTCTTCATCCATGGGCACCACCCTTCTATCTACATCCGACAAGCTTAAAACTCCGATTTCGTTTAGGCGATCAATTAATTCCGCCTTAATTTTCTTTTTTAAACATTGCTTTGGAATCGTAATTTGGAAGTGGTGAGCTATCAACAACAAGTCATCCTTCCTGTATTTCTCTAACGCCTCTAATGAGGGATTATCCACGAAACTCTGTAAGTTAAACGCCATCTAAACTCATCACGATATGCTATCAAACTAAAGATTTGCTCAACCCAACGTTCACACACAAAATCCTGCCTTAAAACAACACACACACACACACACACCTCACTCCTCAGCATAAGACAGCATCCGCATTTTAGGACGAGCCCCCAATTATGTTACGACTCCCTTTTATTTTGGCATCTAGGAATTATAGGAGGTAACAAAAGAAAAAGAAATAATTAAGATGTATTAAGCAAAATGCTATTCTCTGCTATGGAGATGCGGTGTATGTGATCGAAAATAAACAGGCAGACAAAACGGAGTTAGATTTCTGCGTTTAGTAAAAGAAAACGTTCAACATTACAAAACTCCCATTAATGAACTTATAAACCAACATAATCAACAAATACCTATTTACAAATTATGCACATTGAATTAAAGAAAACAAAAGTGAGGGACAAGAGCGGTGCTAAAGAAAAGAAAATAATCAAACATAATCACTTCTAACTAGCACCAGTCAAAGACTAAACTAAACCAAAGAAAATAAAGAAAACATCTTCAGCGTAGAACGCCACTAACTACACTGACTAACAAACATAAATACAATATTTGCATCCGCTCACAATCTAGTGTATTTAGACAAGTTTTCCCTGAGTGTAGTAAGTGTAAGTCACGTGACAAACTAAGCTAGTCCCATCACTATGTGTCAGCATAGGACTTAAATATTCTTAGAAATCACCGAGAATCACATCAAAAAGCATAAACGAAGTTTGAAGATCAATGAACGAATAATTGACACAAAAGTAAACTCTAACACACAGTAACTCAAACTCAGAAAATAACAACAAAACAAGGAGCAAACACAGAAATAACAGAAGGAGAGCAAACAAATGAGAAGCAAACGCCCCTCCCGAACTCGCGTCACATCCGGGTTTTTATATGCGCCCGCTGTCATCTGATTGGTCCTAATATGAGTGATGCGGAGTTACTGACTGGCAGAAGCGTAGTCCAATCATGAATCCTGTGAGGTAAATGGTTAGCGAAAGAAAAAGAGAAAACACCTCTCCCAAAACCATACAGAACGTAACAAACTCATTGACTCTTTCTGAATTTAGATCAGTCATTCAGAAATCCATATTGGACCAAATGTACTAAAATCGGGCCCAAGAGTCGTCGATTTTGAACTTTTTATTCCTGCCCATTGACTCCTTCTGGTGATAAATTAGCCATAGAGTAGCCAATATTTGACCCATTGAACATATTTCAGTCATGGATCTTGAAATTTCTATACATACTTATTGACTCTTTCTGATGTTATATCAGTCATTCAAAAGTCAATATTTGACCAAATGTACTAAAATCGGGCCCAAGAGTCGTCTATTTTGAACTTTTTAGTTCTACCCAATAGACTCCTCCTTGTGATAAATTAGCCATAGAGAAGCCAATATTTGACCCATTGAACATGTTTCAGTCATGGAATATTTAAATTTCTATACCTATTTATAGACTCTTTCTGATGTTATATTGGTAATTCAAAAGTCAATATTTGACCAAATATACTAAAATCGGGCCCAAGAATCGTCTATTTTGACCTTTTTAGTTCTACCCTTTGACTCCTTCTGGTTATAAATTAGCCATAGAGTAGCCAATATTTGACCCATTGAACATGTTTCAGTCATGGATCTTGAAATTTCTATCCCTACTTATTGACTCTTTCTGATGTTACATCGGTCATTCAAAAGTCAATATTTGACCAGATGTACTAAAATCGGGCCCAAGAGACGTCTATTTTGAACTTTTTAGTTCAACCCTATTGATTCCTTCTGGAGATAGTTCAGCCAATTTTTGACCCACTGAAAATATTTCAGTCCTTGATCTTGAACTTTCTATTTCTACCCAATTGACTCCTTCTGGTGATAAGTTAGCGATAGAGTAGCCAATATTTGACCGTTTCAACATGTTTCAGTCATGGATCTTGAAATTTCTATACCTACTTATTGGCTCTTTCTGATGTTAAATCTTTCATTCAAAAGTCAATATTTGACCAAATGTACTAAAATCGGGCCCAAAAGTCGTCTATTTTGAACTTTTTAGTTCTACCCTATTGAATCCTTCAGGAGATAGTTCAGCCAATTTTTGACCCACTGAAAATATTTCAGTCCTTGATCTTGAACTTTCTATTCCTACCCAATTGACTCCTTCTGGTGATAAATTAGTGACAGAGTAGCCAATATTTGACCCATTGAACATGTTTCATTAATGGATCTTGAAATTTCTATAACTACCTATTGACTCTTTCTGATGTTACATCGGTCATTCAAAAGTCAATATTTGACCAAATGTACTAAAATCGTGCCCAAGAGTCGTCGATTTTAAACTTTTTAATTCTACCCATTGACTCCTTCTGGTGATAAATTAGCCATAGAGTAGCCAATATTTGACCCATTGAACATGTTTCAGTCATGGATCTTGAAATTTCTATACCTACTTATTGACTCTTTCTTATGTTACATCGGTCATTCAAAAGTCAATATTTGACCAAATGTACTAAAATCGGGCCCAAGAGTCATCTATTTTGAGCTTTTTAGTTCTACCCTTTGACTCCTTCTGGTGATAAATTAGCCATACAGTAGCCAATATTTGACCCATTGAACATGTTCCAGTCATGGATCTTGAAATTTCTATACCTACTTATTGACTCTTTCTGATGTTACATCGGCCATTCAAAAGTCAATATTTGACCAAATGTACTAAAATCGGGCCCAAGAGACGTCTATTTTGAACATTTTAGTTCAACCCTATTGACTCCTTCTGGAGATAGTTCAGCCAATTTTTGACCCACTGAAAATATTTCAGTCCTTCATCTTGAACTTTCTATTTCTACCCAATTGACTCCTTCTTGTGATACATTAGACTTAGAGTAGCCAATATTTGACCCATTGGACTTGTTTCAGTTATGGATCTTGAAATTTTTATTCCAACTCATTGACTCTTTCTGAATTTAGATCAGTCATTCAGAAATCCATATTGGACCAAATGTACTAAAATCGGGCCCAAGAGTCATCGATTTTGAACTTTTTAGTTCTAACCAATTGACTCCTTCTGGTGATAAATTAGCCATAGAGTAGCCAATAATTGACCCATTGAACATATTTCAGTCATGGATCTTGAAATTTCTATCCCTACTTATTGACTCTTTCTGATGTTACATCGGTCATTCAAAAGTCAATATTTGACCAAATGTACTAAAATCGGGCCCAAAAGTCGTCTATTTTGAACTTTTTAGTTCTACCCTATTGAATCCTTCAGGAGATAGTTCAGCCAATTTTTGACCCACTGAAAATATTTCAGTCCTTGATCTTGAACTTTCTATTCCTACCCAATTGACTCCTTCTGGTGATAAATTAGTGACAGAGTAGCCAATATTTGACCCATTGAACATGTTTCATTAATGGATCTTGAAATTTCTATACCTACTTATTGACTCTTTCTTATGTTACATCGGTCATTCAAAAGTCAATATTTGACCAAATGTACTAAAATCGGGCCCAAGAGTCATCTATTTTGAGCTTTTTAGTTCTACCCTTTGACTCCTTCTGGTGATAAATTAGCCATACAGTAGCCAATATTTGACCCATTGAACATGTTCCAGTCATGGATCTTGAAATTTCTATACCTACTTATTGACTCTTTCTGATGTTACATCGGCCATTCAAAAGTCAATATTTGACCAAATGTACTAAAATCGGGCCCAAGAGACGTCTATTTTGAACATTTTAGTTCAACCCTATTGACTCCTTCTGGAGATAGTTCAGCCAATTTTTGACCCACTGAAAATATTTCAGTCCTTCATCTTGAACTTTCTATTTCTACCCAATTGACTCCTTCTTGTGATACATTAGACTTAGAGTAGCCAATATTTGACCCATTGGACTTGTTTCAGTTATGGATCTTGAAATTTTTATTCCAACTCATTGACTCTTTCTGAATTTAGATCAGTCATTCAGAAATCCATATTGGACCAAATGTACTAAAATCGGGCCCAAGAGTCATCGATTTTGAACTTTTTAGTTCTAACCAATTGACTCCTTCTGGTGATAAATTAGCCATAGAGTAGCCAATAATTGACCCATTGAACATATTTCAGTCATGGATCTTGAAATTTCTATCCCTACTTATTGACTCTTTCTGATGTTACATCGGTCATTCAAAAGTCAATATTTGACCAAATGTACTAAAATCGGGCCCAAGAGACGTCTATTTTGAACTTTTTAGTTCAACCCTATTGATTCCTTCTGGAGATAGTTCAGCCAATTTTTGACCCACTGAAAATATTTCAGTCCTTGATCTTGAACTTTCTATTCCTACCCAATTGACTCCTTCTGGTGATAAATTAGCCATAGAGTAGGCAATATTTTACCCATTGGACATGTTTCAGTCATGGATCTTGAAATTTCTATACCTACTTATTGACTCTTTCTGATGTTATATCGGTCATTCAAAAGTCAATATTTGACCAAATATACTAACATCGGGCCCAACAGTCGTCGATTTTGAACTTTCTATTTCTACCCAATTGACTCCTTCTGGTGATAAATTAGCGATAGAGTAGCCAATAATTGACCCATTGAACATATTTCAGTCATGGATCTTGAAATTTCCATACCTACTTATTGACTCTTTCTGATGTTACATCGGTCATTCAAAAGTCAATATTTGACCAAATGTACTAAAATCGGGCCCAAGAGTCGTCTATTTTGAACTTTTGAGTTCTAACCTATTGACTCCTTCTGGCGATAGTTCAGCCAATTTTTGACCCACTGAAAATATTTCAGTCCTTGATCTTGAACTTTCTATTCCTACCCAATTGACTCCTTCTGGTGATAAATTAGCCATAGAGTAGGCAATATTTTACCCATTGGACATGTTTCAGTTATGGATCTTGAAATTTCTATACCTACATATTGACTCTTTCTGATGTTACATCAGTCATTCAAAAGTCAATATTTGACCAAATGTACTAAAATCGGGCCCAAGAGTCGTCGATTTTGAACTTTTTATTTCTGCCCATTGACTCCTTCTGGTGATAAATTAGCCATAGAGTAGCCAATATTTGACCCATTGAACATATTTCAGTCATGGATCTTGAAATTTCTATACATACTTATTGACTCTTTCTGATGTTACATCGGTCATTCAAAAGTCAATATTTGACCAAATGTACTAAAATCGGGCCCAAGAGTCGTCTATTTTGAACTTTTTAGTTCTACCCAATAGACTCCTTCTTGTGATAAATTAGCCATAGAGTAGCCAATATTTGACCCATTGAACATGTTTCAGTCATGGAATATTTAAATTTCTATCCCTACTTATTGACTCTTTCTGATGTTACATCGGTCATTCAAAAGTCAATATTTGACCAAATGTACTAAAATCGGGCCCAAGAGACGTCTATTTTGAACTTTTTAGTTCAACCCTATTGATTCCTTCTGGAGATAGTTCAGCCAATTTTTGACCCACTGAAAATATTTCAGTCCTTGATCTTGAACTTTCTATTTCTACCCAATTGACTCCTTCTGGTGATAAGTTAGCGATAGAGTAGCCAATATTTGACCGTTTGAACATGTTTCAGTCATGGATCTTGAAATTTCTATACCTACTTATTGGCTCTTTCTGATGTTAAATCTTTCATTCAAAAGTCAATATTTGACCAAATGTACTAAAATCGGGCCCAAAAGTCGTCTATTTTGAACTTTTTAGTTCTACCCTATTGACTCCTTCAGGAGATAGTTCAGCCAATTTTTGACCCACTGAAAATATTTCAGTCCTTGATCTTGAACTTTCTATTCCTACCCAATTGACTCCTTCTGGTGATAAATTAGTGACAGAGTAGCCAATATTTGAACCATTGAACATGTTTCATTAATGGATCTTGAAATTTCTATACCTACTTATTGACTCTTTCTGATGTTACATCGGTCATTCAAAAGTCAATGTTTGACCAAATGTACTAACACTGAATTTAATATTCATTGACATTTGGTCAAATATGGATTTCTGAATGAATGACCTAAATTCAGAAAGAGTCAATGAGTAGGTATAAAAATTTCAAGATCCATAACTGAAACATGTCTAATGGGTAAAATATTGGCTACTCTAAGGCTAATGTATCACAATACGGAATCAATTGGGTAGGAATAGAAAGTTCAAGATCAAGGACTGAAATATTTTCAGTGGGTCAAATATTGGCTGAACTATCTCCAGAAGGAGTCAATAGGGTAAAACTAAAAAGTTCAAAGTAGACGACTCTTGGGCCCGATTTTAGTACATTTGGTCAAATATTTACTTTTGAATGACCGATATAACATCAGAAAGAGTCAATAAGTAGGTATAGAAATTTCAAGATCCATGACTGAAACATGTTCAATGGGTCAAATATTGGCTACTCTATGGCTAATTTATCACCAGAAGGAGTCTATTTGGTAGAAATAGAAAGTTCAAAATCGACGACTCTTGGGCCGGATATAAGTCCGTTCGGTCAAATATGGACTTCTGATTGGCTGATTTATCATTAGTCGGATTCTATGAGTACGTATAGAAAGTTCAAGATCAAGGACTGAAACATGTTCAATTGGTCAAATATTGGCTATTCTATGACTAATGTATCAACATTAGGAATCAATTGTGTAGAAAAAGAAATTTCAAAATTGACGACTCTTGGGCCCGATATTAGTCCATTTGGTCAAATATGGATTTCTGAATGTCTTACCTAAATTCAGAAAGAGTCAATGAGTAGGTATAAAAATTTCAAGATCCATAACTGAAACATGTCCAATGGGTCAAATATTGGCTACTCTAAGGCTAATGTATCACAATACGGAATCAATTGGGTAGGAATAGAAAGTTCAAGATCAAGGACTGAAATATTTTCAGTGGTTCAAAAATTGGCTGAATTATCGCCAGAAGGAGTCAATAGGCTCCCAGATAGCACACATAACATGTGGCCGACGTCGGCCTCTAATCTATTACATCTATGAAGCATCGGCCAGGCATTGGCTGATATCTTCAGTCAGTGCTCTATTTCCAGCTCGTTGGCTATGGTTCGGCGCACGACTGAAGGCCGCTGCCGCGCTTATCTGTTCACGTGACCATTCATCTCTTTCAACCCACAGAGAAAAGACGAATACGGCGACATCTGTGTTTTCAGGTAAGTTTTTGCTTGAGGTAAATTAGAAAACAAAATCTTTTTTTAATTCTGTGACACTTAAAAGTTACTAAGGCACTCGGTTTACTACAGGCAGTTTGTAATCACAATTTCTCGGAGTTGAAGGGCTAGATGAGCAGCGGATGCGAGATCACCTAACTTGTTTTAGTTCAGAAATGTTCATTCTAGTGGCGAAGTTATCTGAACATATCTGCAAAATAAGCGGTCCAGGTCATTAAACTGGTAATTGTTGGTAGATTTGTTTTTTTGGTTGCTTTTGCAAATGCTGCGTGATTCTGACGTGTTTTAATGCGCGTGCGCGTCGAACATTCAAACACTGGCGCGCAGAAGTTACCATGGAAACGGCGAGGCACCGCAGTAACGGACAAGCTGTAAAACTCCGTCTCTCGTTGTTGTTTTCTCTGCTTTCAGGTGAGTCTAGTCCCTAACATCACAAAAATAATATAAAACTGTTCTGGACACGTTTCTTACTTGCAATTTACACGCTTTTGTCGAATATTTTCTTTATTGAAATAGTTTAGTGTCTTCGAAAAAGTCCGTTAGCATCTTACCCATATTCAGAAGAGGTTGGCTAACGGAATACTTCAGCTCTTATGAAAGTTTGAGTTTTAATCTCATCTTTGTATGTAGAAGAGAGGTTTTAATTATTTTGTTAAGGTTTTGCTGGCAATCTGCCAATGGGTAGTTGGAAGTGAGTTAGGCCTTATTTATTTAAAATACAGAGTACTGAACTTAATCGATGACGTCACTTGCAGGAAGCGCGAAAATGATCTGAAATAAATCACCACAAATTAATTTCATGTTAAATAATTTAAAACCAATTACAGTGAAGAAAAAATATTCTGTGATTTCAGGAGTGAAAAAATAATAATTGTACATCAACGGAGGGGGAAGGTCCAAGAGCTGCTGGCAGAGAAGTAGGAGACTCAGGTGAACTGAGAAACTCATTAAATAACTTCATACGCATCTTTTCCACATAAGGTAACACTTTAGTATGGAGAACAATTCTCAGTTTTAACTAGTTGCTTATTAATTTGCATACTGACTGTTTATTAGTACTTATAAAGCCTTATTAATGCCTTCTTCTGCACGTCTATATTCTACCTCCCATAATCCTGCCCAAAACCTAAATTTAAACACTACAACAACTTCCTTACTATCTATTAATAAGCAGTAAATTTAGAGTTTTAGGCAAAAGTTAATAGTAAACGTGTTCCCTGTACCAAACTGTTACCCCACAAAATATTCACCTATAATTCTTTTTTATCTATTACAGTTTGTAAGGTTCTGACATCCAAGCGTAAGTAACACTGAACAAAGTAAAATGAAGTAACCCTAAAACAAATTCTTTTAAGAAATTATTGTATATATATTCTGTACATTCTACTTTTTTATCTGCATTTCACCTCTGTTTTAGTTTGCTTCCTTCTATTAAACCTGTCATCATATAGGCTCTGTGATAAACTGTTTGCTATGTTCCTAGATTCTTCCATGCTGATGGCCAGGACCCTGTCCAAGAAAATCTCACGCTAAAAACCGTATGACTAGTAAGCAAAACCTCAAACATACTCTACTGTTCAAAAGTTTGGGATGTGTTAGATTTATTATGTTTTTGAAAGAAGTCTCACAGTTTAAACCTCAGTGAGACTGTCTGTGAAAAGTGACAAATATAATGTTATGATAGTTTATTGTTACGATAAACTAAAAAGATTAATATATTTTCTCTAGTTCTGTTTTGAGTCATGTTTCCCAGACACCATACTACAGTGTTCCACTGTTATTGACTTATTTGTATTCATTTTGTACTGATAAATTCTTAAATACTTTTTACCTTAGATGCTGACTGTGGTTCAGGGGTTTGACAACTTCAGGCATGCAAGTTATTTTTCACAGAAATCTGGTCAGCTTACTCACTTAGCCTCTAAAATGTTTGACTTATATCACCAATACAATATCAGGGTAAAGATATCATTAGAGATCTCACAGTTATGGCTGTGCTCTTGTTAGCAGATTTGGACAAGGCCTTGATGTCATCTACACACATTACATGAAGATGGTGAGTTTCCCAATAGCTGCCACTGCCCATGTGAGTTACATGATATAACTTCTGTGAGCAGGTGTCAAAAATATTGATATTTTGATATGTATCAATGCTAGAATGTCTAAAACGAGACCAGCTGTGCGTTCTCACTTTCTGTCTCTGACCATGAAGTGACACACATCCAGTTCCTCTCATGGTGCGTGCTCACCGGTGGAGCAGAGCGAGCGTGAAGCTTGACTTCCATAGGAACGAATTAAAGGGTTAGTTCACTGTAAAATGAAAATTCTGTCATTAATTCCTCACCCTCATGTCGTTCCACACCAGTAAGACTTTTGTTCATCTTCAGAACAAGAATGAAGGTCTTTTTGATGACAGAATGCTGTCAGATTTCCTTCCATAGACTGCCTTTGTAACTTCCACTTTGATGCTTCAAAAACTTCATAAAGAGATCGGAAAACTAATCCGTATGAATTGAGTGGTTTAGTCCAGTTGAAGGCATGAAGACATCAGATATTGGCCTGGACAGATGTACCAACAGTAGGGCTGTGCTCAGAATATCGATACAGCGATATATCGTCATGAACTCAAGAACTGCAAAGCAAAAGTTAAGTAAAACGCGATTATTTATGCGGGGGTCGCATTTTTTCGAATATGTTTTTTTTTCAGCAAGCAAAATATGCGGGGCTAGCATGATTTCATAATGGTTGTATTTTCGTTGCAAAAAAAGTCACATATATCTTAGCAGAAAGTTGAAAAATGTTGCGTTTACTTCACACAAGTAAAGCGCCATTATTTTCCCCTATTGCCATGGGAACCTTATGAAGTGATGTAATTACGCGACGTGAACATCATCTGCAAACCCCGCGGTGAAACCAGAGACGAAGCATGCAAATCATTCTCATTTACCAACAAAAATAAGTGCAAAAGAGTGCGCGAAGCAGTTTCCCGGTGTGTCACAATGCAGTGGGGGCAAATTTTTTTGCAGTCCGTGCAACTGCGTGTCGGACCACAGACGGAAGTTGACGCTGGAAAACCACTTGGCCACCGCCAAACATTTGAGGATGGTTACTCAATGTTTTGTAAGTTTGATTCATGTGTTAATTAAGGTCTGAAATAAAACAGAATGAGAACTTAAATATTCTGTGATTTGGTATGCTTGTTTATCATAGGAAGTAATAAGAAATGACTTTAATTGTCATTTCAGTTACTGAGGCAGTGACTTTAAAAGCAAAAGGAAAAGTCATTCTAAGCTTTTTTGTGAAAAAATTTTATATTTCATTTAAAACAAAATAGTTTTTCAGTTATCATAACTGTTATAACACTGGTTATTCAATAAACACATTATTGTTAATAAACTCTACTCAAAAGAAATTTAAATTCCAAATTGAACCATATCGTGATACGTATCGTATCATGGACTTAGTATCGTGATGCGTATCGTATCGTGACATTGTTGGTGATACACAGCCCTAACCAACAGTACACCACAATGACCTCTGCTTCTGCATGGACGCCTGACTACTACCATGTTCTGTGAGGGTATTACTATAGTAAAACTGAGCGCCTGTGACAGTGGGGTTTGTAGTTTTAAACAATAGTCACACACTAGTAAATTAAAAGTCACAGAGAAAAAGGTTTTTTAGAAGTTGCAAACTTCTCTCACAAAAAACACAACGGTTACACCTTTTCAAATTCTTTTCTGGTGGTACATGTGTCCTATTGTATAACTCACAAATTAAGAAATTCATATGCTCGCATTTAAGCTGCGGACACGCTAGACTTTGAGCGTGTGAAATTTCTTCGGACACTGTAACAGTCGTGATACGACGTCATGATCTGCAGCGTCTTTTTATAAACATGAATTCAACATTTAACAAATTGTATATTCAAAATATAAAAATATACAATCACCTCGGCTTTACTAAAATAAAAAATTCTTTGAATTCAGCTGAGAATGATCACACCATGTATCATTTATCTACTCTTTACACACATCCGTGTGATGGGAAGTCACAGGTCAGAGTTCACCAAACCAAACTGTTTTCATGAGCTTGTGTTTCTGGTCTCCCGCATTTGTGTGCTTATGAATGAAATAAAAAACGTTTATTCTGCAGTTGCTTGTTTTTGTGAACTGATATGCGAAACCTGACATATGAAATATCAGTATGTGAGATCCACTCACACTTGTGCTCTATTCAGTGATAAACAGGTTCTCCTCATTATTAATTAATCAGTGATCAACACAGCAGCACCAGAAATTGCCTTGCACTGTAGAATTGAGGTTTTGGCTATAAATGAAAACTAGCTAATTATTATAAATATTACAATTTAACAATCAGTATTCAGGACTATGTTTGAGAGGGATACAAGTCATTTTTATGGACGATAGGATTTTTTCATTAAAAACTTTATTTGAGTGATCTACAAAAATATGAGCCTATAGAGTTTCTTAATTTGTGGTTTGTAGAATAGGATCTGTGTGTTATTTATGTATGAATGTAACTGTGTTTGTGAGAGAGAAAAGAAAACTACAAGTTTGCAACTCATAATACACATTCTCAATGACTTTACTGAAATATTCACTACAAATACAAATTCCACTGTCTCAGTTTTGCTACAATAATACTAGATATTATATAGCACATTCATAATTTGAGTCGATGTTCTGATTAATTTTTTTTCCCAATCACATTTTACCAATGCCAAACCATGTCCATCTTATTAACTACTATTAATTGTGTATATAATCAATATATAAACAAGTGATATTTAGTTGTTATCAAGGGATTGGCTGGACCCTGCTGACCCGATCAGTATTTCTTGTCCGATGATCATATAGTTTTCTGGTTTCTGTAGTATTGCATCCTTCTCATGGGTATTTAATAACGACTTTTCAGTGTGATTTAAACCCTTTTTTGCCCCATAATATGTTTTTAAAAAAAGTCATTTAAAAGGTTTTGTCTATGCTATTGAAATTGTGGGTTACATCTTTGTCACCTTTTTCATCCAAGAAGTTTACATTCCTGATAATACAAGAACGAGGAATTTACATTTTAATCGCAAAGGAAAACCAATTCATCTGCTATATTCTTCTGTCCTCTAATTTCAAGGGTAAGATTTCTTTATAAAGCATCTACTCACCCATATGTGTTTATTTTTGTGGAACACAAAAGGAGAGTCAGAGAGTCTCAGTCACCATTAGAAAAGAAACAGTGTAAGATTTGGAACATCTTGTGCCCTGTTTTCCAATGTTGATCACGTGATTCTGTTTTTGCTGACTTGATTCTTTTTATAACCCGTATCACAAATATCCAGACATTGTGTCATCTTGCTTATCCTTAGATTGACCCAGAGACCATGTGATTTTAATAAATGTCCTTATATGTATTTCCAAGTGCTGAAACGGATGGTTTCACTTCTTGTTTTTCACCTATAATTTGTACCCCTGGACAGCGAATAAATTGTGTCAATGATTGAACTGCATTCGTGCTGGTCTCATCTTTGATACCCAGAATCGATTCTGCATTTCTTGCTGCATTGCTCAAGCTCAACTTTAAAGAGTCTTCTTGAAATACTCAACATCCGAATTATTTTATCTTACAGTTTGGGGGCTCGTCCGCGAACGGGGGGGATTCTCCCTGAGAACCGGGAAAAGAGAAAAAGCGCGCCGAAGATCGGAGGACCTACGGAAGGGGGTAAGTGTCTTTTTGAATAAAGCACTACCCCGTAGGATCCTGTTGTTGAAAACAATCTCGTGGACGCATGAGAAGTTTTCTTTCTTTTTGTAATCACTTGTAGGCTAGTGGAAAGCACCTTCCATTGTTGTGCCACTACGGCTGGCAAACAGTAGTTTTAATTAACTATTAGCGCAGGAGTCATTGGGAATCACCAATTGTTAGTGGAGAAATATCCATCGTTGTGACACTGTGGCAACTACGGCCATTGTGTTTCGCCGGAACGCAACAACGGTAGCTTTAATTAGCTATTAACTGGGATGGTGGTTGGAGGGTACAGTACTGATCACACTGTGCTCTCGGATCACGGCAGCGCATATTAATTTACGTTAAAAAAAAAAAAAAAAATTTGTAATTTTTCAATATTGATAAATCATTTCAATTGTCATTGCATGTTGAAATATTGTGACATAAAAGAAGGTGTTTTTAGGGGCGACCTGGACTCTGTTTGGCAAAGCTGGACAGATAAGGCGAGAGCCCAATATTAGATTAAAACACCCAAATAAAAGAAGGTGATTTTAGAGGCGATCAGGACAAAAGTCTTGTGTGAGCCTAACCTAGGACCATCACCCACGTCACAATACGATACATGCATAACAGTTGGGGTTGAGCAATTTAGTACAGAAATCTTTGCGCACGTGTACTAACAACTGAAAACTAATAATACACTACAAGTGGAAGATGGGGGGTTCAATCTCTAGACCATTACTCAATGAAACGCCAGCTGAATTCATGTATAGAAACAACCAAGGAATTTACACCGAACCGTATATTAGTAATTTGGCTGGATGGTCAGAACAGATGAAACCACAAATTGAGCTCACGTATCCAAGAGAGGGTTCGTTTACCGAGGAAAATATGCAATTGGCAAAGCGTCTAGTGAAAGAAGGGTGGGGTGATCCAGAATGGGATTATAATTATATGACGAAAAGTTTTAATGTCTGGAAAGAAATGAAGAAGACTTGGGACGAAGGACCTGAAAAAAAAAATGTAACAGCGTTTGTATCTCAACAAAAGAGACTAGCAGCGGCAAAGCCACCGCCCTACTATACGGGCCGTGACCCCTCTGCACCCTGCGTAACGAAAACTAAAGAGTTGCAGACTAATTTTAAAACGGAGAATGGAGGAAGTGGAACTAAGCCATCCAGCCGGAATGCGATGGTATGGACAAGAGCTGCAAACGCAATAAATATGAAACCACTAAAAATGTCTGATATGGAAGCTATATGTAACAGTTTACCGTCTCCTCAAAATCCCGCTAAGTTTGTGACTATCCTACAAACGCATACTAAATATGCTCATCTTACCGGAGCAGATTACAGAGCAATTCTGTTGAGAACATTACCAGAGGATGTCACTGAGGCAAATTTAATGGAGAAATGCCCGGCGCTAAAACATGAAAATGATAAATTGACAGGGACGGGCACAGCTGCTTCGCCCCATGTTTATTACTGGGAGAAGCCTGAAAATCACGACACCTTTTATGCACAGCTAAGAACCTTCTTAGACCAACGCATAGGCGAAAGACAGGATCTGTCTTTTGCTGCCAATACCAAGCAGAAACCAAAAGACTCCGTTTCAGATTTCTACATGCGGTTCAAGAAGGCATGGGTGGAGGAATCTAAACTTCCAACAAACTCTGACATGAAAGCTTTGTTTACTAACACTTTCTTGAACAATATGCAGGCTTCAAACGCAAAGTTAATTCGAATCACCACTACCAACCTCCACAATATGGAAATAGACGCATTAGGCCAGAGAATTAGGGAACTAGATTCATCTGGTGGTTTCGCAGTCAAAACCGAGACAGCAATGTTTACAACACAAAACCCTCAATCGAAAGTTCGCGACCAAAGGGTGGAAGTGAAACAGCCCGCAGCCCGGCCAAGACGCATAGTGTGTTATTTCTGTGGGAAAGAAGGTCACGTCCGCAGCGATTGCAGGGCATGGAGAGGGCGACAAATAGGGAAGCCATGGGCAAAGCCACAACACAGGAATGACACAGGAAATTATCCTACCATGTGGCCAAAGAATCACCAATGACGCCAAAAATTAGTTCCAGATTTATCGATGGTAACTTTAGCTTTCTCAAATCATAGTGAAGATTTACCTTATATCACTTTGATGGTGCATGGTCAACCACAGATGTTCCTTTTGGACTCTGGGGCTGATGTGACGTCGATCTCATCGATTTTTTATGAAGGGCCACTTAGTAATCGAATAGTTAACTCTGTAGGTATATCTGGAACTAGCATTGCATGCCCTGTAACGCCCCCTTTGGAGGTAAAAGCCCCTGGATTCAAACCATTTTTTCACAAATTCACAATTATTCCAGAAGCTCCAATGAATTTATTGGGACGAGATCTCATGCATAAATTGAACATGGACATTAACTTTACGGAAAAACAAGTTGTGTTTTCCTTCCAGTCTAATTTGCAGGTCTCTGTGAACCCTTTGCCAACATTAACATGGGAAGAAACCAGTGAACCACAGAGTGGACCACAGCACAGTGGGCCACAACCAGACACGCCTCGGATGGTACATCACATGATTAATCCATCTTTGTGGTCACAGTACAAAGATGACACAGGTTTCATAGACATGGAACCTTACAAAGCTAAATTAAAGACTGACAAACCAGTCTATATTAAGCAATATCCTTTGTCCAAAGACAAGGAACTTGGTATCAAACCACTGATTGATAATTTTGTGCAGCAGGGTGTCCTCATACCAATACATTCACCGTACAACACGCCTGTGAATCCGGTGGTCAAGGCGGATGGAAAGACATGGCGATTGACTCAGGACTTGAGGGTAGTGAACCAATTAATAACACCTTTAGCTCCTATTGTACCTGATGTTCCAACTGTTATCAATTCTATTCCGTGCACACACAAATATTTCACAGTTATTGATCTTTGCGCAGCATTCTTCTCTGTACCTGTACATCCAGAAACTCAGCCTATCTTAGCTTTTACATTTCAAGGTAGACAGCTGACGTGGACGCGCCTTGCACAGGGTCTCATTGACTCACCCGCTGTTTTCTCGGCAGCAGTACAAAGAACATTGGCTAAAATGACTGATTTGCCTTCTACAGTTTGTGTGCTTCAATATGCAGATGACATCCTGGTCTCCGGGGAAACACAGGAAGACTGTGAAAAGGCCTCCATCATCGTCTGCAATGTGCTCGCCCAAGCTGGATTCAAGGCTTCGAAAGAAAAGCTTCAGTGGGTCAAGTCTAAGGTGACGTACCTGGGGCACATTATAATGCCAGGTTTGAAAGCAATCTCAACAGACAGGGTCCAGTTGATCAGAGAAATGAAGTCCCCTCGAACTATACAACAACTTCAAAGCTTCTTGGGGTTAGTGAATTATTGCAGATCTTGGATTCCCGATTGTGCATTGCATGACAGACATTTGAGACACCTGATTGACCACAAAGCCCCTCCAAGTACTCTTTTACAGTGGACGGATGAGGCGGAACTGCATTTCACTGCACTGAAAGAAGCCATCACCACAGCACCTGCATTGGGCCTTCCCGACTATTCCCGAGACTTTCACCTGCATGTTCGCGAGGCGGAAGGGGTGGCTCTTGGCGTCCTGTTGCAACAGTACGGTTCCACGTACAGACCATTAGCATACCTGTCTAGGAAACTGGATAATATAGCTTCGGGTATGCCAGCATGCCTGCGGGCGGTAGCAGCTGCGGCTCTGATTGTACAGATGGCAGAGAGAATGGTTTTGTCACATCCATTGATTCTTTATACCTCCCATCAGGTAGGAGCTATTTTGCACAACATGCAAACACAGCATATGACAGCGCAACGACGTTCAGGTTATGAGGCAACTCTGCTGGCTACCAAAAATCTCACCATTAAGCCAACCGCATCCATTAACCCTGCATTGCTGAGCGTTCTTGGAATGACAGACATGATAACTAATGTGACAGAGCATGATTGCATCATTGAATTGACTTCCTCATGTTCCTCCAGGGCCGATCTTTTGGATGCGCCCCTGGATGGGGGGAGGCATATCTATATTGATGGGTCGTGTTCAAAACCTTCCGATGGTGTCTACCTTTGTGGCTACGCTGTGGTGTCGGATACTGGTGAAGTATTAGAGGCTTTCGCATTGGACTATAATTCAGCTCAAGCTGCTGAATTGGTGGCATTAATTCGAGCATGTGAACTGATGGCAGGAAAACGTGTGACAATCTACACTGATTCAAAGTATGCATGGGGGGTAGTACATCATTTTGCTAAAACATGGGAAGCTAGAGATTTTAAAACAGCAGATGGTAAACCCATAGCTCACTCTAACCTGATAGGGCAATTGACTAAGGCAGTACAGCTTCCCTCCGAAGTGGCCATAGTAAAGGTGAAAGGTCACGCAGCAGGAGATGATGAACAAGCTATAGGAAACAGAAATGCAGATGAAGCTGCTAAAGAAGCTGCAAAAACACAAATCAAATCACCGTTCGTCACGGGTAACCAAAGCCAGTTAATTATGACCATGCACGTAACTAACGTATCTGATATCGACATTAAGATCTTGCAGAGCCAACCAACACAAGCTGATTTGGAGCACTGGGGAAAACACAAATGTGCCCCAGATAAAGATGGAATTTTGAGAGACGAAAAGGGAAGAATAGCACTTCCGAAGTTAGGATTAATAGTCCTCATCAGACATTACCATGGTTTGTCACACACAAGTTGTGCAAAAGTAGTACAAGTAATCAATCAACTGTATTGTATTGCAGAAGTACACAAAACAGCTAAGCTCGTGCTAGATGCATGTCTTACATGTGCCAAAGTAAATCCGCACAAACCAGCTAAACATGACGCACTGCCACATCCACAAGCACCATTTCAGAATGTGCAAATTGATTTTACGCACATGCCGCCAATAGGAAATCTGAAATATCTTTTAGTAATTGTGGATCGATTCTCAAAGTGGCCAGAAGCATTTCCATGTGCAAAAGAAGATGCTAAAACTGTGGTGCGAATTCTAACCAAGGAAATAATTCCTCGATTTGGCATACCTACCACTATTGAAAGCGATAACGGGACGCCATTTGCGTCAAAGGTAACGCAACTCTTGGCCAAGGCATTGTCAATTGACTGGCAATTCCACATTCCTTACCATCCGCAGTCTGCATCAAATGTTGAACGCCTCAATCAAACCATCAAAAGAAGGCTTACAAAAGCCTCCATTGACACCGGAAAGAGATGGCTAGATTTGCTGCCCGCGGTATTGGCAGAGATAAGAATGACTCCATCTTCCACTACTAAATTTTCACCATTTGAAATACTAATGGGTAGGCCTTTTCCGACTCCATGGGTGAAAGGCCGCTCAGGCATTACCTCCCTAGGTGACCTGGAGGTGATACAGGAGGACTACGTGACTTCCCTCATCGAAAAACTAAATTCTGTATGTGCTGATGTTTCTCTGTGTCTCCCTCTCCCCTCAGAAAAGCCCACTCACCCTTTTGTTCCAGGAGAGAGTGTGCTGATCAAAAACTTGAAACCGACGAAGGTGGGAGAGCCGAGGTATCTTGGACCTGCCACGGTGATCGCTGTGACGAGGACCGGAGTTCTGACAGATTACCAACCGCAGTGGATACACGCCTCGAGGATAAAGCACAGTCCTTCAGGAGAGCAGGCAAGCTCCAATTCAGAATAGAATCTCAAAAGGGGATTCACCTTACTGCCTAGCAGGGAGGAGCAAAACACTGATTACGCGGAGGAAAGAACTACCTCTAATAGTGAGGTGGGGGTCATCTGAAGCTAGAAGATATATGGCCCATTGAGTCAAACAGTGTTAACTCCTTACACCCCCTTGCATGCACTAAGGGCCAAATTCTTATTAATGGATATACCGTCTCTAGAGGGGTTTACGCAGTGCTCAGTTGCAGAAGCTGTTGCAGTGTTCAGCGAAGATATTGTTTATTTCGCCAAGTGCTCCCTAGAGGAAGACCCAAGATTGGATGAGATAGTTCTCGAGAGACCATTCCCAGACAAGAGTGTGTTATATCTGTTCACACTACAATACGGGACATTTGAAGTGTACAAGCGAGAAGTTAATTAAATGTCCTTATTAGACCTGTTACATGATTGGACAATAGTGCAAAAGCAAACTTGGGAGGAAATAGCATCCGAGACATTATCAAACCTTGAATTACCAACTGAAAAGGTTCTTTTTGGCAAAATTACATTATTTGCGTATCCACCGCTCGCTGCAAGGGATACGTGGAACTTACTGCAGGACAGACTACTCGCAAGACCTCCCAATACTGCTCTAGTACATATAATTAAACCAAACCCAACGAATCTGGAAGGAAAATTGATTGTGTACAAGATAGACAAAAATTGGAAGTCATTAGTTGAAGCTCATCTGAAATTCCTATGTCCGGAAGAATAGAATCAGTACAGAAACCTTGGCATCCATTCAGATGGCCAGGAATGTGTGGAATCCGAGGAACAACATGCATCCTCATGATAATAACTGTAATAATTGTATCAGTAATCTTTATGTGGGAAGCAGAGAAAGTCAGACAAAATGACACACTCCCTCATAAGAGAGAATTATCAGGAAGTCCGCCACACACCAACCCACTACTAGTAACCTTAAGGCAGGGAAGGAATGAGAGCTTTTTGTGTGACCCCATAACTGCCTACTTAGGGATTGTGGGTCTTAATACGAAATCGATACGAACTCTGTATGGTGACGGGCTATATTTTTGTACTGGGTCATGCAGTTGGTCAGAGATAAAGGCGTATGTTGGACCTGAGGAATGGAAAATTAGAGGACGGTTTATAGCAAGTGCAATGTTAGTGGATCAGGTAGGAGTAATATGGACCGACGGAAAGAGAAGGCGCTCATTGATGCTGAACGTTACAATATCTGATGTCCAGCTTTCTGATGCAGGAAAGTATTATTGTGGATGGGATAGGTCAGGTAAAGATGGATATCAGGAAGTTCGGATTGAAGTAATTCCACAGGGTACGGATATAACAATTCAGGGTGCAATATCAGGGTTAGCCCCAGATTCAGCTGAGTTATCACCAGATATGTCTGCAAAAGACATAGAGTTCATCATGAATTCAGATTTGAGCAATTCTATTAAGGAAGTCAGGGCTGCTAAAGCCAGATGTGAAGGAAATTATGCATGTGCGTTGGCGCTTCTACAACGAGGTGCTTTAAAGAATGAGATAGACGGAGAATGTTGGATTTGTATGCAACTGCATGCAGCATGGAAAACGTACCCAATGACCTCGGAAACAGTTCATCTAGAGAAAAACAAATGCGATATACCGCGACAAATGTCCATTATAGTGCAAATGACAAACAATCTGCGAGATAATAAGACCATAACATCTTCTTTAAAAGACTACAACTGCTCGTATACAGGTCTTCCATTCGAAGGACCGGCTTTTCGTGTGCAATCACATTTTGCAGATTTATGTATTTGCTCCAACAAAGGGCAACACTATGTGGGAACGTCAGATTGTATGAACACCATAACAATCAATCAAGCAGCTATGAATAGGAATAACTGTAGTATTAAGTATCACAATCAAACGAAGGAAAGTTTTGAATGCCCATTCTCCTCCTTAGATAGTGCTCCAGGTATGATTTGGACTTGCGGAGGGATGGCATATTACCATTTAGATGAAGGAGAATGGCATGGATGTTGCTATCCCGCACTACTTTCCACTGGAACCACGATATTAATTAGAGAAAATGTTGATGTCAATAACCAAGACACACCACATCGAAAGAAAAGAGATACAAACAACATGCCTAATCGATACAAGGGATACAAGATCTCCAGTCCATGGACAACTCCATGGGAAAATGTAGGGTGGTCCGTAGCAGGTTTCTTCACCGGAGTAGGGACTACAGTTGCTCTGAACAAGATTAACGGCTTAGCATGGCAGGTTTTATCTTTGGAGAATGATACTGCTCACGCATTAGGAGTAATTGCAGATGAGTTGAAGAAGATGAGAGAAGCAGTCATTCAGAATAGGCTAGTCTTAGACATGTTGACCGCGGAAAGAGGAGGAGTTTGCAAAATGTTGGATGTATCTTGTTGTTTTTACATTCCAGATAATTCAGACAACATTACGAACATCATCCACCACATGAGAGAATCCATCCCAGAGCCAAAGAGAGATGAGTCTTGGTTTGGCTGGCTGAACAGCCTGTGGGGTGGCTGGGGAACGTGGATTTTCAATACGGTCATACCTATTGTTATACTCATGTTGATCTTACTACTGTTGACACCATGTCTGCTTCAATGTATCAGTAGTTTCGTTGCACGTTCTCTCCAAGCTCTAACATCCAGAGACACATACCAAGTGATGTTAAATGTTCAAGCTACCCAGACATTTTCTCGTCAACCTGTTGCTCAACCAACTGAACAGGAGTTTGATACTGATAACAGTGACAATGAATATGCGCATACCTACGAATTATAAGTAATCAGTGATAATTTTTACTACTCATAATTATAATCTGAAATGATTAATATGATTTTTACCAGTGATAATTTGAAGTGATTTTCTACAAGTGATAATCTGTAATCAGAGAAAACAGTGATTTCTTTTATTTTTAAGAATGGAATTTAATTCATAAGAGGATGTTGTACTAACATGTTCTAACAGGATGTTGTATCATTTCATAATAACAGATTTCTTGATTTATCTGAACTAACAAAAAAAAATATATATATAATAGTAATACGAGTTTATATGATATATGTAGTAATCAATTCTTTTTCTGTGCACAAGAATGTTCATAAAGTAAGACATTTTGTCTTAAAGTGGCCATTGTAAGATTTGGAACATCTTGTGCCCTGTTTTCCAATGTTGATCACGTGATTCTGTTTTTGCTGACTTGATTCTTTTTATAACCCGTATCACAAATATCCAGACATTGTGTCATCTTGCTTATCCTTAGATTGACCCAGAGACCATGTGATTTTAATCATGTCCTTATATGTATTTCCAAGTGCTGAAACGGATGGTTTCACTTCTTGTTTTTCACCTATAATTTGTACCCCTGGACAGCGAATAAATTGTGTCAATGATTGAACTGCATTCGTGCTGGTCTCATCTTTGATACCCAGAATCGATTCTGCATTTCTTGCTGCATTGTTCAAGCTCAACTTTAAAGAGTCTTCTTGAAATACTCAACATCCGAATTATTTTATCTTACAAACAGTGATGGTGAATTGTGACTCAGGCTGTCAGTCTCATCATGTTCTGCCTCATTCTCCTTTTGTGCTCCTATAAAAATAACGCATTTGGTACAAAAGAACATGACCAGTTTTATTCTCGAGTAATATTGCATTTTGTAACTTGAGACTGTTTATATTAGCCTGTAATTTACTTGAATATCTCTTGTGTATTTGAATGTAAATGTCTGTTCTGTTAATCATATTGAAGGTTTCAATATAGTATTTGAAGGCTGTAACTATTTTGTAAATATTAAAGCAATTTTAACTGAATGTGATGTGTGATTATTACACAAAGGCAAATTTATCTGTTAGTATTTAAGTTTTTTAAAACAGAAAATTTATTAATTAATGTATTTGTATAAAGCTTTTACCCAACTGAAATCAACGTAGTTTAAACGTGAGGTAATCAAACCAGATCGATTTCATGCGGAACACGTGTTTATTCTGTAACGATATAACTGATAACTGAACTGATATAAGATCGTTTCAGCAGAAGGTACGCAAACCATCGGCGTATATTTTTCGTTGGTTTTTGATGCTTTGTAAAAGGTTTAGGTTGATTCTGTGTCAGTGTGCTTCCTGTGTGGAGCCCGAGAGGTTCAGCCTAAATAAACACAGGTCCCAGAAAGCACCTGCAAAGCGGCCGGGATTTACAGCTTTGCATCGTCTGCACGTCGGCCGGAGAGCATTCGCGATCTTATGCCGACGTCTCGGCGACATTTTCCCAATGAGCAAAAGCTCTCTGAGCGATATCGCGCAGATGCAACTTTCTGCATTGGGTCGACAACGGCCCGACGTACGTGTGCTATCTGGGTTAGAACTAAAAAGTTCAAAATAGACGACTCTTGGGCCCGATTTTAGTACATTTGGTCAAATATTGACTTTTCAATGACCGATGTAACATCAGAAAGAGTCAATAAGTAGGTATAGAAATTTCAAGATCCATGACTGGAACATGTTCAATGGGTCAAATAACGGCTACTCTATGGCTAATTTATCACCAGAAGGAGACTATTGGGTAGGAATAGAAAGTTCAAAATCAATGACTCTTGGGCCGGAAATAAGTCCATTTGGTCAAATATGGACTTCTGATTGGCTGATGTATCACAAAAAGCAGTCAATTGGGTAGGAATAGAAAGTTCAAGATCAAGGACTGAAATATTTTCATTGGTTCAAAAATTGGCTGAACTATCTCCAGAAGGAGTCAATAGGGTAGAACTAAAAAGTTCAAAATAGACAACTCTTGGGCCCGATTTTAGTACATTCCGTCAAATATCGACATCTGATTGGCTGATGTATCATCAGTCGGATTCTATGAGTATGTATAGAAATTTCAAGATCCATGACTGAAACATGTTCAATGGGTCAAATATTGGCTACTCTATGGCTAATGTATCACCAGAAGGAGTCAATAGGGTAGAAATAGAAAGTTCAAAATCGATGACTCTTGGGCCCGATATTAGCCGATTTTGTCAAATATGGACTTGTGAATGACCGATGTAACATAAGAAAGAGTCAATAAGTAGGTATAGAAAATTCAATATCCATGACTGAAATATTTTCAATGGGTCAATTATTGGCTACTCTATGGCTAATTTATCACCAGAAGGAGTCAATGGGTAGAACTAAAAAGTTCAAAATAGACGACTCTTGGGCCCGATTTTAGTACATTTGGTCAAATATTGACTTTTGAATGACCGATGTAACATCAGAAAGAGTCAATAAGTAGGTATAGAAATTTCATGATCCATGACTGAAACATGTTCAATGGGTCAAATATTGGCTACTCTATGGCTTATTTATCACCAGAAAGAGTCAATAAGTAGGTATAGAAATTTCAAAATCCATGACTGAAACATGTTCAATGGGTCAATTATTGGCTACTCTATGGCTAATTTATCACCAGAAGGAGTCAATTGGATAAAAATGGAAAGTTCAAAATTGACGACTCTTGTGCCCAATATTAGTACATTTGGTCAAATATGGATTTCTGAATGACTGACCTAAATTCAGAAAGAGTCAATGAGTAAGTATAAAAATTTCAAGATCCATAACTGAAACATTTCCAATGGGTAAAATATTGGCTACTCTAATGCTAATGTATCACAAGAAGGAGTCATTTTTGTAGGAATAGAAAGTTCAAGATCAAGGACTGAAATATTTTCAGTGGGTCAAAAAATGGCTGAACTATCGCAAGAAGGAGTCAATAGGGTAGAACTAAAAAGTTCAAAATACACGACTCTTGGGCCCGATTTTAGTACATTTGGTCAAATATTGACTTTTGAATGACCGATGTAACATCAGAAAGAGTCAATAAGTAGGTATAGAAATTTCATGATCCATGACTGAAACATGTTCAATGGGTCAAAAATTGGCTACTCTATGGCTAATTTATCACCAGAAGGAGTCAATAGGTTAGAAATAGAAAGTTAAAAATAGACGACTCTTGGGCCCGATATTAGTCCATTTTGTCAAATATTGACTTTTGAATGACCGATGTAACATCAGAAAGAGTCAATAAGTAGGTATAGAAATTTCAAAATCCATGACTGAAACATGTTCAATGGGTCAATTATTGGCTGCTCTATGGCTAATTTATCACCAGAAGCAGTCAATTGGGTAAAAATGGAAAGTTCAAAATTGACGACTCTTGGGCCCGATTTTAGTACATTTGGTCAAATATTGACTTTTGAATGACCGATGTAACATCAGAAAGAGTCAATAAGTAGGTATAGAAATTTCAAGATCCATAACTGAAACATGTTCAATGGGTCAAATATTCGCTACTCTATGGCTTATTTATCACCAGAAAGAGTCAATAAGTAGGTATAGAAATTTCAAAATCCATGACTGAAACATGTTCAATGGGTCAATTATTGGCTACTCTATGGCTAATTTATCACCAGAAGGAGTCAATTGGATAAAAATGGAAAGTTCAAAATTGACGACTCTTGTGCCCAATATTAGTACATTTGGTCAAATATGGATTTCTGAATGACTGACCTAAATTCAGAAAGAGTCAATGAGTAAGTATAAAAATTTCAAGATCCATAACTGAAACATTTCCAATGGGTAAAATATTGGCTACTCTAATGCTAATGTATCACAAGAAGGAGTCATTTTTGTAGGAATAGAAAGTTCAAGATCAAGGACTGAAATATTTTCAGTGGGTCAAAAAATGGCTGAACTATCGCAAGAAGGAGTCAATAGGGTAGAACTAAAAAGTTCAAAATACACGACTCTTGGGCCCGATTTTAGTACATTTGGTCAAATATGGACATCTGATTGGCTGATGTATCATCAGTCGGATTCTATGAGTATGTATAGAAATTTCAAGATCCATGACTGAAACATGTTCAATGGGTCAAATATTGGCTACTCTATGGCTAATGTGTCACGAGAAGGAGTCAATTGGGTAAAAATGGAAAGTTCAAAATTGACGACTCTTGGGCCCGAATTTAGTACATTTGGTCAAATATTGACTTTTGAATGACCGATGTAACATCAGAAAGAGTCAATAAGTAGGAATAGAAAGTTCAAGATCAAGGACTGAAACATGTTCAATGGGTCAAATATTGGCTACTCTATGGCTAATTTATCACCAAAAGGAGTCAATAGGGTAGAACTAAAAAGTTCAAAATAGACAACTCTTGGGCCCGATTTTAGTACATTCGGTGAAATATGGACATCTGATTGGCTGATGTATCATCAGTCGGATTCTATGAGTATGTATAGAAATTTCAAGATCCATGACTGAAACATGTTCAATGGGTCAAATATTGGCTACTCTATGGCTAATGTATCACCAGAAGGAGTCTATTGTGTAGAAAAGAAAGTTCAAAATCGATGACTCTTGGGCCCGATATTAGCCGATTTTGTCAAATATGGACTTGTGAATGACCGATGTAACATCAGAAAGAGTCAATAAGTAGGTATAGAAATTTCAAAATCCATGACTGAAACATGTTCAATGGGTCAATTATTGGCTACTCTATGGCTAATTTATCACCAGAAGGAGTCAATTGGGTAAAAATGGAAAGTTCAAAATTGACGACTCTTGGGCCCGATTTTAGTACATTTGGTCAAATATTGACTTTTGAATGACTGATGTAACATCAGAAAGAGTCAATAAGTAGGTATAAAAATTTTAAGATCCATAACTGAAACATGTCCAATGTGTAAAATATTGGCTACTCTATGGCTAATTTATCACAAAAAGCAGTCAATTGGGTAGGAATAGAAAGTTCAAGATCAAGGACTGAAATATTTTCAGTGGTTCAAAAATTGGCTGAACTATCGCCAGAAGGAGTCAATAGGGTAGAACTAAAAAGTTCAAAATAGACGACTCTTGGGCCCGATTTTAGTACATTTGGTCAAATATTGACTTTTGAATGACCGATGTAACATCAGAAAGAGTCAATAAGTAGGTATAGAAATTTCATGATCCATGACTGAAACATGTTCAATGGGTCAAAAATTGGCTACTCTATGGCTAATTTATCACCAGAAGGAGTCAATAGGTTAGAAATAGAAAGTTCAAAATAGACGACTCTTGGGCCCGATATTAGTCCATTTTGTCAAATATTGACTTTTGAATGACCGATGTAACATCAGAAAGAGTCAATAAGTAGGTATAGAAATTTCAAAATCCATGACTGAAACATGTTCAATGGGTCAATTATTGGCTGCTCTATGGCTAATTTATCACCAGAAGGAGTCAATTGGGTAAAAATGGAAAGTTCAAAATTGACGACTCTTGGGCCCGATTTTAGTACATTTGGTCAAATATTGACTTTTGAATGACCGATGTAACATCAGAAAGAGTCAATAAGTAGGTATAGAAATTTCAAGATCCATAACTGAAACATGTTCAATGGGTCAAATATTGGCTACTCTAATGCTAATGTATCACAAGAAGGAGTCATTTGTGTAGGAATAGAAAGTTCAAGATGAAGGATTGAAATATTTTCAGTGTTTCAAAAATTGGCTGAACTATTGCCAAAAGGAGTCTATGAGGTAGAACTAAAAAGTTCAAAATAGACGACTCTTGGGCCCGATTTTAGTACATTTAGTCAAATATGGACATCTTATTGGCTGATGTATCATCAGTCGGATTCTATGAGTATGTATAGAAATTTCAAGATCCATGACTGAAACATGTTCAATGGGTCAAATATTGGCTACTCTATGGCTAATTTATCACCAGAAGGAGTCAATTGGGTAAAAATGGAAAGTTCAAAATCGACGACTCTTGTGCCCAATATTAGTACATTTGGTCAAATATGGATTTCTGAATGACTGACCTAAATTCAGAAAGAGTCAATGAGTAAGTATAAAAATTTCAAGATCCATAACTGAAACATGTCCAATGGGTAAAATATTGGCTACTCTAATGCTAATGTATCACAAGAAGGAGTCATTTGTGTAGGAATAGAAAGTTCAAGATCAAGGACTGAAATATTTTCAGTGGTTCAAAAATTGGCTGAACTATCGCAAGAAGGAGTCAATAGGGTAGAACTAAAAAGTTCAAAATAGACAACTCTTGGGCCCGATTTTAGTACATTCGGTGAAATATGGACATCTGATTGGCTGATGTATCATCAGTCGGATTCTATTAGTATGTATAGAAATTTCAAGATCCATGACTGAAACATGTTCAATGGGTCAAATATTGGCTACTCTATGGCTAATGTATCACCAGAAGGAGTCTATTGTGTAGAAAAGAAAGTTCAAAATCGATGACTCTTGGGCCCGATATTAGCCGATTTTGTCAAATATGAACTTGTGAATGACCGATGTAACATCAGAAAGAGTCAATAAGTAGGTATAGAAATTTCAAAATCCATGACTGAAACATGTTCAGTGGGTCAATTATTGGCTACTCTATGGCTAATTTATCACCAGAAGGAGTCAATTGGGTAAAAATGGAAAGTTCAAAATTGACGACTCTTGGGCCCGATTTTAGTACATTCGGTCAAATATTGACTTTTGAATGACCGATGTAACATCAGAAAGAGTCAATAAGTAGGTATAAAAATTTAAGATCCATAACTGAAACATGTCCAATGTGTAAAATATTGGCTACTCTACGGCTAATTTATCACAAAAAGCAGTCAATTGGGTAGGAATAGAAAGATCAAGGACTGAAATATTTTCAGTGGTTCAAAAATTGGCTGAACTATCTCCAGAAGGAGTCAATAGGGTAGAACTAAAAAGTTCAAAATAGACAACTCTTGGGCCCGATTTTAGTACATTCGGTCAAATATCGACATCTGATTGGCTGATGTAACATCAGAAATAGTCAATAAGTAGGTATAGAAATTTCATGATCCATGACTGAAACATGTTCAATGGGTCAAATATTGGCTACTCTATGGCTAATTTATCACCAGAAAGAGTCAATAAGTAGGTTTAGAAATTTCAAAATCCATGACTGAAACATGTTCAATGGGTCAATTATTGGCTGCTCTATGGCTAATTTATCACCAGAAGGAGTCAATTGGGTAAAAATGGAAAGTTCAAAATTGATGACTCTTGGGCCCAATTTTAGTACATTTGGTCAAATATTGACTTTTGAATGACCGATGTAACATCAGAAAGAGTCAATAAGTAGGTATAGAAATTTCATGATCCATGACTGAAACATGTTCAATGGGTCAAATATTGGCTACTCTATGGCTAATTTATCACCAGAAAGAGTCAATAAGTAGGTATAGAAATTTCAAAATCCATGACTGAAACATGTTCAATGGGTCAATTATTGGCTACTCTATGGCTAATTTATCACCAGAAGGAGTCAATTGGATAAAAATGGAAAGTTCAAAATTGACGACTCTTGTGCCCAATATTAGTACATTTGGTCAAATATGGATTTCTGAATGACTGACCTAAATTCAGAAAGAGTCAATGAGTAAGTATAAAAATTTCAAGATCCATAACTGAAACATTTCCAATGGGTAAAATATTGGCTACTCTAATGCTAATGTATCACAAGAAGGAGTCATTTTTGTAGGAATAGAAAGTTCAAGATCAAGGACTGAAATATTTTCAGTGGGTCAAAAAATGGCTGAACTATCGCAAGAAGGAGTCAATAGGGTAGAACTAAAAAGTTCAAAATACACAACTCTTGGGCCCGATTTTAGTACATTTGGTCAAATATGGACATCTGATTGGCTGATGTATCATCAGTCGGATTCTATGAGTATGTATAGAAATTTCAAGATCCATGACTGAAACATGTTCAATGGGTCAAATATTGGCTACTCTATGGCTAATGTGTCACGAGAAGGAGTCAATTGGGTAAAAATGGAAAGTTCAAAATTGACGACTCTTGGGCCCGAATTTAGTACATTTGGTCAAATATTGACTTTTGAATGACCGATGTAACATCAGAAAGAGTCAATAAGTAGGTATAAAAATTTTAAGATCCATAACTGAAACATGTCCAATGGGTAAAATGTTGGCTACTCTATAGCTAATTTATCACAAGAAGCAGTCAATTGGGTAGGAATAGAAAGTTCAAGATCAAGGACTGAAACATGTTCAATGGGTCAAATATTGGCTACTCTATGGATAATGTATCACCAGAAGGAGTCTATTGTGTAGAAAAGAAAGTTCAAAATCGATGACTCTTGGGCCCGATATTAGCCAATTTTGTCAAATATGGACTTGTGAATGACCGATGTAACATCAGAAAGAGTCAATAAGTAGGTACAGAAATTTCAAAATCCATGACTGAAACATGTTCAATGGGTCAATTATTGGCTACTCTATGGCTAATTTATCACCAGAAGGAGTCAATTGGGTAGAAATAGAAAGTTCAAGATCAAGGACTGAAATATTTTCAGTTGGTCAAAAATTGGCTGAACTATCTCCAGAAGAAGTCAATAGGCTAGAACAAAATTTGAAACATGTTTAATGGGTCAAATATTGGCTACTCTATGGCTAATTTATCACCAGAAGGAGTCAAAGGGCAGAACTAAAAAGTTCAAAATAGCCAACTCTTGGGCCCGATTTTAGTACATTTGGTCAAATATTGACTTTTCAATGACCGATGTAACATCAGAAAAAGTCAATAAGTAGGTATACAAATTTCAAGATCCATGACTGAAACATGTTCAATGGGTCAAATATTGGCTACTCTATGGCTAAATTATCACAAGAAGGAGTCTATTGGGTAGAAATTGAAAGTTCAAAATCGACGACTCTTGGGCCCGATATTAGTACATTTGGTCAAATATGGATTTCTGAATGATTGACCTAAATTCAGAAAGAGTCAATGAGTAGGTATAAAAATTTCAAGATGCATAACTGAAACATGTCCAGTGGGTAAAATATTGGCTACTCTAAGGCTAATGTATCACAAGAAGGAGTCAAAGAGTAGAACTAAAACGTTCAAAATAGACAACTCTTGGGCCCGATTTTAGTACATTTGGTCAAATATTGACTTTTGAATGACCGTTATAACATCAGAAAGAGTCAATAAGTAGGTATAGAAATTTCAAGATCCATAACTGAAACATGTCCAATGGGTAAAATATTTGCTGCTCTTAGGCTAATGTATCACAAGGAGGAGTCAATTGGGTAGATATAGAAAGTTCAAGATCAAGGACTGAAATATTTTCAGTGGGTCAAAAATTGGCTGAACTATCTCCAGAAGGAGTCAATAGGGTAGAACTAAAAAGTTCAAAATAGACGACTCTTGGGCCCGATTTTAGTACATTTCGTCAAATATGGATTTCTGAATGACTGACCTAAATTCAGAAAGAGTCAATGAGTAGGTATAAAAATTTCAAGATCCATGACTGAAACATGTTCAATGGGTCAAATATTGGCTACTCTATGGCTAATTTATCACCAGAAGGAGTCAATTGGGTAGAAATAGAAAGTTCAAAATCGACGACTCTTGGGCCCGATATTAGTACATTTGGTCAAATATGGATTTCTGAATGATTGACCTAAATTCAGAAAGAGTCAATGAGTAGGTATAGAAATTTCAAGATCCATAATTGAAACATGTCCAATGGGTAAAATATTGGCTACTCTAAGGCTAATGTATCACAAGAAGGAGACAATTGGATAGAAATAGAAAGTTCAAGATCAAGGACTGAATTATTTTCAGTGGGTCAAAAATTGGCTGAACTATCTCTAGAAGGAGTGAATAGGGTAGAACTTAAAGGTTCAAAATAGACGACTCTCTGGCCCGATTTTAGTACATTTGGTCAAATATTGACTTTTGAATGACCAATATAACATCACAAAGAGTCAATAAGTAGGTATAAAAATTTCAAGATCCATGACTGAAACATGTTCAATGGGTCAAATATTGGCTACTCTATGGCTAATTTATCACCAGAAGTCAATAGGCTAGAACAAATTTTGAAACATGTTCAATGGGTCAAATATTGGCTACTCTATGGCTAATTTATCACCAGAAGGAGTCAAAGGGCAGAACTAAAAAGTTCAAAATAGACAACTCTTGGGCCCGATTTTAGTACATTTGGTCAAATATTGACTTTTCAATGACCGATGTAACATCAGAAAAAGTCAATAGGTAGGTATAGAAATTTCAAGATCCATGACTGAAACATGTTCAATGGGTCAAATATTGGCTACTCTATGGCTAAATTATCACAAGAAGGAGTCTATTGGGTAGAAATAGAAAGTTCAAAATCGACGACTCTTGGGCCCGATATTAGTACATTTGGTCAAATATGGATTTCTGAATGATTGACCTAAATTCAGAAAGAGTCAATGAGTAGGTATAAAAATTTCAAGATTCTTGACTGAAACAAGTTCAATGGCTCAAATATTGGCTACTCTATGGCTAATTTATCACCAGAAGGAGTCAAAGAGTAGAACTAAAACGTTCAAAATAGACAACTCTTGGGCCCGATTTTAGTACATTTGGTCAAATATTGACTTTTGAATGACCGATATAACATCAGAAAGAGTCAATAAGTAGGTATAGAAATTTCAAGATCCATAACTGAAACATGTCCAATGGGTAAAATATTTGCTGCTCTAAGGCTAATGTATCACAAGGAGGAGTCAATTGGGTAGATATAGAAAGTTCAAGATCAAGGACTGAAATATTTTCAGTGGGTCAAAAATTGGCTGAACTATCTCCAGAAGGAGTCAATAGGGTAGAACTAAAAAGTTCAAAATAGACGACTCTTGGGCCCGATTTTAGTACATTCGGTCAAATATGGACATCTGATTGGCTGATGTATCATCAGTCGGATTCTATGAGTATGTATAGAAATTTCAAGATCCATGACTGAAACATGTTCAATGGGTCAAATATTGGCTACTCTATGGATAATGTATCACCAGAAGGAGTCTATTGTGTAGAAAAGAAAGTTCAAAATCGATGACTCTTGGGCCCGATATTAGCCAATTTTGTCAAATATGGACTTGTGAATGACCGATGTAACATCAGAAAGAGTCAATAAGTAAGTATAGAAATTTCATGATCCATGACTGAAACATGTTCAATGGGTCAATTATTGGCTACTCTCAGGCTAATGTATCACAAAAAGGAGTCAATTGGGTAGGAATAGAAAGTTCAAGATCAAGGACTTAAATGTTTTCAGTGGGTCAAAAATTGGCTGAACTATCTCCAGAAGGAGTCAATAGGGTAGAACTAAAAAGTTCAAAATAGACGACTCTTGGACCCGATTTTAGTACATTTGGTCAAATATTGACTTTTGAAGGACCGATGTAACATCAGAAAGAGTCAATAAGTAAGTATAGAAATTTCATGATCCATGACTGAAATATGTTCAATGGGTCAATTATTGGCTACTCTAAGGCTAATGTATCACAAAAAGGAGTCAATTGGGTAGGAATAGAAAGTTCAAGATCAAGGACTTAAATGTTTTCAGTGGGTCAAAAATTGGCTGAACTATCTCCAGAAGGAGTCAATAGGGTAGAACTAAAAAGTTCAAAATAGACGACTCTTGGACCCGATTTTAGTACATTTCGTCAAATATGGATTTCTGAATGATTGACCTAAATTCAGAAAGAGTCAATGAGTAGGTATAGAAATTTCAAGATCCATAACTGAAACATGTCCAATATGTAAAATATTGGCTACTCTAAGGCCAACGTATCACAAGAAGGAGTCAATTGGGTAGGAATAGAAAGTTCAAGATCAAGGACTGAAATATTTTCAGTTGGTCAAAAATTGGCTGAACTATCTCCAGAAGAAGTCAATAGGCTAGAACAAAATTTGAAACATGTTTAATGGGTCAAATATTGGCTACTCTATGGCTAATTTATCACCAGAAGGAGTCAAAGGGCAGAACTAAAAAGTTCAAAATAGACAACCGATTTTAGTACATTTCGTCAAATATGGATTTCTGAATGATTGACCTAAATTCAGAAAGAGTCAATTAGTAGGTATAAAAATTTCAAGTTCCATGACTGAAACATGTTCAATGGGTCAAATATTGGCTACTCTATGGCTAATTTATCACCAGAAGGAGTCAATTGGGTAGAAATAGAAAGTTCAAAATCGACGACTCTTGGGCCCGATATTAGTACATTTGGTCAAATATGGATTTCTGAATGATTGACCTAAATTCAGAAAGAGTCAATGAGTAGGTATAGAAATTTCAAGATCCATAATTGAAACATGTCCAATGGGTAAAATATTGGCTACTCTAAGGCTAATGTATCACAAGAAGGAGACAATTGGATAGAAATAGAAAGTTCAAGATCAAGGACTGAATTATTTTCAGTGGGTCAAAAATTGGCTGAACTATCTCTAGAAGGAGTCAATAGGGTAGAACTTAAAGGTTCAAAATAGACGACTCTCTGGCCCGATTTTAGTACATTTGGTCAAATATTGACTTTTGAATGACCAATATAACATCAGAAAGAGTCAATAAGTAGGTATAGAAATTTCAAGATCCTTAACTGAAACATGTTCAATGGGTCAAATATTGGCTACTCTATGGCTAATTTATCACCAGAAGGAGTCAAAGAGTAGAACTAAAAAGTTCAAAATAGACGACTCTTGGGCCCGATTTTAGTACATTTGGTCAAATATTGACTTTTGAATTACCGATATAACATCAGAAAGAGTCAATAAGTAGGTATAGAAATGTCAAGATCCATAACTGAAACATGTCCAATGGGTAAAATATTGGCTACTCTAAGGCTAATGTATCACAAGAAGGAGTCAATTGGATAGGAATAGAAAGTTCAAGATCAAGGACTGAAATATTTTCAGTGGGTCAAAAATTGGCTGAACTATCTCCAGAAGGAGTCAATAGGGTAGAACTAAAAAGTTCAAAATAGACGACTCTTGGACCCGATTTTAGTACATTTCGTCAAATATGGATTTCTGAATGATTGACCTAAATTCAGAAAGAGTCAATGAGTAGGTATAGAAATTTCAAGATCCATAACTGAAACATGTCCAATATGTAAAATATTGGCTACTCTAAGGCCAATGTATCACAAGAAGGAGTCAATTGGGTAGGAATAGAAAGTTCAAGATCAAGGACTTAAATATTTTCAGTTGGTCAAAAATTGGCTGAACTATCTCCAGAAGAAGTCAATAGGCTAGAACAAAATTTGAAACATGTTTAATGGGTCAAATATTGGGTACTCTATGGCTAATTTATCACCAGAAGGAGTCAAAGTTCAGAACTAAAAAGTTCAAAATAGACAACTCTTGGGCCCGATTTTAGTACATTTGGTCAAATATTGACTTTTCAATGACCGATGTAACATCAGAAAAAGTCAATAAGTAGGTATAGAAATTTCAAGATCCATGACTGAAACATGTTCAATGGGTCAAATATTGGCTACTCTACGGCTAAATTATCACAAGAAGGAGTCTATTGGGCAGAAATAGAAAGTTCAAAATCGACGACTCTTGGGCCCGATATTAGTACATTTGGTCAAATATGGATTTCTGAATGATTGACCTAAATTCAGAAAGAGTCAATGAGTAGGTATAAAAATTTCAAGATCCTTGACTGAAACATGTTCAATGGGTCAAATATTGGCTACTCTATGGCTAATTTATCACCAGAAGGAGTCAAAGAGTAGAACTAAAACGTTCAAAATAGACAACTCTTGGGCCCGATTTTAGTACATTTGGTCAAATATTGACTTTTGAATGACCGATATAACATCAGAAAGAGTCAATAAGTAGGTATAGAAATTTCAAGATCCATAACTGAAACATGTCCAATGGGTAAAATATTTGCTGCTCTAAGGCTAATGTATCACAAGGAGGAGTCAATTGGTTAGATATAGAAAGTTCAAGATCAAGGACTGAAATATTTTCAGTGGGTCAAAAATTGGCTGAACTATCTCCAGAAGGAGTCAATTGGGTAGAAATAGAAAGTTCAAAATCGACGACTCTTGGGCCCGATATTAGTACATTTGGTCAAATATGGATTTCTGAATGATTGACCTAAATTCAGAAAGAGTCAATGAGTAGGTATAGAAATTTCAAGATCCATAATTGAAACATGTCCAATGGGTAAAATATTGGCTACTCTAAGGCTAATGTATCACAAGAAGGAGACAATTGGATAGAAATAGAAAGTTCAAGATCAAGGACTGAATTATTTTCAGTGGGTCAAAAATTGGCTGAACTATCTCTAGAAGGAGTCAATAGGGTAGAACTTAAAGGTTCAAAATAGACGACTCTCTCGCCCGATTTTAGTACATTTGGTCAAATATTGACTTTTGAATGACCAATATAACATCAGAAAGAGTCAATAAGTAGGTATAAAAATTTCAAGATCCATGACTGAAACATGTTCAATGGGTCAAATATTGGCTACTCTATGGCTAATTTATCACCAGAAGTCAATAGGCTAGAACAAATTTTGAAACATGTTCAATGGGTCAAATATTGGCTACTCTATGGCTAATTTATCACCAGAAGGAGTCAAAGGGTAGAACTAAAAAGTTCAAAATAGACGACTCTCGGGCCCGATTTTAGTACATTTGGTCAAATATTGACTTTTGAATGACCGATGTAACATCAGAAAGAGTCAATAAGTAGGTATAAAAATTTTAAGATCCATAACTGAAACATGTCCAATGTGTAAAATATTGGCTACTCTATGGCTAATTTATCACAAAAAGCAGTCAATTGGGTAGGAATAGAAAGTTCAAGATCAAGGACTGAAATATTTTCAGTGCTTCAAAAATTGGCTGAACTATCGCCAGAAGGAGTCAATAGGGTAGAACTAAAAAGTTCAAAATAGACGACTCTTGGGCCCGATTTTAGTACATTTGGTCAAATATTGACTTTTGAATGACCGATGTAACATCAGAAAGAGTCAATAAGTAGGTATAGAAATTTCATGATCCATGACTGAAACATGTTCAATGGGTCAAAAATTGGCTACTCTATGGCTAATTTGTCACCAGAAGGAGTCAATAGGTTAGAAATGGAAAGTTCAAAATAGACGACTCTTGGGCCCGATATTAGTCCATTTTGTCAAATATTGACTTTTGAATGACCGATGTAACATCAGAAAGAGTCAATAAGTAGGTATAGAAATTTCAAAATCCATGACTGAAACATGTTCAATGGGTCAATTATTGGCTGCTCTATGGCTAATTTATCACCAGAAGGAGTCAATTGGGTAAAAATGGAAAGTTCAAAATTGACGACTCTTGGGCCCGATTTTAGTACATTTGGTCAAATATTGACTTTTGAATGACCGATGTAACATCAGAAAGAGTCAATAAGTAGGTATAGAAATTTCAAGATCCATAACTGAAACATGTTCAATGGGTCAAATATTGGCTACTCTAATGCTAATGTATCACAAGAAGGAGTCATTTGTGTAGGAATAGAAAGTTCAAGATGAAGGATTGAAATATTTTCAGTGTTTCAAAAATTGGCTGAACTATTGCCAAAAGGAGTCTATGAGGTAGAACTAAAAAGTTCAAAATAGACGACTCTTGGGCCCGATTTTAGTATATTTAGTCAAATATGGACATCTTATTGGCTGATGTATAATCAGTCGGATTCTATGAGTATGTATAGAAATTTCAAGATCCATGACTGAAACATGTTCAATGGGTCAAATATTGGCTACTCTATGGCTCATGTGTCACCAGAAGGAGTCTATTGTGTAGAAAAGAAAGTTCAAAATCGATGACTCTTGGGCCCGATATTAGCCGATTTTGTCAAATATGGACTTGTGAATGACCGATGTAGCATCAGAAAGAGTCAATAAGTAGGTATAGAAATTTCATGATCCATGACTGAAACATGTTCAATGGGTCAAATATTGGCTACTCTATGGCTAATGTATCACCAGAAGGAGTCTATTGTGTAGAAAAGAAAGTTCAAAATCGATGACTCTTGGGCCCGATATTAGCCGATTTTGTCAAATATGGACTTGTGAATGACCGATGTAACATCAGAAAGAGTCAATAAGTAGGTATAGAAATTTCAAAATCCATGACTGAAACATGTTCAGTGGGTCAATTATTGGCTACTCTATGGCTAATTTATCACCAGAAGGAGTCAATTGGGTAAAAATGGAAAGTTCAAAATTGACGACTCTTGGGCCCGATTTTAGTCCATTCGGTCAAATATTGACTTTTGAATGACCGATGTAACATCAGAAAGAGTCAATAAGTAGGTATAAAAATTTAAGATCCATAACTGAAACATGTCCAATGTGTAAAATATTGGCTACTCTACGGATAATTTATCACAAAAAGCAGTCAATTGGGTAGGAATAGAAAGTTCAAGATCAAGGACTGAAATATTTTCAGTGGTTCAAAAATTGGCTGAACTATCTCCAGAAGGAGTCAATAGGGTAGAACTAAAAAGTTCAAAATAGACAACTCTTGGGCCCGATTTTAGTACATTCGGTCAAATATCGACATCTGATTGGCTGATGTATCATCAGTCGGATTCTATGAGTATGTATAGAAATTTCAAGATCCATGACTGAAACATGTTCAATGGGTCAAATATTGGCTACTCTATGGCTAATGTATCACCAGAAGGAGTCAATAGGGTAGAAATAGAAAGTTCAAAATCGATGACTCTTGGGCCCGATATTAGCCGATTTTGTCAAATATGGACTTGTGAATGACCGATGTAACATAAGAAAGAGTCAATAAGTAGGTATAGAAAATTCAATATCCATGACTGAAATATTTTCAATGGGTCAATTATTGGCTACTCTATGGCTAATTTATCACCAGAAGGAGTCAATGGGTAGAACTAAAAAGTTCAAAATAGACGACTCTTGGGCCCGATTTTAGTACATTTGGTCAAATATTGACTTTTGAATGACCGATGTAACATCAGAAAGAGTCAATAAGTAGGTATAGAAATTTCATGATCCATGACTGAAACATGTTCAATGGGTCAAATATTGGCTACTCTATGGCTTATTTATCACCAGAAAGAGTCAATAAGTAGGTATAGAAATTTCAAAATCCATGACTGAAACATGTTCAATGGGTCAATTATTGGCTACTCTATGGCTAATTTATCACCAGAAGGAGTCAATTGGATAAAAATGGAAAGTTCAAAATTGACGACTCTTGTGCCCAATATTAGTACATTTGGTCAAATATGGATTTCTGAATGACTGACCTAAATTCAGAAAGAGTCAATGAGTAAGTATAAAAATTTCAAGATCCATAACTGAAACATTTCCAATGGGTAAAATATTGGCTACTCTAATGCTAATGTATCACAAGAAGGAGTCATTTTTGTAGGAATAGAAAGTTCAAGATCAAGGACTGAAATATTTTCAGTGGGTCAAAAAATGGCTGAACTATCGCAAGAAGGAGTCAATAGGGTAGAACTAAAAAGTTCAAAATACACGACTCTTGGGCCCGATTTTAGTACATTTGGTCAAATATGGACATCTGATTGGCTGATGTATCATCAGTCGGATTCTATGAGTATGTATAGAAATTTCAAGATCCATCACTGAAACATGTTCAATGGGTCAAATATTGGCTACTCTATGGCTAATGTGTCACGAGAAGGAGTCAATTGGGTAAAAATGGAAAGTTCAAAATTGACGACTCTTGGGCCCGAATTTAGTACATTTGGTCAAATATTGACTTTTGAATGACCGATGTAACATCAGAAAGAGTCAATAAGTAGGAATAGAAAGTTCAAGATCAAGGACTGAAACATGTTCAATGGGTCAAATATTGGCTACTCTATGGCTAATTTATCACCAAAAGGAGTCAATAGGGTAGAACTAAAAAGTTCAAAATAGACAACTCTTGGGCCCGATTTTAGTACATTCGGTGAAATATGGACATCTGATTGGCTGATGTATCATCAGTCGGATTCTATGAGTATGTATAGAAATTTCAAGATCCATGACTGAAACATGTTCAATGGGTCAAATATTGGCTACTCTATGGCTAATGTATCACCAGAAGGAGTCTATTGTGTAGAAAAGAAAGTTCAAAATCGATGACTCTTGGGCCCGATATTAGCCGATTTTGTCAAATATGGACTTGTGAATGACCGATGTAACATCAGAAAGAGTCAATAAGTAGGTATAGAAATTTCAAAATCCATGACTGAAACATGTTCAGTGGGTCAATTATTGGCTACTCTATGGCTAATTTATCACCAGAAGGAGTCAATTGGGTAAAAATGGAAAGTTCAAAATTGACGACTCTTGGGCCCGATTTTAGTCCATTCGGTCAAATATTGACTTTTGAATGACCGATGTAACATCAGAAAGAGTCAATAAGTAGGTATAAAAATTTAAGATCCATAACTGAAACATGTCCAATGTGTAAAATATTGGCTACTCTACGGATAATTTATCACAAAAAGCAGTCAATTGGGTAGGAATAGAAAGTTCAAGATCAAGGACTGAAATATTTTCAGTGGTTCAAAAATTGGCTGAACTATCTCCAGAAGGAGTCAATAGGGTAGAACTAAAAAGTTCAAAATAGACAACTCTTGGGCCCGATTTTAGTACATTCCGTCAAATATCGACATCTGATTGGCTGATGTATCATCAGTCGGATTCTATGAGTATGTATAGAAATTTCAAGATCCATGACTGAAACATGTTCAATGGGTCAAATATTGGCTACTCTATGGCTAATGTATCACCAGAAGGAGTCAATAGGGTAGAAATAGAAAGTTCAAAATCGATGACTCTTGGGCCCGATATTAGCCGATTTTGTCAAATATGGACTTGTGAATGACCGATGTAACATAAGAAAGAGTCAATAAGTAGGTATAGAAAATTCAATATCCATGACTGAAATATTTTCAATGGGTCAATTATTGGCTACTCTATGGCTAATTTATCACCAGAAGGAGTCAATGGGTAGAACTAAAAAGTTCAAAATAGACGACTCTTGGGCCCGATTTTAGTACATTTGGTCAAATATTGACTTTTGAATGACCGATGTAACATCAGAAAGAGTCAATAAGTAGGTATAGAAATTTCATGATCCATGACTGAAACATGTTCAATGGGTCAAATATTGGCTACTCTATGGCTTATTTATCACCAGAAAGAGTCAATAAGTAGGTATAGAAATTTCAAAATCCATGACTGAAACATGTTCAATGGGTCAATTATTGGCTACTCTATGGCTAATTTATCACCAGAAGGAGTCAATTGGATAAAAATGGAAAGTTCAAAATTGACGACTCTTGTGCCCAATATTAGTACATTTGGTCAAATATGGATTTCTGAATGACTGACCTAAATTCAGAAAGAGTCAATGAGTAAGTATAAAAATTTCAAGATCCATAACTGAAACATTTCCAATGGGTAAAATATTGGCTACTCTAATGCTAATGTATCACAAGAAGGAGTCATTTTTGTAGGAATAGAAAGTTCAAGATCAAGGACTGAAATATTTTCAGTGGGTCAAAAAATGGCTGAACTATCGCAAGAAGGAGTCAATAGGGTAGAACTAAAAAGTTCAAAATACACGACTCTTGGGCCCGATTTTAGTACATTTGGTCAAATATTGACTTTTGAATGACCGATGTAACATCAGAAAGAGTCAATAAGTAGGTATAGAAATTTCATGATCCATGACTGAAACATGTTCAATGGGTCAAAAATTGGCTACTCTATGGCTAATTTATCACCAGAAGGAGTCAATAGGTTAGAAATAGAAAGTTAAAAATAGACGACTCTTGGGCCCGATATTAGTCCATTTTGTCAAATATTGACTTTTGAATGACCGATGTAACATCAGAAAGAGTCAATAAGTAGGTATAGAAATTTCAAGATCCATAACTGAAACATGTCCAATGGGTAAAATATTTGCTGCTCTAAGGCTAATGTATCACAAGGAGGAGTCAATTGGGTAGATATAGAAAGTTCAAGATCAAGGACTGAAATATTTTCAGTGGGTCAAAAATTGGCTGAACTATCTCCAGAAGGAGTCAATAGGGTAGAACTAAAAAGTTCAAAATAGACGACTCTTGGGCCCGATTTTAGTACATTCGGTCAAATATGGACATCTGATTGGCTGATGTATCATCAGTCGGATTCTATGAGTATGTATAGAAATTTCAAGATCCATGACTGAAACATGTTCAATGGGTCAAATATTGGCTACTCTATGGATAATGTATCACCAGAAGGAGTCTATTGTGTAGAAAAGAAAGTTCAAAATCGATGACTCTTGGGCCCGATATTAGCCAATTTTGTCAAATATGGACTTGTGAATGACCGATGTAACATCAGAAAGAGTCAATAAGTAAGTATAGAAATTTCATGATCCATGACTGAAACATGTTCAATGGGTCAATTATTGGCTACTCTAAGGCTAATGTATCACAAAAAGGAGTCAATTGGGTAGGAATAGAAAGTTCAAGATCAAGGACTTAAATGTTTTCAGTGGGTCAAAAATTGGCTGAACTATCTCCAGAAGGAGTCAATAGGGTAGAACTAAAAAGTTCAAAATAGACGACTCTTGGACCCGATTTTAGTACATTTGGTCAAATATTGACTTTTGAAGGACCGATGTAACATCAGAAAGAGTCAATAAGTAAGTATAGAAATTTCATGATCCATGACTGAAATATGTTCAATGGGTCAATTATTGGCTACTCTAAGGCTAATGTATCACAAAAAGGAGTCAATTGGGTAGGAATAGAAAGTTCAAGATCAAGGACTTAAATGTTTTCAGTGGGTCAAAAATTGGCTGAACTATCTCCAGAAGGAGTCAATAGGGTAGAACTAAAAAGTTCAAAATAGACGACTCTTGGACCCGATTTTAGTACATTTCGTCAAATATGGATTTCTGAATGATTGACCTAAATTCAGAAAGAGTCAATGAGTAGGTATAGAAATTTCAAGATCCATAACTGAAACATGTCCAATATGTAAAATATTGGCTACTCTAAGGCCAACGTATCACAAGAAGGAGTCAATTGGGTAGGAATAGAAAGTTCAAGATCAAGGACTGAAATATTTTCAGTTGGTCAAAAATTGGCTGAACTATCTCCAGAAGAAGTCAATAGGCTAGAACAAAATTTGAAACATGTTTAATGGGTCAAATATTGGCTACTCTATGGCTAATTTATCACCAGAAGGAGTCAAAGGGCAGAACTAAAAAGTTCAAAATAGACAACTCTTGGGCCCGATGTTAGTACATTTGGTCAAATATTGACTTTTCAATGACCGATGTAACATCAGAAAAAGTCAATAAGTAGGTATAGAAATTTCAAGATCCATGACTGAAACATGTTCAATGGGTCAAATATTGGCTACTCTATGGCTAAATTATCACAAGAAGGAGTCTATTGGGTAGAAATAGAAAGTTCAAAATCGAAGACTGTTGGGCCCGATATTAGTACATTTGGTCAAATATGGATTTCTGAATGATTGACCTAAATTCAGAAAGAGTCAATGAGTAGGTATAAAAATTTCAAAATCCATGACTGAAACATGTTCAATGGGTCAATTATTGGCTACTCTATGGCTAATTTATCACCAAAAGGAGTCAATGGGTAGAACTAAAAAGTTCAAAATAGACGACTCTTGGGCCCGATTTTAGTACATTTGGTCAAATATTGACTTTTGAATGACCGATGTAACATCAGAAAGAGTCAATAAGTAAGTATAGAAATTTCATGATCCATGACTGAAACATGTTCAATGGGTCAATTATTGGCTACTCTAAGGCTAATGTATCACAAAAAGGAGTCAATTGGGTAGGAATAGAAAGTTCAAGATCAAGGACTGAAATGTTTTCAGTGGTTCAAAAATTGGCTGAACTATCTCCATAAGGAGTCAATAGGGTAGAACTAAAAAGTTCAAAATAGACAACTCTTGGGCCCGATTTTAGTACATTTGGTCAAATATTGACTTTTGAATGACCGATATAACATCAGAAAGAGTCAATAAGTAGATATAGAAATTTCAAGATCCTTGACTGAAACATGTTCAATGGGTCAAATATTGGCTACTCTATGGCTAATTTATCACCAGAAGGAGTCAAAAAGTAGAACTAAAAAGTTCAAAATAGACGACTCTTGGGCCCGATTTTAGTACATTTGGTCAAATATTGACTTTTGAATTACCGATATAACATCAGAAAGAGTCAATAAGTAGGTATAGAAATGTCAAGATCCATAACTGAAACATGTCCAATGGGTAAAATATTGGCTACTCTAAGGCTAATGTATCACAAGAAGGAGTCAATTGGGTAGGAATAGAAAGTTCAAGATCAAGGACTGAAATATTTTCAGTGGGTCAAAAATTGGCTGAACTATCTCCAGAAGGAGTCAATAGGGTAGAACTAAAAAGTTCAAAATAGACGACTCTTGGACCCGATTTTAGTACATTTCGTCAAATATGGATTTCTGAATGATTGACCTAAATTCAGAAAGAGTCAATGAGTAGGTATAGAAATTTCAAGATCCATAACTGAAACATGTCCAATATGTAAAATATTGGCTACTCTAAGGCCAATGTATCACAAGAAGGAGTCAATTGGGTAGGAATAGAAAGTTCAAGATCAAGGACTGAAATATTTTCAGTTGGTCAAAAATTGGCTGAACTATCTCCAGAAGAAGTCAATAGGCTAGAACAAAATTTGAAACATGTTTAATGGGTCAAATATTGGCTACTCTATGGCTAATTTATCACCAGAAGGAGTCAAAGGGCAGAACTAAAAAGTTCAAAATAGACAACCGATTTTAGTACATTTCGTCAAATATGGATTTCTGAATGATTGACCTAAATTCAGAAAGAGTCAATTAGTAGGTATAAAAATTTCAAGTTCCATGACTGAAACATGTTCAATGGGTCAAATATTGGCTACTCTATGGCTAATTTATCACCAGAAGGAGTCAATTGGGTAGAAATAGAAAGTTCAAAATCGACGACTCTTGGGCCCGATATTAGTACATTTGGTCAAATATGGATTTCTGAATGATTGACCTAAATTCAGAAAGAGTCAATGAGTAGGTATAGAAATTTCAAGATCCATAATTGAAACATGTCCAATGGGTAAAATATTGGCTACTCTAAGGCTAATGTATCACAAGAAGGAGACAATTGGATAGAAATAGAAAGTTCAAGATCAAGGACTGAATTATTTTCAGTGGGTCAAAAATTGGCTGAACTATCTCTAGAAGGAGTCAATAGGGTAGAACTTAAAGGTTCAAAATAGACGACTCTCTGGCCCGATTTTAGTACATTTGGTCAAATATTGACTTTTGAATGACCAATATAACATCAGAAAGAGTCAATAAGTAGGTATAGAAATTTCAAGATCCTTAACTGAAACATGTTCAATGGGTCAAATATTGGCTACTCTATGGCTAATTTATCACCAGAAGGAGTCAAAGAGTAGAACTAAAAAGTTCAAAATAGACGACTCTTGGGCCCGATTTTAGTACATTTGGTCAAATATTGACTTTTGAATTACCGATATAACATCAGAAAGAGTCAATAAGTAGGTATAGAAATGTCAAGATCCATAACTGAAACATGTCCAATGGGTAAAATATTGGCTACTCTAAGGCTAATGTATCACAAGAAGGAGTCAATTGGATAGGAATAGAAAGTTCAAGATCAAGGACTGAAATATTTTCAGTGGGTCAAAAATTGGCTGAACTATCTCCAGAAGGAGTCAATAGGGTAGAACTAAAAAGTTCAAAATAGACGACTCTTGGACCCGATTTTAGTACATTTCGTCAAATATGGATTTCTGAATGATTGACCTAAATTCAGAAAGAGTCAATGAGTAGGTATAGAAATTTCAAGATCCATAACTGAAACATGTCCAATATGTAAAATATTGGCTACTCTAAGGCCAATGTATCACAAGAAGGAGTCAATTGGGTAGGAATAGAAAGTTCAAGATCAAGGACTTAAATATTTTCAGTTGGTCAAAAATTGGCTGAACTATCTCCAGAAGAAGTCAATAGGCTAGAACAAAATTTGAAACATGTTTAATGGGTCAAATATTGGGTACTCTATGGCTAATTTATCACCAGAAGGAGTCAAAGTTCAGAACTAAAAAGTTCAAAATAGACAACTCTTGGGCCCGATTTTAGTACATTTGGTCAAATATTGACTTTTCAATGACCGATGTAACATCAGAAAAAGTCAATAAGTAGGTATAGAAATTTCAAGATCCATGACTGAAACATGTTCAATGGGTCAAATATTGGCTACTCTACGGCTAAATTATCACAAGAAGGAGTCTATTGGGCAGAAATAGAAAGTTCAAAATCGACGACTCTTGGGCCCGATATTAGTACATTTGGTCAAATATGGATTTCTGAATGATTGACCTAAATTCAGAAAGAGTCAATGAGTAGGTATAAAAATTTCAAGATCCTTGACTGAAACATGTTCAATGGGTCAAATATTGGCTACTCTATGGCTAATTTATCACCAGAAGGAGTCAAAGAGTAGAACTAAAACGTTCAAAATAGACAACTCTTGGGCCCGATTTTAGTACATTTGGTCAAATATTGACTTTTGAATGACCGATATAACATCAGAAAGAGTCAATAAGTAGGTATAGAAATTTCAAGATCCATAACTGAAACATGTCCAATGGGTAAAATATTTGCTGCTCTAAGGCTAATGTATCACAAGGAGGAGTCAATTGGTTAGATATAGAAAGTTCAAGATCAAGGACTGAAATATTTTCAGTGGGTCAAAAATTGGCTGAACTATCTCCAGAAGGAGTCAATAGGGTAGAACTAAAAAGTTCAAAATAGACGACTCTTGGGCCCGATTTTAGTACATTTCGTCAAATATGGCTTTCTGAATGACTGACCTAAGTTCAGAAAGAGTCAATTAGTAGGTATAAAAATTTCAAGTTCCATGACTGAAACATGTTCAATGGGTCAAATATTGGCTACTCTATGGCTAATTTATCACCAGAAGGAGTCAATTGGGTAGAAATAGAAAGTTCAAAATCGACGACTCTTGGGCCCGATATTAGTACATTTGGTCAAATATGGATTTCTGAATGATTGACCTAAATTCAGAAAGAGTCAATGAGTAGGTATAGAAATTTCAAGATCCATAATTGAAACATGTCCAATGGGTAAAATATTGGCTACTCTAAGGCTAATGTATCACAAGAAGGAGACAATTGGATAGAAATAGAAAGTTCAAGATCAAGGACTGAATTATTTTCAGTGGGTCAAAAATTGGCTGAACTATCTCTAGAAGGAGTCAATAGGGTAGAACTTAAAGGTTCAAAATAGACGACTCTCTCGCCCGATTTTAGTACATTTGGTCAAATATTGACTTTTGAATGACCAATATAACATCAGAAAGAGTCAATAAGTAGGTATAAAAATTTCAAGATCCATGACTGAAACATGTTCAATGGGTCAAATATTGGCTACTCTATGGCTAATTTATCACCAGAAGTCAATAGGCTAGAACAAATTTTGAAACATGTTCAATGGGTCAAATATTGGCTACTCTATGGCTAATTTATCACCAGAAGGAGTCAAAGGGTAGAACTAAAAAGTTCAAAATAGACGACTCTCGGGCCCGATTTTAGTACATTTGGTCAAATATTGACTTTTGAATGACCGATATAACATCAGAAAGAGTCAATAAGTAGGTATAGAAATTTCAAGATCCAATACTGAAACATGTCCAATATGTAAAATATTGGCTACTCTAAGGCCAATGTATCACAAGAAGGAGTCAATTGGGTAGGAATAGAAAGTTCAAGATCAAGGACTGAAATATTTTCAGTTGGTCAAAAATTGGCTGAACTATCTCCAGAAGAAGTCAATAGGCTAGAACAAAATTTGAAACATGTTTAATGGGTCAAATATTGGCTACTCTATGGCTAATTTATCACCAGAAGGAGTCAAAGGGTAGAACTAAAAATTTCAAAATAGACGACTCTTGGGCCCGATTTTAGTACATTTGGTCAAATATTGACTTTTAAATGACCGATGTAACATCAGATAGTTTCAATAAGTAGGTCTAGAAATTTCAAGATCCATGACTGAAACATGTTCAATGGGTCAAATATTGGCTACTCTATGGCTAATTTATCACCAGAAGGAGTCAATGGGTAGAACCAAAAAGTTCAAAATCGACGACTCTTGGGCCCGATTTTAGTACATTTGGTCAAATATTGACACCTTCTGGTGATCTATGTAACATCAGAAAGAGTCAATACGTAGGTATAGAAATTTCAAGATCCAGTACTGAAACATGTTCAATGGGTCAAATATTGGCTACTCTATGGCTAATGTATCACAAGAAGGAGACAATTGGATAGAAATAGAAAGTTCAAGATCAAGGACTGAATTATTTTCAGTGGGTCAAAAATTGGCTGAACTATCTCTAGAAGGAGTCAATAGGGTAGAACTAAAAGGTTCAAAATAAATGACTCTTGGGCCCGATTTTAGTACATTTGGTCAAATATTGACTTTTGAATGACCGATGTAACATCAGAAAGAGTCAATAAGTAGGTATAGAAATTTCAAGATCCATGACTGAAACATGTTCAATGGGTCAAATATTGGCTACTCTATGGCTAATTTATCACCAGAAGGAGTCAAAGGGTAGAACTAAAAAGTTCAAAATAGACGACTCTTGGGCCCGATTTTAGTACATTTGGTCAAATATTGACTTTTGAATGATCTATGTAACATCAGAAAGAGTCAATACGTAGGTATAGAAATTTCAAGATCCAGTACTGAAACATGTTCAATGGGTCAAATATTGGCTACTCTATGGCTAATTTATCACCAGAACGAGTCAATGGGGTAGAAATAGAAAGTTCAAAATCGACGACTCTTGGGCTCGATATTAGCCCATTTTGTCAAATATGTATTTCTGAATGACTGACCTAAATTCAGAGAGAGTCAATGAGTAGGTATACAAATTTCAAGATCTATAACTGAAACATGTCCAATGGGTCATATATTGGCTACTCTATGGATAATTTATCAGCAGAAGGAGTCTATTGGGTAGAAATAGAAAGTTCAAAATCCATGACTCTTGGGCCTGATATAAGTCCATTCGGTCAAATATGGACTTCTGATTGGCTGATGTATCATCAGTTGAATTCTATGAGTATGAATAGAAAGTTCAAGATCAAGGACTGAAACATGTCTAATGGGTAAAATATTGCCTACTCTAAGGCTAATGTATCACAAGAAGGAGTCAATTGGGTAGGAATAGAAAGTTCAAGATCAAGGACTGAAATATTTTCAGTCTTTCAAAAATTGGCTGAACTATCGCCAGAAGGAGTCTATAGGGTAGAACTAAAAAGTTCAAAATAGATGACTCTTGGGCCCGATTTTAGTACGTTTGGTCAAACGTTGACTTTTGAATGACCGATGTAACATCAGAAAGAGTCAATAAGTAGGTATAGAAATTTTGTTACAATTGACACGCTTTTTTCGAATATTTTCTTTATTGAAATAGTTTAGTGTCTTCGAAAAAGTCCGTTAGCATCTTACCCATATTCAGAAGAGGTTGGCTAACGGAATACTTCAGCTCTTATGAAAGTTTGAGTTTTAATCTCATCTTTGTGTGTAGAAGAGAGGTTTTAATTATTTTGTTCAGGTTTTGCTGGCAATCTGCCAATGGGTAGTTGGAAGTGAGTTAGGCCTTATTTATTTAAAATAAAGAGTACTGAACTTAATCGATGACGTCACTTGCAGGAAGCGCAAAAATGATCTGAAATAAATCACCACAATTTAATTTAATGTTAAATAATTTAAAACCAATTACATTGAAGAAAAAATATTCTGTGATTTCAGGAGTGAAAAAATAATAATTGTACATCAACGGAGGGGGAAGGTCCAAGAGCTGCTGGCAGAGAAGTAGGAGACTCAGGTGAACTGAGGAACTCATTAAATAACTTCATACGCATCTTTTCCACATAAGGTAACACTTTAGTATGGAGAACAATTCTCAGTTTTAACTAGTTGCTTATTAATTTGCATACTGACTGTTCATTAGTACTTATAAAGCCTTATTAATGCCTTCTTCTGCAGGTCTATATTCTACCTCCCATAATCCTGCCCAAAACCTAAATTTAAACACTACAACAACTTCCTTACTATCTATTAATAAGCAGTAAATTTAGAGTTTTAGGCAAAAGTTAATAGTAAACGTGTTCCCTGTACCAAACTGTTACCTTACAAAATATTCACCTATAATTATTTTTTATCTATTACAGTTTGTAAGGTTCTGACATCCAAGCCTAAGTAACACTGAACAAAGTAAAATGAAGAACCCTAAAACAAATTATTTTAAGAAATTATTGTATGTATATTCTGTACATTCTACTTTTTTATCCGCATTTCACCTCTGTTTTAGTTTGTTTCCTTCTATTAAACCTGTCATCATATAGGCTCTGTGATAAACTGTTTGCTATGTTCCTAGATTCTTCCATGCTGATGGCCAGGACCCTGTCCAAGAAAATCTCACGCTAAAAACCGTATGACTAGTAAGCAAAACCTCAAACATACTCTACTGTTCAAAAGTTTGGGATGTGTTAGATTTATTATGTTTTTGAAAGAAGTCTCACAGTTTAAACCTCAGTGAGACTGTCTGTGAAAAGTGACAAATATAATGTTATGATAGTTTATAGTCACGATAAACTAAAAAGATTAATATATTTTCTCTAGTTCTGTTTTGAGTCATGTTTCCCAGACACCATACTACAGTGTTCCACTGTTATTGACTTATTTGTATTCATTTTGTACTGATAAATTCTTAATAATTCTGATAAATACTTTTTACCTTAGATGCTGACTGTGGTTCAGGGGTTTGACAACTTCAGGCATGCAAGTTATTTTTCATAGATATCTGGTCAGCTTACTCACTTAGCCTCTAAAATGTTTGACTTATATCACCAATACAATATCAGGGTAAAGATATCATTAGAGATCTCACAGTTATGGCTGTGCTCTTGTTAGCAGATATAATCCATAGCGTTTGGCGCTGACATTCTTCAGGACAAGGCCTTGATGTCATCTACACACATTACATGAAGATGGTGAGTTTCCCAATAGCTGCCACTGCCCATGTGAGTTACATGATATAACTTCTGTGAGCAGGTGTCAAAAATATTGATATTTTGATATGTATCAATGCTAGAATGTCTCTGACCATGAAGTGACACACATCCACTTCCTCTCATGGTGCGTGCTCACCGGTGGAGCAGAGCGAGCGTGAAGCTTGACTTCCATAGGAACGAATTAAAGGGTTAGTTCACTGCAAAATGAAAATTCTGTCATTAATTCCTCACCCTCATGTCGTTCCACACCAGTAAGACTTTTGTTCATCTTCAGAACAAGAATGAAGGTCTTTTTGATGACAGAATGCTGTCAGATTTCCTTCCATAGACTGCCTTTGTAACTTCCACTTTGATGCTTCAAAAACTTCATAAAGAGATCGGAAAACTAATCCGTATGAATCGAGTGGTTTAGTCCAGATTTTCTGAAGAGAAGTGATCGCTTGTTATGATGAACAGATTTAATTTAGACTTTTACTTGCATGTAAACACTGATCAGTGAACATAAGCAGAAGCTCAACCGAACTTGAACAACACAAACAACAAACCTCTCCGAAAGCTCAAATGTGCTGCGTAACCAACGAGGTTCATTCTCGTATGTTATGTTTGAGCTTCCGGAAGAGGTTTTTAATGTTACATTATTAGCTTGGAAAATATGCTGATTTGACTAGAAACATTGGAGACCGGTAAAGATTCAAGTTATGAGTAGGGCATGACTTGCGTTTAGGAAAAATGTATATATTCTACTACTACTACTAATAAGTTAGTATTGTTAAGCAAAGTTATTAACAAGATCTTTTAAAAACAATGAATTTATTATAAAATGACCCACTATGAAAATACGGCTTTACTGTGTTATATGTCTTTTTCTTTACAGCACATCACTGACAGTCTTTCCTGTGTAACACTGATTCAAGTTTTCCACCATCATATTAACCCAAATGAGGTTTGTTAATGCATGGATGCTTTATATTGAACATTAATTTTGTTAAATTAAAGGAATATTCAAGTGCAAGTCAAAACCAGAAATGTTTTTTTTGTTAATTTTTGTAACGGTTAATTTTGACAATATTATGCCACAAATATTGTGTATTGGGCTAAAATTAAATTGAACCTGGAATGATCATTAGTGATGCCAGATGAGACACTTTGTAATGAATATGTACAATGGTTTTTGAACTGTACTATTGTTATTCCAGGTTCTCTGGGATCTCCAGTTGAAGGCTTGAAGACATCAGAAATTGGCCTGGACAGATGTACCAACAGTACACCACAATGACCTCTGCTTCTGCATGGGCGCCTGACTACTACCATGTTCTGTGAGGGTATTACAATAGCAAAAATGAGCACCTGTGACAGTGGGGTTTGTAGTTTTAAACAATAGTCACACACTAGTAAATTAAAAGTCACAGAGAAAAAGGTTTTTTAGAAGTTGCAAACTTCTCTCTCACAAAAAACACAACGGTTACACCTTTTCAAATTCTTTTCTGGTGGTACATGTGTCCTATTGTATAACTCACAAATTAAGAAATTCATATGCTCGCATTTAAGCTCCGGACACACTAGACTTTGAGCGTGTGAAATTTCTTTGGACACTGTAACAGTCGTGATACGACGTCATGATCTGCAGCGTCTTTTTATAAACATGAATTCAACATTTAACAAATTGTATAATCAAAATATAAAAATATGCAATCCCCTCGGCTTTACTAAAATAAAAAATTCTTTGAATTCAGCTGAGAGATCACACCATGTATCATTTATCTACTCTTTACACACATTCGTGTGATGGGAAGTCACAGGTCAGAGTTCACCAAACCAAACTGTTTTCATGAGCTTGTGTTTCTGGTCTCCCGCATTTGTGTGCTTATGAATGAAATGAAAAACGTTTATTCTGCAGTTGCTTGTTTTTTTGAACTGATATGCGAAACCTGACATATGAAATATCAGTATGTGAGATCCACTCACACTTGTGCTCTATTCAGTGATAAACCGGTTCTCCTCATTATTAATTAATCAGTGATCAACACAGCAGCACCAGAAATTGCCTTGCACTGTAGAATTGAGGTTCCCTATCAGTCAGTCACGTTCGACGTTACGTCGGACTGACGTCATGGGATCTCGCTTGGGAGCCCTATCACCTCCGCGTAGTAAAAAACAAGCCAATGAGAATTGGCCAGTGAGATTTACATGCCGGGCCCCTCCCCCGGCATCCGGGTATAAATAGAGCAGGCATTACTCACTTCATTCATACTTTTGCTTCGGAGCCGATCACCACTGATCTGCCTATTCATCTCTGTGAGGAAAACATAGAGCTAAACAGTAATTTTCATTGCTACAGGGACAAGTCCCGTCAACAGCAATTTTCATTGCTATTGCAATTTCCTTTGCTCTATTGTTCTCCAGCAGCGGTGGTGGTGTGAAGGCGCTGGTGGGGAACGATCAGCGCGGCATCCCCATCCCTCGGTGTTCCAGCGGGCAGGGCAATTCTAAAAGAGCAACACGGGAGAAAAACGTCTTTTTCAAGATGTCTTTTCGCCCGTGTGTTTCTGGATGCGGTCGTTTCCTGACCTCGTCTGACGGCCACGAGCGCTGTGTGATGTGTCTGGGCAGACAGCACGCTGAAACAGAGCTTGTGGATGGTTCATGCTCTCACTGCGAGAGCATGACCATGTTGGCATTAAGATCGCGACTCTCTTTCTTCAATGCGGAAGGCGGAGTCCCCTCTGTTGCTACCCAATCCCCCGTGGCTTTTCAAGGAAGAGCTGCGGGGATGGTTAGCACTCTGGGAGGTCTGAGAGTGACGGTGGGAGCCTCTTCGTCGGGTCTGCCCCCACGAACCTCCCACTCCTCTCTAATGCCATGTGCCGTCGAGTTGCCGGGTGCTGATGCGGTTCCTTCTCGTGAGGTTCCCCGCATCTCATTCGGCGCTCCAGATGAGGATTGGATGTCGATCGCTGCATCGGAGAGTGGGCTGTTATCTTCTGCAGATGAAGATGCAGCTGAACTTCCGCCCTCCAGGGTGGTTGCGCAAGCTGAGTCAGATGCGGAGCTGACAGCTATGCTGGCTCGGGCCGCCGCGGGCATCGGGCTCGAGTGGAACCCTCACCGCTAAACCCGCCTAGACCTCCCGTAATTCCCTCTTGGGACCTTTCTGTAGCCCTAGCTGGGCTACAGAAAGCTCCCTTCGAGCCCCTTGAGTCAGCCGAGCTGAAACACCTGTCTTTGAAGACAGTGCTCCTGACGGCGCTCGCTTCCTTTAAGAGGGTAGGGGACCTGCAAGCATTTTCGGTCAGCGAAGCGTGCCTGGAGTTTGGGCCGGCTTTGTCTCACGTAATCTTGAGACCCCGGCCTGGATATGTGCCCAAGGTTCCCACCACTCCCTTTCGGGACCAGGTGGTGAACCTGCAAGCGCTGCCCCAGGAGGAGGCAGACCCAGCCCTTAAGTTGCTATGTCCTGTTCGCGCTCTCCGTGCTTACGTGGACCGCACGCAGAGCTTGAGAAGCTCCGAGCAGCTCTTTGTTTGCTTTGGAGGACAGCAGAGAGGGAAGGCTGTCTCCAAACAGAGGTTGGCCCACTGGATAGTGGATGCCATCGCCTTGGCGTACCATTCCCAAGGCGAGCCGTGCCCCCTAGGGGTGAGAGCACACTCCAATCGGGGTGTTGCCTCCTCCTGGGCGTTGGCGCGTGGCGCCTCTCTGGCAGACATCTGCAGAGCTGCGGGCTGGGCGACACCGAACACATTCGCCAGGTTTTATAACCTCCGAGTGGACCCGGTGATTCAAGATCCGTAACTGAAACATGTCCAATGGGTAAAATATTGGCTACTCTAATGCTAATGTATCACAAGAAGGAGTCATTTGTGTAGGAATAGAAAGTTCAAGATCAAGGACTGAAATATTTTCAGTGGGTCAAAAATTGGCTGAACTATCTCCAGAAGGAGTCAATAGGGTAGAACTAAAAAGTTCAACATAGACGACTCTTGGGCCCAGTGTTAGTACATTTGGTCAAATATTGACTTTTGAATGACCAATGTAACATCAGAAAGAGTCAATAAGTAGGTATAGATATTTCAAGATCCATGACTGAAACATGTTCAATGGGTCAAATATTGGCTACTCAATGGCTAATTTATCACAAGAAGGAGTCTATTGGGTAGAAATAGAAAGTTCAAAATCGACGACTCTTGGGCCTGATATTAGTACATTTGGTCAAATATTGACTTTTGAATGACCGATATAACATGAGAAAGAGTCAATAAGTAGGTTTAGAAATTTCAACATCCATGACTGAAACATGTTCAATGGGTCAATTAATGGCTAATCTATGGCTAATTTATCACCAGAAGGAGTCAATTGGGTAGAAATAGAAATTTCAAAATAGACGACTCTTGGGCCCGATATTAGTACATTTGGTCAAATAAGGATTTCTGAATGACTGACCTAAATTCAGAAAGAGTGAGTAGGTATAAAAACTTCAAGATCCATAACTGAAACATGTCCAATGGGTAAAATATTGGCTACTCTGAGGCTAATGTATCACAAGAAGGAGTCAATTGGGTAGGAATAGAAAGTTCAAGATCAAGGACTGAAATATTTTCAGTGGGTCAAAAATTGGCTGAACTATCTCCAGAAGGAGTCAATAGGGTAGAACTAAATAGTTCAAAATAGACGACTCTTGGGCCCGATTTTAGTACATTTGGTCAAATATTGACTTTTGAATGACCGTTATAACATCAGAAAGAGTCAATAAGTAGGTATAGAAAGTTCAAGATCCATGACTGAAAAATGTTCAATGTGTCAAATATTGGCTACTCTATGGCTAATTTATCACAAGAAGAAGTGTATTGGGTAGAACTAAAAAGTTCAAAAGCGACGACTCTTGGGCCCGATATTAGTAGATTTCTTCAAATATGGATTTCTGAATGACTGACCTAAATTCAGAAAGAATCAATGGCTAGGTATAAAAATTTCAAGATCCATAACTGAAACATGTCCAATGGGTAAAATATTGGCTACTCTAAGGCTAATGTATCACAAGAAGGAGTCAATTGGGTAGAAGTAGAAAGTTCAAAATCGATGACTCTTAGGCCCGATTTTAGTCCATTTGGTCAAATGTTGACTTTTGAATGACCGATGTAACATCAGATAGAGTCAATAAGTAGGTATAGAAATTTCAAGATCCATGACTGAAACATGTTCAATGGGTCAAATATTGGCTACTCTATGGCTAATTTATCACCAGAAGGAGTCAATTGGGTAGGAATAGAAAGTTGAAGATCAAGGACTGAAATATTTTCAGTGGGTCAAAAATTGGCTGAACTATCTCCAGAAGGAGTCAATAGGGTAGAACTAAAAAGTTCAACATATATGACTCTTGGGCCCAGTGTTAGTACATTTGGTCAAATATTGACTTTTGAATGACCAATGTAACATCAGAAAGAGTCAATAAGTAGGTATAGATATTTCAAGATCCATGACTAAAACATGTTCAATGGGTCAAATATTGGCTACTCTATGGCTAATTTATCACAAGAAGGAGTCTATTGGGTAGAAATAGAAAGTTCAAAATCGACGACTCTTGGGCCTGATATTAGTACATTTGGTCAAATATTGACTTTTGAATGACCGATATAACATGAGAAAGAGTCAATAAGTAGGTATAGAAATTTCAAGATCCATAACTGAAACATGTCCAATAGGTAAAATATTGGCTACTCTAAGGCTAATGTATCACAAGAAGGAGTCAATTGGGTAGGAATAGAAAGTTCAAGATCAAGGACTGAAATATTTTCAGTGGGTCAAAAATTGGCTTAACTATCGCCAGAATTAGTCAATAGGGTAGAACTAAACAGTTCAAAATAGACGACTCTCGGGCCCGATTTTAGTACATTTGGTCAAATATTGACTTTTGAATGACCGATGTAACATCAGAAAGAGTCAATAAGTAGGTTTAGAAATTTCAAGATCCATGACTGAAACATGTTCAATGGGTCAAATATTGGCTACTCTATGGCTAATTTATCATCAGAAGGAGTCAATTGGGTAAAAATGGAAAGTTCAAAATCGACGACTCTTGGGCCTGATATTAGTACATTTGGTCAAATATGGATTTCTGAATGACTGACTTAAATTCAGAAAGAGTCAATGAGTAGGTATAAAAACTTCAAGATCCATGACTGAAACATGTCCAATGGGTAAAATATTGGCTACTCTAAGGCTAATGTATCACAAGAAGGAGTCAATTGGGTAGGAATAGAAAGTTCAAGATCAAGGACTGAAATATTTTTAGTGGGTCAAAAATTGGCTGAACTATCTCCAGAAGGAGTCAATAGGGTAGAACTAAAAAGTTCAAAATAGACGACTCTTGGGCCCGATTTTAGTACATTTGGTCAAATATTGACTTTTGAATGACCGATGTAACATCAGAAAGATTCAATAAGTAGGTATAGAAATTTCAAGATCCATGACTGAAACATGTTCAATGGGTCAAATATTGGCTACTCTATGGCTAATTTATCAAAAGAAGGAGTCAATAGGGTAGAACTAAAAAGTTCAAAATAGACGACTCTTGGGCCTGATATTAGTACATTTGGTCAAGTATTGACTTTTGAATGACCGATATAACATCAGAAAGAGTCAATAAGTAGGTATAAAAATTTCAAGATCCATAACTGAAACATGTCCAATGGGTAAAATACTGGCTACTCTAATGCTAATGTATCACAAGAAGGAGTCAATTGGGTAGGAATAGAAATTTCAAGATCCATGACTGAAACATGTTCAATGAGTCAAACATTGGCTATTCTAAGGCTAATTTATCACAAGAAGGAGTCTATTGGGTAGAAATAGAAAGTTCAAAATTGACGACTCTTGGGCCCGATATTAGTACATTTGGTCAAATATGGATTTCTGAATGATTGACCTAAATTCAGAAAGAGTCAATGAGTAGGTATAAAAATTTCAAGATGCATAACTGAAACATGTCCAATGGGTAAAATATTGGCTACTCTAAGGCTAATGTATCACAAGAAGGAGTCAATTGGGTAGGAATAGAAAGTTCAAGATCAAGGACTGAAATCTTTTCAGTCTTTAAAAAATTGTCTGAACTATTGCCAGAAGGAGTCTATAGGGTAGAACTAAAAAGTTCAAAATAGACAACTCTTGGGCCCGATTTTAGTACATTTGGTCAAATATTGACTGTTGAATGACCGATGTAACATCAGAAAGAGTCAATAAGTAGGTATAAAAATTTCAAGATCCATAACTGAAACATGTCCAATGGGTAAAATATTGGCTACTCTACAGCTAATTTATCACAAGAAGCAGTCAATTGGGTAGGAATAGAAACTTCAAGATCAAGGACTGAAATATTTTCAGTGCTTCAAAAATTGGATGAACTGTCGCCAGAAGGAGTCAATAGGGTAGAACTAAAAAGTTCAAAATAGATGACTCTTGGGCCCGATTTTAGTACATTTGGTCAAATATTGACTTTTGAATGACCGAAGTAACATCAGAAAGAGTCAATAAGTAGGTATAGAAATTTCCTGACCCATGACTGAAACATGTTCAATGGGTCAAATATTGGCTACTCTATCGCTAATTTATCACCAGAAGGAGTCAATTGGGTAGAAATAGAAAGTTCAAAATCGACGACTCTTGGGCCCGATATTAGTACATTTGGTCAAATATTGACTTTTGAATGACCGATATAACATCAGAAAGAGTCAATAAGTAGGTAAAGAAATTTCAAGCTCCTTGACTGAAACATGTTCAATGGGTCAAATATTGGCTACTCTATGGCTAATTTATCACAAGAAGGAGTCTATTGGGTAGAAATAGAAAGTTCAAAATCGACGACTCTTGGCCCCGATATTAGTACATTTGGTCAAATATGGATTTCTGAATGACTGACCTAAATTCAGAAAGAGTCAATAAGTAGGTATAAAAATTTCAAGATCCATAACTGAAACATGACCAATGGGTAAAATATTGGCTACTCTACGGATAATTTATCACAAGAAGCAGTCAATTGGGTAGGAATAGAAACTTCAAGATCGAGGACTGAAATATTTTCAGTGCTTCAAAAATTGGCTGAACTATCGCCAGAAGGATTCAATAGGGTAGAACTAAAAAGCGACGACTCTTGGGCCCGATATTAGTAGATTTCTTCAAATATGGATTTCTGAATGACTGACCTAAATTCAGAAAGAATCAATGACTAGGTATAAAAATTTCAAGATCCATAACTGAAACATGTCCAATGGGTAAAATATTGGCTACTCTAAGGCTAATGTATCACAAGAAGGAGTCAATTGGGTAGAAGTAGAAAGTTCAAAATCGACGACTCTTAGGCCCGATTTTAGTCCATTTGGTCAAATGTTGACTTTTGAATGACCGATGTAACATCAGATAGAGTCAATAAGTAGGTATAGAAATTTCAAGATCCATGACTGAAACATGTTCAATGGGTCAAATATTGGCTACTCTAAGGCTAATGTATCACAAGAAGGAGTCAATTGGGTAGGAATAGAAAGTGGAAGATCAAGGACTGAAATATTTTCAGTGGGTCAAAAATTGGCTGAACTATCTCCAGAAGGAGTCAATAGGGTAGAACTAAAAAGTTCAACATATATGACTCTTGGGCCCAGTGTTAGTACATTTGGTCAAATATTGACTTTTGATTGACCAATGTAACATCAGAAAGAGTCAATAAGTAGGTATAGATATTTCAAGATCCATGACTAAAACATGTTCAATGGGTCAAATATTGGCTACTCTATGGCTAATGTATCACAAGAAGGAGTCTATTGGGTAGGAATAGAAAGTTCAAGATCAAGGACTGAAATATTTTCAGTGGGTCAAAAATTGGCTTAACTATCGCCAGAATTAGTCAATAGGGTAGAACTAAAAAGTTCAAAATAGACGACTCTTGGGCCCAGTGTTAGTACATTTGGTCAAATATTGACTTTTGATTGACCAATGTAACATCAGAAAGAGTCAATAAGTAGGTATAGAAATTTCCTGATCCATGACTGAAACATGTTCAATGGGTCAAATATTGGCTACACTATCGCTAATTTATCACCAGAAGGAGTCAATTGGGTAGAAATAGAAAGTTCAAAATCGACGACTCTTGGGCCCGATATTAGTACATTTAGTCAAATATTGACTTTTGAATGACCGATATAACATCAGAAAGAGTCAATAAGTAGGTATAGAAATTTCAAGCTCCTTGACTGAAACATGTTCAATGGGTCAAATATTGGCTACTCTATGGCTAGTTTATCATCAGAAGGAGTCAAAGGGTAGAACTAAAAAGTTCAAAATAGACGACTCTTGGGCCCGATATTAGTACATTTGGTCAAATATGGATTTCTGAATGATTGACCTAAATTCAGAAAGAGTCAATGAGTAGGTATAAAAATTTCAAGATGCATAACTGAAACATGTCCAATGGGTAAAATATTGGCTACTCTAAGGCATATTATCACAAGAAGGAGTCAATTGGGTAGGAATAGAAAGTTCAAGATCAAGGACTGAAATATTTACAGTTGGTCAAAAATTGGCTGAACTATCGCCAGAATTAGTCAATAGGGTAGAACTAAAAAGTTCAAAATAGACGACTCTTGGGCCCGATTTTAGTACATTTGGTCAAATATTGACTTTTGAATGACCGATGTAACATCAGAAAGAGTCAATAAGTAGGTTTAGAAATTTCAAGATCCATGACTGAAACATGTTCAATGGGTCAAATATTGGCTACTCTATGGCTAATTTATCATCAGAAGGAGTCAATTGGGTAAAAATGGAAAGTTCAAAATCGACGACTCTTGGGCCTGATATTAGTACATTTGGTCAAATATGGATTTCTGAATGACTGACCTAAATTCAGAAAGATTCAATAAGTAGGTATAGAAATTTCAAGATCCATGACTGAAACATGTTCAATGGGTCAAATATTGGCTACTCTATGGCTAATTTATCACCAGAAGGAGTCAAAGGGTAGAACTAAAAAGTTCAAAATCGACGACTCTTGGGCCTGATATTAGTACATTTGGTCAAATATTGACTTTTGAATGACCGATATAACATCAGAAAGAGTCAATAAGTAGGTATAGAAATTTCAAGCTCCTTGACTGAAACATGTTCAATGGGTCAAATATTGGCTACTCTAAGGCTAATTTATCACCAGAAGGAGTCAATTGGGTAGAAATAGAAAGTTCAAAATCGACGACTCTTGGGCCCGATATTAGTACATTTGGTCAAATATGGATTTCTGAATGATTGACCTAAATTCAGAAAGAGTCAATGAGTAGGTATAAAAATTTCAAGATGTATAACTGAAACATGTCCAATGGGTAAAATATTGGCTACTTTAAGGCTAATGTATCACAAGAAGGAGTCAATTGGGTAGGAATAGAAAGTTCAAGATCAAGGACTGAAATATTTTCAGTCTTTAAAAAATTGTCTGAACTATTGCCAGAAGGAGTCTATAGGGTAGAACTAAAAAGTTCAAAATAGACAACTCTTGGGCCCGATTTTAGTACATTTGGTCAAATATTGACTTTTGAATGACCGATGTAACATCAGAAAGAGTCAATAAGTAGGTATAAAAATTTCAAGATCCATAACTGAAACATGTCCAATGGGTAAAATATTGGCTACTCTAAGGCTAATTTATCACAAGAAGCAGTCAATTGGGTAGGAATAGAAACTTCAAGATCAAGGACTGAAATATTTTCAGTGCTTCAAAAATTGGCTGAACTATCGCCAGAAGGAGTCAATAGGGTAGAACAAAAAAGTTCAAAATAGACGACTCTTGGGCCCGTTTTTAGTACATTTGGTCAAATATTGACTTTTGAATGACCGATGTAACATCAGAAAGAGTCAATAAGTAGGTATAGAAATTTCCTGATCCATGACTGAAACATGTTCAATGGGTCAAATATTGGCTACTCTAAGGCTAATTTATCACCAGAAGGAGTCAATTGGGTAGAAATAGAAAGTTCAAAATCGACGACTCTTGGGCCCGATATTAGTACATTTGGTCAAATATGGATTTCTGAATGATTGACCTAAATTCAGAAAGAGTCAATGAGTAGGCATAGAAATTTCAAACTCCTTGACTGAAACATGTTCAATGGGTCAAATATTGGCTACTCTAAGGCTAATTTATCACCAGAAGGAGTCAATTGGGTAGAAATAGAAAGTTCAAAATCGACGACTCTTGGGCCCGATATTAGTACATTTGGTCAAATATTGACTTTTGAATCACCGATATAACATCAGAAAGAGTCAGTAAGTAGTTATAGAAATTTCAAGCTCCTTGACTGAAACATGTTCAATGGGTCAAATATTGGCTAATCTATGGCTAATTTATCACCAGACTGAGTCTATTGGGTAGAAATAGAAAGTTCAAAATCGACGACTCTTGGGCCCGATATTAGTACATTTGGTCAAATATGGATTTCTGAATGATTGACCTAAATTAAGAAAGAGTCAATAAGTAGGTTTAGAAATTTCAAGATCCATAACTGAAACATGTTCAATGGGTCAAATATTGGCTACTCTATGGCTAGTTTATCATCAGAAGGAGTCAAAGGGTAGAACTAAAAAGTTCAAAATAGACGACTCTTGGGCCCGATATTAGTACATTTGGTCAAATATGGATTTCTGAATGATTGACCTAAATTCAGAAAGAGTCAATGAGTAGGTATAAAAATTTCAAGATGCATAACTGAAACATGTCCAATGGGTAAAATATTGGCTACTCTAAGGCTAATGTATCACAAGAAGGAGTCAATTGGGTAGGAATAGAAAGTTCAAGATCAAGGACTGAAATATTTACAGTTGGTCAAAAATTGGCTGAACTATCTCCAGATCAAGTCAATAGAGTAGAACTAAAAAGTTCAAAATTGACGACTCTTGGGCCCGATTTTAGTACATTTGGTCAAATATTGACTTTTGAATGACCAATGTAACATCAGAAAGAGTCAATAAGTAGGTATAGATATTTCAAGATCCATGACTAAAACATGTTCAATGGGTCAAATATTGGCTACTCTATGGCTAATTTATCACAAGAAGGAGTCTATTGGGTAGAAATAGAAAGTTCAAAATAGACGACTCTTGGGCCCGATTTTAGTACATTTGGTCAAATATTGACTTTTGAATGACCGATGTAACATCAGAAAGAGTCAATAAGTAGGTTTAGAAATTTCAAGATCCATGACTGAAACATGTTCAATGGGTCAAATATTGGCTACTCTATGGCTAATTTATCATCAGAAGGAGTCAATTGGGTAAAAATGGAAAGTTCAAGATCAAGGACTGAAATATTTTCAGTGGGTCAAAAATTGGCTGAACTATCTCCAGAAGGAGTCAATAGGGTAGAACTAAAAAGTTCAAAATAGACGACTCTTGGGCCCGATTTTAGTACATTCTGTCAAATATTGACTTTTGAATGACCGATGTAACATCAGAAAGATTCAATAAGTAGGTATAGAAATTTCAAGATCCATGACTGAAACATGTTCAATGGGTCAAATATTGGCTACTCTATGGCTAATTTATCACCAGAAGGAGTCAAAGGGTAGAACTAAAAAGTTCAAAATAGACGACTCTTGGGCCTGATATTAGTACATTTGGTCAAATATTGACTTTTGAATGACCGATATAACATCAGAAAGAGTCAATAAATGGTTATAAAAATTTCAAGATCCATAACTGAAACATGTCCAATGGGTAAAATATTGGCTACTCTAAGGCTAATGTATCACAAGAAGGAGTCAATTGGGTAGGAATAGAAAGTTCAAGATCAAGGACTGAAATATTTTCAGTGGGTCAAAAATTGGCTTAACTATCGCCAGAATTAGTCAATAGGGTAGAACTAAACAGTTCAAAATAGACGACTCTCGGGCCCGATTTTAGTACATTTGGTCAAATATTGACTTTTGAATGACCGATGTAACATCAGAAAGAGTCAATAAGTAGGTTTAGAAATTTCAAGATCCATGACTGAAACATGTTCAATGGGTCAAATATTGGCTACTCTATGGCTAATTTATCATCAGAAGGAGTCAATTGGGTAAAAATGGAAAGTTCAAAATCGACGACTCTTGGGCCTGATATTAGTACATTTGGTCAAATATGGATTTCTGAATGACTGACTTAAATTCAGAAAGAGTCAATGAGTAGGTATAAAAACTTCAAGATCCATGACTGAAACATGTCCAATGGGTAAAATATTGGCTACTCTAAGGCTAATGTATCACAAGAAGGAGTCAATTGGGTAGGAATAGAAAGTTCAAGATCAAGGACTGAAATATTTTTAGTGGGTCAAAAATTGGCTGAACTATCTCCAGAAGGAGTCAATAGGGTAGAACTAAAAAGTTCAAAATAGACGACTCTTGGGCCCGATTTTAGTACATTTGGTCAAATATTGACTTTTGAATGACCGATGTAACATCAGAAAGATTCAATAAGTAGGTATAGAAATTTCAAGATCCATGACTGAAACATGTTCAATGGGTCAAATATTGGCTACTCTATGGCTAATTTATCAAAAGAAGGAGTCAATAGGGTAGAACTAAAAAGTTCAAAATAGACGACTCTTGGGCCTGATATTAGTACATTTGGTCAAGTATTGACTTTTGAATGACCGATATAACATCAGAAAGAGTCAATAAGTAGGTATAAAAATTTCAAGATCCATAACTGAAACATGTCCAATGGGTAAAATACTGGCTACTCTAATGCTAATGTATCACAAGAAGGAGTCAATTGGGTAGGAATAGAAATTTCAAGATCCATGACTGAAACATGTTCAATGGGTCAAACATTGGCTATTCTAAGGCTAATTTATCACAAGAAGGAGTCTATTGGGTAGAAATAGAAAGTTCAAAATTGACGACTCTTGGGCCCGATATTAGTACATTTGGTCAAATATGGATTTCTGAATGATTGACCTAAATTCAGAAAGAGTCAATGAGTAGGTATAAAAATTTCAAGATGCATAACTGAAACATGTCCAATGGGTAAAATATTGGCTACTCTAAGGCTAATGTATCACAAGAAGGAGTCAATTGGGTAGGAATAGAAAGTTCAAGATCAAGGACTGAAATCTTTTCAGTCTTTAAAAAATTGTCTGAACTATTGCCAGAAGGAGTCTATAGGGTAGAACTAAAAAGTTCAAAATAGACAACTCTTGGGCCCGATTTTAGTACATTTGGTCAAATATTGACTGTTGAATGACCGATGTAACATCAGAAAGAGTCAATAAGTAGGTATAAAAATTTCAAGATCCATAACTGAAACATGTCCAATGGGTAAATTATTGGCTACTCTACAGCTAATTTATCACAAGAAGCAGTCAATTGGGTAGGAATAGAAACTTCAAGATCAAGGACTGAAATATTTTCAGTGCTTCAAAAATTGGATGAACTGTCGCCAGAAGGAGTCAATAGGGTAGAACTAAAAAGTTCAAAATAGATGACTCTTGGGCCCGATTTTAGTACATTTGGTCAAATATTGACTTTTGAATGACCGAAGTAACATCAGAAAGAGTCAATAAGTAGGTATAGAAATTTCCTGACCCATGACTGAAACATGTTCAATGGGTCAAATATTGGCTACTCTATCGCTAATTTATCACCAGAAGGAGTCAATTGGGTAGAAATAGAAAGTTCAAAATCGACGACTCTTGGGCCCGATATTAGTACATTTGGTCAAATATTGACTTTTGAATGACCGATATAACATCAGAAAGAGTCAATAAGTAGGTAAAGAAATTTCAAGCTCCTTGACTGAAACATGTTCAATGGGTCAAATATTGGCTACTCTATGGCTAATTTATCACAAGAAGGAGTCTATTGGGTAGAAATAGAAAGTTCAAAATCGACGACTCTTGGCCCCGATATTAGTACATTTGGTCAAATATGGATTTCTGAATGACTGACCTAAATTCAGAAAGAGTCAATAAGTAGGTATAAAAATTTCAAGATCCATAACTGAAACATGACCAATGGGTAAAATATTGGCTACTCTACGGATAATTTATCACAAGAAGCAGTCAATTGGGTAGGAATAGAAACTTCAAGATCGAGGACTGAAATATTTTCAGTGCTTCAAAAATTGGCTGAACTATCGCCAGAAGGATTCAATAGGGTAGAACTAAAAAGCGACGACTCTTGGGCCCGATATTAGTAGATTTCTTCAAATATGGATTTCTGAATGACTGACCTAAATTCAGAAAGAATCAATGACTAGGTATAAAAATTTCAAGATCCATAACTGAAACATGTCCAATGGGTAAAATATTGGCTACTCTAAGGCTAATGTATCACAAGAAGGAGTCAATTGGGTAGAAGTAGAAAGTTCAAAATCGACGACTCTTAGGCCCGATTTTAGTCCATTTGGTCAAATGTTGACTTTTGAATGACCGATGTAACATCAGATAGAGTCAATAAGTAGGTATAGAAATTTCAAGATCCATGACTGAAACATGTTCAATGGGTCAAATATTGGCTACTCTAAGGCTAATGTATCACAAGAAGGAGTCAATTGGGTAGGAATAGAAAGTGGAAGATCAAGGACTGAAATATTTTCAGTGGGTCAAAAATTGGCTGAACTATCTCCAGAAGGAGTCAATAGGGTAGAACTAAAAAGTTCAACATATATGACTCTTGGGCCCAGTGTTAGTACATTTGGTCAAATATTGACTTTTGATTGACCAATGTAACATCAGAAAGAGTCAATAAGTAGGTATAGATATTTCAAGATCCATGACTAAAACATGTTCAATGGGTCAAATATTGGCTACTCTATGGCTAATGTATCACAAGAAGGAGTCTATTGGGTAGGAATAGAAAGTTCAAGATCAAGGACTGAAATATTTTCAGTGGGTCAAAAATTGGCTTAACTATCGCCAGAATTAGTCAATAGGGTAGAACTAAAAAGTTCAAAATAGACGACTCTTGGGCCCAGTGTTAGTACATTTGGTCAAATATTGACTTTTGATTGACCAATGTAACATCAGAAAGAGTCAATAAGTAGGTATAGAAATTTCCTGATCCATGACTGAAACATGTTCAATGGGTCAAATATTGGCTACACTATCGCTAATTTATCACCAGAAGGAGTCAATTGGGTAGAAATAGAAAGTTCAAAATCGACGACTCTTGGGCCCGATATTAGTACATTTAGTCAAATATTGACTTTTGAATGACCGATATAACATCAGAAAGAGTCAATAAGTAGGTATAGAAATTTCAAGCTCCTTGACTGAAACATGTTCAATGGGTCAAATATTGGCTACTCTATGGCTAGTTTATCATCAGAAGGAGTCAAAGGGTAGAACTAAAAAGTTCAAAATAGACGACTCTTGGGCCCGATATTAGTACATTTGGTCAAATATGGATTTCTGAATGATTGACCTAAATTCAGAAAGAGTCAATGAGTAGGTATAAAAATTTCAAGATGCATAACTGAAACATGTCCAATGGGTAAAATATTGGCTACTCTAAGGCATATTATCACAAGAAGGAGTCAATTGGGTAGGAATAGAAAGTTCAAGATCAAGGACTGAAATATTTACAGTTGGTCAAAAATTGGCTGAACTATCGCCAGAATTAGTCAATAGGGTAGAACTAAAAAGTTCAAAATAGACGACTCTTGGGCCCGATTTTAGTACATTTGGTCAAATATTGACTTTTGAATGACCGATGTAACATCAGAAAGAGTCAATAAGTAGGTTTAGAAATTTCAAGATCCATGACTGAAACATGTTCAATGGGTCAAATATTGGCTACTCTATGGCTAATTTATCATCAGAAGGAGTCAATTGGGTAAAAATGGAAAGTTCAAAATCGACGACTCTTGGGCCTGATATTAGTACATTTGGTCAAATATGGATTTCTGAATGACTGACCTAAATTCAGAAAGATTCAATAAGTAGGTATAGAAATTTCAAGATCCATGACTGAAACATGTTCAATGGGTCAAATATTGGCTACTCTATGGCTAATTTATCACCAGAAGGAGTCAAAGGGTAGAACTAAAAAGTTCAAAATAGACGACTCTTGGGCCTGATATTAGTACATTTGGTCAAATATTGACTTTTGAATGACCGATATAACATCAGAAAGAGTCAATAAATGGTTATAAAAATTTCAAGATCCATAACTGAAACATGTCCAATGGGTAAAATATTGGCTACTCTAAGGCTAATGTATCACAAGAAGGAGTCAATTGGGTAGAAATAGAAAGTTCAAAATCGACGACTCTTGGGCCCGATATTAGTACATTTGGTCAAATATGGATTTCTGAATGATTGACCTAAATTCAGAAAGAGTCAATGAGTAGGTATAAAAATTTCAAGATGCATAACTGAAACATGTCCAATGGGTAAAATATTGGCTACTCTAAGGCTAATGTATCACAAGAAGGAGTCAATTGGGTAGATATAGAAAGTTCAAGATCAAGGACTGAAATATTTTCAGTGGGTCAAAAATTGGCTGAACTATCTCCAGAAAGAGTCAATAGGGTAGAACTAAAAAGTTCCAAATAGACGACTCTTGGGCCTGATTTTGGTACATTTGGTCAAATATTGACTTTAGAATGGCCGATGTAACATCAAAAAGAGTCAATAAGTAGGTATAGAAATTTCAAGATTCATGACTGAAACATGTTCAATGGGTGAAATATTGGCTACTCTATGGCTAATTTATCACAAGAAGGAGTCTATTGGGTAGAAATAGAAAGTTCAAAATCGACGACTCTTGGGCCTGATATTAGTACATTTGGTCAAATATGGATTTCTGAATGATTGACCTAAATTCAGAAAGAGTCAATGAGTAGGTTTAGAAATTTCAAGATCCATAACTGAAACATGTCCAATGAGTAAAATATTGGCTACTCTAATGCTAATGTATCACAAGAAGGAGTCAACTGGGTAGGAAAAGAAAGTTCAAGATCAAGGACTGAAATATTTTCATTGGGTCAAAAATTGGCTGAACTATCGCAAGAAGGAGTCAATAGGGTAGAACTAAAAAGTTCAAAATCGACGACTCTTGGGCCTGATATTAGTACATTTGGTCAAATATTGACTTTTGAATGACCGATATAACATCAGAAAGAGTCAATAAGTAGGTATAGAAATTTCAAGCTCCTTGACTGAAACATGTTCAATGGGTCAAATATTGGCTACTCTATGGCTAATTTATCACCAGAAGGAGTCAAAGGGTAGAACTAAAAAGTTCAAAATAGACAACTCTTGGGCCCGATTTTAGTACATTTGGTCAAATATTGACTTTTGAATGACCGATATAATATCAGAAAGAGTCAATAAATAGGTATAGAAATTTCAAGATCCATAACTGAAACATGTTCAATGGGTAAAATATTGGCTACTCTAAGGCTAATTTATCACCAGAAGGAGTCAATTGGGTAGAAATAGAAAGTTCAAAATCGACGACTCTTGGGCCCGATATTAGAACATTTGGTCAAATATGGATTTCTGAATGATTGACCTAAATTCAGAAAGAGTCAATGAGTAGGTATAAAAATTTCAAGATGCATAACTGAAACATGTCCAATGGGTAAAATATTGGCTACTCTAAGGCTAATGTATCACAAGAAGGAGTCAATTGGGTAGGAATAGAAAGTTCAAGATCAAGGACTGAAATATTTTCAGTCTTTAAAAAATTGTCTGAACTATTGCCAGAAGGAGTCTATAGGGTAGAACTAAAAAGTTCAAAATAGACAACTCTTGGGCCCGATTTTAGTACATTTGGTCAAATATTGACTTTTGAATGACCGATGTAACATCAGAAAGAGTCAATAAGTAGGTATAAAAATTTCAAGATCCATAACTGAAACATGTCCAATGGGTAAAATATTGGCTACTCTAAGGCTAATTTATCACAAGAAGCAGTCAATTGGGTAGGAATAGAAACTTCAAGATCAAGGACTGAAATATTTTCAGTGCTTCAAAAATTGGCTGAACTATCGCCAGAAGGAGTCAATAGGGTAGAACAAAAAAGTTCAAAATAGACGACTCTTGGGCCCGATTTTAGTACATTTGGTCAAATATTGACTTTTGAATGACCGATGTAACATCAGAAAGAGTCAATAAGTAGGTATAGAAATTTCCTGATCCATGACTGAAACATGTTCAATGGGTCAAATATTGGCTACTCTAAGGCTAATTTATCACCAGAAGGAGTCAATTGGGTAGAAATAGAAAGTTCAAAATCGACGACTCTTGGGCCCGATATTAGTACATTTGGTCAAATATGGATTTCTGAATGATTGACCTAAATTCAGAAAGAGTCAATGAGTAGGCATAGAAATTTCAAGCTCCTTGACTGAAACATGTTCAATGGGTCAAATATTGGCTACTCTAAGGCTAATTTATCACCAGAAGGAGTCAATTGGGTAGAAATAGAAAGTTCAAAATCGACGACTCTTGGGCCCGATATTAGTACATTTGGTCAAATATTGACTTTTGAATCACCGATATAACATCAGAAAGAGTCAGTAAGTAGTTATAGAAATTTCAAGCTCCTTGACTGAAACATGTTCAATGGGTCAAACATTGGCTAATCTATGGCTAATTTATCACCAGAAGGAGTCTATTGGGTAGAAATAGAAAGTTCAAAATCGACGACTCTTGGGCCCGATATTAGTACATTTGTTCAAATATGGATTTCTGAATGATTGACCTAAATTAAGAAAGAGTCAATAAGTAGGTTTAGAAATTTCAAGATCCATAACTGAAACATGTTCAATGGGTCAAATATTGGCTACTCTATGGCTAGTTTATCATCAGAAGGAGTCAAAGGGTAGAACTAAAAAGTTCAAAATAGACGACTCTTGGGCCCGATATTAGTACATTTGGTCAAATATGGATTTCTGAATGATTGACCTAAATTCAGAAAGAGTCAATGAGTAGATATAAAAATTTCAAGATGCATAACTGAAACATGTCCAATGGGTAAAATATTGGCTACTCTAAGGCTAATTTATCACAAGAAGGAGTCTATTGGGTAAAAATGGAAAGTTCAAAATCGACGACTCTTGGGCCTGATATTAGTACATTTGGTCAAATATGGATTTCTGAATGACTGACCTAAATTCAGAAAGAGTCAATGAGTAGGTATAAAAACTTCAAGATCCATGACTGAAACATGTCCAATGGGTAAAATATTGGCTACTCTAAGGCTAATGTATCACAAGAAGGAGTCAATTGGGTAGGAATAGAAAGTTCAAGATCAAGGACTGAAATATTTTCAGTGGGTCAAAAATTGGCTGAACTATCTCCAGAAGGAGTCAATAGGGTAGAACTAAAAAGTTCAAAATAGACGACTCTTGGGCCCGATTTTAGTACATTCTGTCAAATATTGACTTTTGAATGACCGATGTAACATCAGAAAGATTCAATAAGTAGGTATAGAAATTTCAAGATCCATGACTGAAACATGTTCAATGGGTCAAATATTGGCTACTCTATGCCTAATTTATCACCAGAAGGAGTCAAAGTGTAGAACTAAAAAGTTCAAAATAGACGACTCTTGGGCCTGATATTAGTACATTTGGTCAAATATTGACTTTTGAATGACCGATATAACATCAGAAAGAGTCAATAAATGGTTATAAAAATTTCAAGATCCATAACTGAAACATGTCCAATGGGTAAAATATTGGCTACTCTAAGGCTAATGTATCACAAGAAGGAGTCAATTGGGTAGAAATAGAAAGTTCAAAATCGACGACTCTTGGGCCCGATATTAGTACATTTGGTCAAATATGGATTTCTGAATGATTGACCTAAATTCAGAAAGAGTCAATGAGTAGGTATAAAAATTTCAAGATGAATAACTGAAACATGTCCAATGGGTAAAATATTGGCTACTCTAAGGCTAATGTATCACAAGAAGGAGTCAATTGGGTAGATATAGAAAGTTCAAGATCAAGGACTGAAATATTTTCAGTGGGTCAAAAATTGGCTGAACTATCTCCAGAAAGAGTCAATAGGGTAGAACTAAAAAGTTCCAAATAGACGACTCTTGGGCCTGATTTTGGTACATTTGGTCAAATATTGACTTTAGAATGGCCGATGTAACATCAAAAAGAGTCAATAAGTAGGTATAGAAATTTCAAGATTCATGACTGAAACATGTTCAATGGGTGAAATATTGGCTACTCTATGGCTAATTTATCACAAGAAGGAGTCTATTGGGTAGAAATAGAAAGTTCAAAATCGACGACTCTTGGGCCTGATATTAGTACATTTGGTCAAATATGGATTTCTGAATGATTGACCTAAATTCAGAAAGAGTCAATGAGTAGGTTTAGAAATTTCAAGATCCATAACTGAAACATGTCCAATGAGTAAAATATTGGCTACTCTAATGCTAATGTATCACAAGAAGGAGTCAACTGGGTAGGAAAAGAAAGTTCAAGATCAAGGACTGAAATATTTTCATTGGGTCAAAAATTGGCTGAACTATCGCAAGAAGGAGTCAATAGGGTAGAACTAAAAAGTTCAAAATCGACGACTCTTGGGCCTGATATTAGTACATTTGGTCAAATATTGACTTTTGAATGACCGATATAACATCAGAAAGAGTCAATAAGTAGGTATAGAAATTTCAAGCTCCTTGACTGAAACATGTTCAATGGGTCAAATATTGGCTACTCTATGGCTAATTTATCACCAGAAGGAGTCAAAGGGTAGAACTAAAAAGTTCAAAATAGACAACTCTTGGGCCCGATATTAGTACATTTGGTCAAATATTGACTTTTAAATGACCGATGTAACATCAGAAAGAGTCAATAAGTAGGTATAGAAATTTCCTGATCCATGACTGAAACATGTTCAATGGGTCAAATATTGGCTACTCTAAGGCTAATTTATCACCAGAAGGAGTCAATTGGGTAGAAATAGAAAGTTCAAAATCGACGACTCTTGGGCCCGATATTAGTACATTTGGTCAAATATGGATTTCTGAATGATTGACCTAAATTCAGAAAGAGTCAATAAGTAGGTATAAAAATTTCAAGATCCATAACTGAAACATGTCCAATGGGTAAAATATTGGCTACTCTAAGGCTAATTTATCACAAGAAGCAGTCAATTGGGTAGGAATAGAAACTTCAAGATCAAGGACTGAAATATTTTCAGTGCTTCAAAAATTGGCTGAACTATCGCCAGAAGGAGTCAATAGGGTAGAACAAAAAAGTTCAAAATAGACGACTCTTGGGCCCGATTTTAGTACATTTGGTCAAATATTGACTTTTGAATGACCGATGTAACATCAGAAAGAGTCAATAAGTAGGTATAGAAATTTCCTGATCCATGACTGAAACATGTTCAATGGGTCAAATATTGGCTACTCTAAGGCTAATTTATCACCAGAAGGAGTCAATTGGGTAGAAATAGAAAGTTCAAAATCGACGACTCTTGGGCCCGATATTAGTACATTTGGTCAAATATGGATTTCTGAATGATTGACCTAAATTCAGAAAGAGTCAATGAGTAGGCATAGAAATTTCAAGCTCCTTGACTGAAACATGTTCAATGGGTCAAATATTGGCTACTCTAAGGCTAATTTATCACCAGAAGGAGTCAATTGGGTAGAAATAGAAAGTTCAAAATCGACGACTCTTGGGCCCGATATTAGTACATTTGGTCAAATATTGACTTTTGAATCACCGATATAACATCAGAAAGAGTCAGTAAGTAGTTATAGAAATTTCAAGCTCCTTGACTGAAACATGTTCAATGGGTCAAATATTGGCTAATCTATGGCTAATTTATCACCAGAAGGAGTCTATTGGGTAGAAATAGAAAGTTCAAAATCGACGACTCTTGGGCCCGATATTAGTACATTTGGTCAAATATGGATTTCTGAATGATTGACCTAAATTAAGAAAGAGTCAATAAGTAGGTTTAGAAATTTCAAGATCCATAACTGAAACATGTCCAATGAGTAAAATATTGGCTACTCTAATGCTAATGTATCACAAGAAGGAGTCAACTGGGTAGGAATTGAAAGTTCAAGATCAAGGACTGAAATATTTTCAGTGGGTCAAAAATTGGCTGAACTATCGCAAGAAGGAGTCAATAGGGTAGAACTAAAAAGTTCAAAATCGACCACTCTTGGGCCTGATATTAGTACATTTGGTCAAATATTGACTTTTGAATGACCGATATAACATCAGAAAGAGTCAATAAGTAGGTATAGAAATTTCAAGCTCCTTGACTGAAACATGTTCAATGGGTCAAATATTGGCTACTCTATGGCTAATTTATCACCAGAAGGAGTCAAAGGGTAGAAATAGAAAGTTCAAAATCGACGACTCTTGGGCCCGATATTAGTACATTTGGTCAAATATGGATTTCTGAATGATTGACCTAAATTAAGAAAGAGTCAATAAGTAGGTTTAGAAATTTCAAGATCCATAACTGAAACATGTCCAATGAGTAAAATATTGGCTACTCTAATGCTAATGTATCACAAGAAGGAGTCAACTGGGTAGGAATTGAAAGTTCAAGATCAAGGACTGAAATATTTTCAGTGGGTCAAAAATTGGCTGAACTATCGCAAGAAGGAGTCAATAGGGTAGAACTAAAAAGTTCAAAATCGACCACTCTTGGGCCTGATATTAGTACATTTGGTCAAATATTGACTTTTGAATGACCGATATAACATCAGAAAGAGTCAATAAGTAGGTATAGAAATTTCAAGCTCCTTGACTGAAACATGTTCAATGGGTCAAATATTGGCTACTCTATGGCTAATTTATCACCAGAAGGAGTCAAAGGGTAGAACTAAAAAGTTCAAAATAGACAACTCTTGGGCCCGATTTTAGTACATTTGGTCAAATATTGACTTTTGAATGACCGATATAATATCAGAAAGAGTCAATAAATAGGTATAAAAATTTCAAGATCCATAACTGAAACATGTCCAATGGGTAAAATATTGGCTACTCTAAGGCTAATTTATCACAAGAAGCAGTCAATTGGGTAGGAATAGAAACTTCAAGATCAAGGACTGAAATATTTTCAGTGCTTCAAAAATTGGCTGAACTATCGCCAGAAGGAGTCAATAGGGTAGAACAAAAAAGTTCAAAATCGACGACTCTTGGGCCCGATATTAGTACATTTGGTCAAATATGGATTTCTGAATGATTGACCTAAATTCAGAAAGAGTCAATGAGTAGGCATAGAAATTTCAAGCTCCTTGACTGAAACATGTTCAATGGGTCAAATATTGGCTACTCTAAGGCTAATTTATCACCAGAAGGAGTCAATTGGGTAGAAATAGAAAGTTCAAAATCGACGACTCTTGGGCCCGATATTAGTACATTTGGTCAAATATTGACTTTTGAATCACCGATATAACATCAGAAAGAGTCAGTAAGTAGTTATAGAAATTTCAAGCTCCTTGACTGAAACATGTTCAATGGGTCAAATATTGGCTAATCTATGGCTAATTTATCACCAGAAGGAGTCTATTGGGTAGAAATAGAAAGTTCAAAATCGACGACTCTTGGGCCCGATATTAGTACATTTGGTCAAATATGGATTTCTGAATGATTGACCTAAATTCAGAAAGAGTCAATGAGTAGGTTTAGAAATTTCAAGATCCATAACTGAAACATGTCCAATGAGTAAAATATTGGCTACTCTAATGCTAATGTATCACAAGAAGGAGTCAACTGGGTAGGAAAAGAAAGTTCAAGATCAAGGACTGAAATATTTTCATTGGGTCAAAAATTGGCTGAACTATCGCAAGAAGGAGTCAATAGGGTAGAACTAAAAAGTTCAAAATCGACGACTCTTGGGCCTGATATTAGTACATTTGGTCAAATATTGACTTTTGAATGACCGATATAACATCAGAAAGAGTCAATAAGTAGGTATAGAAATTTCAAGCTCCTTGACTGAAACATGTTCAATGGGTCAAATATTGGCTACTCTATGGCTAATTTATCACCAGAAGGAGTCAAAGGGTAGAACTAAAAAGTTCAAAATAGACAACTCTTGGGCCCGATTTTAGTACATTTGGTCAAATATTGACTTTTGAATGACCGATATAATATCAGAAAGAGTCAATAAATAGGTATAGAAATTTCAAGATCCATAACTGAAACATGTTCAATGGGTAAAATATTGGCTACTCTAAGGCTAATTTATCACCAGAAGGAGTCAATTGGGTAGGAATAGAAAGTTCAAGATCAAGGACTGAAATATTTTCAGTGAATCAAAAATTGGCTGAACTATCTCCAGAAGGAATCAATAGGGTAGAACTAAAAAGTTCAAAATAGACGACTCTTGGGCCCGATTTTAGTACATTTGGTCAAATATTGACTTTTGAATGGCCGATGTAACATCAGAAAGAGTCAATAAGTATGTATAGAAATTTCAAGCTCCTTGACTGAAACATGTTCAATGGGTCAAATATTGGCTACTCAATGGCTAATTTATCACCAGAAGGAGTCAAAGGGTAGAACTAAAAAGTTCAAAGTAGACGACTCTTGGGCCCGATTTTAGTACATTTGGTCAAATATTGACTTTTGAATGACCGATATAACATCAGAAAGAATCAATAAATGGTTATAAAAATTTCAAGATCCATAACTGAAACATGTCCAATGGGTAAAATATTGGCTACTCTAAGGCTAATGTATCACAAGAAGGAGTCAATTGGGTAGATATAGAAAGTTCAAGATCAAGGACTGAAATATTTTCAGTGGGTCAAAAATTGGCTGAACTATCTCCAGAAAGAGTCAATAGGGAAGAACTAAAAAGTTCCAAATAGACGACTCTTGGGCCTGATTTTGGTACATTTGGTCAAATATTGACTTTAGAATGGCCGATGTAACATCAAAAAGAGTCAATAAGTAGGTATAGAAATTTCAAGATTCATGACTGAAAAATGTTCAATGGGTCAAATATTGGCTACTCTATGGCTAATTTATCACAAGAAGAAGTCTATTGGGTAGAAATAGAAAGTTCAAAATCGACGACTCTTGGGCCCGATATTAGTACATTTGGTCAAATATGGATTTCTGAATGATTGACCTAAATTCAGAAAGAGTCAATAAGTAGGTATAGAAATTTCAAGATCCTTGACTGAAACATGTTCAATGGGTCAAATATTGGCTACTCTAAGGCTAATGTATCACAAGAAGGAGTCAATTGGGGAGGAATAGAAAGTTCAAGATCAAGGACTGAAATATTTTCAGTGGGTCAAAAATTGGCTGAACTATCGCAAGAAGGAGTCAATAGGGTAGAACTAAAAAGTTCAAAATCGACGACTCTTGGGCCTGATTTTAGTACATTTGGTCAAATATTGACTTTTGAATGGCCGATGCAACATCAGAAAGAGTCAATTAGTAGGTATAGAAATTTCAAGATCCATGACTGAAACATGTTCAATGGGTCAAATATTGGCTACTCTATGGCTAATTTATCACAAGAAGGAATCAATTGGGTAGAAATAGAAAGTTCAAAATCGACGACTCTTGGGCCCGATATTAGTACATCTGGTCAAATATGGATTTCTGAATGACCGATGTAACATCAGAAAGAGTCAATAAGTAGGTATAGAAATTTCAAGATCCTTGACTGAAACATGTTCAATGGGTCAAATATTGGCTACTCTAAGGCTAATGTATCACAAGAAGGAGTCAATTGGGGAGGAATAGAAACTTCAAGATCGAGGACTGAAATATTTTCAGTGCTTCAAAAATTGGCTGAACTATCGCCAGAAGGAGTCAATAGGGTAGAACTAAAAAGTTCAAAATAGACGACTCTTGGGCCCGATTTTAGTACATTTGGTCAAATATTGACTTTTGAATGACCGATGTAACATCAGAAAGAGTCAGTAAGTAGGTATAGAAATTTCCTGATCCATGACTGAAACATGTTCAATGGGTCAAATATTGGCTACTCTATCGCTAATTTATCAACAGAAGGAGTCAATTGGGTAGAAATAGAAAGTTCAAAATCGACGACTCTTGGGCCCGATATTAGTACATTTGGTCAAATATTGACTATTGAATGACTGATATAACATCAGAAAGAGTCAATAAGTAGGTATAGAAATTTCAAGATCCATAACTGAAACATGTCCAATGGGTAAAATATTGGCTACTCTATGGCTAATTTATCACAAGAAGGAATCAATTGGGTAGAAATAGAAAGTTCAAAATCGACGACTCTTGGGCCCGATATTAGTACATCTGGTCAAATATGGATTTCTGAATGACCGATGTAACATCAGAAAGAGTCAATAAGTAGGTATAGAAATTTCAAGATCCTTGACTGAAACATGTTCAATGGGTCAAATATTGGCTACTCTAAGGCTAATGTATCACAAGAAGCAGTCAATTGGGTAGGAATAGAAACTTCAAGATCGAGGACTGAAATATTTTCAGTGCTTCAAAAATTGGCTGAACTATCGCCAGAAGGAGTCAATAGGGTAGAACTAAAAAGTTCAAAATAGACGACTCTTGGGCCCGATTTTAGTACATTTGGTCAAATATTGACTTTTGAATGACCGATGTAACATCAGAAAGAGTCAGTAAGTAGGTATAGAAATTTCCTGATCCATGACTGAAACATGTTCAATGGGTCAAATATTGGCTACTCTATCGCTAATTTATCAACAGAAGGAGTCAATTGGGTAGAAATAGAAAGTTCAAAATCGACGACTCTTGGGCCCGATATTAGTACATTTGGTCAAATATTGACTATTGAATGACTGATATAACATCAGAAAGAGTCAATAAGTAGGTATAGAAATTTCAAGATCCATAACTGAAACATGTCCAATGGGTAAAATATTGGCTACTCTAAGGCTAATTTATCACCAGAAGGAGTCAATTGGGTAGAAATAGAAAGTTCAAAATCGACGACTCTTGGGCCCGATATTAGTATATTTGGTCAAATATGGATTTCTGAATGACTGACCTAAATTCAGAAAGAGTCAATAAGTAGGTATAGAAATTTCAAGATCCATAACTGAAACATGTCCAATGAGTAAAATATTGGCTAGTCTAATGCTAATGTATCACAAGAAGGAGTCAATTTGGTAGGAAGAGAAAGTTCAAGATCAAGTTCTGAAATATTTTCAGTGGGTCAAAAATTGGCTGAACTAGAAGGAGTAAATAGGGTAGAACTAAAAAGTTCAAAATCGACGACTCTTGGGCCTGATATTGGTACATTTGGTCAAATATTGACTTTTGAATGACCGATATAACATCAGAAAGAGTCAATAAGTAGGTATAGAAATTTCAAGCTCCTTGACTGAAACATGTTCAATGGGTCAAATATTGGCTACTCTATGGCTAATTTATCACCAGAAGGAGTCAATTGGGTAGAAATAGAAAGTTCAAAATCGACGACTCTTGGGCCCGATATTAGTATATTTGGTCAAATATGGATTTCTGAATGACTGACCTAAATTCAGAAAGAGTCAATAAATAGGTTTAAAATTTTCAAGATCCATAACTGAAATATGTCCAATGGGTCAAATATTGGCTACTCTAAGGCTAATGTATCACAAGAAGGAGTCAATTGGGTAGGAATAGAAAGTTCAAGATCAACGACTGAAATATTTTCAGTGGGTCAAAAATTGGCTGAACTATCTCCAGAAGGAGTCAATAGGGTAGAACTAAAAAGTTCATAATAGACGACTCTTGGGCCCGATTTTATTACATTTGGTCAAATATTGACTTTTGAATCACCGATATAACATCAGAAAGAGTCAGTAAGTAGTTATAGAAATTTCAAGCTCCTTGACTGAAACATGTTCAATGGGTCAAATATTGGCTAATCTATGGCTAATTTATCACCAGAAGGAGTCTATTGGGTAGAAATAGAAAGTTCAAAATCGACAACTCTTGGGCCCGATATTAGTACATTTGGTCAAATATGGATTTCTGAATGATTGACCTAAATTAAGAAAGAGTCAATAAGTAGGTTTAGAAATTTCAAGATCCATAACTGAAACATGTCCAATGAGTAAAATATTGGCTACTCTAATGCTAATGTATCACAAGAAGGAGTCAACTGGGTAGGAATTGAAAGTTCAAGATCAAGGACTGAAATATTTTCAGTGGGTCAAAAATTGGCTGAACTATCGCAAGAAGGAGTCAATAGGGTAGAACTAAAAAGTTCAAAATCGACCACTCTTGGGCCTGATATTAGTACATTTGGTCAAATATTGACTTTTGAATGACCGATATAACATCAGAAAGAGTCAATAAGTAGGTATAGAAATTTCAAGCTCCTTGACTGAAACATGTTCAATGGGTCAAATATTGGCTACTCTATGGCTAATTTATCACCAGAAGGAGTCAAAGGGTAGAACTAAAAAGTTCAAAATAGACAACTCTTGGGCCCGATTTTAGTACATTTGGTCAAATATTGACTTTTGAATGACCGATATAATATCAGAAAGAGTCAATAAATAGGTATAAAAATTTCAAGATCCATAACTGAAACATGTCCAATGGGTAAAATATTGGCTACTCTAAGGCTAATTTATCACAAGAAGCAGTCAATTGGGTAGGAATAGAAACTTCAAGATCAAGGACTGAAATATTTTCAGTGCTTCAAAAATTGGCTGAACTATCGCCAGAAGGAGTCAATAGGGTAGAACAAAAAAGTTCAAAATAGACGACTCTTGGGCCCGATTTTAGTACATTTGGTCAAATATTGACTTTTGAATGACCGATATAACATCAGAAAGAGTCAATAAGTAGGTATAGAAATTTCAAGCTCCTTGACTGAAACATGTTCAATGGGTCAAATATTGGCTACTCTATGGCTAATTTATCACCAGAAGGAGTCAAAGGGTAGAACTAAAAAGTTCAAAATAGACAACTCTTGGGCCCGATTTTAGTACATTTGGTCAAATATTGACTTTTGAATGACCGATATAATATCAGAAAGAGTCAATAAATAGGTATAGAAATTTCAAGATCCATAACTGAAACATGTTCAATGGGTAAAATATTGGCTACTCTAAGGCTAATTTATCACCAGAAGGAGTCAATTGGGTAGAAATAGAAAGTTCAAAATCGACGACTCTTGGGCCCGATATTAGTACATTTGGTCAAATATGGATTTCTGAATGATTGACCTAAATTCAGAAAGAGTCAATGAGTAGGTATAAAAGTTTCAAGATGCATAACTGAAACATGTCCAATGGGTAAAATATTGGCTACTCTAAGGCTAATGTATCACAAGAAGGAGTCAATTGGGTAGGAATAGAAAGTTCAAGATCAAGGACTGAAATATTTTCAGTGGGTCAAAAATTGGCTGAACTATCGCAAGAAGGAGTCAATAGGGTAGAACTAAAAAGTTCAAAATCGACGACTCTTGGGCCTGATTTTAGTACATTTGGTCAAATATTGACTTTTGAATGGCCGATGCAACATCAGAAAGAGTCAATTAGTAGGTATAGAAATTTCAAGATCCATGACTGAAACATGTTCAATGGGTCAAATATTGGCTACTCTAAGGCTAATGTATCACAAGAAGGAGTCAATTGGGTAGGAATAGAAAGTTCAAGATCAACGACTGAAATATTTTCAGTGGGTCAAAAATTGGCTGAACTATCTCCAGAAGGAGTCAATAGGGTAGAACTAAAAAGTTCATAATAGACGACTCTTGGGCCCGATTTTAGTACATTTGGTCAAATATTGACTTTTGAATCACCGATATAACATCAGAAAGAGTCAGTAAGTAGTTATAGAAATTTCAAGCTCCTTGACTGAAACATGTTCAATGGGTCAAATATTGGCTAATCTATGGCTAATTTATCACCAGAAGGAGTCTATTGGGTAGAAATAGAAAGTTCAAAATCGACAACTCTTGGGCCCGATATTAGTACATTTGGTCAAATATGGATTTCTGAATGATTGACCTAAATTAAGAAAGAGTCAATAAGTAGGTTTAGAAATTTCAAGATCCATAACTGAAACATGTCCAATGAGTAAAATATTGGCTACTCTAATGCTAATGTATCACAAGAAGGAGTCAACTGGGTAGGAATTGAAAGTTCAAGATCAAGGACTGAAATATTTTCAGTGGGTCAAAAATTGGCTGAACTATCGCAAGAAGGAGTCAATAGGGTAGAACTAAAAAGTTCAAAATCGACCACTCTTGGGCCTGATATTAGTACATTTGGTCAAATATTGACTTTTGAATGACCGATATAACATCAGAAAGAGTCAATAAGTAGGTATAGAAATTTCAAGCTCCTTGACTGAAACATGTTCAATGGGTCAAATATTGGCTACTCTATGGCTAATTTATCACCAGAAGGAGTCAAAGGGTAGAACTAAAAAGTTCAAAATAGACAACTCTTGGGCCCGATTTTAGTACATTTGGTCAAATATTGACTTTTGAATGACCGATATAATATCAGAAAGAGTCAATAAATAGGTATAAAAATTTCAAGATCCATAACTGAAACATGTCCAATGGGTAAAATATTGGCTACTCTAAGGCTAATTTATCACAAGAAGCAGTCAATTGGGTAGGAATAGAAACTTCAAGATCAAGGACTGAAATATTTTCAGTGCTTCAAAAATTGGCTGAACTATCGCCAGAAGGAGTCAATAGGGTAGAACAAAAAAGTTCAAAATAGACGACTCTTGGGCCCGATTTTAGTACATTTGGTCAAATATTGACTTTTGAATGACCGATATAACATCAGAAAGAGTCAATAAGTAGGTATAGAAATTTCAAGCTCCTTGACTGAAACATGTTCAATGGGTCAAATATTGGCTACTCTATGGCTAATTTATCACCAGAAGGAGTCAAAGGGTAGAACTAAAAAGTTCAAAATAGACAACTCTTGGGCCCGATTTTAGTACATTTGGTCAAATATTGACTTTTGAATGACCGATATAATATCAGAAAGAGTCAATAAATAGGTATAGAAATTTCAAGATCCATAACTGAAACATGTTCAATGGGTAAAATATTGGCTACTCTAAGGCTAATTTATCACCAGAAGGAGTCAATTGGGTAGAAATAGAAAGTTCAAAATCGACGACTCTTGGGCCCGATATTAGTACATTTGGTCAAATATGGATTTCTGAATGATTGACCTAAATTCAGAAAGAGTCAATGAGTAGGTATAAAAGTTTCAAGATGCATAACTGAAACATGTCCAATGGGTAAAATATTGGCTACTCTAAGGCTAATGTATCACAAGAAGGAGTCAATTGGGTAGCAATAGAAAGTTCAAGATCAAGGACTGAAATATTTTCAGTGGGTCAAAAATTGGCTGAACTATCGCAAGAAGGAGTCAATAGGGTAGAACTAAAAAGTTCAAAATCGACGACTCTTGGGCCTGATTTTAGTACATTTGGTCAAATACTGACTTTTGAATGGCCGATGCAACATCAGAAAGAGTCAATTAGTAGGTATAGAAATTTCAAGATCCATGACTGAAACATGTTCAATGGGTCAAATATTGGCTACTCTATGGCTAATTTATCACAAGAAGGAATCAATTGGGTAGAAATAGAAAGTTCAAAATCGACGACTCTTGGGCCCGATATTAGTACATCTGGTCAAATATGGATTTCTGAATGACCGATGTAACATCAGAAAGAGTCAATAAGTAGGTATAGAAATTTCAAGATCCTTGACTGAAACATGTTCAATGGGTCAAATATTGGCTACTCTAAGGCTAATGTATCACAAGAAGGAGTCAATTGGGGAGGAATAGAAAGTTCAAGATCAAGGACTGAAATATTTTCAGTGGGTCAAAAATTGGCTGAACTATCTCCAGAAGAAGTCAATAGGGTAGAACTAAAAAGTTCAAAATTGACGACTCTTGGGCCCGATTTTAGTACATTTGGTCAAATATTGACTTTTGAATGACCGAAGTAACATCAGAAAGAGTCAATAAGTAGGTATAAAAATTTCAAGATCCATAACTGAAACATGTCCAATGGTTAAAATATTGGCTACTCTACGGCTAATTTATCACAAGAAGCAGTCAATTGGGTAGGAATAGAAACTTCAAGATCGTGGACTGAAATATTTTCAGTGCTTCAAAAATTGGCTGAACTATCGCCAGAAGGAGTCAATAGGGTAGAACTAAAAAGTTCAAAATAGACGACTCTTGGGCCCGATTTTAGTACATTTGGTCAAATATTGACTTTTGAATGACCGATGTAACATCAGAAAGAGTCAGTAAGTAGGTATAGAAATTTCCTGATCCATGACTGAAACATGTTCAATGGGTCAAATATTGGCTACTCTATCGCTAATTTATCAACAGAAGGAGTCAATTGGGTAGAAATAGAAAGTTCAAAATCGACGACTCTTGGGCCCGATATTAGTACATTTGGTCAAATATTGACTATTGAATGACTGATATAACATCAGAAAGAGTCAATAAGTAGGTATAGAAATTTCAAGATCCATAACTGAAACATGTCCAATGGGTAAAATATTGGCTACTCTAAGGCTAATTTATCACCAGAAGGAGTCAATTGGGTAGAAATAGAAAGTTCAAAATCGACGACTCTTGGGCCCGATATTAGTATATTTGGTCAAATATGGATTTCTGAATGACTGACCTAAATTCAGAAAGAGTCAATAAGTAGGTATAGAAATTTCAAGATCCATAACTGAAACATGTCCAATGAGTAAAATATTGGCTAGTCTAATGCTAATGTATCACAAGAAGGAGTCAATTTGGTAGGAAGAGAAAGTTCAAGATCAAGTTCTGAAATATTTTCAGTGGGTCAAAAATTGGCTGAACTAGAAGGAGTAAATAGGGTAGAACTAAAAAGTTCAAAATCGACGACTCTTGGGCCTGATATTGGTACATTTGGTCAAATATTGACTTTTGAATGACCGATATAACATCAGAAAGAGTCAATAAGTAGGTATAGAAATTTCAAGCTCCTTGACTGAAACATGTTCAATGGGTCAAATATTGGCTACTCTATGGCTAATTTATCACCAGAAGGAGTCAATTGGGTAGAAATAGAAAGTTCAAAATCGACGACTCTTGGGCCCGATATTAGTATATTTGGTCAAATATGGATTTCTGAATGACTGACCTAAATTCAGAAAGAGTCAATAAATAGGTTTAAAATTTTCAAGATCCATAACTGAAATATGTCCAATGGGTCAAATATTGGCTACTCTACGGCTAATTTATCACAAGAAGGAGTCAATTGGGTAGGAATAGAAAGTTCAAGATCAACGACTGAAATATTTTCAGTGGGTCAAAAATTGGCTGAACTATCGCCAGAAGGAGTCAATAGGGTAGAACTAAAAAGTTCATAATAGACGACTCTTGGGCCCGATTTTAGTACATTTGGTCAAATATTGACTTTTGAATCACCGATATAACATCAGAAAGAGTCAGTAAGTAGTTATAGAAATTTCAAGCTCCTTGACTGAAACATGTTCAATGGGTCAAATATTGGCTAATCTATGGCTAATTTATCACCAGAAGGAGTCTATTGGGTAGAAATAGAAAGTTCAAAATCGACGACTCTTGGGCCCGATATTAGTACATTTGGTCAAATATGGATTTCTGAATGATTGACCTAAATTAAGAAAGAGTCAATAAGTAGGTTTAGAAATTTCAAGATCCATAACTGAAACATGTCCAATGAGTAAAATATTGGCTACTCTAATGCTAATGTATCACAAGAAGGAGTCAACTGGGTAGGAATTGAAAGTTCAAGATCAAGGACTGAAATATTTTCAGTGGGTCAAAAATTGGCTGAACTATCGCAAGAAGGAGTCAATAGGGTAGAACTAAAAAGTTCAAAATCGACCACTCTTGGGCCTGATATTAGTACATTTGGTCAAATATTGACTTTTGAATGACCGATATAACATCAGAAAGAGTCAATAAGTAGGTATAGAAATTTCAAGCTCCTTGACTGAAACATGTTCAATGGGTCAAATATTGGCTACTCTATGGCTAATTTATCACCAGAAGGAGTCAAAGGGTAGAACTAAAAAGTTCAAAATAGACAACTCTTGGGCCCGATTTTAGTACATTTGGTCAAATATTGACTTTTGAATGACCGATAAAATATCAGAAAGAGTCAATAAATAGGTATAAAAATTTTAAGATCCATAACTGAAACATGTCCAATGGGTAAAATATTGGCTACTCTAAGGCTAATTTATCACAAGAAGCAGTCAATTGGGTAGGAATAGAAACTTCAAGATCAAGGACTGAAATATTTTCAGTGCTTCAAAAATTGGCTGAACTATCGCCAGAAGGAGTCAATAGGGTAGAACAAAAAAGTTCAAAATAGACGACTCTTGGGCCCGATTTTAGTACATTTGGTCAAATATTGACTTTTGAATGACCGATGTAACATCAGAAAGAGTCAATAAGTAGGTATAGAAATTTCAAGCTCCTTGACTGAAACATGTTCAATGGGTCAAATATTGGCTAATCTATGGCTAATTTATCACCAGAAGGAGTCTATTGGGTAGAAATAGAAAGTTCAAAATCGACGACTTTTGGGCCCGATATTAGTACATTTGGTCAAATATGGATTTCTGAATGATTGACCTAAATTCAGAAAGAGTCAATGAGTAGGTTTAGAAATTTCAAGATCCATAACTGAAACATGTCCAATGAGTAAAATATTGGCTACTCTAATGCTAATGTATCACAAGAAGGAGTCAACTGGGTAGGAAAAGAAAGTTCAAGATCAAGGACTGAAATATTTTCATTGGGTCAAAAATTGGCTGAACTATCGCAAGAAGGAGTCAATAGGGTAGAACTAAAAAGTTCAAAATCGACGACTCTTGGGCCTGATATTAGTACATTTGGTCAAATATTGACTTTTGAATGACCGATATAACATCAGAAAGAGTCAATAAGTAGGTATAGAAATTTCAAGCTCCTTGACTGAAACATGTTCAATGGGTCAAATATTGGCTACTCTATGGCTAATTTATCACCAGAAGGAGTCAAAGGGTAGAACTAAAAAGTTCAAAATAGACAACTCTTGGGCCCGATTTTAGTACATTTGGTCAAATATTGACTTTTGAATGACCGATATAATATCAGAAAGAGTCAATAAATAGGTATAGAAATTTCAAGATCCATAACTGAAACATGTTCAATGGGTAAAATATTGGCTACTCTAAGGCTAATTTATCACCAGAAGGAGTCAATTGGGTAGAAATAGAAACTTCAAAATCGACGACTCTTGGGGCCGATATTAGTACATTTGGTCAAATATGGATTTCTGAATGATTGACCTAAATTCAGAAAGAGTCAATGAGTAGGTATAAAAGTTTCAAGATGCATAACTGAAACATGTCCAATGGGTAAAATATTGGCTACTCTAAGGCTAATGTATCACAAGAAGGAGTCAATTGGGTAGGAATAGAAAGTTCAAGATCAAGGACTGAAATATTTTCAGTCTTTAAAAAATTGTCTGAACTATTGCCAGAAGGAGTCTATAGGGTAGAACTAAAAAGTTCAAAATAGACAACTCTTGGTCCCGATTTTAGTACATTTGGTCAAATATTGACTTTTGAATGACCGATGTAACATCAGAAAGAGTCAATAAGTAGGTATAAAAATTTCAAGATCCATAACTGACACATGTCCAATGGGTAAAATATTGGCTACTCTAAGGCTAATTTATCACAAGAAGGAGTCAATTGGGGAGGAATAGAAAGTTCAAGATCAAGGACTGAAATATTTTCAGTGGGTCAAAAATTGGCTGAACTATCGCCAGAAAGAGTCAATAGGGTTGAACTAAAAAGTTCAAAATAGACGAATCTTGGTCCCGATTTTAGTACATTTGGTCAAATATTGACTTTTGAATGGCCGATGTAACATCAGAAAGAGTCAATTAGTAGGTATAGAAATTTCAAGATCCATCACTGAAACATGTCCAATGGGTCAAATATTGGCTACTCTAAGGCTAATGTATCACAAGAAGGAGTCAATTGGATAGAAATAGAAAGTTCAAAATCGACGACTCTTGGGCCCGATATTAGTACATTTGGTCAAATATTGACTTTTGAATCACCGATATAACATCAGAAAGAGTCAATAAGTAGGTATAGAAATTTCAAGATCCATAACTGAAACATGTCCAATGGGTAAAATATTGGCTACTCTAAGGCTAATTTATCACCAGAAGGAGTCAATTGGGTAGAAATAGAAAGTTCAAAATCGACGACTCTTGGGCCCGATATTAGTACATTTGGTCAAATATGGATTTCTGAATGACTGACCTAAATTCAGAAAGAGTCAATAAGTAGGTATAAAAATTTCAAGATCCATAACTGAAACATGTCCAATGAGTAAAATATTGGCTAGTCTAATGCTAATGTATCACAAGAAGGAGTCAATTGGGTAGGAATAGAAAGTTCAAGATCAAGGACTGAAATATTTTCAGTGGGTCAAAAATTGGCTGAACTATCGCAAGAAGGAGTCAATAGGGTAGAACTAAAAAGTTCAAAATCGACGACTCTTGGGCCTGATTTTAGCACATTTGTTCAAATATTGACTTTTGAATGGCCGATGCAACATCAGAAAGAGTCAATTAGTAGGTATAGAAATTTCAAGATCCATGACTGAAACATGTTCAATGGGTCAAATATTGGCTACTCTATGGCTAATTTATCACAAGAAGGAATCAATTGGGTAGAAATAGAAAGTTCAAAATCGACGACTCTTGGGCCCGATATTAGTACATCTGGTCAAATATGGATTTCTGAATGACCGATGTAACATCAGAAAGAGTCAATAAGTAGGTATAGAAATTTCAAGATCCTTGACTGAAACATGTTCAATGGGTCAAATATTGGCTACTCTAAGGCTAATGTATCACAAGAAGGAGTCAATTGGGGAGGAATAGAAAGTTCAAGATCAAGGACTGAAATATTTTCAGTGGGTCAAAAATTGGCTGAACTATCTCCAGAAGAAGTCAATAGGGTAGAACTAAAAAGTTCAAAATTGACGACTCTTGGGCCCGATTTTAGTACATTTGGTCAAATATTGACTTTTGAATGACCGATGTAACATCAGAAAGAGTCAGTAAGTAGGTATAGAAATTTCCTGATCCATGACTGAAACATGTTCAATGGGTCAAATATTGGCTACTCTATCGCTAATTTATCAACAGAAGGAGTCAATTGGGTAGAAATAGAAAGTTCAAAATCGACGACTCTTGGGCCCGATATTAGTACATTTGGTCAAATATTGACTATTGAATGACTGATATAACATCAGAAAGAGTCAATAAGTAGGTATAGAAATTTCAAGGTCCATAACTGAAACATGTCCAATGGGTAAAATATTGGCTACTCTAAGGCTAATTTATCACCAGAAGGAGTCAATTGGGTAGAAATAGAAAGTTCAAAATCGACGACTCTTGGGCCCGATATTAGTATATTTGGTCAAATATGGATTTCTGAATGACTGACCTAAATTCAGAAAGAGTCAATAAGTAGGTATAGAAATTTCAAGATCCATAACTGAAACATGTCCAATGAGTAAAATATTGGCTAGTCTAATGCTAATGTATCACAAGAAGGAGTCAATTTGGTAGGAAGAGGAAGTTCAAGATCAAGTTCTGAAATATTTTCAGTGGGTCAAAAATTGGCTGAACTAGAAGGAGTAAATAGGGTAGAACTAAAAAGTTCAAAATCGACGACTCTTGGGCCTGATATTGGTACATTTGGTCAAATATTGACTTTTGAATGACCGATATAACATCAGAAAGAGTCAATAAGTAGGTATAGAAATTTCAAGCTCCTTGACTGAAACATGTTCAATGGGTCAAATATTGGCTACTCTATGGCTAATTTATCACCAGAAGGAGTCAATTGGGTAGAAATAGAAAGTTCAAAATCGACGACTCTTGGGCCCGATATTAGTATATTTGGTCAAATATGGATTTCTGAATGACTGACCTAAATTCAGAAAGAGTCAATAAATAGGTTTAAAATTTTCAAGATCCATAATTGAAATATGTCCAATGGGTCAAATATTGGCTACTCTACGGCTAATTTATCACAAGAAGCAGTCAATTGGGTAGGAATAGAAACTTCAAGATCAAGGACTGAAATATTTTCAGTGCTTCAAAAATTGGCTTAACTATCGCCAGAAGGAGTCAATAGGGTAGAACTAAAAAGTTCAAAATAGACGACTCTTGGGCCCGATATTAGTACATTTGGTCAAATATTGACTTTTGAATGACCGATGTAACATCAGAAAGAGTCAATAAGTAGTTATAGAAATTTCCTGATCCATGACTGAAACATGTCCAATGGGTAAAATATTGGCTACTCTAAGGCTAATTTATCACCAGAAGGAGTCAATTGGGTAGAAATAGAAAGTTCAAAATCGACGACTCTTGGGCCCGATATTAGTACATTTGGTCAAATATGGATTTGTGAATGACCGATGTAACATCAGAAAGAGTCAATAAGTAGGTATAGGGTAGTCGTGGCCTAGTGGTGAGGGAGTTGGGCTTGTAATCTGAAGGTTGCCGGTTCGATTCCCACGCCGGCAGGAATTGAAAGTGGGGATTGTGAATAAACAGCACTCTCTCCACCTTCGATACCATGACTAAGGTGCTCTTGAGCAAGGCACCTAACCCCTAATTGCTCCCCTTGTAAGTCGCTTTGGATAAAAGCGTCAGCCAAATGATGAAAATAATGAAAGAAAATAATAATGAAAGGTATAGAAATTTCAAGATCCTTGACTGAAACATGTTCAATGGGTCAAATATTGGCTACTCTAAGGCTAATGTATCACAAGAAGGAGTCAATTGGGTAGGAATAGAAGGTTCAAGATCAACGACTGAAATATTTTCAGTGGGTCAAAAATTGGCTGAACTATCGCCAGAAGGAGTCAATAGGGTAGAACTAAAAAGTTCATAATAGACGACTCTTGGGCCCGATTTTAGTACATTTGGTCAAATATTGACTTTTGAATCACCGATATAACATCAGAAAGAGTCAGTAAGTAGTTATAGAAATTTCAAGCTCCTTGACTGAAACATGTTCAATGGGTCAAATATTGGCTAATCTATGGCTAATTTATCACCAGAAGGAGTCTATTGGGTAGAAATAGAAAGTTCAAAATCGACGACTCTTGGGCCCGATATTAGTACATTTGGTCAAATATGGATTTCTGAATGATTGACCTAAATTAAGAAAGAGTCAATAAGTAGGTTTAGAAATTTCAAGATCCATAACTGAAACATGTCCAATGAGTAAAATATTGGCTACTCTAATGCTAATGTATCACAAGAAGGAGTCAACTGGGTAGGAATTGAAAGTTCAAGATCAAGGACTGAAATATTTTCAGTGGGTCAAAAATTGGCTGAACTATCGCAAGAAGGAGTCAATACGGTAGAACTAAAAAGTTCAAAATCGACCACTCTTGGGCCTGATATTAGTACATTTGGTCAAATATTGACTTTTGAATGACCGATATAACATCAGAAAGAGTCAATAAGTAGGTATAGAAATTTCAAGCTCCTTGACTGAAACATGTTCAATGGGTCAAATATTGGCTACTCTATGGCTAATTTATCACCAGAAGGAGTCAAAGGGTAGAACTAAAAAGTTCAAAATAGACAACTCTTGGGCCCGATTTTAGTACATTTGGTCAAATATTGACTTTTGAATGACCGATATAATATCAGAAAGAGTCAATAAATAGGTATAAAAATTTCAAAATCCATAACTGAAACATGTCCAATGGGTAAAATATTGGCTACTCTAAGGCTAATTTATCACAAGAAGCAGTCAATTGGGTAGGAATAGAAACTTCAAGATCAAGGACTGAAATATTTTCAGTGCTTCAAAAATTGGCTGAACTATCGCCAGAAGGAGTCAATAGGGTAGAACAAAAAAGTTCAAAATAGACGACTCTTGGGCCCGATTTTAGTACATTTGGTCAAATATTGACTTTTGAATGACCGATGTAACATCAGAAAGAGTCAATAAGTAGGTATAGAAATTTCAAGCTCCTTGACTGAAACATGTTCAATGGGTCAAATATTGGCTACTCTATGGCTAATTTATCACCAGAAGGAGTCAAAGGGTAGAACTAAAAAGTTCAAAATAGACAACTCTTGGGCCCGATTTTAGTACATTTGGTCAAATATTGACTTTTGAATGACCGATATAATATCAGAAAGAGTCAATAAATAGGTATAAAAATTTCAAGATCCATAACTGAAACATGTCCAATGGGTACAATATTGGCTACTCTAAGGCTAATTTATCACCAGAAGGAGTCAATTGGGTAGAAATAGAAAGTTCAAAATCGACGACTCTTGGGCCCGATATTAGTACATTTGGTCAAATATGGATTTCTGAATGATTGACCTAAATTCAGAAAGAGTCAATGTGTAGGTATAAAAATTTCAAGATGCATAACTGAAACATGTCCAATGGGTAAAATATTGGCTACTCTAAGGCTAATGTATCACAAGAAGGAGTCAATTGGGTAGGAATAGAAAGTTCAAGATCAAGGACTGAAATTTTTTCAGTCTTTAAAAAATTGTCTGAACTATTGCCAGAAGGAGTCTATAGGGTAGAACTAAAAAGTTCAAAATAGACAACTCTTGGGCCCGATTTTAGTACATTTGGTCAAATATTGACTTTTGAATGACCGATGTAACATCAGAAAGAGTCAATAAGTAGGTATAAAAATTTCAAGATCCATAACTGAAACATGTCCAATGGGTAAAATATTGGCTACTCTAAGGCTAATTTATCACAAGAAGCAGTCAATTGGGTAGGAATAGAAACTTCAAGATCAAGGACTGAAATATTTTCAGTGCTTCAAAAATTGGCTGAACTATCGCCAGAAGGAGTCAATAGGGTAGAACAAAAAAGTTCAAAATAGACGACTCTTGGGCCCGATTTTAGTACATTTGGTCAAATATTGACTTTTGAATGACCGATGTAACATCAGAAAGAGTCAATAAGTAGGTATAGAAATTTCCTGATCCATGACTGAAACATGTTCAATGGGTCAAATATTGGCTACTCTAAGGCTAATTTATCACCAGGAGTCAATTGGGTAGAAATAGAAAGTTCAAAATCGACGACTCTTGGGCCCGATATTAGTACATTTGGTCAAATATGGATTTCTGAATGATTGACCTAAATTCAGAAAGAGTCAATGAGTAGGCATAGAAATTTCAAGCTCCTTGACTGAAACATGTTCAATGGGTCAAATATTGGCTACTCTAAGGCTAATTTATCACCAGAAGGAGTCAATTGGGTAGAAATAGAAAGTTCAAAATCGACGACTCTTGGGCCCGATATTAGTACATTTGGTCAAATATTGACTTTTGAATCACCGATATAACATCAGAAAGAGTCAGTAAGTAGTTATAGAAATTTCAAGCTCCTTGACTGAAACATGTTCAATGGGTCAAATATTGGCTAATCTATGGCTAATTTATCACCAGAAGGAGTCTATTGGGTAGAAATAGAAAGTTCAAAATCGACGACTCTTGGGCCCGATATTAGTACATTTGGTCAAATATGGATTTCTGAATGATTGACCTAAATTAAGAAAGAGTCAATAAGTAAGTTTAGAAATTTCAAGATCCATAACTGAAACATGTCCAATGAGTAAAATATTGGCTACTCTAATGCTAATGTATCACAAGAAGGAGTCAACTGGGTAGGAATTGAAAGTTCAAGATCAAGGACTGAAATATTTTCAGTAGGTCAAAAATTGGCTGAACTATCGCAAGAAGGAGTCAATAGGGTAGAACTAAAAAGTTCAAAATCGACCACTCTTGGGCCTGATATTAGTACATTTGGTCAAATATTGACTTTTGAATGACCGATATAACATCAGAAAGAGTCAATAAGTAGGTATAGAAATTTCAAGCTCCTTGACTGAAACATGTTCAATGGGTCAAATATTGGCTACTCTATGGCTAATTTATCACCAGAAGGAGTCAAAGGGTAGAACTAAAAAGTTCAAAATAGACGACTCTTGGGCCCGATTTTAGTACATTTGGTCAAATATTGACTTTTGAATGACCGGTATAACATCAGAAAGAATCAATAAATGGTTATAAAAATTTCAAGATCCATAACTGAAACATGTCCAATGGGTAAAATATTGGCTACTCTAAGGCTAATGTATCACAAGAAGGAGTCAATTGGGTAGATATAGAAAGTTCAAGATCAAGGACTGAAATATTTTCAGTGGGTCAAAAATTGTCTGAACTATCTCCAGAAAGAGTCAATAGGGAAGAACTAAAAAGTTCCAGATAGACGACTCTTGGGCCTGATTTTGGTACATTTGGTCAAATATTGACTTTAGAATGGCCGATGTAACATCAGAAAGAGTCAATTAGTAGGTATAGAAATTTCAAGATCCATCACTGAAACATGTCCAATGGGTCAAATATTGGCTACTCTAAGGCTAATGTATCACAAGAAGGAGTCAATTGGGTAGAAATAGAAAGTTCAAAATCGACGACTCTTGGGCCCGATATTAGTACATTTGGTCAAATATGGATTTCTGAATGACTGACCTAAATTCAGAAAGAGTCAATAAGTAGGTATAAAAATTTCAAGATCCATAACTGAAACATGTCCAATGAGTAAAATATTGGCTAGTCTAATGCTAATGTATCACAAGAAGGAGTCAATTGGGTAGGAATAGAAAGTTCAAGATCAAGGACTGAAATATTTTCAGTGGGTCAAAAATTGGCTGAACTATCGCAAGAAGGAGTCAATAGGGTAGAACTAAAAAGTTCAAAATCGACGACTCTTGGGCCTGATTTTAGTACATTTGGTCAAATATTGACTTTTGAATGGCCGATGCAACATCAGAAAGAGTCAATTAGTAGGTATAGAAATTTCAAGATCCATGACTGAAACATGTTCAATGGGTCAAATATTGGCTACTCTATGGCTAATTTATCACAAAAAGGAATCAATTGGGTAGAAATAGAAAGTTCAAAATCGACGACTCTTGGGCCCGATATTAGTACATCTGGTCAAATATGGATTTCTGAATGACTGATGTAACATCAGAAAGAGTCAATAAGTAGGTATAGAAATTTCAAGATCCTTGACTGAAACATGTTCAATGGGTCAAATATTGGCTACTCTAAGGCTAATGTATCACAAGAAGCAGTCAATTGGGTAGGAATAGAAACTTCAAGATCGAGGACTGAAATATTTTCAGTGCTTCAAAAATTGGCTGAACTATCGCCAGAAGGAGTCAATAGGGTACAACTAAAAAGTTCAAAATAGACGACTCTTGGGCCCGATTTTAGTACATTTGGTCAAATATTGACTTTTGAATGACCGATGTAACATCAGAAAGAGTCAGTAAGTAGGTATAGAAATTTCCTGATCCATGACTGAAACATGTTCAATGGGTCAAATATTGGCTACTCTATCGCTAATTTATCAACAGAAGGAGTCAATTGGGTAGAAATAGAAAGTTCAAAATCGACGACTCTTGGGCCCGATATTAGTACATTTGGTCAAATATTGACTATTGAATGACTGATATAACATCAGAAAGAGTCAATAAGTAGGTATAGAAATTTCAAGATCCATAACTGAAACATGTCCAATGGGTAAAATATTGGCTACTCTAAGGCTAATTTATCACCAGAAGGAGTCAATTGGGTAGAAATAGAAAGTTCAAAATCGACGACTCTTGGGCCCGATATTAGTATATTTGGTCAAATATGGATTTCTGAATGACTGACCTAAATTCAGAAAGAGTCAATAAGTAGGTATAGAAATTTCAAGATCCATAACTGAAACATGTCCAATGAGTAAAATATTGGCTAGTCTAATGCTAATGTATCACAAGAAGGAGTCAATTTGGTAGGAAGAGAAAGTTCAAGATCAAGTTCTGAAATATTTTCAGTGGGTCAAAAATTGGCTGAACTATCGCAAGAAGGAGTAAATAGGGTAGAACTAAAAAGTTCAAAATCGACGACTCTTGGGCCTGATATTGGTACATTTGGTCAAATATTGACTTTTGAATGACCGATATAACATCAGAAAGAGTCAATAAGTAGGTATAGAAATTTCAAGCTCCTTGAGTGAAACATGTTCAATGGGTCAAATATTGGCTACTCTATGGCTAATTTATCACCAGAAGGAGTCAATTGGGTAGAAATAGAAAGTTCAAAATCGACGACTCTTGGGCCCGATATTAGTATATTTGGTCAAATATGGATTTCTGAATGACTGACCTAAATTCAGAAAGAGTCAATAAATAGGTTTAAAATTTTCAAGATCCATAACTGAAATATGTCCAATGGGTCAAATATTGGCTACTCTACGGCTAATTTATCACAAGAAGCAGTCAATTGGGTAGGAATAGAAACTTCAAGATCAAGGACTGAAATATTTTCAGTGCTTCAAAAATTGGCTTAACTATCGCCAGAAGGAGTCAATAGGGTAGAACTAAAAAGTTCAAAATAGACGACTCTTGGGCCCGATTTTAGTACATTTGGTCAAATATTGACTTTTGAATGACCGATGTAACATCAGAAAGAGTCAATAAGTAGTTATAGAAATTTCCTGATCCATGACTGAAACATGTCCAATGGGTAAAATATTGGCTACTCTAAGGCTAATTTATCACCAGAAGGAGTCAATTGGGTAGAAATAGAAAGTTCAAAATCGACGACTCTTGGGCCCGATATTAGTACATTTGGTCAAATATGGATTTGTGAATGACCGATGTAACATCAGAAAGAGTCAATAAGTAGGTATAGAAATTTCAAGATCCTTGACTGAAACATGTTCAATGGGTCAAATATTGGCTACTCTAAGGCTAATGTATCACAAGAAGGAGTCAATTGGGTAGGAATAGAAAGTTCAAGATCAACGACTGAAATATTTTCAGTGGGTCAAAAATTGGCTGAACTATCGCCAGAAGGAGTCAATAGGGTAGAACTAAAAAGTTCATAATAGACGACTCTTGGGCCCGATTTTAGTACATTTGGTCAAATATTGACTTTTGATGGACCGATGTAACATCAGAAAGAGTCAATAAGTAGGTATAGAAATTTCAAGATCCATAACTGAAACATGTCCAATGGGTAAAATATTGGCTACTCTCCTTCTTGTGATAAATTAGCCGTAGTCAATTGGGTAGGAATAGAAAGTTCAAGATCAAGGTCTGAAATATTTACAGTTGGTCAAAAATTGGCTGAACTATCTCCAGAAGAAGTCAATACGGTAGAACTAAAAAGTTCAAAATTGACGACTCTTGGGCCCGATTTTAGTACATTTGGTCAAATATTGACTTTTGAATGACCGATGTAACATCAGAAAGAGTCAATAAGTAGGTATAGAAATTTCAAGATCCATAACTGAAACATGTCCAATGGGTAAAATATTGGCTACTCTAAGGCTAATTTATCACCAGAAGGAGTCAATTGGGTAGAAATAGAAAGTTCAAAATCGACGACTCTTGGGCCCGATATTAGTATATTTGGTCAAATATGGATTTCTGAATGACTGACCTAAATTCAGAAAGAGTCAATAAGTAGGTATAGAAATTTCAAGATCCATAACTGAAACATGTCCAATGAGTAAAATATTGGCTAGTCTAATGCTAATGTATCACAAGAAGGAGTCAATTTGGTAGGAAGAGAAAGTTCAAGATCAAGTTCTGAAATATTTTCAGTGGGTCAAAAATTGGCTGAACTATCGCAAGAAGGAGTAAATAGGGTAGAACTAAAAAGTTCAAAATCGACGACTCTTGGGCCTGATATTGGTACATTTGGTCAAATATTGACTTTTGAATGACCGATATAACATCAGAAAGAGTCAATAAGTAGGTATAGAAATTTCAAGCTCCTTGACTGAAACATGTTCAATGGGTCAAATATTGGCTACTCTATGGCTAATTTATCACCAGAAGGAGTCAATTGGGTAGAAATAGAAAGTTCAAAATCGACGACTCTTGGGCCCGATATTAGTATATTTGGTCAAATATGGATTTCTGAATGACTGACCTAAATTCAGAAAGAGTCAATAAATAGGTTTAAAATTTTCAAGATCCATAACTGAAATATGTCCAATGGGTCAAATATTGGCTACTCTACGGCTAATTTATCACAAGAAGCAGTCAAATGGGTAGGAATAGAAACTTCAAGATCAAGGACTGAAATATTTTCAGTGCTTCAAAAATTGGCTTAACTATCGCCAGAAGGAGTCAATAGGGTAGAACTAAAAAGTTCAAAATAGACGACTCTTGGGCCCGATTTTAGTACATTTGGTCAAATATTGACTTTTGAATGACCGATGTAACATCAGAAAGAGTCAATAAGTAGTTATAGAAATTTCCTGATCCATGACTGAAACATGTCCAATGGGTAAAATATTGGCTACTCTAAGGCTAATTTATCACCAGAAGGAGTCAATTGGGTAGAAATAGAAAGTTCAAAATCGACGACTCTTGGGCCCGATATTAGTACATTTGGTCAAATATGGATTTGTGAATGACCGATGTAACATCAGAAAGAGTCAATAAGTAGGTATAGAAATTTCAAGATCCTTGACTGAAACATGTTCAATGGGTCAAATATTGGCTACTCTAAGGCTAATGTATCACAAGAAGGAGTCAATTGGGTAGGAATAGAAAGTTCAAGATCAACGACTGAAATATTTTCAGTGGGTCAAAAATTGGCTGAACTATCGCCAGAAGGAGTCAATAGGGTAGAACTAAAAAGTTCATAATAGACGACTCTTGGGCCCGATTTTAGTACATTTGGTCAAATATTGACTTTTGATGGACCGATGTAACATCAGAAAGAGTCAATAAGTAGGTATAGAAATTTCAAGATCCATAACTGAAACATGTCCAATGGGTAAAATATTGGCTACTCTATGGCTATTGTATCACAAGAAGGAGTCAATTGGGAAAGTTCAAGATCAAAGACTGAAATATTTTCAGTGGGTCAAAAATTGGCTGAACTATCTCCAGAAGGAGTCAATAGGGTAGAACTAAAGTTTCTATACCTACTTATTTACTCTTTCTGATGTTACATTGGTCATTCAAAAGTCAATTATTGACCAAATGTACTAAAATCGGGCCCAAGAGTCGTCGAATTTGAACTTTTTAGTTCTACCCATTGACTCCTTCTGGTGATAAATTAGCCATAGAGTAGCCCATATTTGACCCATTGAACATGTTTCAGTCCTAGATTTTGAACTTCAGTCATGGATCTTGAAATTTCTAGACATACTCATAGACTCATTCTTATGATACATCATCCAATCACAAGTCCATATTTGACAAAACGGACCAATATCGGGCCCGCTCAACTCAAACTCTCTCCGGCTGGAGGAAAGACACAGACACAGCCTGCTTCCTCGGCACAATGCAAACGGAAGAATTTTGACACTTTTAGTCTTTTTTCTAAAATATGGTACACGGACGAATTTTGACAATTAGTCGTTTTACTGAGAATGGTGCATGCTCAGAAAAAACGACGAAGTGTCAAAATTCCTCCGTGTGAACCATGCGGTGTGTTTCTCTGCTCAAGCCGGAGAGAGTGTCAGGTAGGCGGCTTGAAAGTGTAAGGAAGGGCTTCGCTGTGAATTCGCTCTATATGAACCATGCAGTCAACTGACTGCTGTAAGGCTGATGACTTACATCAGATTAAGTCGATGCGGAGAGTTTATTGAAAAAGAATAAAAAGTTACAGAAAGTTCATGTTTGATCACTAATTTATTAAAAATATGCCCTTTGGTCATTAAGTATTTTTATATACACTTAAACGCAACAAGTGCATATCTTATATTGTGCTCTGTGCAATGCAACAGCACATATGTTTTCTCTTCATTGCACAACCAAATGAGGTACATCTATGCAATTTTGCATTATCTTTTCAACAGCACATATGTTAAATCCATGCACAGCAGAATGCTGGTACACTTGGTCGTTTTTCTGAAAAAAAGTGCACGCTCAGAAAGACGACTAAGTGTCAAAATTCCTCCGTGTGAACCGTGCACTGTTTTCTCTGCTCAAGCCGGAGAGAGTGTAAGGCAGGCGGCTTGAAGGTGTAAGGAAGTGAATCATACAGTCCCATGACTGCTGTAAGGCTGATGTAACATCAGATTAAGTCAACGAGGAAATGTTATGGAAAAAGAATAAAAAGTAGCAGAAAGTTCATGTTTGAGTTCTCTGTGCAATGCAACAGCACATATGTTTTCTCTTCATTTCACAACTAAATGAGGTACATCTATGCAATTCTGCACTATCTCTTCAACAGCACACGTTAACTCCATGCACAGACGGATGCATGGAGTGCTGGTACACTTAGTTGTTTTTGTGAGAAATGGTGCAGGCTCCTAAAAACGACTAAGTGTCAAAATTCCTCCTTGTGAACCATGCAGTGTGTGTCTCTGCTCAAGCCGGAGATAGTGTGAGGCAGGCGGCATGAAGGTGTAAGGAAGGGTCGCTCTGTAAATCCGCTCAACTCAAACTCTCTCCGGCTGGAGGAGAGACACAGACACAGCCTGCTTCCTAGGCACAAAGTAAACGGAGGAATTTTGACACTTTTAGTCTTTTTTTCTAAAATATGGTACACGGACGAATTTTGACAATTAGTCGTTTTACTGAGAATGGTGCATGCTCAGAAAAAACGACGAAGTGTCAAAATTCCTCCGTGTGAACCATGCGGTGTGTTTCTCTGCTCAAGCCGGAGAGAGTGTCAGGTAGGCGGCTTGAAAGTGTAAGGAAGGGTTTCGCTGTGAATTCGCTCTATATGAACCATGCAGTCAACTGACTGCTGTAAGGCTGATGCCTTACATCAGATTAAGTCGATGCGGAGAGTTCATTGAAAAAGAATAAAAAGTAACAGAAAGTTCATGTTTGATCACTAATTTATTAAAAATATGCCCTTTGGTCATTAAGTATTTTTATATACACTTAAACGCAACAAGTGCATATCTTATATTGTGCTCTGTGCAATGCAACAGCACATATGTTTTCTCTTCATTGCACAACCAAATGAGGTACATCTATGCAATTTTGCATTATCTTTTCAACAGCACACATGTTAACTCCATGCACAGACGGATGAGTTAGTGCTGGTACACTTAGTCGTTTTACTGAAAATGGTGCATGCTCAGAAAAAACGACGAAGGGTCAAAATTCCTCCGTGTGAACCATGCGGTGTGTTTCTCTGCTCAAGCCGGAGATAGTGTGAGGCAGGCGGCAGTCCCTTGCAGTCCCATGACTGCTGTATGGCTGATGTAACATCAGATTAAGTCAACGAGGAAATGTTATGCAAAAAGAATAAAAAGTAGCAGAAAGTTCATGTTTGATCACTAATTATTAAAAATATGCCCTTTGGTCATTAAGTATTTTTATATACACTTAAAGGCAACAAGTGCATATCTTATGTGCTGTTGCATTGCACAGAGCACAATATATGTTTTCTCTTCATTGCACAACCAAATGAGGTACATCTATGCAATTTTGCATTATCTTTTCAACAGCACATATGTTAACTCCATGCACAGCAGAATGCTGGTACACTTGGTCGTTTTTCTGAAAAAAGGTGCACGCTCAGAAAGACGACTAAGTGTCAAAATTCCTCCGTGTGAACCGTGCACTGTGTTTCTCTGCTCAAGCCGGAGAGAGTGTTAGGTAGGCGGCTTGAAGGTGTAAGGAAGGGTCGCTCTGTGAATCATGCAGTTCATTGACTGCTGTATTGCTGATGTAACATCAGATTAAGTCAACGAGGAAATGTTTTGGAAAAAGAATAAAAAGTAGCAGAAAGTTCATGTTTGAGTTCTCTGTGTAATACAACAACACATATGTTTTCTCTTCATTGCACAACCAAATGAGGTAAATCTATGCAATTCTGCATTATCTCTTCAACAGCACACATGTTAACTCCATGCACAGACGGATGAGTTAGTGCTGGTACACTTAGTTGTTTTTCTGAGAAATGGTGCACGCTCTGAATAACGACTAAGTGTCAAAATTCCTCCTTGTGAACCATGCAGTGTGTGTCTCTGCTCAAGCCGGAGATAGTGTGAGGCAGGCGGCATGAAGGTGTAAGGAAGGGTCGCTCTGTAAATCCGCTCAACTCAAACTCTCTCCGGCTGGAGGAAAGACACAGACACAGCCTGCTTCCTCGGCACAAAGCAAACGGAAGAATTTTGACACTTTTAGTGTTTTTTCTAAAATATGGTACACGGACGAATTTTGACAATTAGTCGTTTTACTGAGAATGGTGCATGCTCAGAAAAAACGACGAAGTGTCAAAATTCCTCCGTGTGAACCATGCGGTGTGTTTCTCTGCTCAAGCCGGAGAGAGTGTCAGGTAGGCGGCTTGAAAGTGTAAGGAAGGGCTTCGCTGTGAATTCGCTCTATATGAACCATGCAGTCAACTGACTGCTGTAAGGCTGATGCCTTACATCAGATTAAGTCGATGCGGAGAGTTTATTGAAAAAGAATAAAAAGTTACAGAAAGTTCATGTTTGATCACTAATTTATTAAAAATATGCCCTTTGGTCATTAAGTATTTTTATATACACTTAAACGCAACAAGTGCATATCTTATATTGTGCTCTGTGCAATGCAACAGCACATATGTTTTCTCTTCATTGCACAACCAAATGAGGTACATCTATGCAATTTTGCATTGTCTTTTCAACAGCACACGTTAACTCCATGCACAGACGGATGAGTTAGTGCTGGTACACTTAGTCGTTTTACTGAAAATGGTGCATGCTCAGAAAAAACGACGAAGTGTCAAAATTCCTCCGTGTGAACCATGCGGTGTGTTTCTCTGCTCAAGCCGGAGATAGTGTGAGGCAGGCGGCTTGAAGGTGTAAGGAAGGGTCGCTCTGTGAATCTTGCAGTCCCATGACTGCTGTATGGCTGATGTAACATCAGATTAAGTCAACGAGGAAATGTTATGGAAAAAGAATAAAAAGTAGCAGAAAGTTCATGTTTGATCACTAATTATAAAAAATATGCCCTTTGGTCATTAAGTATTTTTATATACACTTAAACGCAACAAGTGCATATCTTATATTGTGCTCTGTGCAATGCAACAGCACATATGTTTTCTCTTCATTGCACAACCAAATGAGGTACATCTATGCAATTCTGCATTATCTCTTCAACAGCACACATGTTAACTCCATGCACAGACGGATGAGTTAGTACTGGTACACTTAGTCGTTTTACTGAAATTGGTGCATGCTCAGAAAAAACGACAGTGTCAAAATTCCTCCGTGTGAACCATGCGGTGTGTTTCTCTGCTCAAGCCGGAGATAGTGTGAGGCAGGCGGCTTGAAGGTGTAAGGAAGGGTCGCTCTGTGAATCATGCAGTCCCATGACTGCTGTATGGCTGATGTAACATCAGATTAAGTCAACGAGGAAATGTTTTGGAAAAAGAATAAAAGGTAGCAGAAAGTTCATGTTTGAGTTCTCTGTGCAATGCAACAGCACATATGTTTTCTCTTCATTGCACAACCAAATGAGGTAAATCTATGCAATTCTGCATTATCTCTTCAACAGCACACATGTTAACTCCATGCACAGACGGATGAGTTAGTGCTGGTACACTTAGTTGTTTTTCTGAGAAATGGTGCACGCTCTGAATAACGACTAAGTGTCAAAATTCCTCCTTGTGAACCATGCAGTGTGTGTCTCTGCTCAAGCCGGAGATAGTGTGAGGCAGGCGGCATGAAGGTGTAAGGAAGGGTCGCTCTGTGAATCTTGCAGTCCCATGACTGCTGTATGGCTGATGTAACATCAGATTAAGTCAACGAGGAAATGTTATGGAAAAAGAATAAAAAGTAGCAGAAAGTTCATGTTTGATCACTAATTATTAAAAATATGCCCTTTGGTCATTAAGTATTTTTATATACACTTAAACGCAACAAGTGCATATCTTATATTGTGCTCTGTGCAATGCAACAGCACATATGTTTTCTCTTCATTGCACAACCAAATGAGGTACATCTATGCAATTCTGCATTATCTCTTCAACAGCACACATGTTAACTCCATGCACAGACGGATGAGTTAGTACTGGTACACTTAGTCGTTTTACTGAAATTGGTGCATGCTCAGAAAAAACGACAGTGTCAAAATTCCTCCGTGTGAACCATGCGGTGTGTTTCTCTGCTCAAGCCGGAGATAGTGTGAGGCAGGCGGCTTGAAGGTGTAAGGAAGGGTCGCTCTGTGAATCATGCAGTCCCATGACTGCTGTATGGCTGATGTAACATCAGATTAAGTCAACGAGGAAATGTTTTGGAAAAAGAATAAAAGGTAGCAGAAAGTTCATGTTTGAGTTCTCTGTGCAATGCAACAGCACATATGTTTTCTCTTCATTGCACAACCAAATGAGGTAAATCTATGCAATTCTGCATTATCTCTTCAACAGTACACATGTTAACTCCATGCACAGACGGATGAGTTAGTGCTGGTACACTTAGTTGTTTTTCTGAGAAATGGTGCACGCTCTGAATAACGACTAAGTGTCAAAATTCCTCCATGTGAACCGTGCACTATGTTTCTCTGCTCAAGCCGGAGATAGTGTGAGGCAGGCGGCATGAAGGTGTAAGGAAGGGTCGCTCTGTAAATCCGCTCAACTCAAACTCTCTCCGGCTGGAGGAAAGACACAGACACAGCCTGCTTCCTCGGCACAATGCAAACGGAAGAATTTTGACACTTTTAGTCTTTTTTCTAAAATATGGTACACGGACGAATTTTGACAATTAGTCGTTTTACTGAGAATGGTGCATGCTCAGAAAAAACGACGAAGTGTCAAAATTCCTCCGTGTGAACCATGCGGTGTGTTTCTCTGCTCAAGCCGGAGAGAGTGTCAGGTAGGCGGCTTGAAAGTGTAAGGAAGGGCTTCGCTGTGAATTCGCTCTATATGAACCATGCAGTCAACTGACTGCTGTAAGGCTGATGCCTTACATCAGATTAAGTCGATGCGGAGAGTTTATTGAAAAAGAATAAAAAGTTACAGAAAGTTCATGTTTGATCACTAATTTATTAAAAATATGCCCTTTGGTCATTAAGTATTTTTATATACACTTAAACGCAACAAGTGCATATCTTATATTGTGCTCTGTGCAATGCAACAGCACATATGTTTTCTCTTCATTGCACAACCAAATGAGGTACATCTATGCAATTTTGCATTGTCTTTTCAACAGCACACGTTAACTCCATGCACAGACGGATGAGTTAGTGCTGGTACACTTAGTCGTTTTACTGAAAATGGTGCATGCTCAGAAAAAACGACGAAGTGTCAAAATTCCTCCGTGTGAACCATGCGGTGTGTTTCTCTGCTCAAGCCGGAGATAGTGTGAGGCAGGCGGCTTGAAGGTGTAAGGAAGGGTCGCTCTGTGAATCTTGCAGTCCCATGACTGCTGTATGGCTGATGTAACATCAGATTAAGTCAACGAGGAAATGTTATGGAAAAAGAATAAAAAGTAGCAGAAAGTTCATGTTTGATCACTAATTATTAAAAATATGCCCTTTGGTCATTAAGTATTTTTATATACACTTAAACGCAACAAGTGCATATCTTATATTGTGCTCTGTGCAATGCAACAGCACATATGTTTTCTCTTCATTGCACAACCAAATGAGGTACATCTATGCAATTTTGCATTATCTTTTCAACAGCACACATGTTAACTCCATGCACAGACGGATGAGTTAGTACTGGTACACTTAGTCGTTTTACGGAAAATGGTGCATGCTCAGAAAAAACGACGAAGTGTCAAAATTCCTCCGTGTGAACCATGCGGTGTGTTTCTCTGCTCAAGCCGGAGATAGTGTGAGGCAGGCGGCTTGAAGGTGTAAGGAAGGGTCGCTCTGTGAATCATGCAGTCCCATGACTGCTGTATGGCTGATGTAACATCAGATTAAGTCAACGAGGAAATGATTTGGAAAAAGAATAAAAAGTAGCAGAAAGTTCATGTTTGAGTTCTCTGTGCAATGCAACAGCACATATGTTTTCTCTTCATTGCACAACCAAATGAGGTAAATCTATGCAATTCTGCATTATCTCTTCAACAGTACACATGTTAACTCCATGCACAGACGGATGAGTTAGTGCTGGTACACTTAGTTGTTTTTCTGAGAAATGGTGCACGCTCTGAATAACGACTAAGTGTCAAAATTCCTCCATGTGAACCGTGCACTATGTTTCTCTGCTCAAGCCGGAGATAGTGTGAGGCAGGCGGCATGAAGGTGTAAGGAAGGGTCGCTCTGTAAATCCGCTCAACTCAAACTCTCTCCGGCTGGAGGAAAGACACAGACACAGCCTGCTTCCTCGGCACAAAGCAAACGGAAGAATTTTGACACTTTTAGTGTTTTTTCTAAAATATGGTACACGGACGAATTTTGACAATTAGTCGTTTTACTGAGAATGGTGCATGCTCAGAAAAAACGACGAAGTGTCAAAATTCCTCCGTGTGAACCATGCGGTGTGTTTCTCTGCTCAAGCCGGAGAGAGTGTCAGGTAGGCGGCTTGAAAGTGTAAGGAAGGGCTTCGCTGTGAATTCGCTCTATATGAACCATGCAGTCAACTGACTGCTGTAAGGCTGATGCCTTACATCAGATTAAGTCGATGCGGAGAGTTTATTGAAAAAGAATAAAAAGTTACAGAAAGTTCATGTTTGATCACTAATTTATTAAAAATATGCCCTTTGGTCATTAAGTATTTTTATATACACTTAAACGCAACAAGTGCATATCTTATATTGTGCTCTGTGCAATGCAACAGCACATATGTTTTCTCTTCATTGCACAACCAAATGAGGTACATCTATGCAATTTTGCATTATCTTTTCAACAGCACATATGTTAAATCCATGCACAGCAGAATGCTGGTACACTTGGTCGTTTTTCTGAAAAAAGGTGCACGCTCAGAAAGACGACTAAGTGTCAAAATTCCTCCGTGTGAACCGTGCACTGTTTTCTCTGCTCAAGCCGGAGAGAGTGTAAGGCAGGCGGCTTGAAGGTGTAAGGAAGTGAATCATACAGTCCCATGACTGCTGTAAGGCTGATGTAACATCAGATTAAGTCAACGAGGAAATGTTATGGAAAAAGAATAAAAAGTAGCAGAAAGTTCATGTTTGAGTTCTCTGTGCAATGCAACAGCACATATGTTTTCTCTTCATTTCACAACTAAATGAGGTACATCTATGCAATTCTGCACTATCTCTTCAACAGCACACGTTAACTCCATGCACAGACGGATGCATGGAGTGCTGGTACACTTAGTTGTTTTTGTGAGAAATGGTGCAGGCTCCTAAAAACGACTAAGTGTCAAAATTCCTCCTTGTGAACCATGCAGTGTGTGTCTCTGCTCAAGCCGGAGATAGTGTGAGGCAGGCGGCATGAAGGTGTAAGGAAGGGTCGCTCTGTAAATCCGCTCAACTCAAACTCTCTCCGGCTGGAGGAGAGACACAGACACAGCCTGCTTCCTAGGCACAAAGTAAACGGAGGAATTTTGACACTTTTAGTCTTTTTTTCTAAAATATGGTACACGGACGAATTTTGACAATTAGTCGTTTTACTGAGAATGGTGCATGCTCAGAAAAAACGACGAAGTGTCAAAATTCCTCCGTGTGAACCATGCGGTGTGTTTCTCTGCTCAAGCCGGAGAGAGTGTCAGGTAGGCGGCTTGAAAGTGTAAGGAAGGGTTTCGCTGTGAATTCGCTCTATATGAACCATGCAGTCAACTGACTGCTGTAAGGCTGATGCCTTACATCAGATTAAGTCGATGCGGAGAGTTCATTGAAAAAGAATAAAAAGTAACAGAAAGTTCATGTTTGATCACTAATTTATTAAAAATATGCCCTTTGGTCATTAAGTATTTTTATATACACTTAAACGCAACAAGTGCATATCTTATATTGTGCTCTGTGCAATGCAACAGCACATATGTTTTCTCTTCATTGCACAACCAAATGAGGTACATCTATGCAATTTTGCATTATCTTTTCAACAGCACACATGTTAACTCCATGCACAGACGGATGAGTTAGTGCTGGTACACTTAGTCGTTTTACTGAAAATGGTGCATGCTCAGAAAAAACGACGAAGTGTCAAAATTCCTCCGTGTGAACCATGCGGTGTGTTTCTCTGCTCAAGCCGGAGATAGTGTGAGGCAGGCGGCAGTCCCTTGCAGTCCCATGACTGCTGTATGGCTGATGTAACATCAGATTAAGTCAACGAGGAAATGTTATGCAAAAAGAATAAAAAGTAGCAGAAAGTTCATGTTTGATCACTAATTATTAAAAATATGCCCTTTGGTCATTAAGTATTTTTATATACACTTAAAGGCAACAAGTGCATATCTTATGTGCTGTTGCATTGCACAGAGCACAATATATGTTTTCTCTTCATTGCACAACCAAATGAGGTACATCTATGCAATTTTGCATTATCTTTTCAACAGCACATATGTTAACTCCATGCACAGCAGAATGCTGGTACACTTGGTCGTTTTTCTGAAAAAAGGTGCACGCTCAGAAAGACGACTAAGTGTCAAAATTCCTCCGTGTGAACCGTGCACTGTGTTTCTCTGCTCAAGCCGGAGAGAGTGTTAGGTAGGCGGCTTGAAGGTGTAAGGAAGGGTCGCTCTGTGAATCATGCAGTTCATTGACTGCTGTATTGCTGATGTAACATCAGATTAAGTCAACGAGGAAATGTTTTGGAAAAAGAATAAAAAGTAGCAGAAAGTTCATGTTTGAGTTCTCTGTGTAATACAACAACACATATGTTTTCTCTTCATTGCACAACCAAATGAGGTAAATCTATGCAATTCTGCATTATCTCTTCAACAGCACACATGTTAACTCCATGCACAGACGGATGAGTTAGTGCTGGTACACTTAGTTGTTTTTCTGAGAAATGGTGCACGCTCTGAATAACGACTAAGTGTCAAAATTCCTCCTTGTGAACCATGCAGTGTGTGTCTCTGCTCAAGCCGGAGATAGTGTGAGGCAGGCGGCATGAAGGTGTAAGGAAGGGTCGCTCTGTAAATCCGCTCAACTCAAACTCTCTCCGGCTGGAGGAAAGACACAGACACAGCCTGCTTCCTCGGCACAAAGCAAACGGAAGAATTTTGACACTTTTAGTCTTTTTTCTAAAATATGGTACACGGACGAATTTTGACAATTAGTCGTTTTACTGAGAATGGTGCATGCTCAGAAAAAACGACGAAGTGTCAAAATTCCTCCGTGTGAACCATGCGGTGTGTTTCTCTGCTCAAGCCGGAGAGAGTGTCAGGTAGGCGGCTTGAAAGTGTAAGGAAGGGCTTCGCTGTGAATTCGCTCTATATGAACCATGCAGTCAACTGACTGCTGTAAGGCTGATGCCTTACATCAGATTAAGTCGATGCGGAGAGTTTATTGAAAAAGAATAAAAAGTTACAGAAAGTTCATGTTTGATCACTAATTTATTAAAAATATGCCCTTTGGTCATTAAGTATTTTTATATACACTTAAACGCAACAAGTGCATATCTTATATTGTGCTCTGTGCAATGCAACAGCACATATGTTTTCTCTTCATTGCACAACCAAATGAGGTACATCTATGCAATTTTGCATTGTCTTTTCAACAGCACACGTTAACTCCATGCACAGACGGATGAGTTAGTGCTGGTACACTTAGTCGTTTTACTGAAAATGGTGCATGCTCAGAAAAAACGACGAAGTGTCAAAATTCCTCCGTGTGAACCATGCGGTGTGTTTCTCTGCTCAAGCCGGAGATAGTGTGAGGCAGGCGGCTTGAAGGTGTAAGGAAGGGTCGCTCTGTGAATCTTGCAGTCCCATGACTGCTGTATGGCTGATGTAACATCAGATTAAGTCAACGAGGAAATGTTATGGAAAAAGAATAAAAAGTAGCAGAAAGTTCATGTTTGATCACTAATTATTAAAAATATGCCCTTTGGTCATTAAGTATTTTTATATACACTTAAACGCAACAAGTGCATATCTTATATTGTGCTCTGTGCAATGCAACAGCACATATGTTTTCTCTTCATTGCACAACCAAATGAGGTACATCTATGCAATTTTGCATTATCTTTTCAACAGCACACATGTTAACTCCATGCACAGACGGATGAGTTAGTGCTGGTACACTTAGTCGTTTTACTGAAAATGGTGCATGCTCAGAAAAAACGACGAAGTGTCAAAATTCCTCCGTGTGAACCATGCGGTGTGTTTCTCTGCTCAAGCCGGAGATAGTGTGAGGCAGGCGGCTTGAAGGTGTAAGGAAGGGTCGCTCTGTGAATCATGCAGTTCATTGACTGCTGTATTGCTGATGTAACATCAGATTAAGTCAACGAGGAAATGTTTTGGAAAAAGAATAAAAAGTAGCAGAAAGTTCATGTTTGAGTTCTCTGTGTAATACAACAACACATATGTTTTCTCTTCATTGCACAACCAAATGAGGTAAATCTATGCAATTCTGCATTATCTCTTCAACAGCACACATGTTAACTCCATGCACAGACGGATGAGTTAGTGCTGGTACACTTAGTTGTTTTTCTGAGAAATGGTGCACGCTCTGAATAACGACTAAGTGTCAAAATTCCTCCTTGTGAACCATGCAGTGTGTGTCTCTGCTCAAGCCGGAGATAGTGTGAGGCAGGCGGCATGAAGGTGTAAGGAAGGGTCGCTCTGTAAATCCGCTCAACTCAAACTCTCTCCGGCTGGAGGAAAGACACAGACACAGCCTGCTTCCTCGGCACAAAGCAAACGGAAGAATTTTGACACTTTTAGTCTTTTTTCTAAAATATGGTACACGGACGAATTTTGACAATTAGTCGTTTTACTGAGAATGGTGCATGCTCAGAAAAAACGACGAAGTGTCAAAATTCCTCCGTGTGAACCATGCGGTGTGTTTCTCTGCTCAAGCCGGAGAGAGTGTCAGGTAGGCGGCTTGAAAGTGTAAGGAAGGGCTTCGCTGTGAATTCGCTCTATATGAACCATGCAGTCAACTGACTGCTGTAAGGCTGATGCCTTACATCAGATTAAGTCGATGCGGAGAGTTTATTGAAAAAGAATAAAAAGTTACAGAAAGTTCATGTTTGATCACTAATTTATTAAAAATATGCCCTTTGGTCATTAAGTATTTTTATATACACTTAAACGCAACAAGTGCATATCTTATATTGTGCTCTGTGCAATGCAACAGCACATATGTTTTCTCTTCATTGCACAACCAAATGAGGTACATCTATGCAATTTTGCATTGTCTTTTCAACAGCACACGTTAACTCCATGCACAGACGGATGAGTTAGTGCTGGTACACTTAGTCGTTTTACTGAAAATGGTGCATGCTCAGAAAAAACGACGAAGTGTCAAAATTCCTCCGTGTGAACCATGCGGTGTGTTTCTCTGCTCAAGCCGGAGATAGTGTGAGGCAGGCGGCTTGAAGGTGTAAGGAAGGGTCGCTCTGTGAATCTTGCAGTCCCATGACTGCTGTATGGCTGATGTAACATCAGATTAAGTCAACGAGGAAATGTTATGGAAAAAGAATAAAAAGTAGCAGAAAGTTCATGTTTGATCACTAATTATTAAAAATATGCCCTTTGGTCATTAAGTATTTTTATATACACTTAAACGCAACAAGTGCATATCTTATATTGTGCTCTGTGCAATGCAACAGCACATATGTTTTCTCTTCATTGCACAACCAAATGAGGTACATCTATGCAATTTTGCATTATCTTTTCAACAGCACACATGTTAACTCCATGCACAGACGGATGAGTTAGTACTGGTACACTTAGTCGTTTTACGGAAAATGGTGCATGCTCAGAAAAAACGACGAAGTGTCAAAATTCCTCCGTGTGAACCATGCGGTGTGTTTCTCTGCTCAAGCCGGAGATAGTGTGAGGCAGGCGGCTTGAAGGTGTAAGGAAGGGTCGCTCTGTGAATCATGCAGTCCCATGACTGCTGTATGGCTGATGTAACATCAGATTAAGTCAACGAGGAAATGATTTGGAAAAAGAATAAAAAGTAGCAGAAAGTTCATGTTTGAGTTCTCTGTGCAATGCAACAGCACATATGTTTTCTCTTCATTGCACAACCAAATGAGGTAAATCTATGCAATTCTGCATTATCTCTTCAACAGTACACATGTTAACTCCATGCACAGACGGATGAGTTAGTGCTGGTACACTTAGTTGTTTTTCTGAGAAATGGTGCACGCTCTGAATAACGACTAAGTGTCAAAATTCCTCCATGTGAACCGTGCACTATGTTTCTCTGCTCAAGCCGGAGATAGTGTGAGGCAGGCGGCATGAAGGTGTAAGGAAGGGTCGCTCTGTAAATCCGCTCAACTCAAACTCTCTCCGGCTGGAGGAAAGACACAGACACAGCCTGCTTCCTCGGCACAAAGCAAACGGAAGAATTTTGACACTTTTAGTGTTTTTTCTAAAATATGGTACACGGACGAATTTTGACAATTAGTCGTTTTACTGAGAATGGTGCATGCTCAGAAAAAACGACGAAGTGTCAAAATTCCTCCGTGTGAACCATGCGGTGTGTTTCTCTGCTCAAGCCGGAGAGAGTGTCAGGTAGGCGGCTTGAAAGTGTAAGGAAGGGCTTCGCTGTGAATTCGCTCTATATGAACCATGCAGTCAACTGACTGCTGTAAGGCTGATGCCTTACATCAGATTAAGTCGATGCGGAGAGTTTATTGAAAAAGAATAAAAAGTTACAGAAAGTTCATGTTTGATCACTAATTTATTAAAAATATGCCCTTTGGTCATTAAGTATTTTTATATACACTTAAACGCAACAAGTGCATATCTTATATTGTGCTCTGTGCAATGCAACAGCACATATGTTTTCTCTTCATTGCACAACCAAATGAGGTACATCTATGCAATTTTGCATTATCTTTTCAACAGCACATATGTTAAATCCATGCACAGCAGAATGCTGGTACACTTGGTCGTTTTTCTGAAAAAAGGTGCACGCTCAGAAAGACGACTAAGTGTCAAAATTCCTCCGTGTGAACCGTGCACTGTTTTCTCTGCTCAAGCCGGAGAGAGTGTAAGGCAGGCGGCTTGAAGGTGTAAGGAAGTGAATCATACAGTCCCATGACTGCTGTAAGGCTGATGTAACATCAGATTAAGTCAACGAGGAAATGTTATGGAAAAAGAATAAAAAGTAGCAGAAAGTTCATGTTTGAGTTCTCTGTGCAATGCAACAGCACATATGTTTTCTCTTCATTTCACAACTAAATGAGGTACATCTATGCAATTCTGCACTATCTCTTCAACAGCACACGTTAACTCCATGCACAGACGGATGCATGGAGTGCTGGTACACTTAGTTGTTTTTGTGAGAAATGGTGCAGGCTCCTAAAAACGACTAAGTGTCAAAATTCCTCCTTGTGAACCATGCAGTGTGTGTCTCTGCTCAAGCCGGAGATAGTGTGAGGCAGGCGGCATGAAGGTGTAAGGAAGGGTCGCTCTGTAAATCCGCTCAACTCAAACTCTCTCCGGCTGGAGGAGAGACACAGACACAGCCTGCTTCCTAGGCACAAAGTAAACGGAGGAATTTTGACACTTTTAGTCTTTTTTTCTAAAATATGGTACACGGACGAATTTTGACAATTAGTCGTTTTACTGAGAATGGTGCATGCTCAGAAAAAACGACGAAGTGTCAAAATTCCTCCGTGTGAACCATGCGGTGTGTTTCTCTGCTCAAGCCGGAGAGAGTGTCAGGTAGGCGGCTTGAAAGTGTAAGGAAGGGTTTCGCTGTGAATTCGCTCTATATGAACCATGCAGTCAACTGACTGCTGTAAGGCTGATGCCTTACATCAGATTAAGTCGATGCGGAGAGTTCATTGAAAAAGAATAAAAAGTAACAGAAAGTTCATGTTTGATCACTAATTTATTAAAAATATGCCCTTTGGTCATTAAGTATTTTTATATACACTTAAACGCAACAAGTGCATATCTTATATTGTGCTCTGTGCAATGCAACAGCACATATGTTTTCTCTTCATTGCACAACCAAATGAGGTACATCTATGCAATTTTGCATTATCTTTTCAACAGCACACATGTTAACTCCATGCACAGACGGATGAGTTAGTGCTGGTACACTTAGTCGTTTTACTGAAAATGGTGCATGCTCAGAAAAAACGACGAAGTGTCAAAATTCCTCCGTGTGAACCATGCGGTGTGTTTCTCTGCTCAAGCCGGAGATAGTGTGAGGCAGGCGGCAGTCCCTTGCAGTCCCATGACTGCTGTATGGCTGATGTAACATCAGATTAAGTCAACGAGGAAATGTTATGCAAAAAGAATAAAAAGTAGCAGAAAGTTCATGTTTGATCACTAATTATTAAAAATATGCCCTTTGGTCATTAAGTATTTTTATATACACTTAAAGGCAACAAGTGCATATCTTATGTGCTGTTGCATTGCACAGAGCACAATATATGTTTTCTCTTCATTGCACAACCAAATGAGGTACATCTATGCAATTTTGCATTATCTTTTCAACAGCACATATGTTAACTCCATGCACAGCAGAATGCTGGTACACTTGGTCGTTTTTCTGAAAAAAGGTGCACGCTCAGAAAGACGACTAAGTGTCAAAATTCCTCCGTGTGAACCGTGCACTGTGTTTCTCTGCTCAAGCCGGAGAGAGTGTTAGGTAGGCGGCTTGAAGGTGTAAGGAAGGGTCGCTCTGTGAATCATGCAGTTCATTGACTGCTGTATTGCTGATGTAACATCAGATTAAGTCAACGAGGAAATGTTTTGGAAAAAGAATAAAAAGTAGCAGAAAGTTCATGTTTGAGTTCTCTGTGTAATACAACAACACATATGTTTTCTCTTCATTGCACAACCAAATGAGGTAAATCTATGCAATTCTGCATTATCTCTTCAACAGCACACATGTTAACTCCATGCACAGACGGATGAGTTAGTGCTGGTACACTTAGTTGTTTTTCTGAGAAATGGTGCACGCTCTGAATAACGACTAAGTGTCAAAATTCCTCCTTGTGAACCATGCAGTGTGTGTCTCTGCTCAAGCCGGAGATAGTGTGAGGCAGGCGGCATGAAGGTGTAAGGAAGGGTCGCTCTGTAAATCCGCTCAACTCAAACTCTCTCCGGCTGGAGGAAAGACACAGACACAGCCTGCTTCCTCGGCACAAAGCAAACGGAAGAATTTTGACACTTTTAGTCTTTTTTCTAAAATATGGTACACGGACGAATTTTGACAATTAGTCGTTTTACTGAGAATGGTGCATGCTCAGAAAAAACGACGAAGTGTCAAAATTCCTCCGTGTGAACCATGCGGTGTGTTTCTCTGCTCAAGCCGGAGAGAGTGTCAGGTAGGCGGCTTGAAAGTGTAAGGAAGGGCTTCGCTGTGAATTCGCTCTATATGAACCATGCAGTCAACTGACTGCTGTAAGGCTGATGCCTTACATCAGATTAAGTCGATGCGGAGAGTTTATTGAAAAAGAATAAAAAGTTACAGAAAGTTCATGTTTGATCACTAATTTATTAAAAATATGCCCTTTGGTCATTAAGTATTTTTATATACACTTAAACGCAACAAGTGCATATCTTATATTGTGCTCTGTGCAATGCAACAGCACATATGTTTTCTCTTCATTGCACAACCAAATGAGGTACATCTATGCAATTTTGCATTGTCTTTTCAACAGCACACGTTAACTCCATGCACAGACGGATGAGTTAGTGCTGGTACACTTAGTCGTTTTACTGAAAATGGTGCATGCTCAGAAAAAACGACGAAGTGTCAAAATTCCTCCGTGTGAACCATGCGGTGTGTTTCTCTGCTCAAGCCGGAGATAGTGTGAGGCAGGCGGCTTGAAGGTGTAAGGAAGGGTCGCTCTGTGAATCTTGCAGTCCCATGACTGCTGTATGGCTGATGTAACATCAGATTAAGTCAACGAGGAAATGTTATGGAAAAAGAATAAAAAGTAGCAGAAAGTTCATGTTTGATCACTAATTATTAAAAATATGCCCTTTGGTCATTAAGTATTTTTATATACACTTAAACGCAACAAGTGCATATCTTATATTGTGCTCTGTGCAATGCAACAGCACATATGTTTTCTCTTCATTGCACAACCAAATGAGGTACATCTATGCAATTTTGCATTATCTTTTCAACAGCACACATGTTAACTCCATGCACAGACGGATGAGTTAGTACTGGTACACTTAGTCGTTTTACGGAAAATGGTGCATGCTCAGAAAAAACGACGAAGTGTCAAAATTCCTCCGTGTGAACCATGCGGTGTGTTTCTCTGCTCAAGCCGGAGATAGTGTGAGGCAGGCGGCTTGAAGGTGTAAGGAAGGGTCGCTCTGTGAATCATGCAGTCCCATGACTGCTGTATGGCTGATGTAACATCAGATTAAGTCAACGAGGAAATGATTTGGAAAAAGAATAAAAAGTAGCAGAAAGTTCATGTTTGAGTTCTCTGTGCAATGCAACAGCACATATGTTTTCTCTTCATTGCACAACCAAATGAGGTAAATCTATGCAATTCTGCATTATCTCTTCAACAGTACACATGTTAACTCCATGCACAGACGGATGAGTTAGTGCTGGTACACTTAGTTGTTTTTCTGAGAAATGGTGCACGCTCTGAATAACGACTAAGTGTCAAAATTCCTCCATGTGAACCGTGCACTATGTTTCTCTGCTCAAGCCGGAGATAGTGTGAGGCAGGCGGCATGAAGGTGTAAGGAAGGGTCGCTCTGTAAATCCGCTCAACTCAAACTCTCTCCGGCTGGAGGAAAGACACAGACACAGCCTGCTTCCTCGGCACAAAGCAAACGGAAGAATTTTGACACTTTTAGTGTTTTTTCTAAAATATGGTACACGGACGAATTTTGACAATTAGTCGTTTTACTGAGAATGGTGCATGCTCAGAAAAAACGACGAAGTGTCAAAATTCCTCCGTGTGAACCATGCGGTGTGTTTCTCTGCTCAAGCCGGAGAGAGTGTCAGGTAGGCGGCTTGAAAGTGTAAGGAAGGGCTTCGCTGTGAATTCGCTCTATATGAACCATGCAGTCAACTGACTGCTGTAAGGCTGATGCCTTACATCAGATTAAGTCGATGCGGAGAGTTTATTGAAAAAGAATAAAAAGTTACAGAAAGTTCATGTTTGATCACTAATTTATTAAAAATATGCCCTTTGGTCATTAAGTATTTTTATATACACTTAAACGCAACAAGTGCATATCTTATATTGTGCTCTGTGCAATGCAACAGCACATATGTTTTCTCTTCATTGCACAACCAAATGAGGTACATCTATGCAATTTTGCATTATCTTTTCAACAGCACATATGTTAAATCCATGCACAGCAGAATGCTGGTACACTTGGTCGTTTTTCTGAAAAAAGGTGCACGCTCAGAAAGACGACTAAGTGTCAAAATTCCTCCGTGTGAACCGTGCACTGTTTTCTCTGCTCAAGCCGGAGAGAGTGTAAGGCAGGCGGCTTGAAGGTGTAAGGAAGTGAATCATACAGTCCCATGACTGCTGTAAGGCTGATGTAACATCAGATTAAGTCAACGAGGAAATGTTATGGAAAAAGAATAAAAAGTAGCAGAAAGTTCATGTTTGAGTTCTCTGTGCAATGCAACAGCACATATGTTTTCTCTTCATTTCACAACTAAATGAGGTACATCTATGCAATTCTGCACTATCTCTTCAACAGCACACGTTAACTCCATGCACAGACGGATGCATGGAGTGCTGGTACACTTAGTTGTTTTTGTGAGAAATGGTGCAGGCTCCTAAAAACGACTAAGTGTCAAAATTCCTCCTTGTGAACCATGCAGTGTGTGTCTCTGCTCAAGCCGGAGATAGTGTGAGGCAGGCGGCATGAAGGTGTAAGGAAGGGTCGCTCTGTAAATCCGCTCAACTCAAACTCTCTCCGGCTGGAGGAGAGACACAGACACAGCCTGCTTCCTAGGCACAAAGTAAACGGAGGAATTTTGACACTTTTAGTCTTTTTTTCTAAAATATGGTACACGGACGAATTTTGACAATTAGTCGTTTTACTGAGAATGGTGCATGCTCAGAAAAAACGACGAAGTGTCAAAATTCCTCCGTGTGAACCATGCGGTGTGTTTCTCTGCTCAAGCCGGAGAGAGTGTCAGGTAGGCGGCTTGAAAGTGTAAGGAAGGGTTTCGCTGTGAATTCGCTCTATATGAACCATGCAGTCAACTGACTGCTGTAAGGCTGATGCCTTACATCAGATTAAGTCGATGCGGAGAGTTCATTGAAAAAGAATAAAAAGTAACAGAAAGTTCATGTTTGATCACTAATTTATTAAAAATATGCCCTTTGGTCATTAAGTATTTTTATATACACTTAAACGCAACAAGTGCATATCTTATATTGTGCTCTGTGCAATGCAACAGCACATATGTTTTCTCTTCATTGCACAACCAAATGAGGTACATCTATGCAATTTTGCATTATCTTTTCAACAGCACACATGTTAACTCCATGCACAGACGGATGAGTTAGTGCTGGTACACTTAGTCGTTTTACTGAAAATGGTGCATGCTCAGAAAAAACGACGAAGTGTCAAAATTCCTCCGTGTGAACCATGCGGTGTGTTTCTCTGCTCAAGCCGGAGATAGTGTGAGGCAGGCGGCAGTCCCTTGCAGTCCCATGACTGCTGTATGGCTGATGTAACATCAGATTAAGTCAACGAGGAAATGTTATGCAAAAAGAATAAAAAGTAGCAGAAAGTTCATGTTTGATCACTAATTATTAAAAATATGCCCTTTGGTCATTAAGTATTTTTATATACACTTAAAGGCAACAAGTGCATATCTTATGTGCTGTTGCATTGCACAGAGCACAATATATGTTTTCTCTTCATTGCACAACCAAATGAGGTACATCTATGCAATTTTGCATTATCTTTTCAACAGCACATATGTTAACTCCATGCACAGCAGAATGCTGGTACACTTGGTCGTTTTTCTGAAAAAAGGTGCACGCTCAGAAAGACGACTAAGTGTCAAAATTCCTCCGTGTGAACCGTGCACTGTGTTTCTCTGCTCAAGCCGGAGAGAGTGTTAGGTAGGCGGCTTGAAGGTGTAAGGAAGGGTCGCTCTGTGAATCATGCAGTTCATTGACTGCTGTATTGCTGATGTAACATCAGATTAAGTCAACGAGGAAATGTTTTGGAAAAAGAATAAAAAGTAGCAGAAAGTTCATGTTTGAGTTCTCTGTGTAATACAACAACACATATGTTTTCTCTTCATTGCACAACCAAATGAGGTAAATCTATGCAATTCTGCATTATCTCTTCAACAGCACACATGTTAACTCCATGCACAGACGGATGAGTTAGTGCTGGTACACTTAGTTGTTTTTCTGAGAAATGGTGCACGCTCTGAATAACGACTAAGTGTCAAAATTCCTCCTTGTGAACCATGCAGTGTGTGTCTCTGCTCAAGCCGGAGATAGTGTGAGGCAGGCGGCATGAAGGTGTAAGGAAGGGTCGCTCTGTAAATCCGCTCAACTCAAACTCTCTCCGGCTGGAGGAAAGACACAGACACAGCCTGCTTCCTCGGCACAAAGCAAACGGAAGAATTTTGACACTTTTAGTCTTTTTTCTAAAATATGGTACACGGACGAATTTTGACAATTAGTCGTTTTACTGAGAATGGTGCATGCTCAGAAAAAACGACGAAGTGTCAAAATTCCTCCGTGTGAACCATGCGGTGTGTTTCTCTGCTCAAGCCGGAGAGAGTGTCAGGTAGGCGGCTTGAAAGTGTAAGGAAGGGCTTCGCTGTGAATTCGCTCTATATGAACCATGCAGTCAACTGACTGCTGTAAGGCTGATGCCTTACATCAGATTAAGTCGATGCGGAGAGTTTATTGAAAAAGAATAAAAAGTTACAGAAAGTTCATGTTTGATCACTAATTTATTAAAAATATGCCCTTTGGTCATTAAGTATTTTTATATACACTTAAACGCAACAAGTGCATATCTTATATTGTGCTCTGTGCAATGCAACAGCACATATGTTTTCTCTTCATTGCACAACCAAATGAGGTACATCTATGCAATTTTGCATTGTCTTTTCAACAGCACACGTTAACTCCATGCACAGACGGATGAGTTAGTGCTGGTACACTTAGTCGTTTTACTGAAAATGGTGCATGCTCAGAAAAAACGACGAAGTGTCAAAATTCCTCCGTGTGAACCATGCGGTGTGTTTCTCTGCTCAAGCCGGAGATAGTGTGAGGCAGGCGGCTTGAAGGTGTAAGGAAGGGTCGCTCTGTGAATCTTGCAGTCCCATGACTGCTGTATGGCTGATGTAACATCAGATTAAGTCAACGAGGAAATGTTATGGAAAAAGAATAAAAAGTAGCAGAAAGTTCATGTTTGATCACTAATTATTAAAAATATGCCCTTTGGTCATTAAGTATTTTTATATACACTTAAACGCAACAAGTGCATATCTTATATTGTGCTCTGTGCAATGCAACAGCACATATGTTTTCTCTTCATTGCACAACCAAATGAGGTACATCTATGCAATTTTGCATTATCTTTTCAACAGCACACATGTTAACTCCATGCACAGACGGATGAGTTAGTACTGGTACACTTAGTCGTTTTACGGAAAATGGTGCATGCTCAGAAAAAACGACGAAGTGTCAAAATTCCTCCGTGTGAACCATGCGGTGTGTTTCTCTGCTCAAGCCGGAGATAGTGTGAGGCAGGCGGCTTGAAGGTGTAAGGAAGGGTCGCTCTGTGAATCATGCAGTCCCATGACTGCTGTATGGCTGATGTAACATCAGATTAAGTCAACGAGGAAATGATTTGGAAAAAGAATAAAAAGTAGCAGAAAGTTCATGTTTGAGTTCTCTGTGCAATGCAACAGCACATATGTTTTCTCTTCATTGCACAACCAAATGAGGTAAATCTATGCAATTCTGCATTATCTCTTCAACAGTACACATGTTAACTCCATGCACAGACGGATGAGTTAGTGCTGGTACACTTAGTTGTTTTTCTGAGAAATGGTGCACGCTCTGAATAACGACTAAGTGTCAAAATTCCTCCATGTGAACCGTGCACTATGTTTCTCTGCTCAAGCCGGAGATAGTGTGAGGCAGGCGGCATGAAGGTGTAAGGAAGGGTCGCTCTGTAAATCCGCTCAACTCAAACTCTCTCCGGCTGGAGGAAAGACACAGACACAGCCTGCTTCCTCGGCACAAAGCAAACGGAAGAATTTTGACACTTTTAGTGTTTTTTCTAAAATATGGTACACGGACGAATTTTGACAATTAGTCGTTTTACTGAGAATGGTGCATGCTCAGAAAAAACGACGAAGTGTCAAAATTCCTCCGTGTGAACCATGCGGTGTGTTTCTCTGCTCAAGCCGGAGAGAGTGTCAGGTAGGCGGCTTGAAAGTGTAAGGAAGGGCTTCGCTGTGAATTCGCTCTATATGAACCATGCAGTCAACTGACTGCTGTAAGGCTGATGCCTTACATCAGATTAAGTCGATGCGGAGAGTTTATTGAAAAAGAATAAAAAGTTACAGAAAGTTCATGTTTGATCACTAATTTATTAAAAATATGCCCTTTGGTCATTAAGTATTTTTATATACACTTAAACGCAACAAGTGCATATCTTATATTGTGCTCTGTGCAATGCAACAGCACATATGTTTTCTCTTCATTGCACAACCAAATGAGGTACATCTATGCAATTTTGCATTATCTTTTCAACAGCACATATGTTAAATCCATGCACAGCAGAATGCTGGTACACTTGGTCGTTTTTCTGAAAAAAGGTGCACGCTCAGAAAGACGACTAAGTGTCAAAATTCCTCCGTGTGAACCGTGCACTGTTTTCTCTGCTCAAGCCGGAGAGAGTGTAAGGCAGGCGGCTTGAAGGTGTAAGGAAGTGAATCATACAGTCCCATGACTGCTGTAAGGCTGATGTAACATCAGATTAAGTCAACGAGGAAATGTTATGGAAAAAGAATAAAAAGTAGCAGAAAGTTCATGTTTGAGTTCTCTGTGCAATGCAACAGCACATATGTTTTCTCTTCATTTCACAACTAAATGAGGTACATCTATGCAATTCTGCACTATCTCTTCAACAGCACACGTTAACTCCATGCACAGACGGATGCATGGAGTGCTGGTACACTTAGTTGTTTTTGTGAGAAATGGTGCAGGCTCCTAAAAACGACTAAGTGTCAAAATTCCTCCTTGTGAACCATGCAGTGTGTGTCTCTGCTCAAGCCGGAGATAGTGTGAGGCAGGCGGCATGAAGGTGTAAGGAAGGGTCGCTCTGTAAATCCGCTCAACTCAAACTCTCTCCGGCTGGAGGAGAGACACAGACACAGCCTGCTTCCTAGGCACAAAGTAAACGGAGGAATTTTGACACTTTTAGTCTTTTTTTCTAAAATATGGTACACGGACGAATTTTGACAATTAGTCGTTTTACTGAGAATGGTGCATGCTCAGAAAAAACGACGAAGTGTCAAAATTCCTCCGTGTGAACCATGCGGTGTGTTTCTCTGCTCAAGCCGGAGAGAGTGTCAGGTAGGCGGCTTGAAAGTGTAAGGAAGGGTTTCGCTGTGAATTCGCTCTATATGAACCATGCAGTCAACTGACTGCTGTAAGGCTGATGCCTTACATCAGATTAAGTCGATGCGGAGAGTTCATTGAAAAAGAATAAAAAGTAACAGAAAGTTCATGTTTGATCACTAATTTATTAAAAATATGCCCTTTGGTCATTAAGTATTTTTATATACACTTAAACGCAACAAGTGCATATCTTATATTGTGCTCTGTGCAATGCAACAGCACATATGTTTTCTCTTCATTGCACAACCAAATGAGGTACATCTATGCAATTTTGCATTATCTTTTCAACAGCACACATGTTAACTCCATGCACAGACGGATGAGTTAGTGCTGGTACACTTAGTCGTTTTACTGAAAATGGTGCATGCTCAGAAAAAACGACGAAGTGTCAAAATTCCTCCGTGTGAACCATGCGGTGTGTTTCTCTGCTCAAGCCGGAGATAGTGTGAGGCAGGCGGCAGTCCCTTGCAGTCCCATGACTGCTGTATGGCTGATGTAACATCAGATTAAGTCAACGAGGAAATGTTATGCAAAAAGAATAAAAAGTAGCAGAAAGTTCATGTTTGATCACTAATTATTAAAAATATGCCCTTTGGTCATTAAGTATTTTTATATACACTTAAAGGCAACAAGTGCATATCTTATGTGCTGTTGCATTGCACAGAGCACAATATATGTTTTCTCTTCATTGCACAACCAAATGAGGTACATCTATGCAATTTTGCATTATCTTTTCAACAGCACATATGTTAACTCCATGCACAGCAGAATGCTGGTACACTTGGTCGTTTTTCTGAAAAAAGGTGCACGCTCAGAAAGACGACTAAGTGTCAAAATTCCTCCGTGTGAACCGTGCACTGTGTTTCTCTGCTCAAGCCGGAGAGAGTGTTAGGTAGGCGGCTTGAAGGTGTAAGGAAGGGTCTCTCTGTGAATCATGCAGTTCATTGACTGCTGTATTGCTGATGTAACATCAGATTAAGTCAACGAGGAAATGTTTTGGAAAAAGAATAAAAAGTAGCAGAAAGTTCATGTTTGAGTTCTCTGTGTAATACAACAACACATATGTTTTCTCTTCATTGCACAACCAAATGAGGTAAATCTATGCAATTCTGCATTATCTCTTCAACAGCACACATGTTAACTCCATGCACAGACGGATGAGTTAGTGCTGGTACACTTAGTTGTTTTTCTGAGAAATGGTGCACGCTCTGAATAACGACTAAGTGTCAAAATTCCTCCTTGTGAACCATGCAGTGTGTGTCTCTGCTCAAGCCGGAGATAGTGTGAGGCAGGCGGCATGAAGGTGTAAGGAAGGGTCGCTCTGTAAATCCGCTCAACTCAAACTCTCTCCGGCTGGAGGAAAGACACAGACACAGCCTGCTTCCTCGGCACAAAGCAAACGGAAGAATTTTGACACTTTTAGTCTTTTTTCTAAAATATGGTACACGGACGAATTTTGACAATTAGTCGTTTTACTGAGAATGGTGCATGCTCAGAAAAAACGACGAAGTGTCAAAATTCCTCCGTGTGAACCATGCGGTGTGTTTCTCTGCTCAAGCCGGAGAGAGTGTCAGGTAGGCGGCTTGAAAGTGTAAGGAAGGGCTTCGCTGTGAATTCGCTCTATATGAACCATGCAGTCAACTGACTGCTGTAAGGCTGATGCCTTACATCAGATTAAGTCGATGCGGAGAGTTTATTGAAAAAGAATAAAAAGTTACAGAAAGTTCATGTTTGATCACTAATTTATTAAAAATATGCCCTTTGGTCATTAAGTATTTTTATATACACTTAAACGCAACAAGTGCATATCTTATATTGTGCTCTGTGCAATGCAACAGCACATATGTTTTCTCTTCATTGCACAACCAAATGAGGTACATCTATGCAATTTTGCATTGTCTTTTCAACAGCACACGTTAACTCCATGCACAGACGGATGAGTTAGTGCTGGTACACTTAGTCGTTTTACTGAAAATGGTGCATGCTCAGAAAAAACGACGAAGTGTCAAAATTCCTCCGTGTGAACCATGCGGTGTGTTTCTCTGCTCAAGCCGGAGATAGTGTGAGGCAGGCGGCTTGAAGGTGTAAGGAAGGGTCGCTCTGTGAATCTTGCAGTCCCATGACTGCTGTATGGCTGATGTAACATCAGATTAAGTCAACGAGGAAATGTTATGGAAAAAGAATAAAAAGTAGCAGAAAGTTCATGTTTGATCACTAATTATTAAAAATATGCCCTTTGGTCATTAAGTATTTTTATATACACTTAAACGCAACAAGTGCATATCTTATATTGTGCTCTGTGCAATGCAACAGCACATATGTTTTCTCTTCATTGCACAACCAAATGAGGTACATCTATGCAATTTTGCATTATCTTTTCAACAGCACACATGTTAACTCCATGCACAGATGGATGAGTTAGTACTGGTACACTTAGTCGTTTTACGGAAAATGGTGCATGCTCAGAAAAAACGACGAAGTGTCAAAATTCCTCCGTGTGAACCATGCGGTGTGTTTCTCTGCTCAAGCCGGAGATAGTGTGAGGCAGGCGGCTTGAAGGTGTAAGGAAGGGTCGCTCTGTGAATCATGCAGTCCCATGACTGCTGTATGGCTGATGTAACATCAGATTAAGTCAACGAGGAAATGATTTGGAAAAAGAATAAAAAGTAGCAGAAAGTTCATGTTTGAGTTCTCTGTGCAATGCAACAGCACATATGTTTTCTCTTCATTGCACAACCAAATGAGGTAAATCTATGCAATTCTGCATTATCTCTTCAACAGTACACATGTTAACTCCATGCACAGACGGATGAGTTAGTGCTGGTACACTTAGTTGTTTTTCTGAGAAATGGTGCACGCTCTGAATAACGACTAAGTGTCAAAATTCCTCCATGTGAACCGTGCACTATGTTTCTCTGCTCAAGCCGGAGATAGTGTGAGGCAGGCGGCATGAAGGTGTAAGGAAGGGTCGCTCTGTAAATCCGCTCAACTCAAACTCTCTCCGGCTGGAGGAAAGACACAGACACAGCCTGCTTCCTCGGCACAAAGCAAACGGAAGAATTTTGACACTTTTAGTGTTTTTTCTAAAATATGGTACACGGACGAATTTTGACAATTAGTCGTTTTACTGAGAATGGTGCATGCTCAGAAAAAACGACGAAGTGTCAAAATTCCTCCGTGTGAACCATGCGGTGTGTTTCTCTGCTCAAGCCGGAGAGAGTGTCAGGTAGGCGGCTTGAAAGTGTAAGGAAGGGCTTCGCTGTGAATTCGCTCTATATGAACCATGCAGTCAACTGACTGCTGTAAGGCTGATGCCTTACATCAGATTAAGTCGATGCGGAGAGTTTATTGAAAAAGAATAAAAAGTTACAGAAAGTTCATGTTTGATCACTAATTTATTAAAAATATGCCCTTTGGTCATTAAGTATTTTTATATACACTTAAACGCAACAAGTGCATATCTTATATTGTGCTCTGTGCAATGCAACAGCACATATGTTTTCTCTTCATTGCACAACCAAATGAGGTACATCTATGCAATTTTGCATTATCTTTTCAACAGCACATATGTTAAATCCATGCACAGCAGAATGCTGGTACACTTGGTCGTTTTTCTGAAAAAAGGTGCACGCTCAGAAAGACGACTAAGTGTCAAAATTCCTCCGTGTGAACCGTGCACTGTTTTCTCTGCTCAAGCCGGAGAGAGTGTAAGGCAGGCGGCTTGAAGGTGTAAGGAAGTGAATCATACAGTCCCATGACTGCTGTAAGGCTGATGTAACATCAGATTAAGTCAACGAGGAAATGTTATGGAAAAAGAATAAAAAGTAGCAGAAAGTTCATGTTTGAGTTCTCTGTGCAATGCAACAGCACATATGTTTTCTCTTCATTTCACAACTAAATGAGGTACATCTATGCAATTCTGCACTATCTCTTCAACAGCACACGTTAACTCCATGCACAGACGGATGCATGGAGTGCTGGTACACTTAGTTGTTTTTGTGAGAAATGGTGCAGGCTCCTAAAAACGACTAAGTGTCAAAATTCCTCCTTGTGAACCATGCAGTGTGTGTCTCTGCTCAAGCCGGAGATAGTGTGAGGCAGGCGGCATGAAGGTGTAAGGAAGGGTCGCTCTGTAAATCCGCTCAACTCAAACTCTCTCCGGCTGGAGGAGAGACACAGACACAGCCTGCTTCCTAGGCACAAAGTAAACGGAGGAATTTTGACACTTTTAGTCTTTTTTTCTAAAATATGGTACACGGACGAATTTTGACAATTAGTCGTTTTACTGAGAATGGTGCATGCTCAGAAAAAACGACGAAGTGTCAAAATTCCTCCGTGTGAACCATGCGGTGTGTTTCTCTGCTCAAGCCGGAGAGAGTGTCAGGTAGGCGGCTTGAAAGTGTAAGGAAGGGTTTCGCTGTGAATTCGCTCTATATGAACCATGCAGTCAACTGACTGCTGTAAGGCTGATGCCTTACATCAGATTAAGTCGATGCGGAGAGTTCATTGAAAAAGAATAAAAAGTAACAGAAAGTTCATGTTTGATCACTAATTTATTAAAAATATGCCCTTTGGTCATTAAGTATTTTTATATACACTTAAACGCAACAAGTGCATATCTTATATTGTGCTCTGTGCAATGCAACAGCACATATGTTTTCTCTTCATTGCACAACCAAATGAGGTACATCTATGCAATTTTGCATTATCTTTTCAACAGCACACATGTTAACTCCATGCACAGACGGATGAGTTAGTGCTGGTACACTTAGTCGTTTTACTGAAAATGGTGCATGCTCAGAAAAAACGACGAAGTGTCAAAATTCCTCCGTGTGAACCATGCGGTGTGTTTCTCTGCTCAAGCCGGAGATAGTGTGAGGCAGGCGGCAGTCCCTTGCAGTCCCATGACTGCTGTATGGCTGATGTAACATCAGATTAAGTCAACGAGGAAATGTTATGCAAAAAGAATAAAAAGTAGCAGAAAGTTCATGTTTGATCACTAATTATTAAAAATATGCCCTTTGGTCATTAAGTATTTTTATATACACTTAAAGGCAACAAGTGCATATCTTATGTGCTGTTGCATTGCACAGAGCACAATATATGTTTTCTCTTCATTGCACAACCAAATGAGGTACATCTATGCAATTTTGCATTATCTTTTCAACAGCACATATGTTAACTCCATGCACAGCAGAATGCTGGTACACTTGGTCGTTTTTCTGAAAAAAGGTGCACGCTCAGAAAGACGACTAAGTGTCAAAATTCCTCCGTGTGAACCGTGCACTGTGTTTCTCTGCTCAAGCCGGAGAGAGTGTTAGGTAGGCGGCTTGAAGGTGTAAGGAAGGGTCGCTCTGTGAATCATGCAGTTCATTGACTGCTGTATTGCTGATGTAACATCAGATTAAGTCAACGAGGAAATGTTTTGGAAAAAGAATAAAAAGTAGCAGAAAGTTCATGTTTGAGTTCTCTGTGTAATACAACAACACATATGTTTTCTCTTCATTGCACAACCAAATGAGGTAAATCTATGCAATTCTGCATTATCTCTTCAACAGCACACATGTTAACTCCATGCACAGACGGATGAGTTAGTGCTGGTACACTTAGTTGTTTTTCTGAGAAATGGTGCACGCTCTGAATAACGACTAAGTGTCAAAATTCCTCCTTGTGAACCATGCAGTGTGTGTCTCTGCTCAAGCCGGAGATAGTGTGAGGCAGGCGGCATGAAGGTGTAAGGAAGGGTCGCTCTGTAAATCCGCTCAACTCAAACTCTCTCCGGCTGGAGGAAAGACACAGACACAGCCTGCTTCCTAGGCACAAAGTAAACGGAGGAATTTTGACACTTTTAGTCTTTTTTTCTAAAATATGGTACACGGACGAATTTTGACAATTAGTCGTTTTACTGAGAATGGTGCATGCTCAGAAAAAACGACGAAGTGTCAAAATTCCTCCGTGTGAACCATGCGGTGTGTTTCTCTGCTCAAGCCGGAGAGAGTGTCAGGTAGGCGGCTTGAAAGTGTAAGGAAGGGTTTCGCTGTGAATTCGCTCTATATGAACCATGCAGTCAACTGACTGCTGTAAGGCTGATGCCTTACATCAGATTAAGTCGATGCGGAGAGTTCATTGAAAAAGAATAAAAAGTAGCAGAAAGTTCATGTTTGATCACTAATTATTAAAAATATGCCCTTTGGTCATTAAGTATTTTTATATACACTTAAACGCAACAAGTGCATATCTTATATTGTGCTCTGTGCAATGCAACAGCACATATGTTTTCTCTTCATTGCACAACCAAATGAGGTACATCTATGCAATTTTGCATTATCTTTTCAACAGCACACATGTTAACTCCATGCACAGACGGATGAGTTAGTACTGGTACACTTAGTCGTTTTACGGAAAATGGTGCATGCTCAGAAAAAACGACGAAGTGTCAAAATTCCTCCGTGTGAACCATGCGGTGTGTTTCTCTGCTCAAGCCGGAGATAGTGTGAGGCAGGCGGCTTGAAGGTGTAAGGAAGGGTCGCTCTGTGAATCATGCAGTCCCATGACTGCTGTATGGCTGATGTAACATCAGATTAAGTCAACGAGGAAATGATTTGGAAAAAGAATAAAAAGTAGCAGAAAGTTCATGTTTGAGTTCTCTGTGCAATGCAACAGCACATATGTTTTCTCTTCATTGCACAACCAAATGAGGTACATCTATGCAATTTTGCATTGTCTTTTCAACAGCACACGTTAACTCCATGCACAGACGGATGAGTTAGTGCTGGTACACTTAGTCGTTTTACTGAAAATGGTGCATGCTCAGAAAAAACGACGAAGTGTCAAAATTCCTCCGTGTGAACCATGCGGTGTGTTTCTCTGCTCAAGCCGGAGATAGTGTGAGGCAGGCGGCTTGAAGGTGTAAGGAAGGGTCGCTCTGTGAATCTTGCAGTCCCATGACTGCTGTATGGCTGATGTAACATCAGATTAAGTCAACGAGGAAATGTTATGGAAAAAGAATAAAAAGTAGCAGAAAGTTCATGTTTGATCACTAATTATTAAAAATATGCCCTTTGGTCATTAAGTATTTTTATATACACTTAAACGCAACAAGTGCATATCTTATATTGTGCTCTGTGCAATGCAACAGCACATATGTTTTCTCTTCATTGCACAACCAAATGAGGTACATCTATGCAATTTTGCATTATCTTTTCAACAGCACACATGTTAACTCCATGCACAGACGGATGAGTTAGTACTGGTACACTTAGTCGTTTTACGGAAAATGGTGCATGCTCAGAAAAAACGACGAAGTGTCAAAATTCCTCCGTGTGAACCATGCGGTGTGTTTCTCTGCTCAAGCCGGAGATAGTGTGAGGCAGGCGGCTTGAAGGTGTAAGGAAGGGTCGCTCTGTGAATCATGCAGTCCCATGACTGCTGTATGGCTGATGTAACATCAGATTAAGTCAACGAGGAAATGATTTGGAAAAAGAATAAAAAGTAGCAGAAAGTTCATGTTTGAGTTCTCTGTGCAATGCAACAGCACATATGTTTTCTCTTCATTGCACAACCAAATGAGGTAAATCTATGCAATTCTGCATTATCTCTTCAACAGTACACATGTTAACTCCATGCACAGACGGATGAGTTAGTGCTGGTACACTTAGTTGTTTTTCTGAGAAATGGTGCACGCTCTGAATAACGACTAAGTGTCAAAATTCCTCCATGTGAACCGTGCACTATGTTTCTCTGCTCAAGCCGGAGATAGTGTGAGGCAGGCGGCATGAAGGTGTAAGGAAGGGTCGCTCTGTAAATCCGCTCAACTCAAACTCTCTCCGGCTGGAGGAAAGACACAGACACAGCCTGCTTCCTCGGCACAAAGCAAACGGAAGAATTTTGACACTTTTAGTCTTTTTTCTAAAATATGGTACACGGACGAATTTTGACAATTAGTCGTTTTACTGAGAATGGTGCATGCTCAGAAAAAACGACGAAGTGTCAAAATTCCTCCGTGTGAACCATGCGGTGTGTTTCTCTGCTCAAGCCGGAGAGAGTGTCAGGTAGGCGGCTTGAAAGTGTAAGGAAGGGCTTCGCTGTGAATTCGCTCTATATGAACCATGCAGTCAACTGACTGCTGTAAGGCTGATGCCTTACATCAGATTAAGTCGATGCGGAGAGTTTATTGAAAAAGAATAAAAAGTTACAGAAAGTTCATGTTTGATCACTAATTTATTAAAAATATGCCCTTTGGTCATTAAGTATTTTTATATACACTTAAACGCAACAAGTGCATATCTTATATTGTGCTCTGTGCAATGCAACAGCACATATGTTTTCTCTTCATTGCACAACCAAATGAGGTACATCTATGCAATTTTGCATTATCTTTTCAACAGCACATATGTTAAATCCATGCACAGCAGAATGCTGGTACACTTGGTCGTTTTTCTGAAAAAAGGTGCACGCTCAGAAAGACGACTAAGTGTCAAAATTCCTCCGTGTGAACCGTGCACTGTTTTCTCTGCTCAAGCCGGAGAGAGTGTAAGGCAGGCGGCTTGAAGGTGTAAGGAAGTGAATCATACAGTCCCATGACTGCTGTAAGGCTGATGTAACATCAGATTAAGTCAACGAGGAAATGTTATGGAAAAAGAATAAAAAGTAGCAGAAAGTTCATGTTTGAGTTCTCTGTGCAATGCAACAGCACATATGTTTTCTCTTCATTTCACAACTAAATGAGGTACATCTATGCAATTCTGCACTATCTCTTCAACAGCACACGTTAACTCCATGCACAGACGGATGCATGGAGTGCTGGTACACTTAGTTGTTTTTGTGAGAAATGGTGCAGGCTCCTAAAAACGACTAAGTGTCAAAATTCCTCCTTGTGAACCATGCAGTGTGTGTCTCTGCTCAAGCCGGAGATAGTGTGAGGCAGGCGGCATGAAGGTGTAAGGAAGGGTCGCTCTGTAAATCCGCTCAACTCAAACTCTCTCCGGCTGGAGGAGAGACACAGACACAGCCTGCTTCCTAGGCACAAAGTAAACGGAGGAATTTTGACACTTTTAGTCTTTTTTTCTAAAATATGGTACACGGACGAATTTTGACAATTAGTCGTTTTACTGAGAATGGTGCATGCTCAGAAAAAACGACGAAGTGTCAAAATTCCTCCGTGTGAACCATGCGGTGTGTTTCTCTGCTCAAGCCGGAGAGAGTGTCAGGTAGGCGGCTTGAAAGTGTAAGGAAGGGTTTCGCTGTGAATTCGCTCTATATGAACCATGCAGTCAACTGACTGCTGTAAGGCTGATGCCTTACATCAGATTAAGTCGATGCGGAGAGTTCATTGAAAAAGAATAAAAAGTAACAGAAAGTTCATGTTTGATCACTAATTTATTAAAAATATGCCCTTTGGTCATTAAGTATTTTTATATACACTTAAACGCAACAAGTGCATATCTTATATTGTGCTCTGTGCAATGCAACAGCACATATGTTTTCTCTTCATTGCACAACCAAATGAGGTACATCTATGCAATTTTGCATTATCTTTTCAACAGCACACATGTTAACTCCATGCACAGACGGATGAGTTAGTGCTGGTAAACTTAGTCGTTTTACTGAAAATGGTGCATGCTCAGAAAAAACGACGAAGTGTCAAAATTCCTCCGTGTGAACCATGCGGTGTGTTTCTCTGCTCAAGCCGGAGATAGTGTGAGGCAGGCGGCAGTCCCTTGCAGTCCCATGACTGCTGTATGGCTGATGTAACATCAGATTAAGTCAACGAGGAAATGTTATGCAAAAAGAATAAAAAGTAGCAGAAAGTTCATGTTTGATCACTAATTATTAAAAATATGCCCTTTGGTCATTAAGTATTTTTATATACACTTAAAGGCAACAAGTGCATATCTTATGTGCTGTTGCATTGCACAGAGCACAATATATGTTTTCTCTTCATTGCACAACCAAATGAGGTACATCTATGCAATTTTGCATTATCTTTTCAACAGCACATATGTTAACTCCATGCACAGCAGAATGCTGGTACACTTGGTCGTTTTTCTGAAAAAAGGTGCACGCTCAGAAAGACGACTAAGTGTCAAAATTCCTCCGTGTGAACCGTGCACTGTGTTTCTCTGCTCAAGCCGGAGAGAGTGTTAGGTAGGCGGCTTGAAGGTGTAAGGAAGGGTCGCTCTGTGAATCATGCAGTTCATTGACTGCTGTATTGCTGATGTAACATCAGATTAAGTCAACGAGGAAATGTTTTGGAAAAAGAATAAAAAGTAGCAGAAAGTTCATGTTTGAGTTCTCTGTGTAATACAACAACACATATGTTTTCTCTTCATTGCACAACCAAATGAGGTAAATCTATGCAATTCTGCATTATCTCTTCAACAGCACACATGTTAACTCCATGCACAGACGGATGAGTTAGTGCTGGTACACTTAGTTGTTTTTCTGAGAAATGGTGCACGCTCTGAATAACGACTAAGTGTCAAAATTCCTCCTTGTGAACCATGCAGTGTGTGTCTCTGCTCAAGCCGGAGATAGTGTGAGGCAGGCGGCATGAAGGTGTAAGGAAGGGTCGCTCTGTAAATCCGCTCAACTCAAACTCTCTCCGGCTGGAGGAAAGACACAGACACAGCCTGCTTCCTCGGCACAAAGCAAACGGAAGAATTTTGACACTTTTAGTCTTTTTTCTAAAATATGGTACACGGACGAATTTTGACAATTAGTCGTTTTACTGAGAATGGTGCATGCTCAGAAAAAACGACGAAGTGTCAAAATTCCTCCGTGTGAACCATGCGGTGTGTTTCTCTGCTCAAGCCGGAGAGAGTGTCAGGTAGGCGGCTTGAAAGTGTAAGGAAGGGCTTCGCTGTGAATTCGCTCTATATGAACCATGCAGTCAACTGACTGCTGTAAGGCTGATGCCTTACATCAGATTAAGTCGATGCGGAGAGTTTATTGAAAAAGAATAAAAAGTTACAGAAAGTTCATGTTTGATCACTAATTTATTAAAAATATGCCCTTTGGTCATTAAGTATTTTTATATACACTTAAACGCAACAAGTGCATATCTTATATTGTGCTCTGTGCAATGCAACAGCACATATGTTTTCTCTTCATTGCACAACCAAATGAGGTACATCTATGCAATTTTGCATTGTCTTTTCAACAGCACACGTTAACTCCATGCACAGACGGATGAGTTAGTGCTGGTACACTTAGTCGTTTTACTGAAAATGGTGCATGCTCAGAAAAAACGACGAAGTGTCAAAATTCCTCCGTGTGAACCATGCGGTGTGTTTCTCTGCTCAAGCCGGAGATAGTGTGAGGCAGGCGGCTTGAAGGTGTAAGGAAGGGTCGCTCTGTGAATCTTGCAGTCCCATGACTGCTGTATGGCTGATGTAACATCAGATTAAGTCAACGAGGAAATGTTATGGAAAAAGAATAAAAAGTAGCAGAAAGTTCATGTTTGATCACTAATTATTAAAAATATGCCCTTTGGTCATTAAGTATTTTTATATACACTTAAACGCAACAAGTGCATATCTTATATTGTGCTCTGTGCAATGCAACAGCACATATGTTTTCTCTTCATTGCACAACCAAATGAGGTACATCTCGGCAATTTTGCATTATCTTTTCAACAGCACACATGTTAACTCCATGCACAGACGGATGAGTTAGTACTGGTACACTTAGTCGTTTTACGGAAAATGGTGCATGCTCAGAAAAAACGACGAAGTGTCAAAATTCCTCCGTCTGAACCATGCGGTGTGTTTCTCTGCTCAAGCCGGAGATAGTGTGAGGCAGGCGGCTTGAAGGTGTAAGGAAGGGTCGCTCTGTGAATCATGCAGTCCCATGACTGCTGTATGGCTGATGTAACATCAGATTAAGTCAACGAGGAAATGATTTGGAAAAAGAATAAAAAGTAGCAGAAAGTTCATGTTTGAGTTCTCTGTGCAATGCAACAGCACATATGTTTTCTCTTCATTGCACAACCAAATGAGGTAAATCTATGCAATTCTGCATTATCTCTTCAACAGTACACATGTTAACTCCATGCACAGACGGATGAGTTAGTGCTGGTACACTTAGTTGTTTTTCTGAGAAATGGTGCACGCTCTGAATAACGACTAAGTGTCAAAATTCCTCCATGTGAACCGTGCACTATGTTTCTCTGCTCAAGCCGGAGATAGTGTGAGGCAGGCGGCATGAAGGTGTAAGGAAGGGTCGCTCTGTAAATCCGCTCAACTCAAACTCTCTCCGGCTGGAGGAAAGACACAGACACAGCCTGCTTCCTCGGCACAATGCAAACGGAAGAATTTTGACACTTTTAGTCTTTTTTCTAAAATATGGTACACGGACGAATTTTGACAATTAGTCGTTTTACTGAGAATGGTGCATGCTCAGAAAAAACGACGAAGTGTCAAAATTCCTCCGTGTGAACCATGCGGTGTGTTTCTCTGCTCAAGACGGAGAGAGTGTCAGGTAGGCGGCTTGAAAGTGTAAGGAAGGGCTTCGCTGTGAATTCGCTCTATATGAACCATGCAGTCAACTGACTGCTGTAAGGCTGATGCCTTACATCAGATTAAGTCGATGCGGAGAGTTTATTGAAAAAGAATAAAAAGTTACAGAAAGTTCATGTTTGATCACTAATTTATTAAAAATATGCCCTTTGGTCATTAAGTATTTTTATATACACTTAAACGCAACAAGTGCATTTCTTATATTGTGCTCTGTGCAATGCAACAGCACATATGTTTTCTCTTCATTGCACAACCAAATGAGGTACATCTATGCAATTTTGCATTGTCTTTTCAACAGCACACGTTAACTCCATGCACAGACGGATGAGTTAGTGCTGGTACACTTAGTCGTTTTACTGAAAATGGTGCATGCTCAGAAAAAACGACGAAGTGTCAAAATTCCTCCGTGTGAACCATGCGGTGTGTTTCTCTGCTCAAGCCGGAGATAGTGTGAGGCAGGCGGCTTGAAGGTGTAAGGAAGGGTCGCTCTGTGAATCTTGCAGTCCCATGACTGCTGTATGGCTGATGTAACATCAGATTAAGTCAACGAGGAAATGTTATGGAAAAAGAATAAAAAGTAGCAGAAAGTTCATGTTTGATCACTAATTATTAAAAATATGCCCTTTGGTCATTAAGTATTTTTATATACACTTAAACGCAACAAGTGCATATCTTATATTGTGCTCTGTGCAATGCAACAGCACATATGTTTTCTCTTCATTGCACAACCAAATGAGGTACATCTCGGCAATTTTGCATTATCTTTTCAACAGCACACATGTTAACTCCATGCACAGACGGATGAGTTAGTACTGGTACACTTAGTCGTTTTACGGAAAATGGTGCATGCTCAGAAAAAACGACGAAGTGTCAAAATTCCTCCGTGTGAACCATGCGGTGTGTTTCTCTGCTCAAGCCGGAGAGAGTGTAAGGCAGGCGGCTTGAAGGTGTAAGGAAGTGAATCATACAGTCCCATGACTGCTGTAAGGCTGATATAACATCAGATTAAGTCAACGAGGAAATGTTATGGAAAAAGAATAAAAAGTAGCAGAAAGTTCATGTTTGAGTTCTCTGTGCAATGCAACAGCACATATGTTTTCTCTTCATTTCACAACTAAATGAGGTACATCTATGCAATTCTGCACTATCTCTTCAACAGCACACGTTAACTCCATGCACAGACGGATGCATGGAGTGCTGGTACACTTAGTTGTTTTTGTGAGAAATGGTGCAGGCTCCTAAAAACGACTAAGTGTCAAAATTCCTCCTTGTGAACCATGCAGTGTGTGTCTCTGCTCAAGCCGGAGATAGTGTGAGGCAGGCGGCATGAAGGTGTAAGGAAGGGTCGCTCTGTAAATCCGCTCAACTCAAACTCTCTCCGGCTGGAGGAGAGACACAGACACAGCCTGCTTCCTAGGCACAAAGTAAACGGAGGAATTTTGACACTTTTAGTCTTTTTTTCTAAAATATGGTACACGGACGAATTTTGACAATTAGTCGTTTTACTGAGAATGGTGCATGCTCAGAAAAAACGACGAAGTGTCAAAATTCCTCCGTGTGAACCATGCGGTGTGTTTCTCTGCTCAAGCCGGAGAGAGTGTCAGGTAGGCGGCTTGAAAGTGTAAGGAAGGGTTTCGCTGTGAATTCGCTCTATATGAACCATGCAGTCAACTGACTGCTGTAAGGCTGATGCCTTACATCAGATTAAGTCGATGCGGAGAGTTCATTGAAAAAGAATAAAAAGTAACAGAAAGTTCATGTTTGATCACTAATTTATTAAAAATATGCCCTTTGGTCATTAAGTATTTTTATATACACTTAAACGCAACAAGTGCATATCTTATATTGTGCTCTGTGCAATGCAACAGCACATATGTTTTCTCTTCATTGCACAACCAAATGAGGTACATCTATGCAATTTTGCATTATCTTTTCAACAGCACACATGTTAACTCCATGCACAGACGGATGAGTTAGTGCTGGTACACTTAGTCGTTTTACTGAAAATGGTGCATGCTCAGAAAAAACGACGAAGTGTCAAAATTCCTCCGTGTGAACCATGCGGTGTGTTTCTCTGCTCAAGCCGGAGATAGTGTGAGGCAGGCGGCAGTCCCTTGCAGTCCCATGACTGCTGTATGGCTGATGTAACATCAGATTAAGTCAACGAGGAAATGTTATGCAAAAAGAATAAAAAGTAGCAGAAAGTTCATGTTTGATCACTAATTATTATAAAATATGCCCTTTGGTCATTAAGTATTTTTATATACACTTAAAGGCAACAAGTGCATATCTTATGTGCTGTTGCATTGCACAGAGCACAATATATGTTTTCTCTTCATTGCACAACCAAATGAGGTACATCTATGCAATTTTGCATTATCTTTTCAACAGCACATATGTTAACTCCATGCACAGCAGAATGCTGGTACACTTGGTCGTTTTTCTGAAAAAAGGTGCACGCTCAGAAAGACGACTAAGTGTCAAAATTCCTCCGTGTGAACCGTGCACTGTGTTTCTCTGCTCAAGCCGGAGAGAGTGTTAGGTAGGCGGCTTGAAGGTGTAAGGAAGGGTCGCTCTGTGAATCATGCAGTTCATTGACTGCTGTATTGCTGATGTAACATCAGATTAAGTCAACGAGGAAATGTTTTGGAAAAAGAATAAAAAGTAGCAGAAAGTTCATGTTTGAGTTCTCTGTGTAAAACAACAACACATATGTTTTCTCTTCATTGCACAACCAAATGAGGTAAATCTATGCAATTCTGCATTATCTCTTCAACAGCACACATGTTAACTCCATGCACAGACGGATGAGTTAGTGCTGGTACACTTAGTTGTTTTTCTGAGAAATGGTGCACGCTCTGAATAACGACTAAGTGTCAAAATTCCTCCTTGTGAACCATGCAGTGTGTGTCTCTGCTCAAGCCGGAGATAGTGTGAGGCAGGCGGCATGAAGGTGTAAGGAAGGGTCGCTCTGTAAATCCGCTCAACTCAAACTCTCTCCGGCTGGAGGAAAGACACAGACACAGCCTGCTTCCTCGGCACAAAGCAAACGGAAGAATTTTGACACTTTTAGTCTTTTTTCTAAAATATGGTACACGGTCGAATTTTGACAATTAGTCGTTTTACTGAGAATGGTGCATGCTCAGAAAAAACGACGAAGTGTCAAAATTCCTCCGTGTGAACCATGCGGTGTGTTTCTCTGCTCAAGCCGGAGAGAGTGTCAGGTAGGCGGCTTGAAAGTGTAAGGAAGGGCTTCGCTGTGAATTCGCTCTATATGAACCATGCAGTCAACTGACTGCTGTAAGGCTGATGCCTTACATCAGATTAAGTCGATGCGGAGAGTTTATTGAAAAAGAATAAAAAGTTACAGAAAGTTCATGTTTGATCACTAATTTATTAAAAATATGCCCTTTGGTCATTAAGTATTTTTATATACACTTAAACGCAACAAGTGCATATCTTATATTGTGCTCTGTGCAATGCAACAGCACATATGTTTTCTCTTCATTGCACAACCAAATGAGGTACATCTATGCAATTTTGCATTGTCTTTTCAACAGCACACGTTAACTCCATGCACAGACGGATGAGTTAGTGCTGGTACACTTAGTCGTTTTACTGAAAATGGTGCATGCTCAGAAAAAACGACGAAGTGTCAAAATTCCTCCGTGTGAACCATGCGGTGTGTTTCTCTGCTCAAGCCGGAGATAGTGTGAGGCAGGCGGCTTGAAGGTGTAAGGAAGGGTCGCTCTGTGAATCTTGCAGTCCCATGACTGCTGTATGGCTGATGTAACATCAGATTAAGTCAACGAGGAAATGTTATGGAAAAAGAATAAAAAGTAGCAGAAAGTTCATGTTTGATCACTAATTATTAAAAATATGCCCTTTGGTCATTAAGTATTTTTATATACACTTAAACGCAACAAGTGCATATCTTATATTGTGCTCTGTGCAATGCAACAGCACATATGTTTTCTCTTCATTGCACAACCAAATGAGGTACATCTATGCAATTTTGCATTATCTTTTCAACAGCACACATGTTAACTCCATGCACAGACGGATGAGTTAGTACTGGTACACTTAGTCGTTTTACGGAAAATGGTGCATGCTCAGAAAAAACGACGAAGTGTCAAAATTCCTCCGTGTGAACCATGCGGTGTGTTTCTCTGCTCAAGCCGGAGATAGTGTGAGGCAGGCGGCTTGAAGGTGTAAGGAAGGGTCGCTCTGTGAATCATGCAGTCCCATGACTGCTGTATGGCTGATGTAACATCAGATTAAGTCAACGAGGAAATGATTTGGAAAAAGAATAAAAAGTAGCAGAAAGTTCATGTTTGAGTTCTCTGTGCAATGCAACAGCACATATGTTTTCTCTTCATTGCACAACCAAATGAGGTAAATCTATGCAATTCTGCATTATCTCTTCAACAGTACACATGTTAACTCCATGCACAGACGGATGAGTTAGTGCTGGTACACTTAGTTGTTTTTCTGAGAAATGGTGCACGCTCTGAATAACGACTAAGTGTCAAAATTCCTCCATGTGAACCGTGCACTATGTTTCTCTGCTCAAGCCGGAGATAGTGTGAGGCAGGCGGCATGAAGGTGTAAGGAAGGGTCGCTCTGTAAATCCGCTCAACTCAAACTCTCTCCGGCTGGAGGAAAGACACAGACACAGCCTGCTTCCTCGGCACAATGCAAACGGAAGAATTTTGACACTTTTAGTCTTTTTTCTAAAATATGGTACACGGACGAATTTTGACAATTAGTCGTTTTACTGAGAATGGTGCATGCTCAGAAAAAACGACGAAGTGTCAAAATTCCTCCGTGTGAACCATGCGGTGTGTTTCTCTGCTCAAGACGGAGAGAGTGTCAGGTAGGCGGCTTGAAAGTGTAAGGAAGGGCTTCGCTGTGAATTCGCTCTATATGAACCATGCAGTCAACTGACTGCTGTAAGGCTGATGCCTTACATCAGATTAAGTCGATGCGGAGAGTTTATTGAAAAAGAATAAAAAGTTACAGAAAGTTCATGTTTGATCACTAATTTATTAAAAATATGCCCTTTGGTCATTAAGTATTTTTATATACACTTAAACGCAACAAGTGCATATCTTATATTGTGCTCTGTGCAATGCAACAGCACATATGTTTTCTCTTCATTGCACAACCAAATGAGGTACATCTATGCAATTTTGCATTGTCTTTTCAACAGCACACGTTAACTCCATGCACAGACGGATGAGTTAGTGCTGGTACACTTAGTCGTTTTACTGAAAATGGTGCATGCTCAGAAAAAACGACGAAGTGTCAAAATTCCTCCGTGTGAACCATGCGGTGTGTTTCTCTGCTCAAGCCGGAGATAGTGTGAGGCAGGCGGCTTGAAGGTGTAAGGAAGGGTCGCTCTGTGAATCTTGCAGTCCCATGACTGCTGTATGGCTGATGTAACATCAGATTAAGTCAACGAGGAAATGTTATGGAAAAAGAATAAAAAGTAGCAGAAAGTTCATGTTTGATCACTAATTATTAAAAATATGCCCTTTGGTCATTAAGTATTTTTATATACACTTAAACGCAACAAGTGCATATCTTATATTGTGCTCTGTGCAATGCAACAGCACATATGTTTTCTCTTCATTGCACAACCAAATGAGGTACATCTATGCAATTTTGCATTGTCTTTTCAACAGCACACGTTAACTCCATGCACAGACGGATGAGTTAGTGCTGGTACACTTAGTCGTTTTACTGAAAATGGTGCATGCTCAGAAAAAACGACGAAGTGTCAAAATTCCTCCGTGTGAACCATGCGGTGTGTTTCTCTGCTCAAGCCGGAGATAGTGTGAGGCAGGCGGCTTGAAGGTGTAAGGAAGGGTCGCTCTGTGAATCTTGCAGTCCCATGACTGCTGTATGGCTGATGTAACATCAGATTAAGTCAACGAGGAAATGTTATGGAAAAAGAATAAAAAGTAGCAGAAAGTTCATGTTTGATCACTAATTATTAAAAATATGCCCTTTGGTCATTAAGTATTTTTATATACACTTAAACGCAACAAGTGCATATCTTATATTGTGCTCTGTGCAATGCAACAGCACATATGTTTTCTCTTCATTGCACAACCAAATGAGGTACATCTCGGCAATTTTGCATTATCTTTTCAACAGCACACATGTTAACTCCATGCACAGACGGATGAGTTAGTACTGGTACACTTAGTCGTTTTACGGAAAATGGTGCATGCTCAGAAAAAACGACGAAGTGTCAAAATTCCTCCGTGTGAACCATGCGGTGTGTTTCTCTGCTCAAGCCGGAGATAGTGTGAGGCAGGCGGCTTGAAGGTGTAAGGAAGGGTCGCTCTGTGAATCATGCAGTCCCATGACTGCTGTATGGCTGATGTAACATCAGATTAAGTCAACGAGGAAATGATTTGGAAAAAGAATAAAAAGTAGCAGAAAGTTCATGTTTGAGTTCTCTGTGCAATGCAACAGCACATATGTTTTCTCTTCATTGCACAACCAAATGAGGTAAATCTATGCAATTCTGCATTATCTCTTCAACAGTACACATGTTAACTCCATGCACAGACGGATGAGTTAGTGCTGGTACACTTAGTTGTTTTTCTGAGAAATGGTGCACGCTCTGAATAACGACTAAGTGTCAAAATTCCTCCATGTGAACCGTGCACTATGTTTCTCTGCTCAAGCCGGAGATAGTGTGAGGCAGGCGGCATGAAGGTGTAAGGAAGGGTCGCTCTGTAAATCCGCTCAACTCAAACTCTCTCCGGCTGGAGGAAAGACACAGACACAGCCTGCTTCCTCGGCACAAAGCAAACGGAAGAATTTTGACACTTTTAGTCTTTTTTCTAAAATATGGTACACGGACGAATTTTGACAATTAGTCGTTTTACTGAGAATGGTGCATGCTCAGAAAAAACGACGAAGTGTCAAAATTCCTCCGTGTGAACCATGCGGTGTGTTTCTCTGCTCAAGCCGGAGAGAGTGTCAGGTAGGCGGCTTGAAAGTGTAAGGAAGGGCTTCGCTGTGAATTCGCTCTATATGAACCATGCAGTCAACTGACTGCTGTAAGGCTGATGCCTTACATCAGATTAAGTCGATGCGGAGAGTTTATTGAAAAAGAATAAAAAGTTACAGAAAGTTCATGTTTGATCACTAATTTATTAAAAATATGCCCTTTGGTCATTAAGTATTTTTATATACACTTAAACGCAACAAGTGCATATCTTATATTGTGCTCTGTGCAATGCAACAGCACATATGTTTTCTCTTCATTGCACAACCAAATGAGGTACATCTATGCAATTTTGCATTGTCTTTTCAACAGCACACGTTAACTCCATGCACAGACGGATGAGTTAGTGCTGGTACACTTAGTCGTTTTACTGAAAATGGTGCATGCTCAGAAAAAACGACGAAGTGTCAAAATTCCTCCGTGTGAACCATGCGGTGTGTTTCTCTGCTCAAGCCGGAGATAGTGTGAGGCAGGCGGCTTGAAGGTGTAAGGAAGGGTCGCTCTGTGAATCTTGCAGTCCCATGACTGCTGTATGGCTGATGTAACATCAGATTAAGTCAACGAGGAAATGTTATGGAAAAAGAATAAAAAGTAGCAGAAAGTTCATGTTTGATCACTAATTATTAAAAATATGCCCTTTGGTCATTAAGTATTTTTATATACACTTAAACGCAACAAGTGCATATCTTATATTGTGCTCTGTGCAATGCAACAGCACATATGTTTTCTCTTCATTGCACAACCAAATGAGGTACATCTATGCAATTTTGCATTATCTTTTCAACAGCACACATGTTAACTCCATGCACAGACGGATGAGTTAGTACTGGTACACTTAGTCGTTTTACGGAAAATGGTGCATGCTCAGAAAAAACGACGAAGTGTCAAAATTCCTCCGTGTGAACCATGCGGTGTGTTTCTCTGCTCAAGCCGGAGATAGTGTGAGGCAGGCGGCTTGAAGGTGTAAGGAAGGGTCGCTCTGTGAATCATGCAGTCCCATGACTGCTGTATGGCTGATGTAACATCAGATTAAGTCAACGAGGAAATGATTTGGAAAAAGAATAAAAAGTAGCAGAAAGTTCATGTTTGAGTTCTCTGTGCAATGCAACAGCACATATGTTTTCTCTTCATTGCACAACCAAATGAGGTAAATCTATGCAATTCTGCATTATCTCTTCAACAGTACACATGTTAACTCCATGCACAGACGGATGAGTTAGTGCTGGTACACTTAGTTGTTTTTCTGAGAAATGGTGCACGCTCTGAATAACGACTAAGTGTCAAAATTCCTCCATGTGAACCGTGCACTATGTTTCTCTGCTCAAGCCGGAGATAGTGTGAGGCAGGCGGCATGAAGGTGTAAGGAAGGGTCGCTCTGTAAATCCGCTCAACTCAAACTCTCTCCGGCTGGAGGAAAGACACAGACACAGCCTGCTTCCTCGGCACAAAGCAAACGGAAGAATTTTGACACTTTTAGTGTTTTTTCTAAAATATGGTACACGGACGAATTTTGACAATTAGTCGTTTTACTGAGAATGGTGCATGCTCAGAAAAAACGACGAAGTGTCAAAATTCCTCCGTGTGAACCATGCGGTGTGTTTCTCTGCTCAAGCCGGAGAGAGTGTCAGGTAGGCGGCTTGAAAGTGTAAGGAAGGGCTTCGCTGTGAATTCGCTCTATATGAACCATGCAGTCAACTGACTGCTGTAAGGCTGATGCCTTACATCAGATTAAGTCGATGCGGAGAGTTTATTGAAAAAGAATAAAAAGTTACAGAAAGTTCATGTTTGATCACTAATTTATTAAAAATATGCCCTTTGGTCATTAAGTATTTTTATATACACTTAAACGCAACAAGTGCATATCTTATATTGTGCTCTGTGCAATGCAACAGCACATATGTTTTCTCTTCATTGCACAACCAAATGAGGTAAATCTATGCAATTCTGCACTATCTCTTCAACAGCACATATGTTAAATCCATGCACAGCAGAATGCTGGTACACTTGGTCGTTTTTCTGAAAAAAGGTGCACGCTCAGAAAGACGACTAAGTGTCAAAATTCCTCCGTGTGAACCGTGCACTGTTTTCTCTGCTCAAGCCGGAGAGAGTGTAAGGCAGGCGGCTTGAAGGTGTAAGGAAGTGAATCATACAGTCCCATGACTGCTGTAAGGCTGATGTAACATCAGATTAAGTCAACGAGGAAATGTTATGGAAAAAGAATAAAAAGTAGCAGAAAGTTCATGTTTGAGTTCTCTGTGCAATGCAACAGCACATATGTTTTCTCTTCATTTCACAACTAAATGAGGTACATCTATGCAATTCTGCACTATCTCTTCAACAGCACACGTTAACTCCATGCACAGACGGATGCATGGAGTGCTGGTACACTTAGTTGTTTTTGTGAGAAATGGTGCAGGCTCCTAAAAACGACTAAGTGTCAAAATTCCTCCTTGTGAACCATGCAGTGTGTGTCTCTGCTCAAGCCGGAGATAGTGTGAGGCAGGCGGCATGAAGGTGTAAGGAAGGGTCGCTCTGTAAATCCGCTCAACTCAAACTCTCTCCGGCTGGAGGAGAGACACAGACACAGCCTGCTTCCTAGGCACAAAGTAAACGGAGGAATTTTGACACTTTTAGTCTTTTTTTCTAAAATATGGTACACGGACGAATTTTGACAATTAGTCGTTTTACTGAGAATGGTGCATGCTCAGAAAAAACGACGAAGTGTCAAAATTCCTCCGTGTGAACCATGCGGTGTGTTTCTCTGCTCAAGCCGGAGAGAGTGTCAGGTAGGCGGCTTGAAAGTGTAAGGAAGGGTTTCGCTGTGAATTCGCTCTATATGAACCATGCAGTCAACTGACTGCTGTAAGGCTGATGCCTTACATCAGATTAAGTCGATGCGGAGAGTTCATTGAAAAAGAATAAAAAGTAACAGAAAGTTCATGTTTGATCACTAATTTATTAAAAATATGCCCTTTGGTCATTAAGTATTTTTATATACACTTAAACGCAACAAGTGCATATCTTATATTGTGCTCTGTGCAATGCAACAGCACATATGTTTTCTCTTCATTGCACAACCAAATGAGGTACATCTATGCAATTTTGCATTATCTTTTCAACAGCACACATGTTAACTCCATGCACAGACGGATGAGTTAGTGCTGGTACACTTAGTCGTTTTACTGAAAATGGTGCATGCTCAGAAAAAACGACGAAGTGTCAAAATTCCTCCGTGTGAACCATGCGGTGTGTTTCTCTGCTCAAGCCGGAGATAGTGTGAGGCAGGCGGCTTGAAGGTGTAAGGAAGGGTCGCTCTGTGAATCTTGCAGTCCCATGACTGCTGTATGGCTGATGTAACATCAGATTAAGTCAACGAGGAAATGTTATGGAAAAAGAATAAAAAGTAGCAGAAAGTTCATGTTTGATCACTAATTATTAAAAATATGCCCTTTGGTCATTAAGTATTTTTATATACACTTAAACGCAACAAGTGCATATCTTATATTGTGCTCTGTGCAATGCAACAGCACATATGTTTTCTCTTCATTGCACAACCAAATGAGGTACATCTCGGCAATTTTGCATTATCTTTTCAACAGCACACATGTTAACTCCATGCACAGACGGATGAGTTAGTACTGGTACACTTAGTCGTTTTACGGAAAATGGTGCATGCTCAGAAAAAACGACGAAGTGTCAAAATTCCTCCGTGTGAACCATGCGGTGTGTTTCTCTGCTCAAGCCGGAGATAGTGTGAGGCAGGCGGCTTGAAGGTGTAAGGAAGGGTCGCTCTGTGAATCATGCAGTCCCATGACTGCTGTATGGCTGATGTAACATCAGATTAAGTCAACGAGGAAATGATTTGGAAAAAGAATAAAAAGTAGCAGAAAGTTCATGTTTGAGTTCTCTGTGCAATGCAACAGCACATATGTTTTCTCTTCATTGCACAACCAAATGAGGTAAATCTATGCAATTCTGCATTATCTCTTCAACAGTACACATGTTAACTCCATGCACAGACGGATGAGTTAGTGCTGGTACACTTAGTTGTTTTTCTGAGAAATGGTGCACGCTCTGAATAACGACTAAGTGTCAAAATTCCTCCATGTGAACCGTGCACTATGTTTCTCTGCTCAAGCCGGAGATAGTGTGAGGCAGGCGGCATGAAGGTGTAAGGAAGGGTCGCTCTGTAAATCCGCTCAACTCAAACTCTCTCCGGCTGGAGGAAAGACACAGACACAGCCTGCTTCCTCGGCACAAAGCAAACGGAAGAATTTTGACACTTTTAGTCTTTTTTCTAAAATATGGTACACGGACGAATTTTGACAATTAGTCGTTTTACTGAGAATGGTGCATGCTCAGAAAAAACGACGAAGTGTCAAAATTCCTCCGTGTGAACCATGCGGTGTGTTTCTCTGCTCAAGCCGGAGAGAGTGTCAGGTAGGCGGCTTGAAAGTGTAAGGAAGGGCTTCGCTGTGAATTCGCTCTATATGAACCATGCAGTCAACTGACTGCTGTAAGGCTGATGCCTTACATCAGATTAAGTCGATGCGGAGAGTTTATTGAAAAAGAATAAAAAGTTACAGAAAGTTCATGTTTGATCACTAATTTATTAAAAATATGCCCTTTGGTCATTAAGTATTTTTATATACACTTAAACGCAACAAGTGCATATCTTATATTGTGCTCTGTGCAATGCAACAGCACATATGTTTTCTCTTCATTGCACAACCAAATGAGGTACATCTATGCAATTTTGCATTGTCTTTTCAACAGCACACGTTAACTCCATGCACAGACGGATGAGTTAGTGCTGGTACACTTAGTCGTTTTACTGAAAATGGTGCATGCTCAGAAAAAACGACGAAGTGTCAAAATTCCTCCGTGTGAACCATGCGGTGTGTTTCTCTGCTCAAGCCGGAGATAGTGTGAGGCAGGCGGCTTGAAGGTGTAAGGAAGGGTCGCTCTGTGAATCTTGCAGTCCCATGACTGCTGTATGGCTGATGTAACATCAGATTAAGTCAACGAGGAAATGTTATGGAAAAAGAATAAAAAGTAGCAGAAAGTTCATGTTTGATCACTAATTATTAAAAATATGCCCTTTGGTCATTAAGTATTTTTATATACACTTAAACGCAACAAGTGCATATCTTATATTGTGCTCTGTGCAATGCAACAGCACATATGTTTTCTCTTCATTGCACAACCAAATGAGGTACATCTATGCAATTTTGCATTATCTTTTCAACAGCACACATGTTAACTCCATGCACAGACGGATGAGTTAGTACTGGTACACTTAGTCGTTTTACGGAAAATGGTGCATGCTCAGAAAAAACGACGAAGTGTCAAAATTCCTCCGTGTGAACCATGCGGTGTGTTTCTCTGCTCAAGCCGGAGATAGTGTGAGGCAGGCGGCTTGAAGGTGTAAGGAAGGGTCGCTCTGTGAATCATGCAGTCCCATGACTGCTGTATGGCTGATGTAACATCAGATTAAGTCAACGAGGAAATGATTTGGAAAAAGAATAAAAAGTAGCAGAAAGTTCATGTTTGAGTTCTCTGTGCAATGCAACAGCACATATGTTTTCTCTTCATTGCACAACCAAATGAGGTAAATCTATGCAATTCTGCATTATCTCTTCAACAGTACACATGTTAACTCCATGCACAGACGGATGAGTTAGTGCTGGTACACTTAGTTGTTTTTCTGAGAAATGGTGCACGCTCTGAATAACGACTAAGTGTCAAAATTCCTCCATGTGAACCGTGCACTATGTTTCTCTGCTCAAGCCGGAGATAGTGTGAGGCAGGCGGCATGAAGGTGTAAGGAAGGGTCGCTCTGTAAATCCGCTCAACTCAAACTCTCTCCGGCTGGAGGAAAGACACAGACACAGCCTGCTTCCTCGGCACAAAGCAAACGGAAGAATTTTGACACTTTTAGTGTTTTTTCTAAAATATGGTACACGGACGAATTTTGACAATTAGTCGTTTTACTGAGAATGGTGCATGCTCAGAAAAAACGACGAAGTGTCAAAATTCCTCCGTGTGAACCATGCGGTGTGTTTCTCTGCTCAAGCCGGAGAGAGTGTCAGGTAGGCGGCTTGAAAGTGTAAGGAAGGGCTTCGCTGTGAATTCGCTCTATATGAACCATGCAGTCAACTGACTGCTGTAAGGCTGATGCCTTACATCAGATTAAGTCGATGCGGAGAGTTTATTGAAAAAGAATAAAAAGTTACAGAAAGTTCATGTTTGATCACTAATTTATTAAAAATATGCCCTTTGGTCATTAAGTATTTTTATATACACTTAAACGCAACAAGTGCATATCTTATATTGTGCTCTGTGCAATGCAACAGCACATATGTTTTCTCTTCATTGCACAACCAAATGAGGTAAATCTATGCAATTCTGCACTATCTCTTCAACAGCACATATGTTAAATCCATGCACAGCAGAATGCTGGTACACTTGGTCGTTTTTCTGAAAAAAGGTGCACGCTCAGAAAGACGACTAAGTGTCAAAATTCCTCCGTGTGAACCGTGCACTGTTTTCTCTGCTCAAGCCGGAGAGAGTGTAAGGCAGGCGGCTTGAAGGTGTAAGGAAGTGAATCATACAGTCCCATGACTGCTGTAAGGCTGATGTAACATCAGATTAAGTCAACGAGGAAATGTTATGGAAAAAGAATAAAAAGTAGCAGAAAGTTCATGTTTGAGTTCTCTGTGCAATGCAACAGCACATATGTTTTCTCTTCATTTCACAACTAAATGAGGTACATCTATGCAATTCTGCACTATCTCTTCAACAGCACACGTTAACTCCATGCACAGACGGATGCATGGAGTGCTGGTACACTTAGTTGTTTTTGTGAGAAATGGTGCAGGCTCCTAAAAACGACTAAGTGTCAAAATTCCTCCTTGTGAACCATGCAGTGTGTGTCTCTGCTCAAGCCGGAGATAGTGTGAGGCAGGCGGCATGAAGGTGTAAGGAAGGGTCGCTCTGTAAATCCGCTCAACTCAAACTCTCTCCGGCTGGAGGAGAGACACAGACACAGCCTGCTTCCTAGGCACAAAGTAAACGGAGGAATTTTGACACTTTTAGTCTTTTTTTCTAAAATATGGTACACGGACGAATTTTGACAATTAGTCGTTTTACTGAGAATGGTGCATGCTCAGAAAAAACGACGAAGTGTCAAAATTCCTCCGTGTGAACCATGCGGTGTGTTTCTCTGCTCAAGCCGGAGAGAGTGTCAGGTAGGCGGCTTGAAAGTGTAAGGAAGGGTTTCGCTGTGAATTCGCTCTATATGAACCATGCAGTCAACTGACTGCTGTAAGGCTGATGCCTTACATCAGATTAAGTCGATGCGGAGAGTTCATTGAAAAAGAATAAAAAGTAACAGAAAGTTCATGTTTGATCACTAATTTATTAAAAATATGCCCTTTGGTCATTAAGTATTTTTATATACACTTAAACGCAACAAGTGCATATCTTATATTGTGCTCTGTGCAATGCAACAGCACATATGTTTTCTCTTCATTGCACAACCAAATGAGGTACATCTATGCAATTTTGCATTATCTTTTCAACAGCACACATGTTAACTCCATGCACAGACGGATGAGTTAGTGCTGGTACACTTAGTCGTTTTACTGAAAATGGTGCATGCTCAGAAAAAACGACGAAGTGTCAAAATTCCTCCGTGTGAACCATGCGGTGTGTTTCTCTGCTCAAGCCGGAGATAGTGTGAGGCAGGCGGCTTGAAGGTGTAAGGAAGGGTCGCTCTGTGAATCTTGCAGTCCCATGACTGCTGTATGGCTGATGTAACATCAGATTAAGTCAACGAGGAAATGTTATGGAAAAAGAATAAAAAGTAGCAGAAAGTTCATGTTTGATCACTAATTATTAAAAATATGCCCTTTGGTCATTAAGTATTTTTATATACACTTAAACGCAACAAGTGCATATCTTATATTGTGCTCTGTGCAATGCAACAGCACATATGTTTTCTCTTCATTGCACAACCAAATGAGGTACATCTCGGCAATTTTGCATTATCTTTTCAACAGCACACATGTTAACTCCATGCACAGACGGATGAGTTAGTACTGGTACACTTAGTCGTTTTACGGAAAATGGTGCATGCTCAGAAAAAACGACGAAGTGTCAAAATTCCTCCGTGTGAACCATGCGGTGTGTTTCTCTGCTCAAGCCGGAGATAGTGTGAGGCAGGCGGCTTGAAGGTGTAAGGAAGGGTCGCTCTGTGAATCATGCAGTCCCATGACTGCTGTATGGCTGATGTAACATCAGATTAAGTCAACGAGGAAATGATTTGGAAAAAGAATAAAAAGTAGCAGAAAGTTCATGTTTGAGTTCTCTGTGCAATGCAACAGCACATATGTTTTCTCTTCATTGCACAACCAAATGAGGTAAATCTATGCAATTCTGCATTATCTCTTCAACAGTACACATGTTAACTCCATGCACAGACGGATGAGTTAGTGCTGGTACACTTAGTTGTTTTTCTGAGAAATGGTGCACGCTCTGAATAACGACTAAGTGTCAAAATTCCTCCATGTGAACCGTGCACTATGTTTCTCTGCTCAAGCCGGAGATAGTGTGAGGCAGGCGGCATGAAGGTGTAAGGAAGGGTCGCTCTGTAAATCCGCTCAACTCAAACTCTCTCCGGCTTGAGGAAAGACACAGACACAGCCTGCTTCCTCGGCACAAAGCAAACGGAAGAATTTTGACACTTTTAGTGTTTTTTCTAAAATATGGTACACGGACGAATTTTGACAATTAGTCGTTTTACTGAGAATGGTGCATGCTCAGAAAAAACGACGAAGTGTCAAAATTCCTCCGTGTGAACCATGCGGTGTGTTTCTCTGCTCAAGCCGGAGAGAGTGTCAGGTAGGCGGCTTGAAAGTGTAAGGAAGGGCTTCGCTGTGAATTCGCTCTATATGAACCATGCAGTCAACTGACTGCTGTAAGGCTGATGCCTTACATCAGATTAAGTCGATGCGGAGAGTTTATTGAAAAAGAATAAAAAGTTACAGAAAGTTCATGTTTGATCACTAATTTATTAAAAATATGCCCTTTGGTCATTAAGTATTTTTATATACACTTAAACGCAACAAGTGCATATCTTATATTGTGCTCTGTGCAATGCAACAGCACATATGTTTTCTCTTCATTGCACAACCAAATGAGGTAAATCTATGCAATTCTGCACTATCTCTTCAACAGCACATATGTTAAATCCATGCACAGCAGAATGCTGGTACACTTGGTCGTTTTTCTGAAAAAAGGTGCACGCTCAGAAAGACGACTAAGTGTCAAAATTCCTCCGTGTGAACCGTGCACTGTTTTCTCTGCTCAAGCCGGAGAGAGTGTAAGGCAGGCGGCTTGAAGGTGTAAGGAAGTGAATCATACAGTCCCATGACTGCTGTAAGGCTGATGTAACATCAGATTAAGTCAACGAGGAAATGTTATGGAAAAAGAATAAAAAGTAGCAGAAAGTTCATGTTTGAGTTCTCTGTGCAATGCAACAGCACATATGTTTTCTCTTCATTTCACAACTAAATGAGGTACATCTATGCAATTCTGCACTATCTCTTCAACAGCACACGTTAACTCCATGCACAGACGGATGCATGGAGTGCTGGTACACTTAGTTGTTTTTGTGAGAAATGGTGCAGGCTCCTAAAAACGACTAAGTGTCAAAATTCCTCCTTGTGAACCATGCAGTGTGTGTCTCTGCTCAAGCCGGAGATAGTGTGAGGCAGGCGGCATGAAGGTGTAAGGAAGGGTCGCTCTGTAAATCCGCTCAACTCAAACTCTCTCCGGCTGGAGGAGAGACACAGACACAGCCTGCTTCCTAGGCACAAAGTAAACGGAGGAATTTTGACACTTTTAGTCTTTTTTTCTAAAATATGGTACACGGACGAATTTTGACAATTAGTCGTTTTACTGAGAATGGTGCATGCTCAGAAAAAACGACGAAGTGTCAAAATTCCTCCGTGTGAACCATGCGGTGTGTTTCTCTGCTCAAGCCGGAGAGAGTGTCAGGTAGGCGGCTTGAAAGTGTAAGGAAGGGTTTCGCTGTGAATTCGCTCTATATGAACCATGCAGTCAACTGACTGCTGTAAGGCTGATGCCTTACATCAGATTAAGTCGATGCGGAGAGTTCATTGAAAAAGAATAAAAAGTAACAGAAAGTTCATGTTTGATCACTAATTTATTAAAAATATGCCCTTTGGTCATTAAGTATTTTTATATACACTTAAACGCAACAAGTGCATATCTTATATTGTGCTCTGTGCAATGCAACAGCACATATGTTTTCTCTTCATTGCACAACCAAATGAGGTACATCTATGCAATTTTGCATTATCTTTTCAACAGCACACATGTTAACTCCATGCACAGACGGATGAGTTAGTGCTGGTACACTTAGTCGTTTTACTGAAAATGGTGCATGCTCAGAAAAAACGACGAAGTGTCAAAATTCCTCCGTGTGAACCATGCGGTGTGTTTCTCTGCTCAAGCCGGAGATAGTGTGAGGCAGGCGGCAGTCCCTTGCAGTCCCTTGACTGCTGTATGGCTGATGTAACATCAGATTAAGTCAACGAGGAAATGTTATGCAAAAAGAATAAAAAGTAGCAGAAAGTTCATGTTTGATCACTAATTATTAAAAATATGCCCTTTGGTCATTAAGTATTTTTATATACACTTAAAGGCAACAAGTGCATATCTTATGTGCTGTTGCATTGCACAGAGCACAATATATGTTTTCTCTTCATTGCACAACCAAATGAGGTACATCTATGCAATTTTGCATTATCTTTTCAACAGCACATATGTTAACTCCATGCACAGCAGAATGCTGGTACACTTGGTCGTTTTTCTGAAAAAAGGTGCACGCTCAGAAAGACGACTAAGTGTCAAAATTCCTCCGTGTGAACCGTGCACTGTGTTTCTCTGCTCAAGCCGGAGAGAGTGTTAGGTAGGCGGCTTGAAGGTGTAAGGAAGGGTCGCTCTGTGAATCATGCAGTTCATTGACTGCTGTATTGCTGATGTAACATCAGATTAAGTCAACGAGGAAATGTTTTGGAAAAAGAATAAAAAGTAGCAGAAAGTTCATGTTTGAGTTCTCTGTGTAATACAACAACACATATGTTTTCTCTTCATTGCACAACCAAATGAGGTAAATCTATGCAATTCTGCATTATCTCTTCAACAGCACACATGTTAACTCCATGCACAGACGGATGAGTTAGTGCTGGTACACTTAGTTGTTTTTCTGAGAAATGGTGCACGCTCTGAATAACGACTAAGTGTCAAAATTCCTCCTTGTGAACCATGCAGTGTGTGTCTCTGCTCAAGCCGGAGATAGTGTGAGGCAGGCGGCATGAAGGTGTAAGGAAGGGTCGCTCTGTAAATCCGCTCAACTCAAACTCTCTCCGGCTGGAGGAAAGACACAGACACAGCCTGCTTCCTCGGCACAAAGCAAACGGAAGAATTTTGACACTTTTAGTCTTTTTTCTAAAATATGGTACACGGTCGAATTTTGACAATTAGTCGTTTTACTGAGAATGGTGCATGCTCAGAAAAAACGACGAAGTGTCAAAATTCCTCCGTGTGAACCATGCGGTGTGTTTCTCTGCTCAAGCCGGAGAGAGTGTCAGGTAGGCGGCTTGAAAGTGTAAGGAAGGGCTTCGCTGTGAATTCGCTCTATATGAACCATGCAGTCAACTGACTGCTGTAAGGCTGATGCCTTACATCAGATTAAGTCGATGCGGAGAGTTTATTGAAAAAGAATAAAAAGTTACAGAAAGTTCATGTTTGATCACTAATTTATTAAAAATATGCCCTTTGGTCATTAAGTATTTTTATATACACTTAAACGCAACAAGTGCATATCTTATATTGTGCTCTGTGCAATGCAACAGCACATATGTTTTCTCTTCATTGCACAACCAAATGAGGTACATCTATGCAATTTTGCATTGTCTTTTCAACAGCACACGTTAACTCCATGCACAGACGGATGAGTTAGTGCTGGTACACTTAGTCGTTTTACTGAAAATGGTGCATGCTCAGAAAAAACGACGAAGTGTCAAAATTCCTCCGTGTGAACCATGCGGTGTGTTTCTCTGCTCAAGCCGGAGATAGTGTGAGGCAGGCGGCTTGAAGGTGTAAGGAAGGGTCGCTCTGTGAATCTTGCAGTCCCATGACTGCTGTATGGCTGATGTAACATCAGATTAAGTCAACGAGGAAATGTTATGGAAAAAGAATAAAAAGTAGCAGAAAGTTCATGTTTGATCACTAATTATTAAAAATATGCCCTTTGGTCATTAAGTATTTTTATATACACTTAAACGCAACAAGTGCATATCTTATATTGTGCTCTGTGCAATGCAACAGCACATATGTTTTCTCTTCATTGCACAACCAAATGAGGTACATCTCGGCAATTTTGCATTATCTTTTCAACAGCACACATGTTAACTCCATGCACAGACGGATGAGTTAGTACTGGTACACTTAGTCGTTTTACGGAAAATGGTGCATGCTCAGAAAAAACGACGAAGTGTCAAAATTCCTCCGTGTGAACCATGCGGTGTGTTTCTCTGCTCAAGCCGGAGATAGTGTGAGGCAGGCGGCTTGAAGGTGTAAGGAAGGGTCGCTCTGTGAATCATGCAGTCCCATGACTGCTGTATGGCTGATGTAACATCAGATTAAGTCAACGAGGAAATGATTTGGAAAAAGAATAAAAAGTAGCAGAAAGTTCATGTTTGAGTTCTCTGTGCAATGCAACAGCACATATGTTTTCTCTTCATTGCACAACCAAATGAGGTAAATCTATGCAATTCTGCATTATCTCTTCAACAGTACACATGTTAACTCCATGCACAGACGGATGAGTTAGTGCTGGTACACTTAGTTGTTTTTCTGAGAAATGGTGCACGCTCTGAATAACGACTAAGTGTCAAAATTCCTCCATGTGAACCGTGCACTATGTTTCTCTGCTCAAGCCGGAGATAGTGTGAGGCAGGCGGCATGAAGGTGTAAGGAAGGGTCGCTCTGTAAATCCGCTCAACTCAAACTCTCTCCGGCTGGAGGAAAGACACAGACACAGCCTGCTTCCTCGGCACAATGCAAACGGAAGAATTTTGACACTTTTAGTCTTTTTTCTAAAATATGGTACACGGACGAATTTTGACAATTAGTCGTTTTACTGAGAATGGTGCATGCTCAGAAAAAACGACGAAGTGTCAAAATTCCTCCGTGTGAACCATGCGGTGTGTTTCTCTGCTCAAGACGGAGAGAGTGTCAGGTAGGCGGCTTGAAAGTGTAAGGAAGGGCTTCGCTGTGAATTCGCTCTATATGAACCATGCAGTCAACTGACTGCTGTAAGGCTGATGCCTTACATCAGATTAAGTCGATGCGGAGAGTTTATTGAAAAAGAATAAAAAGTTACAGAAAGTTCATGTTTGATCACTAATTTATTAAAAATATGCCCTTTGGTCATTAAGTATTTTTATATACACTTAAACGCAACAAGTGCATATCTTATATTGTGCTCTGTGCAATGCAACAGCACATATGTTTTCTCTTCATTGCACAACCAAATGAGGTACATCTATGCAATTTTGCATTGTCTTTTCAACAGCACACGTTAACTCCATGCACAGACGGATGAGTTAGTGCTGGTACACTTAGTCGTTTTACTGAAAATGGTGCATGCTCAGAAAAAACGACGAAGTGTCAAAATTCCTCCGTGTGAACCATGCGGTGTGTTTCTCTGCTCAAGCCGGAGATAGTGTGAGGCAGGCGGCTTGAAGGTGTAAGGAAGGGTCGCTCTGTGAATCTTGCAGTCCCATGACTGCTGTATGGCTGATGTAACATCAGATTAAGTCAACGAGGAAATGTTATGGAAAAAGAATAAAAAGTAGCAGAAAGTTCATGTTTGATCACTAATTATTAAAAATATGCCCTTTGGTCATTAAGTATTTTTATATACACTTAAACGCAACAAGTGCATATCTTATATTGTGCTCTGTGCAATGCAACAGCACATATGTTTTCTCTTCATTGCACAACCAAATGAGGTACATCTCGGCAATTTTGCATTATCTTTTCAACAGCACACATGTTAACTCCATGCACAGACGGATGAGTTAGTACTGGTACACTTAGTCGTTTTACGGAAAATGGTGCATGCTCAGAAAAAACGACGAAGTGTCAAAATTCCTCCGTGTGAACCATGCGGTGTGTTTCTCTGCTCAAGCCGGAGATAGTGTGAGGCAGGCGGCTTGAAGGTGTAAGGAAGGGTCGCTCTGTGAATCATGCAGTCCCATGACTGCTGTATGGCTGATGTAACATCAGATTAAGTCAACGAGGAAATGATTTGGAAAAAGAATAAAAAGTAGCAGAAAGTTCATGTTTGAGTTCTCTGTGCAATGCAACAGCACATATGTTTTCTCTTCATTGCACAACCAAATGAGGTAAATCTATGCAATTCTGCACTATCTCTTCAACAGCACATATGTTAAATCCATGCACAGCAGAATGCTGGTACACTTGGTCGTTTTTCTGAAAAAAGGTGCACGCTCAGAAAGACGACTAAGTGTCAAAATTCCTCCGTGTGAACCGTGCACTGTTTTCTCTGCTCAAGCCGGAGAGAGTGTAAGGCAGGCGGCTTGAAGGTGTAAGGAAGTGAATCATACAGTCCCATGACTGCTGTAAGGCTGATGTAACATCAGATTAAGTCAACGAGGAAATGTTATGGAAAAAGAATAAAAAGTAGCAGAAAGTTCATGTTTGAGTTCTCTGTGCAATGCAACAGCACATATGTTTTCTCTTCATTTCACAACTAAATGAGGTACATCTATGCAATTCTGCACTATCTCTTCAACAGCACACGTTAACTCCATGCACAGACGGATGCATGGAGTGCTGGTACACTTAGTTGTTTTTGTGAGAAATGGTGCAGGCTCCTAAAAACGACTAAGTGTCAAAATTCCTCCTTGTGAACCATGCAGTGTGTGTCTCTGCTCAAGCCGGAGATAGTGTGAGGCAGGCGGCATGAAGGTGTAAGGAAGGGTCGCTCTGTAAATCCGCTCAACTCAAACTCTCTCCGGCTGGAGGAGAGACACAGACACAGCCTGCTTCCTAGGCACAAAGTAAACGGAGGAATTTTGACACTTTTAGTCTTTTTTTCTAAAATATGGTACACGGACGAATTTTGACAATTAGTCGTTTTACTGAGAATGGTGCATGCTCAGAAAAAACGACGAAGTGTCAAAATTCCTCCGTGTGAACCATGCGGTGTGTTTCTCTGCTCAAGCCGGAGAGAGTGTCAGGTAGGCGGCTTGAAAGTGTAAGGAAGGGTTTCGCTGTGAATTCGCTCTATATGAACCATGCAGTCAACTGACTGCTGTAAGGCTGATGCCTTACATCAGATTAAGTCGATGCGGAGAGTTCATTGAAAAAGAATAAAAAGTAACAGAAAGTTCATGTTTGATCACTAATTTATTAAAAATATGCCCTTTGGTCATTAAGTATTTTTATATACACTTAAACGCAACAAGTGCATATCTTATATTGTGCTCTGTGCAATGCAACAGCACATATGTTTTCTCTTCATTGCACAACCAAATGAGGTACATCTATGCAATTTTGCATTATCTTTTCAACAGCACACATGTTAACTCCATGCACAGACGGATGAGTTAGTGCTGGTACACTTAGTCGTTTTACTGAAAATGGTGCATGCTCAGAAAAAACGACGAAGTGTCAAAATTCCTCCGTGTGAACCATGCGGTGTGTTTCTCTGCTCAAGCCGGAGATAGTGTGAGGCAGGCGGCAGTCCCTTGCAGTCCCATGACTGCTGTATGGCTGATGTAACATCAGATTAAGTCAACGAGGAAATGTTATGCAAAAAGAATAAAAAGTAGCAGAAAGTTCATGTTTGATCACTAATTATTAAAAATATGCCCTTTGGTCATTAAGTATTTTTATATACACTTAAAGGCAACAAGTGCATATCTTATGTGCTGTTGCATTGCACAGAGCACAATATATGTTTTCTCTTCATTGCACAACCAAATGAGGTACATCTATGCAATTTTGCATTATCTTTTCAACAGCACATATGTTAACTCCATGCACAGCAGAATGCTGGTACACTTGGTCGTTTTTCTGAAAAAAGGTGCACGCTCAGAAAGACGACTAAGTGTCAAAATTCCTCCGTGTGAACCGTGCACTGTGTTTCTCTGCTCAAGCCGGAGAGAGTGTTAGGTAGGCGGCTTGAAGGTGTAAGGAAGGGTCGCTCTGTGAATCATGCAGTTCATTGACTGCTGTATTGCTGATGTAACATCAGATTAAGTCAACGAGGAAATGTTTTGGAAAAAGAATAAAAAGTAGCAGAAAGTTCATGTTTGAGTTCTCTGTGTAAAACAACAACACATATGTTTTCTCTTCATTGCACAACCAAATGAGGTAAATCTATGCAATTCTGCATTATCTCTTCAACAGCACACATGTTAACTCCATGCACAGACGGATGAGTTAGTGCTGGTACACTTAGTTGTTTTTCTGAGAAATGGTGCACGCTCTGAATAACGACTAAGTGTCAAAATTCCTCCTTGTGAACCATGCAGTGTGTGTCTCTGCTCAAGCCGGAGATAGTGTGAGGCAGGCGGCATGAAGGTGTAAGGAAGGGTCGCTCTGTAAATCCGCTCAACTCAAACTCTCTCCGGCTGGAGGAAAGACACAGACACAGCCTGCTTCCTCGGCACAAAGCAAACGGAAGAATTTTGACACTTTTAGTCTTTTTTCTAAAATATGGTACACGGTCGAATTTTGACAATTAGTCGTTTTACTGAGAATGGTGCATGCTCAGAAAAAACGACGAAGTGTCAAAATTCCTCCGTGTGAACCATGCGGTGTGTTTCTCTGCTCAAGCCGGAGAGAGTGTCAGGTAGGCGGCTTGAAAGTGTAAGGAAGGGCTTCGCTGTGAATTCGCTCTATATGAACCATGCAGTCAACTGACTGCTGTAAGGCTGATGCCTTACATCAGATTAAGTCGATGCGGAGAGTTTATTGAAAAAGAATAAAAAGTTACAGAAAGTTCATGTTTGATCACTAATTTATTAAAAATATGCCCTTTGGTCATTAAGTATTTTTATATACACTTAAACGCAACAAGTGCATATCTTATATTGTGCTCTGTGCAATGCAACAGCACATATGTTTTCTCTTCATTGCACAACCAAATGAGGTACATCTATGCAATTTTGCATTGTCTTTTCAACAGCACACGTTAAATCCATGCACAGACGGATGAGTTAGTGCTGGTACACTTAGTCGTTTTACTGAAAATGGTGCATGCTCAGAAAAAACGACGAAGTGTCAAAATTCCTCCGTGTGAACCATGCGGTGTGTTTCTCTGCTCAAGCCGGAGATAGTGTGAGGCAGGCGGCTTGAAGGTGTAAGGAAGGGTCGCTCTGTGAATCTTGCAGTCCCATGACTGCTGTATGGCTGATGTAACATCAGATTAAGTCAACGAGGAAATGTTATGGAAAAAGAATAAAAAGTAGCAGAAAGTTCATGTTTGATCACTAATTATTAAAAATATGCCCTTTGGTCATTAAGTATTTTTATATACACTTAAACGCAACAAGTGCATATCTTATATTGTGCTCTGTGCAATGCAACAGCACATATGTTTTCTCTTCATTGCACAACCAAATGAGGTACATCTCGGCAATTTTGCATTATCTTTTCAACAGCACACATGTTAACTCCATGCACAGACGGATGAGTTAGTACTGGTACACTTAGTCGTTTTACGGAAAATGGTGCATGCTCAGAAAAAACGACGAAGTGTCAAAATTCCTCCGTGTGAACCATGCGGTGTGTTTCTCTGCTCAAGCCGGAGATAGTGTGAGGCAGGCGGCTTGAAGGTGTAAGGAAGGGTCGCTCTGTGAATCATGCAGTCCCATGACTGCTGTATGGCTGATGTAACATCAGATTAAGTCAACGAGGAAATGATTTGGAAAAAGAATAAAAAGTAGCAGAAAGTTCATGTTTGAGTTCTCTGTGCAATGCAACAGCACATATGTTTTCTCTTCATTGCACAACCAAATGAGGTAAATCTATGCAATTCTGCATTATCTCTTCAACAGTACACATGTTAACTCCATGCACAGACGGATGAGTTAGTGCTGGTACACTTAGTTGTTTTTCTGAGAAATGGTGCACGCTCTGAATAACGACTAAGTGTCAAAATTCCTCCATGTGAACCGTGCACTATGTTTCTCTGCTCAAGCCGGAGATAGTGTGAGGCAGGCGGCATGAAGGTGTAAGGAAGGGTCGCTCTGTAAATCCGCTCAACTCAAACTCTCTCCGGCTGGAGGAAAGACACAGACACAGCCTGCTTCCTCGGCACAATGCAAACGGAAGAATTTTGACACTTTTAGTCTTTTTTCTAAAATATGGTACACGGACGAATTTTGACAATTAGTCGTTTTACTGAGAATGGTGCATGCTCAGAAAAAACGACGAAGTGTCAAAATTCCTCCGTGTGAACCATGCGGTGTGTTTCTCTGCTCAAGACGGAGAGAGTGTCAGGTAGGCGGCTTGAAAGTGTAAGGAAGGGCTTCGCTGTGAATTCGCTCTATATGAACCATGCAGTCAACTGACTGCTGTAAGGCTGATGCCTTACATCAGATTAAGTCGATGCGGAGAGTTTATTGAAAAAGAATAAAAAGTTACAGAAAGTTCATGTTTGATCACTAATTTATTAAAAATATGCCCTTTGGTCATTAAGTATTTTTATGTACACTTAAACGCAACAAGTGCATATCTTATATTGTGCTCTGTGCAATGCAACAGCACATATGTTTTCTCTTCATTGCACAACCAAATGAGGTACATCTATGCAACTTTGCATTGTCTTTTCAACAGCACACGTTAACTCCATGCACAGACGGATGAGTTAGTGCTGGTACACTTAGTCGTTTTACTGAAAATGGTGCATGCTCAGAAAAAACGACGAAGTGTCAAAATTCCTCCGTGTGAACCATGCGGTGTGTTTCTCTGCTCAAGCCGGAGATAGTGTGAGGCAGGCGGCTTGAAGGTGTAAGGAAGGGTCGCTCTGTGAATCTTGCAGTCCCATGACTGCTGTATGGCTGATGTAACATCAGATTAAGTCAACGAGGAAATGTTATGGAAAAAGAATAAAAAGTAGCAGAAAGTTCATGTTTGATCACTAATTATTAAAAATATGCCCTTTGGTCATTAAGTATTTTTATATACACTTAAACGCAACAAGTGCATATCTTATATTGTGCTCTGTGCAATGCAACAGCACATATGTTTTCTCTTCATTGCACAACCAAATGAGGTACATCTCGGCAATTTTGCATTATCTTTTCAACAGCACACATGTTAACTCCATGCACAGACGGATGAGTTAGTACTGGTACACTTAGTCGTTTTACGGAAAATGGTGCATGCTCAGAAAAAACGACGAAGTGTCAAAATTCCTCCGTGTGAACCATGCGGTGTGTTTCTCTGCTCAAGCCGGAGATAGTGTGAGGCAGGCGGCTTGAAGGTGTAAGGAAGGGTCGCTCTGTGAATCATGCAGTCCCATGACTGCTGTATGGCTGATGTAACATCAGATTAAGTCAACGAGGAAATGATTTGGAAAAAGAATAAAAAGTAGCAGAAAGTTCATGTTTGAGTTCTCTGTGCAATGCAACAGCACATATGTTTTCTCTTCATTGCACAACCAAATGAGGTAAATCTATGCAATTCTGCACTATCTCTTCAACAGCACATATGTTAAATCCATGCACAGCAGAATGCTGGTACACTTGGTCGTTTTTCTGAAAAAAGGTGCACGCTCAGAAAGACGACTAAGTGTCAAAATTCCTCCGTGTGAACCGTGCACTGTTTTCTCTGCTCAAGCCGGAGAGAGTGTAAGGCAGGCGGCTTGAAGGTGTAAGGAAGTGAATCATACAGTCCCATGACTGCTGTAAGGCTGATGTAACATCAGATTAAGTCAACGAGGAAATGTTATGGAAAAAGAATAAAAAGTAGCAGAAAGTTCATGTTTGAGTTCTCTGTGCAATGCAACAGCACATATGTTTTCTCTTCATTTCACAACTAAATGAGGTACATCTATGCAATTCTGCACTATCTCTTCAACAGCACACGTTAACTCCATGCACAGACGGATGCATGGAGTGCTGGTACACTTAGTTGTTTTTGTGAGAAATGGTGCAGGCTCCTAAAAACGACTAAGTGTCAAAATTCCTCCTTGTGAACCATGCAGTGTGTGTCTCTGCTCAAGCCGGAGATAGTGTGAGGCAGGCGGCATGAAGGTGTAAGGAAGGGTCGCTCTGTAAATCCGCTCAACTCAAACTCTCTCCGGCTGGAGGAGAGACACAGACACAGCCTGCTTCCTAGGCACAAAGTAAACGGAGGAATTTTGACACTTTTAGTCTTTTTTTCTAAAATATGGTACACGGACGAATTTTGACAATTAGTCGTTTTACTGAGAATGGTGCATGCTCAGAAAAAACGACGAAGTGTCAAAATTCCTCCGTGTGAACCATGCGGTGTGTTTCTCTGCTCAAGCCGGAGAGAGTGTCAGGTAGGCGGCTTGAAAGTGTAAGGAAGGGTTTCGCTGTGAATTCGCTCTATATGAACCATGCAGTCAACTGACTGCTGTAAGGCTGATGCCTTACATCAGATTAAGTCGATGCGGAGAGTTCATTGAAAAAGAATAAAAAGTAACAGAAAGTTCATGTTTGATCACTAATTTATTAAAAATATGCCCTTTGGTCATTAAGTATTTTTATATACACTTAAACGCAACAAGTGCATATCTTATATTGTGCTCTGTGCAATGCAACAGCACATATGTTTTCTCTTCATTGCACAACCAAATGAGGTACATCTATGCAATTTTGCATTATCTTTTCAACAGCACACATGTTAACTCCATGCACAGACGGATGAGTTAGTGCTGGTACACTTAGTCGTTTTACTGAAAATGGTGCATGCTCAGAAAAAACGACGAAGTGTCAAAATTCCTCCGTGTGAACCATGCGGTGTGTTTCTCTGCTCAAGCCGGAGATAGTGTGAGGCAGGCGGCAGTCCCTTGCAGTCCCATGACTGCTGTATGGCTGATGTAACATCAGATTAAGTCAACGAGGAAATGTTATGCAAAAAGAATAAAAAGTAGCAGAAAGTTCATGTTTGATCACTAATTATTAAAAATATGCCCTTTGGTCATTAAGTATTTTTATATACACTTAAAGGCAACAAGTGCATATCTTATGTGCTGTTGCATTGCACAGAGCACAATATATGTTTTCTCTTCATTGCACAACCAAATGAGGTACATCTATGCAATTTTGCATTATCTTTTCAACAGCACATATGTTAACTCCATGCACAGCAGAATGCTGGTACACTTGGTCGTTTTTCTGAAAAAAGGTGCACGCTCAGAAAGACGACTAAGTGTCAAAATTCCTCCGTGTGAACCGTGCACTGTGTTTCTCTGCTCAAGCCGGAGAGAGTGTTAGGTAGGCGGCTTGAAGGTGTAAGGAAGGGTCGCTCTGTGAATCATGCAGTTCATTGACTGCTGTATTGCTGATGTAACATCAGATTAAGTCAACGAGGAAATGTTTTGGAAAAAGAATAAAAAGTAGCAGAAAGTTCATGTTTGAGTTCTCTGTGTAAAACAACAACACATATGTTTTCTCTTCATTGCACAACCAAATGAGGTAAATCTATGCAATTCTGCATTATCTCTTCAACAGCACACATGTTAACTCCATGCACAGACGGATGAGTTAGTGCTGGTACACTTAGTTGTTTTTCTGAGAAATGGTGCACGCTCTGAATAACGACTAAGTGTCAAAATTCCTCCTTGTGAACCATGCAGTGTGTGTCTCTGCTCAAGCCGGAGATAGTGTGAGGCAGGCGGCATGAAGGTGTAAGGAAGGGTCGCTCTGTAAATCCGCTCAACTCAAACTCTCTCCGGCTGGAGGAAAGACACAGACACAGCCTGCTTCCTCGGCACAAAGCAAACGGAAGAATTTTGACACTTTTAGTCTTTTTTCTAAAATATGGTACACGGTCGAATTTTGACAATTAGTCGTTTTACTGAGAATGGTGCATGCTCAGAAAAAACGACGAAGTGTCAAAATTCCTCCGTGTGAACCATGCGGTGTGTTTCTCTGCTCAAGCCGGAGAGAGTGTCAGGTAGGCGGCTTGAAAGTGTAAGGAAGGGCTTCGCTGTGAATTCGCTCTATATGAACCATGCAGTCAACTGACTGCTGTAAGGCTGATGCCTTACATCAGATTAAGTCGATGCGGAGAGTTTATTGAAAAAGAATAAAAAGTTACAGAAAGTTCATGTTTGATCACTAATTTATTAAAAATATGCCCTTTGGTCATTAAGTATTTTTATATACACTTAAACGCAACAAGTGCATATCTTATATTGTGCTCTGTGCAATGCAACAGCACATATGTTTTCTCTTCATTGCACAACCAAATGAGGTACATCTATGCAATTTTGCATTGTCTTTTCAACAGCACACGTTAACTCCATGCACAGACGGATGAGTTAGTGCTGGTACACTTAGTCGTTTTACTGAAAATGGTGCATGCTCAGAAAAAACGACGAAGTGTCAAAATTCCTCCGTGTGAACCATGCGGTGTGTTTCTCTGCTCAAGCCGGAGATAGTGTGAGGCAGGCGGCTTGAAGGTGTAAGGAAGGGTCGCTCTGTGAATCTTGCAGTCCCATGACTGCTGTATGGCTGATGTAACATCAGATTAAGTCAACGAGGAAATGTTATGGAAAAAGAATAAAAAGTAGCAGAAAGTTCATGTTTGATCACTAATTATTAAAAATATGCCCTTTGGTCATTAAGTATTTTTATATACACTTAAACGCAACAAGTGCATATCTTATATTGTGCTCTGTGCAATGCAACAGCACATATGTTTTCTCTTCATTGCACAACCAAATGAGGTACATCTCGGCAATTTTGCATTATCTTTTCAACAGCACACATGTTAACTCCATGCACAGACGGATGAGTTAGTACTGGTACACTTAGTCGTTTTACGGAAAATGGTGCATGCTCAGAAAAAACGACGAAGTGTCAAAATTCCTCCGTGTGAACCATGCGGTGTGTTTCTCTGCTCAAGCCGGAGATAGTGTGAGGCAGGCGGCTTGAAGGTGTAAGGAAGGGTCGCTCTGTGAATCATGCAGTCCCATGACTGCTGTATGGCTGATGTAACATCAGATTAAGTCAACGAGGAAATGATTTGGAAAAAGAATAAAAAGTAGCAGAAAGTTCATGTTTGAGTTCTCTGTGCAATGCAACAGCACATATGTTTTCTCTTCATTGCACAACCAAATGAGGTAAATCTATGCAATTCTGCACTATCTCTTCAACAGCACATATGTTAAATCCATGCACAGCAGAATGCTGGTACACTTGGTCGTTTTTCTGAAAAAAGGTGCACGCTCAGAAAGACGACTAAGTGTCAAAATTCCTCCGTGTGAACCGTGCACTGTTTTCTCTGCTCAAGCCGGAGAGAGTGTAAGGCAGGCGGCTTGAAGGTGTAAGGAAGTGAATCATACAGTCCCATGACTGCTGTAAGGCTGATGTAACATCAGATTAAGTCAACGAGGAAATGTTATGGAAAAAGAATAAAAAGTAGCAGAAAGTTCATGTTTGAGTTCTCTGTGCAATGCAACAGCACATATGTTTTCACTTCATTTCACAACTAAATGAGGTACATCTATGCAATTCTGCACTATCTCTTCAACAGCACACGTTAACTCCATGCACAGACGGATGCATGGAGTGCTGGTACACTTAGTTGTTTTTGTGAGAAATGGTGCAGGCTCCTAAAAACGACTAAGTGTCAAAATTCCTCCTTGTGAACCATGCAGTGTGTGTCTCTGCTCAAGCCGGAGATAGTGTGAGGCAGGCGGCATGAAGGTGTAAGGAAGGGTCGCTCTGTAAATCCGCTCAACTCAAACTCTCTCCGGCTGGAGGAAAGACACAGACACAGCCTGCTTCCTCGGCACAAAGCAAACGGAAGAATTTTGACACTTTTAGTCTTTTTTCTAAAATATGGTACACGGTCGAATTTTGACAATTAGTCGTTTTACTGAGAATGGTGCATGCTCAGAAAAAACGACGAAGTGTCAAAATTCCTCCGTGTGAACCATGCGGTGTGTTTCTCTGCTCAAGCCGGAGAGAGTGTCAGGTAGGCGGCTTGAAAGTGTAAGGAAGGGCTTCGCTGTGAATTCGCTCTATATGAACCATGCAGTCAACTGACTGCTGTAAGGCTGATGCCTTACATCAGATTAAGTCGATGCGGAGAGTTTATTGAAAAAGAATAAAAAGTTACAGAAAGTTCATGTTTGATCACTAATTTATTAAAAATATGCCCTTTGGTCATTAAGTATTTTTATATACACTTAAACGCAACAAGTGCATATCTTATATTGTGCTCTGTGCAATGCAACAGCACATATGTTTTCTCTTCATTGCACAACCAAATGAGGTACATCTATGCAATTTTGCATTGTCTTTTCAACAGCACACGTTAACTCCATGCACAGACGGATGAGTTAGTGCTGGTACACTTAGTCGTTTTACTGAAAATGGTGCATGCTCAGAAAAAACGACGAAGTGTCAAAATTCCTCCGTGTGAACCATGCGGTGTGTTTCTCTGCTCAAGCCGGAGATAGTGTGAGGCAGGCGGCTTGAAGGTGTAAGGAAGGGTCGCTCTGTGAATCTTGCAGTCCCATGACTGCTGTATGGCTGATGTAACATCAGATTAAGTCAACGAGGAAATGTTATGGAAAAAGAATAAAAAGTAGCAGAAAGTTCATGTTTGATCACTAATTATTAAAAATATGCCCTTTGGTCATTAAGTATTTTTATATACACTTAAACGCAACAAGTGCATATCTTATATTGTGCTCTGTGCAATGCAACAGCACATATGTTTTCTCTTCATTGCACAACCAAATGAGGTACATCTCGGCAATTTTGCATTATCTTTTCAACAGCACACATGTTAACTCCATGCACAGACGGATGAGTTAGTACTGGTACACTTAGTCGTTTTACGGAAAATGGTGCATGCTCAGAAAAAACGACGAAGTGTCAAAATTCCTCCGTGTGAACCATGCGGTGTGTTTCTCTGCTCAAGCCGGAGATAGTGTGAGGCAGGCGGCTTGAAGGTGTAAGGAAGGGTCGCTCTGTGAATCATGCAGTCCCATGACTGCTGTATGGCTGATGTAACATCAGATTAAGTCAACGAGGAAATGATTTGGAAAAAGAATAAAAAGTAGCAGAAAGTTCATGTTTGAGTTCTCTGTGCAATGCAACAGCACATATGTTTTCTCTTCATTGCACAACCAAATGAGGTAAATCTATGCAATTCTGCACTATCTCTTCAACAGCACATATGTTAAATCCATGCACAGCAGAATGCTGGTACACTTGGTCGTTTTTCTGAAAAAAGGTGCACGCTCAGAAAGACGACTAAGTGTCAAAATTCCTCCGTGTGAACCGTGCACTGTTTTCTCTGCTCAAGCCGGAGAGAGTGTAAGGCAGGCGGCTTGAAGGTGTAAGGAAGTGAATCATACAGTCCCATGACTGCTGTAAGGCTGATGTAACATCAGATTAAGTCAACGAGGAAATGTTATGGAAAAAGAATAAAAAGTAGCAGAAAGTTCATGTTTGAGTTCTCTGTGCAATGCAACAGCACATATGTTTTCTCTTCATTTCACAACTAAATGAGGTACATCTATGCAATTCTGCACTATCTCTTCAACAGCACACGTTAACTCCATGCACAGACGGATGCATGGAGTGCTGGTACACTTAGTTGTTTTTGTGAGAAATGGTGCAGGCTCCTAAAAACGACTAAGTGTCAAAATTCCTCCTTGTGAACCATGCAGTGTGTGTCTCTGCTCAAGCCGGAGATAGTGTGAGGCAGGCGGCATGAAGGTGTAAGGAAGGGTCGCTCTGTAAATCCGCTCAACTCAAACTCTCTCCGGCTGGAGGAGAGACACAGACACAGCCTGCTTCCTAGGCACAAAGTAAACGGAGGAATTTTGACACTTTTAGTCTTTTTTTCTAAAATATGGTACACGGACGAATTTTGACAATTAGTCGTTTTACTGAGAATGGTGCATGCTCAGAAAAAACGACGAAGTGTCAAAATTCCTCCGTGTGAACCATGCGGTGTGTTTCTCTGCTCAAGCCGGAGAGAGTGTCAGGTAGGCGGCTTGAAAGTGTAAGGAAGGGTTTCGCTGTGAATTCGCTCTATATGAACCATGCAGTCAACTGACTGCTGTAAGGCTGATGCCTTACATCAGATTAAGTCGATGCGGAGAGTTCATTGAAAAAGAATAAAAAGTAACAGAAAGTTCATGTTTGATCACTAATTTATTAAAAATATGCCCTTTGGTCATTAAGTATTTTTATATACACTTAAACGCAACAAGTGCATATCTTATATTGTGCTCTGTGCAATGCAACAGCACATATGTTTTCTCTTCATTGCACAACCAAATGAGGTACATCTATGCAATTTTGCATTATCTTTTCAACAGCACACATGTTAACTCCATGCACAGACGGATGAGTTAGTGCTGGTACACTTAGTCGTTTTACTGAAAATGGTGCATGCTCAGAAAAAACGACGAAGTGTCAAAATTCCTCCGTGTGAACCATGCGGTGTGTTTCTCTGCTCAAGCCGGAGATAGTGTGAGGCAGGCGGCAGTCCCTTGCAGTCCCATGACTGCTGTATGGCTGATGTAACATCAGATTAAGTCAACGAGGAAATGTTATGCAAAAAGAATAAAAAGTAGCAGAAAGTTCATGTTTGATCACTAATTATTAAAAATATGCCCTTTGGTCATTAAGTATTTTTATATACACTTAAAGGCAACAAGTGCATATCTTATGTGCTGTTGCATTGCACAGAGCACAATATATGTTTTCTCTTCATTGCACAACCAAATGAGGTACATCTATGCAATTTTGCATTATCTTTTCAACAGCACATATGTTAACTCCATGCACAGCAGAATGCTGGTACACTTGGTCGTTTTTCTGAAAAAAGGTGCACGCTCAGAAAGACGACTAAGTGTCAAAATTCCTCCGTGTGAACCGTGCACTGTGTTTCTCTGCTCAAGCCGGAGAGAGTGTTAGGTAGGCGGCTTGAAGGTGTAAGGAAGGGTCGCTCTGTGAATCATGCAGTTCATTGACTGCTGTATTGCTGATGTAACATCAGATTAAGTCAACGAGGAAATGTTTTGGAAAAAGAATAAAAAGTAGCAGAAAGTTCATGTTTGAGTTCTCTGTGTAAAACAACAACACATATGTTTTCTCTTCATTGCACAACCAAATGAGGTAAATCTATGCAATTCTGCATTATCTCTTCAACAGCACACATGTTAACTCCATGCACAGACGGATGAGTTAGTGCTGGTACACTTAGTTGTTTTTCTGAGAAATGGTGCACGCTCTGAATAACGACTAAGTGTCAAAATTCCTCCTTGTGAACCATGCAGTGTGTGTCTCTGCTCAAGCCGGAGATAGTGTGAGGCAGGCGGCATGAAGGTGTAAGGAAGGGTCGCTCTGTAAATCCGCTCAACTCAAACTCTCTCCGGCTGGAGGAAAGACACAGACACAGCCTGCTTCCTCGGCACAAAGCAAACGGAAGAATTTTGACACTTTTAGTCTTTTTTCTAAAATATGGTACACGGTCGAATTTTGACAATTAGTCGTTTTACTGAGAATGGTGCATGCTCAGAAAAAACGACGAAGTGTCAAAATTCCTCCGTGTGAACCATGCGGTGTGTTTCTCTGCTCAAGCCGGAGAGAGTGTCAGGTAGGCGGCTTGAAAGTGTAAGGAAGGGCTTCGCTGTGAATTCGCTCTATATGAACCATGCAGTCAACTGACTGCTGTAAGGCTGATGCCTTACATCAGATTAAGTCGATGCGGAGAGTTTATTGAAAAAGAATAAAAAGTTACAGAAAGTTCATGTTTGATCACTAATTTATTAAAAATATGCCCTTTGGTCATTAAGTATTTTTATATACACTTAAACGCAACAAGTGCATATCTTATATTGTGCTCTGTGCAATGCAACAGCACATATGTTTTCTCTTCATTGCACAACCAAATGAGGTACATCTATGCAATTTTGCATTGTCTTTTCAACAGCACACGTTAAATCCATGCACAGACGGATGAGTTAGTGCTGGTACACTTAGTCGTTTTACTGAAAATGGTGCATGCTCAGAAAAAACGACGAAGTGTCAAAATTCCTCCGTGTGAACCATGCGGTGTGTTTCTCTGCTCAAGCCGGAGATAGTGTGAGGCAGGCGGCTTGAAGGTGTAAGGAAGGGTCGCTCTGTGAATCTTGCAGTCCCATGACTGCTGTATGGCTGATGTAACATCAGATTAAGTCAACGAGGAAATGTTATGGAAAAAGAATAAAAAGTAGCAGAAAGTTCATGTTTGATCACTAATTATTAAAAATATGCCCTTTGGTCATTAAGTATTTTTATATACACTTAAACGCAACAAGTGCATATCTTATATTGTGCTCTGTGCAATGCAACAGCACATATGTTTTCTCTTCATTGCACAACCAAATGAGGTACATCTCGGCAATTTTGCATTATCTTTTCAACAGCACACATGTTAACTCCATGCACAGACGGATGAGTTAGTACTGGTACACTTAGTCGTTTTACGGAAAATGGTGCATGCTCAGAAAAAACGACGAAGTGTCAAAATTCCTCCGTGTGAACCATGCGGTGTGTTTCTCTGCTCAAGCCGGAGATAGTGTGAGGCAGGCGGCTTGAAGGTGTAAGGAAGGGTCGCTCTGTGAATCATGCAGTCCCATGACTGCTGTATGGCTGATGTAACATCAGATTAAGTCAACGAGGAAATGATTTGGAAAAAGAATAAAAAGTAGCAGAAAGTTCATGTTTGAGTTCTCTGTGCAATGCAACAGCACATATGTTTTCTCTTCATTGCACAACCAAATGAGGTAAATCTATGCAATTCTGCATTATCTCTTCAACAGTACACATGTTAACTCCATGCACAGACGGATGAGTTAGTGCTGGTACACTTAGTTGTTTTTCTGAGAAATGGTGCACGCTCTGAATAACGACTAAGTGTCAAAATTCCTCCATGTGAACCGTGCACTATGTTTCTCTGCTCAAGCCGGAGATAGTGTGAGGCAGGCGGCATGAAGGTGTAAGGAAGGGTCGCTCTGTAAATCCGCTCAACTCAAACTCTCTCCGGCTGGAGGAAAGACACAGACACAGCCTGCTTCCTCGGCACAATGCAAACGGAAGAATTTTGACACTTTTAGTCTTTTTTCTAAAATATGGTACACGGACGAATTTTGACAATTAGTCGTTTTACTGAGAATGGTGCATGCTCAGAAAAAACGACGAAGTGTCAAAATTCCTCCGTGTGAACCATGCGGTGTGTTTCTCTGCTCAAGACGGAGAGAGTGTCAGGTAGGCGGCTTGAAAGTGTAAGGAAGGGCTTCGCTGTGAATTCGCTCTATATGAACCATGCAGTCAACTGACTGCTGTAAGGCTGATGCCTTACATCAGATTAAGTCGATGCGGAGAGTTTATTGAAAAAGAATAAAAAGTTACAGAAAGTTCATGTTTGATCACTAATTTATTAAAAATATGCCCTTTGGTCATTAAGTATTTTTATGTACACTTAAACGCAACAAGTGCATATCTTATATTGTGCTCTGTGCAATGCAACAGCACATATGTTTTCTCTTCATTGCACAACCAAATGAGGTACATCTATGCAACTTTGCATTGTCTTTTCAACAGCACACGTTAACTCCATGCACAGACGGATGAGTTAGTGCTGGTACACTTAGTCGTTTTACTGAAAATGGTGCATGCTCAGAAAAAACGACGAAGTGTCAAAATTCCTCCGTGTGAACCATGCGGTGTGTTTCTCTGCTCAAGCCGGAGATAGTGTGAGGCAGGCGGCTTGAAGGTGTAAGGAAGGGTCGCTCTGTGAATCTTGCAGTCCCATGACTGCTGTATGGCTGATGTAACATCAGATTAAGTCAACGAGGAAATGTTATGGAAAAAGAATAAAAAGTAGCAGAAAGTTCATGTTTGATCACTAATTATTAAAAATATGCCCTTTGGTCATTAAGTATTTTTATATACACTTAAACGCAACAAGTGCATATCTTATATTGTGCTCTGTGCAATGCAACAGCACATATGTTTTCTCTTCATTGCACAACCAAATGAGGTACATCTCGGCAATTTTGCATTATCTTTTCAACAGCACACATGTTAACTCCATGCACAGACGGATGAGTTAGTACTGGTACACTTAGTCGTTTTACGGAAAATGGTGCATGCTCAGAAAAAACGACGAAGTGTCAAAATTCCTCCGTGTGAACCATGCGGTGTGTTTCTCTGCTCAAGCCGGAGATAGTGTGAGGCAGGCGGCTTGAAGGTGTAAGGAAGGGTCGCTCTGTGAATCATGCAGTCCCATGACTGCTGTATGGCTGATGTAACATCAGATTAAGTCAACGAGGAAATGATTTGGAAAAAGAATAAAAAGTAGCAGAAAGTTCATGTTTGAGTTCTCTGTGCAATGCAACAGCACATATGTTTTCTCTTCATTGCACAACCAAATGAGGTAAATCTATGCAATTCTGCACTATCTCTTCAACAGCACATATGTTAAATCCATGCACAGCAGAATGCTGGTACACTTGGTCGTTTTTCTGAAAAAAGGTGCACGCTCAGAAAGACGACTAAGTGTCAAAATTCCTCCGTGTGAACCGTGCACTGTTTTCTCTGCTCAAGCCGGAGAGAGTGTAAGGCAGGCGGCTTGAAGGTGTAAGGAAGTGAATCATACAGTCCCATGACTGCTGTAAGGCTGATGTAACATCAGATTAAGTCAACGAGGAAATGTTATGGAAAAAGAATAAAAAGTAGCAGAAAGTTCATGTTTGAGTTCTCTGTGCAATGCAACAGCACATATGTTTTCTCTTCATTTCACAACTAAATGAGGTACATCTATGCAATTCTGCACTATCTCTTCAACAGCACACGTTAACTCCATGCACAGACGGATGCATGGAGTGCTGGTACACTTAGTTGTTTTTGTGAGAAATGGTGCAGGCTCCTAAAAACGACTAAGTGTCAAAATTCCTCCTTGTGAACCATGCAGTGTGTGTCTCTGCTCAAGCCGGAGATAGTGTGAGGCAGGCGGCATGAAGGTGTAAGGAAGGGTCGCTCTGTAAATCCGCTCAACTCAAACTCTCTCCGGCTGGAGGAGAGACACAGACACAGCCTGCTTCCTAGGCACAAAGTAAACGGAGGAATTTTGACACTTTTAGTCTTTTTTTCTAAAATATGGTACACGGACGAATTTTGACAATTAGTCGTTTTACTGAGAATGGTGCATGCTCAGAAAAAACGACGAAGTGTCAAAATTCCTCCGTGTGAACCATGCGGTGTGTTTCTCTGCTCAAGCCGGAGAGAGTGTCAGGTAGGCGGCTTGAAAGTGTAAGGAAGGGTTTCGCTGTGAATTCGCTCTATATGAACCATGCAGTCAACTGACTGCTGTAAGGCTGATGCCTTACATCAGATTAAGTCGATGCGGAGAGTTCATTGAAAAAGAATAAAAAGTAACAGAAAGTTCATGTTTGATCACTAATTTATTAAAAATATGCCCTTTGGTCATTAAGTATTTTTATATACACTTAAACGCAACAAGTGCATATCTTATATTGTGCTCTGTGCAATGCAACAGCACATATGTTTTCTCTTCATTGCACAACCAAATGAGGTACATCTATGCAATTTTGCATTATCTTTTCAACAGCACACATGTTAACTCCATGCACAGACGGATGAGTTAGTGCTGGTACACTTAGTCGTTTTACTGAAAATGGTGCATGCTCAGAAAAAACGACGAAGTGTCAAAATTCCTCCGTGTGAACCATGCGGTGTGTTTCTCTGCTCAAGCCGGAGATAGTGTGAGGCAGGCGGCAGTCCCTTGCAGTCCCATGACTGCTGTATGGCTGATGTAACATCAGATTAAGTCAACGAGGAAATGTTATGCAAAAAGAATAAAAAGTAGCAGAAAGTTCATGTTTGATCACTAATTATTAAAAATATGCCCTTTGGTCATTAAGTATTTTTATATACACTTAAAGGCAACAAGTGCATATCTTATGTGCTGTTGCATTGCACAGAGCACAATATATGTTTTCTCTTCATTGCACAACCAAATGAGGTACATCTATGCAATTTTGCATTATCTTTTCAACAGCACATATGTTAACTCCATGCACAGCAGAATGCTGGTACACTTGGTCGTTTTTCTGAAAAAAGGTGCACGCTCAGAAAGACGACTAAGTGTCAAAATTCCTCCGTGTGAACCGTGCACTGTGTTTCTCTGCTCAAGCCGGAGAGAGTGTTAGGTAGGCGGCTTGAAGGTGTAAGGAAGGGTCGCTCTGTGAATCATGCAGTTCATTGACTGCTGTATTGCTGATGTAACATCAGATTAAGTCAACGAGGAAATGTTTTGGAAAAAGAATAAAAAGTAGCAGAAAGTTCATGTTTGAGTTCTCTGTGTAAAACAACAACACATATGTTTTCTCTTCATTGCACAACCAAATGAGGTAAATCTATGCAATTCTGCATTATCTCTTCAACAGCACACATGTTAACTCCATGCACAGACGGATGAGTTAGTGCTGGTACACTTAGTTGTTTTTCTGAGAAATGGTGCACGCTCTGAATAACGACTAAGTGTCAAAATTCCTCCTTGTGAACCATGCAGTGTGTGTCTCTGCTCAAGCCGGAGATAGTGTGAGGCAGGCGGCATGAAGGTGTAAGGAAGGGTCGCTCTGTAAATCCGCTCAACTCAAACTCTCTCCGGCTGGAGGAAAGACACAGACACAGCCTGCTTCCTCGGCACAAAGCAAACGGAAGAATTTTGACACTTTTAGTCTTTTTTCTAAAATATGGTACACGGTCGAATTTTGACAATTAGTCGTTTTACTGAGAATGGTGCATGCTCAGAAAAAACGACGAAGTGTCAAAATTCCTCCGTGTGAACCATGCGGTGTGTTTCTCTGCTCAAGCCGGAGAGAGTGTCAGGTAGGCGGCTTGAAAGTGTAAGGAAGGGCTTCGCTGTGAATTCGCTCTATATGAACCATGCAGTCAACTGACTGCTGTAAGGCTGATGCCTTACATCAGATTAAGTCGATGCGGAGAGTTTATTGAAAAAGAATAAAAAGTTACAGAAAGTTCATGTTTGATCACTAATTTATTAAAAATATGCCCTTTGGTCATTAAGTATTTTTATATACACTTAAACGCAACAAGTGCATATCTTATATTGTGCTCTGTGCAATGCAACAGCACATATGTTTTCTCTTCATTGCACAACCAAATGAGGTACATCTATGCAATTTTGCATTGTCTTTTCAACAGCACACGTTAACTCCATGCACAGACGGATGAGTTAGTGCTGGTACACTTAGTCGTTTTACTGAAAATGGTGCATGCTCAGAAAAAACGACGAAGTGTCAAAATTCCTCCGTGTGAACCATGCGGTGTGTTTCTCTGCTCAAGCCGGAGATAGTGTGAGGCAGGCGGCTTGAAGGTGTAAGGAAGGGTCGCTCTGTGAATCTTGCAGTCCCATGACTGCTGTATGGCTGATGTAACATCAGATTAAGTCAACGAGGAAATGTTATGGAAAAAGAATAAAAAGTAGCAGAAAGTTCATGTTTGATCACTAATTATTAAAAATATGCCCTTTGGTCATTAAGTATTTTTATATACACTTAAACGCAACAAGTGCATATCTTATATTGTGCTCTGTGCAATGCAACAGCACATATGTTTTCTCTTCATTGCACAACCAAATGAGGTACATCTCGGCAATTTTGCATTATCTTTTCAACAGCACACATGTTAACTCCATGCACAGACGGATGAGTTAGTACTGGTACACTTAGTCGTTTTACGGAAAATGGTGCATGCTCAGAAAAAACGACGAAGTGTCAAAATTCCTCCGTGTGAACCATGCGGTGTGTTTCTCTGCTCAAGCCGGAGATAGTGTGAGGCAGGCGGCTTGAAGGTGTAAGGAAGGGTCGCTCTGTGAATCATGCAGTCCCATGACTGCTGTATGGCTGATGTAACATCAGATTAAGTCAACGAGGAAATGATTTGGAAAAAGAATAAAAAGTAGCAGAAAGTTCATGTTTGAGTTCTCTGTGCAATGCAACAGCACATATGTTTTCTCTTCATTGCACAACCAAATGAGGTAAATCTATGCAATTCTGCACTATCTCTTCAACAGCACATATGTTAAATCCATGCACAGCAGAATGCTGGTACACTTGGTCGTTTTTCTGAAAAAAGGTGCACGCTCAGAAAGACGACTAAGTGTCAAAATTCCTCCGTGTGAACCGTGCACTGTTTTCTCTGCTCAAGCCGGAGAGAGTGTAAGGCAGGCGGCTTGAAGGTGTAAGGAAGTGAATCATACAGTCCCATGACTGCTGTAAGGCTGATGTAACATCAGATTAAGTCAACGAGGAAATGTTATGGAAAAAGAATAAAAAGTAGCAGAAAGTTCATGTTTGAGTTCTCTGTGCAATGCAACAGCACATATGTTTTCTCTTCATTTCACAACTAAATGAGGTACATCTATGCAATTCTGCACTATCTCTTCAACAGCACACGTTAACTCCATGCACAGACGGATGCATGGAGTGCTGGTACACTTAGTTGTTTTTGTGAGAAATGGTGCAGGCTCCTAAAAACGACTAAGTGTCAAAATTCCTCCTTGTGAACCATGCAGTGTGTGTCTCTGCTCAAGCCGGAGATAGTGTGAGGCAGGCGGCATGAAGGTGTAAGGAAGGGTCGCTCTGTAAATCCGCTCAACTCAAACTCTCTCCGGCTGGAGGAAAGACACAGACACAGCCTGCTTCCTCGGCACAAAGCAAACGGAAGAATTTTGACACTTTTAGTCTTTTTTCTAAAATATGGTACACGGTCGAATTTTGACAATTAGTCGTTTTACTGAGAATGGTGCATGCTCAGAAAAAACGACGAAGTGTCAAAATTCCTCCGTGTGAACCATGCGGTGTGTTTCTCTGCTCAAGCCGGAGAGAGTGTCAGGTAGGCGGCTTGAAAGTGTAAGGAAGGGCTTCGCTGTGAATTCGCTCTATATGAACCATGCAGTCAACTGACTGCTGTAAGGCTGATGCCTTACATCAGATTAAGTCGATGCGGAGAGTTTATTGAAAAAGAATAAAAAGTTACAGAAAGTTCATGTTTGATCACTAATTTATTAAAAATATGCCCTTTGGTCATTAAGTATTTTTATATACACTTAAACGCAACAAGTGCATATCTTATATTGTGCTCTGTGCAATGCAACAGCACATATGTTTTCTCTTCATTGCACAACCAAATGAGGTACATCTATGCAATTTTGCATTGTCTTTTCAACAGCACACGTTAACTCCATGCACAGACGGATGAGTTAGTGCTGGTACACTTAGTCGTTTTACTGAAAATGGTGCATGCTCAGAAAAAACGACGAAGTGTCAAAATTCCTCCGTGTGAACCATGCGGTGTGTTTCTCTGCTCAAGCCGGAGATAGTGTGAGGCAGGCGGCTTGAAGGTGTAAGGAAGGGTCGCTCTGTGAATCTTGCAGTCCCATGACTGCTGTATGGCTGATGTAACATCAGATTAAGTCAACGAGGAAATGTTATGGAAAAAGAATAAAAAGTAGCAGAAAGTTCATGTTTGATCACTAATTATTAAAAATATGCCCTTTGGTCATTAAGTATTTTTATATACACTTAAACGCAACAAGTGCATATCTTATATTGTGCTCTGTGCAATGCAACAGCACATATGTTTTCTCTTCATTGCACAACCAAATGAGGTACATCTCGGCAATTTTGCATTATCTTTTCAACAGCACACATGTTAACTCCATGCACAGACGGATGAGTTAGTACTGGTACACTTAGTCGTTTTACGGAAAATGGTGCATGCTCAGAAAAAACGACGAAGTGTCAAAATTCCTCCGTGTGAACCATGCGGTGTGTTTCTCTGCTCAAGCCGGAGATAGTGTGAGGCAGGCGGCTTGAAGGTGTAAGGAAGGGTCGCTCTGTGAATCATGCAGTCCCATGACTGCTGTATGGCTGATGTAACATCAGATTAAGTCAACGAGGAAATGATTTGGAAAAAGAATAAAAAGTAGCAGAAAGTTCATGTTTGAGTTCTCTGTGCAATGCAACAGCACATATGTTTTCTCTTCATTGCACAACCAAATGAGGTAAATCTATGCAATTCTGCACTATCTCTTCAACAGTACACATGTTAACTCCATGCACAGACGGATGAGTTAGTGCTGGTACACTTAGTTGTTTTTCTGAGAAATGGTGCACGCTCTGAATAACGACTAAGTGTCAAAATTCCTCCATGTGAACCGTGCACTATGTTTCTCTGCTCAAGCCGGAGATAGTGTGAGGCAGGCGGCATGAAGGTGTAAGGAAGGGTCGCTCTGTAAATCCGCTCAACTCAAACTCTCTCCGGCTGGAGGAAAGACACAGACACAGCCTGCTTCCTCGGCACAATGCAAACGGAAGAATTTTGACACTTTTAGTCTTTTTTCTAAAATATGGTACACGGACGAATTTTGACAATTAGTCGTTTTACTGAGAATGGTGCATGCTCAGAAAAAACGACGAAGTGTCAAAATTCCTCCGTGTGAACCATGCGGTGTGTTTCTCTGCTCAAGACGGAGAGAGTGTCAGGTAGGCGGCTTGAAAGTGTAAGGAAGGGCTTCGCTGTGAATTCGCTCTATATGAACCATGCAGTCAACTGACTGCTGTAAGGCTGATGCCTTACATCAGATTAAGTCGATGCGGAGAGTTTATTGAAAAAGAATAAAAAGTTACAGAAAGTTCATGTTTGATCACTAATTTATTAAAAATATGCCCTTTGGTCATTAAGTATTTTTATATACACTTAAACGCAACAAGTGCATATCTTATATTGTGCTCTGTGCAATGCAACAGCACATATGTTTTCTCTTCATTGCACAACCAAATGAGGTACATCTATGCAATTTTGCATTGTCTTTTCAACAGCACACGTTAACTCCATGCACAGACGGATGAGTTAGTGCTGGTACACTTAGTCGTTTTACTGAAAATGGTGCATGCTCAGAAAAAACGACGAAGTGTCAAAATTCCTCCGTGTGAACCATGCGGTGTGTTTCTCTGCTCAAGCCGGAGATAGTGTGAGGCAGGCGGCTTGAAGGTGTAAGGAAGGGTCGCTCTGTGAATCTTGCAGTCCCATGACTGCTGTATGGCTGATGTAACATCAGATTAAGTCAACGAGGAAATGTTATGGAAAAAGAATAAAAAGTAGCAGAAAGTTCATGTTTGATCACTAATTATTAAAAATATGCCCTTTGGTCATTAAGTATTTTTATATACACTTAAACGCAACAAGTGCATATCTTATATTGTGCTCTGTGCAATGCAACAGCACATATGTTTTCTCTTCATTGCACAACCAAATGAGGTACATCTATGCAATTTTGCATTGTCTTTTCAACAGCACACGTTAACTCCATGCACAGACGGATGAGTTAGTGCTGGTACACTTAGTCGTTTTACTGAAAATGGTGCATGCTCAGAAAAAACGACGAAGTGTCAAAATTCCTCCGTGTGAACCATGCGGTGTGTTTCTCTGCTCAAGCCGGAGATAGTGTGAGGCAGGCGGCTTGAAGGTGTAAGGAAGGGTCGCTCTGTGAATCTTGCAGTCCCATGACTGCTGTATGGCTGATGTAACATCAGATTAAGTCAACGAGGAAATGTTATGGAAAAAGAATAAAAAGTAGCAGAAAGTTCATGTTTGATCACTAATTATTAAAAATATGCCCTTTGGTCATTAAGTATTTTTATATACACTTAAACGCAACAAGTGCATATCTTATATTGTGCTCTGTGCAATGCAACAGCACATATGTTTTCTCTTCATTGCACAACCAAATGAGGTACATCTCGGCAATTTTGCATTATCTTTTCAACAGCACACATGTTAACTCCATGCACAGACGGATGAGTTAGTACTGGTACACTTAGTCGTTTTACGGAAAATGGTGCATGCTCAGAAAAAACGACGAAGTGTCAAAATTCCTCCGTGTGAACCATGCGGTGTGTTTCTCTGCTCAAGCCGGAGATAGTGTGAGGCAGGCGGCTTGAAGGTGTAAGGAAGGGTCGCTCTGTGAATCATGCAGTCCCATGACTGCTGTATGGCTGATGTAACATCAGATTAAGTCAACGAGGAAATGATTTGGAAAAAGAATAAAAAGTAGCAGAAAGTTCATGTTTGAGTTCTCTGTGCAATGCAACAGCACATATGTTTTCTCTTCATTGCACAACCAAATGAGGTAAATCTATGCAATTCTGCACTATCTCTTCAACAGCACATATGTTAAATCCATGCACAGCAGAATGCTGGTACACTTGGTCGTTTTTCTGAAAAAAGGTGCACGCTCAGAAAGACGACTAAGTGTCAAAATTCCTCCGTGTGAACCGTGCACTGTTTTCTCTGCTCAAGCCGGAGAGAGTGTAAGGCAGGCGGCTTGAAGGTGTAAGGAAGTGAATCATACAGTCCCATGACTGCTGTAAGGCTGATGTAACATCAGATTAAGTCAACGAGGAAATGTTATGGAAAAAGAATAAAAAGTAGCAGAAAGTTCATGTTTGAGTTCTCTGTGCAATGCAACAGCACATATGTTTTCTCTTCATTTCACAACTAAATGAGGTACATCTATGCAATTCTGCACTATCTCTTCAACAGCACACGTTAACTCCATGCACAGACGGATGCATGGAGTGCTGGTACACTTAGTTGTTTTTGTGAGAAATGGTGCAGGCTCCTAAAAACGACTAAGTGTCAAAATTCCTCCTTGTGAACCATGCAGTGTGTGTCTCTGCTCAAGCCGGAGATAGTGTGAGGCAGGCGGCATGAAGGTGTAAGGAAGGGTCGCTCTGTAAATCCGCTCAACTCAAACTCTCTCCGGCTGGAGGAAAGACACAGACACAGCCTGCTTCCTCGGCACAAAGCAAACGGAAGAATTTTGACACTTTTAGTCTTTTTTCTAAAATATGGTACACGGTCGAATTTTGACAATTAGTCGTTTTACTGAGAATGGTGCATGCTCAGAAAAAACGACGAAGTGTCAAAATTCCTCCGTGTGAACCATGCGGTGTGTTTCTCTGCTCAAGCCGGAGAGAGTGTCAGGTAGGCGGCTTGAAAGTGTAAGGAAGGGCTTCGCTGTGAATTCGCTCTATATGAACCATGCAGTCAACTGACTGCTGTAAGGCTGATGCCTTACATCAGATTAAGTCGATGCGGAGAGTTTATTGAAAAAGAATAAAAAGTTACAGAAAGTTCATGTTTGATCACTAATTTATTAAAAATATGCCCTTTGGTCATTAAGTATTTTTATATACACTTAAACGCAACAAGTGCATATCTTATATTGTGCTCTGTGCAATGCAACAGCACATATGTTTTCTCTTCATTGCACAACCAAATGAGGTACATCTATGCAATTTTGCATTGTCTTTTCAACAGCACACGTTAACTCCATGCACAGACGGATGAGTTAGTGCTGGTACACTTAGTCGTTTTACTGAAAATGGTGCATGCTCAGAAAAAACGACGAAGTGTCAAAATTCCTCCGTGTGAACCATGCGGTGTGTTTCTCTGCTCAAGCCGGAGATAGTGTGAGGCAGGCGGCTTGAAGGTGTAAGGAAGGGTCGCTCTGTGAATCTTGCAGTCCCATGACTGCTGTATGGCTGATGTAACATCAGATTAAGTCAACGAGGAAATGTTATGGAAAAAGAATAAAAAGTAGCAGAAAGTTCATGTTTGATCACTAATTATTAAAAATATGCCCTTTGGTCATTAAGTATTTTTATATACACTTAAACGCAACAAGTGCATATCTTATATTGTGCTCTGTGCAATGCAACAGCACATATGTTTTCTCTTCATTGCACAACCAAATGAGGTACATCTCGGCAATTTTGCATTATCTTTTCAACAGCACACATGTTAACTCCATGCACAGACGGATGAGTTAGTACTGGTACACTTAGTCGTTTTACGGAAAATGGTGCATGCTCAGAAAAAACGACGAAGTGTCAAAATTCCTCCGTGTGAACCATGCGGTGTGTTTCTCTGCTCAAGCCGGAGATAGTGTGAGGCAGGCGGCTTGAAGGTGTAAGGAAGGGTCGCTCTGTGAATCATGCAGTCCCATGACTGCTGTATGGCTGATGTAACATCAGATTAAGTCAACGAGGAAATGATTTGGAAAAAGAATAAAAAGTAGCAGAAAGTTCATGTTTGAGTTCTCTGTGCAATGCAACAGCACATATGTTTTCTCTTCATTGCACAACCAAATGAGGTAAATCTATGCAATTCTGCATTATCTCTTCAACAGTACACATGTTAACTCCATGCACAGACGGATGAGTTAGTGCTGGTACACTTAGTTGTTTTTCTGAGAAATGGTGCACGCTCTGAATAACGACTAAGTGTCAAAATTCCTCCATGTGAACCGTGCACTATGTTTCTCTGCTCAAGCCGGAGATAGTGTGAGGCAGGCGGCATGAAGGTGTAAGGAAGGGTCGCTCTGTAAATCCGCTCAACTCAAACTCTCTCCGGCTGGAGGAAAGACACAGACACAGCCTGCTTCCTCGGCACAATGCAAACGGAAGAATTTTGACACTTTTAGTCTTTTTTCTAAAATATGGTACACGGACGAATTTTGACAATTAGTCGTTTTACTGAGAATGGTGCATGCTCAGAAAAAACGACGAAGTGTCAAAATTCCTCCGTGTGAACCATGCGGTGTGTTTCTCTGCTCAAGACGGAGAGAGTGTCAGGTAGGCGGCTTGAAAGTGTAAGGAAGGGCTTCGCTGTGAATTCGCTCTATATGAACCATGCAGTCAACTGACTGCTGTAAGGCTGATGCCTTACATCAGATTAAGTCGATGCGGAGAGTTTATTGAAAAAGAATAAAAAGTTACAGAAAGTTCATGTTTGATCACTAATTATTAAAAATATGCCCTTTGGTCATTAAGTATTTTTATATACACTTAAACGCAACAAGTGCATATCTTATATTGTGCTCTGTGCAATGCAACAGCACATATGTTTTCTCTTCATTGCACAACCAAATGAGGTACATCTCGGCAATTTTGCATTGTCTTTTCAACAGCACACATGTTAACTCCATGCACAGACGGATGAGTTAGTACTGGTACACTTAGTCGTTTTACGGAAAATGGTGCATGCTCAGAAAAAACGACGAAGTGTCAAAATTCCTCCGTGTGAACCATGCGGTGTGTTTCTCTGCTCAAGCCGGAGATAGTGTGAGGCAGGCGGCTTGAAGGTGTAAGGAAGGGTCGCTCTGTGAATCATGCAGTCCCATGACTGCTGTATGGCTGATGTAACATCAGATTAAGTCAACGAGGAAATGATTTGGAAAAAGAATAAAAAGTAGCAGAAAGTTCATGTTTGAGTTCTCTGTGCAATGCAACAGCACATATGTTTTCTCTTCATTGCACAACCAAATGAGGTAAATCTATGCAATTCTGCACTATCTCTTCAACAGCACATATGTTAAATCCATGCACAGCAGAATGCTGGTACACTTGGTCGTTTTTCTGAAAAAAGGTGCACGCTCAGAAAGACGACTAAGTGTCAAAATTCCTCCGTGTGAACCGTGCACTGTTTTCTCTGCTCAAGCCGGAGAGAGTGTAAGGCAGGCGGCTTGAAGGTGTAAGGAAGTGAATCATACAGTCCCATGACTGCTGTAAGGCTGATGTAACATCAGATTAAGTCAACGAGGAAATGTTATGGAAAAAGAATAAAAAGTAGCAGAAAGTTCATGTTTGAGTTCTCTGTGCAATGCAACAGCACATATGTTTTCTCTTCATTTCACAACTAAATGAGGTACATCTATGCAATTCTGCACTATCTCTTCAACAGCACACGTTAACTCCATGTACAGACGGATGCATGGAGTGCTGGTACACTTAGTTGTTTTTGTGAGAAATGGTGCAGGCTCCTAAAAACGACTAAGTGTCAAAATTCCTCCTTGTGAACCATGCAGTGTGTGTCTCTGCTCAAGCCGGAGATAGTGTGAGGCAGGCGGCATGAAGGTGTAAGGAAGGGTCGCTCTGTAAATCCGCTCAACTCAAACTCTCTCCGGCTGGAGGAGAGACACAGACACAGCCTGCTTCCTAGGCACAAAGTAAACGGAGGAATTTTGACACTTTTAGTCTTTTTTTCTAAAATATGGTACACGGACGAATTTTGACAATTAGTCGTTTTACTGAGAATGGTGCATGCTCAGAAAAAACGACGAAGTGTCAAAATTCCTCCGTGTGAACCATGCGGTGTGATTCTCTGCTCAAGCCGGAGAGAGTGTCAGGTAGGCGGCTTGAAAGTGTAAGGAAGGGTTTCGCTGTGAATTCGCTCTATATGAACCATGCAGTCAACTGACTGCTGTAAGGCTGATGCCTTACATCAGATTAAGTCGATGCGGAGAGTTCATTGAAAAAGAATAAAAAGTAACAGAAAGTTCATGTTTGATCACTAATTTATTAAAAATATGCCCTTTGGTCATTAAGTATTTTTATATACACTTAAACGCAACAAGTGCATATCTTATATTGTGCTCTGTGCAATGCAACAGCACATATGTTTTCTCTTCATTGCACAACCAAATGAGGTACATCTATGCAATTTTGCATTATCTTTTCAACAGCACACATGTTAACTCCATGCACAGACGGATGAGTTAGTGCTGGTACACTTAGTCGTTTTACTGAAAATGGTGCATGCTCAGAAAAAACGACGAAGTGTCAAAATTCCTCCGTGTGAACCATGCGGTGTGTTTCTCTGCTCAAGCCGGAGATAGTGTGAGGCAGGCGGCAGTCCCTTGCAGTCCCATGACTGCTGTATGGCTGATGTAACATCAGATTAAGTCAACGAGGAAATGTTATGCAAAAAGAATAAAAAGTAGCAGAAAGTTCATGTTTGATCACTAATTATTAAAAATATGCCCTTTGGTCATTAAGTATTTTTATATACACTTAAAGGCAACAAGTGCATATCTTATGTGCTGTTGCATTGCACAGAGCACAATATATGTTTTCTCTTCATTGCACAACCAAATGAGGTACATCTATGCAATTTTGCATTATCTTTTCAACAGCACATATGTTAACTCCATGCACAGCAGAATGCTGGTACACTTGGTCGTTTTTCTGAAAAAAGGTGCACGCTCAGAAAGACGACTAAGTGTCAAAATTCCTCCGTGTGAACCGTGCACTGTGTTTCTCTGCTCAAGCCGGAGAGAGTGTTAGGTAGGCGGCTTGAAGGTGTAAGGAAGGGTCGCTCTGTGAATCATGCAGTTCATTGACTGCTGTATTGCTGGTGTAACATCAGATTAAGTCAACGAGGAAATGTTTTGGAAAAAGAATAAAAAGTAGCAGAAAGTTCATGTTTGAGTTCTCTGTGTAAAACAACAACACATATGTTTTCTCTTCATTGCACAACCAAATGAGGTAAATCTATGCAATTCTGCATTATCTCTTCAACAGCACACGTTAACTCCATGCACAGACGGATGAGTTAGTGCTGGTACACTTAGTTGTTTTTCTGAGAAATGGTGCACGCTCTGAATAACGACTAAGTGTCAAAATTCCTCCTTGTGAACCATGCAGTGTGTGTCTCTGCTCAAGCCGGAGATAGTGTGAGGCAGGCGGCATGAAGGTGTAAGGAAGGGTCGCTCTGTAAATCCACTCAACTCAAACTCTCTCCGGCTGGAGGAAAGACACAGACACAGCCTGCTTCCTCGGCACAAAGCAAACGGAAGAATTTTGACACTTTTAGTCTTTTTTCTAAAATATGGTACACGGTCGAATTTTGACAATTAGTCGTTTTACTGAGAATGGTGCATGCTCAGAAAAAACGACGAAGTGTCAAAATTCCTCCGTGTGAACCATGCGGTGTGTTTCTCTGCTCAAGCCGGAGAGAGTGTCAGGTAGGCGGCTTGAAAGTGTAAGGAAGGGCTTCGCTGTGAATTCGCTCTATATGAACCATGCAGTCAACTGACTGCTGTAAGGCTGATGCCTTACATCAGATTAAGTCGATGCGGAGAGTTTATTGAAAAAGAATAAAAAGTTACAGAAAGTTCATGTTTGATCACTAATTTATTAAAAATATGCCCTTTGGTCATTAAGTATTTTTATATACACTTAAACGCAACAAGTGCATATCTTATATTGTGCTCTGTGCAATGCAACAGCACATATGTTTTCTCTTCATTGCACAACCAAATGAGGTACATCTATGCAATTTTGCATTGTCTTTTCAACAGCACACGTTAACTCCATGCACAGACGGATGAGTTAGTGCTGGTACACTTAGTCGTTTTACTGAAAATGGTGCATGCTCAGAAAAAACGACGAAGTGTCAAAATTCCTCCGTGTGAACCATGCGGTGTGTTTCTCTGCTCAAGCCGGAGATAGTGTGAGGCAGGCGGCTTGAAGGTGTAAGGAAGGGTCGCTCTGTGAATCTTGCAGTCCCATGACTGCTGTATGGCTGATGTAACATCAGATTAAGTCAACGAGGAAATGTTATGGAAAAAGAATAAAAAGTAGCAGAAAGTTCATGTTTGATCACTAATTATTAAAAATATGCCCTTTGGTCATTAAGTATTTTTATATACACTTAAACGCAACAAGTGCATATCTTATATTGTGCTCTGTGCAATGCAACAGCACATATGTTTTCTCTTCATTGCACAACCAAATGAGGTACATCTCGGCAATTTTGCATTATCTTTTCAACAGCACACATGTTAACTCCATGCACAGACGGATGAGTTAGTACTGGTACACTTAGTCGTTTTACGGAAAATGGTGCATGCTCAGAAAAAACGACGAAGTGTCAAAATTCCTCCGTGTGAACCATGCGGTGTGTTTCTCTGCTCAAGCCGGAGATAGTGTGAGGCAGGCGGCTTGAAGGTGTAAGGAAGGGTCGCTCTGTGAATCATGCAGTCCCATGACTGCTGTATGGCTGATGTAACATCAGATTAAGTCAACGAGGAAATGATTTGGAAAAAGAATAAAAAGTAGCAGAAAGTTCATGTTTGAGTTCTCTGTGCAATGCAACAGCACATATGTTTTCTCTTCATTGCACAACCAAATGAGGTAAATCTATGCAATTCTGCACTATCTCTTCAACAGCACATATGTTAAATCCATGCACAGCAGAATGCTGGTACACTTGGTCGTTTTTCTGAAAAAAGGTGCACGCTCAGAAAGACGACTAAGTGTCAAAATTCCTCCGTGTGAACCGTGCACTGTTTTCTCTGCTCAAGCCGGAGAGAGTGTAAGGCAGGCGGCTTGAAGGTGTAAGGAAGTGAATCATACAGTCCCATGACTGCTGTAAGGCTGATGTAACATCAGATTAAGTCAACGAGGAAATGTTATGGAAAAAGAATAAAAAGTAGCAGAAAGTTCATGTTTGAGTTCTCTGTGCAATGCAACAGCACATATGTTTTCTCTTCATTTCACAACTAAATGAGGTACATCTATGCAATTCTGCACTATCTCTTCAACAGCACACGTTAACTCCATGCACAGACGGATGCATGGAGTGCTGGTACACTTAGTTGTTTTTGTGAGAAATGGTGCAGGCTCCTAAAAACGACTAAGTGTCAAAATTCCTCCTTGTGAACCATGCAGTGTGTGTCTCTGCTCAAGCCGGAGATAGTGTGAGGCAGGCGGCATGAAGGTGTAAGGAAGGGTCGCTCTGTAAATCCGCTCAACTCAAACTCTCTCCGGCTGGAGGAGAGACACAGACACAGCCTGCTTCCTAGGCACAAAGTAAACGGAGGAATTTTGACACTTTTAGTCTTTTTTTCTAAAATATGGTACACGGACGAATTTTGACAATTAGTCGTTTTACTGAGAATGGTGCATGCTCAGAAAAAACGACGAAGTGTCAAAATTCCTCCGTGTGAACCATGCGGTGTGTTTCTCTGCTCAAGCCGGAGAGAGTGTCAGGTAGGCGGCTTGAAAGTGTAAGGAAGGGTTTCGCTGTGAATTCGCTCTATATGAACCATGCAGTCAACTGACTGCTGTAAGGCTGATGCCTTACATCAGATTAAGTCGATGCGGAGAGTTCATTGAAAAAGAATAAAAAGTAACAGAAAGTTCATGTTTGATCACTAATTTATTAAAAATATGCCCTTTGGTCATTAAGTATTTTTATATACACTTAAACGCAACAAGTGCATATCTTATATTGTGCTCTGTGCAATGCAACAGCACATATGTTTTCTCTTCATTGCACAACCAAATGAGGTACATCTATGCAATTTTGCATTATCTTTTCAACAGCACACATGTTAACTCCATGCACAGACGGATGAGTTAGTGCTGGTACACTTAGTCGTTTTACTGAAAATGGTGCATGCTCAGAAAAAACGACGAAGTGTCAAAATTCCTCCGTGTGAACCATGCGGTGTGTTTCTCTGCTCAAGCCGGAGATAGTGTGAGGCAGGCGGCAGTCCCTTGCAGTCCCATGACTGCTGTATGGCTGATGTAACATCAGATTAAGTCAACGAGGAAATGTTATGCAAAAAGAATAAAAAGTAGCAGAAAGTTCATGTTTGATCACTAATTATTAAAAATATGCCCTTTGGTCATTAAGTATTTTTATATACACTTAAAGGCAACAAGTGCATATCTTATGTGCTGTTGCATTGCACAGAGCACAATATATGTTTTCTCTTCATTGCACAACCAAATGAGGTACATCTATGCAATTTTGCATTATCTTTTCAACAGCACATATGTTAACTCCATGCACAGCAGAATGCTGGTACACTTGGTCGTTTTTCTGAAAAAAGGTGCACGCTCAGAAAGACGACTAAGTGTCAAAATTCCTCCGTGTGAACCGTGCACTGTGTTTCTCTGCTCAAGCCGGAGAGAGTGTTAGGTAGGCGGCTTGAAGGTGTAAGGAAGGGTCGCTCTGTGAATCATGCAGTTCATTGACTGCTGTATTGCTGATGTAACATCAGATTAAGTCAACGAGGAAATGTTTTGGAAAAAGAATAAAAAGTAGCAGAAAGTTCATGTTTGAGTTCTCTGTGTAAAACAACAACACATATGTTTTCTCTTCATTGCACAACCAAATGAGGTAAATCTATGCAATTCTGCATTATCTCTTCAACAGCACACATGTTAACTCCATGCACAGACGGATGAGTTAGTGCTGGTACACTTAGTTGTTTTTCTGAGAAATGGTGCACGCTCTGAATAACGACTAAGTGTCAAAATTCCTCCTTGTGAACCATGCAGTGTGTGTCTCTGCTCAAGCCGGAGATAGTGTGAGGCAGGCGGCATGAAGGTGTAAGGAAGGGTCGCTCTGTAAATCCGCTCAACTCAAACTCTCTCCGGCTGGAGGAAAGACACAGACACAGCCTGCTTCCTCGGCACAAAGCAAACGGAAGAATTTTGACACTTTTAGTCTTTTTTCTAAAATATGGTACACGGTCGAATTTTGACAATTAGTCGTTTTACTGAGAATGGTGCATGCTCAGAAAAAACGACGAAGTGTCAAAATTCCTCCGTGTGAACCATGCGGTGTGTTTCTCTGCTCAAGCCGGAGAGAGTGTCAGGTAGGCGGCTTGAAAGTGTAAGGAAGGGCTTCGCTGTGAATTCGCTCTATATGAACCATGCAGTCAACTGACTGCTGTAAGGCTGATGCCTTACATCAGATTAAGTCGATGCGGAGAGTTTATTGAAAAAGAATAAAAAGTTACAGAAAGTTCATGTTTGATCACTAATTTATTAAAAATATGCCCTTTGGTCATTAAGTATTTTTATATACACTTAAACGCAACAAGTGCATATCTTATATTGTGCTCTGTGCAATGCAACAGCACATATGTTTTCTCTTCATTGCACAACCAAATGAGGTACATCTATGCAATTTTGCATTGTCTTTTCAACAGCACACGTTAACTCCATGCACAGACGGATGAGTTAGTGCTGGTACACTTAGTCGTTTTACTGAAAATGGTGCATGCTCAGAAAAAACGACGAAGTGTCAAAATTCCTCCGTGTGAACCATGCGGTGTGTTTCTCTGCTCAAGCCGGAGATAGTGTGAGGCAGGCGGCTTGAAGGTGTAAGGAAGGGTCGCTCTGTGAATCTTGCAGTCCCATGACTGCTGTATGGCTGATGTAACATCAGATTAAGTCAACGAGGAAATGTTATGGAAAAAGAATAAAAAGTAGCAGAAAGTTCATGTTTGATCACTAATTATTAAAAATATGCCCTTTGGTCATTAAGTATTTTTATATACACTTAAACGCAACAAGTGCATATCTTATATTGTGCTCTGTGCAATGCAACAGCACATATGTTTTCTCTTCATTGCACAACCAAATGAGGTACATCTCGGCAATTTTGCATTATCTTTTCAACAGCACACATGTTAACTCCATGCACAGACGGATGAGTTAGTACTGGTACACTTAGTCGTTTTACGGAAAATGGTGCATGCTCAGAAAAAACGACGAAGTGTCAAAATTCCTCCGTGTGAACCATGCGGTGTGTTTCTCTGCTCAAGCCGGAGATAGTGTGAGGCAGGCGGCTTGAAGGTGTAAGGAAGGGTCGCTCTGTGAATCATGCAGTCCCATGACTGCTGTATGGCTGATGTAACATCAGATTAAGTCAACGAGGAAATGATTTGGAAAAAGAATAAAAAGTAGCAGAAAGTTCATGTTTGAGTTCTCTGTGCAATGCAACAGCACATATGTTTTCTCTTCATTGCACAACCAAATGAGGTAAATCTATGCAATTCTGCATTATCTCTTCAACAGTACACATGTTAACTCCATGCACAGACGGATGAGTTAGTGCTGGTACACTTAGTTGTTTTTCTGAGAAATGGTGCACGCTCTGAATAACGACTAAGTGTCAAAATTCCTCCATGTGAACCGTGCACTATGTTTCTCTGCTCAAGCCGGAGATAGTGTGAGGCAGGCGGCATGAAGGTGTAAGGAAGGGTCGCTCTGTAAATCCGCTCAACTCAAACTCTCTCCGGCTGGAGGAAAGACACAGACACAGCCTGCTTCCTCGGCACAATGCAAACGGAAGAATTTTGACACTTTTAGTCTTTTTTCTAAAATATGGTACACGGACGAATTTTGACAATTAGTCGTTTTACTGAGAATGGTGCATGCTCAGAAAAAACGACGAAGTGTCAAAATTCCTCCGTGTGAACCATGCGGTGTGTTTCTCTGCTCAAGACGGAGAGAGTGTCAGGTAGGCGGCTTTAAAGTGTAAGGAAGGGCTTCGCTGTGAATTCGCTCTATATGAACCATGCAGTCAACTGACTGCTGTAAGGCTGATGCCTTACATCAGATTAAGTCGATGCGGAGAGTTTATTGAAAAAGAATAAAAAGTTACAGAAAGTTCATGTTTGATCACTAATTTATTAAAAATATGCCCTTTGGTCATTAAGTATTTTTATATACACTTAAACGCAACAAGTGCATATCTTATATTGTGCTCTGTGCAATGCAACAGCACATATGTTTTCTCTTCATTGCACAACCAAATGAGGTACATCTATGCAATTTTGCATTGTCTTTTCAACAGCACACGTTAACTCCATGCACAGACGGATGAGTTAGTGCTGGTACACTTAGTCGTTTTACTGAAAATGGTGCATGCTCAGAAAAAACGACGAAGTGTCAAAATTCCTCCGTGTGAACCATGCGGTGTGTTTCTCTGCTCAAGCCGGAGATAGTGTGAGGCAGGCGGCTTGAAGGTGTAAGGAAGGGTCGCTCTGTGAATCTTGCAGTCCCATGACTGCTGTATGGCTGATGTAACATCAGATTAAGTCAACGAGGAAATGTTATGGAAAAAGAATAAAAAGTAGCAGAAAGTTCATGTTTGATCACTAATTATTAAAAATATGCCCTTTGGTCATTAAGTATTTTTATATACACTTAAACGCAACAAGTGCATATCTTATATTGTGCTCTGTGCAATGCAACAGCACATATGTTTTCTCTTCATTGCACAACCAAATGAGGTACATCTCGGCAATTTTGCATTATCTTTTCAACAGCACACATGTTAACTCCATGCACAGACGGATGAGTTAGTACTGGTACACTTAGTCGTTTTACGGAAAATGGTGCATGCTCAGAAAAAACGACGAAGTGTCAAAATTCCTCCGTGTGAACCATGCGGTGTGTTTCTCTGCTCAAGCCGGAGATAGTGTGAGGCAGGCGGCTTGAAGGTGTAAGGAAGGGTCGCTCTGTGAATCATGCAGTCCCATGACTGCTGTATGGCTGATGTAACATCAGATTAAGTCAACGAGGAAATGATTTGGAAAAAGAATAAAAAGTAGCAGAAAGTTCATGTTTGAGTTCTCTGTGCAATGCAACAGCACATATGTTTTCTCTTCATTGCACAACCAAATGAGGTAAATCTATGCAATTCTGCATTATCTCTTCAACAGTACACATGTTAACTCCATGCACAGACGGATGAGTTAGTGCTGGTACACTTAGTTGTTTTTCTGAGAAATGGTGCACGCTCTGAATAACGACTAAGTGTCAAAATTCCTCCATGTGAACCGTGCACTATGTTTCTCTGCTCAAGCCGGAGATAGTGTGAGGCAGGCGGCATGAAGGTGTAAGGAAGGGTCGCTCTGTAAATCCGCTCAACTCAAACTCTCTCCGGCTGGAGGAAAGACACAGACACAGCCTGCTTCCTCGGCACAAAGCAAACGGAAGAATTTTGACACTTTTAGTGTTTTTTCTAAAATATGGTACACGGACGAATTTTGACAATTAGTCGTTTTACTGAGAATGGTGCATGCTCAGAAAAAACGACGAAGTGTCAAAATTCCTCCGTGTGAACCATGCGGTGTGTTTCTCTGCTCAAGACGGAGAGAGTGTCAGGTAGGCGGCTTGAAAGTGTAAGGAAGGGCTTCGCTGTGAATTCGCTCTATATGAACCATGCAGTCAACTGACTGCTGTAAGGCTGATGCCTTACATCAGATTAAGTCGATGCGGAGAGTTTATTGAAAAAGAATAAAAAGTTACAGAAAGTTCATGTTTGATCACTAATTTATTAAAAATATGCCCTTTGGTCATTAAGTATTTTTATATACACTTAAACGCAACAAGTGCATATCTTATATTGTGCTCTGTGCAATGCAACAGCACATATGTTTTCTCTTCATTGCACAACCAAATGAGGTACATCTATGCAATTTTGCATTGTCTTTTCAACAGCACACGTTAACTCCATGCACAGACGGATGAGTTAGTGCTGGTACACTTAGTCGTTTTACTGAAAATGGTGCATGCTCAGAAAAAACGACGAAGTGTCAAAATTCCTCCGTGTGAACCATGCGGTGTGTTTCTCTGCTCAAGCCGGAGATAGTGTGAGGCAGGCGGCTTGAAGGTGTAAGGAAGGGTCGCTCTGTGAATCATGCAGTCCCATGACTGCTGTATGGCTGATGTAACATCAGATTAAGTCAACGAGGAAATGATTTGGAAAAAGAATAAAAAGTAGCAGAAAGTTCATGTTTGAGTTCTCTGTGCAATGCAACAGCACATATGTTTTCTCTTCATTGCACAACCAAATGAGGTAAATCTATGCAATTCTGCACTATCTCTTCAACAGCACATATGTTAAATCCATGCACAGCAGAATGCTGGTACACTTGGTCGTTTTTCTGAAAAAAGGTGCACGCTCAGAAAGACGACTAAGTGTCAAAATTCCTCCGTGTGAACCGTGCACTGTTTTCTCTGCTCAAGCCGGAGAGAGTGTAAGGCAGGCGGCTTGAAGGTGTAAGGAAGTGAATCATACAGTCCCATGACTGCTGTAAGGCTGATGTAACATCAGATTAAGTCAACGAGGAAATGTTATGGAAAAAGAATAAAAAGTAGCAGAAAGTTCATGTTTGAGTTCTCTGTGCAATGCAACAGCACATATGTTTTCTCTTCATTTCACAACTAAATGAGGTACATCTATGCAATTCTGCACTATCTCTTCAACAGCACACGTTAACTCCATGCACAGACGGATGCATGGAGTGCTGGTACACTTAGTTGTTTTTGTGAGAAATGGTGCAGGCTCCTAAAAACGACTAAGTGTCAAAATTCCTCCTTGTGAACCATGCAGTGTGTGTCTCTGCTCAAGCCGGAGATAGTGTGAGGCAGGCGGCATGAAGGTGTAAGGAAGGGTCGCTCTGTAAATCCGCTCAACTCAAACTCTCTCCGGCTGGAGGAGAGACACAGACACAGCCTGCTTCCTAGGCACAAAGTAAACGGAGGAATTTTGACACTTTTAGTCTTTTTTTCTAAAATATGGTACACGGACGAATTTTGACAATTAGTCGTTTTACTGAGAATGGTGCATGCTCAGAAAAAACGACGAAGTGTCAAAATTCCTCCGTGTGAACCATGCGGTGTGTTTCTCTGCTCAAGCCGGAGAGAGTGTCAGGTAGGCGGCTTGAAAGTGTAAGGAAGGGTTTCGCTGTGAATTCGCTCTATATGAACCATGCAGTCAACTGACTGCTGTAAGGCTGATGCCTTACATCAGATTTAGTCGATGCGGAGAGTTCATTGAAAAAGAATAAAAAGTAACAGAAAGTTCATGTTTGATCACTAATTTATTAAAAATATGCCCTTTGGTCATTAAGTATTTTTATATACACTTAAACGCAACAAGTGCATATCTTATATTGTGCTCTGTGCAATGCAACAGCACATATGTTTTCTCTTCATTGCACAACCAAATGAGGTACATCTATGCAATTTTGCATTATCTTTTCAACAGCACACATGTTAACTCCATGCACAGACGGATGAGTTAGTGCTGGTACACTTAGTCGTTTTACTGAAAATGGTGCATGCTCAGAAAAAACGACGAAGTGTCAAAATTCCTCCGTGTGAACCATGCGGTGTGTTTCTCTGCTCAAGCCGGAGATAGTGTGAGGCAGGCGGCTTGAAGGTGTAAGGAAGGGTCGCTCTGTGAATCTTGCAGTCCCATGACTGCTGTATGGCTGATGTAACATCAGATTAAGTCAACGAGGAAATGTTATGGAAAAAGAATAAAAAGTAGCAGAAAGTTCATGTTTGATCACTAATTATTAAAAATATGCCCTTTGGTCATTAAGTATTTTTATATACACTTAAACGCAACAAGTGCATATCTTATATTGTGCTCTGTGCAATGCAACAGCACATATGTTTTCTCTTCATTGCACAACCAAATGAGGTACATCTCGGCAATTTTGCATTATCTTTTCAACAGCACACATGTTAACTCCATGCACAGACGGATGAGTTAGTACTGGTACACTTAGTCGTTTTACGGAAAATGGTGCATGCTCAGAAAAAACGACGAAGTGTCAAAATTCCTCCGTGTGAACCATGCGGTGTGTTTCTCTGCTCAAGCCGGAGATAGTGTGAGGCAGGCGGCTTGAAGGTGTAAGGAAGGGTCGCTCTGTGAATCATGCAGTCCCATGACTGCTGTATGGCTGATGTAACATCAGATTAAGTCAACGAGGAAATGATTTGGAAAAAGAATAAAAAGTAGCAGAAAGTTCATGTTTGAGTTCTCTGTGCAATGCAACAGCACATATGTTTTCTCTTCATTGCACAACCAAATGAGGTAAATCTATGCAATTCTGCATTATCTCTTCAACAGTACACATGTTAACTCCATGCACAGACGGATGAGTTAGTGCTGGTACACTTAGTTGTTTTTCTGAGAAATGGTGCACGCTCTGAATAACGACTAAGTGTCAAAATTCCTCCATGTGAACCGTGCACTATGTTTCTCTGCTCAAGCCGGAGATAGTGTGAGGCAGGCGGCATGAAGGTGTAAGGAAGGGTCGCTCTGTAAATCCGCTCAACTCAAACTCTCTCCGGCTGGAGGAAAGACACAGACACAGCCTGCTTCCTCGGCACAATGCAAACGGAAGAATTTTGACACTTTTAGTCTTTTTTCTAAAATATGGTACACGGACGAATTTTGACAATTAGTCGTTTTACTGAGAATGGTGCATGCTCAGAAAAAACGACGAAGTGTCAAAATTCCTCCGTGTGAACCATGCGGTGTGTTTCTCTGCTCAAGACGGAGAGAGTGTCAGGTAGGCGGCTTGAAAGTGTAAGGAAGGGCTTCGCTGTGAATTCGCTCTATATGAACCATGCAGTCAACTGACTGCTGTAAGGCTGATGCCTTACATCAGATTAAGTCGATGCGGAGAGTTTATTGAAAAAGAATAAAAAGTTACAGAAAGTTCATGTTTGATCACTAATTTATTAAAAATATGCCCTTTGGTCATTAAGTATTTTTATATACACTTAAACGCAACAAGTGCATATCTTATATTGTGCTCTGTGCAATGCAACAGCACATATGTTTTCTCTTCATTGCACAACCAAATGAGGTACATCTATGCAATTTTGCATTGTCTTTTCAACAGCACACGTTAACTCCATGCACAGACGGATGAGTTAGTGCTGGTACACTTAGTCGTTTTACTGAAAATGGTGCATGCTCAGAAAAAACGACGAAGTGTCAAAATTCCTCCGTGTGAACCATGCGGTGTGTTTCTCTGCTCAAGCCGGAGATAGTGTGAGGCAGGCGGCTTGAAGGTGTAAGGAAGGGTCGCTCTGTGAATCTTGCAGTCCCATGACTGCTGTATGGCTGATGTAACATCAGATTAAGTCAACGAGGAAATGTTATGGAAAAAGAATAAAAAGTAGCAGAAAGTTCATGTTTGATCACTAATTATTAAAAATATGCCCTTTGGTCATTAAGTATTTTTATATACACTTAAACGCAACAAGTGCATATCTTATATTGTGCTCTGTGCAATGCAACAGCACATATGTTTTCTCTTCATTGCACAACCAAATGAGGTACATCTCGGCAATTTTGCATTATCTTTTCAACAGCACACATGTTAACTCCATGCACAGACGGATGAGTTAGTACTGGTACACTTAGTCGTTTTACGGAAAATGGTGCATGCTCAGAAAAAACGACGAAGTGTCAAAATTCCTCCGTGTGAACCATGCGGTGTGTTTCTCTGCTCAAGCCGGAGATAGTGTGAGGCAGGCGGCTTGAAGGTGTAAGGAAGGGTCGCTCTGTGAATCATGCAGTCCCATGACTGCTGTATGGCTGATGTAACATCAGATTAAGTCAACGAGGAAATGATTTGGAAAAAGAATAAAAAGTAGCAGAAAGTTCATGTTTGAGTTCTCTGTGCAATGCAACAGCACATATGTTTTCTCTTCATTGCACAACCAAATGAGGTAAATCTATGCAATTCTGCATTATCTCTTCAACAGTACACATGTTAACTCCATGCACAGACGGATGAGTTAGTGCTGGTACACTTAGTTGTTTTTCTGAGAAATGGTGCACGCTCTGAATAACGACTAAGTGTCAAAATTCCTCCATGTGAACCGTGCACTATGTTTCTCTGCTCAAGCCGGAGATAGTGTGAGGCAGGCGGCATGAAGGTGTAAGGAAGGGTCGCTCTGTAAATCCGCTCAACTCAAACTCTCTCCGGCTGGAGGAAAGACACAGACACAGCCTGCTTCCTCGGCACAAAGCAAACGGAAGAATTTTGACACTTTTAGTCTTTTTTCTAAAATATGGTACACGGACGAATTTTGACAATTAGTCGTTTTACTGAGAATGGTGCATGCTCAGAAAAAACGACGAAGTGTCAAAATTCCTCCGTGTGAACCATGCGGTGTGTTTCTCTGCTCAAGCCGGAGAGAGTGTCAGGTAGGCGGCTTGAAAGTGTAAGGAAGGGCTTCGCTGTGAATTCGCTCTATATGAACCATGCAGTCAACTGACTGCTGTAAGGCTGATGCCTTACATCAGATTAAGTCGATGCGGAGAGTTTATTGAAAAAGAATAAAAAGTTACAGAAAGTTCATGTTTGATCACTAATTTATTAAAAATATGCCCTTTGGTCATTAAGTATTTTTATATACACTTAAACGCAACAAGTGCATATCTTATATTGTGCTCTGTGCAATGCAACAGCACATATGTTTTCTCTTCATTGCACAACCAAATGAGGTACATCTATGCAATTTTGCATTGTCTTTTCAACAGCACACGTTAACTCCATGCACAGACGGATGAGTTAGTGCTGGTACACTTAGTCGTTTTACTGAAAATGGTGCATGCTCAGAAAAAACGACGAAGTGTCAAAATTCCTCCGTGTGAACCATGCGGTGTGTTTCTCTGCTCAAGCCGGAGATAGTGTGAGGCAGGCGGCTTGAAGGTGTAAGGAAGGGTCGCTCTGTGAATCTTGCAGTCCCATGACTGCTGTATGGCTGATGTAACATCAGATTAAGTCAACGAGGAAATGTTATGGAAAAAGAATAAAAAGTAGCAGAAAGTTCATGTTTGATCACTAATTATTAAAAATATGCCCTTTGGTCATTAAGTATTTTTATATACACTTAAACGCAACAAGTGCATATCTTATATTGTGCTCTGTGCAATGCAACAGCACATATGTTTTCTCTTCATTGCACAACCAAATGAGGTACATCTCGGCAATTTTGCATTATCTTTTCAACAGCACACATGTTAACTCCATGCACAGACGGATGAGTTAGTACTGGTACACTTAGTCGTTTTACGGAAAATGGTGCATGCTCAGAAAAAACGACGAAGTGTCAAAATTCCTCCGTGTGAACCATGCGGTGTGTTTCTCTGCTCAAGCCGGAGATAGTGTGAGGCAGGCGGCTTGAAGGTGTAAGGAAGGGTCGCTCTGTGAATCATGCAGTCCCATGACTGCTGTATGGCTGATGTAACATCAGATTAAGTCAACGAGGAAATGATTTGGAAAAAGAATAAAAAGTAGCAGAAAGTTCATGTTTGAGTTCTCTGTGCAATGCAACAGCACATATGTTTTCTCTTCATTGCACAACCAAATGAGGTAAATCTATGCAATTCTGCATTATCTCTTCAACAGTACACATGTTAACTCCATGCACAGACGGATGAGTTAGTGCTGGTACACTTAGTTGTTTTTCTGAGAAATGGTGCACGCTCTGAATAACGACTAAGTGTCAAAATTCCTCCATGTGAACCGTGCACTATGTTTCTCTGCTCAAGCCGGAGATAGTGTGAGGCAGGCGGCATGAAGGTGTAAGGAAGGGTCGCTCTGTAAATCCGCTCAACTCAAACTCTCTCCGGCTGGAGGAAAGACACAGACACAGCCTGCTTCCTCGGCACAAAGCAAACGGAAGAATTTTGACACTTTTAGTCTTTTTTCTAAAATATGGTACACGGACGAATTTTGACAATTAGTCGTTTTACTGAGAATGGTGCATGCTCAGAAAAAACGACGAAGTGTCAAAATTCCTCCGTGTGAACCATGCGGTGTGTTTCTCTGCTCAAGCCGGAGAGAGTGTCAGGTAGGCGGCTTGAAAGTGTAAGGAAGGGCTTCGCTGTGAATTCGCTCTATATGAACCATGCAGTCAACTGACTGCTGTAAGGCTGATGCCTTACATCAGATTAAGTCGATGCGGAGAGTTTATTGAAAAAGAATAAAAAGTTACAGAAAGTTCATGTTTGATCACTAATTTATTAAAAATATGCCCTTTGGTCATTAAGTATTTTTATATACACTTAAACGCAACAAGTGCATATCTTATATTGTGCTCTGTGCAATGCAACAGCACATATGTTTTCTCTTCATTGCACAACCAAATGAGGTACATCTATGCAATTTTGCATTGTCTTTTCAACAGCACACGTTAACTCCATGCACAGACGGATGAGTTAGTGCTGGTACACTTAGTCGTTTTACTGAAAATGGTGCATGCTCAGAAAAAACGACGAAGTGTCAAAATTCCTCCGTGTGAACCATGCGGTGTGTTTCTCTGCTCAAGCCGGAGATAGTGTGAGGCAGGCGGCTTGAAGGTGTAAGGAAGGGTCGCTCTGTGAATCTTGCAGTCCCATGACTGCTGTATGGCTGATGTAACATCAGATTAAGTCAACGAGGAAATGTTATGGAAAAAGAATAAAAAGTAGCAGAAAGTTCATGTTTGATCACTAATTATTAAAAATATGCCCTTTGGTCATTAAGTATTTTTATATACACTTAAACGCAACAAGTGCATATCTTATATTGTGCTCTGTGCAATGCAACAGCACATATGTTTTCTCTTCATTGCACAACCAAATGAGGTACATCTATGCAATTTTGCATTATCTTTTCAACAGCACACATGTTAACTCCATGCACAGACGGATGAGTTAGTACTGGTACACTTAGTCGTTTTACGGAAAATGGTGCATGCTCAGAAAAAACGACGAAGTGTCAAAATTCCTCCGTGTGAACCATGCGGTGTGTTTCTCTGCTCAAGCCGGAGATAGTGTGAGGCAGGCGGCTTGAAGGTGTAAGGAAGGGTCGCTCTGTGAATCATGCAGTCCCATGACTGCTGTATGGCTGATGTAACATCAGATTAAGTCAACGAGGAAATGATTTGGAAAAAGAATAAAAAGTAGCAGAAAGTTCATGTTTGAGTTCTCTGTGCAATGCAACAGCACATATGTTTTCTCTTCATTGCACAACCAAATGAGGTAAATCTATGCAATTCTGCATTATCTCTTCAACAGTACACATGTTAACTCCATGCACAGACGGATGAGTTAGTGCTGGTACACTTAGTTGTTTTTCTGAGAAATGGTGCACGCTCTGAATAACGACTAAGTGTCAAAATTCCTCCATGTGAACCGTGCACTATGTTTCTCTGCTCAAGCCGGAGATAGTGTGAGGCAGGCGGCATGAAGGTGTAAGGAAGGGTCGCTCTGTAAATCCGCTCAACTCAAACTCTCTCCGGCTGGAGGAAAGACACAGACACAGCCTGCTTCCTCGGCACAAAGCAAACGGAAGAATTTTGACACTTTTAGTGTTTTTTCTAAAATATGGTACACGGACGAATTTTGACAATTAGTCGTTTTACTGAGAATGGTGCATGCTCAGAAAAAACGACGAAGTGTCAAAATTCCTCCGTGTGAACCATGCGGTGTGTTTCTCTGCTCAAGCCGGAGAGAGTGTCAGGTAGGCGGCTTGAAAGTGTAAGGAAGGGCTTCGCTGTGAATTCGCTCTATATGAACCATGCAGTCAACTGACTGCTGTAAGGCTGATGCCTTACATCAGATTAAGTCGATGCGGAGAGTTTATTGAAAAAGAATAAAAAGTTACAGAAAGTTCATGTTTGATCACTAATTTATTAAAAATATGCCCTTTGGTCATTAAGTATTTTTATATACACTTAAACGCAACAAGTGCATATCTTATATTGTGCTCTGTGCAATGCAACAGCACATATGTTTTCTCTTCATTGCACAACCAAATGAGGTAAATCTATGCAATTCTGCACTATCTCTTCAACAGCACATATGTTAAATCCATGCACAGCAGAATGCTGGTACACTTGGTCGTTTTTCTGAAAAAAGGTGCACGCTCAGAAAGACGACTAAGTGTCAAAATTCCTCCGTGTGAACCGTGCACTGTTTTCTCTGCTCAAGCCGGAGAGAGTGTAAGGCAGGCGGCTTGAAGGTGTAAGGAAGTGAATCATACAGTCCCATGACTGCTGTAAGGCTGATGTAACATCAGATTAAGTCAACGAGGAAATGTTATGGAAAAAGAATAAAAAGTAGCAGAAAGTTCATGTTTGAGTTCTCTGTGCAATGCAACAGCACATATGTTTTCTCTTCATTTCACAACTAAATGAGGTACATCTATGCAATTCTGCACTATCTCTTCAACAGCACACGTTAACTCCATGCACAGACGGATGCATGGAGTGCTGGTACACTTAGTTGTTTTTGTGAGAAATGGTGCAGGCTCCTAAAAACGACTAAGTGTCAAAATTCCTCCTTGTGAACCATGCAGTGTGTGTCTCTGCTCAAGCCGGAGATAGTGTGAGGCAGGCGGCATGAAGGTGTAAGGAAGGGTCGCTCTGTAAATCCGCTCAACTCAAACTCTCTCCGGCTGGAGGAGAGACACAGACACAGCCTGCTTCCTAGGCACAAAGTAAACGGAGGAATTTTGACACTTTTAGTCTTTTTTTCTAAAATATGGTACACGGACGAATTTTGACAATTAGTCGTTTTACTGAGAATGGTGCATGCTCAGAAAAAACGACGAAGTGTCAAAATTCCTCCGTGTGAACCATGCGGTGTGTTTCTCTGCTCAAGCCGGAGAGAGTGTCAGGTAGGCGGCTTGAAAGTGTAAGGAAGGGTTTCGCTGTGAATTCGCTCTATATGAACCATGCAGTCAACTGACTGCTGTAAAGCTGATGCCTTACATCAGATTAAGTCGATGCGGAGAGTTCATTGAAAAAGAATAAAAAGTAACAGAAAGTTCATGTTTGATCACTAATTTATTAAAAATATGCCCTTTGGTCATTAAGTATTTTTATATACACTTAAACGCAACAAGTGCATATCTTATATTGGGCTCTGTGCAATGCAACAGCACATATGTTTTCTCTTCATTGCACAACCAAATGAGGTACATCTATGCAATTTTGCATTATCTTTTCAACAGCACACATGTTAACTCCATGCACAGACGGATGAGTTAGTGCTGGTACACTTAGTCGTTTTACTGAAAATGGTGCATGCTCAGAAAAAACGACGAAGTGTCAAAATTCCTCCGTGTGAACCATGCGGTGTGTTTCTCTGCTCAAGCCGGAGATAGTGTGAGGCAGGCGGCTTGAAGGTGTAAGGAAGGGTCGCTCTGTGAATCTTGCAGTCCCATGACTGCTGTATGGCTGATGTAACATCAGATTAAGTCAACGAGGAAATGTTATGGAAAAAGAATAAAAAGTAGCAGAAAGTTCATGTTTGATCACTAATTATTAAAAATATGCCCTTTGGTCATTAAGTATTTTTATATACACTTAAACGCAACAAGTGCATATCTTATATTGTGCTCTGTGCAATGCAACAGCACATATGTTTTCTCTTCATTGCACAACCAAATGAGGTACATCTCGGCAATTTTGCATTATCTTTTCAACAGCACACATGTTAACTCCATGCACAGACGGATGAGTTAGTACTGGTACACTTAGTCGTTTTACGGAAAATGGTGCATGCTCAGAAAAAACGACGAAGTGTCAAAATTCCTCCGTGTGAACCATGCGGTGTGTTTCTCTGCTCAAGCCGGAGATAGTGTGAGGCAGGCGGCTTGAAGGTGTAAGGAAGGGTCGCTCTGTGAATCATGCAGTCCCATGACTGCTGTATGGCTGATGTAACATCAGATTAAGTCAACGAGGAAATGATTTGGAAAAAGAATAAAAAGTAGCAGAAAGTTCATGTTTGAGTTCTCTGTGCAATGCAACAGCACATATGTTTTCTCTTCATTGCACAACCAAATGAGGTAAATCTATGCAATTCTGCATTATCTCTTCAACAGTACACATGTTAACTCCATGCACAGACGGATGAGTTAGTGCTGGTACACTTAGTTGTTTTTCTGAGAAATGGTGCACGCTCTGAATAACGACTAAGTGTCAAAATTCCTCCATGTGAACCGTGCACTATGTTTCTCTGCTCAAGCCGGAGATAGTGTGAGGCAGGCGGCATGAAGGTGTAAGGAAGGGTCGCTCTGTAAATCCGCTCAACTCAAACTCTCTCCGGCTGGAGGAAAGACACAGACACAGCCTGCTTCCTCGGCACAATGCAAACGGAAGAATTTTGACACTTTTAGTCTTTTTTCTAAAATATGGTACACGGACGAATTTTGACAATTAGTCGTTTTACTGAGAATGGTGCATGCTCAGAAAAAACGACGAAGTGTCAAAATTCCTCCGTGTGAACCATGCGGTGTGTTTCTCTGCTCAAGACGGAGAGAGTGTCAGGTAGGCGGCTTGAAAGTGTAAGGAAGGGCTTCGCTGTGAATTCGCTCTATATGAACCATGCAGTCAACTGACTGCTGTAAGGCTGATGCCTTACATCAGATTAAGTCGATGCGGAGAGTTTATTGAAAAAGAATAAAAAGTTACAGAAAGTTCATGTTTGATCACTAATTTATTAAAAATATGCCCTTTGGTCATTAAGTATTTTTATATACACTTAAACGCAACAAGTGCATATCTTATATTGTGCTCTGTGCAATGCAACAGCACATATGTTTTCTCTTCATTGCACAACCAAATGAGGTACATCTATGCAATTTTGCATTATTTTTTCAACAGCACACATGTTAACTCCATGCACAGACGGATGAGTTAGTACTGGTACACTTAGTCGTTTTACGGAAAATGGTGCATGCTCAGAAAAAACGACGAAGTGTCAAAATTCCTCCGTGTGAACCATGCGGTGTGTTTCTCTGCTCAAGCCGGAGATAGTGTGAGGCAGGCGGCTTGAAGGTGTAAGGAAGTGAATCATACAGTCCCATGACTGCTGTAAGGCTGATGTAACATCAGATTAAGTCAACGAGGAAATGTTATGGAAAAAGAATAAAAAGTAGCAGAAAGTTCATGTTTGAGTTCTCTGTGCAATGCAACAGCACATATGTTTTCTCTTCATTGCACAACCAAATGAGGTAAATCTATGCAATTCTGCATTATCTCTTCAACAGTACACATGTTAACTCCATGCACAGACGGATGAGTTAGTGCTGGTACACTTAGTTGTTTTTCTGAGAAATGGTGCACGCTCTGATTAACGACTAAGTGTCAAAATTCCTCCATGTGAACCGTGCACTATGTTTCTCTGCTCAAGCCGGAGATAGTGTGAGGCAGGCGGCATGAAGGTGTAAGGAAGGGTCGCTCTGTAAATCCGCTCAACTCAAACTCTCTCCGGCTGGAGGAGAGACACAGACACAGCCTGCTTCCTAGGCACAAAGTAAACGGAGGAATTTTGACACTTTTAGTCTTTTTTTCTAAAATATGGTACACGGACGAATTTTGACAATTAGTCGTTTTACTGAGAATGGTGCATGCTCAGAAAAAACGACGAAGTGTCAAAATTCCTCCGTGTGAACCATGCGGTGTGTTTCTCTGCTCAAGCCGGAGAGAGTGTCAGGTAGGCGGCTTGAAAGTGTAAGGAAGGGTTTCGCTGTGAATTCGCTCTATATGAACCATGCAGTCAACTGACTGCTGTAAGGCTGATGCCTTACATCAGATTAAGTCGATGAGGAGAGTTTATTGAAAAAGAATAAAAAGTTACAGAAAGTTCATGTTTGATCACTAATTTATTAAAAATATGCCCTTTGGTCATTAAGTATTTTTATATACACTTAAACGCAACAAGTGCATATCTTATATTGTGCTCTGTGCAATGCAACAGCACATATGTTTTCTCTTCATTGCACAACCAAATGAGGTACATCTATGCAATTTTGCATTATCTTTTCAACAGCACACATGTTAACTCCATGCACAGACGGATGAGTTAGTGCTGGTACACTTAGTCGTTTTACTGAAAATGGTGCATGCTCAGAAAAAACGACGAAGTGTCAAAATTCCTCCGTGTGAACCATGCGGTGTGTTTCTCTGCTCAAGCCGGAGATAGTGTGAGGCAGGCGGCAGTCCCTTGCAGTCCCATGACTGCTGTATGGCTGATGTAACATCAGATTAAGTCAACGAGGAAATGTTATGCAAAAAGAATAAAAAGTAGCAGAAAGTTCATGTTTGATCACTAATTATTAAAAATATGCCCTTTGGTCATTAAGTATTTTTATATACACTTAAAGGCAACAAGTGCATATCTTATGTGCTGTTGCATTGCACGGAGCACAATATATGTTTTCTCTTCATTGCACAACCAAATGAGGTACATCTATGCAATTTTGCATTATCTTTTCAACAGCACATATGTTAACTCCATGCACAGCAGAATGCTGGTACACTTGGTCGTTTTTCTGAAAAAAGGTGCACGCTCAGAAAGACGACTAAGTGTCAAAATTCCTCCGTGTGAAACGTGCACTGTGTTTCTCTGCTCAAGCCGGAGAGAGTGTTAGGTAGGCGGCTTGAAGGTGTAAGGAAGGGTCGCTCTGTGAATCATGCAGTTCATTGACTGCTGTATTGCTGATGTAACATCAGATTAAGTCAACGAGGAAATGTTTTGGAAAAAGAATAAAAAGTAGCAGAAAGTTCATGTTTGAGTTCTCTGTGTAATACAACAACACATATGTTTTCTCTTCATTGCACAACCAAATGAGGTAAATCTATGCAATTCTGCATTATCTCTTCAACAGCACACATGTTAACTCCATGCACAGACGGATGAGTTAGTGCTGGTACACTTAGTTGTTTTTCTGAGAAATGGTGCACGCTCTGAATAACGACTAAGTGTCAAAATTCCTCCTTGTGAACCATGCAGTGTGTGTCTCTGCTCAAGCCGGAGATAGTGTGAGGCAGGCGGCATGAAGGTGTAAGGAAGGGTCGCTCTGTAAATCCGCTCAACTCAAACTCTCTCCGGCTGGAGGAAAGACACAGACACAGCCTGCTTCCTCGGCACAATGCAAACGGAAGAATTTTGACACTTTTAGTCTTTTTTCTAAAATATGGTACACGGACGAATTTTGACAATTAGTCGTTTTACTGAGAATGGTGCATGCTCAGAAAAAACGACGAAGTGTCAAAATTCCTCCGTGTGAACCATGCGGTGTGTTTCTCTGCTCAAGACGGAGAGAGTGTCAGGTAGGCGGCTTGAAAGTGTAAGGAAGGGCTTCGCTGTGAATTCGCTCTATATGAACCATGCAGTCAACTGACTGCTGTAAGGCTGATGCCTTACATCAGATTAAGTCGATGCGGAGAGTTTATTGAAAAAGAATAAAAAGTTACAGAAAGTTCATGTTTGATCACTAATTTATTAAAAATATGCCCTTTGGTCATTAAGTATTTTTATATACACTTAAACGCAACAAGTGCATATCTTATATTGTGCTCTGTGCAATGCAACAGCACATATGTTTTCTCTTCATTGCACAACCAAATGAGGTAAATCTATGCAATTCTGCACTATCTCTTCAACAGCACATATGTTAAATCCATGCACAGCAGAATGCTGGTACACTTGGTCGTTTTTCTGAAAAAAGGTGCACGCTCAGAAAGACGACTAAGTGTCAAAATTCCTCCGTGTGAACCGTGCACTGTTTTCTCTGCTCAAGCCGGAGAGAGTGTAAGGCAGGCGGCTTGAAGGTGTAAGGAAGTGAATCATACAGTCCCATGACTGCTGTAAGGCTGATGTAACATCAGATTAAGTCAACGAGGAAATGTTATGGAAAAAGAATAAAAAGTAGCAGAAAGTTCATGTTTGAGTTCTCTGTGCAATGCAACAGCACATATGTTTTCTCTTCATTTCACAACTAAATGAGGTACATCTATGCAATTCTGCACTATCTCTTCAACAGCACACGTTAACTCCATGCACAGACGGATGCATGGAGTGCTGGTACACTTAGTTGTTTTTGTGAGAAATGGTGCAGGCTCCTAAAAACGACTAAGTGTCAAAATTCCTCCTTGTGAACCATGCAGTGTGTGTCTCTGCTCAAGCCGGAGATAGTGTGAGGCAGGCGGCATGAAGGTGTAAGGAAGGGTCGCTCTGTAAATCCGCTCAACTCAAACTCTCTCCGGCTGGAGGAGAGACACAGACACAGCCTGCTTCCTAGGCACAAAGTAAACGGAGGAATTTTGACACTTTTAGTCTTTTTTTCTAAAATATGGTACACGGACGAATTTTGACAATTAGTCGTTTTACTGAGAATGGTGCATGCTCAGAAAAAACGACGAAGTGTCAAAATTCCTCCGTGTGAACCATGCGGTGTGTTTCTCTGCTCAAGCCGGAGAGAGTGTCAGGTAGGCGGCTTGAAAGTGTAAGGAAGGGTTTCGCTGTGAATTCGCTCTATATGAACCATGCAGTCAACTGACTGCTGTAAAGCTGATGCCTTACATCAGATTAAGTCGATGCGGAGAGTTCATTGAAAAAGAATAAAAAGTAACAGAAAGTTCATGTTTGATCACTAATTTATTAAAAATATGCCCTTTGGTCATTAAGTATTTTTATATACACTTAAACGCAACAAGTGCATATCTTATATTGTGCTCTGTGCAATGCAACAGCACATATGTTTTCTCTTCATTGCACAACCAAATGAGGTACATCTATGCAATTTTGCATTATCTTTTCAACAGCACACATGTTAACTCCATGCACAGACGGATGAGTTAGTGCTGGTACACTTAGTCGTTTTACTGAAAATGGTGCATGCTCAGAAAAAACGACGAAGTGTCAAAATTCCTCCGTGTGAACCATGCGGTGTGTTTCTCTGCTCAAGCCGGAGATAGTGTGAGGCAGGCGGCTTGAAGGTGTAAGGAAGGGTCGCTCTGTGAATCTTGCAGTCCCATGACTGCTGTATGGCTGATGTAACATCAGATTAAGTCAACGAGGAAATGTTATGGAAAAAGAATAAAAAGTAGCAGAAAGTTCATGTTTGATCACTAATTATTAAAAATATGCCCTTTGGTCATTAAGTATTTTTATATACACTTAAACGCAACAAGTGCATATCTTATATTGTGCTCTGTGCAATGCAACAGCACATAGGCTATGTTTTCTCTTCATTGCACAACCAAATGAGGTACATCTCGGCAATTTTGCATTATCTTTTCAACAGCACACATGTTAACTCCATGCACAGACGGATGAGTTAGTACTGGTACACTTAGTCGTTTTACGGAAAATGGTGCATGCTCAGAAAAAACGACGAAGTGTCAAAATTCCTCCGTGTGAACCATGCGGTGTGTTTCTCTGCTCAAGCCGGAGATAGTGTGAGGCAGGCGGCTTGAAGGTGTAAGGAAGGGTCGCTCTGTGAATCATGCAGTCCCATGACTGCTGTATGGCTGATGTAACATCAGATTAAGTCAACGAGGAAATGATTTGGAAAAAGAATAAAAAGTAGCAGAAAGTTCATGTTTGAGTTCTCTGTGCAATGCAACAGCACATATGTTTTCTCTTCATTGCACAACCAAATGAGGTAAATCTATGCAATTCTGCATTATCTCTTCAACAGTACACATGTTAACTCCATGCACAGACGGATGAGTTAGTGCTGGTACACTTAGTTGTTTTTCTGAGAAATGGTGCACGCTCTGAATAACGACTAAGTGTCAAAATTCCTCCATGTGAACCGTGCACTATGTTTCTCTGCTCAAGCCGGAGATAGTGTGAGGCAGGCGGCATGAAGGTGTAAGGAAGGGTCGCTCTGTAAATCCGCTCAACTCAAACTCTCTCCGGCTGGAGGAAAGACACAGACACAGCCTGCTTCCTCGGCACAATGCAAACGGAAGAATTTTGACACTTTTAGTCTTTTTTCTAAAATATGGTACACGGACGAATTTTGACAATTAGTCGTTTTACTGAGAATGGTGCATGCTCAGAAAAAACGACGAAGTGTCAAAATTCCTCCGTGTGAACCATGCGGTGTGTTTCTCTGCTCAAGACGGAGAGAGTGTCAGGTAGGCGGCTTGAAAGTGTAAGGAAGGGCTTCGCTGTGAATTCGCTCTATATGAACCATGCAGTCAACTGACTGCTGTAAGGCTGATGCCTTACATCAGATTAAGTCGATGCGGAGAGTTTATTGAAAAAGAATAAAAAGTTACAGAAAGTTCATGTTTGATCACTAATTTATTAAAAATATGCCCTTTGGTCATTAAGTATTTTTATATACACTTAAACGCAACAAGTGCATATCTTATATTGTGCTCTGTGCAATGCAACAGCACATATGTTTTCTCTTCATTGCACAACCAAATGAGGTACATCTATGCAATTTTGCATTATTTTTTCAACAGCACACATGTTAACTCCATGCACAGACGGATGAGTTAGTACTGGTACACTTAGTCGTTTTACGGAAAATGGTGCATGCTCAGAAAAAACGACGAAGTGTCAAAATTCCTCCGTGTGAACCATGCGGTGTGTTTCTCTGCTCAAGCCGGAGATAGTGTGAGGCAGGCGGCTTGAAGGTGTAAGGAAGTGAATCATACAGTCCCATGACTGCTGTAAGGCTGATGTAACATCAGATTAAGTCAACGAGGAAATGTTATGGAAAAAGAATAAAAAGTAGCAGAAAGTTCATGTTTGAGTTCTCTGTGCAATGCAACAGCACATATGTTTTCTCTTCATTGCACAACCAAATGAGGTAAATCTATGCAATTCTGCATTATCTCTTCAACAGTACACATGTTAACTCCATGCACAGACGGATGAGTTAGTGCTGGTACACTTAGTTGTTTTTCTGAGAAATGGTGCACGCTCTGAATAACGACTAAGTGTCAAAATTCCTCCATGTGAACCGTGCACTATGTTTCTCTGCTCAAGCCGGAGATAGTGTGAGGCAGGCGGCATGAAGGTGTAAGGAAGGGTCGCTCTGTAAATCCGCTCAACTCAAACTCTCTCCGGCTGGAGGAGAGACACAGACACAGCCTGCTTCCTAGGCACAAAGTAAACGGAGGAATTTTGACACTTTTAGTCTTTTTTTCTAAAATATGGTACACGGACGAATTTTGACAATTAGTCGTTTTACTGAGAATGGTGCATGCTCAGAAAAAACGACGAAGTGTCAAAATTCCTCCGTGTGAACCATGCGGTGTGTTTCTCTGCTCAAGCCGGAGAGAGTGTCAGGTAGGCGGCTTGAAAGTGTAAGGAAGGGCTTCGCTGTGAATTCGCTCTATATGAACCATGCAGTCAACTGACTGCTGTAAGGCTGATGCCTTACATCAGATTAAGTCGATGAGGAGAGTTTATTGAAAAAGAATAAAAAGTTACAGAAAGTTCATGTTTGATCACTAATTTATTAAAAATATGCCCTTTGGTCATTAAGTATTTTTATATACACTTAAACGCAACAAGTGCATATCTTATATTGTGCTCTGTGCAATGCAACAGCACATATGTTTTCTCTTCATTGCACAACCAAATGAGGTACATCTATGCAATTTTGCATTATCTTTTCAACAGCACACATGTTAACTCCATGCACAGACGGATGAGTTAGTGCTGGTACACTTAGTCGTTTTACTGAAAATGGTGCATGCTCAGAAAAAACGACGAAGTGTCAAAATTCCTCCGTGTGAACCATGCGGTGTGTTTCTCTGCTCAAGCCGGAGATAGTGTGAGGCAGGCGGCAGTCCCTTGCAGTCCCATGACTGCTGTATGGCTGATGTAACATCAGATTAAGTCAACGAGGAAATGTTATGCAAAAAGAATAAAAAGTAGCAGAAAGTTCATGTTTGATCACTAATTATTAAAAATATGCCCTTTGGTCATTAAGTATTTTTATATACACTTAAAGGCAACAAGTGCATATCTTATGTGCTGTTGCATTGCACGGAGCACAATATATGTTTTCTCTTCATTGCACAACCAAATGAGGTACATCTATGCAATTTTGCATTATCTTTTCAACAGCACATATGTTAACTCCATGCACAGCAGAATGCTGGTACACTTGGTCGTTTTTCTGAAAAAAGGTGCACGCTCAGAAAGACGACTAAGTGTCAAAATTCCTCCGTGTGAACCGTGCACTGTGTTTCTCTGCTCAAGCCGGAGAGAGTGTTAGGTAGGCGGCTTGAAGGTGTAAGGAAGGGTCGCTCTGTGAATCATGCAGTTCATTGACTGCTGTATTGCTGATGTAACATCAGATTAAGTCAACGAGGAAATGTTTTGGAAAAAGAATAAAAAGTAGCAGAAAGTTCATGTTTGAGTTCTCTGTGTAATACAACAACACATATGTTTTCTCTTCATTGCACAACCAAATGAGGTAAATCTATGCAATTCTGCATTATCTCTTCAACAGCACACATGTTAACTCCATGCACAGACGGATGAGTTAGTGCTGGTACACTTAGTTGTTTTTCTGAGAAATGGTGCACGCTCTGAATAACGACTAAGTGTCAAAATTCCTCCTTGTGAACCATGCAGTGTGTGTCTCTGCTCAAGCCGGAGATAGTGTGAGGCAGGCGGCATGAAGGTGTAAGGAAGGGTCGCTCTGTAAATCCGCTCAACTCAAACTCTCTCCGGCTGGAGGAAAGACACAGACACAGCCTGCTTCCTCGGCACAATGCAAACGGAAGAATTTTGACACTTTTAGTCTTTTTTCTAAAATATGGTACACGGACGAATTTTGACAATTAGTCGTTTTACTGAGAATGGTGCATGCTCAGAAAAAACGACGAAGTGTCAAAATTCCTCCGTGTGAACCATGCGGTGTGTTTCTCTGCTCAAGACGGAGAGAGTGTCAGGTAGGCGGCTTGAAAGTGTAAGGAAGGGCTTCGCTGTGAATTCGCTCTATATGAACCATGCAGTCAACTGACTGCTGTAAGGCTGATGCCTTACATCAGATTAAGTCGATGCGGAGAGTTTATTGAAAAAGAATAAAAAGTTACAGAAAGTTCATGTTTGATCACTAATTTATTAAAAATATGCCCTTTGGTCATTAAGTATTTTTATATACACTTAAACGCAACAAGTGCATATCTTATATTGTGCTCTGTGCAATGCAACAGCACATATGTTTTCTCTTCATTGCACAACCAAATGAGGTACATCTATGCAATTTTGCATTGTCTTTTCAACAGCACACGTTAACTCCATGCACAGACGGATGAGTTAGTGCTGGTACACTTAGTCGTTTTACTGAAAATGGTGCATGCTCAGAAAAAACGACGAAGTGTCAAAATTCCTCCGTGTGAACCATGCGGTGTGTTTCTCTGCTCAAGCCGGAGATAGTGTGAGGCAGGCGGCTTGAAGGTGTAAGGAAGGGTCGCTCTGTGAATCTTGCAGTCCCATGACTGCTGTATGGCTGATGTAACATCAGATTAAGTCAACGAGGAAATGTTATGGAAAAAGAATAAAAAGTAGCAGAAAGTTCATGTTTGATCACTAATTATTAAAAATATGCCCTTTGGTCATTAAGTATTTTTATATACACTTAAACGCAACAAGTGCATATCTTATATTGTGCTCTGTGCAATGCAACAGCACATATGTTTTCTCTTCATTGCACAACCAAATGAGGTACATCTCGGCAATTTTGCATTATCTTTTCAACAGCACACATGTTAACTCCATGCACAGACGGATGAGTTAGTACTGGTACACTTAGTCGTTTTACGGAAAATGGTGCATGCTCAGAAAAAACGACGAAGTGTCAAAATTCCTCCGTGTGAACCATGCGGTGTGTTTCTCTGCTCAAGCCGGAGATAGTGTGAGGCAGGCGGCTTGAAGGTGTAAGGAAGGGTCGCTCTGTGAATCATGCAGTCCCATGACTGCTGTATGGCTGATGTAACATCAGATTAAGTCAACGAGGAAATGATTTGGAAAAAGAATAAAAAGTAGCAGAAAGTTCATGTTTGAGTTCTCTGTGCAATGCAACAGCACATATGTTTTCTCTTCATTGCACAACCAAATGAGGTAAATCTATGCAATTCTGCACTATCTCTTCAACAGCACATATGTTAAATCCATGCACAGCAGAATGCTGGTACACTTGGTCGTTTTTCTGAAAAAAGGTGCACGCTCAGAAAGACGACTAAGTGTCAAAATTCCTCCGTGTGAACCGTGCACTGTTTTCTCTGCTCAAGCCGGAGAGAGTGTAAGGCAGGCGGCTTGAAGGTGTAAGGAAGTGAATCATACAGTCCCATGACTGCTGTAAGGCTGATGTAACATCAGATTAAGTCAACGAGGAAATGTTATGGAAAAAGAATAAAAAGTAGCAGAAAGTTCATGTTTGAGTTCTCTGTGCAATGCAACAGCACATATGTTTTCTCTTCATTTCACAACTAAATGAGGTACATCTATGCAATTCTGCACTATCTCTTCAACAGCACACGTTAACTCCATGCACAGACGGATGCATGGAGTGCTGGTACACTTAGTTGTTTTTGTGAGAAATGGTGCAGGCTCCTAAAAACGACTAAGTGTTAAAATTCCTCCTTGTGAACCATGCAGTGTGTGTCTCTGCTCAAGCCGGAGATAGTGTGAGGCAGGCGGCATGAAGGTGTAAGGAAGGGTCGCTCTGTAAATCCGCTCAACTCAAACTCTCTCCGGCTGGAGGAGAGACACAGACACAGCCTGCTTCCTAGGCACAAAGTAAACGGAGGAATTTTGACACTTTTAGTCTTTTTTTCTAAAATATGGTACACGGACGAATTTTGACAATTAGTCGTTTTACTGAGAATGGTGCATGCTCAGAAAAAACGACGAAGTGTCAAAATTCCTCCGTGTGAACCATGCGGTGTGTTTCTCTGCTCAAGCCGGAGAGAGTGTCAGGTAGGCGGCTTGAAAGTGTAAGGAAGGGTTTCGCTGTGAATTCGCTCTATATGAACCATGCAGTCAACTGACTGCTGTAAGGCTGATGCCTTACATCAGATTTAGTCGATGCGGAGAGTTCATTGAAAAAGAATAAAAAGTAACAGAAAGTTCATGTTTGATCACTAATTTATTAAAAATATGCCCTTTGGTCATTAAGTATTTTTATATACACTTAAACGCAACAAGTGCATATCTTATATTGTGCTCTGTGCAATGCAACAGCACATATGTTTTCTCTTCATTGCACAACCAAATGAGGTACATCTATGCAATTTTGCATTATCTTTTCAACAGCACACATGTTAACTCCATGCACAGACGGATGAGTTAGTGCTGGTACACTTAGTCGTTTTACTGAAAATGGTGCATGCTCAGAAAAAACGACGAAGTGTCAAAATTCCTCCGTGTGAACCATGCGGTGTGTTTCTCTGCTCAAGCCGGAGATAGTGTGAGGCAGGCGGCAGTCCCTTGCAGTCCCATGACTGCTGTATGGCTGATGTAACATCAGATTAAGTCAACGAGGAAATGTTATGCAAAAAGAATAAAAAGTAGCAGAAAGTTCATGTTTGATCACTAATTATTAAAAATATGCCCTTTGGTCATTAAGTATTTTTATATACACTTAAAGGCAACAAGTGCATATCTTATGTGCTGTTGCATTGCACAGAGCACAATATATGTTTTCTCTTCATTGCACAACCAAATGAGGTACATCTATGCAATTTTGCATTATCTTTTCAACAGCACACATGTTAACTCCATGCACAGCAGAATGCTGGTACACTTGGTCGTTTTTCTGAAAAAAGGTGCACGCTCAGAAAGACGACTAAGTGTCAAAATTCCTCCGTGTGAACCGTGCACTGTGTTTCTCTGCTCAAGCCGGAGAGAGTGTTAGGTAGGCGGCTTGAAGGTGTAAGGAAGGGTCGCTCTGTGAATCATGCAGTTCATTGACTGCTGTATTGCTGATGTAACATCAGATTAAGTCAACGAGGAAATGTTTTGGAAAAAGAATAAAAAGTAGCAGAAAGTTCATGTTTGAGTTCTCTGTGTAAAACAACAACACATATGTTTTCTCTTCATTGCACAACCAAATGAGGTAAATCTATGCAATTCTGCATTATCTCTTCAACAGCACACATGTTAACTCCATGCACAGACGGATGAGTTAGTGCTGGTACACTTAGTTGTTTTTCTGAGAAATGGTGCACGCTCTGAATAACGACTAAGTGTCAAAATTCCTCCTTGTGAACCATGCAGTGTGTGTCTCTGCTCAAGCCGGAGATAGTGTGAGGCAGGCGGCATGAAGGTGTAAGGAAGGGTCGCTCTGTAAATCCGCTCAACTCAAACTCTCTCCGGCTGGAGGAAAGACACAGACACAGCCTGCTTCCTCGGCACAAAGCAAACGGAAGAATTTTGACACTTTTAGTCTTTTTTCTAAAATATGGTACACGGTCGAATTTTGACAATTAGTCGTTTTACTGAGAATGGTGCATGCTCAGAAAAAACGACGAAGTGTCAAAATTCCTCCGTGTGAACCATGCGGTGTGTTTCTCTGCTCAAGCCGGAGAGAGTGTCAGGTAGGCGGCTTGAAAGTGTAAGGAAGGGCTTCGCTGTGAATTCGCTCTATATGAACCATGCAGTCAACTGACTGCTGTAAGGCTGATGCCTTACATCAGATTAAGTCGATGCGGAGAGTTTATTGAAAAAGAATAAAAAGTTACAGAAAGTTCATGTTTGATCACTAATTTATTAAAAATATGCCCTTTGGTCATTAAGTATTTTTATATACACTTAAACGCAACAAGTGCATATCTTATATTGTGCTCTGTGCAATGCAACAGCACATATGTTTTCTCTTCATTGCACAACCAAATGAGGTACATCTATGCAATTTTGCATTGTCTTTTCAACAGCACACGTTAACTCCATGCACAGACGGATGAGTTAGTGCTGGTACACTTAGTCGTTTTACTGAAAATGGTGCATGCTCAGAAAAAACGACGAAGTGTCAAAATTCCTCCGTGTGAACCATGCGGTGTGTTTCTCTGCTCAAGCCGGAGATAGTGTGAGGCAGGCGGCTTGAAGGTGTAAGGAAGGGTCGCTCTGTGAATCTTGCAGTCCCATGACTGCTGTATGGCTGATGTAACATCAGATTAAGTCAACGAGGAAATGTTATGGAAAAAGAATAAAAAGTAGCAGAAAGTTCATGTTTGATCACTAATTATTAAAAATATGCCCTTTGGTCATTAAGTATTTTTATATACACTTAAACGCAACAAGTGCATATCTTATATTGTGCTCTGTGCAATGCAACAGCACATATGTTTTCTCTTCATTGCACAACCAAATGAGGTACATCTCGGCAATTTTGCATTATCTTTTCAACAGCACACATGTTAACTCCATGCACAGACGGATGAGTTAGTACTGGTACACTTAGTCGTTTTACGGAAAATGGTGCATGCTCAGAAAAAACGACGAAGTGTCAAAATTCCTCCGTGTGAACCATGCGGTGTGTTTCTCTGCTCAAGCCGGAGATAGTGTGAGGCAGGCGGCTTGAAGGTGTAAGGAAGGGTCGCTCTGTGAATCATGCAGTCCCATGACTGCTGTATGGCTGATGTAACATCAGATTAAGTCAACGAGGAAATGATTTGGAAAAAGAATAAAAAGTAGCAGAAAGTTCATGTTTGAGTTCTCTGTGCAATGCAACAGCACATATGTTTTCTCTTCATTGCACAACCAAATGAGGTAAATCTATGCAATTCTGCATTATCTCTTCAACAGTACACATGTTAACTCCATGCACAGACGGATGAGTTAGTGCTGGTACACTTAGTTGTTTTTCTGAGAAATGGTGCACGCTCTGAATAACGACTAAGTGTCAAAATTCCTCCATGTGAACCGTGCACTATGTTTCTCTGCTCAAGCCGGAGATAGTGTGAGGCAGGCGGCATGAAGGTGTAAGGAAGGGTCGCTCTGTAAATCCGCTCAACTCAAACTCTCTCCGGCTGGAGGAAAGACACAGACACAGCCTGCTTCCTCGGCACAATGCAAACGGAAGAATTTTGACACTTTTAGTCTTTTTTCTAAAATATGGTACACGGACGAATTTTGACAATTAGTCGTTTTACTGAGAATGGTGCATGCTCAGAAAAAACGACGAAGTGTCAAAATTCCTCCGTGTGAACCATGCGGTGTGTTTCTCTGCTCAAGACGGAGAGAGTGTCAGGTAGGCGGCTTGAAAGTGTAAGGAAGGGCTTCGCTGTGAATTCGCTCTATATGAACCATGCAGTCAACTGACTGCTGTAAGGCTGATGCCTTACATCAGATTAAGTCGATGCGGAGAGTTTATTGAAAAAGAATAAAAAGTTACAGAAAGTTCATGTTTGATCACTAATTTATTAAAAATATGCCCTTTGGTCATTAAGTATTTTTATATACACTTAAACGCAACAAGTGCATATCTTATATTGTGCTCTGTGCAATGCAACAGCACATATGTTTTCTCTTCATTGCACAACCAAATGAGGTACATCTATGCAATTTTGCATTGTCTTTTCAACAGCACACGTTAACTCCATGCACAGACGGATGAGTTAGTGCTGGTACACTTAGTCGTTTTACTGAAAATGGTGCATGCTCAGAAAAAACGACGAAGTGTCAAAATTCCTCCGTGTGAACCATGCGGTGTGTTTCTCTGCTCAAGCCGGAGATAGTGTGAGGCAGGCGGCTTGAAGGTGTAAGGAAGGGTCGCTCTGTGAATCTTGCAGTCCCATGACTGCTGTATGGCTGATGTAACATCAGATTAAGTCAACGAGGAAATGTTATGGAAAAAGAATAAAAAGTAGCAGAAAGTTCATGTTTGATCACTAATTATTAAAAATATGCCCTTTGGTCATTAAGTATTTTTATATACACTTAAACGCAACAAGTGCATATCTTATATTGTGCTCTGTGCAATGCAACAGCACATATGTTTTCTCTTCATTGCACAACCAAATGAGGTACATCTCGGCAATTTTGCATTATCTTTTCAACAGCACACATGTTAACTCCATGCACAGACGGATGAGTTAGTACTGGTACACTTAGTCGTTTTACGGAAAATGGTGCATGCTCAGAAAAAACGACGAAGTGTCAAAATTCCTCCGTGTGAACCATGCGGTGTGTTTCTCTGCTCAAGCCGGAGATAGTGTGAGGCAGGCGGCTTGAAGGTGTAAGGAAGGGTCGCTCTGTGAATCATGCAGTCCCATGACTGCTGTATGGCTGATGTAACATCAGATTAAGTCAACGAGGAAATGATTTGGAAAAAGAATAAAAAGTAGCAGAAAGTTCATGTTTGAGTTCTCTGTGCAATGCAACAGCACATATGTTTTCTCTTCATTGCACAACCAAATGAGGTAAATCTATGCAATTCTGCATTATCTCTTCAACAGTACACATGTTAACTCCATGCACAGACGGATGAGTTAGTGCTGGTACACTTAGTTGTTTTTCTGAGAAATGGTGCACGCTCTGAATAACGACTAAGTGTCAAAATTCCTCCATGTGAACCGTGCACTATGTTTCTCTGCTCAAGCCGGAGATAGTGTGAGGCAGGCGGCATGAAGGTGTAAGGAAGGGTCGCTCTGTAAATCCGCTCAACTCAAACTCTCTCCGGCTGGAGGAAAGACACAGACACAGCCTGCTTCCTCGGCACAAAGCAAACGGAAGAATTTTGACACTTTTAGTCTTTTTTCTAAAATATGGTACACGGACGAATTTTGACAATTAGTCGTTTTACTGAGAATGGTGCATGCTCAGAAAAAACGACGAAGTGTCAAAATTCCTCCGTGTGAACCATGCGGTGTGTTTCTCTGCTCAAGCCGGAGAGAGTGTCAGGTAGGCGGCTTGAAAGTGTAAGGAAGGGCTTCGCTGTGAATTCGCTCTATATGAACCATGCAGTCAACTGACTGCTGTAAGGCTGATGCCTTACATCAGATTAAGTCGATGCGGAGAGTTTATTGAAAAAGAATAAAAAGTTACAGAAAGTTCATGTTTGATCACTAATTTATTAAAAATATGCCCTTTGGTCATTAAGTATTTTTATATACACTTAAACGCAACAAGTGCATATCTTATATTGTGCTCTGTGCAATGCAACAGCACATATGTTTTCTCTTCATTGCACAACCAAATGAGGTACATCTATGCAATTTTGCATTGTCTTTTCAACAGCACACGTTAACTCCATGCACAGACGGATGAGTTAGTGCTGGTACACTTAGTCGTTTTACTGAAAATGGTGCATGCTCAGAAAAAACGACGAAGTGTCAAAATTCCTCCGTGTGAACCATGCGGTGTGTTTCTCTGCTCAAGCCGGAGATAGTGTGAGGCAGGCGGCTTGAAGGTGTAAGGAAGGGTCGCTCTGTGAATCTTGCAGTCCCATGACTGCTGTATGGCTGATGTAACATCAGATTAAGTCAACGAGGAAATGTTATGGAAAAAGAATAAAAAGTAGCAGAAAGTTCATGTTTGATCACTAATTATTAAAAATATGCCCTTTGGTCATTAAGTATTTTTATATACACTTAAACGCAACAAGTGCATATCTTATATTGTGCTCTGTGCAATGCAACAGCACATATGTTTTCTCTTCATTGCACAACCAAATGAGGTACATCTATGCAATTTTGCATTATCTTTTCAACAGCACACATGTTAACTCCATGCACAGACGGATGAGTTAGTACTGGTACACTTAGTCGTTTTACGGAAAATGGTGCATGCTCAGAAAAAACGACGAAGTGTCAAAATTCCTCCGTGTGAACCATGCGGTGTGTTTCTCTGCTCAAGCCGGAGATAGTGTGAGGCAGGCGGCTTGAAGGTGTAAGGAAGGGTCGCTCTGTGAATCATGCAGTCCCATGACTGCTGTATGGCTGATGTAACATCAGATTAAGTCAACGAGGAAATGATTTGGAAAAAGAATAAAAAGTAGCAGAAAGTTCATGTTTGAGTTCTCTGTGCAATGCAACAGCACATATGTTTTCTCTTCATTGCACAACCAAATGAGGTAAATCTATGCAATTCTGCATTATCTCTTCAACAGTACACATGTTAACTCCATGCACAGACGGATGAGTTAGTGCTGGTACACTTAGTTGTTTTTCTGAGAAATGGTGCACGCTCTGAATAACGACTAAGTGTCAAAATTCCTCCATGTGAACCGTGCACTATGTTTCTCTGCTCAAGCCGGAGATAGTGTGAGGCAGGCGGCATGAAGGTGTAAGGAAGGGTCGCTCTGTAAATCCGCTCAACTCAAACTCTCTCCGGCTGGAGGAAAGACACAGACACAGCCTGCTTCCTCGGCACAAAGCAAACGGAAGAATTTTGACACTTTTAGTGTTTTTTCTAAAATATGGTACACGGACGAATTTTGACAATTAGTCGTTTTACTGAGAATGGTGCATGCTCAGAAAAAACGACGAAGTGTCAAAATTCCTCCGTGTGAACCATGCGGTGTGTTTCTCTGCTCAAGCCGGAGAGAGTGTCAGGTAGGCGGCTTGAAAGTGTAAGGAAGGGCTTCGCTGTGAATTCGCTCTATATGAACCATGCAGTCAACTGACTGCTGTAAGGCTGATGCCTTACATCAGATTAAGTCGATGCGGAGAGTTTATTGAAAAAGAATAAAAAGTTACAGAAAGTTCATGTTTGATCACTAATTTATTAAAAATATGCCCTTTGGTCATTAAGTATTTTTATATACACTTAAACGCAACAAGTGCATATCTTATATTGTGCTCTGTGCAATGCAACAGCACATATGTTTTCTCTTCATTGCACAACCAAATGAGGTAAATCTATGCAATTCTGCACTATCTCTTCAACAGCACATATGTTAAATCCATGCACAGCAGAATGCTGGTACACTTGGTCGTTTTTCTGAAAAAAGGTGCACGCTCAGAAAGACGACTAAGTGTCAAAATTCCTCCGTGTGAACCGTGCACTGTTTTCTCTGCTCAAGCCGGAGAGAGTGTAAGGCAGGCGGCTTGAAGGTGTAAGGAAGTGAATCATACAGTCCCATGACTGCTGTAAGGCTGATGTAACATCAGATTAAGTCAACGAGGAAATGTTATGGAAAAAGAATAAAAAGTAGCAGAAAGTTCATGTTTGAGTTCTCTGTGCAATGCAACAGCACATATGTTTTCTCTTCATTTCACAACTAAATGAGGTACATCTATGCAATTCTGCACTATCTCTTCAACAGCACACGTTAACTCCATGCACAGACGGATGCATGGAGTGCTGGTACACTTAGTTGTTTTTGTGAGAAATGGTGCAGGCTCCTAAAAACGACTAAGTGTCAAAATTCCTCCTTGTGAACCATGCAGTGTGTGTCTCTGCTCAAGCCGGAGATAGTGTGAGGCAGGCGGCATGAAGGTGTAAGGAAGGGTCGCTCTGTAAATCCGCTCAACTCAAACTCTCTCCGGCTGGAGGAGAGACACAGACACAGCCTGCTTCCTAGGCACAAAGTAAACGGAGGAATTTTGACACTTTTAGTCTTTTTTTCTAAAATATGGTACACGGACGAATTTTGACAATTAGTCGTTTTACTGAGAATTGTGCATGCTCAGAAAAAACGACGAAGTGTCAAAATTCCTCCGTGTGAACCATGCGGTGTGTTTCTCTGCTCAAGCCGGAGAGAGTGTCAGGTAGGCGGCTTGAAAGTGTAAGGAAGGGTTTCGCTGTGAATTCGCTCTATATGAACCATGCAGTCAACTGACTGCTGTAAGGCTGATGCCTTACATCAGATTAAGTCGATGCGGAGAGTTTATTGAAAAAGAATAAAAAGTAACAGAAAGTTCATGTTTGATCACTAATTTATTAAAAATATGCCCTTTGGTCATTAAGTATTTTTATATACACTTAAACGCAACAAGTGCATATCTTATATTGTGCTCTGTGCAATGCAACAGCACATATGTTTTCTCTTCATTGCACAACCAAATGAGGTACATCTATGCAATTTTGCATTATCTTTTCAACAGCACACATGTTAACTCCATGCACAGACGGATGAGTTAGTGCTGGTACACTTAGTCGTTTTACTGAAAATGGTGCATGCTCAGAAAAAACGACGAAGTGTCAAAATTCCTCCGTGTGAACCATGCGGTGTGTTTCTCTGCTCAAGCCGGAGATAGTGTGAGGCAGGCGGCAGTCCCTTGCAGTCCCATGACTGCTGTATGGCTGAAGTAACATCAGATTAAGTCAACGAGGAAATGTTATGCAAAAAGAATAAAAAGTAGCAGAAAGTTCATGTTTGATCACTAATTATTAAAAATATGCCCTTTGGTCATTAAGTATTTTTATATACACTTAAAGGCAACAAGTGCATATCTTATGTGCTGTTGCATTGCACAGAGCACAATATATGTTTTCTCTTCATTGCACAACCAAATGAGGTACATCTATGCAATTTTGCATTATCTTTTCAACAGCACATATGTTAACTCCATGCACAGCAGAATGCTGGTACACTTGGTCGTTTTTCTGAAAAAAGGTGCACGCTCAGAAAGACGACTAAGTGTCAAAATTCCTCCGTGTGAACCGTGCACTGTGTTTCTCTGCTCAAGCCGGAGAGAGTGTTAGGTAGGCGGCTTGAAGGTGTAAGGAAGGGTCGCTCTGTGAATCATGCAGTCCCATGACTGCTGTATGGCTGATGTAACATCAGATTAAGTCAACGAGGAAATGTTATGCAAAAAGAATAAAAAGTAGCAGAAAGTTCATGTTTGATCACTAATTATTAAAAATATGCCCTTTGGTCATTAAGTATTTTTATATACACTTAAAGGCAACAAGTGCATATCTTATGTGCTGTTGCATTGCACGGAGCACAATATATGTTTTCTCTTCATTGCACAACCAAATGAGGTACATCTATGCAATTTTGCATTATCTTTTCAACAGCACATATGTTAACTCCATGCACAGCAGAATGCTGGTACACTTGGTCGTTTTTCTGAAAAAAGGTGCACGCTCAGAAAGACGACTAAGTGTCAAAATTCCTCCGTGTGAACCGTGCACTGTGTTTCTCTGCTCAAGCCGGAGAGAGTGTTAGGTAGGCGGCTTGAAGGTGTAAGGAAGGGTCGCTCTGTGAATCATGCAGTTCATTGACTGCTGTATTGCTGATGTAACATCAGATTAAGTCAACGAGGAAATGTTTTGGAAAAAGAATAAAAAGTAGCAGAAAGTTCATGTTTGAGTTCTCTGTGTAATACAACAACACATATGTTTTCTCTTCATTGCACAACCAAATGAGGTAAATCTATGCAATTCTGCATTATCTCTTCAACAGCACACATGTTAACTCCATGCACAGACGGATGAGTTAGTGCTGGTACACTTAGTTGTTTTTCTGAGAAATGGTGCACGCTCTGAATAACGACTAAGTGTCAAAATTCCTCCTTGTGAACCATGCAGTGTGTGTCTCTGCTCAAGCCGGAGATAGTGTGAGGCAGGCGGCATGAAGGTGTAAGGAAGGGTCGCTCTGTAAATCCGCTCAACTCAAACTCTCTCCGGCTGGAGGAAAGACACAGACACAGCCTGCTTCCTCGGCACAATGCAAACGGAAGAATTTTGACACTTTTAGTCTTTTTTCTAAAATATGGTACACGGACGAATTTTGACAATTAGTCGTTTTACTGAGAATGGTGCATGCTCAGAAAAAACGACGAAGTGTCAAAATTCCTCCGTGTGAACCATGCGGTGTGTTTCTCTGCTCAAGACGGAGAGAGTGTCAGGTAGGCGGCTTGAAAGTGTAAGGAAGGGCTTCGCTGTGAATTCGCTCTATATGAACCATGCAGTCAACTGACTGCTGTAAGGCTGATGCCTTACATCAGATTAAGTCGATGCGGAGAGTTTATTGAAAAAGAATAAAAAGTTACAGAAAGTTCATGTTTGATCACTAATTTATTAAAAATATGCCCTTTGGTCATTAAGTATTTTTATATACACTTAAACGCAACAAGTGCATATCTTATATTGTGCTCTGTGCAATGCAACAGCACATATGTTTTCTCTTCATTGCACAACCAAATGAGGTACATCTATGCAATTTTGCATTGTCTTTTCAACAGCACACGTTAACTCCATGCACAGACGGATGAGTTAGTGCTGGTACACTTAGTCGTTTTACTGAAAATGGTGCATGCTCAGAAAAAACGACGAAGTGTCAAAATTCCTCCGTGTGAACCATGCGGTGTGTTTCTCTGCTCAAGCCGGAGATAGTGTGAGGCAGGCGGCTTGAAGGTGTAAGGAAGGGTCGCTCTGTGAATCTTGCAGTCCCATGACTGCTGTATGGCTGATGTAACATCAGATTAAGTCAACGAGGAAATGTTATGGAAAAAGAATAAAAAGTAGCAGAAAGTTCATGTTTGATCACTAATTATTAAAAATATGCCCTTTGGTCATTAAGTATTTTTATATACACTTAAACGCAACAAGTGCATATCTTATATTGTGCTCTGTGCAATGCAACAGCACATATGTTTTCTCTTCATTGCACAACCAAATGAGGTACATCTCGGCAATTTTGCATTATCTTTTCAACAGCACACATGTTAACTCCATGCACAGACGGATGAGTTAGTACTGGTACACTTAGTCGTTTTACGGAAAATGGTGCATGCTCAGAAAAAACGACGAAGTGTCAAAATTCCTCCGTGTGAACCATGCGGTGTGTTTCTCTGCTCAAGCCGGAGATAGTGTGAGGCAGGCGGCTTGAAGGTGTAAGGAAGGGTCGCTCTGTGAATCATGCAGTCCCATGACTGCTGTATGGCTGATGTAACATCAGATTAAGTCAACGAGGAAATGATTTGGAAAAAGAATAAAAAGTAGCAGAAAGTTCATGTTTGAGTTCTCTGTGCAATGCAACAGCACATATGTTTTCTCTTCATTGCACAACCAAATGAGGTAAATCTATGCAATTCTGCATTATCTCTTCAACAGTACACATGTTAACTCCATGCACAGACGGATGAGTTAGTGCTGGTACACTTAGTTGTTTTTCTGAGAAATGGTGCACGCTCTGAATAACGACTAAGTGTCAAAATTCCTCCATGTGAACCGTGCACTATGTTTCTCTGCTCAAGCCGGAGATAGTGTGAGGCAGGCGGCATGAAGGTGTAAGGAAGGGTCGCTCTGTAAATCCGCTCAACTCAAACTCTCTCCGGCTGGAGGAAAGACACAGACACAGCCTGCTTCCTCGGCACAAAGCAAACGGAAGAATTTTGACACTTTTAGTCTTTTTTCTAAAATATGGTACACGGACGAATTTTGACAATTAGTCGTTTTACTGAGAATGGTGCATGCTCAGAAAAAACGACGAAGTGTCAAAATTCCTCCGTGTGAACCATGCGGTGTGTTTCTCTGCTCAAGCCGGAGAGAGTGTCAGGTAGGCGGCTTGAAAGTGTAAGGAAGGGCTTCGCTGTGAATTCGCTCTATATGAACCATGCAGTCAACTGACTGCTGTAAGGCTGATGCCTTACATCAGATTAAGTCGATGCGGAGAGTTTATTGAAAAAGAATAAAAAGTTACAGAAAGTTCATGTTTGATCACTAATTTATTAAAAATATGCCCTTTGGTCATTAAGTATTTTTATATACACTTAAACGCAACAAGTGCATATCTTATATTGTGCTCTGTGCAATGCAACAGCACATATGTTTTCTCTTCATTGCACAACCAAATGAGGTACATCTATGCAATTTTGCATTGTCTTTTCAACAGCACACGTTAACTCCATGCACAGACGGATGAGTTAGTGCTGGTACACTTAGTCGTTTTACTGAAAATGGTGCATGCTCAGAAAAAACGACGAAGTGTCAAAATTCCTCCGTGTGAACCATGCGGTGTGTTTCTCTGCTCAAGCCGGAGATAGTGTGAGGCAGGCGGCTTGAAGGTGTAAGGAAGGGTCGCTCTGTGAATCTTGCAGTCCCATGACTGCTGTATGGCTGATGTAACATCAGATTAAGTCAACGAGGAAATGTTATGGAAAAAGAATAAAAAGTAGCAGAAAGTTCATGTTTGATCACTAATTATTAAAAATATGCCCTTTGGTCATTAAGTATTTTTATATACACTTAAACGCAACAAGTGCATATCTTATATTGTGCTCTGTGCAATGCAACAGCACATATGTTTTCTCTTCATTGCACAACCAAATGAGGTACATCTCGGCAATTTTGCATTATCTTTTCAACAGCACACATGTTAACTCCATGCACAGACGGATGAGTTAGTACTGGTACACTTAGTCGTTTTACGGAAAATGGTGCATGCTCAGAAAAAACGACGAAGTGTCAAAATTCCTCCGTGTGAACCATGCGGTGTGTTTCTCTGCTCAAGCCGGAGATAGTGTGAGGCAGGCGGCTTGAAGGTGTAAGGAAGGGTCGCTCTGTGAATCATGCAGTCCCATGACTGCTGTATGGCTGATGTAACATCAGATTAAGTCAACGAGGAAATGATTTGGAAAAAGAATAAAAAGTAGCAGAAAGTTCATGTTTGAGTTCTCTGTGCAATGCAACAGCACATATGTTTTCTCTTCATTGCACAACCAAATGAGGTAAATCTATGCAATTCTGCATTATCTCTTCAACAGTACACATGTTAACTCCATGCACAGACGGATGAGTTAGTGCTGGTACACTTAGTTGTTTTTCTGAGAAATGGTGCACGCTCTGAATAACGACTAAGTGTCAAAATTCCTCCATGTGAACCGTGCACTATGTTTCTCTGCTCAAGCCGGAGATAGTGTGAGGCAGGCGGCATGAAGGTGTAAGGAAGGGTCGCTCTGTAAATCCGCTCAACTCAAACTCTCTCCGGCTGGAGGAAAGACACAGACACAGCCTGCTTCCTCGGCACAAAGCAAACGGAAGAATTTTGACACTTTTAGTCTTTTTTCTAAAATATGGTACACGGACGAATTTTGACAATTAGTCGTTTTACTGAGAATGGTGCATGCTCAGAAAAAACGACGAAGTGTCAAAATTCCTCCGTGTGAACCATGCGGTGTGTTTCTCTGCTCAAGCCGGAGAGAGTGTCAGGTAGGCGGCTTGAAAGTGTAAGGAAGGGCTTCGCTGTGAATTCGCTCTATATGAACCATGCAGTCAACTGACTGCTGTAAGGCTGATGCCTTACATCAGATTAAGTCGATGCGGAGAGTTTATTGAAAAAGAATAAAAAGTTACAGAAAGTTCATGTTTGATCACTAATTTATTAAAAATATGCCCTTTGGTCATTAAGTATTTTTATATACACTTAAACGCAACAAGTGCATATCTTATATTGTGCTCTGTGCAATGCAACAGCACATATGTTTTCTCTTCATTGCACAACCAAATGAGGTACATCTATGCAATTTTGCATTGTCTTTTCAACAGCACACGTTAACTCCATGCACAGACGGATGAGTTAGTGCTGGTACACTTAGTCGTTTTACTGAAAATGGTGCATGCTCAGAAAAAACGACGAAGTGTCAAAATTCCTCCGTGTGAACCATGCGGTGTGTTTCTCTGCTCAAGCCGGAGATAGTGTGAGGCAGGCGGCTTGAAGGTGTAAGGAAGGGTCGCTCTGTGAATCTTGCAGTCCCATGACTGCTGTATGGCTGATGTAACATCAGATTAAGTCAACGAGGAAATGTTATGGAAAAAGAATAAAAAGTAGCAGAAAGTTCATGTTTGATCACTAATTATTAAAAATATGCCCTTTGGTCATTAAGTATTTTTATATACACTTAAACGCAACAAGTGCATATCTTATATTGTGCTCTGTGCAATGCAACAGCACATATGTTTTCTCTTCATTGCACAACCAAATGAGGTACATCTATGCAATTTTGCATTATCTTTTCAACAGCACACATGTTAACTCCATGCACAGACGGATGAGTTAGTACTGGTACACTTAGTCGTTTTACGGAAAATGGTGCATGCTCAGAAAAAACGACGAAGTGTCAAAATTCCTCCGTGTGAACCATGCGGTGTGTTTCTCTGCTCAAGCCGGAGATAGTGTGAGGCAGGCGGCTTGAAGGTGTAAGGAAGGGTCGCTCTGTGAATCATGCAGTCCCATGACTGCTGTATGGCTGATGTAACATCAGATTAAGTCAACGAGGAAATGATTTGGAAAAAGAATAAAAAGTAGCAGAAAGTTCATGTTTGAGTTCTCTGTGCAATGCAACAGCACATATGTTTTCTCTTCATTGCACAACCAAATGAGGTAAATCTATGCAATTCTGCATTATCTCTTCAACAGTACACATGTTAACTCCATGCACAGACGGATGAGTTAGTGCTGGTACACTTAGTTGTTTTTCTGAGAAATGGTGCACGCTCTGAATAACGACTAAGTGTCAAAATTCCTCCATGTGAACCGTGCACTATGTTTCTCTGCTCAAGCCGGAGATAGTGTGAGGCAGGCGGCATGAAGGTGTAAGGAAGGGTCGCTCTGTAAATCCGCTCAACTCAAACTCTCTCCGGCTGGAGGAAAGACACAGACACAGCCTGCTTCCTCGGCACAAAGCAAACGGAAGAATTTTGACACTTTTAGTCTTTTTTCTAAAATATGGTACACGGACGAATTTTGACAATTAGTCGTTTTACTGAGAATGGTGCATGCTCAGAAAAAACGACGAAGTGTCAAAATTCCTCCGTGTGAACCATGCGGTGTGTTTCTCTGCTCAAGACGGAGAGAGTGTCAGGTAGGCGGCTTGAAAGTGTAAGGAAGGGCTTCGCTGTGAATTCGCTCTATATGAACCATGCAGTCAACTGACTGCTGTAAGGCTGATGCCTTACATCAGATTAAGTCGATGCGGAGAGTTTATTGAAAAAGAATAAAAAGTTACAGAAAGTTCATGTTTGATCACTAATTTATTAAAAATATGCCCTTTGGTCATTAAGTATTTTTATATACACTTAAACGCAACAAGTGCATATCTTATATTGTGCTCTGTGCAATGCAACAGCACATATGTTTTCTCTTCATTGCACAACCAAATGAGGTACATCTATGCAATTTTGCATTGTCTTTTCAACAGCACACGTTAACTCCATGCACAGACGGATGAGTTAGTGCTGGTACACTTAGTCGTTTTACTGAAAATGGTGCATGCTCAGAAAAAACGACGAAGTGTCAAAATTCCTCCGTGTGAACCATGCGGTGTGTTTCTCTGCTCAAGCCGGAGATAGTGTGAGGCAGGCGGCTTGAAGGTGTAAGGAAGGGTCGCTCTGTGAATCTTGCAGTCCCATGACTGCTGTATGGCTGATGTAACATCAGATTAAGTCAACGAGGAAATGTTATGGAAAAAGAATAAAAAGTAGCAGAAAGTTCATGTTTGATCACTAATTATTAAAAATATGCCCTTTGGTCATTAAGTATTTTTATATACACTTAAACGCAACAAGTGCATATCTTATATTGTGCTCTGTGCAATGCAACAGCACATATGTTTTCTCTTCATTGCACAACCAAATGAGGTACATCTCGGCAATTTTGCATTATCTTTTCAACAGCACACATGTTAACTCCATGCACAGACGGATGAGTTAGTACTGGTACACTTAGTCGTTTTACGGAAAATGGTGCATGCTCAGAAAAAACGACGAAGTGTCAAAATTCCTCCGTGTGAACCATGCGGTGTGTTTCTCTGCTCAAGCCGGAGATAGTGTGAGGCAGGCGGCTTGAAGGTGTAAGGAAGGGTCGCTCTGTGAATCATGCAGTCCCATGACTGCTGTATGGCTGATGTAACATCAGATTAAGTCAACGAGGAAATGATTTGGAAAAAGAATAAAAAGTAGCAGAAAGTTCATGTTTGAGTTCTCTGTGCAATGCAACAGCACATATGTTTTCTCTTCATTGCACAACCAAATGAGGTAAATCTATGCAATTCTGCATTATCTCTTCAACAGTACACATGTTAACTCCATGCACAGACGGATGAGTTAGTGCTGGTACACTTAGTTGTTTTTCTGAGAAATGGTGCACGCTCTGAATAACGACTAAGTGTCAAAATTCCTCCATGTGAACCGTGCACTATGTTTCTCTGCTCAAGCCGGAGATAGTGTGAGGCAGGCGGCATGAAGGTGTAAGGAAGGGTCGCTCTGTAAATCCGCTCAACTCAAACTCTCTCCGGCTGGAGGAAAGACACAGACACAGCCTGCTTCCTCGGCACAAAGCAAACGGAAGAATTTTGACACTTTTAGTCTTTTTTCTAAAATATGGTACACGGACGAATTTTGACAATTAGTCGTTTTACTGAGAATGGTGCATGCTCAGAAAAAACGACGAAGTGTCAAAATTCCTCCGTGTGAACCATGCGGTGTGTTTCTCTGCTCAAGCCGGAGAGAGTGTCAGGTAGGCGGCTTGAAAGTGTAAGGAAGGGCTTCGCTGTGAATTCGCTCTATATGAACCATGCAGTCAACTGACTGCTGTAAGGCTGATGCCTTACATCAGATTAAGTCGATGCGGAGAGTTTATTGAAAAAGAATAAAAAGTTACAGAAAGTTCATGTTTGATCACTAATTTATTAAAAATATGCCCTTTGGTCATTAAGTATTTTTATATACACTTAAACGCAACAAGTGCATATCTTATATTGTGCTCTGTGCAATGCAACAGCACATATGTTTTCTCTTCATTGCACAACCAAATGAGGTACATCTATGCAATTTTGCATTGTCTTTTCAACAGCACACGTTAACTCCATGCACAGACGGATGAGTTAGTGCTGGTACACTTAGTCGTTTTACTGAAAATGGTGCATGCTCAGAAAAAACGACGAAGTGTCAAAATTCCTCCGTGTGAACCATGCGGTGTGTTTCTCTGCTCAAGCCGGAGATAGTGTGAGGCAGGCGGCTTGAAGGTGTAAGGAAGGGTCGCTCTGTGAATCTTGCAGTCCCATGACTGCTGTATGGCTGATGTAACATCAGATTAAGTCAACGAGGAAATGTTATGGAAAAAGAATAAAAAGTAGCAGAAAGTTCATGTTTGATCACTAATTATTAAAAATATGCCCTTTGGTCATTAAGTATTTTTATATACACTTAAACGCAACAAGTGCATATCTTATATTGTGCTCTGTGCAATGCAACAGCACATATGTTTTCTCTTCATTGCACAACCAAATGAGGTACATCTATGCAATTTTGCATTATCTTTTCAACAGCACACATGTTAACTCCATGCACAGACGGATGAGTTAGTACTGGTACACTTAGTCGTTTTACGGAAAATGGTGCATGCTCAGAAAAAACGACGAAGTGTCAAAATTCCTCCGTGTGAACCATGCGGTGTGTTTCTCTGCTCAAGCCGGAGATAGTGTGAGGCAGGCGGCTTGAAGGTGTAAGGAAGGGTCGCTCTGTGAATCATGCAGTCCCATGACTGCTGTATGGCTGATGTAACATCAGATTAAGTCAACGAGGAAATGATTTGGAAAAAGAATAAAAAGTAGCAGAAAGTTCATGTTTGAGTTCTCTGTGCAATGCAACAGCACATATGTTTTCTCTTCATTGCACAACCAAATGAGGTAAATCTATGCAATTCTGCATTATCTCTTCAACAGTACACATGTTAACTCCATGCACAGACGGATGAGTTAGTGCTGGTACACTTAGTTGTTTTTCTGAGAAATGGTGCACGCTCTGAATAACGACTAAGTGTCAAAATTCCTCCATGTGAACCGTGCACTATGTTTCTCTGCTCAAGCCGGAGATAGTGTGAGGCAGGCGGCATGAAGGTGTAAGGAAGGGTCGCTCTGTAAATCCGCTCAACTCAAACTCTCTCCGGCTGGAGGAAAGACACAGACACAGCCTGCTTCCTCGGCACAAAGCAAACGGAAGAATTTTGACACTTTTAGTCTTTTTTCTAAAATATGGTACACGGACGAATTTTGACAATTAGTCGTTTTACTGAGAATGGTGCATGCTCAGAAAAAACGACGAAGTGTCAAAATTCCTCCGTGTGAACCATGCGGTGTGTTTCTCTGCTCAAGCCGGAGAGAGTGTCAGGTAGGCGGCTTGAAAGTGTAAGGAAGGGCTTCGCTGTGAATTCGCTCTATATGAACCATGCAGTCAACTGACTGCTGTAAGGCTGATGCCTTACATCAGATTAAGTCGATGCGGAGAGTTTATTGAAAAAGAATAAAAAGTTACAGAAAGTTCATGTTTGATCACTAATTTATTAAAAATATGCCCTTTGGTCATTAAGTATTTTTATATACACTTAAACGCAACAAGTGCATATCTTATATTGTGCTCTGTGCAATGCAACAGCACATATGTTTTCTCTTCATTGCACAACCAAATGAGGTACATCTATGCAATTTTGCATTGTCTTTTCAACAGCACACGTTAACTCCATGCACAGACGGATGAGTTAGTGCTGGTACACTTAGTCGTTTTACTGAAAATGGTGCATGCTCAGAAAAAACGACGAAGTGTCAAAATTCCTCCGTGTGAACCATGCGGTGTGTTTCTCTGCTCAAGCCGGAGATAGTGTGAGGCAGGCGGCTTGAAGGTGTAAGGAAGGGTCGCTCTGTGAATCTTGCAGTCCCATGACTGCTGTATGGCTGATGTAACATCAGATTAAGTCAACGAGGAAATGTTATGGAAAAAGAATAAAAAGTAGCAGAAAGTTCATGTTTGATCACTAATTATTAAAAATATGCCCTTTGGTCATTAAGTATTTTTATATACACTTAAACGCAACAAGTGCATATCTTATATTGTGCTCTGTGCAATGCAACAGCACATATGTTTTCTCTTCATTGCACAACCAAATGAGGTACATCTATGCAATTTTGCATTATCTTTTCAACAGCACACATGTTAACTCCATGCACAGACGGATGAGTTAGTACTGGTACACTTAGTCGTTTTACGGAAAATGGTGCATGCTCAGAAAAAACGACGAAGTGTCAAAATTCCTCCGTGTGAACCATGCGGTGTGTTTCTCTGCTCAAGCCGGAGATAGTGTGAGGCAGGCGGCTTGAAGGTGTAAGGAAGGGTCGCTCTGTGAATCATGCAGTCCCATGACTGCTGTATGGCTGATGTAACATCAGATTAAGTCAACGAGGAAATGATTTGGAAAAAGAATAAAAAGTAGCAGAAAGTTCATGTTTGAGTTCTCTGTGCAATGCAACAGCACATATGTTTTCTCTTCATTGCACAACCAAATGAGGTAAATCTATGCAATTCTGCATTATCTCTTCAACAGTACACATGTTAACTCCATGCACAGACGGATGAGTTAGTGCTGGTACACTTAGTTGTTTTTCTGAGAAATGGTGCACGCTCTGAATAACGACTAAGTGTCAAAATTCCTCCATGTGAACCGTGCACTATGTTTCTCTGCTCAAGCCGGAGATAGTGTGAGGCAGGCGGCATGAAGGTGTAAGGAAGGGTCGCTCTGTAAATCCGCTCAACTCAAACTCTCTCCGGCTGGAGGAAAGACACAGACACAGCCTGCTTCCTCGGCACAAAGCAAACGGAAGAATTTTGACACTTTTAGTGTTTTTTCTAAAATATGGTACACGGACGAATTTTGACAATTAGTCGTTTTACTGAGAATGGTGCATGCTCAGAAAAAACGACGAAGTGTCAAAATTCCTCCGTGTGAACCATGCGGTGTGTTTCTCTGCTCAAGCCGGAGAGAGTGTCAGGTAGGCGGCTTGAAAGTGTAAGGAAGGGCTTCGCTGTGAATTCGCTCTATATGAACCATGCAGTCAACTGACTGCTGTAAGGCTGATGCCTTACATCAGATTAAGTCGATGCGGAGAGTTTATTGAAAAAGAATAAAAAGTTACAGAAAGTTCATGTTTGATCACTAATTTATTAAAAATATGCCCTTTGGTCATTAAGTATTTTTATATACACTTAAACGCAACAAGTGCATATCTTATATTGTGCTCTGTGCAATGCAACAGCACATATGTTTTCTCTTCATTGCACAACCAAATGAGGTAAATCTATGCAATTCTGCACTATCTCTTCAACAGCACATATGTTAAATCCATGCACAGCAGAATGCTGGTACACTTGGTCGTTTTTCTGAAAAAAGGTGCACGCTCAGAAAGACGACTAAGTGTCAAAATTCCTCCGTGTGAACCGTGCACTGTTTTCTCTGCTCAAGCCGGAGAGAGTGTAAGGCAGGCGGCTTGAAGGTGTAAGGAAGTGAATCATACAGTCCCATGACTGCTGTAAGGCTGATGTAACATCAGATTAAGTCAACGAGGAAATGTTATGGAAAAAGAATAAAAAGTAGCAGAAAGTTCATGTTTGAGTTCTCTGTGCAATGCAACAGCACATATGTTTTCTCTTCATTTCACAACTAAATGAGGTACATCTATGCAATTCTGCACTATCTCTTCAACAGCACACGTTAACTCCATGCACAGACGGATGCATGGAGTGCTGGTACACTTAGTTGTTTTTGTGAGAAATGGTGCAGGCTCCTAAAAACGACTAAGTGTCAAAATTCCTCCTTGTGAACCATGCAGTGTGTGTCTCTGCTCAAGCCGGAGATAGTGTGAGGCAGGCGGCATGAAGGTGTAAGGAAGGGTCGCTCTGTAAATCCGCTCAACTCAAACTCTCTCCGGCTGGAGGAGAGACACAGACACAGCCTGCTTCCTAGGCACAAAGTAAACGGAGGAATTTTGACACTTTTAGTCTTTTTTTCTAAAATATGGTACACGGACGAATTTTGACAATTAGTCGTTTTACTGAGAATAGTGCATGCTCAGAAAAAACGACGAAGTGTCAAAATTCCTCCGTGTGAACCATGCGGTGTGTTTCTCTGCTCAAGCCGGAGAGAGTGTCAGGTAGGCGGCTTGAAAGTGTAAGGAAGGGTTTCGCTGTGAATTCGCTCTATATGAACCATGCAGTCAACTGACTGCTGTAAAGCTGATGCCTTACATCAGATTAAGTCGATGCGGAGAGTTCATTGAAAAAGAATAAAAAGTAACAGAAAGTTCATGTTTGATCACTAATTTATTAAAAATATGCCCTTTGGTCATTAAGTATTTTTATATACACTTAAACGCAACAAGTGCATATCTTATATTGTGCTCTGTGCAATGCAACAGCACATATGTTTTCTCTTCATTGCACAACCAAATGAGGTACATCTATGCAATTTTGCATTATCTTTTCAACAGCACACATGTTAACTCCATGCACAGACGGATGAGTTAGTGCTGGTACACTTAGTCGTTTTACTGAAAATGGTGCATGCTCAGAAAAAACGACGAAGTGTCAAAATTCCTCCGTGTGAACCATGCGGTGTGTTTCTCTGCTCAAGCCGGAGATAGTGTGAGGCAGGCGGCTTGAAGGTGTAAGGAAGGGTCGCTCTGTGAATCTTGCAGTCCCATGACTGCTGTATGGCTGATGTAACATCAGATTAAGTCAACGAGGAAATGTTATGGAAAAAGAATAAAAAGTAGCAGAAAGTTCATGTTTGATCACTAATTATTAAAAATATGCCCTTTGGTCATTAAGTATTTTTATATACACTTAAACGCAACAAGTGCATATCTTATATTGTGCTCTGTGCAATGCAACAGCACATATGTTTTCTCTTCATTGCACAACCAAATGAGGTACATCTCGGCAATTTTGCATTATCTTTTCAACAGCACACATGTTAACTCCATGCACAGACGGATGAGTTAGTACTGGTACACTTAGTCGTTTTACGGAAAATGGTGCATGCTCAGAAAAAACGACGAAGTGTCAAAATTCCTCCGTGTGAACCATGCGGTGTGTTTCTCTGCTCAAGCCGGAGATAGTGTGAGGCAGGCGGCTTGAAGGTGTAAGGAAGGGTCGCTCTGTGAATCATGCAGTCCCATGACTGCTGTATGGCTGATGTAACATCAGATTAAGTCAACGAGGAAATGATTTGGAAAAAGAATAAAAAGTAGCAGAAAGTTCATGTTTGAGTTCTCTGTGCAATGCAACAGCACATATGTTTTCTCTTCATTGCACAACCAAATGAGGTCAATCTATGCAATTCTGCATTATCTCTTCAACAGTACACATGTTAACTCCATGCACAGACGGATGAGTTAGTGCTGGTACACTTAGTTGTTTTTCTGAGAAATGGTGCACGCTCTGAATAACGACTAAGTGTCAAAATTCCTCCATGTGAACCGTGCACTATGTTTCTCTGCTCAAGCCGGAGATAGTGTGAGGCAGGCGGCATGAAGGTGTAAGGAAGGGTCGCTCTGTAAATCCGCTCAACTCAAACTCTCTCCGGCTGGAGGAAAGACACAGACACAGCCTGCTTCCTCGGCACAATGCAAACGGAAGAATTTTGACACTTTTAGTCTTTTTTCTAAAATATGGTACACGGACGAATTTTGACAATTAGTCGTTTTACTGAGAATGGTGCATGCTCAGAAAAAACGACGAAGTGTCAAAATTCCTCCGTGTGAACCATGCGGTGTGTTTCTCTGCTCAAGACGGAGAGAGTGTCAGGTAGGCGGCTTGAAAGTGTAAGGAAGGGCTTCGCTGTGAATTCGCTCTATATGAACCATGCAGTCAACTGACTGCTGTAAGGCTGATGCCTTACATCAGATTAAGTCGATGCGGAGAGTTTATTGAAAAAGAATAAAAAGTTACAGAAAGTTCATGTTTGATCACTAATTTATTAAAAATATGCCCTTTGGTCATTAAGTATTTTTATATACACTTAAACGCAACAAGTGCATATCTTATATTGTGCTCTGTGCAATGCAACAGCACATATGTTTTCTCTTCATTGCACAACCAAATGAGGTACATCTATGCAATTTTGCATTGTCTTTTCAACAGCACACGTTAACTCCATGCACAGACGGATGAGTTAGTGCTGGTACACTTAGTCGTTTTACTGAAAATGGTGCATGCTCAGAAAAAACGACGAAGTGTCAAAATTCCTCCGTGTGAACCATGCGGTGTGTTTCTCTGCTCAAGCCGGAGATAGTGTGAGGCAGGCGGCTTGAAGGTGTAAGGAAGGGTCGCTCTGTGAATCTTGCAGTCCCATGACTGCTGTATGGCTGATGTAACATCAGATTAAGTCAACGAGGAAATGTTATGGAAAAAGAATAAAAAGTAGCAGAAAGTTCATGTTTGATCACTAATTATTAAAAATATGCCCTTTGGTCATTAAGTATTTTTATATACACTTAAACGCAACAAGTGCATATCTTATATTGTGCTCTGTGCAATGCAACAGCACATATGTTTTCTCTTCATTGCACAACCAAATGAGGTACATCTCGGCAATTTTGCATTATCTTTTCAACAGCACACATGTTAACTCCATGCACAGACGGATGAGTTAGTACTGGTACACTTAGTCGTTTTACGGAAAATGGTGCATGCTCAGAAAAAACGACGAAGTGTCAAAATTCCTCCGTGTGAACCATGCGGTGTGTTTCTCTGCTCAAGCCGGAGATAGTGTGAGGCAGGCGGCTTGAAGGTGTAAGGAAGGGTCGCTCTGTGAATCATGCAGTCCCATGACTGCTGTATGGCTGATGTAACATCAGATTAAGTCAACGAGGAAATGATTTGGAAAAAGAATAAAAAGTAGCAGAAAGTTCATGTTTGAGTTCTCTGTGCAATGCAACAGCACATATGTTTTCTCTTCATTGCACAACCAAATGAGGTAAATCTATGCAATTCTGCATTATCTCTTCAACAGTACACATGTTAACTCCATGCACAGACGGATGAGTTAGTGCTGGTACACTTAGTTGTTTTTCTGAGAAATGGTGCACGCTCTGAATAACGACTAAGTGTCAAAATTCCTCCATGTGAACCGTGCACTATGTTTCTCTGCTCAAGCCGGAGATAGTGTGAGGCAGGCGGCATGAAGGTGTAAGGAAGGGTCGCTCTGTAAATCCGCTCAACTCAAACTCTCTCCGGCTGGAGGAAAGACACAGACACAGCCTGCTTCCTCGGCACAAAGCAAACGGAAGAATTTTGACACTTTTAGTCTTTTTTCTAAAATATGGTACACGGACGAATTTTGACAATTAGTCGTTTTACTGAGAATGGTGCATGCTCAGAAAAAACGACGAAGTGTCAAAATTCCTCCGTGTGAACCATGCGGTGTGTTTCTCTGCTCAAGCCGGAGAGAGTGTCAGGTAGGCGGCTTGAAAGTGTAAGGAAGGGCTTCGCTGTGAATTCGCTCTATATGAACCATGCAGTCAACTGACTGCTGTAAGGCTGATGCCTTACATCAGATTAAGTCGATGCGGAGAGTTTATTGAAAAAGAATAAAAAGTTACAGAAAGTTCATGTTTGATCACTAATTTATTAAAAATATGCCCTTTGGTCATTAAGTATTTTTATATACACTTAAACGCAACAAGTGCATATCTTATATTGTGCTCTGTGCAATGCAACAGCACATATGTTTTCTCTTCATTGCACAACCAAATGAGGTAAATCTATGCAATTCTGCACTATCTCTTCAACAGCACATATGTTAAATCCATGCACAGCAGAATGCTGGTACACTTGGTCGTTTTTCTGAAAAAAGGTGCACGCTCAGAAAGACGACTAAGTGTCAAAATTCCTCCGTGTGAACCGTGCACTGTTTTCTCTGCTCAAGCCGGAGAGAGTGTAAGGCAGGCGGCTTGAAGGTGTAAGGAAGTGAATCATACAGTCCCATGACTGCTGTAAGGCTGATGTAACATCAGATTAAGTCAACGAGGAAATGTTATGGAAAAAGAATAAAAAGTAGCAGAAAGTTCATGTTTGAGTTCTCTGTGCAATGCAACAGCACATATGTTTTCTCTTCATTTCACAACTAAATGAGGTACATCTATGCAATTCTGCACTATCTCTTCAACAGCACACGTTAACTCCATGCACAGACGGATGCATGGAGTGCTGGTACACTTAGTTGTTTTTGTGAGAAATGGTGCAGGCTCCTAAAAACGACTAAGTGTCAAAATTCCTCCTTGTGAACCATGCAGTGTGTGTCTCTGCTCAAGCCGGAGATAGTGTGAGGCAGGCGGCATGAAGGTGTAAGGAAGGGTCGCTCTGTAAATCCGCTCAACTCAAACTCTCTCCGGCTGGAGGAGAGACACAGACACAGCCTGCTTCCTAGGCACAAAGTAAACGGAGGAATTTTGACACTTTTAGTCTTTTTTTCTAAAATATGGTACACGGACGAATTTTGACAATTAGTCGTTTTACTGAGAATGGTGCATGCTCAGAAAAAACGACGAAGTGTCAAAATTCCTCCGTGTGAACCATGCGGTGTGTTTCTCTGCTCAAGCCGGAGAGAGTGTCAGGTAGGCGGCTTGAAAGTGTAAGGAAGGGTTTCGCTGTGAATTCGCTCTATATGAACCATGCAGTCAACTGACTGCTGTAAAGCTGATGCCTTACATCAGATTAAGTCGATGCGGAGAGTTCATTGAAAAAGAATAAAAAGTAACAGAAAGTTCATGTTTGATCACTAATTTATTAAAAATATGCCCTTTGGTCATTAAGTATTTTTATATACACTTAAACGCAACAAGTGCATATCTTATATTGTGCTCTGTGCAATGCAACAGCACATATGTTTTCTCTTCATTGCACAACCAAATGAGGTACATCTATGCAATTTTGCATTATCTTTTCAACAGCACACATGTTAACTCCATGCACAGACGGATGAGTTAGTGCTGGTACACTTAGTCGTTTTACTGAAAATGGTGCATGCTCAGAAAAAACGACGAAGTGTCAAAATTCCTCCGTGTGAACCATGCGGTGTGTTTCTCTGCTCAAGCCGGAGATAGTGTGAGGCAGGCGGCTTGAAGGTGTAAGGAAGGGTCGCTCTGTGAATCTTGCAGTCCCATGACTGCTGTATGGCTGATGTAACATCAGATTAAGTCAACGAGGAAATGTTATGGAAAAAGAATAAAAAGTAGCAGAAAGTTCATGTTTGATCACTAATTATTAAAAATATGCCCTTTGGTCATTAAGTATTTTTATATACACTTAAACGCAACAAGTGCATATCTTATATTGTGCTCTGTGCAATGCAACAGCACATATGTTTTCTCTTCATTGCACAACCAAATGAGGTACATCTCGGCAATTTTGCATTATCTTTTCAACAGCACACATGTTAACTCCATGCACAGACGGATGAGTTAGTACTGGTACACTTAGTCGTTTTACGGAAAATGGTGCATGCTCAGAAAAAACGACGAAGTGTCAAAATTCCTCCGTGTGAACCATGCGGTGTGTTTCTCTGCTCAAGCCGGAGATAGTGTGAGGCAGGCGGCTTGAAGGTGTAAGGAAGGGTCGCTCTGTGAATCATGCAGTCCCATGACTGCTGTATGGCTGATGTAACATCAGATTAAGTCAACGAGGAAATGATTTGGAAAAAGAATAAAAAGTAGCAGAAAGTTCATGTTTGAGTTCTCTGTGCAATGCAACAGCACATATGTTTTCTCTTCATTGCACAACCAAATGAGGTCAATCTATGCAATTCTGCATTATCTCTTCAACAGTACACATGTTAACTCCATGCACAGACGGATGAGTTAGTGCTGGTACACTTAGTTGTTTTTCTGAGAAATGGTGCACGCTCTGAATAACGACTAAGTGTCAAAATTCCTCCATGTGAACCGTGCACTATGTTTCTCTGCTCAAGCCGGAGATAGTGTGAGGCAGGCGGCATGAAGGTGTAAGGAAGGGTCGCTCTGTAAATCCGCTCAACTCAAACTCTCTCCGGCTGGAGGAAAGACACAGACACAGCCTGCTTCCTCGGCACAATGCAAACGGAAGAATTTTGACACTTTTAGTCTTTTTTCTAAAATATGGTACACGGACGAATTTTGACAATTAGTCGTTTTACTGAGAATGGTGCATGCTCAGAAAAAACGACGAAGTGTCAAAATTCCTCCGTGTGAACCATGCGGTGTGTTTCTCTGCTCAAGACGGAGAGAGTGTCAGGTAGGCGGCTTGAAAGTGTAAGGAAGGGCTTCGCTGTGAATTCGCTCTATATGAACCATGCAGTCAACTGACTGCTGTAAGGCTGATGCCTTACATCAGATTAAGTCGATGCGGAGAGTTTATTGAAAAAGAATAAAAAGTTACAGAAAGTTCATGTTTGATCACTAATTTATTAAAAATATGCCCTTTGGTCATTAAGTATTTTTATATACACTTAAACGCAACAAGTGCATATCTTATATTGTGCTCTGTGCAATGCAACAGCACATATGTTTTCTCTTCATTGCACAACCAAATGAGGTACATCTATGCAATTTTGCATTGTCTTTTCAACAGCACACGTTAACTCCATGCACAGACGGATGAGTTAGTGCTGGTACACTTAGTCGTTTTACTGAAAATGGTGCATGCTCAGAAAAAACGACGAAGTGTCAAAATTCCTCCGTGTGAACCATGCGGTGTGTTTCTCTGCTCAAGCCGGAGATAGTGTGAGGCAGGCGGCTTGAAGGTGTAAGGAAGGGTCGCTCTGTGAATCTTGCAGTCCCATGACTGCTGTATGGCTGATGTAACATCAGATTAAGTCAACGAGGAAATGTTATGGAAAAAGAATAAAAAGTAGCAGAAAGTTCATGTTTGATCACTAATTATTAAAAATATGCCCTTTGGTCATTAAGTATTTTTATATACACTTAAACGCAACAAGTGCATATCTTATATTGTGCTCTGTGCAATGCAACAGCACATATGTTTTCTCTTCATTGCACAACCAAATGAGGTACATCTCGGCAATTTTGCATTATCTTTTCAACAGCACACATGTTAACTCCATGCACAGACGGATGAGTTAGTACTGGTACACTTAGTCGTTTTACGGAAAATGGTGCATGCTCAGAAAAAACGACGAAGTGTCAAAATTCCTCCGTGTGAACCATGCGGTGTGTTTCTCTGCTCAAGCCGGAGATAGTGTGAGGCAGGCGGCTTGAAGGTGTAAGGAAGGGTCGCTCTGTGAATCATGCAGTCCCATGACTGCTGTATGGCTGATGTAACATCAGATTAAGTCAACGAGGAAATGATTTGGAAAAAGAATAAAAAGTAGCAGAAAGTTCATGTTTGAGTTCTCTGTGCAATGCAACAGCACATATGTTTTCTCTTCATTGCACAACCAAATGAGGTAAATCTATGCAATTCTGCATTATCTCTTCAACAGTACACATGTTAACTCCATGCACAGACGGATGAGTTAGTGCTGGTACACTTAGTTGTTTTTCTGAGAAATGGTGCACGCTCTGAATAACGACTAAGTGTCAAAATTCCTCCATGTGAACCGTGCACTATGTTTCTCTGCTCAAGCCGGAGATAGTGTGAGGCAGGCGGCATGAAGGTGTAAGGAAGGGTCGCTCTGTAAATCCGCTCAACTCAAACTCTCTCCGGCTGGAGGAAAGACACAGACACAGCCTGCTTCCTCGGCACAAAGCAAACGGAAGAATTTTGACACTTTTAGTCTTTTTTCTAAAATATGGTACACGGACGAATTTTGACAATTAGTCGTTTTACTGAGAATGGTGCATGCTCAGAAAAAACGACGAAGTGTCAAAATTCCTCCGTGTGAACCATGCGGTGTGTTTCTCTGCTCAAGCCGGAGAGAGTGTCAGGTAGGCGGCTTGAAAGTGTAAGGAAGGGCTTCGCTGTGAATTCGCTCTATATGAACCATGCAGTCAACTGACTGCTGTAAGGCTGATGCCTTACATCAGATTAAGTCGATGCGGAGAGTTTATTGAAAAAGAATAAAAAGTTACAGAAAGTTCATGTTTGATCACTAATTTATTAAAAATATGCCCTTTGGTCATTAAGTATTTTTATATACACTTAAACGCAACAAGTGCATATCTTATATTGTGCTCTGTGCAATGCAACAGCACATATGTTTTCTCTTCATTGCACAACCAAATGAGGTACATCTATGCAATTTTGCATTGTCTTTTCAACAGCACACGTTAACTCCATGCACAGACGGATGAGTTAGTGCTGGTACACTTAGTCGTTTTACTGAAAATGGTGCATGCTCAGAAAAAACGACGAAGTGTCAAAATTCCTCCGTGTGAACCATGCGGTGTGTTTCTCTGCTCAAGCCGGAGATAGTGTGAGGCAGGCGGCTTGAAGGTGTAAGGAAGGGTCGCTCTGTGAATCTTGCAGTCCCATGACTGCTGTATGGCTGATGTAACATCAGATTAAGTCAACGAGGAAATGTTATGGAAAAAGAATAAAAAGTAGCAGAAAGTTCATGTTTGATCACTAATTATTAAAAATATGCCCTTTGGTCATTAAGTATTTTTATATACACTTAAACGCAACAAGTGCATATCTTATATTGTGCTCTGTGCAATGCAACAGCACATATGTTTTCTCTTCATTGCACAACCAAATGAGGTACATCTCGGCAATTTTGCATTATCTTTTCAACAGCACACATGTTAACTCCATGCACAGACGGATGAGTTAGTACTGGTACACTTAGTCGTTTTACGGAAAATGGTGCATGCTCAGAAAAAACGACGAAGTGTCAAAATTCCTCCGTGTGAACCATGCGGTGTGTTTCTCTGCTCAAGCCGGAGATAGTGTGAGGCAGGCGGCTTGAAGGTGTAAGGAAGGGTCGCTCTGTGAATCATGCAGTCCCATGACTGCTGTATGGCTGATGTAACATCAGATTAAGTCAACGAGGAAATGATTTGGAAAAAGAATAAAAAGTAGCAGAAAGTTCATGTTTGAGTTCTCTGTGCAATGCAACAGCACATATGTTTTCTCTTCATTGCACAACCAAATGAGGTAAATCTATGCAATTCTGCATTATCTCTTCAACAGTACACATGTTAACTCCATGCACAGACGGATGAGTTAGTGCTGGTACACTTAGTTGTTTTTCTGAGAAATGGTGCACGCTCTGAATAACGACTAAGTGTCAAAATTCCTCCATGTGAACCGTGCACTATGTTTCTCTGCTCAAGCCGGAGATAGTGTGAGGCAGGCGGCATGAAGGTGTAAGGAAGGGTCGCTCTGTAAATCCGCTCAACTCAAACTCTCTCCGGCTGGAGGAAAGACACAGACACAGCCTGCTTCCTCGGCACAAAGCAAACGGAAGAATTTTGACACTTTTAGTCTTTTTTCTAAAATATGGTACACGGACGAATTTTGACAATTAGTCGTTTTACTGAGAATGGTGCATGCTCAGAAAAAACGACGAAGTGTCAAAATTCCTCCGTGTGAACCATGCGGTGTGTTTCTCTGCTCAAGCCGGAGAGAGTGTCAGGTAGGCGGCTTGAAAGTGTAAGGAAGGGCTTCGCTGTGAATTCGCTCTATATGAACCATGCAGTCAACTGACTGCTGTAAGGCTGATGCCTTACATCAGATTAAGTCGATGCGGAGAGTTTATTGAAAAAGAATAAAAAGTTACAGAAAGTTCATGTTTGATCACTAATTTATTAAAAATATGCCCTTTGGTCATTAAGTATTTTTATATACACTTAAACGCAACAAGTGCATATCTTATATTGTGCTCTGTGCAATGCAACAGCACATATGTTTTCTCTTCATTGCACAACCAAATGAGGTACATCTATGCAATTTTGCATTGTCTTTTCAACAGCACACGTTAACTCCATGCACAGACGGATGAGTTAGTGCTGGTACACTTAGTCGTTTTACTGAAAATGGTGCATGCTCAGAAAAAACGACGAAGTGTCAAAATTCCTCCGTGTGAACCATGCGGTGTGTTTCTCTGCTCAAGCCGGAGATAGTGTGAGGCAGGCGGCTTGAAGGTGTAAGGAAGGGTCGCTCTGTGAATCTTGCAGTCCCATGACTGCTGTATGGCTGATGTAACATCAGATTAAGTCAACGAGGAAATGTTATGGAAAAAGAATAAAAAGTAGCAGAAAGTTCATGTTTGATCACTAATTATTAAAAATATGCCCTTTGGTCATTAAGTATTTTTATATACACTTAAACGCAACAAGTGCATATCTTATATTGTGCTCTGTGCAATGCAACAGCACATATGTTTTCTCTTCATTGCACAACCAAATGAGGTACATCTATGCAATTTTGCATTATCTTTTCAACAGCACACATGTTAACTCCATGCACAGACGGATGAGTTAGTACTGGTACACTTAGTCGTTTTACGGAAAATGGTGCATGCTCAGAAAAAACGACGAAGTGTCAAAATTCCTCCGTGTGAACCATGCGGTGTGTTTCTCTGCTCAAGCCGGAGATAGTGTGAGGCAGGCGGCTTGAAGGTGTAAGGAAGGGTCGCTCTGTGAATCATGCAGTCCCATGACTGCTGTATGGCTGATGTAACATCAGATTAAGTCAACGAGGAAATGATTTGGAAAAAGAATAAAAAGTAGCAGAAAGTTCATGTTTGAGTTCTCTGTGCAATGCAACAGCACATATGTTTTCTCTTCATTGCACAACCAAATGAGGTAAATCTATGCAATTCTGCATTATCTCTTCAACAGTACACATGTTAACTCCATGCACAGACGGATGAGTTAGTGCTGGTACACTTAGTTGTTTTTCTGAGAAATGGTGCACGCTCTGAATAACGACTAAGTGTCAAAATTCCTCCATGTGAACCGTGCACTATGTTTCTCTGCTCAAGCCGGAGATAGTGTGAGGCAGGCGGCATGAAGGTGTAAGGAAGGGTCGCTCTGTAAATCCGCTCAACTCAAACTCTCTCCGGCTGGAGGAAAGACACAGACACAGCCTGCTTCCTCGGCACAAAGCAAACGGAAGAATTTTGACACTTTTAGTGTTTTTTCTAAAATATGGTACACGGACGAATTTTGACAATTAGTCGTTTTACTGAGAATGGTGCATGCTCAGAAAAAACGACGAAGTGTCAAAATTCCTCCGTGTGAACCATGCGGTGTGTTTCTCTGCTCAAGCCGGAGAGAGTGTCAGGTAGGCGGCTTGAAAGTGTAAGGAAGGGCTTCGCTGTGAATTCGCTCTATATGAACCATGCAGTCAACTGACTGCTGTAAGGCTGATGCCTTACATCAGATTAAGTCGATGCGGAGAGTTTATTGAAAAAGAATAAAAAGTTACAGAAAGTTCATGTTTGATCACTAATTTATTAAAAATATGCCCTTTGGTCATTAAGTATTTTTATATACACTTAAACGCAACAAGTGCATATCTTATATTGTGCTCTGTGCAATGCAACAGCACATATGTTTTCTCTTCATTGCACAACCAAATGAGGTAAATCTATGCAATTCTGCACTATCTCTTCAACAGCACATATGTTAAATCCATGCACAGCAGAATGCTGGTACACTTGGTCGTTTTTCTGAAAAAAGGTGCACGCTCAGAAAGACGACTAAGTGTCAAAATTCCTCCGTGTGAACCGTGCACTGTTTTCTCTGCTCAAGCCGGAGAGAGTGTAAGGCAGGCGGCTTGAAGGTGTAAGGAAGTGAATCATACAGTCCCATGACTGCTGTAAGGCTGATGTAACATCAGATTAAGTCAACGAGGAAATGTTATGGAAAAAGAATAAAAAGTAGCAGAAAGTTCATGTTTGAGTTCTCTGTGCAATGCAACAGCACATATGTTTTCTCTTCATTTCACAACTAAATGAGGTACATCTATGCAATTCTGCACTATCTCTTCAACAGCACACGTTAACTCCATGCACAGACGGATGCATGGAGTGCTGGTACACTTAGTTGTTTTTGTGAGAAATGGTGCAGGCTCCTAAAAACGACTAAGTGTCAAAATTCCTCCTTGTGAACCATGCAGTGTGTGTCTCTGCTCAAGCCGGAGATAGTGTGAGGCAGGCGGCATGAAGGTGTAAGGAAGGGTCGCTCTGTAAATCCGCTCAACTCAAACTCTCTCCGGCTGGAGGAGAGACACAGACACAGCCTGCTTCCTAGGCACAAAGTAAACGGAGGAATTTTGACACTTTTAGTCTTTTTTTCTAAAATATGGTACACGGACGAATTTTGACAATTAGTCGTTTTACTGAGAATGGTGCATGCTCAGAAAAAACGACGAAGTGTCAAAATTCCTCCGTGTGAACCATGCGGTGTGTTTCTCTGCTCAAGCCGGAGAGAGTGTCAGGTAGGCGGCTTGAAAGTGTAAGGAAGGGTTTCGCTGTGAATTCGCTCTATATGAACCATGCAGTCAACTGACTGCTGTAAAGCTGATGCCTTACATCAGATTAAGTCGATGCGGAGAGTTCATTGAAAAAGAATAATAAGTAACAGAAAGTTCATGTTTGATCACTAATTTATTAAAAATATGCCCTTTGGTCATTAAGTATTTTTATATACACTTAAACGCAACAAGTGCATATCTTATATTGTGCTCTGTGCAATGCAACAGCACATATGTTTTCTCTTCATTGCACAACCAAATGAGGTACATCTATGCAATTTTGCATTATCTTTTCAACAGCACACATGTTAACTCCATGCACAGACGGATGAGTTAGTGCTGGTACACTTAGTCGTTTTACTGAAAATGGTGCATGCTCAGAAAAAACGACGAAGTGTCAAAATTCCTCCGTGTGAACCATGCGGTGTGTTTCTCTGCTCAAGCCGGAGATAGTGTGAGGCAGGCGGCTTGAAGGTGTAAGGAAGGGTCGCTCTGTGAATCTTGCAGTCCCATGACTGCTGTATGGCTGATGTAACATCAGATTAAGTCAACGAGGAAATGTTATGGAAAAAGAATAAAAAGTAGCAGAAAGTTCATGTTTGATCACTAATTATTAAAAATATGCCCTTTGGTCATTAAGTATTTTTATATACACTTAAACGCAACAAGTGCATATCTTATATTGTGCTCTGTGCAATGCAACAGCACATATGTTTTCTCTTCATTGCACAACCAAATGAGGTACATCTATGCAATTTTGCATTATTTTTTCAACAGCACACATGTTAACTCCATGCACAGACGGATGAGTTAGTACTGGTACACTTAGTCGTTTTACGGAAAATGGTGCATGCTCAGAAAAAACGACGAAGTGTCAAAATTCCTCCGTGTGAACCATGCGGTGTGTTTCTCTGCTCAAGCCGGAGATAGTGTGAGGCAGGCGGCTTGAAGGTGTAAGGAAGTGAATCATACAGTCCCATGACTGCTGTAAGGCTGATGTAACATCAGATTAAGTCAACGAGGAAATGTTATGGAAAAAGAATAAAAAGTAGCAGAAAGTTCATGTTTGAGTTCTCTGTGCAATGCAACAGCACATATGTTTTCTCTTCATTGCACAACCAAATGAGGTAAATCTATGCAATTCTGCATTATCTCTTCAACAGTACACATGTTAACTCCATGCACAGACGGATGAGTTAGTGCTGGTACACTTAGTTGTTTTTCTGAGAAATGGTGCACGCTCTGAATAACGACTAAGTGTCAAAATTCCTCCATGTGAACCGTGCACTATGTTTCTCTGCTCAAGCCGGAGATAGTGTGAGGCAGGCGGCATGAAGGTGTAAGGAAGGGTCGCTCTGTAAATCCGCTCAACTCAAACTCTCTCCGGCTGGAGGAGAGACACAGACACAGCCTGCTTCCTAGGCACAAAGTAAACGGAGGAATTTTGACACTTTTAGTCTTTTTTTCTAAAATATGGTACACGGACGAATTTTGACAATTAGTCGTTTTACTGAGAATGGTGCATGCTCAGAAAAAACGACGAAGTGTCAAAATTCCTCCGTGTGAACCATGCGGTGTGTTTCTCTGCTCAAGCCGGAGAGAGTGTCAGGTAGGCGGCTTGAAAGTGTAAGGAAGGGTTTCGCTGTGAATTCGCTCTATATGAACCATGCAGTCAACTGACTGCTGTAAGGCTGATGCCTTACATCAGATTAAGTCGATGAGGAGAGTTTATTGAAAAAGAATAAAAAGTTACAGAAAGTTCATGTTTGATCACTAATTTATTAAAAATATGCCCTTTGGTCATTAAGTATTTTTATATACACTTAAACGCAACAAGTGCATATCTTATATTGTGCTCTGTGCAATGCAACAGCACATATGTTTTCTCTTCATTGCACAACCAAATGAGGTACATCTATGCAATTTTGCATTATCTTTTCAACAGCACACATGTTAACTCCATGCACAGACGGATGAGTTAGTGCTGGTACACTTAGTCGTTTTACTGAAAATGGTGCATGCTCAGAAAAAACGACGAAGTGTCAAAATTCCTCCGTGTGAACCATGCGGTGTGTTTCTCTGCTCAAGCCGGAGATAGTGTGAGGCAGGCGGCAGTCCCTTGCAGTCCCATGACTGCTGTATGGCTGATGTAACATCAGATTAAGTCAACGAGGAAATGTTATGCAAAAAGAATAAAAAGTAGCAGAAAGTTCATGTTTGATCACTAATTATTAAAAATATGCCCTTTGGTCATTAAGTATTTTTATATACACTTAAAGGCAACAAGTGCATATCTTATGTGCTGTTGCATTGCACGGAGCACAATATATGTTTTCTCTTCATTGCACAACCAAATGAGGTACATCTATGCAATTTTGCATTATCTTTTCAACAGCACATATGTTAACTCCATGCACAGCAGAATGCTGGTACACTTGGTCGTTTTTCTGAAAAAAGGTGCACGCTCAGAAAGACGACTAAGTGTCAAAATTCCTCCGTGTGAACCGTGCACTGTGTTTCTCTGCTCAAGCCGGAGAGAGTGTTAGGTAGGCGGCTTGAAGGTGTAAGGAAGGGTCGCTCTGTGAATCATGCAGTTCATTGACTGCTGTATTGCTGATGTAACATCAGATTAAGTCAACGAGGAAATGTTTTGGAAAAAGAATAAAAAGTAGCAGAAAGTTCATGTTTGAGTTCTCTGTGTAATACAACAACACATATGTTTTCTCTTCATTGCACAACCAAATGAGGTAAATCTATGCAATTCTGCATTATCTCTTCAACAGCACACATGTTAACTCCATGCACAGACGGATGAGTTAGTGCTGGTACACTTAGTTGTTTTTCTGAGAAATGGTGCACGCTCTGAATAACGACTAAGTGTCAAAATTCCTCCTTGTGAACCATGCAGTGTGTGTCTCTGCTCAAGCCGGAGATAGTGTGAGGCAGGCGGCATGAAGGTGTAAGGAAGGGTCGCTCTGTAAATCCGCTCAACTCAAACTCTCTCCGGCTGGAGGAAAGACACAGACACAGCCTGCTTCCTCGGCACAATGCAAACGGAAGAATTTTGACACTTTTAGTCTTTTTTCTAAAATATGGTACACGGACGAATTTTGACAATTAGTCGTTTTACTGAGAATGGTGCATGCTCAGAAAAAACGACGAAGTGTCAAAATTCCTCCGTGTGAACCATGCGGTGTGTTTCTCTGCTCAAGACGGAGAGAGTGTCAGGTAGGCGGCTTGAAAGTGTAAGGAAGGGCTTCGCTGTGAATTCGCTCTATATGAACCATGCAGTCAACTGACTGCTGTAAGGCTGATGCCTTACATCAGATTAAGTCGATGCGGAGAGTTTATTGAAAAAGAATAAAAAGTTACAGAAAGTTCATGTTTGATCACTAATTTATTAAAAATATGCCCTTTGGTCATTAAGTATTTTTATATACACTTAAACGCAACAAGTGCATATCTTATATTGTGCTCTGTGCAATGCAACAGCACATATGTTTTCTCTTCATTGCACAACCAAATGAGGTACATCTATGCAATTTTGCATTGTCTTTTCAACAGCACACGTTAACTCCATGCACAGACGGATGAGTTAGTGCTGGTACACTTAGTCGTTTTACTGAAAATGGTGCATGCTCAGAAAAAACGACGAAGTGTCAAAATTCCTCCGTGTGAACCATGCGGTGTGTTTCTCTGCTCAAGCCGGAGATAGTGTGAGGCAGGCGGCTTGAAGGTGTAAGGAAGGGTCGCTCTGTGAATCTTGCAGTCCCATGACTGCTGTATGGCTGATGTAACATCAGATTAAGTCAACGAGGAAATGTTATGGAAAAAGAATAAAAAGTAGCAGAAAGTTCATGTTTGATCACTAATTATTAAAAATATGCCCTTTGGTCATTAAGTATTTTTATATACACTTAAACGCAACAAGTGCATATCTTATATTGTGCTCTGTGCAATGCAACAGCACATATGTTTTCTCTTCATTGCACAACCAAATGAGGTACATCTATGCAATTTTGCATTATCTTTTCAACAGCACACATGTTAACTCCATGCACAGACGGATGAGTTAGTACTGGTACACTTAGTCGTTTTACGGAAAATGGTGCATGCTCAGAAAAAACGACGAAGTGTCAAAATTCCTCCGTGTGAACCATGCGGTGTGTTTCTCTGCTCAAGCCGGAGATAGTGTGAGGCAGGCGGCTTGAAGGTGTAAGGAAGGGTCGCTCTGTGAATCATGCAGTCCCATGACTGCTGTATGGCTGATGTAACATCAGATTAAGTCAACGAGGAAATGATTTGGAAAAAGAATAAAAAGTAGCAGAAAGTTCATGTTTGAGTTCTCTGTGCAATGCAACAGCACATATGTTTTCTCTTCATTGCACAACCAAATGAGGTAAATCTATGCAATTCTGCATTATCTCTTCAACAGTACACATGTTAACTCCATGCACAGACGGATGAGTTAGTGCTGGTACACTTAGTTGTTTTTCTGAGAAATGGTGCACGCTCTGAATAACGACTAAGTGTCAAAATTCCTCCATGTGAACCGTGCACTATGTTTCTCTGCTCAAGCCGGAGATAGTGTGAGGCAGGCGGCATGAAGGTGTAAGGAAGGGTCGCTCTGTAAATCCGCTCAACTCAAACTCTCTCCGGCTGGAGGAAAGACACAGACACAGCCTGCTTCCTCGGCACAAAGCAAACGGAAGAATTTTGACACTTTTAGTGTTTTTTCTAAAATATGGTACACGGACGAATTTTGACAATTAGTCGTTTTACTGAGAATGGTGCATGCTCAGAAAAAACGACGAAGTGTCAAAATTCCTCCGTGTGAACCATGCGGTGTGTTTCTCTGCTCAAGCCGGAGAGAGTGTCAGGTAGGCGGCTTGAAAGTGTAAGGAAGGGCTTCGCTGTGAATTCGCTCTATATGAACCATGCAGTCAACTGACTGCTGTAAGGCTGATGCCTTACATCAGATTAAGTCGATGCGGAGAGTTTATTGAAAAAGAATAAAAAGTTACAGAAAGTTCATGTTTGATCACTAATTTATTAAAAATATGCCCTTTGGTCATTAAGTATTTTTATATACACTTAAACGCAACAAGTGCATATCTTATATTGTGCTCTGTGCAATGCAACAGCACATATGTTTTCTCTTCATTGCACAACCAAATGAGGTAAATCTATGCAATTCTGCACTATCTCTTCAACAGCACATATGTTAAATCCATGCACAGCAGAATGCTGGTACACTTGGTCGTTTTTCTGAAAAAAGGTGCACGCTCAGAAAGACGACTAAGTGTCAAAATTCCTCCGTGTGAACCGTGCACTGTTTTCTCTGCTCAAGCCGGAGAGAGTGTAAGGCAGGCGGCTTGAAGGTGTAAGGAAGTGAATCATACAGTCCCATGACTGCTGTAAGGCTGATGTAACATCAGATTAAGTCAACGAGGAAATGTTATGGAAAAAGAATAAAAAGTAGCAGAAAGTTCATGTTTGAGTTCTCTGTGCAATGCAACAGCACATATGTTTTCTCTTCATTTCACAACTAAATGAGGTACATCTATGCAATTCTGCACTATCTCTTCAACAGCACACGTTAACTCCATGCACAGACGGATGCATGGAGTGCTGGTACACTTAGTTGTTTTTGTGAGAAATGGTGCAGGCTCCTAAAAACGACTAAGTGTCAAAATTCCTCCTTGTGAACCATGCAGTGTGTGTCTCTGCTCAAGCCGGAGATAGTGTGAGGCAGGCGGCATGAAGGTGTAAGGAAGGGTCGCTCTGTAAATCCGCTCAACTCAAACTCTCTCCGGCTGGAGGAGAGACACAGACACAGCCTGCTTCCTAGGCACAAAGTAAACGGAGGAATTTTGACACTTTTAGTCTTTTTTTCTAAAATATGGTACACGGACGAATTTTGACAATTAGTCGTTTTACTGAGAATGGTGCATGCTCAGAAAAAACGACGAAGTGTCAAAATTCCTCCGTGTGAACCATGCGGTGTGTTTCTCTGCTCAAGCCGGAGAGAGTGTCAGGTAGGCGGCTTGAAAGTGTAAGGAAGGGTTTCGCTGTGAATTCGCTCTATATGAACCATGCAGTCAACTGACTGCTGTAAAGCTGATGCCTTACATCAGATTAAGTCGATGCGGAGAGTTCATTGAAAAAGAATAATAAGTAACAGAAAGTTCATGTTTGATCACTAATTTATTAAAAATAT